>CM038681.1:595371618-596812230 GCA_021605205.1 Aegilops longissima | reverse complement strand
CATGCCATCATGTTTACATAGTACATACACATCATCTATCTGAATTATGGCATGGCAACCCATTTAATAAAGACATCATATAGTTATATCATCTCATCCTGTTTAGTGTTTACAGTCATCATATTTTGAATTATGGCATTTCTATCCGTGAATGTATGTGAATTATGGCATGCCAACCTATTTAATAAACACATTATATAGTTATGTCATGTCATCATGTTTACATAGTCTCATATTTTGAACTATGTCTTTCCATCTTTTTTAGTTAGCCATCATAATGTGAAATTGTGTCATGCTATCCTGTTTAGTTAGCCATCATATATGTGAAATTGTGTCATGCTATCCTGTTTGGTTAGACAACATAAATATGAATTATTTCATGCCCTCTTTTATTCCCCACTATCCATTGCACCTGTCTATCATACAATGTCTATACTTTTAATTACTTTTCTTGTTTATCAGCCATTTGAATTGGAGAGCGTGATGGCAGTATCTAAGGGAGTAACAACACGGTCTTCAAAAAAGATAGTGCTACCAGTTGATGCAGATAGAACCACGGTTGTACTTGCCCAAGGAACAGATCCACCACACATAACCCAGACTCTCGCAGATTGTACCCTACCCGCTTGGACAGAGAACCAGCTACACCCCTTCTAACCCCAACCCCGGCAGATAGTAACCCAGTTCCAGTTGACACATCACCGTCTCCACCACAGAGCACCCAAACACGAGCAGTTAGTAAGGGAACTGCAGTGCCCAAAGCACGAGGACCACCACTCCGAATCCCAACTCAACGCTTAAAGGAGAAGAAGATTTGTTCTCGTGTCAGTTCACGTAGCTATGGTTCATACTCCTTTGCTCTTGCATTATCAGATTTACTCATACCAACTATTTTCAAATTTGAAGGATGGAATTGAAACTCCAATGGCGCAACAGGTATGTTTTAAACCTGTTTCTTTAACTGGTTTGCTGTTGTAACCTGCTCTATGTTGATTTCAGTTTCAATTGAATAAACAGTTATGTTCTCATGCCATGCACATTACAAGTGTTGTTATTGCTCTATAGTTTCCCATACTTATATTCTGTCTATTATGCTTTGTCTTGAACAAATATTATTTGAACGGTGTCTCTATCTTGATTTGGCAACAAAAGCTAGAATGATATAGACCATAAAGTGACCATGGTACATAGATATATGTTTGTTTCATGCTGTTATCATGTCCACTTTACTACTGAACTCATTTACCAAAATGAGTTTCATATACAACATGGTAAACATGTGAAGTGTCTGCTTGTTTCTCTTTTAGAATGGGGACAAAATATTGGAGAACAGTACCGCATTATCCAATGGTAAAGGAAGTAATGCAGATAATGTTCAAGATAGTTAGACATCCCTGTTGGTCTCCAAGAAAGCTGATAAAAACTATCTTGACGACAGTGAGAGAACCCAAAAGTCCTGTCTTGATGTAGTGTTCGAGTTATCGCCACTACTCTCGGCACAAGCTCTTGAACTCGCTGCTGAATCAGTTCATCTTCTTGAGTCTCAACTTCAAGTTGAAAGACATCGATCGAGATGTCTTTGACAGAAGTCGAGGGACCGAGGAAGTCCTGCAGAATTCAGATGCATATTTCGGTGCAACGAAGAAGTTACCGGAGGATTTAAGCGCCAAACAAGAGAAAGTTAATAAGCTTGCTAAGCATCTTGCCGACATTATGGGTACCTGTGATATTGTTTCTTGAGATCTTTTGAAGTGGTTTCAGATTCTGGATTTGTTTTGTCATGGCGTTTATTTGCGCTGGTCGCCAACTTTGACAACCAAAGTATATGATATGCTGCTTTGTTCCCTATATTTGCACTAGTGGCGAACTTTGATGCCCAAAGGATGTAATATGTGTAATAGCCGTGATAGCCTAGCGTTAGTTGCTTGCTTATTTATTTCCTTGTTGTCTTGTTTATTTGTTTGCTTGTAGTCATTGCGGTTCTTTTTCGCGGTTTGCTAGTGGCTGCAATAACCTATTTTTAAAACTAGGCCACAATAACCATGGGCTAATATTTATCAGTAGTGACCTTTGGGCCTCCTACGGTCGTAGAAACAAGGGCCTTCTACGGCCATAGAAACAATGGGCCTTCTACGGTAGTAGAAACAATGGGCCTTTTGGGTCGTATCATCAATGGGCCTTATACGGGTCAGATGATCGATCGGCCAAACATGGGCCAAATAGACCACATTATGGCCGTAAGCGGGCTAGAGTTGGAATCGTCCGCTCATGGGCCGACCATAACGGGCCATCGTTAATAGGCCGATTTGATGACGCTATGAAAACGACCCAACGATTAACGGACCACAAGCGGGCCGATCAGAACCACGGGCTGAATTTGGCCCACAAGCGTAAAATGATGTGGGCCGTAAGTAAACGAATGCTGGAAATGAGCCCAAGAATAAATGGGCTCTGAGAAGGCCGAAAGATAACGTAGGATGGAAAAGGCCCAACGGAATAACGGGCCGTTAACGGGTATAAGGTGATACATTGTTCATTACGGGCCAGTTTCACCACAGACCGTTAATGGGTGTAAAGTGATACACTGTTCATTACGGGCCAGTTTCACCACGGGCCGTTAATAGGCCAAGAGTTACAAATGGCCTCATATGGGCGAAGACGCCATGGGCCATACATGGGCCGGTGAAAACGGGCTGGAATCATATTGGATGGCCCGATGACGCCATCGGGCCTAATTCGATAGGGTGTAACGGCCTTAGGTTAGCGGGCTGTAAATGGGCTATATGCGAACAGGCCGTTAACAGGCTTTCCATGGGCCGGCCCGCCACCTTTTGACCAAGTCAAACGGGCCGGCCTTTTCACATGAATGGGCCTCTGTTGGGCCGTGCCACGTGTTGATGTATCATAGGCGCCTTCTGTCCAATGAGTGGAGGACATCTGTCCCAACGATGAGCCGACACGTGTTTCCTCCAGCCAATGATGATTTTACACGTGGAAAATCCCCATTGGTCGGGGCTGTTAACGGGTTATCGGATCCAAAACCCGACCCGATAGCTTAACGGCATTCCATTAAGGTGGATGCCACGTGTCGGTCACCCTTGACGAAAGCACTTCTGTGACACGCGATTTATCGTCATGGAAGTGGACACTTCCGTGATGATAATTTTGGTAATGTCATGGAACACTTCTACAACAGCACAGGTATGACTATCTTGATTCTGTCATAAAATCCTCATGGATGTACACGCATGACAAAAAACGCGACCTACTGTGACAAACACGTATCATCACGGAAGTGTATTTTTTTTGTAGTGCCTAACCTTGTAAGAATTGGAATTTCTTTTGACGGAAGGCAGCTCATCATCCAAGATGCCCCTTCACTTCAAAGGTTGATCCTCGATTCTAATTATTCATCGTCGCAAATAACCGTACTCTCTGCGCCTGAACTGGAGACCTTGGGTGTAATACATGATCTTTGTGCTCATTTCAATATGGTGTTTGGCTCCATAGTTCTTCAAGTACTTTATATTATCATCTACACTTGTAACCATAAGCTGCATTTTAAATTTCTGCGCATAAGTTATATATCATCTCGGAGTACACATTTTGTACTAATATTATATTTTATGCTCAATGAAGAGTTTCTCCATGGATAGCCTATCAATGGTGCTGGATTTTGTCAAGATCTTCTATATCCAAATGAATAGTTTTGATCTGAACAAGATAATCGGCTTGCTGCAATGCTTTCCATGTCTGGAGAAGTTGTATATAAAGGTGATAATTTTACGCACATTGGAAGCCCGCATATATAGTGTACTAGAATTAACCGTTCAGTTGTTGCTCTTTCCACACTCTTTTTTTAGACCTTAACTGTTTTCAATCTTCATGTCTATTTAGGCAACAAGACGGGGTAAGAAAGTTATAACCAATCAATGGATTCGTAAGCACCGGGATTTTCTCACTTCTCATGACATTCGATTGAAGACAATAACGCTAGAACGATATGTAGCCAACAATGCAAACACTAGATTTGTCGCATTCTTCCTGATGAATGCGAGATTACTATTGTCCATCAGGCTTAAGTTTATCAGCAACATGGTTTTGACGGATGGGTATGTCGAAGAGAAAAAAAAGGAGTTTCAGGTGGGCAAAAGAGCTTCTGAACGTGTCGGGCTTCTATTTACAACATACAGTGGTCATAATCCAGTAAATTTTATGACCCAGGATGTTCATTCTATGGACCTGACCGATCCATTTGACCGTGATTGCCAAAACAGTCTTTGGAGTTAGATGTTGTTGCCCTTTTCAACCTGGGTTTTCTAAACACGATGAACAATTAACCCTCATAATTTTATGCAGGTTTGTAAGTCGGAGTTAGATGTTCTTGCCCTTTTCAACTCGGTTTGTGATCTGTCATATTTTCTTTGAAACAAAGCAAATGGCTTGCCATTCGTTTAATTTAGAGTGAAATATTGTAACAAATCCCAACCAAGGGAAATAACATCACTCTCACTGGCTGATTGAGCTCACTGTGCATTACAGAAGCCAAGTGATTAGCCCCCACCAGCACCCACAAACTTATTTCGAACTAGCACACCAAATAGGCTGTAAATTTTCATAGGAAAGGCTGCATGACCGTGACAGATTTGGATTCTGACATTTGGGACCCACGAGGAAATAGCCTATCCAAGGTGGTGTTGACTTACTAACTAGTCAACAAATGATTCTGCCTACCAGCCGTAGGATTGACATCCAACATCTGTCGTGTATCTTCTATCTCTTGTCTTCTTCCTCCAGCCGCCCAAACCAAACCACCCCGTCGGCTCCGCCTGCTCCCGCCTCCAATGGCTGGCTGCGCCTCCACCGCCCTACTGTACCCTCCAACATTGGCCAGTCCCTCCCTCTATTCCCCCACACATCATGTTATTCTTTGGCGACGTCAACCCCAACACGTACCCGCACCCGAACCAGTCAACCCTCGTACTCCCCTCCGCCAGCGACTGGACCGGTGCATCTTCCACGGCTCCTGCTCATTCCGTCCGAGGCCTCGCCGTCGTCCGAGGCCTTGGTTCGCTCGCCGTGCGCGGTGCGCCGCCCTCTTGCATCGTCAACGTCGTCAACAACCGAGAGGAACAAGGAGATGACTGTACGTGGAGAGGATGACAGTAGGGACCCATCAGCGTCATGGCAGTATGCAAGCAAGTGCCTCGTTATTACAAGCCCAAAAAAATGGTTCCTCCTAATGGTTGGATATCTGGGGCTCACGCCATTGTCAACATAGTCAATAAACGAGAGAATTACACAACGAGCGGCTGACACCAGGGACCCAGCAGGTCACGCAGTTGTTATTTACCTTTTTTAGGAACAAGCAGTTGTTATTTATATTAGTTTTAGCGACGGATCAGGGTAACAACGGGGTTGTGCGGGGGCTCTGGCCCGTCTAGCCAGGGTTTTATTTATGTTTACCACATCATGAGCCCAGTTGTGTTTTTTTCTTGCTGAAAATGGCTAGCCCGGTTCAATTTTTTTAAAAGAAATACCCAAACAAGGCCTACTTGCTTTATCAGCCTTGCTGGGCCGCAAATCTTTCAAGACGAGGAGAGTTTCATTTGGTTTGCCCAGAAATGGGATGTACATTTAAACACATCAAACCGGGAATTAGTTTCAATTTTTTTCATTCTTAGATTTTAAATTCCATTGATTTTATACGTGGACAATTATTTGGATTTTATATTTGTATAAATTATTTTTCAAAATAGTTTGAATGTGACTCGATATTTCGGGATTAAAAACAGTTGACCGCACTGAAATATGCAAAATTTCATATAATTTTTAACCGTGGCCACAATATGGGGTGTAATGCTAACAAAAAGAAGATGGGATCCAAAAAATTCTTAAGAATTAGCAAATGGGCTGTAAATTATTAGAAATAATGGCAGATGGGTTGTATGTTGTTTTCCACAGATTTGAGACTGACTTGTGCGCCTACTACAGGTTGACGCGTATGCTTTCCTAAAAAAAGGTTGACGCACACGCAACACCGTGTCAACTTAGTCAACACACGAGAGCAGTGATTGTTGGATGTCCATCCAACGGCCGTCGTGCTTCTTCAATCTCTGCTCTTCCTGCTCCAAATTACTCAAACAAGCGTCGGCGGGACTGCCTGCTCCCTCTTCCCACGGCCGGCTATGCTGCCGCGCAGGCCTCACCGCCCCATCGTACTCCCATCGCCGGCCTAGCCATCCCTCTACTCACCCACACCTGCTGTTATTCTCCGGCGACGGCAGACGAAC
Source organism: Aegilops longissima (assembly GCA_021605205.1). Classification (NCBI taxonomy): domain Eukaryota; kingdom Viridiplantae; phylum Streptophyta; class Magnoliopsida; order Poales; family Poaceae; genus Aegilops; species Aegilops longissima. The sequence continues at coordinate 596,805,937 of CM038681.1, read as the reverse complement.
CAGTAAACCCTCGTACTCCCCTCCGCGTGGGAAACAAACTGCCAAGTCTTCCCTGGCTTCGTGTCGTTCCCTTCCTAGGCCTCGCCGTCGTGCACCGCCCTGGTGCTCTCGGCACGGCGTGGTCAATGCGGTCAACGAACGACATCCATCAGAAGCGGACTATACATGGAGAGACTGACAGCTGGGTCCATGGCCGCACACAAGGAAATGCCTCCTTATTAAGCGCAAAATAATGATTCCTCCACATGACAGCTGGGACCCACCGGAAGGGCCTCTGTATTTCGTGAAAAAACGTTCCCCCCGCTCACAGGTCAGACCACCAGCTATATCTTCACACGCAAGGAAGTGCCTCCTTATTACGCACAAAAAAATGAATCCCCCTGCTAGCTGGGACCCAGCATAGTGGGAGGCTGACTTGTGGGCCTACTAAGTTGACGGGGATGGAGGGCTTTGTCAACTTAGTCAATATGAACGATTCTAGCTCCAGTGACCGTATGATGTCCATCCAACGACTGTCGTACTTTTTCAACCTCTGGTCTTCTTGCTCCAGCCGCCGAAACCAGCGCCGGTCGTGCCGCGTGCTCCTGCCTCCCATGGCCGGCTGTGATGCCGCGGAGGCCTCACCGCCCCCTACTGCTCTCACCGCTGGCTAAGCCATCCCTCTACTCACCCACACCCCATGTTATTCTGCGGCGATGGCAGCCTCACACCACGGCCGAAGCAGTCAACCCACGTACTCCCCTCCGTGTTGGCATCCACTGCCGCGTCTTCCCCGGCTCCGCGTCGTCCCCTTCCTAGGCATTGCCGTCGTCCACCGCCCTGGTGCTCTCGGCGCGGCGTGGTCAATGTGGTCAACGAACGACTTCCATCGGAAGAGTACAGACGTGGAGAGGCGACGGTGGGTCCACGGCCACAAGAAGAAAGTGCCTCCTTATTACGCGGAAAATAATGATTCCTCCACCGACAGCAGGACCCACCGAACGAACCACCGTATTTCATGAAAAAATGTTTCCCGATCGCCTGGGACCCACCGGCTACATCTTCGCACGCAAGGAAGTGCGCCCATATTATGGGCAAAAATGATTCTCCACCACATTGCTGGGACCCACCACTACATCTTTGCACGCAAGGAAGTGCACGGCGATCGGGACCCACCTGGTCGGCGCACGTAGTGTTGTCATTCGGTCGCGGGCGATATGCGTACATACGATCGGTCTGTCTGCAGGCTACAGCGATGAACCGTGGCCGAGTAAGGAAGGGCATGTGTCGTAGTAGAGGTGCGCACGTAGAATGTACACGTGCATAGAGCGGCCAAGGTACAAGAAAGTAAATACGGCCATGTACGTACGTACGGGCGGGGTCTCGAACGCCTACTCGCGTATACATACGGCCAGGTCTTGTGTACATGGCTGGTTCTGAACGGAGAAATTGCGTCATTGTCGTGTTCATGGGGAGGCAACGGAATGAGTCGTGTTCATCGGGAGGCAACGGAACGCGTGCTGTTCATCGGGAGCCAGCCGTCTTGGACGGAACAACCGATGGAAACGAGGCTTGGCGTACCGCAGGATGGAGGAAACAGCCTTGTGTTCGACTGGCCATGGTCGAAACGGGATCCTGTTCATTGGGAGGGGGTCTGGCGTATCGCAAAACAGAGGAAACAGACTTCTCTTGGACCTCCTACGGTCAAAACGGGGTCCTGTTGATCGGGAGGGGTGTGGCATACCACAAAACGGAGGAAATGGACTTGTGTTGGAGCGCTACGGTCGAAACGGGGTCCTAGTCATCAGGAGGGGTGTGGCGTACTGCAAAATAGGACTCCACGGGATACTGTTCATCTCCATCGTCGACTGCCTCCACAGGCTACTGTACATCCACCGTCGACCTCCTCCAGCCTCCACCTGCGACTGTTCATCCACGGGCTCCTATTCATCCAGCCTCCACCATGCGCTCCTCCATCGGCTACTGTTCAACCAGCCCTCTCCACGGGGTCCTATTCAACCACCCCTCCACGGGCTACTATTCATCCAGCCCTCCATCGGCTACTGTTCAACCAGCCCTCCACGGGGTCCTGTTCATCCACCCCTCCACCGACTCGATCGATCGGGGTCCTGTTCATCCAGCGGCAACGGCCTCTACTACCACGGGGTCCTGTTCATCCAACCCCCACCGGGAACTGTTGATTCAACCCCCCAACATAGCTCACTGTTCATCCAGAGGCAGCAGGTTCGATCGGCTTCAGTTAGCAGCAGTAGCGAAGGAATCACTCGGGTTCAGTTAACAGCAAGGGATCGATCGATCGCTCGGGTTCAGTAACGCGTAGCCTGTAGTGCAATCGCTCGGGTTCAGTTGGAGTCCAATGCCTCGCTCGGGTTCAGTTAGAGCGCAACGCCTCGCACACACGCGCGTACGTGTACGAGAGAAATGCGCATCGCTCGGCCCTGACCACCCACCGTAACCGGGAACTCCCCGATATTTTCCTCGCCCTCGCTTCTACCACGGTTTTTTCCGTCATGGATGGCCCAAAGAATGTCATGCCGCTGCGTCTCCGGCCCGCCCAGGACAAAAAGCCTATTTTCTGTCATGTTTTTTTGTCATAGAAGTAGGAGCCCACCACATCTATGATGATACCGGGTTTTGTCACAATTATCGTCATAGAAGTGTCATAAGCATGACAGAAAAAAAATCGTTCGGCCCAGAATGTCATAGATGTGTCTTTTTTTGTAGTGTGTGTATGTGTTGATTCCACCCTAACCTTTCCGAAGCGGACCTCTCTTAATAGTACGGCTTTCCTACAACTCAAATCCACCGAAAAGAAACGTAGAGAATCGCCGTCTTCAATAGGCTCCGAGGGGCACCGAATCGTCTTGTGCCTAGGCATGAGATAACTGAAATGCTCAATGCACACGATTAGTCCACAAATGTACTGTCATCAATCACCAAAACCACATAGGGAGAATATGCCCTTACAAGTAATTTGTTTACCCACCGGATTTATTTATGAGAGAGATGCCTTTAGTGAATGCTATGGGCCCCAAGTCCATTCACCTTTATAATGAAACAAATCTTATAATTCCTCACTATTTCCTTTTACATTTATTTATTATATCTATCACTACCACATTTGATACTTGCAACTAGAAAGAACAAGGGGAGTGACGCTCCCTTGCCTTTGTTGGGTGCAAGCATTTGTTTATGTGTGTGTAGGTACTGCTAAGTTATTTGTGTGTCGTCTCCAATTGGTTCGATAATCCTTGGTTCTTAACTGAGGGAAATACTATCTGCTACTATACTACATCACCCTTCCTCTTTGTGGAAATCCCAACATATTTACAAGTAGGAATACCGCGCTCAAATGCGTTCAGGTGTTTGCCAAGACACTGATATGGGATTTTGGTCCCAAGTACCTCCGAGCTCCCAATGAGGAGGACACAAAGAAGTTGACGTCGATGAACGAAGCAAGAGGATGGTTGGGCATGCTTGGGAGTGTGGATTGCATGCACTCAAGGTGGAAGAACTTCCCTAAAGCTTGGGTTGGGCAGTACACCGTCCGTAAACCTGCTCGAAACTGTAGCTTCACATGACTTGTGGATTTGGCATTGCTTTTTTGGATTGCCGGGGTGTCTCAATGATATCAATGTACTGCATAGATCACATCTTTTTGCGCAGCTAGCTAGTGGAAAAGGTGCGGCTTGCAAATACACCTTCAATGGACATGATTATACCTGGCCATCTGTCGGGCCGGGCCGGGCCTACCAAAGCCCGATGCAAAAAACCCAGGACCGAGCCTGGCCCGGCCCGGACGGCGGGCCTAAAAATCGGGCACGAACCCGGCCCATCACGCTAAAAGCCCACCGGGCCCGGGCCTCAAGCCGGGCCTCTTAGTTAATGTGACGCCCGGATAATTACGCTACAGTAACCCTCCGCTAATGATGCCATGTCACCACGATTACCGTTGTTAGTCTTGCGATGATTCAAATTCCGTTCAAGTTTCAAATTTAAAATCAAGGCAAACAACAGAAGTTTTCAAATGTTAAAACCAAAATGATCGGATTGTGACAAATGTTGCATAGGTAGTTATGGTGAAGAACCCATATTTAAATAAAATGTTTAAATGCACTCATAGTAAATAAAACAGTGGCTAAAACAAATATTTAAATGATTTTACAATATTAAACAAATACAGACTAACTTATTTGCCTACCAGACTAAAGGTGATAGTAGCCTAAATTATAATAGGATTTTTAGATGCAACTCTTGTATTTTAAAACTAGTTTTGTTTTGAAATGAATTAAAGCATAAAAAAAGAAGAAGAAAAGGAAACCACCCCCTTTCCCCACTGGGCCAACCGGCCCAGCTGGCTCCCTCTCGCCCGATCCAATCTGGATCGGGCGCCCATCGCCGCCGCCTGGAGTGCCCCGCATCCCGATGTCTCCGGCGATGCCGATGGGACGCCGCCCACGCCAGCCGCCTACAGCCGACGCCGCACGGAGCCCGCGTCGCTCGCGTCCTCGCCGGAGCTGGCCTGCCGACCTCGACCTCGCCGTGGCCTCCTCGTCCCCTCCCCGACTCGCCGGACCGATCCGCCGCCGCCCGGAGCTCCACGCGCCTCCTCCCCGTCGCCCGGTCGTCCCCGACCTCCCCGAGCACACTGCCAAGACCCTGCAACCGCCGTGAGCCCCGACCTCTCCCCTCTCTCTCCAGCCGTGAACCCCTCTCCGGCTCCGGCCATCGCCACTGTGTCTTGGACGACCAGCCCACAGCCTGCCTCCCCTTTTGCTGCCGTGACCTCGCCATCGCCACGCCGGCGACCCCCCCCCGCCTTGGCCATCCTTCGCCCCTGGACTCGCTGCGACGCGAGCTCCCAGCCAAAGACGCTGCGTCCTCGGCCTCGACGCGCCTCGCCTCTCCTCACACCGGCCCGTTGAGCTCTGTAGCTCAGCTCGTTGCGGCACCACCGCACGCTGTGTTCTCCTCCTTGCTCCTGCGGCCGCCTGCCAGTGGCCGCCGGGCTCTCATGGCGTCTGAGACAGGTGCGCCCATGAAGCGACGCTGTTCGGACCACGCCAGAACTCAAGCAGCCCGCTAAGCCCCTGTGGCTTGGATGAGCCACTGACTAGGGGGCCCACGCCCAAAATGATTTAAATGAAAAAAAAAGAATAAATTATATATATATATATAAATAAATAAATAAATAATAATTAAGATGATTAATTAATTAATTAATTAAGTTAATTAATCACCTTAATTAATCTAATTAACTAGTTAGTTTAATTAAACCTAATTAGACTAACGATCAATGACATGCGGGACCCACACGTCAGTTGACCAGTCAACACCTCTGTTGACTGCTGACGTCATGCTGATGTCATGATGACGTCATCAAACACTGTTTTGGATAATGTTGGATTTAAATAAATAATTAAAATCAGAAAATGATTAAATCTTTAGAAAATCATATCTTTTATTCCGTAACTCGGATGAAAATACTTTATACATGAAAGTTGCTCGAGCGGCGAGGCGAATCCGAATCGCAGCCTGTTAAATGCGCCACGCGTCCCTAGCATAGAGAACCTGCAACATTTCACCTCCGGTTCATCTCGTCTGAAACATAAAACACCGGGATACTTTCCGGATGTTTCCCCCGCCGTCGGTATCACCTCCTACCGCGTTAGGGCACACCTAGCACCGCACATTTTCGTGTCATGCACCGTCATGCTTATGTTTGCATTATATTTATTGTTTCTTCCCCTCTTCTCTCCGGTAGACTACGAGACCGAGCCCAGCTGCTGCTTGCCCGATTCGACTACGGAGTTGACGACCCTCTCTCTTGCCGTGAGCAACCAGGCAAGCCCCCCCCTTGATCACGGATATCGCCTATTCTACTCTATACTTGCTTGCATTAGAGTAGTGTAGCATGTTACTGCTTTCCGTTATACCTATCCTGATGCATAGCCTCTCCTTGCTACTACTGTTGTTACCTTTATCTGCAATCCTACATGCTTAGTATAGGATGCTAGTTTTTCCATCTGTGGCCCTACATTCTTGTCCGTCTGCTGTGCTATACTATCGGGCCGTGATCACTCGGGAGGTGATCACGGGTATATACTATATGCTATACATGATACATGTGGTGACTAAAGTCGGGTTAAACTTGTGGAGCACCAGCAGTGATTCACGGATTGAAATTTGAAAGGACCTTTGTCCCGACGGCCTCTAGATGGATCTTTGTGACGGAGCGGCAGGGCAGGTTGAGACCGCCTAGGAGAGAGTGGGCCTGGCCTGTTCGGCGTTCATGGATACTTAACACGCTTAACGAGTTCTTGGTATTTGATCCGAGTCGGCCATTTGGTCTATACGCACTAACCAACTCGTGGGAAAGATATGGGCACTTTCGGCGTCGTGGTATCAACCGGCACTTCGTGACGTCGGCGATCGAGCGGCGCTACCGGATTGGACTGGAACACCACTAGGCTAGGTCTACTTCGGCCGCCCACGCAGCGTCTTGGTGTGCTCGAGGCGATGTGCCCGCACCCTGTGGCGCTTAGGTTTAGACCGCGTCTTGACCTCTCTGTTGAGCCTAGGTGGGGCTGCGGCGTGTTGATCGTCTGCGGCGGGCATGACCCAGAAAGTGTGTCCGGCCAAATGGGATCAAGCGTGTTGGCTTATGTGGTGCACCCTGCAGGAAGTTAATCTATTGAATAGCCGTGATCTTGATATGGGACGACTTGGAGTTGTACCTTGACCTTATGACAACTAGAACCGGATACTTAATAAAACACACCCTTCCAAGTGCGGATACAACCCGGTGGTCGCTCTCTCTCGGGGATACGAGGAGGGATCGCGGGTAGGATTATTGCTATGTGATGCTACTTGGAGGACTTGATCTACTCCCTTCTACATGTTGCAAGGCGGAGGCTGCCATAAGCGTAGTCTTGACGGATTAGATATCCCCTCTTATTACGGCATTCTGCAGATTCCCATCGATATGGCCCTTTACACATATATCCATGCATATGTAGTGTAGCTCCTTGCTTGCGAATACTTTGGATGAGTACTCACGGTTGCCTTGTTCCCCTTTTCCCCTATCTCTACTCGGTTGCTGCGACTGGACGATGGAGCCAGGGGCGAGCGCCACCGTCGATGGCGACTACTACCCGGAGGTGCCTACTACTACGTGCAGCCCGGCGGCGACCGGGAGTAGTTAGGAGGATCTCGGGCGGGAGGCTGCGCCTCTTCGATCTGTATCCCAGTTTGTGCTAGCCTTCTTAAGGCAAACTTGTTTAACTTATGTCTGTGCTCAGATATTGTTGCTTCCGCTGACTCGTCTATGATCGAGCACTTGTAATTCGAGCCCTCGAGGCCCCTGGCTTGTATTATGATGCTCGTATGACTTATTTATGTTTTAGAATTGTGTTGTGATATCTTCCCGTGAGTCCCTGATCTTGATCGTACACGTTTGCGTGCATGATTAGTGTACGATTGAATCGGGGGCGTCACAAGTTGGTATTAGAGCCGACTGCCTGTAGGAATCCCCCTTCCACACTCCTTGGCCAAAGTCGAGTCTAGGCGTTGCAAAAACTTTTACTAACATGGCTGTGCGGCCCATGGGCCCACGTCGCCATTGGGTGGTACTAGGATCTTTTACTCCTCGACCTTTACTCTGGGACTCTGATCTCTCTTCTATTCGGGTTAAATGAATTTTGCTAAATCTAACATTAGGATCTCGTTATCACTTTCACCCGGAGAGCCCCTTATTACTGATGATTGTCTGCTGCACGTGAAGACCCTGAAGATACTTTCCGCTGTTAACCCGAGAACTTTTGTTCATCGCATTTGCAATTCCCCTTCCACCGTCAACCCTTATGGATAACTACTTACAGTTGTTATTCTTATATCATCCCTAGTTGGTCTTGTTATTACAAGATACCCCGAAACACTCGTCGTTGTTTCGATAATCCTTTAAGCTTACTGCCTTGCTGTTCCTTGCCACCTGAATACCCCTATGGATAATTTCTCGCCCTTATCGAGTATCCGTTCATCCCCAGTTGTTCATGTGTTTCACATTGGTCTTCGAAATACTATTTGATCCTCCAAAAATCCTTAATAGCTTATTGCTCTGCAATACTTGTCTGCTTGCATTATGGATGCTTTCCATATGTCTAGCAATATTCGTTAGTATCCTTAGGCACCGTCATTTTGATCCTATTGATTCAACATGAGTGCGAATGCACGCAGTCATCAGTTGATCCTTTTAAATTATCTCTCCGGCTCGGACGTCTTTCAAACATGAGCTGGTTCTCGACCAAACTATCTGTCATCGATTGTGCCTCTGGTATATTCAATTGATCCGTCCTTGATCAGAACGTCTGCTTCTGATCCTTTGTTTTGGAAATCATAATTCCTTTGCATTTAAGCTTTGAATTATTCAGATGATTCCATAACTTGTTGCATTTGCATTCCTTCCTCTTCTGGTTGAGTATCGATACTCACATCAGATCCTTTGTGGACCATCAAGTCCTGTGTTGGATTGTTATCCGACAGTGTCCTTCACATTTGATCACTTTGTGAGTTCTTCCCCTGATACATAATGCCCTTGTTAAGTTGTATCCTCTGCTTATCCAACCATGCTCTGCTTTCGGGATTGTGTTATTTACTCTTGAAACTTGTGGTATATGTTTCTAAGAAGCCCCTATGGGTTGAACATATGCCTTCTCTAAACCGTGTGAACCCGAAAGTTTTCACGAGTCATACTCTTCTGGTGCTTCGCTAGATAAAATTTCAACATTGCAAATTCATCGAACGTGAGAAGTGAATGAAAGGTTATGCATTGGAGAAGTGGGAGTCGACCTTGAACTTGTGTTCATGCCCATGGACACGATGTAGATCTTATCATTAAAGCTTCCCTTAAATTAATTATTCCTTTGGTATAAGTTCATCTTATATCTGGGATCTGGCCTTTTGCAATCGTGGTTCCGACCATGTTCTCTTTTAAATACCATTTCTCGTGCAAGGTTAAGCACTTGACTTCTATAGAGCAATACCCAGTCCAACCTCTACTTTGATCACCATCGAGTATTACCCCCGGTATCTCGAGATTATCATGGAACGCATAACATCTTATGAGTTCTTCATCAAGTGCTACATTCCCACCGATTCCAATTTTTCACGGGCTCGAGTTATTAAACACTCAAAGACACCAATAACTGAACCGAGTCCGCACTTCACGGTTCAACAACTCTCCAAAGAAGCTTCTATAAGTACGAGTTTGTACCCGATCACGCCATTCCTAGCCTGTTTGGCTATATCATTGTCTTGATGATTTCAAACTGTGCTACCTGGTCCTTATTCCGGAGCACCGGTTTGACGATGAGCTAAGCTTACGTCGATCTTCCTCGTCATACCATTTCTCCTTTACCAACAAACTTGATTTCGAGTTTGTGTCGTACTCCATGGTTTCAATAACCTTTTGCTTCATCATTCCTTTGACTTGATGTCATCGCCAATTGATTACATCTTCATGAATTTTCTCGACAAATTGTCGTGATCATCATCAACATTTTGACTCCTCCTAGGTTCCCAATGGAAGTCATGATGAGAAATACCATCCTTACCCTCGATGATTTGTGTTATCATCGACGACATTCTTGCATTTCCGCAACACAAAACTTGTTCTAGTTTTGCGTTGTAACTTGAGTTCCTTTCTATCCAACTTATGTTATGATTCTACCGCGGAGTATTACCATCTTTGATGTCAAGAATGTTGTGAGGATTGCTCCACCTCTTCAGAATTCTTGCTATAATGATACTTCTTGCCATATATGTTCATTCCTTGGTCCCCATGTTGTTTCTAACCGGAGAACCGACAATTGAACTATGATGTGCGATTTCAAAACTTCTAGCAACCCTGTTGCTTTAAAGTCAATGGCCGATAGTTTCATTCTAAGTCTTTTGGTTATCGAGTCACCATTCTAACATTGATCATGCTACCTAAACCCATACTTCGGGTGCATCTTTCAACCAATGTTTAATTGTGTATGTTTCCCTCGAGCATACATCATTATATCATTTGATCTGACGAATGTTGTCTCCTTGTTCGCATGATTGAGGAAATCCATCTTTTGGAAATCTTGTTGAATTGTCGCTGAGTCCATCAGCCGCCTCCTCATCCTCTCCTTGGTTTACTGATGTACTCTTGTTTTGGAACTCACTTCCATAGTTCATCTTCCGAGAATCTTACCATGTCATCTCAACAATTTGTGTTGCACCTTTCTTCTTCGGCATCCTGAGTCTGAGGTATCTCGACAGCAATCAGATCTGAATCTCGGTCAGATATGATGGTTGGAACATATTTGCAAGAGTTATAACATTGGTCCTTATATGACCCGGTAAGGTGATGTCATGCCTAGCACACCTGATCGGAGGACCTATCATTATAATTTCTTTTGCAAGGATAACCATTCTTCCTGGAGAAAATTGTAAGACTTATTCTATAAGTTGTTCCTGATGGATCCTTTGAGTTTCCAAAGTCTGATCTTCACCTGATGACCATGTCAATGCTATCTCGAAGCATGTCGGTTGTACTCTGATTTTCAACAAGAACATTTGAAGCCCAATGCTAAATGTTTCCTGCTCAATTATCCAAACACCGTTGTATGGGTAACGTCATGAAATTCTCTCCCCTCACCTAGAGGATTTTCTACGTTATATCCTATCGTGGATATCATGCTCTGCTTGTCCTTGGGAAGGATATACCCCTGAAATATGTGTTGAAACACCTTTTTCCTTTCCATTGTTCTGTTTAACCTAATGATTACATTTTCCTTTCCATTGGTCTGTTTGACCTTTCTTGTGATCTATATAATCTAAGCAGTAATAATTCACTGCTTATGTAAACACCTCGATGTACAACTCTCATCGGTGAGACCCGTTTCTCTTGTTGATGACATTCCGGTAGCCACCGATGGGCGAGAACTTTGCCTATTGGTCCGCCTTGTGCAACGAACAGGAAAATGGTTCTCTTCGTCCCTCGCCCTTGGTACCAACGTTGTTGCCGACATGAGCGACAGACTACCCTCTGACATGCCTTGCTTACATGATCGTGCAAGATGTCACCGACCTTCCAACTTTTAACCACCGGTGGGCCCATAACCCACAGGTCCTGTGGATCGAAACCTGACTCTCCCAGACATCCCTGTTTCGAAGTTATCCCTCGTGCTTCGTTTCGTATGTAATTCACGAGCCACCTTCCTAGTGATCTATTCGGGTATCAGACACAAAACTTATTCCCATTGCTCTGGACCCCTTTTACCCTTTGTTTCAGGCACCGAACGATTGCTTGCTTCGCTCGAAACTTCTCATGATACCTCCTTCCCTTGCTCTCGATATTTTCTAAGGTTTCAATTCGAGAGTTACTTTCCGCCACCTTCCCTGATGTTATCTACCAGATAGTCGACCTTGCAGAGGTCCGTTCTCTCGAATACCCTTTTATTCTTTCGTAAAATACGACGGAGTTCCTCAAGTAAGAATGACGGCTTCGTCATGATGGCCTAAAGCAGAGGAATGAGGACGTCAATGTAGTGGATCTACCTCTTGAGAAGAGCAACCAACATCGAGAAGACCGTTAGAATTTCGTAACCAAATCCCTTCCCCTACACTACCTCTTAAATCTCGGGCGAGATTTCTTGTAGTGGAGGAGAATTGTGACGCCGGGATAATTACGCTACAAGAACCCTCCGCTAATGATGCCACATCACCACGATTACCGTTGTTAGTCTTGCGATGATTCAAATTCCGTTCAAGTTTCAAATTTAAAATCAAGGCAAACAACAAAAGTTTTCAAATGTTAAAACTAAAATGATCGGATTGTGACAAATGTTGCATAGGTAGTTATGGTGAAGAACCCTAACCGCACTCCCCCCCCCCACTCCCCACGACCGCACCCACTCCCCCCCCCCACTCCCTCGTCTCTCCCTCTCGCCCGATCCAATCGGGATCGGGCGCCCATCGCCGCCGCCTGGAGTGCCCCGCCTCCCTAAGTCTCCGGCGACCGCCAGTAGGACGCCGCCCACAGACGCCCTACACACCGACGCCGCCTGACGGCGTCGCTCGCGTCCCTCGCCGGAGCTGGCTGCCGACCTCGACCTCGTCGTGGCCTCCTCGTCCCCTCCCCGACTCGCCGGACCGATCCGCCGCCCCGGGCTCCACGCACCTCCTCCTCCCGCCCGGTCGTCCCGACCTCCCGAGCACACTGCCAAGACCTGCAACCGCCGTGAGCCCGGCCTCTCCCTCTCTCCCTCAGCCGTGACCCCTCTCCGGCTTCACCATCGCCACTGTGCCGGGGCGACGCCAGCGCTGCTCCTTCCTTTTTGCTGCCGTGGCCTCGCCATCGCCACGCCAAAAACCCTCCCCGCCTTGGCCATCCTCTGCCGCCCCTGGACTCGCCATGGCGCGAAGCTCCCAAAGACGCCCACTGCGTCCCTCGACGCCAAGCGCCTCGCCTCTCCTCACGGGGCCTTGAGCTCTGCCGCTCCGCTCGTTGCTGACCACCCTTGACGCACGCATGCCCTCCTCCCTGCTCCCTCGGCCGCCCTGCCGTGTCAGCCCGGCTCTCATGGCGTCTAGATCAGGTGCACCCATGAAGGCGACGCTGTTCACCACGCCAGTAACCAGCGCCCCGCTAAGCCCCTGTGGCTCGGGTTATGTGGTTCACCCCGCAGGAAGTTAATCTATTCAATAGTCGTGATCTTGATAACAGGACGACTTGGAGTTGTACCTTGACCTTATGACAACTAGAACCGGATACTTAATAAAACACACCCTTCCAAGTGCGGATACAACCCGGTGGTCGCTCTCTCTCGTGGATACGAGGAGGGATCGCGGGTAGGATTATTGCTATGTGATGCTACTTGGAGGACTTGATCTACTCCCTTCTACATGTTGCAAGACGGAGGCTGCGAGCGTAGTCTTGACGTGATTAGATATCCCCTCTTATTCGGCATTCTGCAGTTCACCCATGATATGGCCCTTTACACATATATCCATGCATATGTAGTGTAGCTCCTTGCTTGCAGTACTTTGGATGAGTACTCACGGTTGCCTTGTTCCCCTTTTCCCCTATCTCTACTCGGTTGCTGCGACTGACGATGGAGCCGAGGGCGAGCGCCACCGTCGATGGCGACTACTACCCTCGGAGGTGCCTACTACTACGTGCAACCAAATTGACGACGACCAGGAGTAGTTAGGAGGATCCAGCGGGAGGCTGCGCCTCTTCGATCTGTATCCCAGTTTGTGCTAGCCTTCTTAAGGCAAACTTGTTTAACTTATGTCCGTGCTCGAGATATTGTTGCTTCCACGACTTCGTCTATGATCGAGCACTTGTAATTCGAGCCCTCGAGGCCCCGGCTTGTATTATGATGCTCGTATGAGTTATTTATGTTTTAGAGTTGTGTTGTGATATCTTCCCGTGAGTCCCTGATCTTGATCGTACACGTTTGCGTGCATGATTAGTGTACGATTGAATCGGGGGCGTCACAGTTAATGTGCGAATATGACGGGACCGGGCCCGGCCCGGCCCGGCCGTCGGGCTTGAAATCTAGGCTCGAGCCCGGCCTGTGGACAAGGTCGGGCCGGGCCGGGCCGGGTCGGGCTGCCCATGGCCAGGTCTAGACATGATTATAGCATGGGGTATTATCTGTTGGGGAACGTTGCAGAAAATTAAAATTTTCCTACGGTTTCACCAAGATCCATCTATGAGTTCATCTAAGCAACGAGTCATGGGAGAGAGATTGCATCTACATACCACTTGTAGATCGCGTGCGGAAGCGTTCACTAGAACGTGGATGATGGAGTCGTACTCGCCGTGATCCAAATCACCGATGACCGAGTGCCGAACGGACGGCACCTCCGCGTTCAACACACGTGCGGAGCGGATGACGTCTCCTCCTTCTTGATCCAGCAAGGGGAAAGGAGAGGTTGAAGAAGATGGCTCCAGCAGCAGCACGACGGCGTGGTGGTGGTGGAGCAGCAGTACTCCGGCAGGGCTTCGCCAAGCTCGTGACGGAGGAGGAAGAGGTGTAGCAGGGGAGGGGCGCGGAACTTGAGTGCGCTGCCCCCCCCTCCCTTTATATAGGCCCCGGGGCGCCGCCCTGAAGATCCAATCTCCCAAGGGGCGGCGACCAGGGGGTGGAGTGCCCCAAGGCAGTGGGCGCCCCCCCCTAGGGTTTCAACCCTAGGCGCGGGGTGGGCCAAGGGGCGCACCAGCCCACTATGGGCTGGTTCCTCCCACTTCAGCCCATGGGGCCCTCCGGGATGGGTGGCCCCACCGGTGGACCCCGGGACCCTTCCGGTGGTCCCAGTACAATACCGTGACCGAAACTTTCCCGATGGCGAATCAACACTTCCTATATATAATTATTTACCTCCGACCATTCCGGAACTCCTCGTGACGTCTGGGATCTCATCCGGACTCGAACAACATTCGGTTTACTGCATACTCATATTCATACAACCCTAAGCGTCACCGAACCTTAAGTGTAGACCCTACGGGTTCGGAGACACGAGACATGACCGAGACGGCTCTCGGACAATAACCAACAGCGGGATCTGGATACCCATGTTGGCTCCCACATGCTCCTCGATGATCTCATCGGATGAACCACGATGTCGAGGATTCAAACAACCCCGTATACAATTCCCTTTGTCAATCGGTATGTTACTTGCCCGAGATTTGATCGTCGGTATCCCAATACCTCATTCAATCTCGTTCTCGGAAAGTCACTTTACTCGCATCAGTAATGCATGATCCCGTGACCGCACACTTGGTCACTTTGAGCTCATTATGATGATGCATGCCGAGTGGGCCCAGTGATACCTCTCCGTAACATGGGTGACAAATCGATCTCGATCCGTGTCAACCCAATGACACTTTCGGAGATACCGTAGTGCACCTTTATAGTCACCCGGTTATGTTGTGACGTTTGGTACACCCAAAGCACTCCTACGGTATCCGGAGTTACGATCTCATGGTCTAAGGAAGAGATACTTGACATTGGAAAAGCTCTAGCAAAACGAACTACACGATCTTGTGCTATGCTTAGGATTGGGTCTTGTCCATCACATCATTCTCCTAATGATGTGATCCGTTATCAATGACATCCAATGTCCATAGTCGAAACCATGACTATCTATTGATCAACGAGCTAGTCAACTAGAGGCTCACTAGGGACATATTGTGGTCTATGTATTCACACGTGTATTATGATTTCCGGATAATACAATTATAGCATGAATAAAAGACAATTATCATGAACAAGGAAATATAATAATAATCCTTTTATTATTGCCTCTAGGGCATATTTCCAACATTATCTTGCCGACGATATCTATCCTTCATGGGCAACAATTGTGAATACCATCAGTAAGCTAGAAATCGGGAAACAAACGTTTTTTGCCCAAACTCAAGAAGCATGTCGAAAGGATATTGAGAGGGCATTTGGTATGTTGCAAGCTCGGTTTGCCATTGTTGGAGGTCCTGCGCGCTACTGGGATAAGAAATCCCTCTCAAATATCATGGTTGCATGTGGAATTATACACAACACGACCATCGAGGACGAGAGGGATTTAAACTTAGAGTTTTACTTTGGTAGCCGTGTCAAGCCTGCCAGGGGCCCAGATGAGATCACTGCATTTCTTGAGACCTACAAGAAGATTCAGGGCGATGCCACACACACCCAGCTCCGTGACGACCTCATTGAGCACCGGTGGCAACTGTATGGGAGATAGACTCCCATTGTATCCATCTGATCTTATTTGTATTAATGTCCTGTAGTTTTGGACCATTTGTTATTGCATAGTTATTCAGATTTGAACATTCGTTGTAATTGAGGGGATTATTGTGTTGTACGATGCTAAAACATTATAATTTTGATTTATGTGCCGCAAATCAGTTTTAGGGGAATAGGCAAAATCATGATTTTAAACAATACTATAATAGTAAAAGGAACAACTACAACATCAAGGCACAGTCTCGCTAAATGGTCATTTGTGGCTTCTTCAGCCCCCTGATATACATTATATCCCTGTATGAACCTTGTTTTTTTATGGAATGAACCTTTTTTAATGGAATGAACCTTGTGCTATTATTTACTCCATTAATCAATAATAATAAAGGGAGCCTGTTTAGCCTTAATTTTTTTTTAAAAAAAAGCTCAAGCAGCTTGGCTAAACCGAACCATCCCACGAACCGACGCAGCACCGACCGGGTCCGTATAGGGCCGCACTCGACTCGCCTCCGCCACACCCATCCTTCCCCACCCAAATCTTGGCCTCCGCCGCACCCCAACCTTCCCCAAACACTGGCCTCCGCCGCCGCCGCCAGCGCTGATGGGCGAGCCCGCGGATGGTTTCTTCCTCCGCCTTCCGCCGGAGCTCGTGGACGAGATCCTACTCCGCCTTCCGCCGGACGAGCCCGCCTGCCTCGTCCGCGCCTCCGCCGTCTGCAAGCCCTGGCGCCGCTTCTTCGCCAATGCGAACTTTCGCGGCCGCTACCGCGAGTTCCACGGGGCACCTCCCGTTCTGGGGCTCGTCCAAGAGGCCGCAAGCTTCTTCGCCATATCTGCGCTTCCAACCCTACCAGACCTTTCACACTTGGTCGCCGCTGCCCTGAAGGCCCTGGACTGCCGCCACGGACGCTACGTCTTTGACTCATACGACCAGTACTGGCAGGGGGATACCGTTCACCTGACCGTCCTGGACCCTCTGACGGGCCATGGGCGTCGCATTCCCACACCGATGGACAATCGTTTGCTCTGGTACAGTGTGGCCGTGCTCTGCGCCACACAAGGCTGCGACCACCACGATTGCCAGGGAGGGCACTTCAGTGTGGTCATCGTGACCACCAATCACGAGCAAAGGGTGACCCTAGGTTGGCTCTACTCGTCCGAGACAGAGTTGTGGAGTGCTCTTACAAGTGTTTCCCATCCAAATGTCCTCAAGTATAGTTATATCCGTGGCTCGCCTAGTGTGCTTGTGAGTGATACCCTGTACTTTGACTTGGATGGTATCATTCAGTGCCACCTTGGTTCCCGGCGTTTGTCCATGCTCGAGAGACCGGCAGATGGCAAGGGGTATCTCATGACAGCAGAAGACGGCGCACTGGGATTCGCCACCATGGTGGATGTCACAAATCTAACCCTGTGGTCCATGCAAACCGGACTGGAAGGAGCCATGGGATGGGCAAAATTAAGGACAATTGATCTTACGCAGCTGCTACTTGATGGGGCCCTCTCCATCACATCAGATGAAGATGGAATTTGTGGTGTTGCCGAAGGAGCCCAAATAATTTTTTTGAGCACACGGCTGGGTACCTACAGGATTGATCTCAAGTTAAGGCGAGCCAGGATTGTATCTGGTCCGGTCAGTAAGGTCTTTCCCTACCAGAGATCTTACATCCCAGGTATTATTCTTTATGATTCTTGGTCCATGTACACAACCTTGTACAGTCATGTGTGATTTGTTGGTCCATATTTTCGTAATTATTCGCTACTAAGATTAAGCTTGGAAGGAATCATGTGACTTAACAGTAGCTACTAAGGCTGGCTGTCCATCGATGATCCATCCATCATGAATGCAGTCAAGTTGTACACATGCCAAATTAATCAACATGTAGTATGTGGTCTTCGAGTAAGGAAATGATCACCAGTAGCACCAGCCAGACGCAAAATGAGTCCCCATACTCAGCGGATTAAGCCCTGCATTCATAACATAGTGTGTGATGAGAAACCAACCACACCCTTGTTAATTAGGTGCAACGGAAACATCTATCTAGTTTCAGATACTCAAAAAATAGGATTCATTCATATATTCATTATGCTGACAGAAGTTCGTTTGGTCTCGATTTCCGCATCTCCAGATACCTGCAGAGCAACCAACATTGTCATCAGTCAAACAACTTTGTACTATTCCTTGTATCTCACAATTTTTGCATGATTCAAACACTAAACATTATCTTCACCATCATGAAAACTGGATTGAAAGCTCCAAAGTTGAATCATCTCAACTAAAGAAAACCCAATGGAACAGTTAATTTCAAGTGGAGGCTACATCGGGCGCTAAAAGATCAGTTGTTTGAATGCCTCCATTAGAGTGAAATGCATTAAATAGATGCATTCAGTTAGAACCTAATAGTTTTACTTTTCAGAAATATATGAGCTAGATAGTCAATTACGAGTGAAGCCATCCATACAAGTTGAGATATTAATAATCCCATATGTAGAATTCAAGATATGGAGAAATGTTGCTGTTCTTCTGCTGATTGGTTGTTCGACCAAATGTACTGCAAATGATGTTATTGTTCAAGATATAAAGAAATGTTTGTTCTTCATTTTAGTGAATTATATCCATCCCGATTATTGAGATGATGAAAGTAGTACTAAATGTTCTGGATTGTTTTCTTGGGCAGCACTTAATTGTTGCCAAAAGGTTTCAAATATTATTTGAAAGTATACAACATTGCATATTTCTTTTGTACTGTACATACCAATACATTTTGAGGCAGATCCGATATACACACGGGAGGTGTATAAACCATTACCTATTGTTTTTGTGTTTGTGTTAGTGTGTCTTGCTGATCCTTGTGGTTGGTGAGTAATCAAAATGTACATTCAGTTAAACCTCATCATCAACTAGTTGATCTAACATTTTGATAACTTGCATTTCTGCAGTAATGGAAGCAGCTTGTATGGAGCAGGAGCAGTGAGCTGGTGCTTGAAGTTCTTTGTCAAGATCGAGTTTCTGTTAAGTAAGTACACTTTTGAATGAAGGGGGAGGTGGTGGTGATGTTACATGTCACAAATGTAGTACTGGATCTGGAGAATACTGCTGGTGTTAGTGTTGGTTGATGGAATTTGTTTAGTAAGCTGTCGCGTCCCTGCTTGCAATTTGTTAAGGCCCTTTCAGTCACTTTGTGATCTTGTGAAATACTATGACAGCATCGCAATGCAAGGATGGTTTTAATGGGAACTGGCTGACACCAGCCTGCTATTGAAAAGTACTTTATTATCATGTAAACTTGGAAGTGTGGACAATACTTTGTACTAGGCAGGGTACTATAGGTCTTCAAGGTTTTATTTCCATTCTTGACATGCCTTCATCCGAGCTCTAAGCAGTTACATAGTCAGGCTCTAGCATACAGCAATCATTTGCTCTGATCCTTTCTTCGGTTAAACACCCGCTATTTTGATTCAGACAACAGAGTGAAGTGAAAATCTGGCACGTCCAAGCAGCATCCAGCGGCCCAAGTTTAATTTCCCAATTAGATCCCTTTGGCTTACCCTCTTGTGCTTTAGCTGGTAGAAGTATTTTTACCGTAACCTGGGCTATAGAGTAGAGTCATGTAAGAGCAGGAGCTCGGGCTGATTTTGGTCCCGAAACTAAGCCCTAGCCGCCACCAGTCGCGTGCCAAGCTATATTTCAAAAATACCAAAAATACTATAACCCAAAAATTCCCCAAAAGTAGCCCCTTCAGTGCTGTGTTAGTCTGAATCGTTCTTCGGTTTCTTATGATCCTGTCAACGCTTATCCCTGCCGAGCAGGGCGTATACTGCGTAGGCATATTGCGAAGTAGATGAAGGTAATGTGGGGTCGACGATACACAAGGTAGCAGTTTTCTCCACAAGCAGGTCACATATTGTGGGGATTGGCAATCGATCTTAGGACACTGCTCCCTGACATGGCCCTCTAGATCCCAACACCTGAAGATGGGATTAGCGGCATCGCCTAGGGCACCCAAGTCATTTTTGTGAGCACATGTGTTGGTTCCTACATGGTCGATCTCAAGTCAGGGCGAGTCAGGAAGGTTGGAGCAAAATGCACCTTCCGTTTGAACCTGATTCACCAATTGATTGATTTTGTATTGTAATTTCTTGCACTTCTGCAGCAGCAATGGAAGCAACCTCTACGGGCTAGGGGCAATGAGCTGGTGTTTCAAGTGTTTGTCAAGCTCCCCTTTCTGGAGCAAGGGGGAGGTGGTAGTTGCTGGTGCTTCTGACGTGGTCTTTTGAATTGTTTTATGATCTTAGTCAAAACAATGAGAATGAACAGAGGGAGTACAGGTTATATGATATATGATTCTGGATTGTTTTCATCTTAACCGGGCTGGAAATTGTTAGATCGTCATGGATGAGCTCCCATTACTCCTTTAAACGATGCTAGAGTACCAGTCTCCTAGGGGCATCCGCGCCCTCAATCGCCCTCCTCTCCACCTGATCCGCCCGCAACACGCACCGCTGCCTGCCTGGCGCGCTCCCCGCTGTTCGACCGCGCAATCCTGCACCTCACTGCCCCAGCGGCTCCGAAGGTCCATGACGTGTGGGTCGCGTATGCTTGCCAGGCCTTCTCGTCTCGGTATGTGTATGCTTTGTACCGTTTCTTGTCCTTGTTTGTGTGGGTGGAGGCGTGAGGGCTCGGGGAGTTAAATGCATAGAACCACCACTTTCGTGTCACAACTTGCAGAAAACCACCACTTTACAAAACGTGACATACCGAGAAAACTTACATGTGGGCATATGGTTTTCGTAGATTTTTTTTGGTGAAGAGTTGGAACACCAATAGACAAGAATGCACTAGATATCCTTCATTATAGTTATACTCTGTGCTGGCCTTAACTTGAACTATAACCATTTCTTCTTTTTGCTTACTCACGGGGCTTGACCCTAATGGGCAGGCCGTGAACTTCTTTGGTTGTTTGTTATTCTTGTGACTCATGGAGCTACTTGGTCCGCAGGTTCTATACACACTATTTTCATCAACTTGTGTGGTAGCAGCAATATTTGTGTGACGACATGTAGTCGAAACAGAGGGAAAAACTTTGTAGAGATAGAAGTTTCACTGTTACAAACACAATAAAGGTACCCTCTGCTCTTTCCTTTGACACAAACCATTTCAGATCATCTCTGTCTACCAACCAGCATCTATAAATAGCAGCGGTGATATTATAAGGTGGCGGTATTATATATTTTCTTAGTTGAGAACTTGGTAGTCAGGGCATGCGGATTACAAGCACCATGCCGAGAAAACTTACATGCTCTTGTCATTGCAGGTTTCATGGAGTAGTGCCTTCTTCTACATGATGGGAATTCAACGACATTTTGTTGTTTTGTTGTTAAATACCAGTTGGGTGGGTCGTCTATTCCCAGATCAAGTAATCTGACCATCTCTTGCAGACAAAACGCTTTTGGAAGGTTCCCAGCCGTGCACCTGTGCCCGCTAGAGCGGCATACTGTCTTAGCAATGCATGACAGACTGGTCGGGAGGTTTGTGTCTGTAGGATGGAATTAAAAGATATGTCAAAATGATGGTCTTTATTATGCAATTTAACTGACCTCTTGTTGAACCCCTCCTTTTCCAGAAAAACTATTATTTAATCTTGGAAGTTTGATCTTCTACAGTTTTAAGCATAATTGAATGCATCAGTTCAAAGCATTTTGTGGTGAATAACTAAATATCTAGGTCAACAGTCATTACTAAGTCAACTTATTACTGACTGCATTTCCTGTTAATAGAATTTATTGTTCGATATTTGGGACCCCCAGTTTCGCTCAAAATCTCATCATCCAGACGCTGATCCTGTCATATTAATAGAGATAGTCTTGATAATCAAAGTGAATTTCTTTGAAATTATTCCAACTCTGTAACCGGTGGAGTGCTGCGCTTAACATAAGGTCCCGAAAGGGGGAAAAAATCTTATGTTCTTTCTTACCATCTTTGACATCGCCAATCGAGTAAAACAAAACATCATTGTGTCATGTTACTTCAAATAGTTTAGGCGGTTGCTTCTTTTGTGTAGTGTAACTATACATGGAGTTTCTCTTTCAATACGGCTCTATTATGTTGCAACCAAGCAAGTGCATGGTCATGCCAGGTACTTATATTCTTAATATTTTGTAGGTTTCTATATGTTGAATTTATAGAAGCATAATTAAGCTCATGCTTTTGTGGAAATGATTGACATTTGCAGTTTTTAGCTATGATGCTTGTATCTTACCAAATGGTATCATTTCAACCCAACAGACAATGTTGAAACTTGAGTTCATACTCCATCTGATTTTACTTCCTATCATTTTCAGCCTGTTATGTGGAAGATTTATACTCCCTCCGTTCCTAAATATAAGTCTTTGTAGAGATTTCACTATGAACCACATACGGATGTATATAGATGCATTTTAAGTGTAGATTCATCCATTTTGCTTCGTATGTAGTCCACCTAATGAAATCCCTACAAAGACTTATATTTAAGAACGGAGGGAGTACATGGCAGCTACATGAATGGGAATCAGCAGTAAACAGAATGCATGGTTCATCAAATGGGTACCAAGAAAAAGGCTGCCCCCAAAACATGCATTGCTTGCCTTCTGTTTGGAACCTCATGGACTCAAGCTTCAGATACCATCTAACGGATGGAAGCAGAGATCACATAAGAAGTTTCAGTGACATAGCTTCTGAAAAGAGCAGGATGGCTTTTACCGACAAGTTACAAAATGTATGTTTTGTAGTTAAATCATTAGCTCATGCTTTTTCCTGGTAGAGTTTCATGTTTATGTCAGAAGCTTCGGGCCGAAAAAACAATGAATGTTGGGGATGGGAGGACATGTCAATCCCATGAAGAAGAGAGCCCATTGCCTAATGCACAAGGACTCCATCTGCGTCATGGTCGCTACATCAATCAAAGCGTCTAGCAGCCAGCAGGGCACTACTAGAAGAATGCTTGTAGATAGAATATTAGCAGTAGCGCTAGCTTACTTGCCGCGCTACTGCTAAGTAGTAGTAGCGCGCGGCAGCAACAGGCGCTACAGGTCGTAAGGTAGCAGTAGCGCTACTGCTATTGGGCTTAGCAGTAGCGCGCTCCATGGGCCGGCGCTACTGCTATGGGTGCCTTATCCCTAAATTCTTCTCTCGCGCCCGACCTTCTTCTTCCTCCCCTCACTCCCCGCTGCCTCACTCTGCCTCCGCCGCCGCCGCCGCATCACCGTCGCCACTGCATTGTCGCCATCGTCCTCCCTACTCCTTCCTTGGTATGCCCTCCTCCCTCCTCTCCCTCCTCCTCCCCCGGCAGCTCTCCTCCCACCGCCTCCTCCTCCTCCCCTCCTCCTCTCTCCTCCTCCTCCTCCCTCCTCCCACCCCTCCTCCCCTCCCTCATCTCTCCTCACTCTATTCTTGCATAATGTAGTTTTTTAAATGTTTTAGAATACAATAGAATGTAGATTATTTGCATTGAATAGAATGTAGATTATTTCAATGTAGGTCTTTGGAATAGAGTATTTTTTTTTATTAAATGTAGGTCTTTTGAATAGATAAGAAAACTAGTAAATGTAGGTCTTTTGAAATGAATATTTTCAATGTAGGTGTTTGAATAGAGTAGATTTTTTTAGTAAATGTAAGTGTTTGAATAGAGTAGATTTTTTAGTAAATGTAGGTATTTTGAGAGAGAGAGAGAGAGAGAGAGAGAGAGAGAGAGAGAGACATAATGATGAAATGGTTTCGCAAAAAGATGAAATGATACCAAGTTTGAAATTTAGACATGTGATATGTAGTGTTGTGTACTACTAGTGCTTGCCCAAGTGGCCTATATGCACTACTAGGGATAACCCTAGCAGTAGCGCTGGAATTAGAGCTATCAGTAGCACTTGTACAAGCGCTACCACTAAGGCGCTACAGCTAACTGGTAGCAGTAGCGCTGATTTTCCAGCGTTACTGATATGTCTAGTTCGCAGTAGTGCTTGAATGAAACCAGCGCCGCTGATAATAGTAAGTAGCTGTAGCGCTTTTCCTGTCCCAGCGCTGCTGCGGTATCTTTCAACATTTTTCTGCTTTCTATTGATGTAGAACAATACCCGTTTCAATAAATTGCAATTTCACATATACCAGATAACAATATCATTAACCACAATACCAGATTCTCATATATAGTCATGCAGTAGTCATTCAATATCATTAAGCATTATAGGTACTCATATATAGTCAACATGCATCCTCACACACATATATGGTTCATACAGTAGCATATATGATAAGCAGTACTAGGCAGTCATACGGTCACACATATATAGCATTCTACTAGGTAGTCATACATCCACACACATATATAGTTCTAGATGATATCGACGACGATCATTATCCTCAAGCCTTGGCGGTGGGTCTTCCTGATAGTAATTAGGATGGCATGTCCAACACGAAGATTCTTGCCAACGAGGAAGCTCTTCCACCCAACCGAGCTTAAGTGTGTGTGACCGTCCGTGTTCACGCCATACGCACAGGTGGTGACGGAGCCCCTTGCGGTAAGGCGTATTCTAGCTAAGCCTTCTTCATCAGGCTCGATACCACAACTTACAAATAGGCTCTTTGGCAATTTCTGAATAAGAAAAACATATCAGTTAATAAGTAGCCTCGCACATACTCTTGCGTATATATTTCTACTAAGTATAGATTTCTACACTATGGAAAGACACAGTACTACATTTCTACTAAGCATGAATTCTAGTAATAAGTATGGATTATCTACACTATTAACAGTTCCTTAGATTCTACACTAATAAGCATGTCATTGGACTCTACACTAAAGCATATCACCGGCTAGCTTCCACACAACATATCATTGGACTCTACACTAAGCATATCATCGGATTCACTAAGCATATCATCAGATAATTTGCATTTGTAAGTATAACAATAAAGCATATCATCAAATTACTACAATAAGTATAACATACCATGACAAGCCGATCAACCATGGTACTTGTCAGGCGGGTCACGAATGGCACCCCGACAAAGTCAACACGTGGCGGAATTATGTCCCATAGGTTGCACACCTCCTCCTCGCTCAGCCTCATTCTTTGAGCATAGATGGCTTCATCAAGTGGGTCCTCATTATCTTCATCATCTTCCTCCGTGTTGACATAAATGACAGCCAACTTGGGTCTTTCTGCTCTGAAGGAGAAGCTGATCAACTCACCACCAAGGATACCCATGTGAGCGAGGAAACGGACCCATCCATCTCCTCCAATCTGCGACATATTGTGTCCTTTCTCAACCTCCATAGTGTAGGGGCCCCTCGGAGCCTTAAAGGTCACAGTGTCTCCGGTCAGCTTATTGAATTTTAACCTCACATTGCATGGGACGATCTATGTAAAAAAAAGCAAAATGACACAATACATTAATGCCAATAACACTAAAAACAAAATAGATACAAGTTTCATATAATTTGTTACCACCGCATGAAGAAAACTCGGTTGGAAGTAGATGCCGAACAACGTGCCAGTTGCAAGGCTGCTGGCGCACCTTGACTTGCACAGTCAACATGGTAGTGGTGGTGGTGGCGCCATTTTCCTAAAGAAATATGAGCAAGAAAAACAGTAACATAAAGTTCTCAATGCATCGATCTTAATCGGAAAACAGAATATTCAGGTTTAGTAACTAAAATTAACACCATTCATGTCGTGGAATTGTCACGGCAGATGTCCTTAGTGTCAGGACTTAGTCGCGAGGCCAACGCATCTATGTGGTAGCTTGAGAGGGGTTGAGCGGAATCGAGAGACGCAACACAAGACAGGGATTTAGACAGCTTGGCCCCGGAAACATCATCCGGTAAAAACCCTACATGCTGTTTGAGGCTAGGTCTCATTATCATCACGAGGAGTCGTAAAACCGGCTCTCCTCTTTGTGTCTAGCCCTAAGATTGTTTCTCCTTGCTTGTAGCTTCTAGCTTGTTCCTCTTTGGGAGCCCTGCCCTCCTTATATAAGTTGAAGGGCGGGTTACATGTGGAGTCCTACTAGGATTAGGACAAACCTATCTCTAATACAAACCGGATACAAGTCCAGGTCTTAACTCCTTGTAAGACAAATATTCCTTATGCCTTTCCTTATAAACCGGCCCACCATAGTATGAACCGGCCTTCATGAACACTTGGTTGGGCCACCAGTCTTATCGCTCCTCGCACCCGCCTGCCGGATTACCAATGAGTCGTGAACCGCCAGGTCCAAACGGGTCGCCGGTGAACCGCCAAGTGTCAGCGGGGTCTCAAATAAACCGCCAAGTCCGGCCGGGTTATACTTCCGGCCGGTTTACGCCGCGGGGTATATCCCCGACATTAGCCCCTAGTTTAATTTGGATTTATCCATGTTAAACTGATCCTGTGAAATAAACACAAGAACAAACTTGACAGATTATGCTCCGGGTTAAGAATTCTTGTAAACCGGCATCTGATCATCCTTAAATCCTTGTCATTCCTCCTTCTAGAAAATCCGGGTCAACAAGCCAGTTTCATACTCAATTTGCTGACATTGATTTCTCACAGAGAAAATTTGTGAAGAATAATCCACTTGAGCCGGCCTTCAATGCTCAGATTTGACAAAAATATTGGTCTTCAAATATTCCACCGATACCGGCGGTTTGAAAATGTAGAACTTGCGGTTTATCATTGCCAAAATTGCGGTTTGTAGATATGGATGGCACCGAGTCATAATTGTTACCAACGTTGGCTCATAATTGTTGCAGACACCGGTTCATGATTGTTGCCAACGCGGTTCATGATTATTAATGGCCGGGTTGCAGCCACGAGGTCATAATGATTGGTGGCCGGGTCAACCTAGTTTGCTCAATCGAGAATTTGACAATATTTCTTCGATAATAATATAATACCTGTAGCCCCCAAGTCTTTGAGCAGAACAAAGTGGTGGCTTAAGACTTTGCTTCAATATAAATCTGCCACTTTCAAAGAAATCCATGTTGTTCATCCCGGTGACTAGTAAAACAGAATACTCCATACTATGTAGCCCCCAAGTGCGGGTCATTATGCAATAATGAGCGGGGACTTTATAGAATGTAATCATGTAGATTTGAGCAATGTTGTGTAGCCCCCAAGGGCGGCTCGATAAGATAATATTGAGCTGGGACTTAATATATACTTCAATGAAAATAACATCATATGATGTAACCCCCATCATGGGACTTGAATCCACGTCCACAAGGTTAAGAGCCTTGTGATTTACCAACTGAGCAGTGGACCCTTCAATATAATGAATAAAAAGCTTTGTAACTTCAACTGTTGACAGGAGCAATTGGTAGCCCCCAAGGGCCGACTCATTATAATATGATGAGTCGGGTCTTCAATAATATGAGCAAAAAATTACTTTGCATTAGCCCCCAAGTGTCATGGTGCATGCTTGCAGCGACATGAGACTTGCATATTTGATATAATCTCAACTTAAATAATGTAGCCCCCAAGTGCCGGGTCGTAAGCCTGCAGCGACTCGGGACTATTCCCTCCATTGTAGAATAAATCATACCTATTGATGAAATAATAGCCATTGCGCTGAAGCGACCTTGAAAACCTCAATCATAACACTGGTTATTGATAATCACAATAGAAATCCAGCCATGTTGGCTATTCAAGATTTGAATAATATAATCTGGTATGAAAAACCATATTCATTCAATATCATAATAAAAATTCAGCCAAATTTGGCTAGTTGAATAATATAACCCAATGATTTATAAGCGCATGATTCCAATGGCGCAATCCAAATATGTACTGGCGACTTATAGTCCAAAACCAGGCCGGGTTAACAAACATCGGATAATTTCTCATCATATCTTGGCGACTTATCGTCTTAAAGCCAGGCGGTTTAATAAACACGGATAATTTATCATCATGATTTATTCAACCTGTGCGCATACAACAAGTTTAAAGTGTCTGGCGGTTTACCACGGACGGGTCATAATGCCCAACATATAACCCAGGTTTATAACCAAGGCTGCACTTTAAGAATAATCAATGAAATATATCATACCTGCGACATTGAATCACATCATTGGTTTACCAATTTTTTGTAGTAAGGGTGATGACCCCAATCTTGAGTAATGATAACTCCTTTCATATTGTGTCGGTTTATGATAAAACCGTGCGGGTTATGATAAACACGGTTTAACCATATATAATATTGGCGACTCGTAGTCAAACCAGACCCGGGCGGATAGTCTCCGGATTATGATTTGATCATGTCTTGACAATTTGTAATTGAAAGTCAAGCGGGTTAATGAACACGGTTTACTCCATAATAAGATGGTAACATCAAACCGGGCAGATAGTCTCCGGATTAGGATTTGGTGTGTTCCGCCAATTTGTAATTGACATTTTGAACGGATTAACAATGTCGGTTTAAAAGCGCATAGAAGTAAAAGTTCTTTAGCAAAAAAGAACAGAATTCAAGCAAAGGCAAAATAAAACCATTGAAAATGAGGCTTTCTTGAGCCGATCGGATGGTGTTACCATGGTCGGACACGACCAAGCTCCCAATAAGGTGTAGCCATGGTTCAAGTCAGCGGGTCCCCAAGCTGAAGCGGTGGCATTATGCCGATCAAGTGGCGTGGCAATGGTTGGGTTCGACCAAGCCCCAAGTGACTCTATGGCCTTAGGCCGATCAAGAGGCGTGGTGGTTCAGACTTGACCATGTCCCCAAGTGATCTGGTGGCTTTCGCCTATCAAAAGGTGTTGCATTGGTTGGGACACGACCAAGCCCCCAAGTGATGTTGTGGCACTAGGCCGATCAAGAGGCGTGGCTATGGTTCAGACATGACCAAGCCCCCAAGTGATCAATAATATGATAAGCCAATAAGGCATGATACCCATGTTTGAACCGCGCATCATGGCACCAGGTCCTCTTTGGCACCTTTTAACTTATTGTAAGAAAAAATCCTTCTTGAACGGGATTTTGAACCGGATATCGAGAGCTTCAAAGCTTTGCGGGAGACATCTTTCCCTTGAACGGATTATGGCGGAATCTTCATTTCAGCCGGAAATTTTACGATGGCCTTTCAACTCGAACTTGCGAAGTTAATTCCTTTTGAACGGACATTTTAAACGGTTTGGCGCTTGAGAGCTTTGTGGGAGAATATATTTCCCTTGAACGGATTATAAACCGGATACTTGAGAACTTCGGTGAGGCCGACTTCCCTTGAGCGGATTTTAAGCGAATTCTTTACGATGATCCGGAACTTCTTCATTGAGCCGGGATTTTGTAACTGTCATATACTTACTAAGCGGAAATTTTCGACGGCCTTCAAATAACATAGCCTCGGGACGGATCTTTCCCTCCATCATCCAGGGTTCTTAAATTTGCTGGCGGCAAGATTTGCTTAGTCATGTCATCGTAGCCCCGAGTCTCAAGGTGACTCGAGAGTCGACGAAACTCTCCATATTTGACCGCGATATAAACCGGCATAACTTGTATATCATTGGTGTTGATAACACGATGTGAATCCACGAAGGTTGTGATGACTGCGGCGGGTTATAAATGATCCGTATGAGCCGTGTCGAACCTTTCGGCCAATGGTTCCTTCAATGGCGATTTGAAGTTAACCAAAACTGTAGTGGCGGCGACTTGTCGCCTGCTCATTGAAACCATCCAGTCGGAGCGGTGGTTGATGATAATTTGCCTCAATTTGAAAGAAAACCGGGCTACCCAAGCTATGACTTGCTCATATCAATAAACAGCTCATGCGAGACAGGTGCGGCCGGTATGTCGATGTAGACCAGGCGCGAGAGCAGGGCGACAAGGATGACCGCAACATCGAGGCGGCACAGATAAATGAATCGGCAGCGGCATTGTAAGCGGTACGGATCGTAAATCGGCCGTATGTTGATGTAGACCGGACTGCGGGGGCGGCGGCCTGTGCGCTTTATTGGGTAATCGCACGGTCTGACAAATTGATGCGGACTGGATCGCGATATAAACCGGCATGGGTTATCCAATAGCTCAGCGATATAATAATCCCTTTTTGCAATAGACAATTTATCCTGCATTGGAAAACTTGCAAGCCAGAGTAATTGCTCTTTAAAAAAAAGTAATATATAATATGAAAATATAATGGATGGATTTCACCTGATATGTTAGCCAAAAAATATCCATCGCGGAGTTAATGATCACCACGGTGAAACTGAAATCAATCACGGATGAGTCGGCCATGCGAGCAGACGGATGGATCGGCCACTGCGTGGTAAATCGGTGCGGACGAGCAAGTTGTCCTCCGCGTTGTAACCCGGTGCGGACGCATGAACCAGCCGTGAGGGCGGATGGGCAAGTCGCCCGTGGCGTTGTAAAGCGGTGCGGACGAGTGAGCCAGCCATGGCGTGGTAAACCGGTGCAGGAGTCCGTTGAATAAGGACGACCACCCGTGCCAAATGATGTTGGCATGCGTCCGTCTCCGCGGTATAATGCCACCTTATGACGAATAATTCTTCTGCATATAAAACACAGCAGGGCAAAGTAGTTTCGCTCGCATGAATTAATATATATTTAAAAGTAAATAGGATAAATAGCACCTGGTTTTTTTTTCGGATGTTGATAGCAGCTTGGCCAAGGTGGCCGGGCTCCGGCGACGACAGCGTAGCACAATTCTTGCCAGCCTTGACGACAAACAACTGCAGCAAGAATCTCCCTCTGATGGATCCTTTTTCTTGTAAATCATCTTAGAATCCATGTATGTACTAGTAGTTTTCCAAGTAGCAATGAATACTAGTACTTCTTTTGGTTGGTTTGACTTTCCTTGCCTGTACGTGCACCATCGAACGGAGCTAGCGGGCACACGCCTCGAACATACGCATAGACTGGCCTTTCCCTCCAGCAGGAGCGGCTCAGTAACCCGGTGGGGGCGGCGAACGTCAGCAGCGGCTCATATCAGAAGTGATAGCGGCGATGGCAGCCTCACATATGGTGACTCGACGGAGACCAAACCCTCACCCATAGAGGTATGCGGGAAACGGATCGTGGCAGCGGATTAACCATTTGTCGGTGGTTTAACAGGGGCGCTGGCTGGTGAAACGGCGAGGTGGCCTGGCGTGGCAGAGACAAAGGGCGGGCGACGACACGGCAGCCCGGCGTCTCAAAAGGCGGGCCACGGCAGAAGCAAGCCGGCGGAGGCGGCGGGTCTGATGAAGCGGAGGCATGGCCCGGTTGGAGATGGAGGTGGCGAGGACGGCCCGAGGCCTGCTCCGACTGGGGCCACAACGGCCCGAGGATGGCCCCGATGGCTCTTGGTGGAAAAACTGAAGGCGGTAGTTTAAAGACGGATTCCGGCAGAAGCGGCGACCTGAGGTGAGGCAGCGCTGCAGCCAGGGCGGCCCGGAAGCGACGGGGACGGAACGCAACTGGGGCGGCTTGAAACGCTGGAGTCCGACAACGTGGACAACAGGGAGCAGCGCGACGCGGGCGCTCGTAGCTGCTCAGACACGGTTCAGGCGCGGCGGCTCATCCTTGATTAAAAAACGAACTCTGGACCTTGCTGGAGTAGCATATTCCCAAACGAGAGTAGTTTTCCCTCAATCCTCACGAGCCCCGCCATGCAATAATTGTTTCTTTATTCCTTAGATCTCTGCGGCTGGATTAAACATCAATCATCACTAGCCTTCGTCCGTACCGATGTGGCCGCGAAGAGAAGTAGCAATCTGACCCGGATCCTGTGATACGTGTACTTGCAGCAGAAAAAACTCATCTCGATCCCAGCGATTTGCGGCAACTGCTTAAAACCAACACATCAATCCGATTATTTGGTGACGTCAAATCAGATTCTTGTCCGTCTCGTCTGCAGCAGAAAAAAGCGATCTGCACTTGGATCAGCGGGACGTCATACAGCAGCGTGAGCGCCGCGCCGCAAAACCCAAAAATCTCTATGAATCTCGTATCCGCGGCTCCAAAGTTTTGACCATAACTCTGATCTCCCAACAGCAAATTTGCCTGCTCTGTCCAAGCTCGTCCGGTGAGTCGCGCGGTCGTTCCACGCCGGCTTCTTTTTATCGATCAGCGGTGAACTCCTCAATCCTAAAAAGATCCTCAAGAACTCAACACCACCGTCGCCTACGCCCCACGGTGGCGCCAACTGTCGTGGAATTGTCACGGCGGATGTCATAGTGTCGAGGACTTAGTCGCGAGGCCAACGCATCTATGTGGTAGCTTGAGAGGGGTTGAGCGGAATCGAGAGACGCAACACAAGACAGGGATTTAGACAGCTTCGGGCCCCGGGAAACATCATCCGGTAAAAACCCTACATGTTGTTTGAGGCTAGGTCTCATTATCATCACGAGGGAGTCGCCGTAAACCGGCTCTCCTCTTTGTGTCTAGCCCTAAGATTGTTTCTCCTTGCTTGTAGCTTCTAGCTTGTTCCTTTTTGGGGAGCCCTGCCCCTCCTTATATAAGTTGAAGGGGCGGGTTACATGTGGAGTCCTACTAGGATTAGGACAAACCTACCTCTAATACAAACCGGATACAAGTCCAGGTCTTAACTCCTTGTAAGACAAATATTCCTTATGCCTTTCCTTATAAACCGACCCACTATAGTATGAACCGGCCTTCATGAACCGCCCGTTGGGCCACCAGGTCTTGTCGCTCCTCGCACCCGCCTGCCGTATTACCAATGAGTCGTGAACCGCCAGGTCCAAACGGGTCGCCGGTGAACCGCCAAGTGTTAGCGGGGTCTCAAATAAACCGCCAAGTCCGGCCGGGTTATACTTCCGGCCTGTTTACGCCGCGGGGTATATCCCCGACAATTCACATGTTTTTGTAGTGTGAGAAATTAACAGAATATCTAGTCACAAAGGCTAACGAGAACTGCAGTGTGAGACATTACATATAACAAGAACTGCCATGCTATTGTTTTCAATCTTTGTTGTTTATCTTGTGCATATAAAAAACAAAACAAAATTTCAAAACTTACAAATGCAGATTATCTCTAGACTCTTTGGTGGTCATGTCGTACAATGGTTAGCATCAGTACTAGTTAAACAAGATCAATGGATCTAACAACCACATTTAGCAACCTAGCATGGGATGATCATTAAGCTCAACATGCAAACAAACATAACAACTAGCATCGACTAGTCATGAAGCTGAACATAGTACCATACTAGCATGGAAACCGACATGAAAAGCATGTGCATCTACCACAACAAGAACATCATCATTGCCGACAAGCAAAACCTAGCATACTACCAAAACCGTGCCACTAGCATCAGATCTACCACATCCTATGTTCACTGATAAACTCTAATGCTAGCATAACCTACTGGCCGGAGTGGGGGTCGGCCGGAGTGGGCGCTGGCCAGAGCGGGGCTGGCCGGAGTGGGGGTGGCGGCGGAGTTGGGGGGGCAATAGGGGGAGTAGGTAGGCGACCGGCGAGAGCGCGCGGGCGGTGACAGATCGGGGAGCCGAGAGGGGAGGAGCAGCGGAGGAGGGAGGAATTACCGGTGACGGCGCGCGGTGGCAAAGATCGAGAGCGAGTGAGAGATCGGTGTGAGGGGAGGATGCGGGCGGGTGGATAAGGTGCCCAGCGTTGGTCGGTAAAAACCGCTACTACTAAGCTCCTAGGAGTAGCACGTTTAGGCGGCCCAACGCTACTGCTAAGTTGGTTATCAGTAGCGCTTTTTAGAGGACCCGCGCTACTGCTAAGGCTAAGCATGTAAAAAAACATCAAAAAACATTGGACATCAATGATTTTTTTTGTGTAGAATCTAAATTATCAATATGAATCTCTCACTGGTTTAGGAACCGGTGAGGATTCATATTGCGGCGACAAATCCTACATATAGAGTTCAATGAAGACCAAGTGGTTGTGATAGTTTGAGAAGCACCATATTTAAAGTGGTAAACACCCTGTTCACGGAGCGAGGTGGGACTAAACTTGGGTCCTAGGAGGGGACTAAATTTAGCAGTAGCGCTGGTTGGCAAAACAAGCGCTACTGCTAAAAGCTTAGCAGTAGCGCTGCATTCTGGGCCACACTGCTACTACAGCTAGTGTCGGTGGGCTCGTTGGGTCCCACTTATTAGTAGCGTTTTTTTTCTTTTCCGGCGCTACTGCTAAAGTGTTACTTGTAGCACTGCCCCAGAGCAACACTACTGCTAATTAGCAGCAGCGCTTGCTATTTTCCAGCGCTACTACTAACGTCCTACCTATAAGCATTTCCCTTGTAGTGATATGTTTGCAGGGAACACCTCCGAGCTAGTGGCCTATGTTTTGCCGGAGTGTTGATTAATTTTCGTTCCGGCAAATTTCAGGCGCTCGACATGTCCTTTTTAGCAAAGGTCATGCCGGATTTTTCCGTGATTTTTAGCATGGCTTATGCTAGAATGTAGGAAATATTGAGTGCCTTGGATTTGTCGGAAAGAGAATTAAACGACATTTATAATCTTTGAATTTTGGACACAGGAGATGTCTAATGACGATAGGATCCTGGAGTGCGAGTACTGCTACGATGACCGGGGTTTGTGCGACAGGTTTCCTCACCTGCAAAATGATAGGTTTTTCACCGTGGAGCTGGAAGAGACCTTTGATGTTTGTACGGTACTCAACAACAAGCATTTCATCACAATTAATATCATCACTTGTGCTTCTTTCGTTCAACGTGTAATTTCTGGATTTTTTCCATTTCGATTAGTACATCACGTGCCATGCAGGACCATATGTATTGAAGAAGCTCGGTTTCAAAGACTTTGAGAATATGCAGGCGAGGAGGGCTTTTGGCCCATATTCGGTCGGTGGGGGCATAATAATTTGGCCAGGGGGCGTCGGCATTCCTGCTTCACCCCGCACTTCGGCTTATGGCTCAAGACCTTTAATGTGAAGCCGAAGATGATTGAGGGGCGACACGCAGAGTCTTGTCTTGTAATAAGCGGGAATGCCGGCGCCCCGCCGAGGAGGATCCTTCCTGAGTGTCCGATCTATGGCAGCAGAGGTGGTCTTATGTCACGGCTCCCAGAGGCACAAAGTGGGTGGCCGCCCCCGACTTCCGTTCGGGCCCTCCGCCTCAACTGGCGTCATAGGCCAATGTAGGACGGGATTGGGGGCCTGCTAATGATGTACCAACATTGCAGAGCCACATCTGGGAGCTTCTTAAGAGGAACATTATCCTTGTCAGCATAATTCAGGTGATGCTAGTCCGATGGATGTTGTCGTGCAAACGCCGGACTCTCCGGATGTGGGAGTTCAATCCGGAAGGTCCGCAGACTATTCTGCACTTCTTCGGCACGACGCTCGAAGGGATGTGTAAGTTATTCTTCGGACCACAAGTAAAGTGTCCGGACACCACCGAGGATGCAGGCCTGAGCTGCAACCGCTCACATACCCAAGTAAGTAACCCAGAAACCGAACACCTCGTTTATATTTATCATAACACTATTCTGAAAAATCCTCCATGGCCAGGAATGGATCAGCAAGGCGGAGAGAATCAGGCATCCGGCGCCACTTACCAAAGGCTCGCCTAGTCCCGCCATAGCCAAGATGCTTGGTCATGTGCTAAGTAAAGTGCCCTCGAGGAAAGGAGAAGGGAAGAACAGAGAAGCAGAACTTCACACATTGCACATCCAAACCGGGGGAATTGCTACCTCCCCAAAGGAGGATAGTCGGGGAGGGGAATCTAAGGTCTCCTCCCCTCGTGGGAAGAAGAGGGCCGCCTCCGAAGACTGGGAGACGGAGGTGCCCAGAGAAGGGAAGAAAACTTCACCAGAGGGCCCCGCCCCGAAGGGCGTCCTCATCGCGCCATGCCCGCAAACGGGCCAGCCCTCAGCCGAGCTGTAAGTTAATCGTAAATACAAAGCTAGTGCTTCCTCCTCTAAGAATAGTAACCAGGATCCATTCTTTGCAGTCCGGCTAGCAGCTCTTCTCGACAGAGTTCGTCTTCGGGGGATCTCCTTCCGGAGATGATGGAGAGTGAAACCCCACCGACCTCTCCACCTCATGGGGCGGGCGACCCCGAGATGTCGTCACGGAGTCCAGATTTGCCGAGGCCAGAAGCTAGTACTTCGACCGCCCTGAGCCCGGAGCGTTCGGCTCCCACGGGGGGCGATAAGAAAGGTCCGGCACAGTTCGGCGACCGGCCGGATACGCTGACGGGCCTTCTGGAGCGAGCTGCTCTCTCGGAGGATCACCGTTCATTAATGAGCACGATGCTTGAAAAGATTTCATCCGCCACAAGCGGGTTGAATGAAGCTTTTACGAGCCTGCTCGGAGGCTTTGAGGTGTGTAACGAAATACATAATTTCTTGATTGTGGCGCACGCGCTAGGTGTGCTCCATATGGATAGTAGCCCCTGAGACTCTGGTTGCCAGCCCAAGGCGGCAAACGGAGGATCACATCGTTGAGGAATGATCATACTGTGTTTATGCACAGGTGGCGAAGGGTCCGGTAGCCGACCGGTCCATTGAAGTCACCGACCTGAGGCGACAGATTGGAGTTATTGATGCCGATATCACACTTGTGAACGAGCAGCTTAACGAGTCACAAGGTATGTGCTCTGCTTTCCTTATTTGTTATGAAAAAACTAAGAGGAGCACTATGTTAATGTTATATGCTTGGACTGTAGACGGAGCTGCTGCCGTGGAAGCCCTGAGGGCAGAACTTGCCCTGTGCAAGGAACAAGCCCGGGCTAGCAATGCGGCTGCCCTAAAGGCGGCCGAAGAGTTGAGAGCCGAACAGGCTGCTCGTCGCCGAAGCGAAGACAAAATAGCCGAGATGGCTGTGGAGCTAAAAAATGCCGCCGACCGGTATGAGCTCCTTGAAAAAGAGAATAAGGCTAATTCGGCTGACCTAAAGAAGGCCCTTGATGCGGCCAAGGAGACGCGTGCCGAAATTAGGGATGCGCGGGAGGAGCTTCGACGGGACGGAGAAATCGCGGCTGGAAACCCCTATTTGTTGCGGATGAAGTTCTTAGATCCGAAGTATGCTCCTCTGGATCGACGTTGGAGCCCTTCAGATGCGTATGCGGATCTGGCGAAGAGTACGGCTGATGCGGCCAAGTTTTTCGAGGATAAAAAATATAATGAAGTGGAAAAGCTGTTCTGGTCGTAATTCAGTGCTCCAATGCGCCCGTTGCCATTGAGCGAGAGGATGGTTGTTGTGGCCGAGCTCCATAGGTTGTCCGGTCTTGCAATGAGGTCTGTAATAGACCATCTATGGCCGAAGGGGCCGAAGCCGGACAGTTATTTTGGTTTAGTGTAACAATTCCTTGGTGCCGTGTCGCGAATCGATGCCATGAAAAGGTCGGCGTGCATAGAGGGCGCACGGATGGCTCTTGCCTGTGTTAAGGCATGTTGGACAGATATGGAGGCCACCGTCATTGCAACCCAGAATCCGGCGGGAAGCCAGGTTCCGGCCGAGCACATCTTGGAGCAGGTAGCAGAAGGTGCTCGTTTAATAGAGGCTCAGTGCTCGAAGAATGCCATGTTCGAGTGACAAATCGTTTTATTGTAAAAACAATTTTAATTATGAGGCTATGTTTATACTTTTTGCCCGAAAGTGCTATTATGCCTCCTGTGCGGCCGTTTTATGTATATATGTAATCTGAATGTTAGCAGTCGTTGGCTTCAGCCCCCATGCATATAATGCGGGGGTGTTCGTGAAAATGTGCGTAATCACACTTGATCCAGCATCTTGGTCCATTAAGGAGGTGATCGCACGTCGAACTAGGCAACCGGACTATATAGCTTTAACACTTTCACTTAGCCATAGGAGTTTGACGATGGGGCTACTATGTAGCCCCTTGTACCTTTGCGTACATCCGAATACGGGCGCGTATGTACATGACCGGGAAACGATCCTTCGTTAATGCGGAGGAATCCTAAAGATTCCGATAAGTCTTCGAGTGGTTGAACAGTCTCTCGCTATATCATGACAGTCAGTTTTTGGCTTCTCTACTGAGGTGCTCATCCGGAATAACCAGGGTACAATCGCAGTAGTTCTCCTTTGGCCACCTTAGCCGATAAGAACGGAACATAAGGCGGCAAACCCAGGAGCCGGGAAAACCCAACATTTGACCAAAGACATGATTCGGAGCTGATGCATATAAGGCCAAACTCGCGACGCCGAACACTCCCAAAGGTATTCGGACTTTATAACATATACTGGGCTGAGTAACGCCCTTTATTATGAACCCTATATTTCCAGGTACGTGCATTAGTCTGCCGTGGCGAAATGCCAATAACGGAAGTATCCTCTGTGGGTGTAGTACCCATGGGATGTGTAAGCAACAAGAGACAATAAAGAAGGTTTACACAGGGGCTTAATCTAAAGAGAAACCTTTGAGCGGGGCCCTGCTGCACGTCTGCGCCTTTGTCTCCGCGTGTCCTGGGAGGGTGTCGCACGAATGGTGTCTGAAAAAAAGGAAAACTCATGCAGAAGAGTATGACGTAAGCGTGCGAAGAATTGGCTATCACCAATGTATAGTAAGAGTGTAAGGCGTTGACCTGTTGATAAGGTCAAGCCAAGAGTTTGGCTTTATTAAATATCTGTAGCCCCTGGTGTCCTCTATGGGATTACATGTGTGGCGCCCAGATCAGGTTTATCTGGGCTGCCGGACTCGCCTCACCGTGTCCGTGGTCTTAACGACCAGTCATGCGTTCTGGTATTAGAGGTCGCTCCGGCTGCTAGAGTCGTCTCATACTCTTCCGCGCGTAAGGAATGCTCTGTAGTTCCGTTAACGGTGATGACGCCACGTGGACCGGGCATCTTGAGTTTAAGGTAGGCGTAGTGCGGTACTGCGTTGAAGCGGGCGAAGGCCGTTCTCCCAAGCAATGCATGATAACCACATTGGAGGAGGGCGATGGTGAAGAGTAGTTCTTCGCTTCTGAAGTTGCCTGGGGAACCGAATGTCACCTCTAGCACGAGGGAGCCCCTGCAGCGGGCTTCAACGCCTGGTATCACCCCTTCAAAGGTGGTGTCACTTTGGCTGATTCTGGATGGGTCTATCCCATCCTGCGGACGATGTCTGGTATATTAGATTAAGACTACTGCCGCCGTCCATGAGGGCCTTGAGTGAGATGGTATCCGTTGATTATTGGGTCGAGCACCAAGGCAGTGATCCTCCGTGCATATCTTGGTCGGGTAGTCCTGTGATCGAAGGTGATCGAGGCGAGCCAACCAGGTGGTTACGTTTGAGGCGACGGCTCTCTATAGCGTATCGTCTCGAGAATGCGTTCGTGCCTTCTCGTGGGTATGTGAGTCGCGTGGATCATGTTTACTGTTTTTACCTCTGGTGGGAATTTTTTCTGTCCCCCAGTGTTCGGCTGGCGAGGCTCATCCTCGTCTTCACTTGGTGTTTCCCTTCCCTTGTGTTTGGCATTTAATTTGCCGGCCTTCTTAAAGACCCAGCATTCTCTGTGAGTGTGGGTCGCAGGTTTTTCGAGGGTGCCGTGAATTTGGCACAGTCTATCCAGGACTTTGTTCAAGCCGGACGTGTTGGGGAACGTAGCAGAAATTCAAAATTTTCCTACGTGTCACCAAGATCTATCTATGGAGAAACTAGCAACGAGGGGAAGGAGAGTGCATCTACATACCCTTGTAGACCGCTAAGCGGGAGCGTTCATGTGAATGGGGTTGATGGAGTCGTACCCGTCGTGATTCAAATCACGGAGATCCTAGTGCCGAACGGACGGCACCTCCGCGTTCAACACACGTACAGCCCGGTGACGTCTCCCACGCCTTGATCCAGCAAGGAGAGAGGGAGAGGTTGAGGAAGACTCCATCCAGCAGCAGCACAACGGCGTGGTGGTGGTGGAGGAGCGTGGTAATCTTGCAGGCTTCGCCAAGCATCATAAGAGAGGAGGAGGAGGAAGAAGAGGCGCAGGCTGCACCAACGAGATCGAATCGCGTGTTATGGGCAGCCCCGGGCCTCATATATATAGGGGAAGGGGAGGAGGGTGCGCCTCTGGGGTTCCCACCCCTAGAGGCGGCAGCCCTAGATGGGATCAAGGGAGGCGGCCAAGAGGGAGAGAGGGGAGGCCCACTAGATGGGCCTTAGGGCCCATCGCCTAGGGTTTGCCCCTCCCACTCTCCCTTGCACCTTGGGCTCTTGTGGGGCGCACCAGCCCCCTTGGGGCTGGTTCCTCCCACACTTGGCCCACGCAGCCTTCAGGGGTTGGTGGCCCCACTTGGTGGACCCAGGGACCCTCCCGTGGTCCCAGATGCGTTATCGATAAACCCGAAACTTTTGGTGACCAAAACAGGACTTCCATATATAAATCTTTACCTCCGGACCATTCTGGAACTCCTCGTGGCGTCCGGGATCTCATCCGGGACTCCGAACAACATTCGGTAACCACATACAAACTTCCTTTATAACCCTAGCGTCATCGAACCTTAAGTGTGTAGACCCTACGGGTTCGGGAGACATCTGAGACATGACCGAGGCGTTCTCCGGTCAATAACCAACAGCGGGATCTGGATACCCATGTTGGCTCCCACATGTTCCACGATGATCTCATCGGATGAACCACGATGTCAAGGACTCAATCAATCCGTATACAATTCCCTTTGTCTAGCGGTATTGTACTTGCCGAGATTCGATCGTCGGTATCCCGATACCTTGTTCAATCTCGTTACCGGCAAGTCTCTTTACTCGTTCCGTAACACATCATCCCATGATCAACCCCTTGGTCACATTGTGCACATTATGATGATGTCCTACCGAGTGGGCGGAGATACCTCTCCGTTTACGGGTGACAAATCGATCTCGATTCGTGCCAACCCAACACACACTTTCGGAGATACCTGTAGTGCACCTTTATAGTCACCCGATTCGTTGTGGCGTTTGGTACACCCAAAGCATTCCTACGGTATCCGGGAGTTGCACAATCTCATGGTCTAAGGAAATGATACTTGACATTAGAAAAGCTTTAGCATACGAACTACGATCTTTGTGCCAGGCTTAGTATTGGGTCTTGTCCATCACATCATTCTTCTAATGATGTGATCCCGTTATCAATGACATCCAATGTCCATGGTCAGGAAACCGTAACCATCTATTGATCAACAAGCTAGTCAACTAGAGGCTTACTAGGGACTTGGTGTTGTCTATGTACCCACACATGTATTGAGTTTCCTATCAATACAATTATAGCATGGATAATAAACGATTATCGTGAACAAGGAAATATAATAATAACTAATTTATTATTGCCTCTAGGGCATATTTCCAACAGTCTCCCACTTGCACTAGAGTCAATAATCTAGTTCACATCGTCATGTGATTAATCTTGATAGGTCACATCGCCATGTGACCAACACCCAAAGAGTTTACTAGTGTCTCGTAAACTAGTTCACATCATCATGTGATTTAGACTCAATGAGTTACGAGGTTTGATCATGTTTTGCTTGTGAGAGGTTTTAGTCAACGGGTTTTAGTCAGCGGTCTGAACCTTTCAGATCCGTGTGTGCTTTGCAATTCTCTATGTCATATTGTAAATGTTTGCTTCCACGCTCCACATGAAGCTATTCCAAATGGTTGCTCCACTATCGTATCCGGTTTGCTACTCGAGTCACTCGGATAGGTGTTAAAGCTTGCATCGGCGTAACCCTTTACGCGAACTCTTTATCACCTCCGTAATCGAGAAACATGTCATATTTACTCCAAGGACAATTTTGACCATTGTCCAATGATCCATTCTGGATCATTCTTGTACCCTTAGTGACTCATGGCAAGGCACACTTCCGTGTGGTACACAAGCACAACATACTATAGAGCCTATATACGAAGCATAGGGGCGACCTTAAATCCTTTCTCTCTTTTCTGCCGTGGTCGAGCTTTTAACTCTTAACTTCATACCTTACAACTCCGGCAAGAACTCCTTCTTTGGTGATCCATCTTGAACACCTTCAAGATCATGTCAAGGTATATGCTCATTTGAAAGTACCATTAAGCGGTTTTGATCTATCCCCGTAGATCTTGATGCTCAATGTTTAAGTAGCTTAATCCAGGTTTTCACTTGAAAACACTTTTCAAATAACCTGTATGCTTTCCAGAATTCTACATCATTTCGATCAACAATATGTCAACAACATATACTTATCGAAATTCTATAGTGCTCCCACTCACTTCTTTGGAAATACAAGTTTCTCATAAACTTTGTATAAACCCAAAATCTTTGATCATCACATCAAAGCGCACATTCCAACTCCGAGATGCTTACTCCGGTCCTTAGAAAGGATCATTGGAGCCAAGATACCTTTAGCATCCTTAGGATCGACAAAACTTTCGATTGTATCACATACAACCTTTCCTTACATAGGCTGGTAAGGAAACTCGTTTTGACATCCATTTGCCAGATTTCATAAATGCAGCTAATGCTAACATGATTCTGACTGACTTAGCATCGCTACGGATGAGAAAATCTCATCGTAGTCAACTCCTTGAACTTGTGAAAAACTCTTCACCACAAGTCGAGCTTCATAGACGGTGACATTACCGTCCACGTCCGTCTTCTTCTTAAAGATCCATTTATCTCAATGGCTTGCCGATCATCGGACAATTCCACCAAAGTCATGGATCCTTTCTCGGATTTTATGGCTTCTAACCATTTGT
This sequence comes from Aegilops longissima, assembly GCA_021605205.1. Taxonomy (NCBI): domain Eukaryota; kingdom Viridiplantae; phylum Streptophyta; class Magnoliopsida; order Poales; family Poaceae; genus Aegilops; species Aegilops longissima. The sequence continues at coordinate 596,763,548 of CM038681.1, read as the reverse complement.
CGGAATTTGGGCCCACCATTGCTTCTCCATAGCTCGTAGGTTCATTGTTGTCTAGCAACATGACCTTCAAGACAGGATCACCGTACCACTCTGAAGCAGTACGCGTCCTTGTCGTCCTACGAGGTTCGGTAGTGACTTGATCCGAAACTTCATGATTACTATCATAAGCTTCTACTTCAATTGGTGTAGGTGCCACGAGAACAACTTCCTGTGCCCTGCTACACACTAGTTGAAGTGACGGTTCAATAACCTCATCAAGTCTCCACCATCCTCCCACTCAACTTTTCGAGACGAACTTTTCCTCGAGAAAGGACCCGATTCAAGAAACAATCCCTATTGCTTCCGGATCTGAATTAGGAGGTATACCCAACTATTTTGGGTGTCCTATGAAGATGCATTTTGTCCGCTTTGGGTTCGAGCTTATCAACCTGAAACCTTTCCACATAAGCGTCGCAGCCCCAAACTTTTAAGAAACGACAACTTAGGTTTCTTCAAACGGTGTCGTCTCAATGGAATTATGTGGTTGTTGGGGAACGTTGCAGAAAATTAAAATTTTTCCTACGGTTTCACCAAGATCCATCTATGAGTTCATCTAAGCAACGAGTCATGGGAGATGCATCTACATACCACTTTGTAGATCGCGGCGGAGCGTTCAAAAGAACGGGGTTGAGGTAGTTGTACGTCGTGATCCAATCACCGGAGATCCTAGCGCGAGCAGGACGGCACCTCCGCGTTCAACACACGTGCGGTCAGCGTGGCGTCTCCTCCTTCTTGATCCAGCAAGGGGAAGGAGAGGTTGATGAAGATCCAGCAACACTGACGGCGTGGTGGTGGATGCAGCGAGGATCCGGCGAGGCTTCGCCAGCGTCTGCGGGAGGAGGAGGTGTAGCAAGGGGAAGGAGGTGCCAAGATGCGGGTCTTGCTGCCCTTCCTCCCTCCACTATATATAGGGGCTAGGGGCGCATGCCCCTTGAATCCCATCTAGATGGGGGGCGGCCCCAGGGGCCCCTTAGGGTTTCAACCAGGGGCGCATGCCCCCTCGAGAACAACGGCCCCTAGGGTTTCAACCGGGCGCATGCCCCCTGGGCAACAGTCCCCTAGGGTTTCCAACCCTAGGCGCCTTGGGCCCTTGGGTGGGGCGCACCAGCCCACCAGGGGCTGGTTCCCACGCCACTTCAGCCCATGGGGCCCTCCGGGATAGGTGGCCCCACCCGGTGGACCCCGGGACCCTTCCGTGGTCGGTACAATACCGATGACCCCAAAACTTTCCGGTGGCGGCTGGACTTCCTATATATAAATCTTTACCTCCGGACCATTCCGAACTCCTCGTGACGTCCGGGATCTCATCAGGGACTCGAACAACTTTCGGTTACTGCATACTAATATCTCTACAACCCTAGCGTCACCGAACCTTAAGTGTGTAGACCCTACGGGTTCGGAGATATCTGAACATGACCGAGATGCCTCTCGGTCAATAACCAACAGCGGGATCTGGATACCCATGTTGGCTCCCACATACTCCTCGATGATCTCATCGGATGAACCACGATGTCGAGATTCAATCAAACCCGTATACAATTCCCTTTGTCAATCGATGCGTTACTTGCGAGACTTCGATCGTCGGTATCCCAATACCTTGTTCGGTCTCGTTACCGGCAAGTCACTTTACTCGTCCGTAATGCATGATCCGTGACTAACCACTTAGTCACTTTGAGCTCATTATGATGATGCATTACCGAGTGGGCCCAGAGATACCTCTCCGTCATACGGAGTGACAAATCCATCTCGATCCGTGTCAACCCAATGACACTTTGGGAGATACCAGTAGTGCACCTTTATAGTCACCCGATTCGTTGTGACGTTTGGTACACCAAAGCACTCTTACGGTATCCGGAGTTACGATCTCATGGTCTAAGGAAGAGATACTTGACATTGGAAAAGCTCTAGCAAAACGAACTACGATCTTGTGCTATGCTTAGGATTGGGTCTTGTCCATCACATCATTCTCCTAATGATGTGATCCGTTATCAATGACATCCAATGTCCATAGTCGAGAAACCATGACTATCTGTTGACCAACGAGCTAGTCAACTAGAGGCTCACTAGGGACATGTTATGGTCTATGTATTCACCGTGTATAATGATTTCGGATAATACAATTATAGCATGAATAAAGACAATCATCATGAACAAAGAAATATAATAATAACACTTTTATTATTGCCTCTAGGGCATATTTCCAACAGTCTCCCACTTGCACTAGAGTCAATAATCTAGTTACATTGTGATGAATCGAACACCCATAGAGTTACGGTGTTGATCATGTTTTGCTCATGAGAGAGGTTTAGTCAGCGGATCTGCGACATTCAGATCCGTATGTACTTTGCAAATTTCTATGTCTCCATCCTGAACGTTTTCACGGATGGAGTTGAGCGACGCTTGATGTGCTGGTCTTCTTGTGAAACCTGGGCTCCTTGGCAAGTGCAATAGCTCAAGTGTTGTCACAGAAGAGTTTGATCGGCCCGGCGCATTGGGTATGACTCTAGGTCGGTGATGAACTCCTTCACCCAAATTGCTTCATCGCTGCCTCCGAGGCTGCCATGTACTCCGCTTCACATGTAGATCCCGCCATGGCGCTCTGCTTGCAGCTGCACCAGCTTCTTGCTCCACCATTCAACATATACACGTATCCGGTTTGTGACTTAGAGTCATCGGATCGTGTCGAAGCTAAGCGTCGGCGTAACCCGTTCTGACGAGCTCTTCGTCACCTCCATAAGCGAAAACATGTCCTTTGTCCTTTTCGGTGCTTCAGGATATTCTTGACCGCTGTCCGGTGTTCCTTGCGGGATTACTTTGGTACCTTCCTACCAAACTTACGGCAAGGTTTACATCAGTGCAGTACACAGCATGGCATACATAATAGATCCTATGGCTGAGGCATAGGGATGACACTCATCTCTTCTTTATCTTTTGCCGTGGTGGGGCATTGAGCTGAGCTCAATCTCACACCTTGCAATACAAGCAAGAACCCTTCTTGGACTGATCCATTTTGAACTTCTTCAAAATCTTATCAAGGTATGTGCTTTGTGAAAGACCTATGAGGCGTCTCGATCTATCTCTATAGATCTTGATGCCTAATATATAAGCAGCTTCTCCAAGGTCCTTCATTGAAAACACTTATTCAAGTAGGCCTTAATGCTGTCCAAGAATTCTATATCATTTCCCATCAAAGTATGTCATCTACATATAATATGAGAAATGCTCTGAGCTCCCACTCACTTTCTTGTAAACGAGGCTTCTCCATAAGTCTGCATAAACTAAACGCTTTGATCATCTCATCAAAGCGAATGTTCTAACTCGAGATGCTTGCACCAGCCCATAAATGGATCGTTGGAGCTTGCATACTTTGTTAGCGTTCTTAGGATCGACAAAACCCTCCGGCTGCATCATATACAGCTCTTCCTTAAGATATCCGTTAAGGAACGCTGTTTTGGCGTCCATCTGCCATATCTCATAATCATAGTATCGGCAATTGCTAACATGATTCGACGGACTTAAGCTTCGCTACGGAGAGAAAGTCTCATCGTAGTCAATCCCTTGAACTTGCCGATAACCCTTAGCGACAAGTCGAGCTTTATAGATGGTGACATTACCATCCGCGTCCGTCTTCCTCTTAAAGATCCATTTGTTTTCTATCGCTCGCCGATCATCGGACAAGTCGGTCAAAGTCCACACTTTGTTTTCATACATGGATTCTATCTCGGACTTCATGGCTTCTAGCCATTTGTTGGAATCTGGGCCGCCATCGCTTCTTCATAGTTCAAGGTTCATTGTTGTCTAACAACATGATTTCCAAGACAGGGTTGCCGTACCACTCAGTGCGGAGCGTGTCCTAGTGGACCTCTGAGTTCAAGAGCAACTTGATCCGAAGTACCTTGATCATCATCATGAATTTCCTCTTGGTTGGTGTAGGCATCACAGAACATTTTCTGAGCTGCACTACTATCCTGTTCAAGAGGTAGTACTTCATCGAGTTCTACTTTCCTCCCACTTACTTCTTTCGAGAGAAACTCTTTTCCGAAAGGATCCGTTCTTGGCAACAAAGATCTTGCCCTCGGATCTTAAGTAGAAGGTATACCCTCGGTTTCCTTAGGGTATCCTATGAAGACGCATTTTTCCGACTTGGGTTCGAGCTTTTCAGTTGAAGTTTCTTGACATAAGCATCGCATCCCCAAACTTTTAGAAGCGACGACTTAGGTTTCTTCCCAAACCATAATTCATACGGTGTCGTCTCAATGGACTTAGGCGGTGCCCTATTTAAAGTGAATGTAGCTGTCTCTAGGCGTATCCCCAAAATGATAGCGGTAAATCGGTAAGAGACATCATAGACCGCACCATATCCAATAGAGTGCGATTCGACGTTCGGACACACCATTACTGTTGAGGTGTTCGGTAGCGGCGTTAGTTGTGAAACGATTCCACATTTTCTTAAGTGTGTACCAAATTCGTGACTTAAATATTCTCCTCCACGATCCGATCGTAAGAATTTTATCTTTCGGTCACGTTGATTCTCTACTTCATTCTGAAATTCCTTGAACTTTTCAAAGGTCTCGGACTTGTGTTTCATCAAGTAGACATACCCATATCTACTCAAGTCATCAGTGAGAGTGAGAACATAACGATATCCTCCATGAGCCTCAACGCTCATTGGACCGCACACATCGGTATGTATGATTTCCAACAAGTTGGTTGCTCGCTCCATTGTTCGAGAGAATGGAGTCTTGGTCATCTTGCCCATGAGGCATGGTTAGCATGTGTCAAATGATTCATAATCAAGAGACTCCAAAGTCCATCAGCATGGAGCTTCTTCATGCGCTTGACACCAATGTGACCAAGGCGGCGATGCCACAAGTATGTGGGACTATCGTTATCAACTTTACATCTTTTGGTATTCACGCTATGAACATGTGTAATACTACGCTCGAGATTCATTAAGAATAAACCATTGACCATCGGAGCATGACCATAAAACATATCTCTCATATAAATAGAACAACCATTATTCTCGGTTTAAATGAGTAGCCATCTCGCATTAAGCGAGATCCGGATACAATATTCATGCTCAAACTTGGCACCAAATAACAATTATTAAGGTTTATAACTAATCCATTGGGTAAATGAAGAGGTAGCGTGCGGCGGCGATCACATCGACTCGAACCATTCCCGACGCGCATCGTCACCTCGTCCTTCGCCGATCTCCGCTTATTCCGCAGCTCTGCTGTGAGTTACAAATATGAGCAGCGGCACGGTATCAAATACCGGGAGTTACTACGAGTCTTGGTAAGGTACACATCAATTACATGTATATCAAATATACCTTTGGTGTTGCCGGCCTTCTTGTCCGCTAAGTATTTGGGGCAGTTCCGCTTCGATGACCCTTCCCTTGCAATAAAAGCACTCGGTCTCGGGCTTGGGTCCATTCTTTGACTTCTTCCGGCAACTTGCTTGCGGGCGGCGGCAACCTCCTTGCCGTCCTTCTTGAAGTTCTTCTTGCCCTTGCCCTTCTTAAACTTAGTGGTCTTATTGACCATCAACACTTGATGTTCTTTCTTGATTTCAACCTCGGTGACTTGACATAGAGAATACTTCAGGAATGGTCTTTACCATCCCCTGCATATTGTAGTTCATCACAAAGCTCTTGTAGCTTGGTGGAAGCGGCTCGAGGATTCTGTCAATGACCGCCTCATCGGGGAGGTTAATATTCAGTGGGTCATACGGTTGTACAACCTGGACATCTTGAGAATGTGCTCCTTGACGAACTATTTTCCTCCATCTTACAACTATAGAACTTGTCGGAGATGTCATATCTCTCGACCGGGCGTGAGCTTGGAAAACAAGTTTCAGCTCCTCGAACATCTCATATGCTCCGTGATGCTCAAAGCGCTTTTGGAGCCCGGTTCTAAGCTGTAAAGCATGCCGCCTTGAGCGAGGGAGTAATCATCAAGCGCGAGACTGCCAAGCATTCATAATGTCTTGGTTCTGCAGACGACGAGCGTCACCTAGCGGTCCTTCTAGGACATATTGTTTCTGGCAGCTATGAGGATGATCCTCAAGTTCGGACCCGTCCGTATAGTTGCTGCCATCATCTTTCAGCTTGGTTTTCTCTAGGAAGCGTTGAAGTTCAAGTTGACATGGCGTTGGCCATTTGATCTACAAGACATATCATTCAAAGTTTTAGACTAAGTTCATGATAATTAAGTTCATCTAATCAAATTATTACAATGAACTCCCACTCAGATTAGACATCCCTCTAGTCATCTAAGTGATACGATCCGAGTCGACTAGGCGTGTCCGATCATCACGTGAGACGGACTAGTCATCGTCGGTGAACATTCTCATGTTGATCGTATCTTCTATCGACTCGTGTTCGACCTTTCGGTCTCCGTGTTCGAGGCCATGTCTGTACATGCTAGGCTCGTCAAGTTAACCCTAAGTGTTTTGCGTGTGTAAATCTGTCTTACACCCGTTGTATGTGAGCGTAAGAATCCATCACACCCGATCATCACGTGGTGCTTAGAAGCGACGAACTTTAGCAGCGGTGCACGATTAGGGAGAACACTTCTTGAAATTGTTGTAAGGATCATCTTATTTACTACCGTCGTTCTAAGTAAACAAGATGTATAAACATAATAAACATCACATGCAATTATATAGTAGTGACATGATATGGCCAATATCATAAAACTCCATTGATCTCCATCTTCAGGGCTCCATGATCATCTTGTCACCGGCATGACACCATGATCTCCATCATCATGATCTCCATCATTGTGCCTCCATGAAGTTGTCACGCCAACGACTACTTCTACTTCTATGGCTAACGCGTTTAGCAATAAAGTAAAGTAAATTACATGGCGTTCTTGAATGACACGCAGGTCATACAAAATAAAGACAACTCCTATGGCTCCTGCGGTTGTCATACTCATCGACATGCAAGTCGTGATTCCTATTACAAGAACATGATCTCATACATCACAATATGTCATTCATCATTCATCACAACTTGGCCATATCACATCACATGTCAATTGCTGCAAAAACAAGTTAGGCGTCCTCTAATTGTTGTTGCATCTTTTACGTGGCTGCAATTGGGTTCTAGCAAGAACGTTTTCTTACCTACGAATAACCACAACGTGATCTTGTCAACTTCTATTTACCCTTCATAAGGACCCTTTTCATCGAATCCGCTCCAACTAAAGTAGGAGAGCGGACACCCGCCAGCCACCTTATGCAACTAGTGCATGTTAGTCGGTGGAACCGGTCTCACGTAAGCGTCACGTGTAAGGTTGGTCGGGCCGCTTCATCCCACAATACCGCGGAAGCAATATAAGATTAGTAGCGGCAAGTAAGTTGACAAGATCCACGCCCACAACTAAATTGTGTTCTACTCGTGCAAAGAGAACTACGCATAGACCTAGCTCATGAAGCCACTGTTGGGGAGCGTTGCGAGAAAATAAAAAATTTCCTACGGTTTCACCAAGATCCATCTATGAGTTCATCTAAGCAACGAGTCATGGAGATGCATCTACATACCACTTTGTAGATCGTGGCGGAAGCGTTCAAAAGAACGGGGTTGAGGTAGTTGTACACATCGTGATCCAATCACCGGAGATCCTAGCGCCGAGCAGACGGCACCTCCGCGTTCAACACACGTCGGTCAGCGTGGCGTCTCCTCCTTCTTGATCCATCAAGGGAAGGAGAGGTTGATGAAGATCCAGCAGCACGACGGCGTGGTGGTGGATGCAGCAGGATCCGGCGGGGCTTCGCCAGCGTCTGCGGGAGGAGGAGGTGTAGCAAGGGAAGGAGGTGCCAAGATGCGGGGTCTTGCTGCCTTCCTCCCTCCACTATATATAGGGGCTAGGGCGCATGCCCCTGGAGATCCCATCTAGATGGGGCGGCCCCCGGGCAACGGCCCCTTAGGGTTTCAACCGGGGGCATGCCCCTCGGGGCAGCGGCCCCTAGGGTTTCCAACCGGGCGCATGCCCCTGGAAGCAACGGTCCCCTAGGGTTTCCAACCCTAGGCGCCTTGAGCCCTTGGTTGGGCGCACCAGCCCACCGGGGCTGGTTCCCACGCCACTTCAGCCCATGGGGCCCTCCGGGATAGGTGGCCCCACCGGTGGACCCGGGACCCTTCCGGTGGTCCCAGTACAATACAGTGACCCTAAAACTTTCCGGTGGCGAAATTGACTTCCTATATATAAATCTTTACCTCCGGACCATTCCGGAACTCCTCGTGACGTCCGGGATCTCATCCGGACTCGAACAACTTCGGTTACTGCATACTAATATCTCTACAACCCTAAGCGTCCACCGAACCTTAAGTGTGTAGACCCTACGGGTTCGGAGATATCTGAACATGGCCGAGATGCCTCTCCGGTCAATAACCAACAGCGGGATCTGGATACCCATGTTGGCTCCCACATACTCCTCGATGATCTCATCGGATGAACCACGATGTCGAGGATTCAATCAAACCCGTATACAATTCCCTTTGTCAATCGATGCGTTACTTGCGAGACTCGATCGTCGGTATCCCAATACCTTGTTCGGTCTCGTTACCGGCAAGTCACTTTACTCGTCTTAGTAATGCATGATCCGTGACTAACCACTTAGTCACTTTGAGCTCATTATGATGATGCATTACCGAGTGGGCCCAGAGATACCTCTCCGTCATACGGAGTGACAAATCCGATCTCGATCCGTGTCAACCCAGAGACACTTTCGGAGATACCTGTAGTGCACCTTTATAGTCACCCGATTCGTTGTGACGTTTGGTACACCAAAGCACTCTTACGGTATCCGGGAGTTACGATCTCATGGTCTAAGGAAGAGATACTTGACATTGGAAAAGCTCTAGCAAAGCGAACTACGATCTTGTGCTATGCTTAGGATTGGGTCTTGTCCATCACATCATTCTCCTAATGATGTGATCCGTTATCAATGACATCCAATGTCCATAGTCGAAACCATGACTATCTGTTGACCAACGAGCTAGTCAACTAGAGGCTCACTAGGGACATGTTATGGTCTATGTATTCACACGTGTATCACGATTTCCGGATAATACAGTTATAGCATGAATAAAAGACAATCATCATGAACAAAGAAATATAATAATAACACTTTTATTATTGCCTCTAGGGCATATTTCCAACAGTGGTGCCCCATTAAAGTGAGTGCGGTTGTCTCTAATGCCTAACCCATGAACGATAGTGGTAATTCGATAAGAGAAATCATGGTACGCACCATATCAATAGAGTGCAACTATGATGTTCGGACACACCATCACACTATGGTGTTCGGTAGGTATTAATTGTGAAACAATTTGTACAATGTCTTAATTGTGTGCCAAAACTCGTAACTCGAGATATTCATCTCTATGATCACATCACAGACATTTTATCCTCTTGTCACGAAGATCTTCAACTTCACTCTGAAATTACTTGAACCTTTCAATAATTCAGACTTGTGTTTCATCAAGTAAATATACTCAACATCTACTCAAATCATCTGTGAAGTAAGAACATAACGATATTCACTGCATGCCTCAACACTCATTGGACTGCACACATCAAAATGTGTTACTTCCAACAAGTTGCTATCTTGTTCCATATTCTTTGAAACCGAGGCTTTTCAGTCATCTTGCCCATGTGGTATGATTTGCATATCTCAAGTGATTCAAAATCAAGTGAGTCCAAACGATCCATCTGCATGGAGTTTCTTCATGCGTATACACCAATAGACATGATTCGCATGTCTCAAACTTTTCAAAAAACGAGTGAGTCCAAAGATCCATCAACATGGAGCTTCTTCATGCGTTTTATACCAATATGACTTACATGGCAGAGCCACAAGTAAGTGGTACTATCATTACTATCTTATACCTTTGGCATGAAAATGTGTATCACTACGATCGAGATTCAATAAACCATTCCTATTAGGTGCAATACCATTGAAGGTATTATTCAAATAAATGAGTAACCATTATTCTCCTTAAATGAATAACCGTATTGCGATAGACATAATCCAATCATGTCTATGCTCAGCATAAACACCAAATCTCGATGGTAGAGGGAGCGTGCGATGCTTGATCACATCAACCTTGGAAACACTTCCAACACATATCGTCGACTCACCTTTAGCTAGTCTCCGTTTATTCCGTAGCTTTTATTTGAGTTACTAACACTTAGCAACCGAACGGTATCTAATACCACAATGCTACTAGGAGTACTAGTAAATTACACATTAACATAATGTATATCCAATATACTTCTATCGACCTTGCCAGCCTTCTCATCTACCAAGTATCTAGGGTGATTCTACTCCAGTGGTTGTTCCCCTTATTACTAAAGCACTTAGTCTCGGGTTTTGGTTCAACCTCGGGTTTCTTCACTAGAGCAGCAGCTGATTTGCCGTTTCATGAAGTATCCCTCCTTGCCCTTACCCTTCTTGAAACTAGTGGTTTCACCAACCATCAACAATTGATGCTCCTTCTTGATTTCTACTTTCGCGGTGTCAAACATCGTGAATACCTCAAGGATCATCATATATATCCCTGATATGTTATAGTTCATCATGAAGCTCTAGTAGCTTGGTGGTAATGACTTTGGAGAAACATCACTATCTCATCAGGAAGATTAACTCCCACTCGATTCAAGTGATCGTTGCACTCAGACAATCTGAGCACAAACTCAACGATTGAGCTTTTCTCCCTTAGTTTGCAGGCTAAGAAAATCGTCGGAGGTCTTATACCTCTTGGCGTGGGCACGAGCTTGAAATCCCAATTTTAGCCCTCGAAACATCTCATATGTTCATGACGTTTGAAAACGTCTTGGTGCCTCAACTCTAAACCGTTTAAGCGAACTATCACGTAGTTATCAAAAGCGTGTATGTCCGATGTTCAGTAACATCCACAAGCGACGTTTGGGGTTCAGCACCTTGGCGGTGCATTAAGGACATAAGCTTTCTCTTGTCCGCATAATCGCTCTGTCAACTTTCAACTATATTTTCTCTAGGAACATATCTAAAGCGGTGGAACCAAAGCGCGAGCTTACGACATAATTTGCAAAGATCTTTTGACTATGTTCGGGATAATTAAGTTCATCTAATGAACTCCCACTCGAATAGACATCCTCTGGTCATCTAAGTGATTACATGATCCGAGTCAACTAGGCCGTGTCCGATCATCACGTGAGACGGACTAGTCATCATCGGTGAACATCTTCATGTTGATCGTATCTACTATCGACTCATGCTCGACCTTTCGGTCTCTGTGTTCGAGGCCATGTCTGTACATGCTAGGCTCGTCAAGTTAACCCTAAGTGTATTGCGTGTGTTTGAGGCCATGTGCATACATGCTAGGCTCGTCAACACCGTTGTATGTGAAAGAATCCATCACACCCGATCATCACGTGGTGCTTAGAAGCGACGAACTTTTGGCAGCGGTGCACGATTCAGGGAGAACACTTCTTGAAATTGTTGTAAGGGATCATCTTATTTACTACCGTCGTTCTAAGTAAACAAGATGCAGAAACATAATAAACATCACATGCAATTATATATAGTAGTGACATGATATGGCCAATATCATATAGCTCCATTGATCTCCATCTTCGGGGCTCCATGATCATCATCGTCACCGGCATGACACCATGATCTCCATCATCATGATCTCCATCATCGTGTCTTCAAGAAGTTGTCTCGCCAACTATTACTTCTACTACTATGGCTACCGGTTAGCAATAAAGTAAAGTAATTACATGGCGTTGTTTAATGACACGCAGGTCATACAATAAAGACAACTCCTATGGCTCCTGCCGGTTGTCATACTCATCGACATGCAAGTCGTGTATCCTATTACAAGAACATGATCAATCTCATACATCACATATCATTCATCACATTCTTCTTGGCCATATCACATCACATAGCATACCCTGCAAAAACAAGTTAGGCGTCCTCTAATTGTTGTTTGCATGTTTTACGTGGCTGCTTTGGGTTTCTAGCAAGAACGTTTCTTACCTCACGCAAAACCACAGCGTGATATGCCAATTGCTATTTACCCTTCATAAGGACCCTTTTCATCGAATCCGTTCCGACTAAAGTGGGAGGCGGCACCCGCTAGCCACCTTATGCACCAAGTGCATGTCGATCAGTGGAACTTGTCTCACGTGAAATGCGTGTAAGGTCGGTCCGGCCGCTTCATCCCACAATACCGTCGAAACAAGATTGGACTAGTAACGGTAAGCATATTGAACAAAATCAACGCCCACAACTACTTTGTGTTCTACTCGTGCAAAGAATCTCGCAATAGACCTAGCTCATGATGCCCTTTGTTGGGGAGCGTGGCGAAAATTCAAAATTTTCCTCGTGTCACCAAGATCTATCTATGGAGAAACTAGCAGAGGGAAGGAGAGCATCTACATACCCTTGTAGATCGCTAAGCGGAAGCGTTCATGTGAGCAGGGTTGATGGAGTCGTGCTCGTCGTGATTCAAATCACGGAGATCCTAGTGCGAGCAGACGGCACCTCGCGTTCAACACACGTACAGCCGGTGGCGTCTCCCACGCCTTGATCCAGCAAGGAGAGAGGAGAGGTTGAGAAGACTCCATCCAGCAGCAACACAACGGCGTGGTGGTGGTGGAGGAGCGTGGTAATCTTGCAGGACTTCGCCAAGCATCACAATAGAGGAGGAGGAAGAAGAGACGCAGGGCTGCACCAACGAGAGATCGAATCGCGTGTTATGGGCAGCCCCTAGGCCTCATATATATAGGGGAAGGGAGGAGGTGCGCCCCTCTGGGGTTCCCACCCCTAGAGGGGCGGCAGCCTAGATGGGATCAAGGGAGGCGGCGGGGGAGAGAGGGGGCGCCCACTAGATGGGCCTTAGGGCCCATCGCCTAGGGTTTGCCCTCCCACTCTCCCTTGCGCCTTGGGCCTCTTGTGGGGCGCACCAGCCCCTTGGGGCTGGTTCCTCCACACTTGGCCCACGCAGCCTTCAGGGTTGGTGGCCCCACTTGGTGGACCCAGGACCCTCCGGTGGTCCCGATGCGTCTCGATAAACCCGAAACTTTTCCGGTGACCAAAACAGGACTTCCATATATAAATTTTACCTCCGGACCATTCCGGAACTCCTCGTGACGTCCGGGATCTCATCAGGACTCGAACAACATTCGGTAACCACATACAAACTTCCTTTATAACCCTAGCATCATCGAACCTTAAGTGTAGACCCTACGGGTTCGGAGACATCTGAACATGACCGAGGCGTTCTCGGTCAATAACCAACAGCGGGATCTGGATACCCATGTTGGCTCCCACATGTTCCACGATGATCTCATCGGATGAACCACGATGTCAAGGACTCAATCAATCCGTATACAATTCCCTTTGTCTAGCGGTATTGTACTTGCCGAGATTCGATCGTCGGTATCCGATACCTTGTTCAATATCGTTACCGGCAAGTCTCTTTACTCGTTCCGTAACACATCATCCCATGATCAACCCCTTGGTCACATTGTGCATATTATGATGATGTCCTACCGAGTGGGCCCAGAGATACCTCTCCGTTTACGGAGTGACAAATCCGATCTCGATTAGTACCAACCCAATGACACTTTTGGAGATACCTGTAGTGCACCTTTATAGTCACCCGATTCGTTGTGGCGTTTGTTACACCAAAGCATTCCTCGGTATCCGGGATTTGCACAATCTCATGGTCTAAGGAAATGATACTTGACATTAGAAAAGCTTTAGCATCTGAACTACGATCTTTGTGCTAGGCTTAGTATTGGGTCTTGTCCATCACATCATTCTTCTAATGATGTGATCCGTTATCAATGACATCCAATGTCCATGGTCGAGAAACCGTAACCATCTATTGATCAACAAGCTAGTCAACTAGAGGCTTACTAGGGACTTGGTGTTGTCTATGTACCCACACATGTATTGAGTTTCCTATCAATACAATTATAGCATGGATAATAAACGATTATCGTGAACAAGGAAATATAATAATAACTAATTTATTATTGCCTCTAGGGCATATTTCCAACAGGACGGTCCCTCTTTGCTGCCTTTAAATGGCTTCTTTTGTTGACCAGATCGAGAGCCCCTGAATCCGGCATCGACCGTTGTGTTGTCCGTACTTTCTTCCTTGTTTCGACGTTTGTTTTATTATTGTAGTGGCTTCCGTTGCCATCCCTAATTTCGATGTACTTGGGTGGCTGGTGTCTCTACGGCCAACCAGTTGTCTTCACCAGCATAAAAGCGGGTCATAAAACTTATTAAGGCTGCCATTGTCCTCGGCTTTTCTTGGCGAGGTGTGCAGCGATCCACTCGTCCGGATCTTGTGGCAGAAGGCCGCTAAGGCTTCGGCATCCGGACAATCAACAATTTGATTCTTCTTAGTGAGGAATCTGTTCCAAAGCTTGCGGGCGGACTCTCCGGGTTGTTGAATTATGTGACTTAAATCGTCCGCGCCTGGAGGTCGGACATAGGTCCCTTGAAAATTGGCCCTGAAAGCATCCTCGAGTTCCTCCCAACTTCCGATTGAATTTTCGGGGAGGCTTTTCAACCAGTGCCGAGCTGGTCCCTTCAACTTGAGGGGAAGGTATTTGATGGCATGGAGGTCGTCCCCACGAGCCATGTGGATATGCAGGATAAAATCCTCAATCCAGACCCCGGGGTCTGCCGTTCCGTCATATGCCTCTATGTTCACAGGTATAAAACTTTGTGGAAATTCGTGGTCCAGTACCTCTTCGATGAAGCACAGAGGGTGAGCAGCCCCTCTATATCTGGACGTGTTGTGGCATGCCGTCGGCTGTTGTTGTGTCCGGTGCAGATTCCGAACTGGTACTCGATCAGTCTGATCATTTTCGTGACCATAGTCCTGCGCTAGGGCGTGTCCTCTAGATCCGTAGATGGACCTAGTCGCGCCGGCCTTTTTATCCAGGAGCCCACGTAAATCGCGTGCGGCGTCAGTAGCTGCTCTATTATGGTTCTGAGGTGGTTGGTCCGGCCTACTGGCCATGTTGTTCTTTGGTGGAACGGCCTCGTCGTCGAATTCTGGAAGCAGCTTGCGCTTTGGGTAGCTCTTTGTGTGGCGATCGTCGCCGTTTTCTTCAGTGTCTAGCACTTTATTCCATCTGCGATTGAGTGTTTCTTGTGCGGCTTTAAGCCTTTGCTTCTGCTTTTTTAGACTTCTCACAGTGGCCATAAGCCTTCTGTGGAGGTTATCTCATTCCGAACGTGTTTTCCAGGATGATGAATGCGTCGTCGTCCGGACTGTGCTCCTGTCCCGGGGCGGTTTGATGAGTTCGTCCCTCGGGATCACTGTGATCGGGCGTCTGCTCCGGGCTGTGTTCGGCGTGACCTGGCTCATCATGCTCCATCGCTGGGTCCATATGGTCGTTGTTGCCTTCGGAGTTGACTGGGGTGTCGATCTTTCTGGCGCTGTTATCGCTATGTTTACTGTGGCTGGACTTAGAGCGGCGTCTGCGTCGTCGTTTTGGCTTTTGTCCAGGGGTTTTATCCTCCGTTTTGTCGCCATCGTCCTCCTTAGGCGTATCCACCATGTATATATCATATGATGAGGTGGCAGTCCAGCGCCCCGTGGGTGGTGGTTCTGAATCGTCTCCTGCGCCGACGTCCATACCGTCGGTGTCATCAGATTCGAAGTCAAGCATGTCTATTACATCGTCGACAGTGGCTATGAAGTGGGTGGTGGGTGGGCAACGAATTTCTTCGTTGCCTTCTTCCCCCTTGAGCCGGACATAGTTCGGCCAAGGGTCTCCTGACAAAGAGAGAGACTTTAATGAGTCCAGCATGTCGCCAAAGGGCGAGTGCTGGAAGACATCTGCAGCGGCAAATTCCATTACCGGAGCCCAGCCAGAATCGGCGGGCTCGGGGGCGCGCGGTCTGGGACCTACAACCGGACACAAGTCCAGGGGTCCGGAGACACAGGCTTCCTTGGGGATGGAGTCTGTGTTCGGCTCTACCTCCGATTAGTGTGTGGCCTCCGGGGCGGGGTCCATCCACCCGTCCTCGAACGACGCAATCTACCCCGGTTTTAGGTCCAGGGCTCCTGCAGGCGCGATATCTCGAGTATTGTCTGACAGCGGGTCTAAGCCGTGCTCATCGTGACCGTTCGGCGCTCCTGGCGTAGGCCCGAATCCATCGAAGATCAAGTCTCCGCGGATATCGGCCGTGTAGTTCAAGTTTCCGAACCTGACCTGATAGCCAGGGGCGCAGCTGTCGATCTGCTCCAGATGGCCGAGAGAATTGTCCCACAGTGCGAAGCCACCGAACACGAAGATCTGTCCGGGGAGAAAGGTCTCACCCTGGACCAGGTTGTTGTTGATGATTGAATGAGCCATCGAGCCTTGCAGCGACGACACATAGGAACTCTCAATGAAAGCACCAATGTCGTGTCAAAACCGGCGGATCTCGGGTAGGGGGTCCTGATCTGTGCGTCTAAGGCTGATGGTAACAAGAGGCAAGGGACACGATGTTTTTACCCAGGTTCGGGCCCTCTCGATGGAGGTAAAACCCTACTTACTGCTTGATTGATCTTGATGATATGAGTATTACAAGAGTTGATCTACCACGAGATCGTAGAGGCTAAACCCTAGGAGCTAGCCTATGATGATTATGATTGTCCCTACGGACCAAACCCTCCGGTTTATATAGACACGGAGGGCTAGGGATTTACACAGAGTCGGTTACAAAGAAGGAGATCTAATATCCGGATCGCCAAGCTTGTCTTCCACGCAAAGGAGAGTCCCATCCGGACACGGGACGAAGTCTTGAGTCTTGTATCTTCACGGTCCCTCAGTCCGGCCAAAGTATATAGTCCAGCTGTTCGGATACCCCTAATCTAGGACTCCCTCAGTAGCCCCTAAACCAGGCTTCAATGACGATGAGTCCGGCGCGCAGTTTGTCTTCGGCATTGCAAGGCGGGTTCCATCTTCGAATAATCCAAAGTAATTACCGAACACTTAAATCGTGTCCGGATCTGCAAGATGATCTTCACATACCACCGTAGAGAGAACGATATTCCACAAATGTAATCTGCTGACAACTTTAGACAATGTGACATGACACTAGGTCGAGTCATTATTCGAACCGTTTTCCCACAACCAGTCACAGCGCATATTGCGAGGCGGTTTCCTTGGCACGTCTTGTCGAAGCAGAGATCATGTCCCCTCATCACGGGATTCCCATCAATACGGGCATAGGTAACCCAACCGCGCCATCAATCGTGGCGCTTGGGAAATAAGCGATCTTCAATGGGCAAGTGGGGAGGCGCACCGTTTTCGTCGCCTCTATGAAGGGATAAGGATTCCCCATTTTCACCCACGCCTTCTTCCTCCTTTACTCATCCGTTCTCGCACTCTCGAGCCCCAGCGCCCAAGTTCTCACCTTCTCCGTAGGACCATCCACAGTATGTCCGGAGCGGGAGGCAAGTGGATGGCCTCCTCCGTCACAGAGGAGAATATCACCAAGCTTCGGGCGGCCGGATACCTGGCCAAAAATATTGCGCACAGGCTCCCGGCGGAGGGACAGATCACCCCTACCCCAAAGTCTCGGGAGAGAGTAGTATTCCTCCCTCATTTCATCCGCGGACTAGGATTTCCACTCCACCCGTTCGTCTGCGGGCTCATGTATTACTATGGGCTCGCTTTCCATGATCTACCCCAAATTTCATCCTCAACATCTCGACGTTTATCATCATGTGCGAGGCCTTCCTCCGCATCAGGCCCCACTTTGGCCTGTGGCTGAAAATCTTCTGCGTGAAGCTGAAGATCGTTGGCGGCCATTAGGCGGAGTGCGGAGGCGCCATAGTGGGCAGAGTGCCCAACGTCACATGGCTCGACGGCTCCTTTGTGGAGACCGTGAAAGGGTGGCAATCAGGGTGGTTCTACATCACCGAGCCGCGCGACGCCAATTGGGTGGCGGCCCCCAAATTCCAATCCGGAATCCCCATGCGGCTCACCTCTTGGGAAAAGAAGGGCCTAGCCTAGGGCGAACCTGTGGAGCTGACCGGACTTGAGACCTGCATCAAAAGTATGCGGGACAAGAAGATCAAGCTTGTCAATGTGGTCCAGGTCATGCTTGTTCGCGGGATTCTCCCGTGTCAAAGACGAGCATTCAATATGTGGGAGTTCGATCCGGCCGAACACCAGATGTTGCACGAGCTCTTCAACACGATGCATAAGGACGTTTGGAAGGTGCTGTTCAAGACCGGCGAAGTTCCTCCTCCCATTTCCGAGGACCGCGGGCTTAGCGGAAAGCGCCCTGCCAATTCGGTAAGCCCTCTAACCATCACAAGATGTACCTTTCCCAGCATATTCATGGGAGGATTTTAATTCATTATGCTGACAAAACAGGGTTATGTGGAGACGGCGGAGCAGATCAACTGTCCGGCTCCGCTTCCCGAAGATCCGGTGACCGCACTCCTGACGGAGATGCTGGCTCCGGCGCCTTATAAGGTGCGGGAGAAGAAGGCCAAAAAGAAGGCCACGGGGACCAGGAAGGGTCTCCGGCGCGAGGTCGCACCGGACGCCTCGCCTGAAGACGACAAGGCGCACTCCTCCCACGAGGGGGAGGAGAAGAAGAGGAAGAGGGCCGCCCCATCCGGGGAGGCCGAAGGGTCCAAGAAAGCGGCCGCGAGAACCAGGAAGGGTTCCCGGCGCCAGGCCGTAATAGACTCGTCGTCAGAAGACGGCGAGGCGGATTCCACCGATGGAGACAGGGAGGAACATGAAGAAATGCCCCCTCCCCGCACGGGGGAGGAGAAGAACAGGAAAGCCGCCCCACAGGGGGAGGCTAGGACGCCGAAGAAGGGAAAGGTATCCCTTCTGGGCCACTCCACCACGACCGCCTATAGCGAGGAGGAGTGGCTGCCCAAGGGGAAGCCCCTAGTAAGATTGTAAGTATCCGCACTCTGTTGTACTTTAGTGCGACTTAGCTTCATAGTTTGTCATAACGCCGAACACGTATGTGCAGTCCGGCCAGGACCCATCCCGAGGTATCCTCTTCGGATGGGCCTTTGAGTGATTCAGCAATGAATTCACTCCCGACGGCCACTTCCCCTCGGCCTGCGGATGACACAGAGGTGTTGTCCCAAAGGGTCCCAGAGCAGGGGGAGGCGACTCTGGAGACGCCCCAAGGCGAAATTCCAGACGCCGGGCATACGGGGCGTAAAATCTCCTCGGATTATGCCGACGAGAGCCGCAGCAAGTTGGGTTCTCAACCGGACACCGTCTGGAACCTCAAGGTTCGGATTGAGCGAGCAGCCCTCGCTAAGGAGGGCGGGCCGGCCGTGCCGATGACTTCCGTTGCGCCCGGGCGCCGGATAATCTGCTGGAAGTGCTTGGCGCTTCCATGGATGAAAACACCGTACTCTTATGAGTGCGGTGATTTAGAAAATTCGATCCGCCAAGGCGGATTGACGAAGCTTGCACCAACCTCTGATAGGCTTTGAGGTAAGTAATTAAAAGTGTGAGAGATTATCACCCAATAGACAGTAGCCCATGATACTCTGTTTGGTGTTCGGAAAGAAAAGCCAAACGGAGGGTCAACTCAAAACCGCAGGAGTCTAACAGTTCGTGTCTATGTGAATAAGCAGGCGGTGTTGCTTGCCGCTGCTGCCCGCACGGCAGAGGTCACCGGACTCAAACGGGACCTGGAGCAGGCCCAAGGAGAGCTCAGCCTCACGAAGAGGCAGCTCGAAGAGAACAAAGGTGAGTGATACCTCGTTCACATAAAGAATAGAAAAAATTGGTGACGCTAACAAAAAGGCGTCATGATTTTGTAATAGGGGCCACGACCGAAGTGGCGTCCACAAGAAAAGCGCTATCGAGGCCAAAAACAAAGGCGGCCATGGGCGCGTTGGCGTGAAAAGCAAAATGCAAGGGTGGGCGAGGTATAGCAAGAGCTCCAGGAGCTCGGCAAGAAGTTCGAGTCCTTGGAGCGTGACTTCAAGACGATGGAGTCTGAACTTGCGAAGGCCCTTTTGAGCATGAAAGACGCCAAGGCCGAAGCCGAAAAGGCCCAACAGGAAATCCAGGCGGCCGAGAAGATAGCAGCGGGTAAGACATTCTTTATGCAAAGCAAGCATGTGGAGGAGACATTTCTTTTACTTACCCGAATTCGGAGCTCTCCAGGGGCATTCGCAGATCTGCCACGCAGCATATCGGATGCCGCGGAGTTCTACCGTGCCGAAGAGGGGAGCTCAACGGAGAAGTTGTTCTGGTCCTAGCATGCTGGAGCCGAACACCCGATGCCTCTGAGTGACCAATTGAAGCAGTTGGTTGAACTCCACAGGGCGGCTAAAGTGGCTATGAAAGATTTCATAGTCTGGATGTGGCCTGGTGAGCCCCTGCCCGCCAGCTACTTCGGCCTGATAAAGCGGATGGTAAATGCCTGTCCGCGGCTTGAAGTGATCAAGCGATCCATTTGCATTTAGGGTGCTCCATTGCCCATGCAAAGGTGCATTGGGGCAAACTGGATGCGGAGAAGCTGGTGAAGGATGGACCGCCGGAGGGCAAGGTGCATCGCTATCCCGAGAAATATTATGATGGCGTAATGAAAGGCGCTCGCCTCGTGGCCGATGAGTGTACCAAGGACAGAATCTTTGAGTGAATACACTCCTGTCGTTTTTGTAATATAAAAACAAAGTTGTTTGCGCTATATAGCGCTTTGTTGATTTAAAATATTATCTTCTGTGTGGTTGTTTATAAAATTCTTAAAGTAGGCGTTAAATTGGCTTCCTTACGTAACTAATCTTTGGGGTGTTAGTGGAAAACCAAAACACTCTTTTATCCAAATTTTTGGTCCGTGAAGGAGGTGTTTGGCGCAGCGAACAAGGCAATCGGACTATGCGGCTTTATAACTCTCACTTAGCCATAGAAGTCTATAATTTTAAATTGCGGCGAAGCCCCTAGAATTCGGAAAGCCGAATTGGGGCGCTATACACGCCTAAATCGGACGAGGCCGATTCCTCGCCTAAAGCGGAAAAAATCTTTAGGGATTTTAAGACCTCTCGAACAGCGACCAGCTCTCGCCGTATCATGACAGTCAGTTTTCGGCTTTCTCTATTGAGGTGCTCGTCCGGAAGAACCGGGACACAATCGCAGTAGTTCTCCCTGCGCTACCTTAGCCGATATAACGGAACGTAAGGTACCAAAACAAGGGAGCCACGCAAACCCAACTATTGACCCAAGACATGATTCGGAGCTGATGCATATAGTGCTATAAGTTTGGGGTGCCGCACTGTTGAAAGTGTTCGGACTTATCTTGCCGTATTATGGGGCGCCATAAGAAGCCCCTGGCAAACTGAACGTATCGAGATGTACGGATTCAATATTAAATAAACATTTATAGGAAAAAATGTGAGGATAAGAATAATAAGCTGACGCTATATATTGTTTCCCATTATAAGACAATACGTCTGGGCGTATGTGTACAATTGATGTGTTAAGCAGAATGAAAATAGGACTATTTGACATGTCCTATCCAAGGGCGGGCCGCATATAGGTATATAAAACAGGTATAACGATCATTAACAGATACCACCTGAGTATTCCCTTTGTGCGCAAAGCCTTTTGCCTCCTTGGTTTTCCCTCTTGTGAGGAATCCGTGATCTAGCTCTCTGAAGAGGCTGCCCGAATGTAGGGTCCCGAAAGATGAAGGGGGTTATTAAAGTATGTTGTGGCTGAACCGCACTATTGACCGCATCACTATTGCGCCTCCGCCTATGCCCATGGTATTTTGAGTGCGTAATTGTGTACGTGCAGCACGAATGCTGCCTTAATGGGGCTGGAGCGGAGGCTAGACTGCCAGTCGCGCTCTTGACGTGCCTTGCGATCCTGTTGCAGGGTACTCCGGACTCGCTTGACGGTGTTCGGGGTTGTTATCGCCGGATTGGTGGTTTGCCGGAGAAGGCTGCTTTGTACTTCGCGCGAGGTTGCGGTATGCTCTTACATGCGGAGAGGCGGTGCGTGTTTCCATTGGCTGTTATAACCCCGCGAGGTCCTGGCATCTTGAGCTTGAGGTATGCATAGTGTGGTACCGCATTGAATCGAGCGAATGCGGTTCGTCCGAGCAGTGCGTGATAGCCACTGCGGAGAGGGACGATGTCGAAGATTAACTCCTCGCTTCGGAAGTTATCCGGGGATCCGAAGACCACTTCCAGTGTTATTGAGCCCGTACAACGGGCCTCTACTCCTGGAATTACACCTTTAAAGGTGGTTTTGATGGGCTTGATCCTCGAGGGATCGATGCCCATTTTACGCACTGTGTCCTGATAAAGCAGGTTCAGGCTACTGCCACTGTCCATAAGGACTCACGTAAGGTGGAATCCGTCGATGATTCAGTCGAGGACCAATGCGGCTGAACCGCCATGACAGATGCTGGTAGGGTGATCCCTAAGATGGAAAGTGATCGGACAGGCTGACCATGGGTTGAACTTTGGGGCGACTGGCTCCATCGCATAGACGTCCCGTAGTGCTCGTTTTCGTTCCCGCTTGGGAATGTGGGTGGCATAGATCATATTGACCGTTTTCACTTGGGGAGGAAATTTCTTCTGTCCCCCCGTGTTCGGACGCCGGGGCTCCTCGTCATCGTCGTTGTGCAGCCCCTTGTCCTTG
This sequence comes from Aegilops longissima, assembly GCA_021605205.1. Classification (NCBI taxonomy): domain Eukaryota; kingdom Viridiplantae; phylum Streptophyta; class Magnoliopsida; order Poales; family Poaceae; genus Aegilops; species Aegilops longissima. The sequence continues at coordinate 596,740,839 of CM038681.1, read as the reverse complement.
TTCTCGGCATTTATTTTACCGGCCTGCTTGAACACCCAGTAGTCTCTGTTAGTGTGGTTTGCTGGCTTATCTGGGGTGCCGTGAATTTGTCACGAGCGATCAAGTATGCGGTCGGTAGGGCGGTCCTGATTGTTTCTTTTGAGCAGCTTTTTCGGCGGCGGATTTTGAGCCCTTGAATCCGGCGTTGGCTGCCATGCCTTGATGTTGTCGCCATTGTTCCGGCGCTTATATACATTGCGCCGTGGCTTGCCGTTATTGTAGCGGACATCTGAAGTGCCGGAGTTTATTGGCATGGTGCTACTACGAGCCAACCAGCTGTCCTCGCCTGCGCAAAAGCGGGTCATGAGTGTCGTGAGGGCCGCCATGGATTTTGGTTTTTCCTGGCCGAGGTGTCGGGCGAGCCACTCGCCGCGGATATTATGCTTAAAGGCTGCGGGGCTTGAGCGTCCGAGACGATCGACAATTTGGTTCTTTTTAGTTAGGAACCGAGTCGAAATTTTCGGCTGACTCTCCGGGCTGTTGGGTAATGTGGCTCAAGTCGCCGGCATCCGGTGGTCGCGCGTCGTGCCACAGGAAGTTGTCAAGCAATGCGTCCTCGAGTTTTCCCAACTGCCAATGGAATTTGCGGCGAGGCTATTTAGCCGATGTCGGGCGGTCCTTTGAGCTTAAGGGAAGATACTTGATGGCGTGTAGATCGTCACGGCGGGCCATGTGAATGTGGAGAAGGAAATCTTTGATCCATCTGCGAAGTGCATTGTGCCATCGTATGATTCAATGTTTGGGTTTAAACCCTTACGAAATTCATGATCCATCACTTGTCGGTGAAGCGGAGGGGTGTCTGGCGCCTCTATGCCGGGCTATGTGGCTACGCAGTTCGAATGAGTCTGGTTGGCTGTGTTCGGCCCGGCTAGACTTGTTGGTAGTGTATCCGGCATGACGATAATCGTCACGTGTCGGGGCGTGCCCCCGCGATCCGTAGATCGATCTTGGCTGTCCTGCCTTGTTTTCCAATATGTCTCGCAGGTCCTGCCTATTGCCCCGGTCCATAGTGTATTGGCGTGGGGGTGCGGGCTGGTATTCGGGCTGATACGCCGTTTTATCCCGGCCACAAGGTGGCCGGTCAGCGTGTGGCGCTCGAGTCCATATTCCTCGGCTGCCAGGACTTCAGTCCATCTGTCTGTGAGCAGGTCTTGATCAGCTTGGAGCTGCTGCTGCTTCTTTTTCAGGCTCCTCACAGTGGCCATAAGCCGGCGCTTGAAGTGCTCCTGCTCTACGGGGTCCTCAGGCACGCCGAATTCGTCATCGCCGAGGATAATCTCATCTTCGGAGGGGGGCATGTAGTTGTCTTTCTCCGGTACCGTCCGTCGCTTTCGTTAAATGCTGACTGACTGCCCGTCTTCTGTTCGGCTGCTCGGCGAGCTGATTGAGGTTGTATTCATCTTGGCACCATCCGGATTGTTTTCGTCTCCTATGCCGGTATTGCTGTGGCGGGGCTTGGAGCGGCGCCGATGACGCCCATGCTTTGCTTTCTTCCTTGAGGGGTTATCCTCCATTGCCTCATCGCCATTGGTTTCTTTCGGAGTGTCCACTATATATATATATATATCATATGAGGAGGTGGCTGTCCAGCGCCCCGTGGGCGGTGGTTCCTGTTCATCTCTTGCATCGTCGTCCACACCGTCGATGTCTTCAGAGTCGAAGTCAAGCACGTCGGTCAAATCGTCGACCGTGGCAATGAAGTGGGTGGTGGGTGGGCAACGAATTCCCTCGTTGCCTGCTTCCCACTCGAGCCGGACATAGTTCGGCCAAGAGTCTCCTGACAAAGAGAGAGACTTAGTGAGTTCAGCATGTCGCCAAAGGGCGAGTGCTGGAAGATATCCGCAGCGGTGAACTCCATTACCGGAGCCCAGCCAGAATTGGCGGGCTCGGGGGCGCGCGGTCTGGGGCCTACAACCGGACACGAGTCCAGGAGTCCAGAGACACATGCTTCCTTGGGGGTGAAGTTTGTGTTCGGCTCTACCGCCGATGAGTGTGCGGCCTCCGGGGCGGGATCCATCCACCCGTCCTCGGATGACGCAACCTACCCCGGATTTAGGTCCGGGGCTCCTGCAGGTGCGATATCCTGAGTATTGTCCGACAGCAGGTCTGAACCGTGCTCATTGTGACTGTTTGGCGCTCCTGGCGTAGGCCCGAATCAGTTGAAGATCAAGTCTCCGCGGATATCGGCCATGTAGTTCAAGTTTTCCGAACCTGACCTGATGGCCAGGGGCGTAGCTGTCAATCTGCTCCAGATGGCCAAGCGAATTGGCCCGCAGCACGAAGCCGCCGAATACGAAGATCTTTCCGGGGAGAAAAGTCTCACCCTGGACCACATTGTTGTTGATGATTGAAGGAGCCATCGAGCCTTGCAGCGACGACACAAAGGAACTCTCAATGAAAGCACCAATGTCGGTGTTCGGCCAAAGGAAGGCTAAACCTGCCTTTGAGGCTCGATGTCAAAACCGGCGGATCTCGGGTAGGGGGTCCCGATCTGCGTGTCCAAGGCTAATGGTAACAGGAGGCAAGGGACATGATGTTTTACCCAGGTTCGGGCCCTCTCGATGGAGGTAAAACCCTACTTCCTGCTTGATTGATCTTGATGATATGAGTATTACAAGAGTTGATCTACCATGAGATCGTAGAGGCTAAACCCTAGGAGCTAGCCTATGATGATTATTATTGTCCCTACACGGACCAAACCCTCCGGTTTAGATAGACACCGGAGGGGGCTAGGGTTTACACAGAGTCGGTTACAAAGAAGGAGATCTAATATCCGGATCGCCAAGCTTGTCTTCCACGCAAAGGAGAGTCCCATCCGGACATGGGACGAAGTCTTGAGTCTTGTATCTTCACGGTCCCTCAGTCCGGCCAAAGTATATAGTCCGGCTGTCCGGATACCCCTAATCCAGGACTCCCTCAGGGCTCACTTAAGAAGTAAACATGGTTTTGCGTTTCTGGTTAAGCTGTACAATGCGGTCAACCACTCACATTTTGGTTGCTCTAATTAGAAAGCTCTCTGCAAGGCATATGGATTTGAGGAGGGTATGCAAATAACATTTGATATTCGTCCCGAAGATGATGATGATAATATCAACATCTGGGTGGATGTGGATATGCCTCCAGTTTTGCCTAAATGTGAGTTTGTCAAACTAATTTGTTAAGTTAAGTAATTTATATTGTTAATTTAAAAATATTTGGTGTTTATCGGTACTAAACTTATTTATTTATAATTGCCAGCTTATTTCTCATCTTAAATAAATACTCGAAAGGCTGTAGATAGGACATACTACATCTATGACTTCGAGCTTAATTGTGAGGAGAAAGGTTATCTTGTCTCATTCATAGATGATGTTGAGGCCTTTAAAACCAATCACTCTATCAACCCAATTTTACTAGATACGTGCCACTAGTCCATAAATTGCTTGATGGTAACTTCATTGACAAAAACTTGGTAAGATTTTGTTAATGATGGTAACTTCATTGCATACATTCTTCTTAAGTAAACTACATTGCTAACTATATATGTTACTATTACGTTTTTCAACAGAGGCTCCCGAAAGAGGTTGTGCCTGGCATGATGTTTATCGAAGGTGATATGCATATGGTTAGCTTACGACCAACTCCTTCGAAGGCTTGCTGCGGTGCATATTTGATTTCTTCAAACGATGGAAGGCTCAAAATCAAAGAATGAAGCAAAGTGATGAATGCGCACACGCAACTAATTGGAGACAACATGAATGTGCGCAAGCCACAAATTGGAGATATGTTTATCTCCATTCTCCATTATGGAGATGGACCGATTTATCTGTTTTATGGTATTTTACCTAGGAGAGAGGACTAGGTCCTAGGTATTAAGAACAATTAGTTAGTGTTGATTATGACTGATGATGATGAAAAGTTGTTATTATGTGCTACAATGTGTTAGAGTTAGATGATGATGAGGGGGAGGAGTTGTGATTATGAGTACTATGATGATGACGATGAGGAGTTGTTATTATGACTAATGACCAAGTTGTTATATGATGTCTCATGGACGAAAATGATGATGACGAGGAGTTGTTATATGACAATAATGTATTATGATGATAAGTTGTTAATGATATTATGATGATGATGAGTTATTATATCATTGGGGTGAAAGAACCACAGATTAATTTCAAGTGGATGGATCCAAAGTGCACGCTAATCCAACTTGGTCACTTTGGATCCATCCACTTGAATCTAATTCGCGGTTCTTTCACCCAATGATGTAATAACTCGTTATGATGTAATAACAATATCTAAATTGCTATTGTATGAAAACTTGTATAACGGTGTATGAATATCTAAATTATGCTTTTTTTGAAAGTAAATTATGCTTATCAACGCAATGTTTGTCTGTACTCTGTTGTATATTACTTATACTGGAGCCAATATCTCTAGGTGAAGGGCCAGTGTGTCAAACATGTGCAGTGATACACTCATGGTGTAAGAAATGTGTGTTTGCCCAACATTGATCTTTAAACAGCAGAAGCTACCATTCACTAAGGCATTCAACAATTTCTTTCCTACAACAAGAAAATGTGCATCAAGCGCTCATAGTACAAAAGGCTAGAACCTAAGCTCTTGAAGAAACCTAAAAGAATGGCATACCGAAGGGTCTACAACTATAGGGTTTCTGTTTATAGCATGTATACATGCTGGTTAAGAGTTCATTCGGCCAGAAAGAGGCATGTAAGAGGATTTATAATTTACTTGCAGAAAGAGGCATGTAAGAGGATTTATAATTTACTTCCATAAAACCCTGTGTAGTCGTGCTTGATGTATGCATGCTAAGTATATGTGTCGTGTTTGTGCCCATTGTGGTGCCTGCATTCGCCACCTAGCTTCGCCGTGTCCTTTATCCTGTTTGACGAGCAAGATTTTTATAACTTCTAGTCAATATTGAATTTATAAGATTCGAGATTTTTAACCGCATGACGAATTCATGAGGAACGAGGTGGTAATATATGAGGGAAAGATTGGACAAATAATGCTCTGATAGGAGAAAATAAATCATAAGCGCATGACACAAGAAGACAGTAAACATGTATATTGACATGGTATAAGATTACACATGACACCTTTCAATCAAATGCCACTGCATGACGAATTCATGAAGGATTTGCTGTTATATGGTAAGGGAAAGACTGGACAAATAATGCTCTTCTTGGAGAAAATAAACCATAAGAGATACAGAGGAATACAATAAACATGTATAATGACATGGTGTAAAACTGCACATGACACCTTTCGATCAAATGCCACCACATTTCTTTTCATTACTCCTGTAGCAACGCATGTGCATCTAACTAGTACTTCCTCCGTCCCAAAATAAGTGTCTCAACTTAGGGAGTAGTTATTATGAGACGCTGAACTTTGCATTTTCATTTTTTTTCATCATGCCATTAAATAACTGACAAAAAACCGGGCATTTTTCAGATTCAATTGAAGCTTCTTTGCATTTATTTATTTTGGTCACTCAAATTCGATTCAAGCCCTATCCAAATTCCTTTTCAATTTAAATCCAATGATCACACTAAAAACTTTTCCACAAATTCTTACATCACGAAAATAATCTCCAACAAAAAATTGAATATTTTTGGACACTTCATAAAACCTAGACCTAATTCAAATGAGTTTGAATCTAAATTTTCCAATCATGCCCAGAACAATTTTTCCTGGATCGCACATTTTGTAAAAAGTCCATAAGAATTGGTCTCATCACTAAGCCCTCTCTCTCTCTCTCTCTCTTTTTGCATTTTCTCTATTTTTTCAATAGAAAAGAAAAGAAATACAGAAAGAGAGAGAGAGGAACTAGAGCGGCCCAGCCCACCTTACCCTACCATAGTTGGATCATATGGTAGGGTTTCGTACCCTACCATAATCTCTTCGTTTGTTCTCCGCTATTAGTGACTTTGGAGTGACTCTTTGTTGCATGTTGAGGGATAGTTATATGATCCAACTATGTTATTATTGTTGAGAGAACTTGCACTAGCGAAAGTATGAACCCTAGGCCTTGTTTCCTATCATTGCAATATCGTTTGCGCTCACTTTTACCATTAGTTACCTTGCTGTTTTTATATTTTCAGATTACAAAAACCATATCTACCATCCATATTGCACTTGTATCACCATCTCTTCGCCGAACTAGTGCACCTATACAATTTACCATTGTATTGGGTGTGTTGGGGACACAAGAGACTCTTTGTTATTTGGTTGCAGGGTTGCTTGAGAGAGACCATCTTCATCCTACGCCTCCCACGGATTGATAAACCTTAGGTCATCCACTTGAGGGAAATTTGCTACTGTCCTACAAACCTCTGCACTTTGAGGCCCAACAACGTCTACAAGAAGAAGGTTGTGTAGTAGACATCAGTTGGTAATGTTGTTGGTGCGCTTGAGGTGTGACCCATTGAGGTGGTGGCGCAACGTGTACAAGCTTAGTATTGTGTACTTGCTGCTGGGAACTTCTAAGCTTCTTCCTGCGTCTCTCATCTTGCTGCCATAAAAAAATGTGTTGGCACACAAGTTATTACATCTGCCTATACCTGTGTAACTGAACTGAGCATTATTCACAGCCTAAACTTCTCATATAAAAGTGGTACGGTGTTCATGTACATATTATTTCCCTAGGACAGGTATCAGACTCTGAACTGAGGTGAGCCTCTGCCCATACTTGTGTACCTAAACTGAGCACTCTTCACAGAATGAACCTCACATTTCTTTATTGTATACTATTTGATTTCTTATGTACATGAACCGAGCACTCTCCACATCTTGAACTTCTTGTTTGCAAAGGGAAATCTTGTCTAGAGTTAAAAAGCCGACCTTCATGAGTTTGAATGGTTGAACCACTAGTGCATACCAACGTGACTTTCATGTGTTCATTTGTATGTTTTATTTTACTTTTATTTTTTGCACACAACCAGATACATACCAACCTGAACTCTAGCAGACTTACTAGTTGAACTTCACATGGTTTTTTACATATGAATGCAGGCAGATTTTTTAATGTTTGTAGCCTGGACTAAGGCTCACACACTACCGGAACTTCACATGGCTGAAAGAAAATAACAAACAACAGGAAGTTCAACCATACCTTGGCTAGAAGTTCGGCCAACCTTTTTCCAGCAGTAGATAGTCCACCTTGAGAGCAATTCGTTGGAGAGCTAGGAGAGGAATTCCATGGCAATCCATGTCTTGCAGAGGGCGTGAAGTTCATCTGCACGAAGCAAGAAGGTCAGGCAAGGCAAGATTGAAGGAGTAGGCAAGAAGAGGGAGGAAGTTTATCTACCGTTGCTAGATTTGAAGGCGCCGCCGATGCGGCCTTCGCCGTCGAGATGCTTCCTTGGCCACGCCGTTCGCCGTAGCTTGCGCCTTGGCCGTCATCAGCTCTGCTAAGCCATCGGGCGGTGAGGATGGAAGGAGGAGGAGGCTTCCAGAAGTCCATGGCTGTTAGTGGCAGAAAGTCCGGCGGCTTCGCCGCCTCCAGGCGATGCGGGCTCCCTCGCGCCGGCGTCCGCCGGTGGTCAGACAGGAGGTGGCGACGGAGAGGAGGCGCGATCCGATCGGCCAGGAGCTGGAGATGGAGGGGAGGCGCTGGATCCGGTCGGCCAGGAGCTGGAGACGGAGGGGAGGCACTGGATCCGGCGGAGTTCGGTGGCGAATCACGGGGGCTGGGGCGGCTGAATCGGGATCGGGACCAGGTCCAGGTGGGATCCTGTCGGGACGAGCCGGCAGTTCGGGAAGTTCAGATGGGTTCTGTCGGGCCTTATAGGGGTTGCTGTGATCCAAATAACTATTAGAATAGTGCTGTCCTATATACTCCCTCCGTTTCAAAATAGATGACCCAACTTTATATTAAAGTTAGTACAAAATTGAATCATCTATTTTGGAACGGAGGGAGTATATATACAGAGAGAAAAGAACTAGAGCGGCCCAGCCCACCTTACCCTCCCTCTCTCTCTTTGACCACGCCAGCCCAGCCCAGCCCACCGTGAAACGGCACGCCCTCGTCTTCCACCTCGGTAAGAAATTTTCACCGTGCCCTCAAAATGAAAGAGGATTTTTCACCGAGCTGTACAGTGGCACATGGCCAGGGCGCGCCCAAAGCCGCCGTCCACACTTACCCGCGTCCTTATAACCGCCCCTCGGCGTCCGCGCTAGGGTTTCTACCGCCCGCCGCCACCAGGGTTTTCTTCCCCCCTCGCCTTCTTCCTCCTCCTCCCCACGCAATCCACGGAGGAACCGAGAGCGCGTAGGAGCGCAGCCATGGCGTGAGCGTGTCCAAGATTCTTTCCCGTCGCCGGCTCCGTGTCCAGGAGCTCCGCCGTCCACGTCTTCCTCGCCTACGTCCAGGAGGCCGCTCCCGAACGACTACAGCCACCACTCCTTCCTCTTCGGCCGCCGCCGCGTCGTCGTCAAAGTCCTCCGCCTCCGTCCGCTACTCGACCGACGGATCACACCTCCGTGGTCCTGGTGAGCTCCTCTTCCTCCCCAACTCTTTCCCCCTCTCGATAGCGTTCTCCGACATCGAGTTCGTTCGACGATCTCAAGAAGCCGCCGCCGCGCGGCATGGTCGCCGGCGTCGCTCCGGCGACCCTCTGCTCGCCCCCTTTGCGCCGCGCGCACCGCACGTCGTAGTAGAACCTTCCGCCGCCTTTTGTTTCGTCCTTAGCGAGCTCCTACGCCACGGACCTCGCCGCCGGCCTCGAATCCGTCGGTCCCCGGCCACACCGCGTGCACCGCTAGATGCGCGGCTTCGCGCTCGTCTGTTCGCACACAGCGCCGCCCCCTTTTGGTTGTCGGAACCCACTCCAGTGAGGTCTCCGCCGCTATGGAAGGTCACCGCCGGCAGATGGATCATGGGTTCGATACCCATCCGAGGCAGAGGGGAATAAGCCTCCTTTTATTTTGCATCGTCTCCGAATCTTGCTCCTATCGTAACTCGAGCTTCTTGCCTGCAATCGAATTTTGTTATTTCGCTGAAGCCTTTATTCAATTGCATTTTCAGGTTGCTGAACATGATGGATGATAATTTATACAAGTGAGTCTTACTCTTACCCGATAATTATTTATCTCTCTTGCCATGGTAGTATTAATGCATTAATCAGGACTCACTACTGTTTTATGTTTGAATAGGTTGGACACTGAGCTTTTGGGGGTTGATTACGAAGATGCAACCAATGATGACAAGCCCTTGCAGGATGAACCTCAGAATGAGTGTACATGTAAAGATTCGTTTATAGTTTAATGAGTTCTTTGGTGCTTCTTATTATTGCTTAATCTTTCCCGACCTTTGCTGATTGTTTGTTTATTGCTGAAAATGCAACTTGGGCACCTGAGAACTTATATTTTGTTGTTTCCCATGGTGCATCAAAATATTTTCTACATGTCTTTGATTTCTGTTTGATAACGATGCAGGTGATGATGATTTCAAGCACCTGTCGCAGAATGCAGAAGATCGTGTGCTAGCTTTTGAGGAACTTGGTACGTGCAAACCCCTGTATAGTTTGAGTATGGATTTGTTTCTGAATCTGAAATCACTGTCTTAGGTCAGACATTTTCCAAGTTCTGAATTATCTTACTTGAGTAAACTGCTGTGTTGTCTAAAAGAAAACGAGTGACTATACCTAGAGCATTATGTTTTTCTGTATACTTGCTGTCTCCAATTCTCTTTGGATTAAACTGAATTTCTGATTTATAATGGTGCAGATGAAGATAATCTGATGGGGCAGTTATTTGCCGAGAATCCCCTGGAGCTGGCTAACTATGCAATGAATCACGTGCCAATGTATGATGACCATGGTATGTATAAACTCTTTAGTTTTAGGATGGATCTGGTTGTGAAGTCATTGTCTTGGGTCGACATTTTCCAAGTTCTAAGTCATCAACTATACATTGCTCTTTGTTGTCTGGAAGAAAAGGAGTGACTGAGATATTACCTTAGATGTCATCCGATGTGGTCAAAATTGTATCATTCTTAAGATATTACCTCAGAATGTCTTCTAGAATATAATGCTCTATGTATAGGAATATAATGCTCTATGTATAGGGATATTACCTCATGATAATCCGACATTGTTGCTTCTTTGCAACACAATAATCTTATACTGTTGGTAGCACCTTTCTGTTTGTACCTGCATTATCCTAGGTCAGACATTTTCCAAGTTCTGAATTATGTTACTCGAGTAAATGTCTTTGTCGTCTAAAAGAAAAAAGAGTGACTAGACCTAAAGCATTAAGTTTTTATGTACTTGCTGTCTCCAATTCTCTTTGGATTAAACTGAATTTCTGATTGATACTAATGCAGATGAAGATGTTCTGACGGGACAGTTATTCGCTGAGAATCCCCAGGAGCTGGCTCGGTATACAGAGAATCATGTCCCAATGTATGATAACCATGGTATGTATAAACTCTTTAGTTTGAGGATGGATCTGGTCTGAAATCATTGTCTTGGGTCGACACCTTTCAACTTTTAAATTATTAAGTATACATTACTCATTGTTGTCTGAAAGAAAAGGAGTGACTGAGATTTACATAGTTAAAAAGAACAAAAGACAAGCATTTTCCACATTAATGCTAATCTCAAGCAAAGAAAACGAGTTAAACTAACTAGACAGTCCAGTGTACCAAAGTTATAGGTCCTAGAGCTTTGTCTCTACTCGGGATATCTTTACACAAAAACCTTAGATGTCATCTAATGTGGTCAAAATTGCATCATTCTTAAGATATTAGCTCAGAGTGTCCTCCAGAAAAACATACTATCCAGGAGACTCGCTGACATTGTTGCTCCTTTGCAATACAATAATTTTATGCTGTTGGTAGCACCTTTCTGTTTCTACCTGCATCTGTGATGTGCTGTTATTACCTTTTTGACAGCTCTTTTATTACAAACTTATTTCCTGGCAGATTATGGTCCTGATCGGCTGCAGAGAATTCAGTGTACTTTGGCTAACTCACAGCGATATGAAGCACATGGTCTCGACATGCTGGCACACGCCGCACTGTTGTTGACCCAGCTTGAGACTGCTGAAAGGTCTGACCTTGTCCCTGTCTCCGAGGCTCACCTCGAGGGGATCACTCGGTGGGCCGAAGAGATGGGTGCGTATGCAGAAGTTCTGGATGATTACTGTGACGAGGTGCACGAGTTTGCGTTATACCTGATTCGCTTTGATTTGGAAGATCCAGTGTTTGCAAGGCACCAGGAGTTGGAAACAGTGGCTGACCGGTTAATAAGAGAGCAAAGAAACTTGAGAGCGCGGGTCAGGCGTGCACGGTTTAGAATGCAGGTGTGGCAGGCATGGTTTGATGAGAGGGTGAGGCTTCTGCATCTGAGATAATGTAGCGCGGGTCAAGCATGCAGGGGAAAAGAATGCAAGTCAACAGTGCCCAAGATGTCAAAGCGCCGTCTGCTGAGGATCAAGTGAATGCGCATGGGAACGCTGGGGAGTCTAACGCTGTGGAGAAGCAGGATCTTCACGACTAGGAATAGGGGGTGCCTTGTCATTGGGATCTCTCCTGACTGTATCATCAGGTTGAGCAAGATATATGTATAATAGAATACGAACTTCCTCGACTGTAGCATGCGGCTTCTTATGTTCCTCTTTGTTATATATTGGCTTGGTTTTGTTTTGCTGGCTGAAACCAACACCAACACTATGCATTTTCTGTGCCAAGAGTTGAAAAACAATCACCATGCTTTTTCTGTGCCAAGAGTTGAAAAACAATCTGATGACAGTTTTGTGTGGCAAGCAAGTTACTGTGGATAGGCTGTTATCTCTTGGCGTGCTGATCTCTCTTTTCCGGCATCCCATCTACTGTACTACTCCCTCCGTTCGACTTGACTTCTTTTTTTTTTGAAAAAGGTGTGTATTATATTAAATAATCAACATAGGTTCATTACAATCATCATCGACCAGTCGCAACATGCAGGCTGGAACTGAACCGATCAACACACCCTTACTCACACCACTACTACCAAAACTAGCGAGAGCGTGGGCAACCCTATTGCCATTTCTAGAGATCTTAGCAATAGTAAAATCAGGGAGTTGGCCCAGCAAACTCTGAATTTCCCTACACAAGCTACCAATGGGAGATCTATTAAAGTCCTTTGAAGAAATTTGTTGGATGACATTCACACAGTCGCTTTCAATAACTACTGGTCGGTCTATGAACTGCATGGTATCTCGGATTCCTTCAAGACAGGCTTCAGCTTCGGCTGCCTCAGCACTAGCGCAGTTACGGATTGTGTTCCAAGCAGATCCAATCACCGCCCCATTCGTATCTCGTAGAACCGCCCCCCAAGCTCCATGGTTTGTCTCCTGGATAAAGCTTGCATCAACATTTAGTTTGAGCCAACCCGAGTTAGGTCTGGCCCATTGATAATCTGCAACTCTCTGTTTAGTCTCACGGAATGAAATGTCTGGCATCACTTTTCCTTTTCCTTTAATGTCAGGTAGCGACTGTCCCGCTTTGATCGCCGCACAGGAGCTAGCATAACTTTGTAGGAATTCTGCTGATGCCTTTATTGTATCTTTTCCGTCACCAAATATAATGTTATTTCTAAGGTGCCATGCTCGCCACCAGATGAAGAGGAGGTGTGTACGCTCCTCCTCATTCGCCTTATCAAGAGTTAGAAGGACCTACTCACGCCCCGTACATGTTAGATCAGTGTCCGGGGGAAGGGTCCAGACCTCACGCATGGTGTCACGCAGGGCTTTAGCTTTTGTGCATCTCATGACTGCGTGATATCCATCTTCTGGTTCCATCCCGCAGATAGAGAATGTAGGGAATAGCTCCAACCCTCTCTTATGTCTACTTGTTTGAACTCCGAGTGACTCCGTCGCCAAACGCCACCCAAAATTTCTAATCTTGGGAGGAACATTTGCTTTCCAAAGCACGCTCCAAATCTTTCTTTCTCCAGTTGGCGCCGTACTGCTTTGCCCCAAATCTCGATTCGCCTCCTTGTCATTAACGGCTAGCCTGTATGCACTGCGAACCGAAAAAACACCTGAGCGTTCAAAGTGCCATGCTATAAAATCCTCAGAGGTAGACTGTGGGAGGCGAATTTTTAGCACTTCGTCAACATCATGAGGTAGTAATATTTTCCTAATCAGTTCCTCATTCCATGTCCTTGTCACTGGATCGATCAGCTCGGAGACCCACTTTATCCTAGTACGAGATTGTTTCCCAGTGATTTTTAAATTTCCCCTTGGGATCCAATTATCTCTCCACACTCTGACTTTATCACCTACACCAGTTCTTCAAACGATGCCTTTCTTAAGGAGATCCAAACCATGACAGATTCCTTGCCAGCACGGTGACACGTTCTGGATAAAAGCAGTATCAGCAAGATTGCCATGTGGGTAATATTTTGCCTTTAGCAGTCTCGCACATAAGCTGTCCGAAAATTGGATAAGCCTCCAAGCCTGCTTCGCCAGGAGGGCTTGATTAAATAAGCGGAGGTCCCGGAATCCCATACCTCCCTTCTCTTTTGGCATTAGCAGCTTATCCCAGGCAAGCCAGTGTATCTTCCTTCTATCATTTTCGTCCCCCCACCAAAAGTTTCTGGTGATCTGTGACAGCTCCTCACACAGGCCTGCAGAAAATTTGAACACACTCATGGCATAGGTAGATAGTGCCTGGAGTACCGATTTTATGAGGCTCTTCTTAGCCGCACTGGATAAATATCTCTCACACCAATCCGTACATCTCTTCAATGAACGCTCTTTAATGGGCTGAAATTTACCATTCTTCATCCTTCCTTCAGGGACCGGCAGTCCCAGATACTTTTCTTCAAAATCAATTTTCTGAACACCCAGGATATGTGCCACTCTCTTTCCTTCCTCCTGACTACAGGATTTGCCAAGCATGATAGAGCATTTACTAGGACTTAACAGTTGACCCGTGGCCTTTTCATACCTCGTTAGTACATTCTTAATTCTCGAGGCTTGGTCCTGATTCGCCTTAAAGAATAACAGGCTATCATCCGCGAATAGTAAGTGAGAAATGCCAGGCGCCCCTCTGCAGATCTTGAACTCCTGAATATGACCGGTGTTGATCTCCGATTGTAGCAGAGTAGAGAGACCATCGGCGACGAGCAGGAATAGGTAAGGAGAATACGGGTCACCTTGACGCAGGCCCCGAGAAGGCGAAAAGGACCGGAGGATAGTCCCGTTCATTCTCACGGCATACCTGACTGACGTCACACAACTCATAGTCCATCTAATCCATTGGTCTGCAAAGCCAAATTTCCTCAAAACCCCTCAAGGTAGTCCCAATCCACACGATCATACGCTTTTGTCAGATCTAATTTGTAAGCGCAAAACGATCCTTTGGCATCACATGACTTTTGCATGGTATTTATACACTCAAAGGCTATTAAGGCGTTATCCGTAATCATCCTCCCAGGAATGAATGCATTTTGGGTGGGGGCTATAATATCCTCGAGCAAAGGTCTAAGGCGATTTACCAGACACTTAGCAATGATTTTATAAACAACATTGCATAAACTTATTGGTCTGAAATCCTTCAACTTAACTGGATCTTTCTTCTTTGGAATAAGGACAATAACTGTATCATTCACCCCATCCGGCATAACTCCATCTGAAAAAAATTTCTTTACAGCCCGAATAATATCATCTTTTAACGTCGCCCAGTGTCTCTGGAAAAAACGAGCCGGGAAGCCATCTGCCCCAGGTGCTTTTAGTGGCCCGATTTGGAATAAAGCATTTGCAATCTCATCATCGGTGAATTCTTTACATAACGTATCATTCATAGCGGCATTAACCCGGCCTTGGACATGGTCAAGAATAATCTTAGGTTCGATCTGATTATCTTTGGTGAAGAGCTCCTGGAAAAAACTTGTGGCCATGTCTTCCAAATCCTCTTTTTTGTCAATAATGTTACCCGCCTCGTCTTGAAGCTTCCGGATAGAGTTTTTCTTTGCGCGCCAGGTAGCTTTTCGATGAAAATAATTTGTATTTCGATCGCCCTCCTTCAGCCACTCCACTCTTGATCTTTACCGCCAAGCAATCTCTTCTTTATCTTGTAGGTCATCTAGTTCCTTTCTTAGCCGCTTTCGCTCAGAATTTCCAAAACTGTCATTACGGTGGCTGATAGCCTGAATTTTATTCTGAAGGTCTTTTATTTTCTTTGTGATAGAACCAAAGTTCCGTTTGCTCCAGTCGTGAAGAGAGCTCATCACACCTGATAGGTTTGCTGTAATATCTCCTAAATCTCTGGCTGGTCGATGCTTTGACCAAGCCAACTCAACTTCTTCAGTTAATTTGTTATCCTTTTCCCAGAAAGCTTCATATCTATGCTGTTGACTGACTGGATGGTGTACAGGTTGCTGCACACAGCACACCTCAATGGGGCAATGATCTGAAGCTGTACTAACTATGTGATTAACCTAATAGTTTGGGAAGATATTCATCCATTCTGGGTTCGCCACCGCCCTGTCAAGTCTAACTTTAACATTACGATCGCCATCTTGGCCATTGTCAGAAGTCCACGGCGCCCCTAAGAAACCTAAGTCATGAAGATCACAGTGGGATAGGATTTCTCTAAAATCAAACATTTGTTTGTTATTTCTACACGTTCTAGAATAATGTTCTTCCTGCCACATACACTCATTGAAATCGCCTGCCATCAGCCATGGTCCCGGCGAGGTTAAGTTTTTCATTTTACGCATTAGATCCCACATAAGATGGCGCAAGTGTGTACGAGGCTCTCCATAAACAAAAGTGCATCTCCACTTTATTCCAGAGGGCATGTTACAAATGAATACATCAATAATTCTCTCGCCTAGCTTAAAAAGCTCAACATTGACACTTTCATCCCAGAACAAAGCTAGGCCACCCCCTTTACCTTCTTCTATATAGGAAACTACATTACGGAGGCCTAACCTCCATCTAAGACCTTCTACAAACCTTTTATTTTAACGAGTTTCTGAAACAAACAAAAATTTTGGACGCCGAGCATGCACAAGCCTCACCAATTCTTGAACTTTCCGGGGTCGGCCCAAGCCCCGGCAGTTCCAACAAAGTATCGTCATGGCTCCTGACAGGCGAGTTCCCGTTCGACTCGACTTTATACTAACTTTAATACAAAGTTACTATAAAGTTGAGTTGGATCATCTATTTTGGAACGGAGGGAGTACTTATTTGTGCACATCTCGCCTAGAGGTGGCGGTCATCCACATTGAGAAGGTTGTCCCTCACTGGCCTTGAATGAGAATTGGTGCACGTTGCGGCTGTCTAGGGGCCAGGTGATCGTCTCTCGGCGATGCCGCCTGGCCACCGCCCTGCCAAGCGTCGCCCTCACTCCAGATTGAGGATGGGCAGTGGCGCAACGGCGCACGAGAGGGCACAGCACCACCGCAGTAGAGGAAAACATAGGAAAGACGAATCTCGGTTGGC
The DNA here is from genome assembly GCA_021605205.1 of Aegilops longissima. NCBI lineage: Eukaryota > Viridiplantae > Streptophyta > Magnoliopsida > Poales > Poaceae > Aegilops > Aegilops longissima. The sequence goes on along the minus strand of CM038681.1, from coordinate 596,724,354 downwards.
GACCCGTAAATTCAAATGTGCTATAATCCATACAGCGCGTCCGGATCGCATGTCCGATTAACAAAAAAAGGCAAGCATGCTTAGTTTTTACATACCCGAATCCAAAAGAACACCAGTCCGCCAGTATGTGTGTTTTTTCCCTGCGGGACCGGCAATCTCAACCGTGTGCTCCTCGATCAAGGTGTCGCCGCCGCCGTGTAGACAGCCTCCGCATCCTCCTTCGCGTTCGCCTCCACTGCATCCTCATTCTCCGCCGCCGCCAACAAATCTTTCTGCCGTTGCAACATCTGGCAACGGACGGATTGCACGACCATTCTTGCGTCGGCATCCAAAGCGTCCATATTCAAGGTCAATATCTTGGCGTCCTCCGCATTGGCAGCGATCTTCACCTTCTTTTTCTCGAGCGCGGCCTTCCTCACTTCGATCATGGCCCTCCTCTCTTCGAGCTTGAGCTTCTTCTCCGTCGGTTCGATCGACAATTTGAACCTCTCTGCCTTCTTCTCCTACTTGATGTTGGAGCACTTCACGCATGCCTCCCTCTTCTTCGCCAAGATGTTCTTGAACCTCTCTGTTAGCTTGGTCGCCGCACCTTCTCGCTTCGCCCTCTCCTCCTCCCATTTCTTCCCCCGTAAATTTCCTCTAACCTTCTTCGACGGTTCTTGGGTTGGGTCGGTAGGATCACCGGTTTCTTCCTCGGTGCCTTCTTCCTCGGATCGCCCGTTGTATCATCCGGATCATCGTTCTCGCCGTCTTCCTCCTCCCTCTTCCTCTCCATTAGTTGCTCTCCGGCGGCCCAATGTTGTTGTTGTTGTGTACCATCGCCGTCTGGGTGTAGGACTGCTGCGTGGCCATCTAGGTGTAGGACTGCTGCTGCTGGTAGTTTCTGGACTGGGTTGGATCCATGTCTTCCACTTGCCCGTCTTCATAGCTCCCTTCTCCTCCCTCGCTTCCGTCATGGATGATGTTGAGCATCTCCCTGTCCCCGGCATCATACGTCGGCTCCCTGATACATCTCCGTCGTATCTACTTTTCCAAACACTTTTGCCCTTGTTTTGGACTCTAACTTGTATGATTTGAATGGAACTAACCAGGACTGACGTTGTTTTCAGCAGAATTGCCATGATGTTGTTTTATGTGCAGAAAACAAAACTTCTCGGAATGACCTGAAACTCCACGGAATATCTTAGAAAACATAATAAAAAATCTTCGCCAAAGATGAAGACCAGGGGGCCCACACCCTGTCCACGAGGGTGCCCCCCCCCTCTAGGGCGCGCCCCCCTACCTCGTGGGCCCCCTAGAGACCCTCCGACGCCAACTCCAACTCTATATATTTGCTTTCGGAGAGAAAAAAATCAGAGAGAAGAAATCATCGCGCTTTACGATACGGAGCCGCCGCCAAGCCCTAAAACCTCTCGGGAGGGCTGATTTAGAGTCCGCTCGGGGCTCCGGAGAGGGGGATTCGTCGACGTCGTCATCATCAACCATCCTCCATCACCTATGTCATGATGCTCACCGCCGTGCGTGAGTAATTCCATCGTAGGCTTGCTGGACGGTGATGGGTTGGATGAGATTTATCATGTAATCGAGTTAGTTTTATTAGGGTTTGATCCCTAGTATCCACTATGTTCTGAGATTGATGTTGCTATGACTTTGCTATGCTTAATGCTTGTCACTAGGGCCCGAGTGCCATGATTTCAGATCTGAACCTATTATGTTTTCATGAATATATGTGTGTTCTTGATCCTATCTTGCAAGTCTATAGTCACCTATTATGTGTTATGATCCGACAACCCCGAAGTGACAATAATCGGGATACTTCTCGGTGATGACCATAGTTTGAGGAGTTCATGTATTCACTATGTGCTAATGCTTTGTTCGGTTCTCTATTAAAGGAGGCCTTAATATCCCTTAGTTTCCATTAGGACTCTGCTGCCACGGAGGGTAGGACAAAAGATGTCATGCAAGTTCTTTTCCATAAGAGCATATGACTATATCTGAATACATGCCTACATTACATTAATGAATTGGAGCTAGTTACTGTGTCACCCTATGTTATGATCTGTTACATGATGAACCGCATCCGGCATAATTATCCATCACCGATCCAATGCCTATGAGCTTTCCATATCTTGGTTTACGCTTATTTACTTTCCGTTGCTCTTTTACAATCACTACAAAACACCAAAAATATTACTTTTGCTTTCATTACTCTTTTGTTACCGTTACCACCACTATCATACTACTTTGCTACTAAATACTTTGCTGCAGATATTAAGTTATCCAGGTGTGGCTGAATTGACAACTCAGTTGCTAATACTTGAGAATATTCTTTGGCTCCCCTTGTGTCGAATCAATAAATTTGGGTTGAATACTTTACCCTCGAAAGTTGTTGCGATCCCCTACACTTGTGGGTTATCAAGACCAATTTCTGGCGACGTTGCCGGGGAGCATAGCTCTATTCTTTGAGTTACTTGGGATTTATATCTGCTGGACACTATGAAGAATTTGAAAGACGCTAAGACAAAAATTTATCCCTCAACTACGAGGGAGGTAAGGAACTGCCATCTAGCTCGCACTTGATTCACCTTCATTATGAGTAAGCTTGCGACACCTAAACCTGCTTACGCTATTAGTTACGATATGTCGCATGTTATTGATGATGCCACTTCGCCATGCATGATACTTATGATGAAACTACTTCTATGCTTGATACTACTATGCCCTTGGTGAATTTCTTGATGAACAAATTTCTAGGGCTAGAGAGAAAGAAATTATTGAAACTGATAATGTTGATGAAATTGATGTTGAAGATATGCCTGTTATTCCTGAGGGTTATGTTTTGATATAGAATCTTCTGCAGCTATTTTTGCCTGCAAGGATAGAAACGAACTTAAGAGGCTATTAGTTAAATGGAGTAAAGAATCTCTTAGAGATAGAATGAAACCCGACCCTGCTTTTGCTACTTCACCTATTTGTGTTCCCGATAAGGATTATGAATTCGCTGTTGATCCTGATATAATTACTTTGGTTGAATCTGATCCCTTTTATGGCTATAAATCTGAAACTGTTGTGTCACATCTTACTAAATTAAATGATATAGCCACCCTGTTCACTAATGATGAGAGATCGCGCTACTTTTATATCCTTAAAATATTTCCGTTCTCATTAAAGGGTGATGCTAAGATATGGTTTAATTCTCTTGATCCTGGTTGTGTGCGTAGTCCCCAGGATATGATTTATTACTTCTCTGCTAAATATTTCCTTGCTCATAAGAAACAAGCTGATTTAAAGGAAATATACAACTTTGTGCAAATTGAAGAAGAGAGTCTCCACAAGCTTGGGGAGGCTTCTCAAGTTATAATGCTTTGCTGATCATCCTCTTAAGAAAAATGAAATACTCGATATCTTTTATAATGGACTAACCGATGCTTCCAGAGATTACGGATAGTTGTGCTGGTTCTCTTTTAGGGAAAGAACACGGATGAAGCTGAAATTTTATTGAATAATATGTTGACAAATGAAAATAATTGGGCACCTCCTGAGCCAGCTCCTGCTCCAATTACTGAGCCTATTCCTAAACCAACTCCGAAGAAGAGAGGTGTTCTATTTCTCAGTCCTGAAGATATGCAAGAGGCAAAGAAATTTATCAAAGAAAAAGGTATTAAAGCTGAAGATGTTAAGAATTTACCTCCTATTGAAGAAATACATGGTCTTAATTTACCGCCTGTTGAAGAAACATATGATCGTGATCCATTACCTATTGAAGAACCTCCTGATCTTGATAACCCGACGCAGGTAGTAAAGGTAAATTCTCTCTATAGATATGATAAAGCTGAAATCCCTCCTACTAAAATTGCTAGTCAGTGCTTGGATGAGTTTGATAACTTTATGTTTAAGCAAGAACATTTCAATGCTTATTTTGGTAGAAAATTAAAACAAAATACCTATATGATTAAACACTTGGGTGATTATATGGCTAATGTTAGATGTGAACTTAAACTTGTTAGGAAACATGCTTCTATGGTTACCACTCAAGTAGAACAAGTACTTAAGGCTCAAAATGATTTGCTCAATGAAATGAATAGTAAGAAAATGATTATCTTTGTTAGAGTGGCTACTAGAACTGGTAGAATGACTCAGGAACCTTTGTATCCTCAAGGCCACCCTAAGAGAATTGAGCAAGATTCTCGGAGAAATAATCTTGATGTGCCTAGTTCTTCTAAAAGGAAGAAAAATAAAAATGATAGGACTTTGCAAACTTCTAGCGAACCTATTGCTGAACCACTTGAGAATCCAAATGATATATCTATGTCTGATGCTGAAACACAATCTGGTAATGAACATGAACCTAGTGAAAATGTTAATGATGATGTTCATGATGATGCTCAACCTAGTAATGATAATGATGTAGAAGTTGAACCTCCTGTTGATCTTGATAACCCACAATCAAAGAATCAACGTTATGATAAGAGAGAATTTGTTGGTAGGAAACATGGTAAAGAAAGAGAACCATGGGTTCAGAAACCCATGCCTTTTCCTCCCAAACCATCCAAGAAAAAGGATGATAAGGATTTTGAGCGCTTTGCTGAAATGATTAGACCTATCTTTTTGCGTATGCGATTAACTGATGTGCTCAAAACAAATCCTTGTGCTAAGTATATGAAGGATATCATTACTAACAAAAGAAAGATACCGGAAGCTGAAATTTCCACCATGCTTGCTAGTTATACTTTTAAGGGTGGAATACCAAAGAAACTTGGAGATCCAGGAGTACCTACTATACCATGCTCCATTAAAAGAAATTATGTTAAAACTGCTTTATGTGATCTTGGAGCCGGTGTTAGTGTTATGCCTCTCTCTTTATATCGTAGACTTGATTTGAATAAGTTGACACCTACTGAAATATCTTTGCAAATGGCTGATAAATCAACTGCTATACCTGCCGGTATTTGTGAGGATGTGCCTGTTGTGGTTGCAAGCGTTACTATTTTAACGGACTTTGTTATTCTTGATATTCCGAGGGCGATAGTATGTTTATTATTCTTGGAAGACCTTTTCTGAATACTGCGAGGCTGTTATTGATTGCAACAAAGGCAATGTCACTTTTCATGTTAATGGTAATGAGCATACGGTACACTTTCCGAGGAAACAACCTCAAGTTTATAGCATCAATTCTATTGGAAAAGTTCCATCGATTATTTTTGGAGGTTTTGAATTTCCTCTTCCTACTGTCAAGAAGAAATATGATATTCTTATTATTGGGGATGTGCATATCCCCGTTGAGGTAACATAGTGTTATTCGAAATTTCCTTGGTTCCATGTTATTCAGAATGAGTTTGTTAACAAGACTTGATCAACCTTGTTAGTGGATTCCTTTTGATGATCATGAGAAGGATGAAATTAGAAGGCACAACCTTCCGTACCCTCTTTATACTTTCTGTTATTTAGTTGAAATAAAGTAAAAATAGTATTTTTCCGTCTGTTTTCTGATTTATCTGTGCAATATAAAAATACCCCGAAAATAGAAGTCCTCAGAATGCCATGCCAATTTAATATGATTTTTTCGGAAATATTTGAGGATTTATGGTGCAAAAATTACCAAGGGGGGAGCTGCCACCTGGCTACGAGGGTGGAGGGCGCGCCCTACCCCCCTGGGCGCGCCCCCTGCCTTGTGGGCCCACGGTGGCCCTCCTCCACTTATTCCTGCACCCATCCTCTTCTTCTTCCTCCCACAAACACGAATATCTGGCTCAAACACGAGTTCCAGCCCATGTTGCTGTGATTTTCGATCTCCTTGCTCAAAGCACCTCTCACAAAACTGCTTGGGGAGATTGTTCCTTGGTATGTGACTCCTCCATTGGCCCAATTAGTTCTTGTTCTAGTGCTTTATTCATTGCAAATTTGTGCTGCATAGGTGACCATGTTCTTGAGCTTGCATGTCAAATTTATATGGTTCCAAGTAGTTCTAATGCTTGATATAGGCTCTAGGCACTTGTAGGAGTAGTTGCTATCAATTTTATTGAAGTTGGTTCACTTTTGTTTGAAGTTACTAAATTTTTTTAGAAATTTTTCAGAGAAAACAATATGTTTAGGAAGATGTTCCAAGGTGGTTCTTCAAGGAAGCAAGGCCCTAGGCTTGCAATGCACGATGCCGATGAGGAGCCCCCAAGGGACGCTCCCGTGAGGCCCTGTGAATGGCCTTCGGAAAATTTTATGGACCGAGCGGGAATCAAAGAAGAATTTAACGCATATTTGTGTAACACTGGTCTTGTGGACTTCGAGGAAGACAAATGCCCACAGTATCATGATCTCATTAGTTCATTTGTGAGGAGGTTTGAGTTTTCATCTTCGCGTAATTCTCCTTCAGTCATGTTTGATCTTCATGACAAATCTTATACCATGGACTTAGAGGACTTTACTTCTGCTTGCAAACTCCCACATTGGGGTAGTACTGTTGATCCCCGTAGACCTGAATTTAGAGACTTTCTTGCTAGTATAACTGTGGGGGAATCTAGAGATATAACGCAAGCCACTATAGGGAGCATTCACTTTCCTGCTATACATTATTTTGCTCTCTTTATAGGTAGGTGCATAAATGCTAAGGATGAAGCATGTCACATGTGTGTCCCTGACCTTAGCATTCTCAGGAGTGCTGTATTAGGAGACCAATCTTATCATATGGGAGCCATTGTAGCTCGTAGGTTGCATCATAATAGATATAATGGAGATTTCTTTGGAGGAATTTATGCAACCCGCTTAGCTAATTTTCTTGAGATAGACATTCGTGAGGGTGATATGGAGTTGCCCCCTACTTATTTAGATTTTGATTCTCTGGTTTCCCACCAGCTTGTCGAGAGGACTGAATCACCTCTCCAGTATCGACTAATCTTTAACAAACGGCATGTTGTCCGTATTACTCCTCCTGCTCCTGCCTTCTTTGATTCTCAGAAAAAAGGAAGATATGTTATTACCAGAGATGAGGCAGATGAGTACGAGAGGAGGGCGGAGGCAGCTCGACGCCATGCTGCAGCTCAGGAGGCGATAGCCGCTGCATCGCAGTACGACCCCAGCTACACCTACGGGTATCAGCCAGGCTATCCCTGGCAATGAACCAACTTAGGCCAAAAGCCTAAGCTTGGGGGAGTATGTATTTCCCACCGACATTACATTTATGTTCACACACACTCATTGCTAGATGTCGGTGCTCATACTTTTTCACTGTAATATCCATGCTAGTTTATTTTCTTTTTCCTGCTTTCTTCTTGTGTGTTTAATAAACTTTAAGAAAACAACAAAAAAAATTAGTAGTAGTTTACTTTTCCCGCTGTAGTAGTAATAATAAAAAAGAAAACCCAAAAATATTTCCCATTATTCTTTTGCTTGTTGGGAGCTTTCCCGTGTAAATAGTTTTATTTCTTTTCTTTTTGTTGGGGGTCGATAGGAGAAGACCATGATTAAATTGTTGAAGTGGCTCTTATATGCATTATTGTTGATTTAACCAAGAGCCCATATTGCCTTGTCTTCTCCTACTTATTGAATGCTCGCAGATTCCAGCTTAGTCCAATGCACGTGCACTCTTATTATTATTCACATCGTTCGGTCGTGCAAGTGAAAGGCAATAATAATTATATATGATGAATTGATTGGGATAAGCGAAGCTGGTATGAACTCGACCTCTCTTGTTTTTGTAAATATGATGAGTTCATCGTTCTTGATTCAGCTTATTATGAATAAACATGTTTGCAATGACAATTAGAGATCATAGTTGCTTATTCCATGCTTGATTAGCTATGATTTATAATGGTTTACCTTGCGTGCCAACATGCTATTAAAATGGTTGTGATGTGGTATGATGGGGTGGTATCCTCCTTTGAATGATTTAAGTGACTTGACTTGGCACATGTTCACACATGTAGTTGAAACAAATCAACATAGCCTTCATGATATTTATGTTCATGGTGGATTATATCCTACTCATGCTTGCATCCAATGTTTATTAATTTTAGTGCATGTTCATGACTGTTGTCGCTCTCTAGTTGGTCGCTTCCCAGTCTTTTGCTAGCCTTCACTTGTACTAAGCGGGAATACTACTTGTGCATCCAATCCCTTAAACCCCAAAGTTATTCCATATGAGTCCACTATACCTTCCTATATGCGGTATCTACCTGCCGTTCCAAGTAAATTTGTATGTGCCAAACTCTAAACCTTCAAATAAACATTCTGTTTTGTATGCTCGAATAGCTCATGTATCAACTATGGTTGTCCTTATCTTCCATATTAGGCGATTTATTCTCAAGAGGAGTGGACTCCGCTCCTCACTCACGAGAACATGGCTGGTCACCGGATGCCCAGTCCCATGCTTTATGCAAACTAAATCAAAATTAATTGCAAACAAAACTCCCCCTGGGACCTGATGTATGTTGGAGGCACTCGTTGTTTCGAGCAAGCCGTGGATTGATGCTTGTTGGTGGAGGGGGAGTATAAACTTTACCATTCTGTTTGGGAACCGCCTATAATGTGTGTAGCATGGAAGATATCGCCATCTCTTAGTTGTTATGTTGACAATGAAAGTATGCCGCTCAAAATATTATTCATCTCTATTTCAAAACCGAGCTCTGGCACCTCTACAAATCCCTGCTTCCCTCTGCGAAGGGCCTATCTATTTACTTTTATGTTGAGTCATCACCCTCTTATTAAAAGCACTAGCTGGAGAGCACAGCTGTTATTTGCATTCATTACTATTAATTTATATTGGGTATGACTATGACTGGATCTCTTTTACCATGAATTACAATATCTAGTCAGTCCTTGATCTTTGAAGGTGCTCTGCATTTATGTTTTACGGTCTCAGAAAGGGCTAGCAAGATACCATCTTGTTATATCATATTACGATTGTTTTGAGAAAGTGTTGTCATCCAGATTTATTATTATGGCTCGCTAGTTGATTATGCCATTGATATGAGTAAACATGAGACCTGGGAATTATTGCAAATGTGGTTAGTTATAATCTTTGCTGAAAACTTGAATCTTGGCTTGACATATTTACAACAACAAGAGCAAACGAGTTTGTAAAGTTTTCTTTTTCTCTTCACCATCAACTGAATTGCTTGAGGACAAGCAAGGGTTTAAGCTTGGGGAGTTGATACATCTCCGTCGTATCTACTTTTCCAAACACTTTTGCCCTTGTTTTGGACTCTTATGATTTGAATGGAACTAACCGGATGACGCTGTTTTCAAATAGAATTGCCATGATGTTGTTTTATGTGCGAGAAAACAAAAGTTCTCGGAATGACTTGAAACTCCACGGAATATCTTAGAAAAATAATAAAAAATCCTCGCCAAAGATGAAGACCAGGGGGGCCACACCCTGTCCACGAGGGTGGGGCGCCCCCCCTCTAGGGCGCGCCCCCCTATCTCGTGGGCCCCCTGGAGACCCTCCGACGCCAACTCCAACTCTATATATTTGCTTTCGGAGAGAAAAAAATCAGAGAGAAGAAATCATCGCGTTTTACGATACGGAGCCGCCGCCAAGCCCTAAAACCTCTTGGGAGGGCTGATCTGGAGTCCGCTCGGGGCTCCGGAGAGGGGGATTCGTCGCCGTCGTCATCATCAACCATCCTCCATCACCAATTTCATGATGCTCACCGCCGTGCGTGAGTAATTCCATCGTAGGCTTGCTGGACGGTGATGGGTTGGATGAGATTTATCATGTAATCGAGTTAGTTTTGTTAGGGTTTGATCCCTAGTATCCACTATGTTCTGAGATTGATGTTGCTATGACTTTGCTATGCTTAATGCTTGTCACTAGGGCCCGAGTGCCATGATTTCAGATCTGAACTATTATGTTTTCATGAATATATGTGTGTTCTTGATCCTATCTTGCAAGTCTATAGTCACCTATTATGTGTTATGATCCGACAACCCCGAAGTGACAATAATCGGGATACTTCTCGGTGATGACCATAGTTTGAGGAGTTCATGTATTCACTATGTGCTAATGCTTTGTTCGGTTCTCTATTAAAAGGAGGCCTTAATATCCCTTAGTTTCCATTAGGACCCGCTGCCACGGGAGGGTAGGACAAAAGATGTCATGCAAGTTCTTTTCCATAAGAGCGTATGACTATATCTGAATACATGCCTACATTACATTGATGAATTGGAGCTAGTTACATGTCACCCTATGTTATTCTTGTTACATGATGAACCGCATCCGCATAATTATCCATCACCGATCCAATGCCTCTGAGCTTTCCATATCTTGGTTTACGCTTATTTACTTTCCCGTTGCTACTATTACAATCACTACAAAACACCAAAAATATTACTTTTGCTTTCATTACTCTTTTGTTACTGTTACCACCACTATCATACTACTTTGCTACTAAATACTTTGCTGTAGATATTAAGTTATCCAGGTGTGGCTGAATTGACAACTCAGTTGCTAATACTTGAGAATATTCTTTGGCTCCCCTTGTGTCGAATCAATAAATTTGGGTTGAATACTTGCGATCCCCTACACTTGTGGGTTATCATTCCCCCACTCCAGGCATTACAGTGAACAGCGTGCGGGCACCCATCTGTTGTGACGCCCCCTATTCGACCGTACACTAATCATACACGCAAATGTGTACGACCAAGATCAGGGACTCACGGGAAGATAACACAACACAACTCTAGACACAAATTAAAATAATACAAGCTTCATATTACAAGCTAGGGGCCTCGAGGGCTCGAATACAAGCTCGATACACAAGAGTCAGCGGAAGCAACAATATCTGAGTACAGACATAAGTTAAGCAAGGACGCCTTAAGAAGGCTAGCACAAAAGCAATAACGATCGAAGAGGCAAGGCCTCCTGCCTAGGACCTCCTAACTACTCCTGGTCGTCGGCGGCCTCCATGTAGTAGTATCCGTCGGCGGTGGCATCTGGCTCCAAGGATCCACCATCTGGTTGCATCAACCAGAAAGAAGAAGGAAGGGGGAAAAGGGGGTAGCAAAGCAACCGTGAGTACTCATCCAAAGTACTCGCAAGCATCAGATCTATACTAAGTATGCATTGGTATCAAATGGAAGGGATGTATCTGTGGACTGAACTGCAGAAAGCCAGAATAGGGGGGGTGATACGTCTCCCTCGTATCTATAATTTTTGATTGTTCCATGCCAATATTATTCAACTTTCATATACTTTTTGGCAACTTTTTATATTATTTTGGGACTAACATATTAATCCGATGCCGGTGCGCCTTCACATACATTGCATGTTTTTGGTTTCGCAGAATATCCATATCAAACGGAGTCCAAACGGGATAAAAACGGATGGAGATTTTTTTTGGAATATTTGGAAAGTCTGGAAGAAAGATCATCGCGAAACGGAGTCCGAGGTGGGCACGAGGTAGGGGCGCGCCTACCCCCCCCTGTGGCACGCCCGACCTCGTGGCCCACCTGTAAGGCGGTTGATGCCCTCCTTCGGCCGCAAGAAAGCTAATTTTTGGTAATAAATCACGCCGAAGGTTTCAGTCCAATCGGAGTTACGGATCTCGGGATATAAAAGAAATGGTGAAAGGGCAGCAGAACAGAACACAGAAACAGAGAGAAATAGAGAAATAGATCCAATCTCGGAGGGGCTCTCGCCCCTCCCACGCCATGGGAGCAAAGGACCAGAGGGGAAACCCTTCTCCCATCTAGGGAGGAGGTCAAGGAAGAAGAAGAAGAAGGGGGGCTCTCTCCCCCTCGCTTACGGTGGCGCCGGAGTGCCACCGGGGGCCATCATCATCACCGCGATCTTCACCAACAACTTCACTGCCATCATCACCAACTCTTCCCCCCTCTATGCAGCGGTGTAACCTCTCTCTTACCCGCTACAATCTCTACTTAAACATGGTGCTCAATGTTATATATTATTTCCCAATGATGTATGGCTATCCTATGATGTTTGAGTAGATCTGTTTTGTCCTTTGGGTTATTTGATGATCAAGATTGGTTTGAGTTGCATGTTTTATTATTGGTGCTGTCCTATGGTGCTCTCTGTGTCGCGCAAGCGTGAGGGATCCCCGCTGTAGGGTTTGCAATATGTTCATGATTTGCTTATGGTGGGTGGCGTGAGTGATAGAAGCACAGACCCGAGTAAGTAGGTTGTTTGCGTATGGGATAAAGGGGACTTGATGCTTTAATGCTATGGTTGGGTTTTACCTTAATGATCTTTAGTAGTTGCGGATGCTTGCTAGAGTTCCAATCATAAGTGCATATGATCCAAGTAGAGAAAGTATGTTAGCTTATGCCTCTCCCTCAAATAAAATTGCAATAGTGATTACCGGTCTAGTTATCGATTGCCTAGGGACAAATAACTTTCTCGTGACAACAAGTTCTCTACTTTTACTAATTTAGTTGTTTCTTTATCTAAACAGCCCCTAGCTTTTATTTACTCGCTTTTTACTTTCTTGCGACAAAGTACTTCTAGTTTCATACTTGTTTCCGGTAAAGCGAACGTCAAGCGTGCGTAGAGTTGTATCGGGGGTCGATAGAACTTGAGGGAATATTTGTTCTACCTTTAGCTCCTCGTTGGGTTCGACACTCTTACTTATCGAAGAGGCTACAATTGATCCCCTATACTTGTGGGTTATCAAGACCTTTTACCGCGCCGTTCTTTGGGAGCAATAGCGTGGGGTGAATATTCTCGTGTGCTTGTTTGCTTTATCACTAAGTAATTTTTATTTGCTGTTCTTAGTTGTTTTCTATCTTTAGTTATGGGTAGGAAACGCAAAATACCAAAAAAATTAGTTGTACCTACTGAACCAATGGTTGAAGAACCACTCAAAATCTATCACACTACTGAAGCTTATTACTTGGATCATCTTCGATCCCTATGTGCTCGTGATGAAACCCCAACTAGCTTAGTTGAGGGCAAATCTTTAGATGAGCATGCCTGTTATGTGTGACACCGTATATCTGAAAAAGGGAAACTTTTACTGGATCAAATTCATCGTTTGCAATGCTATGCTTGGAATTTATGTTATCTATATGATTTTACTTGTTGTTCTGAAAACCCTAAGAAACACCTTCCCTACCAATGTGAGTTTAGTGATAATGGAATCGTATCTTTGTATGCTAAGGGTGTTTATAGTTACTATGATGTTCAACAAATTGAAGAATTTGTTGCTTTTAAGGGTGCTTATGAAATTGCTTATTTGATTGAAAAGTATGATGCTACTCTTTACAAGTCTGAAAATTTTGCCATACTTAAATATTGCTATGATAATTATGCTTCTAATGCCTATGTTAAACCATATATTGAGAACTACTCCGCTGTCCAAGAAGAGACTAATATTTTGCAGGAGTCTATGGAAGAAGAAATTGATGAAATTGTGAGCTCATTGGATGAAAAAGATGATGAGGAGAGCGAAGAACAAAAGGAGGAAGAGCGGATTAGCTACCCGTGCCCACCTCCTAATGAGAGTAACTCTTCAACTCATACATTGTTTAATTTCCCTTCGTGCTTACCGAAGGATGATTGCTATGATGACTATTATGATCCCGTTGATTCTCTTGAAATATCCCTTTTTGATGATGCTTGCTATGCTTGTGGCCAAGATGCCAATATGAATTATGCTTATGGAGATGAACTTGCTATAGTTCCTTATGATAAACATGAAATTGTAGCTATTGCACCCACGCATGATAGTCCTATTATCTTTTTGAATTCTCCCAGCTACACTATATCGGAGAAGTTTGCTTTTATTAAGGATTATATTGATGGGTTGCCTTTTACCGTTGCACATGATGATTTTGATGAGGATAATATGCATGTGCTTGCTACTCCTACTTGCAATTATTATGAGAGAGGAACTATATCTCCACCTCTCTATGCTTCCAACACGATAAAATTGCAAGAAACTGTTTATACTATGCATTGGCCTTTACTATGTGTGCATGAATTGTTCTTTTATGACATGCCGATGCATAGGAAGAGGGTTAGACTTCGTCATTGCTTGATATATGTTGCTTTGTGCTCACTACTAAATTACAAATCATTGCTAATTAGAATTGGCTTTGATATACCTTGGGATCCGGGTGGATTTACTACTTGAGCACTATATGCCTAGCTTAATGGCTTTAAAGAAAGCGCTGCCAGGGAGGCAACCCAGAAGTTTTAGAGAGTCATTTATTTCTGTTGAGTGCTTTCATATAGTTTAAAAACAACAAAAATAAAGAGGGGAACCCAAAACTTTTCAAAAAAATAATTATCCCCTTGTACAATTCCATTGTATTATGAAAATAATGTGCCAAGGTTTGCCTTTAGGATGTTTACAATACTTGTTGGTTTGTGCGGTGCAGGACAGAAACTTTGACTGTAGTGCTTGATTTTACATTTTTAACTGAAACGTCAAATGGTTCTTATTCTTTTTGCACTGTCTTTCTGTACAAATTTTTTATTTTTCCTAATTTTGGCAGAATTTTTCAAGTATCATAAGTATGGTGAATATTCAGATTGCTACATATTGTTCTGTTTTTGACAGATTCTGTTTTTGATGCATAGTTTGCTTATTTTGATGAAACTATCAATTTATATCAATGGATTAAGCCATGAAAAAGTTATATTACAGTAGACACAATGCAAAAACAAAATATGAATTGGTTTTCTACAGTACTTAGAGTAGTGATTTGCTTTATTATATTAACGGATCTTACCGAGTTGTCTGTTGAAGTTTTGTGTGGATGAAGTGTTCGATGATCGAGAAGGTCTCGATGTGAGAAGAAGGAAGAGAGGCAAGAGCTCAAGCTTGGGGATGCCCGAGGCACCCCAAGTAAATATTCAAGGAGAATCAAGCGTCTAAGCTTGGGGATGCCCCGGAAGGCATCCCCTCTTTCTTCAACAAATATCGGTACGTTTTCAGATTCGTTTCGTTCATGTGATATGTGCAAATCTTGGAGCGTCTTTTGCATTTAGTTTTAATTTTTCTTTTATGCACCATACTGGTATGAGATGGACCTTGGTTGATTTATAGAATGCTCTTTGCACTTCACTTATATCTTTTGAGTATGGCTTTATAGAATGCTTCATGTGCTTCACTTATATCATTTGAAGTTTAGATTGCCTGTTTCTCTTTACATAGACAACAGCCATATGTAGAATGCTCTTTTGCTTCACTTATATTTGTTAGAGCGTGGGCATATCTTTTGTAGAAAGAATTAAACTCTCTTGCTTCACTTATATCTATTTAGAGAGATGACAGGAACTGGTCATTCACATAGTTAGTCATAAAATCCTACATAAACTTGTAGATCACTGAATATGATATGTTTGATTCCTTGCAATAGTTTTGCGATATAAAGATGGTGATATTAGAGTCGTGCTAGTTGAGTAATTGTGAAATTGAGAAATACTTGTGTTGAGGTTTGCAAATCCCGTAGCATGCACGTATGGTGAACCGTTATGTAACGAAGTCGGAGCATGAGGTGTTTATTGATTGTCTTCCTTATGAGTGGCGGTCGGGGACGAGCAATGGTCTTTTCCTACAAATCTATCCCCCTAGGAGCATGCGCGTAGTACTTTGTTTCAATGACTAATAGATTTTTGCAATAAGTATGTGAGTTCTTTATGACTAATGTTGAGTCCATGGATTATACGCACTCTCACCCTTCCATCATTGCTAGCCTCTTCGGTACCTTGCATTGCTCTTTCTCACCTCGAGAGTTGGTGCAAACTTCGCCGGTGCATCCAAACCCCGTGATACGATACGCTCTGTCACACATAAGCCTCATTATATCTTCCTCAAAACAGCCACCATACCTACCTATCATGGCATTTCCATAGCCATTCCGAGATATATTGCCATGCAACTTCCATCATCATCATATACATGACTTGAGCATTTATTGTCATATTGCTTTGCATGATCGTAAGATAGCTAGCATGATGTTTTCATGGCTTGTTCGTTTTTTGATGTCATTGCTACGCTAGATCATTGCACATCCTGGTACACCGCCGGAGGCATTCATATAGAGTCATATCTTTGTTCTAGTATCGAGTTATAATATTGAGTTGTAAGTAAATAAAAGTGTGATGATCATCATTGTTAGAACATTGTCCCGTGTGAGGTTATCAAAATAAAAGAGGCCAAAGAAGCCCAAATAAAAAAAAGAGGCCAAAGAAGCCCACCAAAAAAAGAGAAAACAAAAAACAAAAACAAAAAATGAGAGAAAAAGAGAGAAGGGGCAATGTTACGATCCTTTTACCACACTTGTGCTTCAAAGTAGCACCATGTTCTTCATATAGAGAGTCTCTTAAGTTATCACTTTCATATACTAGTGGGAATTTTCATTATAGAACTTGGCTTGTATATTCCAACAATGAGCTTCCTCAAATTCCCTAGGTCTTCATGAGCAAGCAAGTTGGATGCACACCTATTTATTCCAGTTTGAGCTTTCATATACTTATAGCTCTGGTGCATCCATTGCATGGCAATCCCTACTCCTCACATTGACATCAATTGATGGGCATCTCCATAGCCCGTTGATTAGCCGCGTCGATGTGGGACTTTCTCCTTTTTTTGTCTTCTCCACATAACCCCCATCACCATATTCTATTCCACCTATAGTGCTATTGTTGGGGAACGTAGTAATTTCAAAAAAATTCCTACGAACACGCAAGACCATGGTGATGGCATAGCAACGAGAGGGGAGAGTGTCCGTCCACCCACGTGAGACCGAAAGCGAAGCGTTATAACAACGCTGTTGATGTAGTCGACGTCTTCACGATCCGACCGATCCAAGCACCGAGCGTCGGCACCTCCGAGTTACGCACACGTTCAGTTTGATGACGATCCCCGACTCGATCCAGCAAAGTGTCGGGATGAGTTCCACAAGACGACGGCGTGGTGGCGATGTTGATGCTCCACCGACGCAGGGCTTCGCCTAAGCTCCGCGACGATATGACTTCTCCGCGCAGGCTTCGCCTAAGCTCTACGACGATATGACCAAGTGGAATATGGTGGAGGGGCACCGCACACGGCTAAGGAACGATCCGTAGATCAACTTGTGTGTCTGGGGTGCCCCCTGCCCCAGATATAAAGGAGCAAAGGGGGTGCGGCCGGCCCTAGGAGGCGCACTGAGGAGTCCTACTCCCACCGAGTAGGACTCCCCCTCTCCTAGTTGGAGTAGGATTGGGGAGGGAAGAGGGAAGGCGCCGCCCCTCTCCTGTCCTATTCGGACTAGAGGGGAGGGGGCGCCTGCCCCGGCCGGCCCTTCCTCTTCTCCCTTGTGGCCCATTAAGGCCCATATACCCCGGGGTTCCGTAACCCCGGTGTTCCGATAACTTCTGTTTTCATTCGAACCCTTCCAAGTCCAAACATAGGCTTCCAATATATCAATCTTTATGTCTCGACCATTTCGAGACTCCTCGTCATGTCCGTGATCATATCCGGACTCGAACAACCTTCGTACATCAATACTTATAAACTCATAATGAACTGTCATCGAAGCGTTAAGCGTGCGGACCCTACGGGTTCGAGAACTATGTAGACATGACCTAGAACCATTCTCGGTCAATAACCAATAGCGGAACCTGGATGCTCATATTGGTTCCTACATATTCTACGAAGATCTTTATCGGTCAAACCGCATAACGACATACGTTGTTCCTTTGTCATCGGTATGTTACTTACCCGAGATTCGATCGTCGGTATCCAATACCTAGTTCAATCTCGTTATCGGTAAGTCTCTTTACTCGTTCCGTAATACATCATCTCACAACTAACTCATTAGTTGTAATGCTT
Organism: Aegilops longissima; assembly: GCA_021605205.1. Classification (NCBI taxonomy): domain Eukaryota; kingdom Viridiplantae; phylum Streptophyta; class Magnoliopsida; order Poales; family Poaceae; genus Aegilops; species Aegilops longissima. The sequence goes on along the minus strand of CM038681.1, from coordinate 596,706,583 downwards.
GCAAGGCTTAAGTGATGTGTATTACCGAGAAGGCCCAGAGATACCTCTCCGACAATCGGAGTGACAAAACCTAATCTCAAATACGCCAACCCAACAAGTACCTTTGGAGACACCTGTAGTACTCCTTTATAATCACCCGATTCGTTGTGACGCTTGGTAGTACCAAAGTGTTCCTCCGTAAACGGAGTTGCATAATCTCATAGTTACAGGGAACATGTATAGGTCATGAAGAAAGCATTAGCAATATACTAAACGATCAAGTGCTAAGCTAACGGAATGGGTCATGTCAATCACATCATTCTCCTAATGAGGTGATCCCATTAATCAAATGACAACACATGTCTATGGTTAGGAAACACAACCATCTTTGATTAATGAGCTAGTCCATGAGAGGCATACTAGTGACTATCTGCTTGTTTATGTATTCACACATGTATTATGTTTCCGTTAATACAATTCTAGCATGAATAATAAACATTTATCATGGTATAAGGAAATAAATAATAACTTTATTATTGCCTCTAGGGCATATTTCCTTCAGTCTCCCACTTGCACTAGAGTCAATAATCTAGATTACATAGTAATGATTCTAACACCCATGGAGTTTTGGTGCTGATCATGTTTTGCTCGTGGAAGAGGCTTAGTCAATGGGTCTGCAACATTCAGATCCGTATGTATTTTGCAAATCTCTATGTCTCCCACTTGGACTTGGTCCCGAATGGAATTGAAGCGTCTCTTGATATGCTTGGTCCTCTTGTGAAATCTGGATTCCTTTGCCAAGGCAATTGCACCATATTGTCACGAAGATCTCCATTGGTCCCGATGCACTAGGTATAACACCTAGATCGGAAATGAACTCTTTCATCCGACTCCTTCATTTGCTGCTTCCAAGCAGCTATGTACTCCGCTTCACATGTAGATCCCGCCACGACGCTTTGTTTAGAACGCACCAACCGACAGCTCCACCGCTTAATAAAACACGATCCGGTTTGCGATTTAGAATCGTCCGGATCGGTGTCAAAGCTTGCATCGACGTAACCATTTACGACTAGCTCTTTGTCACCTCCATATACGAGAAACATATCCTTAGTCCTTTTCGTATTTCAGATGTTCTTGACCGCTGTCCAAAGATCCACTCTGGATTACTTTGGTACCTTCCCGCCAAGCTTACAGCTAAGCATACGTCAGTCTGGTACACAGCATTGCATACATGATAGAGCCTATGGCTGAAGCATAGGAACATCTTTCATTTTCTCTCTATCTTCTGCTTGTGGTCGGGCATTGAGTCGACTCAATCTTACACCTTGTAATACTGTAAAAACCTTTCTTTGCTCGATCCATTTTGAACTTCTTCAAAACTTTATCAAGGTATGTGCTTTGTGAAAGTCCAATTAAGCGCCTTGATCTATCTCTATAGATCTTGATGCCCAATATGTAAGCAGCTTCACCGAGGTCTTTTATTGAAAACTTTTATTCAAGTATCCTTTTATGCTATCCAGAAATTCTATATCATTTCCAATCAATAATATGTCGTCCACATATAATATTAGAAATGCTACTGAGCTCCCACTCACTTTCTTGTAAATACAAGCTTCTCCAAAAGTCTCAGATAAACCCATATGCTTTGATCACACTATCAAAGCGTTTATTCCAACTCCGAGAGGCTTGCACTGCACCATAAATTGATCGCTGGAGCTTGCACACCTTGTTAGTACCCTTTGGATCGACAAAACCTTCTGGTTGCATCATATACAACTCTTCTTCTAGAAATCCATTCAAGAATGCAGTTTTACATCCATTTGCCAAATTTCATAATCATAAAATGCGGCAATTGCTAACATGATTCGGACAGACTTAAGCATCGCTTCGGGTGAGAAAGTCTCATCGTAGTCAACCCCTTGAACTTGTCGAAAACCTTTCACAACAAGTCGAGCTTTGTAGACAGTTATATTACCATCGGCGCCGGTCTTCTTCTTAAAGATCCATTTATTCTCAATGGCTTGCCGATCATCGGGCAAGTCAACCAAAGTCCATACTTTGTTCTCATACATGGATCCCATCTCAGATTTCATGGCTTCCAGCCATTTTGGAATCTGGGCTCACCATCGCTTCTTCATAGTTTGTAGGTTCGCCATGGTCAAGTAACATGACTTCCGAATAGGATTACCGTACCACTCACGTGCGTATTTTACTCTGGTTGACCTCTGAGTTCAAGAGTAACTTGATCTCAAGCTTCATGATCATCATCATTAGTTTCCTCACTAATTGGTGTAGTTGTCACAGAACCATTTCTTGTGATGAACTACTTTCCAATAAGGGAGCAGATCTGATTATCTCATCAAGTTCTACTTTCCTCCCACTCACTTCTTTCGAGAGAAACTCCTTCTCTAGAAAAGATCCGAATTTAGCAACGAAAATCTTGCCTTCAGATCTGTGATAGAAGGTGTACCCAACATCTCCTTTGGGTATCCTATGAAGACACATTTTTCGATTTGGGTTCGAGCTTATCTGGTTGAAGTTTCTTCACATAAGCATCGCAGCCCCAAACTTTAAGAAATGACAACTTTGGTTTCTTGCCAAACCACAGTTCATACGGTGTCGCCTCAACGGATTTAGATGGTGCCCTATTTAACGTGAATGCGGTCGTCTCTAAAGCATATCCCCAAAACGATAGCGGTAAATCAGAAGAGACATCATAGATCGCACCATATCAAGTAAAGTACGACACGACGCTCGACACACCATTTCTCCGTGGTGTTCGGGTGGCGTGAGTTGCTAAACTATTCCACATTGTTTCAAATGTAAACCAAACTCGTAACTCAAATATTCTCCTCCACGATCAGATCGTAGAAACTTTATTTTCTTGTTACGATGATTTTCCACTTCACTCTGAAATTCTTTGAACTTTTCAAATGTTTCAGATTTGTGTTTCATTAAGTAGATATACCCATATCTACTCAAATCATCTGTGAAGGTGAGAAAATAACGATACCCGCCAAGGCCTCAACATTCATTGGACCACAAACATCGGTATGTATGATTTCCAACAAATCAGTTGCTCGCCCATAGTTTCGAGAACGGCGTTTTGGTCATCTTGCCCATGAGGCACGGTTCGCAAGTACCAAGTGATTCATAATCAAGTGATTCCAGAGCCCATCAAGATGGAGTTTCTTCATGCTTTTACACCGATATGACCTAAACGGTAGTGCCACAAATAAGTTGCATTATCATTATCAACTCTGCATCTTTTGGTTTCAACATTATGAATATGTGTATCACTACTGTCGAGATTCAACAAGAATAGACCATTCTTCAAGGGTGCATGACCATAAAAGATATTACTCATATAAATAGAACAACCATTATTCTCTGATTTAAATGAATAACCGCCTCGCATCAAACAAGATCCAGATATAATGTGCATGCTCAACGCTGGCACCAAATAACAATTATTTAGGTCTAAAACTAATCCCAAGGTAGATGTAGAGGTAGTGTGCGACCGCTATCACATTGACTTTGGAACCATTTCCCACGCGATCGTCACCTCGTCCCTTGCCGCTGCTCGTCTATTCCGTAGTCCTGCTTTGAGTTGCAAATATTAGCAATGTAACCATATCAAATACCAGTGCTACTACGAGCTCTAGTAAGGTACACATCAATAACATGTATATCACATATACCTTTGTTCACCTTGCCATCCTTCTTATCCGCCAAATACTTGGGGCAGTTCCGCTTCCAAAGTCCATCGCTTGCAAGAAAACACTCGCTTTCAGTTTAGGTCCAGACTTGGGTTTCTTCTCTTGATCAAGAACTTTCTTGCTGTTCTTTTGAAGTTTCCTTCTTCTTCCCTTTGCCCTTTTCTTGAAACTAGTGGTCTTGTTGACCATCAACACTTGATGCTCTTTTTGATTTCTACCTCCGCTGCTTTTAGCATTGCGAAGAGCTCAGAATTGTCTTAGTCATTCCTTGCATATTATAGTTCATCACGAAGCTCTTGTAGCTTGGTGGCGTGATTGGAGAATTCATCAATGACACTATCATCCGGAAGAGTAACTCCCAGTTGAATCAAGTGATTATTATACCCGCACATTTTGAGTATATGTTCACCGATGTAACTATTCTCCTCCATCTTGCAGCTATAGAACTTATTGGAGACTTCATATCTCTCAATCCGGGCATTTGCTTGAAATATTAACTTCAACTCCTGGAACATCTCATATGCTCCATGACGCTCAAAACGCCGTTGAAGACCCGGTTCTAAGCCGTAAAGCATGGCACATCGAACTATTGAGTAGTCATCAGCTTTGCTTTGCGGACGCTCACAACTTCGCTCAGCTCTCTGCAAAGAGCTCGCACCCAAATGCGGTGCTTCCAGGCGTAATTTTTCTCGTGCAGCAATGAGGATAATCCTCAAATTACGGACCCAGTCCGTAATTGCTACCATCATCTTTCAACTTTGCTTTCTCAAGGAACGCATTAAAATTCAACGGAACAACAAAGACGAGCCATCTATCTACAAGAAACATAGACAAGCAAAATACTATCAGTACTAAACTCATGATAAATTTAAGTTTAATTAATCATATTAAAACTCCCACTTAGACAGACATCTCTCTAGTTATCTAAGTGATTACGTGATCCAAATCAACTAAACCATGTCCGATCATCACGTGAGATGGAGTAGTTTCAATGGTGAACATCACTATGTTGATCATATCTACTATATGATTCACGCTCGACCTTTCGGTCTCCGTGTTCCGAGGCCATATCTGTTATATGCAAGGCTCGCCAAGTTTAACTTGAGTATTCCGCGTGCAAACTGTTTTGCACCGTTGTAGATGGACGAGAACTTATCACACCCGATCATCACGTGGTGTCCGGGTACTACTAACTTTGGCAACGGTGCATACTCGTGGAGAACACTTCTTGATAATTTTAGTGAGAGATCATCTTATAATGCTACCGTCAATCAAAGCAAGATAAGATGCATAAAGGATAAACATCACATGCAATCAATATAAGTGATATGATATGGTCATCATCATCTTGTGCTTGTGATCTCCATCGCCAAGCACCGCCATGATCACCATCGCCACCGGCGCGACACCTTGATCTCCATCGTAGCATCGTTGTCGCCTCGCCAACTATTGCTTCTACGACTATCGCTCTCGCTTAGTGATAAAGTAAAGCAATTACATGGCGCTTGCATTTCATACAATAAAGCGACAACCATATGGCTCTCGCCATTGCCGATAACTCGTTACAAAACATGATCATCTCATACAATAAAATATAGCATCACGCCTTGACCACATCACATCACAACATGCCCCGCAAAAACAAGTTAGACGTCCTCTACTTTGTTGTTGCAAGTTTTACGTGGCTGCTACGGGCTGAGCAAGAACCGTTCTTACCTCGCATCAAAACCACAATGATAGTTTGTCAAGTTGGTGCTGTTTTAACCTTCGCAAGGACCGGCGAGCCACACTCGGTTCAACTAAAGTGAGAGAGAGACACCGCCGTCACCTTTAAGCAACGAGTGCTCGGGCGGTGAAACCAGTCTCGCGTAAGCGTCGCGTAATGTCGGTCCGGCCGCTTCATCTCACAATACCGCTGAACCAAAGTATGACATGCTGGTAAGCAGATGACTTATATCGCCCACAACTCACTTGTGTTCTACTCGTGCATATGACATCAACGCATAAAACCAGGCTCGGATGCCATCATGGGGAACGAGTAATTTCAAAAATTTCCTACGAACACGCAAGACCATGGTGATGGCATAGCAACGAGAGGGAGAGGTCCGCCCACGCACTCGTGAGACCGAAAGCGAAGCGCTATAACAACGCTGTTGATGTAGTCGACGCCTTCACGATCCGACCGATCCAAGCACCGAACATACGGCACCTCCGAAGTTCGCACACGCTCAGCTTTGATGACGATCCCCGACTCGATCCAAAGAAAGTGTCGGGATGAGTTCCACAAGACGACGGCGTGGTGGCGATGTTGATGCTCCACCGACGCAGGGCTTCGCCTAAGCTCATGACGATATGACTTCTCCGCGCAGGCTTCGCCTAAGCTCTACGACGATATGACCAAGTGGAATATGGTGGAGGGGCACCGCACACGGCTAAGGAACGATCCGTAGATCAACTTGTGTGTCCCGGGTGCCCCCTCGCCTCAGATATAAAGGAGCAAAGGGGGTGCGGCCGGCCCTAGGAGGCGCGCCGAGGAGTCCTACTCCCACCGGGAGTAGGACTCCCCCTTCTCCTAGTTGGAGTAGGATTGGGGAGGGGAAGAGGGAAGGCGCCGCCCCTCTCTTGTCCTATTCGGACTAGACGGGAGGGGGCACGCGCCTGCCCCGGCCGGCCCTTCCTCTTCTCCTTGTGGCCCATTAAGGCCCATATACCCCGGTGGTTCCGTAACCCCGGTGTTCCAGAACTTCCTGTTTTCATTCGAACCCTTCCAAGTCCAAACATAGGCTTCAATATATCAATCTTTATGTCTCGACCATTTCGAGACTCCTCGTCATGTCCGTGATCATATCCGGACTCAACAACCTTCGGTACATCAATACTTATAAACTCATAATGAACTGTCATCGAACGTTAAGCGTGCGGACCCTACGGGTTCGAGAACTATGTAGACATGACCTAGAACCATTCTCGGTCAATAACTAATAGCGGAACCTGGATGCTCATATTGGTTCCTACATATTCTACGAAGATCTTTATCGGTCAAACCGCATAACGACATACGTTGTTCCTTTGTCATCGGTATGTTACTTACCCGAGATTCGATCGTCGGTATCCAATACCTAGTTCAATCTCGCTATCGTAAGTCTCTTTACTCGCTCCGTAATACATCATCTCACAACTAACTCATTAGTTGTAATGCTTGCAAGGCTTAAGTGATGTGTATTACCGAGAAGGCCCAGAGATACCTCTCCGACAATCGGAGTGACAAAACCTAATCTCAAATACGCCAACCCAACAAGTACCTTTGGAGACACCTGTAGTACTCCTTTATAATCACCCGATTACGCTGTGACGCTTGGTAGTACCAAAGTGTTCCTCCGTAAACGGAGTTGCATAATCTCATAGTTACAGAACATGTATAGGTCATGAAGAAAGCATTAGCAATATACTAAACGATCAAGTGCTAAGCTAACGGAATGGGTCATGTCAATCACATCATTCTCCTAATGAGGTGATCCCATTAATCAAATGACAACACATGTCTATGGTTAGGAAACACAACCATCTTTGATTAATGAGCTAGTCCAGTAGAGGCATACTAGTGACTATCTGTTTGTTTATGTATTCACACATGTATTATGTTTCCAGTTAATACAATTCTAGCATGAATAATAAACATTTATCATGGTATAAGGAAATAAATAATAACTTTATTATTGCCTCTAGGGCATATTTCCTTCAGCTATGTCCATGGCTCACGCTCATGTATTGCGTGAAAGTTGAAAAGGTTTGAGAAACGTCAAAAGTATGAAACAATTGCTTGGCTTGTCATCGGGGTTGTGCATGATGTGAATATTTTGTGTGGTGAAGATGGAGCATAGCCAGACTATATGATTTTGTAGGGATGAGCTTTTTTTGGCTATGTTATTTCAATAAGACATAATTGCTTAGTTGGTATGCTTGAAGTATTATTGTTTTTATGTCAAACGATAGATTATTGCTTTGAATCACTCGTGTCTTAATATTCATGCCATGATTAGACATGTGATCAAGATTATGCTAGGTACCATTCCACATCAGAAATTATCTTTTTTATCATTTACCTACTCGAGGACGAGCAGGAATTAAGCTTAGATGCTTGATACGCCTCCGTCAGATCTATAATTTTTATTGTTCCATGCCAATATTATTCAACTTTCATATACTTTTGGCAACTTTTTATATTATTTTTGGGACTAACATATTGATCCAAATTCCCAAGCGCCTTCTATGCATTTGCATGTTTTGGTTTCAGAATATCCATATCAAACGTAGTCCAAACGGGATAAAGACTTGACGGAGATTTTTTAGAATATTTGGAAAGTCCGAAGAAAGATCATCGCGAAACAGAGTCCGAGGTGGGCACAAGGTAGGGGCGACCCTACCCCTGTATGCGCCCGACCCTCGTGGCCCACCAGTAGGCGGTTGATGCCCTCCTTCGTCCGCAAGAAAGCTAATTTTTGGTAAAAAATCACGCCGAAGGTTTCAGTCCAATCGTAGTTACGGATCTCCAGATATAAAAGAAACGGTGAAAGGGCAGCAGAACAGAACGCAGAAACAGAGAGAAACAGAGAAATAGATTCAATCTCGGAGGGGCTCTCGCCCCTCCCACGCCATGGGAGCCAAGGACCGGAGGGGAAACCCTTCTCCCATCTAGGGAGGAGGTCAAGGAAGAAGAAGAAGAAGTGGGGCTCTCTCCCCCTCGCTTCCTGTGGCGCCGGAGTGCCACCGGGGGCCATCATCATCACTGCGATCTTCACCAACAACTTCACTGCCATCATCACCAACTCTTCCCCCCTCTATGCAGCGGTGTAACCTGTCCCTTACCCGCTGTAATCTCTACTTAAACATGGTGCTCAACGCTATATATTATTTCCCAATGATGTATGGCTATCCTATGATGTTTGAGTAGATCTGTTTTGTCCTTTGGGTTATTTGATGATCAAGATTGGTTTGAGTTGCATGTTTTATTATTGGTGCTATCCTATGGTGCTCTCCGTGTCGCGCAAGCGTGAGGGATCCCCGTTGTAGGGTTTGCAATATGTTCATGATTTGCTTATGGTGGGTGGCGTGAGTGATAGAAGCACAGACCCGAGTAAGTAGGTTGTTCGTGTATGGGATAAAGGGGACTTGATGCTTTAATGCTATGGTTGGGTTTTACCTTAATGATCTTTAGTAGTTGCGGATGCTTGCTAGAGTTCCAATCATAAGTGCATATGATCCAAGTAGAGAAAGTATGTTAGCTTATGCCTCTCCCTCAAATAAAATTGCAATAGTGATTACCGGTCTAGTTATCGGTTACCTAGGGACAAATAACTTTCTCGTGACAACAAGTTCTCTACTTTTACTAATTTAGTTGTGTCTTTATCTATATAGCCACTAGCTTTTATTTACTCGCTTTTTACTTTCTTGCTACAAAGTACTTCTAGTTTCATACTTGTTTCCGGTAAAGCGAACGTTAGGCGTGCGTAGAGTTGTATCGGTGGTCGATAGAACTTGAGGGAATATTTGTTCTACCTTTAGCTCCTCGTTGGGTTTGACGCTCTTACTTATCGAAAGAGGCTACAATTGATCCCCTATACTTGTGGGTTATCAGGGGGAAGGCCTATCCTAACGAAGACTAGCATCTTCAAGCAGCTCCAAGCATCTTGCAGCATGTAGAAGAATAAAGAATAGCAGTTTATAATTAACAAGCATGTTGTAGCATTAATGCCCAGAGATCCTTCCTCGACTCCCTGCGAGAAAGCAATCCCGGAGCCACATATCTTAAGTATCCATTTCTAGTTGTAAAAGATCAGGATATAAGTCCGAACGCCCATTACCGTGGACACGGATTCGAATATATATCTTCCTGCAGGGTGCACCACGCTACCCAACACGCCGATCACTCGCCGGACACACCTTTACGGGGTCAATGCCCGCCTCGGAAGATCAACACGTCGCAGCCTAAGCGCCCGGGGTCTTGGGCCCATCGCCTGCACACTCCGGTCGTTAGTTCTTGTAGGTGGATACCAAAGACCGCTTTGAATGGCCAAAGACGACCGACCGCGTGCCGCCATCTTTGAATCGACGTTTGACAAAGCTTTGGCTGATATTGCGACGTCGAGGCCCATATCTATTCTTGCGTGGTGGTTAGTGCGTAAAGGCTAAAGGCCAATTCGTAACAAATACCCAAACCTCGTTAGTGCATTATTAAAAGAAGTGACGGCTATCGGACAAGTCCGAGCTATCACCTCTCCGGGTGATACTGCTAAATGACCAAATGCCATCGTCACATCAAGACGGGTGCTCTCGGCCCGCCCGCTTTCACAAGGTCTCAAGTAAAGTCAAGGTAACCGTGTGTCCAAACATTAAGGAAAACCCGAGAATCACCCCGTGGATTCCACTCAATGTAATCATCAAGGTGAACGAAGAGGACCACCTCGAGGTTCACACTTGAGGTGTTGCATGACAGAGCCGTGATCGGGAATGGTGAAAGAGGAAATCACCCTCGATGACCACGATCAATATCTACACTACGTAATTATCATCGAGTGCGTTATGAAGGATCACCCTCGGACTCGATAGTAGCTCTGCAGAGTCGAGCAACAAAAGGGCGTGATGTGATGTGAGGTGTCGGCCCGTCGCCTATCACGCTGATCGAGTCGTCGATGATGAAGCAGGGCAACAAGGACAAGGTGGGGCCATCGATGGATCACTAACCAACCTATACTAAGCAGTTTAGGATAAGCAGGTAGGTAACAATAGCAGGTACAAAAGCAAGCTATGCATTAGAATAGGATCAATCAATTATAGTAGCAAAATCTAATGCAGCATGAGAGAATGGAATGGGCTATATCGGGATGATGAAAGGGGGGCTTGCCTGGAAGCTCCGCTGAAAGGGAAGAAGGGTCGTCATCGACGTAGTCAATCACAGGGGTATCGGCAGCGGTCTCGGGGTCTACCGAAGAAGAAGAGGGGGAAGAAACAGTAAATACAATGCACACAGATGCATGACAAGACAATAAACAGCGCTAGAGGTGTTCTACCGCGGTGCTACATGATACCGGCGAAGGGGGAAAACATCCGGGAATGTTTCCCAGTGTTAGGCATTTTCGGACAGATGAAATGGAGGGGAAAGGTTGCATGATCGCTATGCTAGGGGCATGTAGCAGATGAACGGACCGCGTATTCGGATTTGTCTTGTCGTTCTGAGCAACTTTCATGTAGAAAACTTTTTCATCCGAGCTACGGATTAATTTCTATGAATTTCTAAAGTTTTAAAACATTTTTATTGAATTTCTAGAATTTCTTTAATTTCGAGAAATAAATGGATAAATGGTAAGTGCACACAGAAGTGTACACAACAATATGGTAGTGTGGCTGACAGTGGGGCCAAAGGGGTCCAGTCAGCAGTCAACTAGTTTGACTATTGACTGGGTCAAACTGAAGGGAGGCCCGCATGTCATAGAGTCATGTTTAGATAGAATTGTTCTAATAGACTATTTAAGTGATGGGGCCACTTGTCATGGACATTCTATTAAGCCAATAAATAAGAGATAATCAGCAGGGGGTGGCCCACTTGTCATCTTCTACTAAGCTAAATTAGCTAGTGCTAATTAAACAAGGGTCGGCCTCATATCCAGAGAGCCAATCGGCCTCTCTGGCTGGGCTGCACGCTCGCGCGGAGGGCACCGACGGCCTTGCGCAGTAGGAGGCAGCAGGCAGGAGCAGCTGCCGGCGAGCAATGGCAGGCGCAGGGGCCCGATAGAGGCAGGAAGGGGCGCGCGGGAGCTGGTGCGTTGGAGATGGGGTCGATGCTGGCGATGCAGACGACCCCGGGTTCATCCATTGGTCAAGGAGGACGAAGGAGATGGTGGTGCGCCCCGTAGACGAAGCCTCGGCGCTCGGGGGTGCCGGTGGCCGCAGGATCAAGAGACGCACGTCGACGGCAGCATCGGGCGAGGGAGGAGGCGATCTGGAGGAGGGGAAGAGGAGGAGTGGGGAGTGGCGCGAGTGGAGGACGAGTGGGGTAGGGGAGACGAGGGGAGCGAGGCGCCGCGGGGTGGGGCGTGGCCTTATCCCCTCTGACGAGGTTAGCGAGGCGGTCAGGCGGCGACGAGCTAGAGCCCCTCCCCCGGTCGGTTGAACAGGGAAGGAGGGAGATGGCTCGGGGAGGGCTTGGGCCGGTCGGGGAGGTAGGTGGGCCGGTGGGCTGGCCGACTGGGCCTACCAAGCGGCTAAGGCCCAGGCAGAGAGAGGGGGGGTTTCCTCTCCTTTTTCTATTAAATAGTTTGCAATTGTTTATTAATTAAAAAGCATTTATTAATTGTTGTTAGCCCCTGTTTTATTTAGTTTAGGGCATTAAAACATTTTATAAAAAATTTGGTTCACCACCAATATTAAGAAGTGAATAGTTGTCACATGATCAACATTTTAGTTTTCATGTTTGTGAACTTTGAATTTTGGACTTAAATTAGAATTTGAATTTGAATCATGATTTGGATCAAGTGAGGGTTAGCAACAGTAATGTGATGACATGGCACCATTAGCAGGGAATTACTGTAGCTTGATTGTTCGGGCGGCACATCTGCTCCCCACCCACTGTTCGCGCCCAGACGAGCTGCGGCGAAGAATACTCCGAGAAACGTGGTGCCGTGTTAACGTCGATGATGTAAGGACCGTACCGACGAGGTTCCTAGCTGCTTGGTGTAGTAGTAGTACGGAGACTTGTAAGGCTCCAGCAGTAGCACCGTCTGTACTGTGGGCGCGCCCGTCTAGCGGCGTCTGCCACGGTCGCCACGGCCAACGCCACCGCCAGGCCCACCCACAGCCAACCTCTTCTTGAGCTTCTCCTTCTTTGCGGCCCTCGCTTTGACGCGACGATTTCGGGCGAGTGTGATGGTCGGATCCTCCGGCATCTACACTGGCTCCATCTCCGATAGGTTCTCTAGTGGATCCATGCGTCGGCGGCGTAAGAAAGGAGAGGGTGGGAGAAAAGAGCGGGAATTGGATAGAGAGCGCGCGGGGATGGAAGAAGATAGTGGAAATTTTGGCACGAAAACAATGCGGGATGCTCCAAAAGCGCGGGCTCCGCCTTCCTTTTGGGTGGGCTAGGGGGCAGAGAGCGACGTTTTGCGTGTCCGAACTCCCGCAAAGCTCCCCACGTTTATCTCTGGTTTACGGGAGAAAACACGTCCAAACCACGGTACGGACCGATACAGGACCGCGTTGGGTGATGGCTTCCGCAGTTCGGACAACACGGTTCGAACGGATACGGGTGGTTTGCGGATCGCCGTTGGAGACGCCCTTAGTCAGTTTTTTCTCTCCTCAGGTTAGTGAATTTTCCTGGCATGAGCGACACGAAGCGCAAAGTTTGACCTCCAGACGACACAATGACCAGCAGGGTCCACCTCCAGATCGCTAAGAGGGCATCTCCAACACCAACCTTGAACGCCCGCAAACGTCTGGATGGATGTGTCCGGGCAATACAAGGCATCCATTGCGTGTTCGAATTCTCACAAAGTAAGAGGAGGTTTGCAGCACATTGGCCATGTACGTGTTGGATCCACTCAAATCCCCTCAGCGTGAAACTTGTGTCGTGCATTCATGTCGGTCAAGCCGCTCCAGAGCGGACGTGACTTGACGACATTGATGCCGTCCAGAGCGATGCGACCGGTCGAGCGGGCGGTGGTGCTTTAATATCGACGCGGCAACGACCGAGAAGCCCACTTCGGCAGGTGCGCCACATTGAAGCCGACTGCCCGTCCACTCGCTTGGCGCGACTATTTAAGCACGGCTCCAGCTCCATCAACATCATATCTCCTATTCTTTCCTCTCTTCTCACCGCCACTCCCTTCCTCTTAGCTCACCGCTATTAATCATAGGGATTTCACAACAAAAACAAGGTGCAAGCATTTGCCACGAATTTTTTCTCGAAAAGGATTTCCCGGCCTGATCGTAATGATGCATACGGCCATCTTATTAACCAAGCAAGGATAGTGTCAACAAAGGTTCAAGGTCTCCAAAGCGTAAAAGTAAAACAAGCTCACACAGAGCCAAAGATCGGCTAGAGACCACAACTAGCCAAAACAAGAGGCCACAACCGGTCAGCTACGAATGGATAAGTATACTAGATGCCTATCCTATTACATGACCGCCATCCAAACCGGTTGAATATATCCCGAGCTACCATCTCCCAACGGATGGATCCAATAACCAAATGCTCCTTGGCCTCCGTCCGAGTGAGTGGCGACCACAAACGGATCTGTGCCGTATTTCTGAATATAACCGCAAAAAGTGAATACATGATATTCTCGTTAAAGACCAAATCATTTCGCAAGTCCAGATAGTCCACAAGAACGCACAAACCCCAACCCAATGTGTTTTGCTAAGTCAGCTGAACCCCATTCAAAGAAAGTCCCAAATAAGGCGTTAATGTAATTCGGTGGTTTAATATTAAAAGTAATGTGAACCGTCGCCAAAGGACTTTGGCCAACGGGCAATCAAACAAAGGTGTTTTATAGTCTCATCCCGATCACGTAAGCTACACCTAGTAGGTCCTATCCAATTACGCTTTAACAAATTGTCCTTTGTTAAAATAACTTGTTTGTGGACAAACCACATAAACACTTTTATTTTCAAAGGAACTTTGACATCCCAAACATGCTTGGAAGTAGGAATGGAGCTCAATTAATAACATCAATATACATTGATTTAACTGTGAATACCTGCACCTAGTCGGTTTCAAACAGAATTCATCGGGTTGTTGGGAGAGCTGACCTCCATCGGTCTCCTAACTAGAAGGAGCCATTCTTCCCAACGATTGCTTCGCCAGTCTGTCGGAACTGAATATTAAGGGGGTCGATTGAAAACAGAATCTACGAACACCTCGCCGTTGAACAATACGGTACAAATAAGGGTACCGGATGGCCAAGGGCGCCTCGCCAAGCCAAGTATCCTCCCGAAACGTGTGCAAGTACTGCTGCCTACAACAAACTTTGTCCTATTAAACAAAAGTTGTTTGACTTTCATTAGTCCTTTCCAAAGGGTGAATCACCGGCCCGACCGAAACCTCGGGCAGAGTTTTTGATCGAGATACTTGTCAAGGATTTGAACCCACGTGGCATCGGTCTCCTAATAGAGCTTCCACACCACTTGCTAAGAAGGCATCTATTCTTAACTTCAAGGTTTTCTATACCAAGACCCCTTGGTCTTTAGGTCTACAAATGATATCCCATTTAGCAAGCCTGTATTTTCTTTTGGTCTCATCACTCGCCAAAAGAACCGCGATCGATAGAAGTCCAGCCTCTTCCAACACCAATCGGGACCTCAAAGAACGATAGGAGAAACATAGGCATACTCGTGAGTACCGAGTTAATCGTAATCAACCGCCTCCGTATGACATGAGCTTACCTTCCAAAGAACTCCGCTTTCTTCTCAAATCGGTCCTCGATGCACTTCCATTCCTTGTTTGTCGACCTATGATGGTGGATTGGGATACCTAAGTATGAGAACGGTAACTCTCCCAACTCGCACCAACAATTGCCTATACGCCTCCTGCTCGCTTTTGGCTCTACCAAAATGTAACAGCTCACTCTTATTAAAGTTGATTTTCAGCCCTCACAATTGTTTAAATAGGCATAACACCAGCTTCATATTTCTCGCCTTAGCCAGGTCATGCTCCATAAAGATGATCGTGTCATCGCGTATTGAAGAATGGAAACACCTCCATCAACAAGATGAGGTACTAATCCACCTACTTGACCACTTTCCTTAGCCCTACCTATCAAAATTGCCAACATATCTACGATAATGTTGAACAGATAGGGACATCGGATCTCCTTGTCTTAGGCCTTTATGTGTCTCGAAATAATGACCGACATCGCTATTCACTTTAATTCCCACACTACCTTTTTGCGTAAAAGATTCAACCTATCTGCACTAAGCTTCATCAAAACCTTTCATACGCAAGGACTGTTGGAGAAATGGCCATTTGACCTTATCATACGCTTTCTCAAATCCACCTTAAAAATTACTCCATCTAATTTTTGGAGTGGATTTCATGGAGCGCTTCATGCAGGACTACCACCCTTCAAGGATATTTCGTCCAAGATGAAAGCAGTTTGGGATGTTGGACCACGTAATCGTAACTGTGTAAGCCTATTAGTCCCGACCTTGGTAAAAATTTTGAAACTAACATTGAGGAGGCATATTGGTCTCGAATCGCTCAATCCTCACGGCATCCGCTTTTCTTAGGAAGCAAAGTGATAGTTCCAAAATTCAGATGAAATAATTGAAGCTGTCCCGAGAATAAGTCATGGAACATAGGTAACAAATCCCCTTAATAATGTGCCAGCATTTTTATAGAATTCGCCGTAAACCCATCCGTCCGAAAGCGCCTTATTGTTTTTCATCCGAGAAATTGCCTCAAACACCTCCTTCTCGAGAGAACGGTGCGACTGAATATCATTTTCGGCAGCCGAAAGGTGAGGCACATCCTCAGTCCTAGACTCATCGAGGACACACAATTATCCTCCGCGGTCCAAAAGCTGCTTGTAATACTCGGTAATATATGTTTTAGGTTATCCCGACCTAAAATCGTGCCTCATCTTGTTCAAGTTGGAAAATGCGCTTCTTCGATGCTTGCCATTAGCAATTAAATGAAAGAATTGAGTATTGGCATCCCTTGGACCACTTTATGCATTTTTAGCACGCAAAGCCCACTTCAACTCTTCTTCACGGAGCAGCTCTTTCAGCCTCTTCTCCGCCTCAAATTTAACTCAAGCTCACCGGCAGCAAAACCGTGGATTCAGCCTTAATGTCTAGGGCCTGTATAAGAGAAAGAAGTCTATCCTTTTCAAGCTTATACACACCACTTAGGTGTTTAGCCCAGCCCCGCAAGAAGCTTCTCAAGTGCCTAATCTTATTCTCGCCAACGCCGACCGCAGTCCTACCGCCAAAGACCTCTATCCCATTCCCCGGCAATCAAGTCCAAAACCCTCTCGCTCGAACCAAGACATCTCGAAAGAAAAGGTATTTCATTACCCATGTGGTTAGGCTCCCTGAATCCACAAATAAGGGTGTGTGATCCGATATTCCCCGAAAGAGCTCGCACCATAACCAGAGGGAACTTTTGTTCCCACTCTACGCTTGCTAGAACTCGATCAAGTTTTTCAAAGGTTGGGTTAGGCGAGCATTTGCCCAGTAAACTTTCTACCCAAAGCTCAATCTCCCTCGATCCAAGCTTTCAATAATGGTATTAAACATAAACGACCATCGGCCGTCAAAGTTATCATTATTTTCTCCTCTCTCCTCCTAATGATATTGAAATCCCTCCAACCAAAAGTGGAAGCTGTTCGATCCACGATTCAACAAGGTCCGCCAAAACTCGTTTAAGTTCAGTATGTGCGGCACCATACACCGCCACCAACGCCCATTGAAACCATCCGATTTAGACGACTCAAACTTGACCGCCAAGTCACCCATCACTACACTTCGACCTCAAGCTTAATCGCATCTCACACCAAGTAAGATACCACCCGATCTTCCTCACGGGGAGGCAATGCCAATCAAATCAATACCACCTACAAGAGAAGACAAACTGGGCGCAAAGTTTTCTACTACCTCTCGAAAGAGCAATGAAATCTAGTCTCGCTCTAAAGCAGCCTCAAGAAGAAACCTTATTTTAGCCAAGTCCTTTAGACCTCTGCTATTCCAAAAGATTCCTTTCATAATTCGTCATGCAATTTTTTAGTAGTACGAATTCTAGCACTCCTACGAACCGCAGAATCGGATAGATCTTCCGTGTCCATTTACGCTTTGGTTTAGTAGGGTGAGACATCCGTCCTCACAACCGGGTCTCTGGAGTACCACCTCATTCCCTAAGGTCCCATCATCGCCCCGGACTCATGGGTAGAGGGTACTAGATCCGCAGAGACTATGAAGCACTCGCACCCCTAACGCATCAATCTCAACATCATTCATCGGCTTAACCGCTGCTAGATTACTTAATAGTCTCTAAAGCCCGCTCCGCCTAAGTCTAATAGATCATTTACCGAGTTGGAAATCTCACTATCAAGATCTCCTAGAGAAACTCCTAATTGTTTTGCATTGTTTATAATCTCCTCATTAGAAAAATGCAATAACGAATTGGAGATATTGACGGACATACCAGAGGAAATCGCAGCATCCTCAAGCTTGGCCGCCTCATAGCGCACATTGCTGCATATCGCCCACCTCTGGGTCCTCGAGGACGCGAAAGGCCATCCGACGTCCCAAGAGTCGGGATCCCACCAAAAGAAACGACCTCCTCCTGGTAAAGCCTCGCACTGAATCCTCAAAGAATCAACCGAAGGTACCAAAGGAGGCGGCGGGCTCCCGTGCCCCCACCCACGAGGTCCACGGAACGCGAGGGAAGGATAAGGCGGGGGCCTCCTGCCCGCACCCTCCTCCCGCTCCCCCAGATGGCGCGGGGGATAGAAGTGTCGGCGAAGGAGACACGGTCTGCCTAACCGCCGGAGAGGAAGGGAGAGCCAAGGCCACCTGCCCCAACTCCCCCTCCAACACGTCAGAAAATGCAAGCGTTGCCGGCCCAACCGGGGGGGGGGGCCAAGGCCGCCTGCCTCGGGCTCACTCCCCCGGCGCTGGCCACGCCCACCGGACCCTGCGCCACTGAAGAAGAAAAGGCCAAGCAGCCTCCCCCACCGCCGTCCATCGGTGACTCAAGCCAGTTAAGAGAAGGAGAGGTCGGGCCACCGCCCTGCACTCTCCTCCCCACACCGAACCGCCGAGACTGTCGCCACATCTTGGTCTCAAACCAAGGTAGGGGAACACGACCCACCGGAGGCTCCACCTCCCTAACCTCACCCACCATCACAGTGGCTAGCCACAGAATCAAAATCCAAAGGCGGAAGCATACACTCAAAACTGCCACCGAATCCACTCTGTCCCCAAAGCTCGAGGAGCCAGTGGCCCAAAGGACCCAAAACGCAGCGTGTTCATCGGTATCACTGGGTTCGACGTGGGCTCAACACCGAACCGTCACTAGGTATCCGAGCACCCAAACTCGACCCATTGGCCCTCTCCTCGATGCATCATTCGATTCCCACGAGCACCGTGATCACCATCCCCTCGCTCAAATCCATGTCAACTGCAGATCCCCTCGGCAAACAGCTCCGGATCCTCAAACTCGATCTCAAGAGGAAACACTTCTCCCGATAAAACCAGCTAACCACGTCCGGATAAACGCAATGTCCAAAACACCCACTAAGAGCCCGCCACCCCGTGTTCGGTAAAAGCCATGTCCACTTCCTCGCCTTACCGACCAGCGCACCTGCACTAGCCACAACTCTAACATCGGTCAAAGCTTCAGATGGGACCCCTGAAAACCGCAGCCACACCTTTGTCAGCGGTTTGCCCTTAGGCTCCACCTTTTGCCACTCTTGAAATTCCAGGATGCACTTAGTACCAGGCACCTTACACAGCCCAAAACTCAATAGCTTCTGCAAATCATCTACCGTTGGGAAACCACCCGTCGGGCCAAGGAAAGGTCTCTCCTCGGATCCATCGCTTTGCCAGGCGTATCCGCGTCCACCTCCGTAGACGACGAACCACGGTGTTGGCCTTTTCCGTAAACGTCGTAACCATCATCTCCCCACTTTCCTTTGGGCGGCCCATAAGCTCCATCATTCCTTGTATCCGGTCGAACCAGCGGCGGTTCCGAACGTTGATGTGTCGGCCTCGCAACATAGTGAGGCGGTGGCGCAAAGACGAGGCCCCGACGACATAACACTCGCCCGCGGCAATGCCACCGTAGGTCTCAGAGGAGGTGCATCGCTCTCTACAAAGAAGAACGCCCAGCGCGGAAGGCGCGATCCGCCTCGACCGGCTGCCGGCATCTTCCAGATAGCCTCACGGACGCGGCAAAGGCAGCCGGCACCAAGATCACCGCCCGACCAGGCGGCAGGGACCCGGAGCGGGCGGGCGGATGGATCCACCTACCCGCGGTCGAAACCATCACGGAGCCGGAGGGCGGCAGAGAACTCCGCTCAGCGCTGCGCCGCCGGTGCAACCCCGAGCCGCCGTCGGCGGCGCGCCCCCCCGAGCGCCAAGCGCGCGACCAACACCCGTAGTAGCTCGGGCACCACCACGCCGCGACCACTACCGAGGCAAAGCGGCACAACTCCGCCCTAGCCGACCCAGCCGCTCCGCCACATCCTTTCCGCGGCCCCGACCCGCCATGAGAAGCGGAAAGATTCGACGAGCACGTCCCCCACGATCGGTTAGCCGATGAGGAGAGCGGCGATAGAAAACCCTACGGCGGTCGACGGGATCAGCGGACTCATTGCATGCCTCTCGCACGTAAACGGAGTCCTCCTCCGATGGCTCGCCAATGACCAGCCCAGAACCACCAGCCCACTGCGACCCTTCGCCTGGGCCTCATACCCAGCGGCGGCCCAAGGCCATCAAGGCCCAACAATACCAATCGGGGATTCAAACACGCCGCCCTAGCCAGCGTGATCGGGATCGGCGCCGCCGGGCGCCGCGCCGCCGCCGACCACCGCACGGCCGCCTTCTTCCTTCTCTCTACCACCGCCCACGCTCCGGAGGAATCAAATCGGAAAAAGTAAGTTTTGGGAGACTTACCTTGGGAATTGGTCCCTTCCATGGTCGAGATGCAGATGCGGCCGTCCTCCGGTGAACCACGCGCCGGAGCAGCTCCAAGTTTTCTCCGGGACGCAGCCCGGTCCTCGCCGGATCCTCTTGGGGGACCACCGCCTCCACAATCTGCGCCACCTCTTCCTCCTCGTAGCCGGGATCGAAAGCCTCACAAATCACATCTGAGGGAGTCGGTGAATATTCCGTCGAGCTGCCGGAGCGCCCGCCGTCTTCAACCTCATCCCCGCAATCCTCCTCCGCGAGCGCCCAAAAACGTCCGCCCACCTTCCGGCGATCACCGGCGGTGACGGCCGTTCTCACGTCCGGCGGCATTCGTCTTGCAGCCCCTCGGTAATGTTAGCGATTTCACAACAAAAACAAGGAGCAAGCATTTGCCACGAATAACACATCATAACTTTCATTTGCCAAAATACTTCACACTAATGTCAAGAGTTACTCCTTATCCTCCTCGACTCAGTGCAATCTCAAAACAGGAATAATTTAAAAGGTTGACTAGTGAGAATTAATCGATGCATACAACAACTCCTGTCAACTGCAGCTTGCAACCCCTAAAAAAAAAAACCACAGCTTGCAGCTAAGACCAGTACTTTGGCCAAGTAAAAATTTCCCCTAAACTTGGGAACTGAATCCGGACGAGCGAAGACAGCATCCCCTTGCTGAGTTTGTAGCTAAGCAACGACTTCTCCTCCAACGTCCACTCCTGGAGCATGTGCTTGCAATTCTCACACACTGGACTCTTATAAAGTTTTATGTCCTCGAGATTCACCGCTGCTTCCATGATATTCCTGGCAAAGCGCACGATATTTTCTTCTGCTTCAAACCTCCCATAGATTCTGAGCTCGGCAAGGTTGTGGTGCTTGAAATCAGATGCAGATGGCTCCCACTCTAGTCCCTTGTCCTTCTCCTCGCTAAAGGCATACTTTTTTCTCCGCTCCCCAGTTACCATTTCACATAAATGGTCCCGCACCTGCATTTGGTCAGGTCAAAAATTCTTAACTGGACACAGCAAGTTTGAACTTCGAAATGACATAATAAAAACGAGAATTGAATAATCAGCACAAGAGTTCACCAAGATGCGTAGTTCCTTAAGGGTGGGTGCACCTTGAAGTATGAACATTATCCAACTCAGATCGCATTCTTCAGAAATGTTAATCAAATTCACAAGCCTTAGCTTGTGTAACACTGGTAACAATTGTCTTCGACCTTCCGGCTTGACCCAAATCTGCACAAGAGTGGGGAAACGCAGAACTATGTTAACCAAAAAGAATGATTATAACCTCCACCCACAACATACACCAAAACTTACGCACATCACTGACAACATTGAGAACCTTCACTAACCTTTTCACTTTTGAAGTTCAAATGCAGGTTGCTTATGGCGGTTTCACCCAGCAACTCACTTATCTTGAGCATCTTGTGCCAAGAAAAACCAGTATTAATGATGCTCACAGTGTGGAGAAGTGGGACATAGCCAAGACAGAAGGGGTCATCTTGAGATCGAAACATATTAAATTTCAGTACTGTGAGTTTTGGTACCCACTTCAGATCAACCCTCTTAATAAGCATGCTACGGCCAATCACCAGTTCACTGAGTTGTGAGTGTTCCACTTCCAGCAAAGACTCAATGCCCATATCACAGTGGTAGAGGCAGAGGACCTCGAGTTGCTTGCATATACTGAAAATTTTGGGAAAGTCTGATTCTCCTAACCTCAAATTCTCTAGCGTGAGGCGTGCAAGACCACCAAATGCGTTTGGACACGAATCAATTAATGACATGAACTGCCTCCCATGAGTGAGCAGGTCATTATTGGTAAACTTCGTGCGCACCTTGGTCAAGATTGTAAACTCAACTGAAGCAACCTTGTGTGTTGCTATGGTGTTGTCAACAGTCTGACCAATGAAAATGGACTCATCTCCCAAGTAGAATTGCATGCACAGCAGGTGAATGGTGTGTGGACTTCCAGCCCTCTTTTCCAGTATGCTCCTGGTTGCTTCCAGCACGTTGGTATTGGCCCGAACTATATCATCTGAGGTTAACTTCCTACCTTCATGTTTGGGTTGAAAAGAAGCAACCATTATAGCAATCTTTGAGAGCATAGCAGGGATCTGCTTCCAGCGTCTGGAGAGGATGGTGGCTCGTGCAGCATCAGCGATATCAAGTCGTTCCACAATGTTGAGCAGAACGTCATCAGGCAACTTGCTGAGTCTGTCAACTCCATTGTCCTCCTACATTTGATACGGAAACAAATCATAGTTGATTTCTTATATTAGTCTCATCACAGGTGTAGTTTTAATATTCTCCACAAACATAGACACAATTTTCATGCTTCCTACAGAAAGACGCAATTTTGATTGTACAACTTTTATACTTGCCCACAAAAGGATGCAATTTTGATTATACAGTTTTTATCCTTTTGACAAAAAAACCCTCGCAAATTTGACTATATACTTTCAAGGGACTGAGGCAATTTTGATATATTTTCCAACCAAAAAGGTAAAATTCGACACGAATTCTGATCATGCGCCAACTTTGTAAGAGCTCTATACCTAAAGGAAAAAAGGAACAGGAGGACAAACTCACCACCATATGGAGGGAGGATTTGCCGAGGCCGTCCACGGATGCTTTGGCCATGACTCGCCGAAGGGAGATGATCGTATCCTCTTAAAACTGGCGGGTACCACGGTCGCCGCCAGGCCAGGTCAGAGTGATGGCAGCTCGTAGACTTTATTAAAACTGAAACAGGAGCAGTTTCTGATTGCAGCCCGGGAAGGACTGCTTTGAATCCGGATTGCCGCTGAAAAAAGGAGCCGCTTGGATTGCGGACCGCGACTCGGAGAGGAGCCGCTTGATTCCTTGGATTGCGTGGCAGCTCGAAAAGGAGCTGCTGCTGCTGCTGCTGCTTCGGTTGGGAACTGCAGCTCAGCGGGAGCTGCTTATTCGGTCGTCCCTTGTCAAGCACCACTCGATCCTCATGCGAGGCCTCAGGCAAGGGCGACGGCGCGAGGCTGGAGCTCGGCACAAGGCAGGCGGCGCATCACTCTGACCTCAGATCCCCTTTTCGGCTTTTCCTCTCTGACGATGAAACCCTATCGAGGGTCACCGTTGATGTGGCCTGCGATGGAACGATGTCACGGATGGGCTAAAGGCCCAACCCGCGATTGCACTACTTTTCGGAAAAACAAAATTAGCTTGTCTCACGGTCCGCGTCTGATACGCGCCATCGAGTCGTGCCCGAGCTTCGGTGACGTTCCACTCGCCGAAGCAGAGGCGGTTCAGGCGCCGGCGGGAGCCTGCTGCGAAGCGCGGCCGCGTGGGCCGGTGCGGTCGGTCAGCATGCGGCGCGAGGAGCTAGGCCGCGGCAAGGTGTGCCTCCAGATCCCGTGACAGCACGGCGTGGCAGAGGCATGGAGCCGTGGGCGGCGGCGGCCCGGAGGGCCTTGGGGTCGCGGCGCGTTGCATTAGTGTGGCCTGGCTCCAACGGTGTCGTGGCCATTGATACGTTTCCAACGTATATATAATTTCTGATTTTTCCATGCTATTATAGTATCAATCTTAGATGTTTTATATACATTTACAAGTAATAATATTTTTTTTTTTGACTAACTTAGTGCCCAGTGCCACTTGCCATTTTTTGCTTGTTTTTTACTTTGCAGAATATTAGCATCAAACGAAGCCCAAATGGCACGAAACTTTTTGGAGATTTTTTTTTCTGGCAATAAAAGACCTTGGAAGCTTCGGGAGGGGACGAGAAGACGAAGCAGTAGCCCACCGGGAGGGGACGAGAAGACGAAGCAGTAGCCCACAAGGCACCAAGAGGCTGGTCAGCCCAGCCCTTGTCTCCCACCCCTTTTATGACGAGTGTCACAAGGTATTATTCTGCTCATTGCTATCCCTAGGAGGACGCTGCTACATCAGCTCGCCAAAGGGTTCGGTCTACTTCCTTGAGATGCAGCCGATACCCTGGCTGGTGAAGGTGGTTAACTAGTGCCGCCATGCCAAGAAAGACTACATTTGTTATGTCGTTCCTGGTCTGTGGCACCCATGGGAGGATGTTGTGGTGCGGTACTGGAGAGGCATGGAGCGCTTCGGCAACGTTCAGGCTTATAATCTAACAGAGCTATTCACAGTGGGCAGCATTACCGGCCGCATTGAGGTGTTGAAGGTGGACATCGCCCGCCGGAGCCTGGTCCCCGTGAGGAGCCTTGGCCAGCATGCGGTGTTTCTTGGCCTGATGCACTGCTTGCACATCTCCACAGAAACATTCCCCTCCATTTCTGCCTGCTCGATATACTTGGGCTGCTATCATCAACAAACTTGCGGATTCAGCATCTATCATATCAACAACAAGAAGAAACATGGGATGACAGAACCCAAGCACAAGTTCGTCTTCATTGTAACACTGGGTTTAGTTCCTGCTGCCAGACCCTACAACACCTTGACGAGTATCTTGTACTCTATGTCAACCGGAGACACAACCTTAGTAGGTCATGTCTCAATCATACCAGCTCTTATTGTAGGGAGTACTCTCGCTAGTGCATATGTATCTATCCGTACGTGTGGTTGCCTGTTTAATTTGGCATGTGATCGATCAACCTTGACAGCAGCCAAAGAAAAACTTTTGCTCTCTATTTGGTGTAACTTTTGCAACCTAAATGAGCTGGGCTTTGTGTTGAGATTTCAATTGAGAATGAACTTTTGATAATTTGATGTCCTTAAATATACTGCAATGAGTATGTACACAAAAGAACACGCGAGGGCACTTTGTTAGATTAATGTTTTTCTTCTCTTGTCGTAAACTCGCAAGTACGTACTGGATTTATAGTTTATATCTCTCTATTTTGTGTCGTTATTCTTTCAAGATGAGATGGACCGGCACGGCAATGTATCACTGTAATCAGGCTAGACAAGTTCTCTATTTTGCAAATAAAAATATGAATGGACAAGTTCTCTGGGTCTTCTTGTGTTTCCTGATGTTGACATTAGATACTCTTCAACAGCTCACGTACGTTTGGTTGTACTCCGTCCGAAAAATCTTGTCCTAAGCTTATTTCTCAAATGGATGTATTTAGCACTAACTTGGTGCTAGATACATCCATTTAAGGGATAAACTTTTTCGGACGGAGGAAGTATTTGGATATGGTAGCTTGAAAAGCAGTTGACACAGTAGTAATGCTAGCTGATAGAACACAGTGTACTGCTCTTCCAAAAATACAGGAAAGATGTGACGACTGAGCATACGGATATGCTGAAGTGGACTGGAAATAGCCAAGTACATGGATGATTCTTTGGACATATGTCTAGTGATTTACACCCTTGCATGTTATTTGGATAATTATACCCATAATTATTACATTGCTTTTTCAGGACAAGGGTGAGGTGGTTCTCTCCCATGTTCTGGTAACTGAAAAACTCCTGAACATTTAAAGGGGTGCAATACCCATTCGTACTCGTTGAGAGGGTTCCAATCATGGCCTTGCTGAGAGAAAAATGAGGTAGGAAATTGGTAGAGTCATCACTTCAATGTTTGAATGATCATAGTGCCCGGCTCAACACTGGTATTGCACTTTGGTCCATACTTAGCTACACACATACTATGGTCATATCTTTGATCAAATCAAATCATAAGCATCACTGTTGCTATGGAGATGGATGCAAGAATATGACACTACTAGGAAAAGGCCTACTAATGACGCACCGGTTTTGCCTACTAATGGCGGTGCGCCATTAGTAACACGCCACTAGTATTTTTTACTAATGGCGCACCACTGGTGCGCCATTAGTATCTGGTATACTAATGGCGCACCATGCAGTGCGCCATTAGTATGTAACACCATGTTGCTATGGAGATGGATGCAAGAATATGGGGATGGTTAACCGAAGGTCACCACTATGTTTTCTTTTTTTCCTTCTAAACAGAGGATTTTTTTTGTCGAGTGTGTTTAAGATATTGGTTTGTGACCCATCGCTGATCAAGTCAAATGATTTGATATATTTTATGGTTTACAGTTCATGGAAAATGTAGATGAATAAAATGGGATCAAATAAGCTAGTGAAACTTCAAATTCACCAACAGCTTATTTTCTGTACCGCTGTATGTACGGTGTACTTGTTCAAATAAGCAACCGGCATCACTACTATCAACAATAATATTGCATTGCTTAAGCATGCCAACACGTGTTGGAAACACGACCATAGCGTAGCGGCGAGGCTCCCGGGCAACTATAGCACAGCTATCGCGGCTATTTTGCGGGAGATTTGATACTATGGTTACAATCCTCCCAAGCCTAAATAAACGAGCCATCTGAAACAAGTGAGACTTCTGGCCCCAAATGCTTAGTGAAAAAAAAAACTGTGTACAATTTTTCTATCGAAGAATTTAGAGAACGAATGTTGTCCTAGTAGTCTTGCTTTCCGGCACCATAGTCGACATAGATTTGCCTCGTAGCTGCTCACACGCATGATCGTGATGGAACTGTGATATCAGCACAATAATGTGGAAACCTCCATCAGTGTCGGCGTGTCACGCTGTAGTGGCGTTCTTTTTCTATATGTATTTTGCTTATGTGAAGTTTCTTAAGCATTATGATGTGGTTTGAGCCAGAAGAATGCCATGGGTTAATCAGTCTCTCGTGTTGCACATCCAAATTACACTGGTTGCGGGTTGGGTAGGAGGTAAAAGTATAAGTACACAAGGATAGAGGTCACACACCGGAGATGTTTTGCGGGTACTGATGTCTACTACGCAACCTTCTTTTTTAGATGTTGTTGGGCCTCCAAGTGCACAGGTTTGTAGAACAGTAGCAAATTTCCCTCAAGTGGATAACCTAAGGTTTATCAATCCGTGGAAGGCGTAGGATGAACATGGTCTCTCTCAAGCAACCCTGCAACCAAATAACAAAGAGTCTTTTGTGTCCCCAACACACCCAATACAATGGTAAATTGTATAGGTGCACTAGTTCGGCGAAGAGATGGTGATACAAGTGCAATATGGATGGTAGATATAGGTTTTTATAATCTGAAAATATAAAAACAGCAAGGTAACTAATGATAAAAATGAGCGTAAATGGTATTGCAATGCTAGGAAACAAGGCCTAGGGTTCATACTTTCACTAGTGCAAGTTCTCTCAACAATAATAACATAATTGGATCATATAACTCTCCCTCAACATGCAACAAAGAGTCACTCCAAAGTCACTAATAGCAGAGAACAAACGAAGAGATTATGGTAGGGTACGAAACCACCTCAAAGTTATTCTTTCCAATCAATCCGTTGGGCTATTCCTATAAGTGTCACAAACAGCCCTAGAGTTCGTACTAGAATAACACCTTGAGACACAAATCAACCAAAACCCTAATGTCACCTAGATACTCCAATGTCACCTCAAGTATCCGTGGGTATGATTATACGATATGCATCACACAATCTCAGATTCATCTATTCAACCAACACATAGAACCTCAAAGAGTGCCTCAAAGTTTCTACGAAGAATCAAGACGAAAACGTGTGCCAACCCCTATGCATAAGTTCATGGGCGGAACCCGCAAGTTGGTCACCAGAACATACATCAAGTGAATCACGTGATATCCCATTGTCCCCACAGATATGCACGACAAGACATACATCAAGTGTTCTCAAATCATTAAAGACTAAATGCGATAAGATAACTTCAAAGGGAAAACTCAATCCATTACAAGAGAGTAGAGGGGAGAAGAAACATAAGATCCAACTGTAATAGCAAAGCTCGCGATACATCAAGATCGTACAAATCAAGAACACGAGAGAGAGAGAGATCAAACACATAGCTATTGGTACATACCTCGGCCCCGAGGGTGAACTACTCCTCCTCGTCATGGAAAGCGCCGGATGATGAAGATGGCCACGGTGAGAGATCCCTCCCGCAGGTACCGAACAGGTCTCGATTGGTTTTGGTGGCTACAGAGGCTTGCGGCGGCGGAACTCCTGATCTATTTTGTTCCCCGAAGTTTTTAGGGTATATGGGAATATATAGGAGGAAGAAGTACGTCGGGGAGCCACGAGGGGCCCACGAGGTGGAGGGCGCGCTGGGGGAGGGCGCCTCTACCTCGTGGCTCCTCGCTTCTTTCCCCGACGTGCACTCCAAGTTTTTCCGTAGCTTTCCTTCCAAAACTAACTTCTCCAGCTTGGTTTCATTCCGCTTCGACTTCGCTTGATATTCCTTTTCTTCAAACATCAAACAAGGGAAAAAAATAGGAACTGGCACTGGGCTCTGGGTCAATAGGTTAGTCCCAAAAATAATATAAAAGTGTAAAATAAAGCCCATAAACATTCAAAACAGTAGATAATATAGCATGGAGCAATCAAAAATTATAGATACATTGGAGACGTATCAGGTGCCGCCGACTATCGAGCACCAGAGGTGACGCCATGGCACATGCCGACTAGGAGGTGGTCCATGATGTCAGCCGGTGGAGGGAGATACTGAGTGACAAGTGAATTCTTTTGTCTACGCACCGCGGCCATGTCCCCGTGAGTTAAGTTGAACTCATTTGACAAATATTGCTTAGTCTTTTAGTGGATTGTTAAGAGCATAGTGAACTCCTGTTGTTGATGCGGCTATGGCGAAAGCTTTTGTGTTGAGAGAAGGTCTCCTTCTAGCACAACATGTGGGTAAATTTCCTTCACTATTCATATATATTGTCTTCGGGTAGTTCAAATTATGAAGGATTGAGGTTTCTCGGCTACTTCAGCGACAACTATGTATGCTGATTGCTATATGCTTATTTCTAGTTTTAATAATATGCTTGCATTAGCCTGCTACGAATGCTTCAGTTTCGACTGATACCTGTATCGAGGACGATGACGCCCTCTAGCTTTATTTTAGAGTCTTCTAAACAATGTAATCATTTTATATAATCAATAAAGGCCATGATGACTTTCCTTAAGAAAGAAGAGCATATATGGCGTTCTTGGATTGAGTATTACAAGAACAAGAACAACAATTAATTGGCCAAATGCAACACTTGGCATGGATCAACAACTCAAAGGAGAAGAAATTTGCACTCGATAGCATAACATTGTCATTTTTCTGGATGGAATACTAGCGTTGAGCCATCCACTCTTACATAGAGACAGTGTTACTACTCATTCATATAAGCCTCATCACCCAACATTTTCTCTAAAAAAAATAAGTCGCTGGAATTTTTTTCTTCGAAAAGGGGGGCTCCCCGGCCTCTGCATCAGAACGATGCATATGGCCAACTTTATAAATAAGCAAATAGGTTCAACAAGGTCTTAAAGTCTCCAAACGAAAGTAAAGCAAAGCTCAGAAAGAGCCAAAGGGCCAATAACATAACTAGCCAAAAAAAGCCACAACCGGCTGGCATAAGAAAGATAGGTAAACTAATTGCCCATCCTATTACATGACCGCCATCCAAACCGGTTGAAGATATCCCGTGCTACCATCTCCCACCGGATAGATCCAGTAACCAAACGCTCCCTGGCCTCCGTCAGAGTGA
Source organism: Aegilops longissima (assembly GCA_021605205.1). NCBI lineage: Eukaryota > Viridiplantae > Streptophyta > Magnoliopsida > Poales > Poaceae > Aegilops > Aegilops longissima. The sequence goes on along the minus strand of CM038681.1, from coordinate 596,676,691 downwards.
GTAGCGACCACATACGGATCAATGCAGTGGCTCGGAAGATAACCTACAAAAAATGAATATTTGTTGTTCTATTAAAAACCAAATCATTTCTGCAGTTCCAGACTGCCCATAATAAAGCACATACTCCTACGCGAATGTGTCTCGCTGTTTCGGACTATCCCGTTAAGCCACGTTCCGAATAACGCGCTGACAGAACTCAGATGAGTAATATTAAAGGCAATGTGGACTGTCCGCCATAAAACTTTGGCCAACGGGCAATCAAGAAAGAGGTGTTTGATGGTTTCATCCCGATCACAGAAACTACACCTAGTAGGTCCTGTCCAGTTACGCTTTGCCAATTTGTCCTTGGTTAATATGACTTGTTTATGTACAAACCACATAAACACTTTAATTTTCAAAGGAACTTTGACTTCCCAAACATATTTGGAGCTAGGAATAGAGTTTGAATTGATAACATCAAGATACATTGATTTAACTGTAAACTCTCCAGACCTAGTAAGCTTCCAGCGTAATTTATCGGGTTGTTGAGACAGCTGAACCTCCATCAGTCTACTCACTAGATGAAGCCACTCTTCCCAATGATTACCGGCTAGCGTCCTCCTGAACTAAATATTAAGGGGAATGGATTGAAGTAACGTTGCAACGAAAGCATCACGTCGTTGAACAATACGATACAGAGACGGGTATTGAAGTGCAAGGGGGGTCTCTCCGAGCCAAGTATCCTCCCAAAATCGTGTGGTAGCACCATTGCCGATAATGAACTTTGTCCTATTAAAAAAAGACTAATTTGACTCTCATAAGCCCTTTCCAAAAAGGTGAGTCAGTCGGCCTCGCTATCACCTGGGACAAAGTTTTGGAGTGAAGATACTTGTCACGAAGGATCTGGGCCCAAGTGGCATCAGTCTCGACAGATAACTTCGACAACCACTTGCTGAGAAGACATATGTTCTTGACCTCAAGATTCTCAATGCCAAGGCCCCCTTGGTCTTTCGGTCGACAGATAATATCCCACTTGGCGAGTCTGTACTTTCTTTTTAGTTCATCGCTCTGCCAGAAGAATCGGGATCGATAAAAGTCCAGTCTTCTCCTAACTCCAATTGGGACTTCGAAGAAAGACAAGAGAAACATAGGCATACTCGTGAGAACCGAATTTATCAGAATTAATCGGCCTCCGTATGACATGAGCTTGCCCTTCCAGCAACTCAGTTTCTTTTCAAGCGATCCTCAATACACTTCCATTCTCTGTTTGTCAGCTTACGATGGTGAATTGGTATACCTAAATACGTAAAAGGTAAAGTCCCCAATTCGCACCCAAACAATTGCCTATAAGCCTCTTGTTCCTCATTTCCAAAAACAGAACGGTTCACTTTTGTGAAAGTTAATCTTTAACCCGGTCAATTGTTCAAATAAGCATAACACTAGCTTCATATTTCTCGCTTTTGCCAAGTCATGCTCCATAAAGATGATCGTATCATCGGCGTAAGGATAGACACACCTCCATCAACTAGATGAGGCACCAATCCACCCACCTGACCAGCCTCTTTAGCCCTTCCTATCAGAATTGCCAACATATCAACTATAATGTTGAACAAAATAGGAGACATCGGATCCCCTTGTCTCAGGCCCTTATGTGTCTGGAAATAATGACCTATGTCGTCATTCACTTTAATTCCAACACTCCCTTTTTGCGTGAACGATTTGACCTGGCGTCGCCAGGCTTCATCAAAACCTTTCATACGCAAGGCCCGTTGAAGAAAAGGCCATTAAAGCCGAGTTTGTTGACTTGACTTTAGTCCCATCAATCCTTTGCAGACACAAACAAACATGTAACCAGATTCCTTTTACAACCACATTTGCTTTTCTCACGTAGAGATCACATTTCCAACCACTTGAACATTTTGTAACAATAAAAGGAAATAAATCTATGTACACATTTCGCGATCTGTATGTACATATATTAAAGAAAAAGAATTAGTATACAACATCAAACTAGCTTCATTCCTATCAGATCAATGGCTTGGACGAATGGTTATGCTTTATTGACTATACAACATCTCATCTTTTACTGTTTGTCTCGCATCCCATGTACTATCTTTTGCACAACGCTTTTGCTACCTCATTTTCCTCTAGCAAGGTAATGTGCTTCACGTGCAGTGATCAGAATAGGGGATTTTTTTTATCCTCACTACGTTCTAGCCTTGCTACTACCTTGCTGCGGTGGTGGCTGCTGCTACCGCTTGGGGAAGCTAAACACGAAGGGGCGAGAGAAGCATCACAAGGTGAAGAATCTATATCTATACCAATATAAAAAGACCCAAAGGAGCAGATCCAACTGATCTCGACCATCAAACCAGGTCAATCCAACGACCTACACTCCTCCAATGGCAAGCGTTCAACATGTTTAACGTGCAATTAATATCATACCAAATATTGTACTAATCACAGAATTATACACAAATAATAGTATACCTAATATCCACGTGCAATTAATATATTGCCTAAATATTAACGTGCATTGCACGTGCGCATTCACTAATTAACCCCAAAAAGGCAAATGGCTTCTGCTATTATTATTTTTACCATTCTTTGATCTTCCGTGCAACAGATAACACATGATAGATCGTCTGACCATGACTTGGTACCGATTAGACTGCATAAAGCACGTGGAATCGTATTATCAGATTTTGCACTAGAAGTATCCGCGGGTGAAGCCAAGATGAAAGCAGTTGTAATCAACTGCGATACAAGGAGAAGTTGCCATGATATTCCTGGGACACAAGCTCTTCCATTAGCCAAAGTGCAGCATGCACGTACAGTGAACTATTGAACCGAAGAACGATAGTTATACTCACAAAAACAATGCAGAATCCTGACCACTCTCACTCCCAAAAGGCCAGACGACCATCATTCTAATCATAATAGTTCAACTTAATAATTGAACCTGGCATATGTCTCTATTCTTCAACTATATTTTGCTTTTCGTATGCTTCACTTCCTTCTCATGGCTATGAAGGGATGCCCGTGGGCGTTCCAATTCGTAGGCAGTTGGTGGTGGCCCAGGAACACTTAAAGTTTGTCTTTGTTTATTATCTGTACCATCATTCTATAGTCACTCCCTCTGTCTCAGCAAACCAGTTGCATTGTTATATATGTTGTTGATCACAAATCCAATTACTTAGTCGTATTTTATAGAATTTAAGACCTTGGAACAACCTCTCTTTAAATGACATCCATGTGAATTTCCAAAGGTGGTGTTCATTTATATGTCTAAGTGACAAAACACACAACCACCATAAAATATGCATGCACGCTGCACACAGCCAAAGGCATTGTAAGAGACACCATGGTCTCACTAGATGCAGAGGCATATCATATACAACCTAACATATACTTGTGTCAATCTTGAAACTGAAACTTGGTGAGAGAAGCGGAACAACCATGCTCCCAACGCTAGGCCACATACTCATATTTATTCCTTTGAAAATTATAGTTGATACATTATTCACGAGTCCAGTTACTAATTCCAGTGGGTATGCTATACTTACCAAGCTCTTTTGGTTTCATGTATTTTGTGAAATTTAGAAAGTGCCCAAGCGCATTCCAAACTACCCAGAGAGAAAATCATGTCTTTATTGTGTTATCATCCATACTGTATTTTAATTAAAGTAACTGTAAATAAATATGGGGAGTTTCTAATAAGTACCTGAGTTTTTGTTTTACTTGGGAGTCCTTAGATAACTTTCACCGAAGTTATTTGGTGACATGATGATGAGTCCTTAGATAAGGGAGTGTAGTAGCCATTCATAGCGGTTGAGAGGGTTCCGATCATGGCCTTGATGAGAGAAAAATGAGGTAGAAACTTGGCAGATTCTGGATAATGTGATGGAGCAGGAGGTTGTCATCACTTCAGTGTTTGAATGAGTACGAGCGGCTAGCTCAACACTTGTATTGCAGTTTGGTCGTTGCTGCTGTACATCTGCTCAAGTGCTAATGGTATGTTGTCGAGTGCCCATTTCTTCTCCATTGAGGTGATTCATGCAAGTGTTACATTTGAGTAAATGTCCTTCTTCTAGTACTCCATCCGGAAATGATATGCTCTTATAAATGCTCTAAAAGACTGAGCAATATTTAACGGACAAGTTCAGATCAGCTCATAGGTACTAGTACGTGGCTGCAGTTCTCAGGAAGGAGAATTCACCGGTCACTCACTATCGGCCTCCACCACCAGCCATGGCGCTCAGTCTTTGCACTGCCTCCTCGTCGGTCTGCACCATGGCGCTGCAGGTAACATTCTTGACCATTGAGTAAATAATGGAAGGCCTCTTTCAACCGCTAACGGGATGGCACTCACGTAATGAATATTTTGAGTAGCCAGCTTTAACTTCTGATCAATGTCGCCTCCATCCACCAACAAAACCTTCTTCTTTTCATTTATTTGTAAGTCTTCAAACATGCAAAGCTACAAAAGAAATCTTGTTCAGGTAAAATTTCCATGCATTCTTATTCACTGCAAAGAATGTTCAGACAGAGAAACTCGGACTGGGCTTTACATTGTTTTTTTCTTTTTGCATGCAGGATAAATGATGTCCAGGCCCACTGCCAAAATGGACGGGCCCCTATTAAATTGACACGTAAAAACGATGTCTTCGCTAACGGGCCGGCCCAGCACGCCGAGGTGGAACGCGGCTTATCAGTCCCGTGCTGAAAAAAAAAACTCACGCGCACACACACACCGGGGAATCGAAACCCTCGTCTCTCCTCTCGCCCGACCAAGGGGCGACGCCGCCTCCGCCGTCCCGGCCCGACCTCTTCCCCGTCGCCACGCCCCCGCCAAGTTCAACCGTCGGCGACGGCGACGGCGAGGACCCTGTGAGCCGAGTAACGTCTTCCTCGCCCTTCCCGTCAACCCTGCGGCGCACCCCGCCGCCGCCCTCCCCGTCGCCGTCTCCAGATCCAAGAAGGTGAGCTCCTCTTCCTACCACTACTCCCACTGCGCTTGTCAGCGGTATCTTCTGGGAGATATATGGCCGGTTGCTGATGGAGTTCTGGGTGATTAATTGACTCTGTATTCCAGATCTTCGGAAGGGAACGCTATAGTCTACTGCGTGCTTGCGGTTTATTCGTTGATTTGGTTTTGATGCCGTGTTAATTTGCCGGTAGAACATGCGTAATCTTGGCTGCGAGTTTGTCCGCTATCTGTTCTGGGGTTTAGGTTTAGTGAGCACGGAAGAGGGGATTTATTTTTGCCCACCCACCTCAAAGTTGAGATCTTTAGATGCCGTGTTAATTTGCCGGTATGATATGCGTAATCTCGGCTGCGAGTTTATCTTGTATCTGTTCTGGGGTTTAGTGAGAGGGGCTTGTTTTGTTGTTTGATGAACTCAAGTGCACCCCAAAGTGGAGATCTTAAAACTCAGTCTCGGCAACGCCATGGTTTCGGCCTTTTTGGGTTCACATGAGATAGTTCTGTGAGCTGCTGATGGTTGGCTAAGTATTTCCTTCTTTCATTTTAGGTATTAATCACTTGCGATTAATATTGTTTATATTTGGATTAGGTGTCCTATTGTGGCGAATGTATTGCTGAATTATTTAGTTTGGGTATGGATACCATATCCTGCATGTCTGTAATGGGTCTTTAGCCTTCAAATTCATGGGCGACCTAAAAGTTGTTTCATTGCCCATTGTGCGTAGTTCTATATGTACAATGGTCCTATTGAGAGTGTTGTTTTAGTGTTTACATAAATGTTTGAGGTATAAAGTGCCTAGATTTTCCCCATGAATCCATGATCAGTTGTGTCTATATTCTGCTTGTTTAGGTTGTTAGCTTATCAGTTCCCCTTGTGGCGTATGTTGGTCAGTTGGCAGTTTGTGTATGTTATTCCCCTTAGTGTTGTTTAGACCCATCAAAGGAGTTGTTTTGGGTTTTAACAGTTTTTTTCTTCTCTTTGTCAGATGGAAAATAAGTTGAATATAGTTCAATGATTTCTGTTGGGACATCAGACGCTCTGGAGCCGTTCTGTCAACTCAGGACAACTTGGGGTACAGTTTCAGGTATGTGCTTCAGTGTCACATCTCATTTATCCTTTCTCTAGGAGTAAGTGTGATTCTTTTTTTCTATTGTTTGCACACCAGCATGATTCTGTGGGCCACCATAATTAGCTTTGTTTGCCATCCTTCTAATAAATTATGGCTTTTCTGCACGATATATAAATGCCAAACAAATATAACTCAGCAGCATATTTTTTGTTGGTGTGGTTTTTCATTTGGACCTTTCCTCCCCCTTTACTTGTGATCTATTTGTTGTTAGCAGAACACAGCTACCACGTTTAGTCATCTGTGATATGCAGAGACTGTTTTCTTAGAATCTGACTTAAATGTGCAGTTAAAGATGACCCAAACTATTGACAAAGTTGCGATAATGCTTAATCTTCAACCAAAGGTTTCTTTTGTACCTATAGACTACAAGAAAACGTAGTTTACTTGGTTGACTTTTAGAAGAACCAGCAACTGTGGTCGTTTGGTACTTGGGTACTTTAAACAATGTAGGCTTAGGGTTCCACGTGCCTAGAAATCACTGGAAGACAATTGCAGTAGGGAGAAAACAATAAAGGAATTCATGGGAGCTGATAGTTATCTTTCTCCTATGCAGGATTATGTAAATGCCAACTTTTGGAGTTTGTGCCCTTTTGGTTTAGTCATCAAGACACTAGCTAGCGATTATGTAAAGAGACAAATGAACTGTTAATTGCCACCAAGTTGGCGAAATCAATGGAACACAGCAATTGAGGGGAGACTAATGTCAGTGCCCAAGGTCTCTGCAGTCGGAGACAGTAAAAATTAAACTTTAGTATTCATCAAGTTTGGCAAAACCGCTGGACCAGAGTAAATGAAGGAGAAACTTCGACTCAAGTTGTTGATGCCGAAGATTTCTGTTATTGCTGCTTCAAACATCCGCTTGATAGGAAGCCCTAGATTTTTAGATTTAGCATTCTTGCAAGTGTAGAAAGAAAGCAGTGTTGTCCCTTGTTTGCCTGTAAAGTGTTGTTGTAATGAGATAATTTTACATCAGAGTGTTATTTGTCTATGGATCTTGATTGTGACTTGTTCTGAACGAGTAAACAAGTAAAGATAATAATAAAGCATGATTGTGACTTGTTTGGCTTTGTGTGGATACCTGTCATTTCCTGTCTGGCTGTTTGGTCCCAGGCTCAGCAGTAAAATAAATCATGGATATTTACCATGCTTATATGTTTTTTGGAGGCAAATAAAAACTACTCCCTCCGTCCCATAATGTAGTGTCAAAAAACGTCTTACAATATGGGACGGAGGGAGTAAATAGAAGCCAATTTTTTTATAGATCTTCTCTTTCAGTGTGTCTGTAAAGAACCCCTGTATAAAGCGTGGAATTTGAAATTTCTCAAAAAAAAAGGTGTGAAATTTGGAATGTACATGTGACGTGACATGTCCCACATGGGATAGTTTTAAAACACTCTCAGAACAAATCCCCTATGAGTGAAAATCCATGCCCCTCTAGAATATGATTTTTTCTGCCGCTTGTTCTTTGATCGTACTTTGTTATACAACCGTCTGTCATTCAAGTGCCTTGGCTTGTCATTGTTTCTTTTGAGGTCATTCTGATCAAAATCTTTTGCACATAGTATGCATTTATGCTTTATCTGCATAATGTTGAAGTAATATTTTTTTGGTTGACTGTATACATATTTTTTGACTATTTCAGAGAGCATCAGAATATTGTTGGATAAGCTGGAAGGGAGGTCCTTATCAGGGACTATTTAACATCCGCAATTTCATCAGACTAATACGGTTAAAATGGCTGGTGTTGCTAGGAAAGGGAGGTCCAAGTGGGACACACAGGAAATTTCTCCTGATATTGTTGAGATCAGTGAAGATGACTCTCCTCCTAAGAATACAGATGATCGCCACAAAGATGTGATCCCTACTCAGGATCTCACTAATGATAATGGAAAGCGACTTGGTGAATCTTCTAACCTAAAACCTGATGCCTTCATGCACCAAGGCAGTACTGAATACGAGCAGGAACACACTGATGGGTTAAATAAAGATGTCAAGGAAAGGCAATCTAAAGCGTCAACTGAAAGGTCGCATGCTCCTAGAATGGCTGAAGAGGGGCATAATAATGATGACTGGGGTAAGTTAGCTTCTTTGGAAAAGGCAACTGGTAACCAAGCTATGAGCAGAAATGCTGATGACAGAAGACGTGGAGATGGATGGGGCACAGCTGCTAGCCGTGGTTATTCTTCTAGGGTGTCGTCTGGTCCAGATGCATGGAAGCAGCGCACTCGCAGTCCATCTCCAAGAGGTGCTTGGAACAGGTCACGCAGGTACGGTTGAACAAGCAGTTACTTCCCTTCTTAGTGACCTTTTGAGCAATTAATTCCCTTTTTTGTGAGAAAAGTAACCAGCTTTTTTTACTGTGCCTGTATTGATACTTTGGTTATGTGTTCCATGTATATCGTTTTGAAAAGCAACTTTTTGAGCTAATTTGGAGTTGAAGCTTTGCTATTGCTGGAAGTATCCAAGATAGAATTTATGGGTATGCTGCAAAAGTAAATCAGGCTAGGGCCTACAGGTCTTCATTAGGTTTACTTGTTGATCATCTCTACTTGTGCACAAGCACCATACCATATCATCTTCTTTGCAGTACAAATTAGAAGAAAGAACTACATAAGTTGGTTTTTATTATTTGTATTATACTGGCGGTCAACATCTATTATTCATTTTGATTTGCCAGATGATTTGTTGATTTAAGAAATCTTCTGAATTTCTACTAGAAGATGATTGTTTGAAATATTGTTGTAAGATTTAGTTCTATAGATTTACCTTTTCTCTGCTACAATTTTTCTAACAGGAACAGAAGTGGCTCCAGAAGCAGGAGTAGAGAGCGAGTTAGAGGGAGAAGCAGAAGTCGAAGTCGGAGTCCTTATTTTGACCGTGGATCTGATTGGAGGGCTGAGAGAGGCAGAATATCTGGAGGGCCTTCTTTGCTCTGCAGAGATTTTACAGCTGGTAGATGCAGAAGAGGCTTGCATTGCAGGTTTCCTCATGAAGATGGTGGGCGAAGGCAGTTCGACGAGCCTTATCCCGCAGACTCGAGGGAAAGGTATGGCCATCAGAACAAGGATTTCATGGATCCACGAGAACCAGACGACTATGTACGGAGCAGGCAACCTCGAGGTCATTTTGATGAAGGTACTTGGGAAAGATCTGAACCCCGAAGAGATTACAGGTCTTCTGATCAATGCCATGAGTTTGTCAAAGGAAGGTGCAGCAGAGGTGCAAGTTGCAGATATGTTCATGATGAGTCCGCTTCTCATGCTGGATGGAGAGATGATGCTAGGGAAACAGCTCATGTGAGAGGTGGTCCTGATTCATCCTTTGGGAATAGGACAGAGCACCGTAGAGAACAAAAAAGGCCCTGTAAATTTTTTGCTGAAGGTCGCTGCCGTCGTGGTGAAACTTGTCCATACCTCCATGAGGAAGCTCCCCAGAGTCAAATGGGCCCAGGTGCATCTGATGAGCCTCCAAAATACAGTGGTGGGCGCACACCAAGAGGAAATTATTCGAATTGGGGCGAAGAAACTAATGCCCCACATGCAGGTTCTCATATTTTATCCAGAGATGACAGGGAAAACCCTGGTTCTCAGCATACTGCCAGAAGTGATACTGGATATGGGTACAAAAACCGGCAATTGGAAGATGCTGGAAGGGATCAGTACCAGATAATTCCTCAGGAGGATTTTGGTTCACAAGGGCGAAACAAACCTGAAATGTCTGCTTCAAAACAGCCACAGTTTTTAAGTCCTATCCAAACAAGTGCAGATAGCATGAACAATGACAAGGTATCTGACATGGATGGTCTGAGTGCATCTGCTACCACTGGCAATTTGAGTATGCAAACTGGGATACATGCTGCTAATCTTTTAAGTGGGCAGAGCTTGAGCCAAATAGCGCAGAGCCAAGATGCAGTTCCTCAAACTTCTGGGGCACCAATTCATCCAGTCACAAGCCAGCAGCAGGATGCTACATCCATGTTGCCTTTTAATATCCAACCGCATGAGAGCAACTTTTCATTACATCCGAACAGGCAAGACCAGTTTAGCAACTTCTCATTACATCCAGACAGGCAAGATCAATTTGTAGCTTCTCAGGCAACTGCAAATAACTCAGCTCCTAGCATGCAGAATCAGCCAGTAGCCGCTCCTTATATGGGACACGGCCAACACAGCTACACTCTAGGTTCACAGGCATTGCCTGCATTTAATGGACATAATTTCAGTGTCGCTGGTCAAGTTCCGCAAGATCGCCCAACGCCTTTCTATGCTGGGCAGAGTCAGGCAACCGTTGACATGTCCAATCCTAAGCAAGAGAGTGGTACTCACAGCATGCAAAACACACATAGTTTCCAGCCCGTTGCTCCAAATATGCAAGCTCACAGTCAAGCCTTGCCGGGGCTATCTGGAGTGCCTAGCCAAGATACCGGTACCCAAAGCATACAGAACGCACACAATTTCCAGCCTGTTGCTCCTCCATATATGCAAAGCCGGGGTCAAACCTTGCAGGGTTTATCGGTATTGCCAAGCTCCAGCTCAGCTGATAAGCCTGGTGCTCCCCCTGTTCCTCCTAACGAGGAAGAAATTCGCCGTTCATTAACTTCTCTGGCGGCAACCCTCATAATGCAGCCTGGTACAGTTGCTGGACTACAGTTGCCCCAGCCTATTCTGAATCCGAGCTTGATGGCCAGTTTGTCAGCTGTTGAACCCAGTCAGTGGCCTTGGGCACAGCAGCAACAGGCAGGAACGACCCAACTCGCGCGGTCTGAACAGCAAGCTCCCCAGCAGACATTGCCGGCACCATCTACGGCAGTTGGTAGTAGTAATGGCAACAACCCAGCGCCCCAGTCGATTGGTCAGACTGCTGCGACATCAGTGGTTACCGCGCCACAGGCTGCAGAAAATAAGAAAGTAGAATCCAAAGCCAAAGATAGCGATGGCGAGCAAGATGGCGACAAGAATAAAAAGGGCAACAAGGAGGAGTCCAAGGCGCTGAAGATGTTCAAACTCGCGCTTGCAGACTTTGTGAAGGACGCGCTCAAACCTACCTGGAAAGAGGGCCAGCTGACCAGGGAGGTTCACAAAACCATAGTGAAGAAGGTCGTCGACAAAGTCACGAGCACGGTCGAAAACACCCCTCCAACAAAAGAGAAGATCGATGTCTACATGTCCTACTCGAAAGAAAAACTTAGCAAACTTGTACAGGTATAGCCCTCTCACCCACTATTACTCCTGTTGCCCACCTGACACTTCCTTACGTCGCCTAATAACCGGTTTGGTTTGTGTGGCAGGCATATGTTGGCAAGTATGTCAAGGCGTAGCACCATCTCTCGCCGGCCAAAATGGCGACATCGGGCGTCTGTTTTTGTGCCATGTGTGACAGGAAGAATGGAAAGCAGGGTTTAGGTGGCAAGGGTTTCTTTTTGTTCTGTTTCAGGCGCCTTGTGCAAATGTTGCCTAGTGTTGTATCATCGTCGTCTTCTTTTGTACAACAACACCCATTTGAAACATGAACCTTCTGTAGCGGTAGATAGGTATAGGTTATGCAAAAGACGTGGGTCGGTCGTCGTCGTCTTCATGAACACTGGGCGTGTTCCGTGTTTGCATGCATGTAGAACTTGACTTAGCATGACTGCCAATTCAAACTCTGTCCTCTGTTTGTCTGGTTGGTTGCTTGTTTCTTTAGCTTATTCTCTGAAGGAAGTAATGCCTGGCGTGTTGAGGAGAAAGCAGCTACGCACCGTAGCCACATACTGTCACTGAGAATGAGAGTCTCTTTGGTAAATGGAAGTTATCCAGATTCAGTGTAGCATACTGTCTGATATGATATATAGCAGTCTTGCGTACACATATGCTGCAGTTCAGTACAGTGCAGGCTGTAGTATGTTGCTTGCACCAAAGTTAGGGTTAGTTGTCCGCCAGCAACTTCTGTCAGTTCCTATAAACTTCTTCCCGTAAGTTTTATTTTTCATTAAATAAAACTAGCTAAATGGACTAGGGCCCGCCAGCGAGTGACACGCGTGACAGCCATCGACGAGGGGCGGTGTGAGGTGGCGACATGGTTGCGGGGTGTCCGCCTGCGAGGGGTGGCGCGGGTGGTGTCACGTCGGTGGCGATCTGTCGTGTGCGAGGGTTGTCACACGGTTACTATCCCGCCAAAACTATACAGGAAGTTCATCTTCCTGTAAACAAGCGGAGAAGATTGAGGCCAATTACAAGATCCTCCAAAGTGATGGATGGTTTATGGGACTTGTTGGAGAGCTTTTTTTGCCCCAAATTTTCGTAAATGGTGGTCTTTTACAAATACGGTTGATATGTTCAGTCCTTGCAATGTAGTTAGCTGGTCTCAAAATATAACCGTGGATAGTGAGGCATATGTGGTGGTTTCGTTAATTTTAATATTTGGTAACTTCAAGTGAGTCGTCTTTGGTCACTTCGTTAGTAATCTTAAAAAAATTGTAACTTTAAGCGAGGTGCCTGTTGGTGGCTTCATTAATCTTAAACCTTACCAACTCAGGAGGTGTTAGTTTAGAGTAGTGGTAATGTAACCGTAAAAGGAAGCAGACTACAGGGTGGAACAGCTCTGTAATGGAAAAATTAAAACCTGTTTGGTTGTGGCGTGGCAATGCAGGTCGTTCCCGGCGGCTAGCGTGGCGCCAATGGATCAAGGGGTAGCCATTACGCTGGACCCGGAGGAGAGTGAAAGTGCTAGTTATCGATTAGAGGGGGTGAATAGGTGATTTTTATGAAAATCTTCAAAACATGGGAGTTTCGAAGACAAACAATAGAAATGAACTTATTGACATGCAGCGGAGGGTAGACTACACTAGACAAGCCATAGTCAAGCATGTAATGAAACTAAAGCACGAAGACTATTAGCAGCTAGGTAATATGGATCAAAATGAAAGATAATATGAAGCTAAATAACAATAGCCGTCATACAGTGAAGTCCAACAGATAAGAGAAGCAAGCAAAAGACTTTACGAAGAAACTGTAAATAAGTGAAGGAAGAGATAGAACCAGTTGCTTGGTGGAGACAAAGGATTTGTTGGACCAGTTCCAGTTGCTGTGACAACTGTACGTCTAGTTAGGGAGGCTGAGATTCAACTCAGAAGACCGCGTCTTCACCTTATTCCCCTTGAGCTAAGGACACTTAGTCCTCGCCCAATCACTCTGGTAAGTCTTCAAGGTAGACTTCCAAACCTTCACAGACTTCGTTCACTGGCAATCCACAATGACTCTTGAATGCTCAGAACGCGACGCCTAACCGGCTGGACGATTCACATCCTTAAGTGTAACAAGTCTTCAGGTCACGCAGACAGAAATACTTCAGTGATGCCTAACACTCTTTGGCTCTGGTTGTTTTGGGCTTTGTCCTCGCAAGGATCTTTCTCTCAAAGCTTCGGAGGTGGGTTGCTCTCAAACGACAAAAGTCGTGCACTAACTCTGAGCAGCCACCAATTTATGGTGTAGGGGTGGGCTATTTATAGCCACTAGGCAACCCGGCCCGATTTGTCCGAAATGACCCTGGGTCACTAAGGAACTAACACGTGTTCCAACGGTCAGATTTCAAACACACGCGGCAACTTAACTTGGGCTACAAGTAATGCTGACTCATCCAGCTCTGGATAAGATTTGCTCTCATTGTCTTCGCTCGAAGACTTAGATTTGGTTGAGCATCACTTCAGTCACTTTGACTTTGTTCACTTGGACCCCACTTAACAGTACGGTGGTTCCTATGATTCAACAAAGAAGAAAAGGAAACTACGAAACAACTATGTCTTCGCACTCCATAGTCTTCACGCGAATGTCTTCTCGAGTCATAATCTTTGTTGTGAATATCTTCACATACCACCATTGTCTTCAATGTCTTCACACATTTTTAGGGGTCATCTCCGGTAGGTAAACCGAATCAATGAGGGACTACTACATGTGTTATCCTGCAATTCCCACAAACACATTAGTCCCTCAACCAGATTTGTCGTCAATACTCCAAAACCAACTAGGGGTGGCACTAGATGCATTTACAATCTCCCCCTTTTTGGTGATTGATGACAAACTGGTTGAAGTTTTCAACGGGGATAAAAGTATGTGAAATTGTAAGGGTTAAGACATTGTCTTCATAAGTAGCAAAAGGCTCCCCCTGAAGATGTGCGTATAAGTAATTTGCGCTTGAATGCAAATGCACATGGCAGGTTTTACTTGTGGAGATCCTCTTCAACTAATGAAGACAATTCATCATGCATGAAAGGATATAACGAAGGTAATGACATGCACAATGGAAAATGGACGTCTGCGGAATGACTTCGTGCGGGATTTAACATCGCACATGCGGAATTTATCATCGCAACACATAGTTGACAGAAAGGAGCAGACGACCATCAAGTTTAAGTGTTACAACTCAAAGAACCAAAGTATCAAAAGCGAGAGTTGTAAACACTTGGCAAAAAGATAACACCACCCGTAAAGACCCGCTTGAAGAATGTCAACTCATATGCTTCTCCCCCTTTTGTCAGTAAGGACCAAAAAAGTTTGAAGACATAGAGCGTCTACTCGTCCCCATGAGGAGTAGGTGAAGCAGCAGGGTCGTCATTGAGGTCCGGTGGTGCAGAAGAACTTGGCGCAGTGTCGATACGAGGCGAAATTGTATTTGGTGAAGTAGCATTGTCTTCATCATCAATGACTCTAGCATTGACAGTTGCTGCTGAGGAGGAGTATTCAGAGTCTTCAAGTGAGGGAGTTCGACGCAAGACAGCGTTCCTAGGAGGAGTGGAATCAAACTTGAATCTCTCTGTGAAGCCATCTTGTTGAAGATCATCTTCAGAGCTCAGCAATGTCAGACCCTTCCACGACCGCCGACAGGTTTCATGAGTGACAAAAGCATTCTTGGTGGCAAGATTGCGAATGCGATTGACATCCATCAAGAGGCTTTGCATCTGACGTTTCAGCCAGTCATGATGCTTATCTTGTTTTTGATGCAGGGCGACGAGAAGCTCTCAGTCATTGAGAACACGAGATCGCTTTTGAGGTCTTTGCACAATGGTGCTTTCAGTGGCTTCAGTATGGGCACGATGAGGTGCACGGTATGTCCAAATTAAAGGATAAACACGAAGTTGCAAAGAACAACTCCTTCAATGGGTTGAGTGAAACTTTGACGATCGACATTGTGAAGATAAATTGGCTCCTTGGCAGGCTCGGGTATATAGCTTCGATGGACATATCAACCTCTCGGTAAGAAGATAATGTGGTTATGCCGCAGAGGGCTGATAGTTGACACCGAGTGAAGCTTGATGAGGCGATACCCATGGAGCATAAAACTTCGCACCAAATAAATCGAGCCGATGCAGCCAATTGCACGATGAAGAAGTCTTGAGCATTGAAGTCGATGCCATTGAAGATATAGAAAACCAATGTCTTCATTGCTCCTTCAAGCTTCACTGCAGGAGAATGTCCTTTGACAGCCATAGAGTTCACCGATGATATGATAAATAGTGCGGGCGATACTCTAGGTCTTCAACAAAGAATTCCTTTGGATATTCAGCGTCGTGTGGCGGGCTTCATCATGCTCAACATTTGGCTCATGTTTGGCTCAAAGCTTCGGAAGATGCTCTCCAAAGCATTGCGGTGAAGCTGACAACCAGGTTCATAGAGTTCACCTGGAGTGGGCAAGGCAGTGAGCTCAATAATATCAAGAGCTTTGGCTTCGTGGTGTACATTGCCTGTCATCCACTCAAGGACCCATGTCTTCGGATCCTTGTTGTAGCCGCGAATGTGGAGAGTGGCATAGAATTGTAGCAGAAGCTCTTCATTCCAATGTTCTTTGTCGGTCACAAATTTCAGTAGGCCGGCATCTCTGAAGCAGTCGAGTGCTTCTTCCAAGCAAGGCAGGCCAGCAATAGCTTCGCGGTCTAGACGCATATGGGGGAAGATGCGCCCTTGATCGTAAAGAACACAAGAATAGTAACTGCGCTGCTGATAGCTCCAGAACCGATCAGATGAAATTCTTAGCTTTGAGTATGGGTTCTTGGCGCTATCAAAGAAGGTGTTGTGTGCAATGAAGCCATTCACATTAAACGATCCTGGTGAAGTTGCTGTACCTGGAAACCTTGGCAGCCTGGGCTTTGGCTTCTGGACCTGAGGCATGTGCTCCATATGATAGTCAAATTGAGGTCCGGGAGCAGGAGGAGGAACCAGAATAGGCCAACAAACCATGACAGGTTGGCCACGATCAAATGCCAGCTCAATAGTGTGAGGCCTTGGAGGTGGTACAGGAGCATTGGCATTGACATGGGCTTCAAGTTGTACAATGGCTTCAGGTGCAATATTGGCTTCAGGTGCCACGTTCACTTCAGGCGCCACATTAGCTTCAGCCATGACAACGTCATTGTGCTTCAGTATTGGTGTTGGTGTCCGTCTCTGTATTTTCAACCTCCACATGTGTGGCTGGAGGGTCTGGCACAGACTCGTTCTCCTCGAGAACATCTTCTTGATTTGAAGGGGGTGTGGCAACTCGCTCTTCTTCTTGTCGGGGTTCTTGTTGATCATCGGCTGATGCAGCCGGAATGTCTTCAACAACTCTGGCTTCAGACGCAGAGATGTTCACAATTGGAGTGGCATCAGGAAACACTTGGTGTGCCACTGAGTTGTGTTGCACTTCTCCTTTTGGAACACTTGACAGAGTGACTTGTGGCCTTGGTCCTTTGCGAAGCCTACGAAATGCGGGTGACGCTTTTGGAGAGGGAGTCGGCTGGATCACATAGTCGTCATCGTCAAGCACCGGAGTGGTGACTTGAGGTAGGGGAGTACTTGGTGATTCTTCTTGACGGGGGGAGTCTTGAGGGTGATCAGCCCATGAATCGTCCTGAGCAATTGGCGTCAAAGGATGACCAATGCTGATGAGTTCACTGTTCGCGAGAACAGGCGATGATACCATTTGATGCACAATCTGAGGAAGGACTTCATCATCATCTACCTTGTCTTGGGGACCAATGTCTTCAGCTGCGGTGTGGTCAACAACTGGATTTTCTTCAGCTTTAGGAGCCTCTGTGGTAGCAGGCTCGTGAACAATTAACTGATGCTCTTGGTGTTCGGATGCAGGACGAGCAACAGAGATTGGCTCGACGACAAGGGGCTCTGTAGTAGCAGCCCGATCTTTCTTCTTTGTCTTCCTCTTCTTGGCCTAAGGAGCATCATCAGTGGCATTCTTGTTCTTGCGCTTTCTGGCTTCGGCCTCAGCTGCCCTTGCCTTTTTCAGTTCAAAAGCAGCTATGGGGGCCTTAGGCTTCGCGCCGGTCATGCTGGCAGGGAAGACAATGCGAGGTGCTTCCCTCCCTGATGCTTCAGCTTGAACCACAACAGGCTTCTTCCTGTTGGCAGCCATCTTGGGGTCGATGCCTGGATGCCCAAGTGCCTTGCGCTTCTTAGCTTCATTGTGAGCTTGAACACATTTTGCAGCGGAGAGCTTCATACGTTCTCTTGATCCTTTTACTACTTCACGTTTCTGTTGAAACTGCTCTTTGAGGTCATGCATCATCTGCTTGAAGTTTTTGAACATCAGCCACGCTGAGCTTGGCCATGTGCTTCTTGAACTGAGCCTTCTCATAGTCAATTTTGTTCTTCAGATCAACGATTTTCTGAGCCAGATCCAGCTCATTTGCAATGGCACTGTGAAAAGAGACACTGATGCCAATGGGAAGCTCAAGATCATCGATGTTGACGCTTGGATTTTCAAACCACTCATCAATGAAGTTATTCAAGATTTCCACATTGAAGAGGGGCAGATCGTTGAAGATCGCCGCCTCTTGCTTGCTCTTTATCAGTAGCTCAAGAGCATCATTACCAAGATCTTCGTCACTTGACAGATCAATGGCGTCATTCTCGTTTCTCAGAACTGCAGCTGGGGTCAGTGCTTGACCAGAACTTTGGATGGGCTTCTTCTTCTTCTAGGTCTTGGAGATGCGAGAAAGATCTTCAGACTGCACACTGGCTTCAGGAGGTGCAGTGGCCAGAGGCTTCGCACGCGAAGCTTTTGGTGAAGTGGAGGGCTTTAAAGCCTTAGTTTTCTTCTACTTCTGTGGCTTGGGTGGAGCAGGCGCTTCATCAGAATCAGCGTCATCCACAGATTGATCCACAGTGGCCCTCTGAGCGGCGATGTAGGAGAGGAAACCATCAAAGTTGTCGAAGGGGCCGATGACATTGGGATTGGCATCACGTGTGCCATCAGCCCTAGGAGCAGAAGGACCTGGATTGAAGTTGCATCCGAGACTCTTCTTGTTCTTCACTGCAGAATCCTTGGCAAACTTGTAGTTGCGCTTGAACAAATTGTCGTCACGACACCATAACAGAGACGATGGGTCGGCATTTTCAGGCTGTGGTCCTCGGACCATGCAAGGATAGAAGCCTTGAGCAATGGCTTCAGCTCTGGACCTGGGTGGAAGATTTTTGAAGATAATATCTCCCCATGGTCGTTTGATGGCATTCTTCTTAGCATACTCTGCAGTCACAAATCTGTACAGAAACCATTGTTCCGCCCAGTATCTGCGAATCCATTAGATTCGAGCCTTGCATTCGCCATAGGTTTCTTCTGGGTCAGTCTTGTACATTTCATACAGATCAGGTGGCAAATCTTTGGATGTATTCCCACGGCGCTGTCTGCCGCCCTTTCTTGCTGACTTTTCAGTGGCCATGAAGTTCAAACTGAATGGCTTCAGAACTTGCAAAGGCTTCTCGTTTGTTGGTCAAACAAGAACTGGCTTCGGGAGAATTGATGTGACGCTGTAAGAATTCTGCAAATGAATGCAGACTATGAGAACCAAGGGATTCTCCCACGGACATGTACCTGTGACAGCATTAGAGATGCGAGGGAAGGGGAAGAGGTCATATGCATTCTCAGAGGATTTTGAAGATAAATCAGTTTAAAGACATTGACCTCATAGCGCGAAGACATTCACTTATATGTTGAGTGTTGGTTCCAGATTTGTACGAATCCAAGAATAGGTGCAAGTGAGGAATCTAACTACGTGTGAAGCATAAGTGAATATACTAGGCATGTTATGAGATGCAGAACATGATAGATCCAAATTTGTAGGCACAGAAACCACTTTTGGTGGAGAAGGATGAATCTATTAGATCAAAAAGGCAATAAAAGTAAGCTTTAATTACCACATGAAGAACTGCTAGACGGAGTAGAGAGGAGGCCGAGCAGTTCGATCTTCCGTGCCCTAACTTGGTGACGGAAGACACCTACGGCGACAGCGGAGGAGACGAGGTCCGCAACCGGCGTGAGGACGGCGTCGGTGAGGTCGCGGCAGCTAAGCGCTTCGTCGCCGGAGTCATCGGAAGCTAGCGGTGGCGCTAGGGTTTGTGCGAGGTGGAGAGGTGGAAGAAGGATTTTGAACGCGATGTGATGTGTATTTATAAGGAAAGGGACAGCACAGCTCAATTACGCAGGTGCCCCTGGCGGTTCACATCTGAGGGACACGTGGCAAACATGCAACACATTGGAAGTTGTTCCATGTTCCCACGCACGCGTGGACTGCCGGGTGGTCGTTCCGCCTTCTCCGGGTTTCAGGCAATAAGGATATAGCGTTTAAAATGGATTCAATTTTTGTCTCTGTATCTTCTGCTGACAAGGACGCAGAGAAGACATTCGACGGTTTCAATAGAATGCATATGATTTGGATAGATTGAATTTGAGGTAGAAGCATAGAATAGGTTAGGGTCTGATCACATTCACTTAGTCCAAAAGATTCAAACAATAAGACATAGCTATAAGTAAATGCTGTAGAGGACAGAACACAAATATATGTATATATCTCAGTAAGACCAAATCAACACAGTAAAGATCATCATGAAGACGAATCTATGTTGAAGACAAACCAAATGCGAAGACTTAGTGTAGGACCTTGAAGTATGTCTAGAGGGGGGGGGGTGATTAGACTACTTGACCAATAAAAACTTAACCTTTTCCCAATTTTATAGTTTGGCAGATTTTAGCTATTTTAGGACAAGTCAAGCAATCATCACACAATTCAAGCAAGCATGCAAAGAGTATATAGGCAGCGGAAATTAAAGCATGCAACTTGCAAGAAAGTAAGGGGAAGGATTTGGAGGATTCAAATGCAATTGTAGACACGGATGTTTCTGGCGTGGTTCCGATAGGTGGTGCTATCGTACCTCCACGTTGATGGAGACTTCAACCCACGAAGGGTAACGGTTGCGCGAGTCCACGGAGGGCTCCACCCACGAAGGGTCCACGAAGAAGCAACCTTGTCTATCCCACCATGGCCGTCGCCCACGAAGGACTTGCCTCACTAGCGGTAGATCTTCACGAAGTAGGCGATCTCCTTGCCCTTACAAACTCCTTGGTTCAACTCCACAATCTTGTCGGAGGCTCCCAAGTGACACCTAGCCAATCTAGGAGATACCACTCTCCAAGAAGTAACAAATGGTGTGTTGATGATGAACTCCTTGCTCTTGTGCTTCAAACGATAGTCTCCCAACACTCAACTCTCTCTCATAGGATTTGGATCTGGTGGAAAGAGGGTTTGAGTGGAAAGCAACTTGGGGAAGGCTAGAGATCAAGATTCATATGGTAGGAATGGAATATCTTGGCCTCAACACATGAGTAGGTGGTTCTCTCTCGAAATGGTAAGTTGGAAGTGTAGGTTCGTTCGATGGCTCTCTCCACGAATGAAGAGGAGGTGGAGGGTATATATAGCCTCCACACAAAATCTAACTGCTATACACACATTTACCAAACTCGTGGGACCGAATAGTTAAACTCGGTCGGACCGATTTAGTATACCTAGTGACCGTTAGTGATTTTCGTGGATCGACATGCATCTCGGTGAGACCGATATGGTTAGGGTTAGGGCATAACGTAATCTCGGTGAGACCGATTAAACAAACTCGTGAGACCGATTTTGGTAATGAGCTGACCAGAGTTGGTCGTAAACTCGGTGGGACCGATTTGCTCTTTCGGTGAGACCGAAATGTTACAAAAGGAAATAGAGAGTTTACATTGCAATCTCGGTGGGACCGATCGCTCACTTCGGTTAGACCGAAACGTTACGAAGGGAAACAGAGAGATTGCAACCCCATCTCGGTGAGACCGAGATCCCTATCGGTAAGATCGATTTGCTTAGGGTTTGTGGCAGTGGCTATGACTTTTGGAATCGGTGGCGCCGGATAGAAAGAATCGGTGTGACCGATTTTGGCTTTAGGTTTAGGTCATTTGTGGATGTGAGAAAGCAGTTGAGGGTTTTGGAGCATATCACTAAGCACATGAAGCAAAAGGCTCATTAAGCAACGCCTCATCCCTTCTTAATAGTATTGGCTTTTCCTATAGACTCAATGTGATCTTGGATCACTAAAATGTAAAATGAAGAGTCTTGAGCTTTTGAGCTTGAGCCAATCCTTTGTCCTTAGTATTTTGAGGGATCCACTTTCATCATCCATGCCATGCCATTCATTGAGCTTTCCTGAAATAATAGTCTTGGAATAGCATTAACTCAATGAGCTATATGTTGTTATGAATTACCAAAACCACCTAGGGATAGTTGCACTTTCAATCTCCCCCTTTTTGGTAATTGATGACAACATATAGATCCAAGCTTTGACAAAAGATAATAAGATTTAAATAACATCGTCGCTTTGAGAAGTATGTGATAAGCAAGAGCTCCCCCTAAATTTGTGCATAGTTTTAGATTTGCTTTGGACTGCAAATGCACAATGAATTAGGCTCATGGGTTACTCTTCCATGTCACATACATCTTGGTGGAGCGCTCAAAATAATAAACAATGAATACATGCACTCATCACCAAGCATAGTGAGTGATCACATAAGATAGATAGGATAATATCAAGCATGCATAAGTGTAGCGTATGATCAAACACATGATCATCAATGTCTCACAAGCATAGTATCTCAACCAAAAGCAAACAAAGTTTGAAAAACCACCAAATAAAGCAAGAGAGAACAAAAGCAACACTCTCTCTCTCGAAGCCTATGATCTATACATTTTTCTCCCCCTTTGGCAACAAGTTACCAAAAAGTTCATAGAAAATGCATAGTGCTAGATCGACTCTCAGGCTTGATCTTCTGGTGGTGGTGTAGAGATGGCTCCTTGGATGAAGGCTTCAGTTGAAGTAGATGGAGCTGGAGCTGATGTAGGTGCTGGAGCTGGTGGCACTGAGGCTGTAGCTGGTGCAGATGAAGTTGCTCTTGTGTCAGAAACTGGCACAGCAGATGACCTCTGGGCTCTAGGCACTCTGGCAAACAAATTTGTTGTAGTCTTGCCCTTCCTCTCCTGCATGTCATCTTGTAGTTCCTCCACTGCAGTCTGAATCTCAGTTATTTTCACATCTAAGTTATAGAACTTTTGTTCTATGATTCTCTCCAAGCTCTCCTGATTTTGAGTTAGGGTGGCCAATCCCTTCTCAATCCTCAGAGTTGATGCTATTAAGTAACCAAGCTGCTCCTGCTTGTTCTTCAAGAAATACTCATATGCCTCCTCTTGAGTTGGCATCTTGGCAGCCTTCTCCCTCTTTGCCTTCTCCTTCTTCTCCTGAGCTTGAACTGATTGTGGATCATCTTCATTCATGACAACCTCATTGTCATCAAAGTCTGGATAAAGTGGAAAGGTTGTTCCTTATCCAACTGATATTTTCCTGTGCCCATCTTTGAGTTTATCAGTTCTTGAATCTGAGGTGCATATCCACAGCTCCTCTTCTGATCTGCTGCAGTCCTCTTGATAGTTTCAATGATCAGGCTCATGACTTTAAACTTCTGTGGCACATCAAACACATGCAACATGTTGACGGCATGCCCTCCGATCATGTTATGGTCACGGACTTGGGCAACAAAGTGTGCCTCGTAATCCAATTTATGGTTGGCAACCCCGACAAGCAGAAAAGTGAACTGATCCAAACTTGTGAGTTGCTAATGCCTTGTTTGGAATTTCCTTGTACATGTGAGCCATTGAATTGTGATCCTTTTTCTTCTTGGCATAAATGTCTAGGTCATCCTCATTCTCCTCTGGGGCATTTATCAGCTTTGCCCACTCCTCAACAGTTGACGGGTACCTTGTACCTTCAGACATCCAAACAATTCTTCCATCTGGGTAAAAATGTGTTGTGGAGTATAACTGCATGATAAGCTCATCATTCCAATTTGTGAGCTTCTGCCCAACAAAATCGGCAACTCCACAACTCACAAAGCTGTCCTGCACTCCAGGATAGTGCTCTTCATTTTCCTTCATGTAGGTCCAGTCGACCCACCTCATATCACAAACTATGGGCTTCTTGTCCAACAAGATTGTCTCATAGAAGTCCTGCTGTTCCTTTGTATGAAACCTGTAGTCAACATCAGTTCTTCTCCTTGAAGCATATGGATCTTCCATTCTCCACAGTCTCAGCCCTGAATCCTTCCTGATTATCATGTTCTCAGCCACGGGATGGGCATCATTGTGGTCTGGTATCTTTGGCTTGAGCTTCCTCAGAACTTGTCCTTCTTCATCTTCCTCATCAACCTCGGGCACTGGGGCCTTGTTCTTCTCAGCAGCTGGAATACTCCTAGTATTCCTCTTTGGTGCAGACTTGGCCTTGGGGGCAGCTTTGGGTGCTTCCTTGGGCTTAGATGTGGCAGCCCCTGATCTAATAGCATCACCCATAAGCTTTGGTGCCTTTGGAGCTGGTGCAGCAGGCTCTTCCTCTTCCATCATGGAAGGCTTCCCAATAACTCTGGCTGTGGTCTTCTTGACCCTTTCCTTCCTCTTCTTTCTCTCAGCAGCTGGCTCTTTGGGATCAGGATTTTCAGGTAGTTGAGTTGATGTTCTGGCCTTGGACATTGGTTGTCTTCCTGCAGGCCTTTTGATCTTCATGACCCTTTCCTTCTTGAGCACAACTTTCTTGGAAGTAGCCTCATCTTCCTTAGCTTTGTAATCTTCATCCTCTGAATCTGAAGTTCTTTTCCTCCTTTGCCTAGTTGCAACCTTAGGCAAATTGCTAGGAGTACTTCTGCTCCCTTCATCTGAAGTTGAGGGACTAGTGCCCTCACTCAAGTTCATATGCTCTTCTGACCTGTTCTGGCTGTCACTTTGATCAGACATATTGCAAAAGCTGACTGCTGACCCTGTGAAGAGTTTATAGATGAGATAGAAACGATGAGCATCACAAAATGCAGAGGTTTTTGCAAAAGAATGACTCAAAAGTTCAGTCTTAGTTTTCCACAGAAAGCATTTCGGATCCACCGATTTTCAAACTCGGTGATACCGAAGCAGTTTTGGAACCTAAATCGATGATCTCGGTTGGACCGAAGTTTCAGTTCGTGGCACCGAGACTGTTAGGGTTTCACAGAATCCTCAAATCGGTTGCACCGATTAGTAATTCTCGGTCGACCGAGAGTCACTAGTGCAATGGCATAAGCCAATCGGTGAGACCGAGTTTTTCAACTCGGTGGGTCCGAGATGGTTTCGTGAAACCTAAACCTAAAAATTTGAATCACATCTAATCTATGAACTACTTTGGCTGGATAGAAGAGTTGCAATCATGGCAAGAATCAATATGAAAACAATGTGCTAGGAATCAGACGTGGATAGCACAAAGATCAAGTCCATACCCTAACTTGGCGGTGGACTTGCTACGGCGGCAACGGCGGGGATGAAATCCGTTGACGGCGGCGAAGACCAGCGACAGGAGGCTGCTGGCGACGAGGAGACGATCCGGAGACCACGATGGCAGAGCGAGCTAATGCGCGGGCGAAGGGTTTCAGAGAAATTTCCAAAATTTTGCCCGTGACTATATATAGCCCGACCTGTCGGTGTGACCGAGTGGAACAACTCGGTGGCACCGAGATGCATAATCGTGTTCGATTCACATGACATCGGTGAGACCGAAAAGTTCAAATCGGTTGCACCGAGATTGAAAGCTCAGATCAACTTGATGATCTCGGTGGGACCGAAATGGAAGGATCGGTCAGACCGAGAATCACTAAGAGGTTTTGGAAGTTTAAGTCTATGACGAATCGGGGACTCCGAGTGCTCCTCACACAGAGTGGTTCAAATCTGACTTGATCAAATTTTGTGATGTAGCATGAATAAAGTTTGAGACGAGAAAAGCATAGATAGCTAAAGAAGGTTCTTAGGCATTCTTGTCCATCCACTTGGCACAAAAAGGAGAATCCAAACAAACAAAACAATAAGTGGATGTCCTTGAATGAGTAAAATATGCACCAACATGCTTACACAATAAGATGGCAAATGAAATATGTGGCAAAGCATGCACAACCAATTCTAGCATCTATCAAACAATTGGCGATGACTAGGTCATCTATATATGAGTATATTGACTTAGGAGTCGAATGAGAACATTTGATCATAGGTCATACTCATCGTTTAAGCTCAAGTGGGGTTACCACTTTTACATAATGCATTAATTTGTTCACACCATTAGAGTTGCTTTGACTCAATTCTTAGAGTTAAGCTCCCCCTAGATGTGAGACCCCCCCTTAGAGGGATGAACTAACCTTGGGTTTTGTCGATGATGACTTCATGTAGGTGTTGAAGATGTAGATGCTCAATGTTGATGTAGATCATTTGGAGCAATCCTTTGGAGTGAGTTGCACTTTCAACTTGCCTACATGGGTTAGTCCCATAAGGAACAAACAAGAATATCCATAGACATAGAGTGATGCACACACAAGATGATGTCCATGAAAACATTAGGTTACCTTGTCCCTTGCCTTACCAACATGAGGGTTTGTGACTCCTTGAACTAGTGCAAGATGTGAAAGTTGATTGCACTTGTTCTTGCCAAAATAATATGAGTGAAGAATGTTGGCGGAGTCACCCTCAAGAACTCTCTAGTTCTTCTTCTTCGGGATCCACATCATCTTGATGGGAATCCTTGGAGTTGTAGTTCTACTTGATGAAGTAGAACTTGACGTAGTCTTGGGGACCCACTCGAACGAGGCTTTAGGTGCTTCTTCAAATGCATCAATCTCTTCTTGAAGCTTATCCTTGCCTTTGTTCTTGTGGTCTTGTGGTGGAAGATCATCTTGAGCTTGTGTTCCCATGAAGGAAGTAGGATCATACTTCTCTTGTTGAGGAACAAACTTTGTCTTGGGGTATTGATCTTCTTCCCACTCAACTCCATTGGCGTTGAACTTTCGCTCAAAACTAACACCTTGATTCTTCCGGTGCCTTCCTTGCTTATGCATATTTCCTCGAATTGCTTACTCTCGGCAAGGCTCTTGTAAACACCTTTCTATAATTCCCTTCAATAAACTATTTTCTTGCTCAAGTGTAACTTGGCTAAGAGAATCATTAGTGGAATCAAGAGAACTACTAGAAGCAACAACATTGGATTTGACATTATTATTGTTACTACTAGAGGAAGTATCTTTCTTGTACTTGTTACTAGACTTGACTTGAGGCATGTAAGTAGATAAGAGTAAACGCTTGGCAATGTAAGAAGAACTTTTCTTGGAGATCATCATTGATTGCCTTTAAGAACTCATGGTCTTGCTCAAGATTGAGCTTTTCAAAGCGTAACTTCTCATGAGCCCTTAAAAGTTCTCGATGATCTTCAAGATAGTTTCATGAGCCAACTTAAGAGTGTTTAGTTCTTTAGTTAGAAGCTCAATTTTCTCCTTATCATTGTCATTCGCTTGATTAGCATGATTAATTGACGTTTCATCATAGTATTCATCACTAGAGTTGTCAACAAGTAAATCATCATCCACAAGCAAGTCATCTTCATCACTATTGAAATCAACATACTGGATGTGTTACCTTTGGACCTTTGGTCATGAAGCATCTTCCAATTCCTTCATTTGGTGAATCAAATATGTCGAGGAGTTGGTTGACACAAGTGCTAGACCGCAACACCTTCATCTTGAGTATGTTCGAGTCGGAGTGATAGCTTCTCTCGAGTGATTGTCGGAGTCGAGCCGAAACCCATTCACCAACATGAGCTTGATGTCTTCGCTTTGTTTATCTCCTTGATGACTTGTCCTTCCTTTCCTAATCCTTGCTTCTTCGTGAGGGTCTTCGCTCATAACGATCATCTCTACTCCTCCTCTCTTGGTGGTGATTCTTCTCTTTGCTTCTTCTTCTTGGAGAATCTTCTTCTTTTGTAGGGTGCCGTACACTCATTGGAGTAGTGTCCGGGCCTCCCACAATTGTAGCAATTGCGCTCTCGACTAGAAGATCTCTTGTCATGATAAGACCTTGACTTGGAGCTTCTTTCTTTGCTTCTACTCTTGTAGAACTTGTTGAAGTTCTTCACCATTAAGCTCAATTCTTCATTGAAGGTTGGTTTCTCACTTGATGATGTGGGGGCTTCACTTGAGGCTTTGTAAGCACCACTTGACTTGTTGTGAAGTTCCTCCTTGTCCTTGAGTGACATCTCATGAGCAACAATCCTTCCAATGACTTCCGTTGGCTTGAGATCTTTGTAGTTTGGCATAATTTGGATCAATGTGCACAAGGTATCATACTTTCCATCCAATGCTCTTAGTATCTTCTTGATGATGAATTTGGCGGTCATCTCTTCACTCCCTAAGTCAGCAATCTCATTTGTGATAAGAGCAAGCCTAGAGTACATTTCAGCGACACCTTCACCATCCTTCATTTTGAACTTGTCAAGCTGACTTTGGAGCACATCCAACTTGGATTCCTTGACGAATTCGGTACCTTCATGCATATCAATCAAAGTATCCCAAATTTCCTTTGCATTCTCAAGACGGCTGATTTTGTTGAATTCTTCGGGGCACAATCCGTTGAAGATGATGTCACATGCTTGAGCGTTGTATTGTAGCATCTTCGATTCTTCCGCATTAGCTTCACGGTTCGGTTCTCTCCCATCGAAGAATTCACCTTGCAAGCCAATACAAATAATTGCCCAAACGGCAGGGTTATGTCCAAGAATATGCATTTTCATCTTATGCTTCCAACTAGCAAAATTAGTACCATCAAAGTAAGGACCTCTACGGTGATAATTTCCCTCGCTAGACGCCATACTCTCCTAGGTTGTGAAACCAAGGCTATGACCACCAAAAGCTATGGAAATCAAAGCAAATGGACACCAAGGCTCTGATACCACTTGTAGGACCTTGAAGTATGTCTAGAGGGGGGTGATTAGACTACTTGACCAATAAAAACTTAACCTTTTCCCAATTTTATAGTTTGGCAGATTTTAGCTATTTTAGGACAAGTCAAGCAATCATCACACAATTCAAGCAAACATGCAAAGAGTATATAGGAAGCGGAAATTAAAGCATGCAACTTGCAAGAAAGAAAGGGGAAGGGTTTGGAGGATTCAAACGCAATTGGAGACACGGATGTTTTTGGCGTGGTTCCGATAGGTGGTGCTATCGTACCTCCACGTTGATGGAGACTTCAACCCACGAAGGGTAATGGTTGCGCGAGTCCACGGATGGCTCCACCCACGAAGGGTCCACGAAGAAGCAACCTTGTCTATCCCACCATGGCCGTCGCCCACGAAGGACTTGCCTCACTAGCGGTAGATCTTCACGAAGTAGGCGATCTCCTTGCCCTTACAAACTCCTTGGTTCAACTCCACAATCCTGTCGGAGTCTCCCAAGTGACACCTAGCCAATCTAGGAGACACCACTCTCCAAGAAGTAACAAATGGTGTGTTGATGATGAACTCCTTGCTCTTGTGCTTCAAACGATAGTCTCCCCAACACTCAACTCTCTCTCATAGGATTTGGATCTGGTGGAAAGAGGGTTTGAGTGGAAAGCAACTTGGGGAAGGCTAGAGATCAAGATTCATATGGTAGGAATGGAATATCTTGGCCTCAACACATGAGTAGGTGGTTCTCTCTCAGAAATGGTAAGTTGGAAGTGTAGGTTCGTTCTGATGGCTCTCTCCACGAATGAAGAGGAGGTGGAGGGGTATATATAGCCTCCACACAAAATCTAACCGTTACACACAATTTACCAAACTCGATGGAACCGAATAGTTAAACTCGGTCGGACCGATTTAGTAAACCTAGTGACCGTTAGTGATTTTCGTGGATCGACA
Source organism: Aegilops longissima (assembly GCA_021605205.1). Classification (NCBI taxonomy): domain Eukaryota; kingdom Viridiplantae; phylum Streptophyta; class Magnoliopsida; order Poales; family Poaceae; genus Aegilops; species Aegilops longissima. The sequence goes on along the minus strand of CM038681.1, from coordinate 596,647,550 downwards.
TGCATCTCGGTGAGACCGATATGGTTAGGGTTAGGGCATAACGTAATCTCGGTGAGACCGACATACAAACTCGGTGAGACCGATTTTGGTAATGAGGTAACCAGAGAGTTGGTCGTAAACTCGGTGGGACCGATTTGTTCTTTCGGTGAGACCGAAATGTTACAAAAGGAAACAGAGAGTTTACATTGCAATCTCGGTGGGACCGACGCTCACTTCGTTAGACCAAACGTTATGAAGGGAAACAGAGATTGTAACCCCATCTCGGTGAGACCGAGATCCCTATCGGTAAGACCGATTTGCTTAGGGTTTGTGGCAGTGGCTATGACTTTTGGAGTCGGTGGCGCCGGATAGAAAGAATCGGTGTGCCGATTTTGGCTTTAGGTTTAGGTCATTTGTGGATGTGGGAAAGTAGTTGAGGGTTTTGGAGCATATCACTAAGCACATGAAGCAAAAGGCTCATTAAGCAACACCTCATCCCTTCTTAATAGTATTGGCTTTTCCTATAGACTCAATGTGATCTTGGATCACTAAAATGTAAAATGAAGAGTCTTGAGCTTTTGAGCTTGAGCCAATCCTTTGTCCTTAGTATTTTGAGGGATCCACTTTCATCATCCATGCCATGCCATTCATTGAGCTTTCCTGAAATAATAGTCTTGGAATAGCATTAACTCAATGAGCTATATGTTGTTATGAATTACCAAAACCACCTAGGGATAGTTGCACTTTCACTTAGCAAATGTAACGCCTAATGAAACACTCCAAACAAAAGTTTGGTAGTGGCATTACCCACCGTATAGGAAATATTAGACCCAGACACGGCGCACAATTATCGTGGCGCTCCGAAGTTAAATTCCACATTAATGTATTCACACTTAGAGTGTATGTCTTCATTGATTGAAGATATACCTTGCTTCGTGTGTTGCACATCTAAGTCATCAATATGCGTAAGTGTTAGGATGTGTGCCTAATCACAGGACATTTGAGGATTCTAAGATATTTAGCTCACACCGCAACTTGCAAAACCTTTTCTCATCCAAGGGCTTTGTGAAGATATCTGCCAATTGCTCTTCAGTGTTGACGTGAATGATATCAATATCTTCCTTTATGACATGATCTCTGAGAAAGTAATGACGAATTTCAATGTGCTTGGTCTTCGAGTGCTGAACTGGGTTGTTGGCAATCTTGATGGCACTTTCATTGTCACGGTAGAGTGGTACTTGCTTCAGATGGATGCCATAGTCCTTGAGAGTTTCCATCATCCATAGAGGCTGAGTGCAGCAAGATCCAGCAGCAATGTATTCAGATTCAGTAGTGGAGAGAGAAACACAGTTCTGCTTCTTTGAAGACCAACAGACAAGTGGTCGTCCAATAAAGTGACATTTTCCTGATGTAGACTTGCGATCCACCTTGTCACCAGCATAATCAGCATCCGAGAATCCAACTAGATCAAACTCTGAGCCCTTTGGATACCATAATCCTAGTGTTGGGGTGTAAGCCAAATATCGAAGAATTCGCTTCACTGCTAAGTGATGCGATTCCTTGGGTGCCGCTTGAAATCGGTCACACATGCAAACACTAAGCATGATATCTGGCCTAGATGCACATAAATAAAGTAAAGAACCAATCATGGAGCGGTATACCTTTTGATCGAACTCTTTACGATTGGCGTCAAGACTCAGATGACTCTTGGTTGGCCTTGGTGTCGTGTAACCTATGCAATCTTGCATTCCAAACTTCTTTAGGCAGTCTTTGAGGTATTTCTCCTGAGATATGAAGATGCCGTTGCTTTGCTGACGAATTTGAAGACCAAGGAAGAAGTTTAGCTCACCCATCATGGACATCTGATATTGATCTTGCATCATGTGTCCAAACTCATCACTGTATCTCTTGTCAGTGCAGCCGAAGATAATGTCATCCACATAGATTTGGCACACAAATGGTTCTCCATCATATGTCTTCGTGAAGAGTGTAGGATCTAGAGAACCAAGTTTGAAGCCTTTGCTCTTCAGGAAGTCTTTGAGTGTGTCATACCAAGCACGAGGGGCTTGTTTGAGGCCATACAGTGCCTTGTTGAGCTTGTATACCATATCAGAATGTTTTGGATCTTCAAAGCTAGGTGGATGTGCAACATACACTTCTTCTTCAATCTTGCCGTTGAGAAAGGCACTCTTCACATCCATTTGATACAGAAGGATGTTGTGATGGTTGGCATAGGCTAGCAGTATGAGAATGGCTTCAAGCCAAGCCACCGGAGCAAATGTTTCATCGAAGTCAATTCCTTCAACTTGAGTGTATCCTTGAGCAACGAGACGAGCTTTGTTTTTGACAACTTGACCATGCTCATCTTGTTTGTTGCGATAGATCCATTTGGTGCCTATGATGTTGTGCTTGCGAGGGTCAGGACGCTTGACCAAATCCCACACATTATTCAGCTCGAACTATTGAAGCTCTTCTTGCATAACTTGAATCCATTCAGGTTCCATGAAGGCTTCAACAAATTTCTTAGGTTCAGATATTGAGACAAATGCATAGTGCCCACAGAAATTTGCTAGTTGTGTTGCTCTTGAACGAGTGAGTGGACTAGGTGCATTGATGCTATCAATGATCTTCTCAATCTGTACTTCATTTGCAACACGAGGATGAACTGGACGAAGATTTTGCTCCTGCTAATCATTGTCTTCATTTTGAGCATTGACTTCAGGCTGAGCATTGTCTTCAGGTTGATTAGGCGCAGAAATGATAAGTTCCTCTTCAGCCTGTACCTCAGAAGGTATGATTTCTCCAGTTCCCATAAGCTTGGTGGATTCACTAGGTGGAACTTCATCTAACACATTTGGCGGTGCTCTCTTTGCAGCCATTAGTCTCATCGAATCAAGACATCTACAGCTTTCAACCACTTTATAGTGAAAGAGGTTGAAGACTCAGAGGAGTGTGAATCCTTTCCGTGATCAAGCATAAAACCTTCATGTGCTTTCGTGCAAATTTTGAAGTGTGATGTGGATCCTTGATCCAAAGACCGCACCAAATACTCAAGTAGCTTACATTTGGCTTCTTACCAGTTAGGAGCTCATAGGATGTCTTCTTCAGAAGCTTGTGAAGATAAACACGGTTGATGACATGGCATGCAGTATCAATGGCTTCAGGCCAGAACTTTCTCGGAGTCTTGTATTCATCAAGCATCGTCCGAGCCATCTCGATGAGTGTACGGTTCTTGCGCTCCACGATGCCATTTTGTTGAGGTGTGTATGGAGCAGAGAACTCATGAGTGATGCCTAATGTATCAAGGTAAAGATCAAGGCCGGTGTTCTTGAACTCTGTGCTGTTGTTACTTCTGATGTGCTTGATCTTGACGCCATAGTTCGTCATGGCACGATTGGCAAAGCGCCTGAAGACATCCTGCACTTCATTCTTGTAAAGGATTATATGCACCCATGTATATCTCGAGTAATCATCAACTATGACGAATCCATAGAGACAAGCAGTCGTAGTGTGAGTAGAGTAGTGAGTAGGTCCAAATAGATCCATATGAAGCAGCTCGAAGGGTTGAGATGTAGTCATGATTGTCTTCGAGGGATGCTTGGCCCTCGTCATCTTTCTAGCTTCGCAGGCACCACACAGATGATCTTTCTTGAACTTGACGCCCTCAATGCCTACGACGTGTTTCTTATTTGCGAGAGTGTACAGGTTCCTCTCATGCCAGCATGCCCTAGCCTCCGATGCAAGAGCCAGCACTCTGAAGCTTTTGCTAGAAGACATACGGCTAACTGTGGTCCTGCTGAGAAATCCACCATATATAGTTCATCTTTCCGGTACCCTTCAAAGACTAGAGACTTGTCAGATTCCATTAGAACAAGGCAAAGATATTTTCCAAATATCACAATCATGTTCAAGTCACAAAGCATTGAGATGTATATTGTTGAAACCAAGGATTCAACAAGCATCACTTTATCCATGTGCTGATCCTTTGAGATTGCAACTCTACCTAGACCCAATACCTTTCTTTTACTAGTATCAGCAAATGTGATGTGACTCTTGTCAGATGGACGTAAGGTTGAGTCCATGAGAAGACTTCGATCACCAGTCATGTGATTAGTGCATCCACTGTTCATAATCCATTCTAAAGCATGTGGTGTCATACCCTACAGTACAGTTAGGGGGATAGGCTTCACTAAGAGTATTGTGAAGCATAAACATTTGACGGACAATAGGATTATCAAAGCTCAGATCAAGGTTAGAACTGAAAGGATGATTGGCAAGCGATTCAGGAACAATATACATAGTAAGACCATTTGGGCATTTTATCTTTCGCCCCACAAGATGTTTTAGGTCCCCAGCATAAGCATCGGACACCTTTGATTTCAGGCTGGAGACCTTTCCCTGCAAAAGAGAGTTAAGTTTTCTTAACCACCCACATTTTCAGGGGTGGATTCGAAGCAATGAGTCTAAGTGCCGCATTTGAGAACTTCGGCTTTGGAGCCCTGGCAAATAGCCTTGCAGGAGATGAATGATACTCATATGAATAAGCAGAAAAGTTCTTAGTTTTATGAACATAGCGGTTTGAAGAAACACACTCATATTCATAAGTCTGAGTATGATTTCCCTGCAAAACATTGGCGTTAGGGTGACTCAGGTGAGTCCTCTGTCTGTATGAAGCCTTTGGATCATATGAAGCCTTTGGTCTGGGGTTTGTCTTCTTCCCTTGTGGTGTCATGATGACATTCACAGGAAGATTCTCAAGACATCTTTTGGGCACCCAGATCTTCTTCATAGGTGATCCATTCCTGCAGTTAGTACCAATATACCTGGCAAACACTTCACCATTCTGATTCTTAGATAGTTTATAATTTCCATCAAAGGATTCATCAATGACAATCGGGTTAGCACAAGTGAAGCCAAATAAGGTGGATGTGTCCACTGAAGGTCCCTTTGCAGCAACCCATGTGGTTTTGGGGTACTGCTCAGGCTTCCAGTAAGAACCATCAACATTCATTTTCCTCTTGAACCCAACACCCTCTTTTCTAGGGTTTCGGTTCAGAATCTGCTTTTTGAGGACATCACAAAGTGTCTGATGCCCTTTGGGACTTTTGTACATCCCAGTTCAAGCAATGTCTTCAACCTAGCATTTTCATCAGCAATTGTAATGGCATCCTCAGCAGAGGGGTTAGTTACCACATCAGCAGTTGAAGATATTGTGACAGTAGCAGCAGTAGAACATTCAACAACAGAAGTAGTGTTATCATGCTCAAGGCATTTTAGACATGATGGTTCAAATCCTTCCTGAGCGGGACTGATCTGTTGAGCGTGAAGTGACTCGTTTTCTTTTTGAAGATCTTCATGAACTGCTCTCAATTTCTAAAGTTCTTGCTTCCTTTGAATATAATCATAGGAAAGCTTTTCATGAGTTGTTGAGAGCGTTTCATGACAACTTTCAAGTTCCTTGTACTTAACATGAAGATTTTTTATGTCTTCAATTAAGGACTGAGATCGGGTCATTTCCGCGTCCAACAAGTCATCACTTTTGTATAACAGTTTTTGAATATGTTCCATAGCTTTCTGTTGTTCAGTTGCAATTTTAGCAAGTGTTTTGTAGCTGGGTTTGGATTCACAATCAGAGTCATCTTCACTTGATGTTTGAAAGAAAGCATCGCATGAGTTTACCTTGGCACCACGTGCCATGAAGCAGTAGGTGGGGGCCGAGTCGTCTTTGTTATTAGCATCAGCGTTGGTGACGGAGCCATTGTCTTCAGTGTTGAAGATGGACTTGGCAACGTAGGCTGTGGCTAGAGCCAGACTTGCAACGCCAGAGTCGGACTCCTCCTCAGACTCCACCTCTGCCTCCTCAGAAGCAGACTCCTCCTCTGAATCCATCTCCTTGCCAACAAAAGCACGAGCCTTGCCAGATGCGCTCTTCTTATGTGATGAAGACTTGGAGGAAGACTTGGAAGAAGACTTTGAGGATTTCTTCTTCTTCTTGTCATCAGAATCATATTCCTTGCTCTTCTTATTCTTGTTGTTCTCATTGTCCCACTGAGGACACTCACAGATGTAGTGACCAGGTTTCTTGCACTTGTGGCATGTTCTCTTCTTGTGGTCATGAGTGGAAGCTTCATCATTTCTCGAGCTAGATCTTGAAGACTTTCTGAAGACTTTCTTCTTGGTGAATTTCTTGAACTTCTTCACAAGCATAGCAAGCTCCTTTCCAATGTCTTCAGGATCCCTAGAACTGCAGTCAGATTCTTCTTCAGATGAGGAAACAACCTTTGTCTTCAAAGTGCGAGTTCAGCCATAGTTGGGACCATAGATGTCTCTTTTCTCAGATGGCTGAAACTCATGTGTGTTGAGCCTCTCAAGCATGTCAGACGGATCGAGTGTCTTGAAGTCGTATGCTTCTTGAATCATCGTATTAGGTGTCAAACAAGCTGTCAAGTGATCTCAGGAGTGTCTTGAAGATTTCATGATTGGCGATCTCAGTGGCGCCGAGAGCATGAAGCTCATTTGTGATATCAGTGAGGCGATCAAACGTGAGCTGGACATTCTCATTGTCATTTCTCTTGAAGCAGTTGAAGAGGTTGCAAAGGACACTGATCCTTTGATTTCTCTGGGTTGAGACGCCCTCGTTGACCTTGGAGAGCCAGTCCCAGACTAGCTTCGACCTTTCCAGAGCACTAACACGGCCATACTGTCCTTTGGTCAGATGACCACAGATGATGTTCTTGGCAGTAGAATCTAGTTGAACGAACTTCTTGACATCAGCAGGGGTGACACCTTCACTAGTCTTGGGAACGCCGTTCTTAACGACATACCATAGATCGACATCAATGGCTTCAAAATGCATGCGCATCTTATTCTTCCAGCAGGGGTAATCAGTGCCATCAAAGACAGGGCACGCAGCGGAGACTTTTATTATCCCTGAAGTCGACATAGCTAAAACTACAGGTGGTTAAACCAAATCACACAGAACAAGGGAGTAACTTGCTCTGATACCAATTGAGAGTGCTAGTTATCGACTAGAGGGGGGGTGAATAGGCGATTTTTATGGAAGTCTTCAAAACATGGGAGTTTCAAAGACAAACAATAGAAATGAACTTATTGACATGCAGCGGAAGGTAGACTACACTAGACAAGCCATAGTCAAGCAAGTAATGAAGCTAAAGCACGAAGACTATTAGCAGCTAGGTAGTACGGATCAAAATGGAAGATAGTATGAAGCCGAATAACAATAGTCGTCACACAGTGAAGTCAAATAGATAAGACAAGCAAGCAAAAGACTTCACGAAGATAAACTGTAAATAAGTGAAGGAAGAGATAGAACCAGTTGCTTGGTGGAGACAAAGGATTTGTTGGACCAGTTCCAGTTGCTGTGACAACTGTACGTCTGGTTAGGGAGGCTGAGATTCAACTCAGAAGACCGCGTCTTCACCTTATTACCCTTGAGCTAAGGACACTTATTCCTCGCCCAATCACTCTGGTAGGTATTTAAGGTAGACTTCCAAACCTTCACAGACTTCGTTCACCGACAATCCACAATGACTCTTGGATGCTCAGAACGCGACGCCTAACCGGCTGGAGGATTCATAGTCCTCAACTGTAACAAGTCTTCAGGTCACGCAGACAGAAAGACTTCAGTGATGCCTAACACACTTTGGCTCTGGGTGTTTTCGGCTTTGTCCTCGCAAGGATCTTTCTCTCAAAGCTTCGGAGGTGGGTTACTCTCAAACGACAAAAGCCGTGCACTAACTCTGAGCAGCCACCAATTTATGGTGTAGGGGGTGGGCTATTTATAGCCACTAGGCAACCCGACCAGATTTGTCCGAAATGACCCTAAGTCACTAAGGAACTGACACATGTTCCAACTGTCAGATTTCAAACACACGCGGCAGCTTAACTTGGGCTACAAGTAACGCTGACTCATCCAGCTCTGGATATATAAGATTTGCTCTCATTGTCTTCGCTCAAAGACTTAGGATTTGGTTGAGCATCACTTCAGTCACTCTGACTTTGTTCACTTGGACCCCTCTTAACAGTACGGTGGTTCCTATGACTCAACAAAGAAGAAAAGGAAACTACGAAACAGCTATGTCTTCGTACTCCATAGTCTTCACGTGAATGTATTCTCGAGTCATAATCTTCGTTGTGAATATCTTCACATACCACCATTGTCTTCAATGTCTTCACACATCTTTAGGGGTCATCTCCGGTAGGTAAACCGAATCAATGAGGGACTACTACCTGTTTTATCCTGCAATTCTCACGAACACATTAGTCCCTCAACCAGGTTTGTCGTCAATACTCCAAAACCAACTAGGGGTGGCACTAGATGCACTTACAGAGAGGATCGAGGGAGGCAGCGGGGCTGCAGTCGAACGTGATCGAGGGAGGCGGCAGCGCTGCACTCGAAGGGATCGAGGGGAGGCGGCGGCGCTGGACAAATCGAGGAGAGGAGGGAGTCGTCGGGGGAGGAGGAGGGCTCGTCGATGGCGCAACCCTTACCAGTCGGGGGTGAGCGTATCGTTCGATAACTGTCTTGGATCTGATTATGGAGGGATGTGATTACGGAGGCAAGTTAACAAACACGCGTAACATTTTCGGTTTACATCGTAAACAGGTGTCGGGCAAAAATTGACGAAACAAACACCTCCTTACTAGATGTATGTGTATGTCTTTTTTACTTAAAAACTCCTTAAGATTGTGAAAAGTGCTAGTTATCGACTAGAGGGGGTGAATAGGCGATTTTTATGAAAGTCTTCAAAACATGAAAGTTTCGAAGACAAACAATAGAAATGAACCTATTAATATGCAGCGGAACGTAGACTACACTAGACAAGCCATAGTCAAGCAAGTAATGAAGCTAAAGCACGAAGACTATTAGCAGCTAGGTAGTATGGATCAAGATGGAAGATAGTATGAAGCCTAACAACAAAAGTCGTCACACAGTGAAGTCAAACATATAATGCAAACATGCAAAGACTTCACGAAAACAAACTATAAGTAAAGAGAGGGAGAAGATAGAACCAGTCTCTTGGAGAGAACAATGAATTGTTGGACCAGTTCCAGTTGCTGTGACAACTGTAGGTCTGGTTAGGCAGGCTGAGATTCAACTTAGAAGACCGCGTCTTCACCTTATTACCCTTGAGCTAAGGACACCTAGTCCTCGCTCAATCACTCTGGTAAGTCTTGCAAACCTTCACAGACTTTGTTCACCGGCGATTCACAATGACTCTTGGATACTGAGAACGCGACGCCTAACCGGCTGGAGGATTCACAGTCCTCAAGTGTAACAAGTCTTCGGGTCACGCTGACAGAAAGACTTTAGTGATGCCTAACACTCTTTGGCTCTCGGTGTTTTGGGCTTTGTCCTCGCAAGGATTTCTCTCTCTCAAAAGCTTCAGAGGTGGGTTGCTCTCAAACGACAAAAGCCGTGCACTAACTCTGAGCAGCCACCAATTTATGGTGTAGGGGGTGGGCTATTTATAGCCACTAGGCAACCCGACCTGATTTGTCCGAAATGACCCTGGGTCACTAAGGAACTGACACGTGTTCCAACAGTTAGATTTCAAACACACGCGACAGCTTAACTTGGGCTACAAGTAAAGCTGACTCATCCAGCTCTAGATAAGGTTTGCTCTCATTGTCTTCGCTCGAAGACATATGATTTGGTTGAGCATCACTTTAGTCACTCTGACTTTGTTCACTTGGACCCCACTTAACAGTACGGTGGTTCCTATGACTCAACAAAGAAGAAAAGGAAACTACGAAACAACTATGTCTTTGCACTCCATAGTCTTCACGTGAATGTCTTCTCGAGTCATAAGCTTCGATGTGATTGTCTTCACATACCACCATTGTCTTCAATGTCTTCAACATTTTTAGGGGTCATCTCCGATAGGTAAACCGAATCAATGAGGGACTACTACCTGTGTTATCATGCGATTCTCACAAACACATTAGTCCCACAATCAGGTTTGTCGTCAATACTCCAAAACAAACTAGGGGTGGCACTAGATGCACTTACAATCTCCCCCTTTTTGGTGATTGATGAAAAACTGGTTGAAGTTTTCAACGGGGATAAAAGTATGTGAAATTGTAAAGGATGAGGATATTGTCTTCATAAGTGGCAAAAGGCTCCCCCTAAAGATGTGCATATTAGTATTTTGCTTTTGGAATGCAAATGCACATGGCAGGTTGTACTTGTGGAGATCCTCTTCAACTTATGAAGGCAATGCATGATGCATGATAAGATATAACGAAGATAATGACATGCGTAATGAAAAATGGACGTCTGCAATATGACTTCGTGCGGGATTTATCATCGCATATGCGGAATTTATCATCGCATCACAGAATAGCAGAAAAAGTGGCAGACGGCCATCAAGTTTAAGTGTTACAACTCAAAGAACCAGAAGTATCAAAAGCGAGAGTTGTAAGCACTTGGCAAAAATTATAGCAACCACCCATATGGACCCGCTTGAAGACTGTCAACTCATATGCTTCTCCCCCTTTTGTCGGTAAGGACCAAAAAGGTTTGAAGACATAGAGGCTCTACTCATTCCCATGAGGATTAGGTGGTGAAGCGGCAGGGTCGTCGTTGAGGTTCGGTGGTGCAGAAGAACTTGGTGCAGTGTCGATACGCGTCGAAGTTGGAGGTGGTGAAGTAGCATCATCTTGGTCATTAATGACTCTGGCATTAACAGTTGCCGCAGAGGAGGAGTACTCAGAATCTTCGAGTGAGGGAGTCCGACGCAAGACATCATTCCTGGGAGGAGTGCAATCAAACTTGAATCTCTCGGTGAAGCCATCATCTTGAAGATCAGCTTCAGCACTAAGCAATGTCAGAATCTTCCACGATCTCCGACAGGTTTCATGAGTGACAAATGCATTCTTGGTGGCAAGGTTGCGAATGCGATTGACATTCACCAAGAGGCTTTGCATCTGACGCTTCAGCCAATCGTGATGCTTATCTTGCTTTTGATGCAAGGCAACGAGAAGCTCTCGGTCATTGAGAACACGAGAACGCTTTCGAGGCCTTTGAGCTATTGTGCTTTCGGTGGCTTCGGTATGGGCACGATGAGGTGCACGTGTATTGCCAGCCAAAGGATAAACACGGGTGGCAGCCAGAACTCCTTCAATGGGCTGAGTGAAGCTCTGGTGATCAGCGTTGTGAAGATAAATGGGCTCCTTGGCAGGTTCTGGGTATATGGCTTCGACAGACATGTCAACCTCTGGTAAGAAGATAATGTGGTTGCGCGCAGATGGCTGATAGTTGATAGTAGAATGAAGCTTGATGAGGCGCATTACCCATGGGGCATAGAATTTCAATCCAAAAATATCAGAGCCAGATGCAGCCAATTGCCTGATAAAGAAGTCTTGAACATTGAAGCTGATACCATTGAAGATATAAAAGACCAATGTCTTCATTGCTCCTTCAAGCTTCGCTGCAGAAGAATGTCCCTTGACAGGCCATAGAGTTCGCCTGATGATATGATAAATAGTGCGGGGAAGATACTCTAGGTCTTCAACAAGGTATTCCCTTGGATATTCAGCGTCGCGAGGCAGAGGCTTCATCATGCTCAGCATTTGGCTCATGTTGGGCTCAGGGTTCTGGAAGATGCTTTCCAAAGCATTGCGGTGAAGCTGACAACCAGGCTTGAAGAGTTCACCTGGAGTGGGCGGGCCTGTGAGCTCAATAATATCCAGAGCTTTGGCTTCGTGGTGTATATTGCTTGTCATCCACTCAAGGATCCATGTCTTCGGATCCCTGTTGTAGCCTCGAATGTGGAGGGTGGCATAGAATTGTAGCAGAAGCTCTTCGTTCCAGTGCTCTTTATCAGTCACAAATTGCAGCAGACCAGCATCTCGGAAACAGTCTAGGGCTTCTTCTAAGCAGGGCAGTCCAGCAATGGTTTCATAGTCTAGACGCATATGGGGAAAGATGCGCCCTTGATCATAAAGAACACATGAATAGTAACTGTTCTGCTGATAGCTCCATAACCGATCAGATGAAATTCTTGGCTTCGAGTAGGGGTTCTTGGCACTATCAAAGAAGGTGTTGTGTGCAATGAAGCCGTTTGCATTGAAAGATCCTGGTGAAGTTGCAGTACCTGGAAATCTTGGCAACCTTGGCTTAGGCTCCTAGACCTGAGGCCTGTGCTCGACATGATAGTCAAATTGTGGACCGGCAGCAGGTGGAGGAACCATAATGGGCCATCGGACAGTAACCAGCTGACCATGATCAAATGCTTGCTCAATGATGTGTGGCCTTGGAGGCGGTACAGGAGCAGTGGCATTGGCATTAGCTTCAGGCTGCAGATTGGCTTCAGGTGCAGCATTGGCTTCAGGTGCATTTACTTCTGGCACCACATTAACTTCAGGCGCCACATTTGCTTCGGCCATGACAATGTCATTGGCTTCAGTATTGATGTTGGTGGCCGCCTCAGTATTGTCAACCTCCACTAGAGTAGCTGGAGGGTCGGACACGTTCTCCTCGAGAACAACTTCTTGGTTGGACGGGGGTGTAGCAACACATTCTTCTTCTTGACTTGGTTCTTCTTGTTCATCGGTGATGCAGCCGGAATGTCTTCAAAGCGCTGGCTTCTGCACTCGAGATGTTCGCAGCTGGAGTGGCTTCAGAAACACTTGGCGGATATCGAGTGGTGGTGCTCTTCTCCTTCTGGAACACTTGACACAGTGACTTGTGGCCTTGGTCCTTTGCGGCTCATAAACGGCGCGACGCTTGTGGAGATGGAGTTGTCTGTGCCACAAAGTCTTCATCATCAAGTACCGGAGTGGTGACCTGAGTTGGGGGAGTATGTGGTGATTCTTCTTTACGGGGGGAGACTTGGGGGTGATCAGCCCTTGAATCATCCTGAGCAATTGGCGTCAAAGGACGACCAATGCTGATGAGTTCGCTGTTCATGAGAACAGGCGATGATACCATTTGGTGCTCGATCTGAGGAAGGACTTCAACATCATCTACATTGTCCTGGGGACCAATGTCTTCAGTTGCGGTGTGGTCAACAGCTGGATCTTCCTGAGCTTCAGGAGCCTCTATGGTAGCAGGCTCGTGAACTATCAACTGACGCTCTCGGTGTTCTGATGCAGGATGAGCAACTGAAATTGGCTCTACGACAAGGGGCTCTGTGGGAGCAGCCCGTTCTTTCTTCTTAGTCTTTATTTTCTTGGTAGGTGTAGCATCATCAGTGGTGTTCTTGGTCTTATGCTTTTTGGCTTCGGCTTCGGCTGTTCTTGTTTTCTTGAGTTCGGAAGCTACTGTGGGGACCTTTGGCTTCACGCCTGTCATACTGGCGGGGAAGACAATGTGAGGTTCTTCCCGCCTGGATGCTTCAGCTGGGGCCACAGTAGGCTTCTTCTTCTTGGCAACCATGTTGGGGTCGATGCCAGGATGCCCAAGTGCCTTGCGCTTCTCGGCTTCATTGTAAGCTTGAACACATTTGGCAGCGAGGAGTTTCATGCGCTCTCGAGAACCTTTAGCTTCGTCACATTTCTTGTGAAACGCCTCCTTGAGCTCATGCATCATTTGCTTGAAGTTTTGGACATCAGTCACACTGAGCTTGGCCATATGCTTCTTGAACTAGGCCTTTTCATAGTCAGTTTTGTTCTTAAGTTCAACAATTCTCTGAGCTAGAGTCAGTTCAGGAGCAATGGCTCCGTGGAAGGAGACACTGAGGCCTATTGGGAGCTGAAGATCATCAAAACTGAGGTTTGGGCTGTGAAACCATTCATCAATGAACTTGTTCAGGATGTCCACATCGAAAAGGGGAAGATCGTTGAAGATTTCTGCCTCTTGCTTGCTCTTTATCAGCAGCTCGAGAGCATCGTTGCCAAGATTGTCATCACTAGACAGATCAATGGTTCGTTCTCATTCCTCAGAACGGCAGCTGGGGTCAGTGCTTGACTAGTAAGCTGCATGGGTTTCTTCTTCTTTTTGGACTTGGAGATGCAAGAGAGATCTTTAGAATGCACACTTGGTGCGGGAGGAGCAGTGGCTAGAGGCTTCGCACGCGAAGCTCTTGGGGCAGTGGAGGGCTTTCGAGCCTTGGATTTCTTCTGCTTTTGAGGCTTCGGTGGAGCAGACATTTCATCAGAATCAGCGTTGTCTACAGAGTGATCCACGGCTGCCCCCTGAACGGCAATATGCGTGATGAGACCTTCAAGGTTGTAGAAGGACCCGATGATATTAGGTTCAACATCTCGTGTGCCATCAGCCCGAGGAGCAGAAGGACCGGGGTTGAAGTCTAATCCCAGCGATTTCTTGTTCTATTTGGCCGATGCCTTTGTAGTCTGAAAGTTGCGCTTGAAGAGATTATCGTCATGACACCATAGCAATAATGATGGGTCGGCATTGGCAGGTTGTGGTCCACGGACCATACAGGGGTAGAAACCCTGAGCAATAGCTTCAGCTTTGTTCTTGGGTTGAAGGTTTCGAAAGAGAATAAACCCCAAGGACATTTGATGACATTCTTCTCAGCATACTCCTGGATCACAAACCTGTATTTGAACCATTGCTCAGCCCAATATCTTTGAATCCACTGGATTCGAGTTTTGCGCTGATTGTAATCCTCTTCTAGATCAGTCTTGTACAACTCATAGAGATCTGGTGGCAAATCCCTTGATGTGCCCCCACGACGCTGCCTGCCTCCCTTCCTTGCTGATTTTTCTGTAGCCATGAAGTTCAGACTGAATGGCTTCAAGGCTGTCAAAGTCTTCCATCTGCTGGTCAGACAAGAACTAGCTTCGGGAGAGTTAATGTGATGTTGTAAGAATTCTACAAATGAATGCAGACTATGAGAACCAAGGGATTCTCCCACGGACATGTACCTGTGACAGCATTAGAGATGCGAGGGAAGGGGAAGAGGTCATATGCATTCTCAGAAGATTTTGAAGATAAATCAGTTTAGAAGACATTGACCTCATAGTGCAAAGACATTCACTTTATGTTGGGAGTTGGTTCCAGATTTGTACGAATCCAAGAATAGGTACAAGTGAGGAATCTAACTATATGTGAAGCATAAGTGAATATACTAGGCATATTATGGGATGCAGAACATGATAGATCTAACTATGTAGCCAGAGAAACCACTTTTGGTGAAAAAGGATGAATCAATTGGATCAAAAAGCAGTAAAAGTGAGTTTTAATTACCACACGAAGAACTGCTAGACGAAGTAGAGAGGAGGCCGAGCAGTTCGATCTTCTGTGCCCTAACTTGGCGACGGAGGACACCTACGGCGACAGCAGAGAAGACGATGTCCGGGACCGGCGTGAGGACGGCGTCAGTGAGGTCGCGGCAGCTAAGCGCTTCGTCGCCGGCATCGTCGAAAGCTAGCGGTGGCGCTAGGATTTGTCGAGGTGGAGAGGTGGAAGAAAGATTTTGACCGCAATGTGATGTGCATTTATAGGGAGAGGGACGGCATGGCGCAATTACGCAGGTGCCCCTGGCGGTTCACATCTAAGGGACACGTGGCGAACATGCAACACATTGGAAGTTGTTTCATGTTCCCACGCACGCCTGGACTATCGGGTGGTCGTTCCGGCTTCTCCGGGTTTTAGGCTATAAGGGTTAAGCATTTAAAACAGATTTAATGATTGTCTCTGTATCTTCTGCTGACAAGGATGTAGAGAAGACATTCGACGGTTTCAATAGGATGCATATGATTTGGATAGATAGAATTTGAGAGAGGTTAGGGTCCGATCACATTCACTTAGTCCAAAAGATTCAAAAGGAAGACATAGCTATAAGTGAATGCTGTAGAAGACATAACGCAAGTATATAAGAGTAAGACCAAATCAACAAAGTGATGATCATCATGAAGACAAATCAATGTTGAAGATAAATCAAATGCGAAGACTTAACAAAAGCAACGCCAAGAGAAACACTCCAAACAAAAGTTTGGTGGTGGCGTTACCCACTGTATAGGAAGTATTAGACCCAGACACGGCGCACAATTATCATGGCGCTCCGAAGTCAAATTCCTCATTAATGTATTCACACTTAGAATGTAAGTCTTCATTGATTGAAGATATACGTTACTTCGTGTGTTGCACATCTAAGTCATCATCGTGCATAAGTGTTAGGATGTGTGCCAAATCACAGGACATTTGAGGATTCTAAGATATTTAGCTCACACCGCAACTTGCAAAACCTTTTCTCATGCAAGGGCTTTGTGAAGATATCTGCCAATTGCTCTTCAGTGTTGACGTGAATGATATCAATATCTTCCTTCATAACATGATCTCTGAGAAAGTGATGACGAATTTCAATGTGCTTTGTCTTCGAGTGCTGAACTGGGTTGTTGGCAATCTTGATGACGCTTTCATTGTCACAGTAGAGTGGTACTTGTTTCAGATAGATGCCATAGTCCTTGAGTGTTTGTGAAAGATCGTGGATGTCGCCTAGAGGGGGGGGGTGAATAGGCGCTTTAAAATAATTAAGGTTGAGGCTTGAACAAATGTGGAATAAACCTAGCGGTTAATTTGTCAAGCACAAAACCTACAACAACTAGGCTCACCTATGTGCACCAACAACTTATGCTAAGCAAGATAATCAACTATGTGATAGCAAGATATATGACAAAGAACAATATGGCTATCACAAAGTAATGTGCATAAGTAAAGGGCTCGGGTAAGAGATAACCGAGGCACGCGGAGATGACGATGTATCCCGAAGTTCACACCCTTGCGGATGCTAATCTCCGTTTGGAGCGGTGTGGAGGCAGAATGCTTCCCAAGAAGCCACTAGGGCCACCATAATCTCCTCACGCCCTCGCACAATGCAAGATGCCGTGATTCCACTAAGGGACCCTTGAGGGCGGTCACCGAACCCATACAAATGGCAACCCTTGGGGGCGGTCACCAACCCAGACACTTTGGCAACCCTTGGGCGGTCACTGGTACCACAAATTGCTCAGGCGATCTCCACAACCTAATTGAGACCCGGACGCTGCCTGGAGCTTTACACCACAATGATTGAGCTCCAACACCACTAACTGCCTAGGGCGCCCAAGCACCCAAGAGGAACAAGCTCAAGGGCACCAAGCACCCAAGAGTAATAAGCTTCTCAACTTGTAACTTCCACGTATCACCGTGGAGAACTCAAACCGATGCACCAAATGTAATGGCAAGGGCACACGGAGTGCCTAAGTCCTTCTCTCTCAAATCCCACCAAGCAACTAATGCTAGGGAAGAAAATGAGAGGAAGAACAAGAAGGAGAACACCAAGAACTCCAAGATCTAGATCCAAGGGTTCCCCTCACATAGAGGAGAAAGTGATTGGTGGAAATGTGGATCTAGATCTCCTCTCTTTTCCCTCAAAACTAGCAAGAATCCATGGAGGGATTGAGAGTTAGCAAGCTCAAGAAGGTCAACAATGGGGAAGAACACGAGCCCAAAGGATGAGATCCATTGGGGAAGAAGACCCCTATTATAGGAGGGGAAAATCCAACCGTTATCCCTCACTCAGCCCAAGACGACGCGATACTATCAAGACGGAGCTGCGGTACTATCATGTTGGCTGCGGTATTACCGCTGCAGGTTGCGGTACTACCGCATGTGCAACACTGCCGATGAAGGCTGTTGCATTGTAGTAACGAGCGGTAGAACCGCCGAGCGGTACTACCGCACGCCTCACGATACTACCGTAAGGCAGGCGACACTAGGCGCAGAGAAAACACGAAGTAAAAATTACTCGTACCTACTTCCCTTGAGGGAGGACCTGCGCAAAAATCCGGCACGGTACTACCTCACACGAAGAGCGGTACTACCACGTAGGGCGCGGATATAAAAAAGTACATCCGCCTCTACTTCCGCTTATGCTGCTAAGCTCGGCGAGCCTCACGGTACTACCATACCACAAGGCGCTGGTTCTACAGCAGAGGTGCGGATGTAAAAATTACATCTGCCCCTACAGCCGCCGAGCAGCAGCTGCGCTGCTCGAGGCCGCGGTACTACAAGCCCAAGGCGCTGGACTATCACAGAGGGTGCGGATGTAAAAATTACATCCGCCCCTACACCGCCGAGCAGCTGCGCTGGCCTCGAGCCACGCAGTACTACCACTCCCACAGAGCGGTACTATCAGGCACTGCAGATTACCATAGGGATCTGCGGTACTACCGCAAGGGCTGCGGTACTACCGCTCGAGAGCAGTACTACCGCATGCCCCAGATCAGCAACACTAGGAGTCCTTCATTTTGCAGAGAAGACAACAGAGGGAAACAATAAAACCAGAACTGCCATAACTTCTACAAATGAGCTCCGAATTGAGCAAACTCAAGCTTGTTGGAAACAAGACAACGAGTAGCATCAAAAAAGCGAAGGGGAGGTATGCCTAACAAACAAAGGAGTGAAACCTCCAACAGAGAAGAACCGGCATATCCTCCAACATCGAAAACATCATAGAAGATGCATGCAAACTCCGTTTTCGATGAACTTAAGCTTGTCATCAAGATGACCATAGGCTCTAAGACTCACAAAGAGAAGAACCAAACAATAACCAATAAAGATGATGCAAGGATGCAATGGTTTGAGCTCTCTACGAATGATACGATCAAGCAACTCATCGAGAGCCCCCCTTGATAGAACGACAATCGATCCTATAACCCAGTCTCCCACAACTAACATGAGACCGGTAAAATAGAAAACCTATCAAGGGTAAACCTTTGCCTTGCACAAAGTCCACTTGAGCTAGATGATGACGATCTTGACTCCCTCAAGTTGGACCACCTTTCTTGATTGCGTTGGCTCGACGAAGACTAGATGATTGCTCCCCCATGCTCCACTATGGGTGAGCCACTCTTCGGCACATCTTCACAAGTCCATTGACACCACAATGGATGGCAAGCTTCAAGCACTTGATCTCTTCGTGATGCTACACTTGAACTTGCACATGACAATCTTGATGACGATCACTACTTGATGTCATCCTTTCCATGGGTTGTATGATATATTCCTCTTGACGCAAGCCCATGGACATGTACCTAACCCCACATAGAACTCTTACATAGACCATGGGTTAGTACACAAAGTGCAATGGACAATGCTTACCATACCATGGGATCACTTGATCCCTCTCGGTACATCTTCTACGCTTTGTGAGTTGATCAACTTGATTCACTCTTGACTTAGTCTTGATCAACCTTGAATCTTTCCAACTCTATTCGTTTGGATGATGTCTTGAAGGTAAACATGAATGATCACACAATCTTCTTCTTCAAGACATGCTTGCAATAAGCTCAACTCCCAAATGACCAATCTTTGGATAATTCCTTGAATAGCACCTTGGTCGACACAAACTCTCCTTGAAACCAACACATGTACTCCAAGAAAAGCCTGTGGACAAAACCTTCAAATAAACTCAAGGCAACCATTAGTCCATAGAGATTGTCATCAATTACCAAAACCAAACATGGGGGCACCGCATGTTCTTTCAGTTTGCTTCATCCATAGAAGCTGAGCGCAACAAGATCCAGCAGCAATGTATTCAGATTCAGCAGTGGAGAGAGATACATAGTTCTGCTTCTTTGAAGACCAATGACAAGTGATCGTCCCGTAAAGTGACATGTGCCCGATGTAGACTTGTGATCCACCTTGTCACCAAAGATAATCAGCATCCAAGAATCCAACTAGATCAAACTCGAGCCCTTTGGATACCATAATCCTAATGTTGGGGTGTAAGCCAAATATCAAAGAATTCGCTTCACGCCTAAGTGATGCGATTCCTTGGTGCCACTTGAATCGGGCACACATGCAAACACTAAGCATTATATCCGCCTAGATGCACATAAATAAAGTAAAGAACCAATCATGGAGCGGTATTGCTACGCCTTGAGCTTATGCTGGTTTTCCCAAGAGGAGAGGATGATGCAGACAAGAGCGTAAGTATTTCCCTCGCTTTTTAGAACCAAGGTATCAATCCAAGAGGCCACGCAAGTCCCTCGTACCTGCACAAAACGATAGCTACTCGCAACCAACGCGATTAGGGGTTGTCAATCCCTTCACGGTCACTTACGAGGTGAGATCTGATAGAGATAATATTTTGGTATTTTTGGTATAAAGATGCAAAGTAAAAAGTAAAAGCAAAGTAAAAACAAAGCAAGTATAAAAGTGATGGAGATGGATATGATGAGAATAGACCCGGGGGCCATAGGTTTCACTAGTGGCTTCTCTCAAGAGCATAGATATTCTACGGTGGGTGAACAAATTACTGTTGAGCAATTGATGAATTGAGCATAGTTATGAGGTTATCTAGGTATGATCATGTATATAGGCATCACGTCCGAGACAAGTAGATCAAACGATTCTGCATCTACTACTATTACTCCACTCATCGACCGCTATCCAAAGATGCATCTAGAGTATTAAGTTAAAAACAGAGTAACGCCTTAAGCAAGATGACATGATGTAGAGGAATAAATTCATGCAATATGATAAATACCCCATCTTGTTATCCTCGATGGCAAAAATACAATAGTGCCTTGCAACCCTTTCTGTTACTGGGTAAGGACACCGCAAGATTGAACCCAAAGCTAAACACTTCTCCCATTGCAAGAACTACCAATCTAGTTGGCCAAACCAAACGGATAATTCGAAGAGACTTGAAAAGATAACTCAATCATACATAAAAGAATTCAGAGAAGATTCAAATATTATTCATAGATAAGCTGGACCATAAACCCACAATTCATCGGTCTCAACAAACACACCGCAAAAAGAAGATTACATCGAATAGATCTCCACGAGAGAGGGGGAGAACATTGTATTGAGATCCAAAAAGAGAGAAGAAGCCATCTAGCTACTAGCTATGGACCCAAAGGTCTGAAGTAAACTACTCACACTTCATCGGAGGGGCTATGGTGTTGATGTAGAAGCCTTCCGTGGTGGATGCCCCCTCCGGCGGAGCTCCGGAACAGGCCCCAAGATGGGATCTCGTGGATACAGGAAGGTACGGCGGTGGAATTAGGTTTTTGGCTCCTCCTCTGATCTGTTGGGGGTACGTAGGTATATATAGGAGGAAGGAGTACGTCGGTGGAGCGTTAGGGGGCCCACGAGGTAGGGGCGCGCCCAGGGGGGCGCGCCCTCCACCTCGTGACCGCCTGCACTTCTTGGAGTAGGGTCCAAGTCTCCGGATCACGCTCGTGAGAAGATCACGCCTCAAGGTTTCATTCCGCTTGGACTCCGCTTGATATTCTGCTTCTTCAAAACACTGAAATAGGCAAAAAACAGCAATTCTGGGCTGGGCCTCCGGTTAATAGGTTAGTCCCAAAAGTAATATAGAAGTGGAAAATAAAGCCCAATATACTCCAAAACAATAGATAAAGTAGCATGGAGCAATCAAAAATTATAGATACGTTGGAGACGTACCAGGCATCCCCAAGCTTAATTCCTGCTCGTCCTCGAGTAGGTAAATGATAAAAAGAGAATTTTTGATGCGGAGTGATACTTTGGCATAATTTCAATATAAATCTTCTTACTTGTGATATGAATATTTAGATCAAAAGATTTAATATAAAAGTTCATATTGACATAAAAATAATAATACTTCAAGCATACTAATCAAAGCAATCATGTCTTCTCAAAATAACATGGCAAAAGAAAGTTCATCCCTACAAAATCATATAGTTAGGCTATGCTTCATTTTCTTCACACAAAGATGTTCCCAACTTCTATACCCCCGATGACAAGCCAAGCAATTGTTTCATCCTCAAATAATCTCAAACTCTTTCAACCTTTACGCAATACATGAGCGTGAGCCATGGGTATAGCACTATGGGTGGAATAGAATATGATGATGGGATTGTGTGGAGAAGACAAAAAAGGAGAAAATTTCATATCGACGAGGATAATCAACGGGCTATGGAGATGCCCATCAATTGATGTTAACATGAGGAGTACGGATTGCCATGCAATGGATGCACTAGAGCTATAAGTATATGAAAGCTCTACAAAAGAAACTAAGTGAGTGTGCATCCAACTTGCTTGCTCATGAAGACCTAGGGCACTTTGAGGAAGCCCATCATTGGAATATACAAGCCAAGTTCTATAATGAAAAATTCCCACTAGTATATGAAAGTGACAAAATGAGAGACTCTCTATCATGAAGATCTTAGTGCTACTTTGAAGCACAATATATGAGACTCACTACATGAAGAACAAGGTGCTACTTTGAAGCACAAGTGTGGTAAAAGGATAGTAGCATTGTCCCTTCTCTCTTTTTCTCTCATTTTTTTATTTGGGCCTTTTCTCTTCTTCTTTTTTGCCTCTTCTTTTTTTTTGTCCGGAGTCTCATCCCGACTTATGGGGGAATCATAGTCTCCATCATCCTTTCCTCACTTGGGACAATGCTCTAATAATGATGATCATCACACTTTTATTTCTATTACAACTCAACAATTACAACTCGAAACTTAGAACAAAATATGACTCTATATGAATGCCTCCGGCGATGTACCGGGATGGTGCAATGAATCAAGAGTGACATGTATGGAAAATAATGCAAGGTGGCTTTGCCACAAATACGATGTCAAATACATGATCATGCAATGGCAATATGACAAAAGTAATGTATGTCATAATAATGATGATGGAAGTTGCATGGCAATATATCTCGGAATGGCTATGGAAATGCCATGATAGGTAGGTATGGTGGCTGTTTTGAGGAAGATATAAGGAGGTTTATGTGAAAGAGCGATCGTATCACGGGTTTGATGCACCGCTAATTTGCACCAACTCTCAAGGTGAGAAAGGGCAATGCACGGCATCAAGAGGCTAGCAAATGCGGAAAGGTAAAAGTGTGTATAATCCATGGAATCAACATTAGTCAAAAGAACTCGTATACTTATTGCAAAAATTTAGAAGCCATCAAAAATCAAGTACTATATGCAATGCTCCTAGGGGGATAGATTGGTAGGAAAAGACCATCGCTCGTCCCCGACCGCCACTCATAAGGATGCACAAGCCAGGTACACTTCATGTTTCAAATTTGTTACACAACTTTACCCATACGTGCATGCTACGGGACTTGCAAACTTCAACACAAGTATTTCTCAAATTCACAATTATCAACTAGCACGACTTTGGTATTATTACCTCCATATCTCAAAACAATTATTAAGCATTAAATTTATCTTAGTATTCAATTCACTCAAAAGAAAGTTTCACATATCTTGAACACCAAGTATATTAACATTAAGCAAATTACCATGCTATTAACGACTCTCAAAATAATATAAGTGAAGCATGAGAGATCAAGTTTCTTTAAAACAAATCCACCACCGTGCTCTAAAAGATCTAAGTGAAGCACTAGAGCAAAAATTATCACGCTCAAAAGATATAAGTGAAACACATAGAGTGTTCTAACAAATTCCAAATCATGTATGGCTCTCTAAAAAGGTGTGTACAGCAAGGATGATTGTGGTAAACTAACAAGCAAAGACTCAAATAATACAAGACTCTCCAAGCAAAACACATATCATGTTGGTGAATAAAAATATAGCTCCAAGTAAATTACCGATGGAAGTAGATTTAAAGAGGGATGCCTTCCGGGCATCCCCAAGCTTTGACTTTTGGTGTCCTTGATTATCTTGGGGTGCCATGGGCATCCCCAAGCTTAGGCTCTTGCCACTCCTTGTTCCATAATCCATCAAAAGAATTCACCCAAAACTTGAAAACTTCACAACACAAAACTCAATAGAAATCTCGTGAGCTCCGTTAGAGAAAGAAAACAAAAGACTACTTTAAGGTACTGTAATGAACTCATTCTTTATTTATATTGGTGTTAAACCTACTGTATTCCAACTTCTCTATGGATTATAAAATATTTTACTAGCCATAGATTCATCAAAAAAAGCAAACAACACACGCAAAACAGAATCTGTCAAAAACTGAACAGTCTGTAGTAATCTGTAACTAACGCAAACTTCTGGAACCCAAAAAATTCTACCAAAATTAGACGACCTGGACAATTTGTTTATTGATAAGAAGCAATTGTAATCACTATTTTATCACGTTCTGGTGATTTTTAACAATTCAGGCACTGAGCGCAAAGATTCTGGAAATTACAGCAAGATCAAATAACTATCTCCCAAGAAGATCTAATAGGTTTAACTTGGCACAAACACTAATTAAAAGATAAAACCACATCTAAACAGAGGCTAGATGGATTATTTATTCTTAAACAGAAAAAACTAAAAATAAAATTGGGTTGCCTCCCAACAAGCGCTATCGTTTAACGCCCCTAGCTAGGCATAAAAGCAAGGATAGATCTAGGTATTGCTATCTTTGGTAGGCAATCCATAAGTGGCTCTCATGATAGATTCATATGGTAATTTTATTTTATTTCTAGGAAAGTGTTCCATGCCCTTCTTTAAGGGAAATTGGAATATAATATTTCCTTCCTTCATATCAATAATTGCACCAATCGTTCTAAGGAAAGGTCTACCAAGAATAATAGGACATGAAGGATTGCAAACTATATCAAGAACGATAAAATCTACGGGCACATAATTCCTATTTGCAACAATAAGTACATCATTAATTATTCCAATAGGCTTTTTAATAGTGGAATCCGCAAGATGCAAGTTTAGAGAGCAATCATCAAAATCACGGAAATCTAGCAAATCACATAAAGTTTTGGGAATAGTAGAGACACTAGCACCCAAATCACACAAAGCATGAACCTCATAATCTTTAATTTTAATTTTGATAGAAGGTTCCCACTCATCATGGAGTTTCCTAGGGATAGAAACTTTCAACTCAAGCTTTTCTTCATAAGATTGCATCAAGGCATCAACAATGTGTTCACTAAAAGCTTTATTTTGACTATAAGCATGAGGAGAATTTAGCACAGATTGCAACAATGAAATACAATCAATTAAAGAGCAATTTTCATAATTAAATTCCTTGAGACCCAAAATAGTGGGTTTAGCAATATCTCAGTTTTTATTTATTTCAATCCCACTTTTATCAATTTCATCATCAAGATCTAAAAACTCCGAATTCTTAGAACGCCTTCTAGGTAAAGGAAGATCATATTCAGTTTCATCAAGATTCATATTGCAGAACAAAGATTTAATGGGGGACACATCAATAACTTTTAGACCTTCATCTTGATTTTCATAGGAATTGGAAGAACACGCTTTAATAAAGGCATCTTTGGAAGCACACATCCTAGCGGTTCTTTCCTTGCACTCATCAATGGAAATTATCATGGCTTTGAGAGACTCATTGATATCATGCTTAGGAGAAATAGATCAAAGCTTTAAAGAATCAATTTCAAGAGAAATTCTATCAACGTTCCTAGCCAAATCATCAATTTTAAGCAATTTCTCTTCAAGCAAAGCATTAAAATTATTTTGTGAATTCATAAACTCTTTAACACTACTCTCAAATTCAGAGGGCATCTTATTAAAATTTCCATAAGAGTTGTTGTAGGGATTTCCATAATTATTAGAAGGATTACTTGGATAAGGCCTAGGATTAAAATTCCCTCTATAAGCGTTGCTTCCAAAACTATTCCTACCAACAAAATTCACATCCGTAGATTCATTATTATTCTCAATCAAGGTAGACAAAGGCATGTCATTAGGATCAGAAGAAACACTCTTAGCAAATAATTTCATAAGTTCATCCATCTTTCCACTCAAAACATTGATTTCTTCTATAGCTTGCACTTTTTTGTTAGTAGATCTTTCAGTATGCCATTGAGAATAATTAACCATAATATTATCTAGGAGTTTAGTAGCATCTCCTAAAGTGATTTCCATAAAAGTGCCTCCCATGCGCCTAATCTAAAAGATTTCTAGAAGCAAAATTCAATCCAGCATAAACTTTTGTATAATCATCCACAAGTTCAAACCATGAGTAGGACAATTACGTATCATTAATTTCATTCTCTCCAAAGCTTGTGCAACATGTTCATGATCAAGTTGCTTAAAATTCATAATATCGCTCCTAAGAGAGATAATCTTAGCGGAGGAAAATACTTAGAGATAAAAGCATCTTTGCACTTGTTCCAAGAATCAATACTATTTTTAGGCAAAGATGAAAACCACGCTTTAGCACGATCTCTAAGCGAAAAAGGAAATAGCTTCAATTTAACGACATCATTATCGACATCTTTTTTCTTTTGCATACCACATAAATCAACGAAGCTATTCAGACGAGTAGCGGCATCTTCACTAGGAAGGCCGGCGAATTGATCTTTCATAACAAGATTCAACAAAGCAGTATTGATTTCACAAGATTCGGTATTGGCAAGAGGAGCAATCAGAGTGCTGAGGAAATCATTATTATTGGTATTGGTGAAATCACACAATTTGGTAGCATCTTGAGCCATCGCGACGAACAAGCAAACTAACACACGAGCAAACAAACGGACGAGGAAAAAGGCAAAGGAAAAAGGAGGAGGAGATTGGGAAAGAGAGGGCAAATAAAATAGCAAGGGTGAAGTGGGGGAGAGGAAAACGATAGGCAAATGGAAAATAATGTAATGCGAGAGATAGGGATTGTGATGGGTACTTGGTATGTTGAATTTTGCGTAGACCTCCCCGGCAACGGCGCCAGAAATCCTTCTTGCTACGCCTTGAGCTTATGCTGGTTTTCCCGAAGAGGAGAGGATGATGCAGCACAGAGCGTAAGTATTTCCCTCAGTTTTTGAGAACCAAGGTATCAATCCAGTAGGAGGCCACGCGCAAGTCCCTCGTACCTGCACAAAACGATAGCTACTCGCAACAAATGCGATTAGGGGTTGTCAATCCCTTCACCATCACTTACGGGGGTGAGATCTGATAGAGATAATATTTTTGGTATTTTGGGTATAAAGATGCAAAGTAAAAAATAAAAGCAAAGTAAAAGCAAAGCAAGTATAAAAGTGATGGATATTGATATGATGAGAATAGACCCGGGCCATAGGTTTCACTAGTGGCTTCTCTCAAGAGCATAGATATTCTACGGTGGGTGAACAAATTACTATTGAGCAATTGACAGAATTGAGCATAGTTATGAGGTTATCTAGGTATGATCATGTATATAGGCATCATGTCCGAGACAAGTAGATCGAAACGATTCTCATCTACTACTATTACTCCACTCATCGACCGCTATCCAAAGATGCATCTAGAGTATTAAGTTAAAAACAGAGTAACGCCTTAAGCAAGATGACATGATGTAGAGGAATAAATTCATGCAATATGATAAATACCCCATCTTGTTATCCTCGATGGCAACAATACAATATGTGCCTTGCAACCCTTTCTGTCACTAGGTAAGGACACCGCAAGATTGAACTCAAAGCTAAACACTTCTCCCATTGCAAGAACTACCAATCTAGTTGGCCAAACCAAACGGATAATTCGAAGAGACTTGCAAAGATAACTCAATCATACATAAAAGAATTCAGAGAAGATTCAAATATTATTCATAGATAAGCTGGATCATAAACCCACAATTCATCGATCTCAACAAACACACCGCAAAAAGAAGATTACATCGAATAGATCTCCACGAGAGAGGGGGAGAACATTGTATTGAGATCCAAAAAGAGAGAAGAAGCCATCTAGCTACTAGCTATGGACCCGAAGGTCTGAAGTAAACTACTCACACTTCATCGGAGGGGCTATGGTGTTGATGTAGAAGCCCTCCGTGGTGGATGCCCCCTCCGGCGGAGCTCCGGAACAGGCCCCAAGATGGGATCTCGTGGATACAGGAAGGTACGGCGGTGGAATTAGGTTTTTGGCTCCTCCTCTGATCTGTTGGGGGTACGTAGGTATATATAGGAGGAAGGAGTACGTCGGTGGAGCGTCAGGGGGCCCACGAGGTAGGGGCGCCCTCCACCCTCGTGACCGCCTCTGGCACTTCTTGGAGTAGGGTCCAAGTCTCCCGGATCACGCTCGTGAGAAGATCACGCTCCCAAGGTTTCATTCCGCTTGGACTCCTTTTGATATTCCGCTTCTTCAAACACCAAATAGGCAAAAAACAGCAATTCGGGCTGGGCCTCCGATTAATAGGTTAGTCCCAAAAGTAATATAAAAGTGGAAAATAAAGCCCAATATAGTCCAAAACAGTAGATAAAGTAGCATGGAGCAATAAAAAATTATAGATACGTTGGAGACGTATCAGGTATACATTTTGATCGAACTCTTTACCATTGGCGTCAGGACCCAGATGACTTTTGGTTGGCATTGGTGTCGTGTAACCTTTGCAATCTTGCATTCCAAACTTCTTCAGGCAGTCTTTGAGATATTCCTCTTGAGATATGAAGATACCGTTGCTTTGCTGACGAATTTGAAGACCAAGGAAGAACTTCAGCTCACCCATCATGGACATCTGATATTGTTCTTGCATCATGTGACCAAACTCATCATTGTATTTCTTACTAGTGCAGCCGAAGATAATGTCATCCACATATATTTGGCACACAAACAGTTCACCATCATATGTCTTCGTGAAGAGTGTGGGATCCAGGGAACCAGGTTTGAAGCCTTTGCTCTTCAGGAAGTCCTTGACTGTGTCATACCAAGCGCGAGGGGCTTGTTTGAGGCCATACAATGCCTTGTTAAGCTTGTATACCATATCAGGATGTTTTGGATCTTCAAAGCCAGGTGGTTGTGCAACATACACTTCTTCAATCTTGCCGTTGAGAAAGGCACTCTTCACATCCATTTGGTATAGAAGGATGTTGTGATGATTTGCGTAGGCTAGCAGTATGCGAATGGCTTCAAGCCTAGCCACAGGAGCAAATGTTTCATCGAAGTCAACCCCTTCAACTTGAGTGTATCCTTGAGCAACGAGACGAGCCTTGTTTCTGACGACTTGACCATGCTCATCTTGCTTGTTGCGATATATCCATTTGGTTCCAATAATATTGTGCTTACGAGGATCAGGACACTTGACTAGTTCCCACACATTGTTCAGCTTGAACTGTTGAAGCTCTTCTTGCATAGCTTGAATCCATTCAGGTTCCATGAAGGCTTCAGCAACTTTCTTGGGTTCTAATATTGAGACAAATGCAAAGTGCCCACAGAAATTTGCTAGCTGTGTTGCTCTTGAACGAGTGAGTGGACCTAGTGCATTGATGCTATCAATTATCTTCTCAACCTGTACTACATTTGCAACACGAGGATGAACTGGACGAAGATTTTGCTCTTGCTGATCATTGTCTTCATTTCGAGCGTTGTCTTCAGGCTGAGCATTGTCTTCGGGTTGATTAGGTGCAGAAATGATAAGTTCCTCTTCAGGCCGTGCCTCAGAAGGTATGATCTCTCCAGTTCCCATGAGCTTGATGGATTCACTAGGTGGAACTTCATCTAGCACATTTGGCAGGTGCTCTCTTTGCGAGCCGTTAGTCTCATCGAACCGCACATCCGTAGTTTCAACCACTTTACAGTGAAATAGGTTGAAGACTCTGTAGGAATGCGAATCCTTTCCGTAACCAAGCATAAAACCTTCATGTGCTTTAGGTGCAAATTTTGAAGTGTGATGTGGATCCTTGATCCAGCACCTAGCACCAAATACTCTGAAGTAACTGACGTTTGGCTTCTTACCAGTTAGGAGCTCATAGGATGTCTTCTTCAAAAGCTTGTGAAGATAAACACGGTTGATGATATGGCATGCAGTATCAATGGCTTCGGGCCAGAACTTTCTTGGAGTCTTGTAATCATCAAGCATCATCCGAGCCATCTCAATGAGTGTTCTGTTCTTGCGCTCCACGATGCCATTCTGTTGAGGTGTGCATGGAGCGGAGAACTCATGAGTGATTCCCAGCATATCAAGATAAGTGTCGAGGCCTGTGTTCTTGAACTCTGTGCCGTTGTCACTTCTGATATGCTTGATCTTGATGCCATAGTTATTCATGGCACGGTTGGCGAAGCGTCTGAAAACATCCTGCACTTCAGTCTTGTAGAGGATTATATGCACCCACGTATATCTTCAATAATCATCAACAATGATGAAACCATAAAGACAAGCAGTAGTAGTGAGAGTAGAGTAGTGAATAGGGCCAAAAAGATCCATGTGAAGCAGCTCGAAGGGTTGAGATGTTGTCATGATTGTCTTCGAGGGATGCTTGGCCCTGGTCATCTTTCCAGTTTCGCAGGCACCGCACAGATGATCCTTCTTGAACTTGACGCCCTCGATGCCTATGACGTACTTCTTCTTTGTGAAAGTGTGCAAGTTCCTCATGCCAGCATGCCCTAGCCTCCAATGCCAGAGGCAGCACTCTGAAGCTTTTGCAAGAAGACATACGGCAAGCTGCGGTCCTGCTGAGAAATCTACCATGTACAAATCATCTTTCCGATACCCTTCAAAGACTAGAGACTTGTCAGATTCCATTAGAACAAGGCAACGATATTTTCCAAATATCACAATCATGTTCAAATCGCAAAGCATTGAGACGGACACTAAGTTGAAACCAAGGGATTCAACAAGCATCACTTTATCCATGTGTTGATCCTTTGAGATTGCAACTCTACCTAGACCCAATACCTTGCTTTTACCAGTGTCAGCATATGTGATGTGACTCTTGTCAGATGGACGTAAGGTTGAGTCCATGAGAAGACTTCGATCACCAGTCATATAATTAGTGCATCCGCTGTCCATAATCCATTCTGAAGCATGAGGTGTCATACCCTACAGTACCGTTAGGGGGATAGGCTTCACTAAGTGTATTGTGAAGCATAAACATTTGACGCACAAGAGGATTATCAAAGCTCAGATCAAGATTAGGACTGATAGGATGATTGGCAATCGATACAGGAACAAAAAATATAGTGAGACCATTTGGGCATTTTATCTTGCGCCCCACAAGATGTTTTAGGTCCCCAGCAAAAGCATCAGACACCTTTGATTTCTGGCTGGAGACCTTTCCCTACAAAAGAAAGTTAATTTTTCTTAACCACCCACATCTTCAGGGGTGGCTTGGAAGCAATGAGTCTAAGTGCAGCATCTGAGAACTTCGGCTTTGGAGCCCTAGCTAATAGCCTTGCAGGAGGCGAATAGTACTCATATGAATAAGCAGAGTAGTTCTTAGTCTTATGAACATAGCGGTTTGAGGAAACACGCTCATATTCATAAGTCTGAGTATGATTTTCTCGCAAAACATTGGCGTTAGGTTGACTCAGGTGAGTCCTTTGTCTGTATGAAGCCTTTGGACCATATGAAGCCTTTGGTCTGGGGTTTGTCTTCTTCCCCTGTGGTGTCATGATGACATTCACAGGAAGTTTCTCAAGAACCCTTTTGGGCAACCAGATCTTCTTCATAGGTGGTCCATTCCTGCAGTTAGTACCAATATACCTGGCAAACACTTCACCATTCTGATTCTTAAACAGTTTGTAGTTTGCATCAAAGGATTCATCAACAATAATAGGGTTAGCAGAAGTGAAGCCAGATAAGGTGGATGGATCCACTGAAGGTTCCTTTGCAGCAACCCATGTGGTTTTGGGGTACTGCTCAGGCTTCCAGTAAGAGCCATCAACATTCATTTTTTTGTCGAACCCAAAACCCTCTTTCCTAGGGTTTCGGTTCAGAATCTGCTTTTTAAGGACATCACATAGTGTTTGATGCCCTTTGAGACTTTTGTACATCCCTGTTTCAAGCAATGTCTTCAACCTAGCATTTTCATCAGCAATAGAGGTGGCATCCTCAGCAGAGGGGTTAGTTACCACATCAACAGTTGAAGATATTGCACCAGAGATAGTAGTAGACCATTCGGCAACAGAAGTAGCGTTATCACGCTCAAGGCATTTTAGACATGGTGGTTCAAATCCTTCCTAAGCGGGACTGATCTGTTGAGCGCGAAGTGACTCATTCTCTTTTTGAAGATCTTCATGAGCCGCTCTCAGTTTCTCAAGTTCTTGCTTCCTTTGAAGATAATTGTTGGAAAGCTTTTCATGAGTTGTTGAGAGCGTATCATGACGACTTTCAAGTTCCTCGTACTTAACATGAAGATTTTTTATGTCTTCAATTAAGGACTGAGATCGGGTCATTTCCGCGTCCAACAGGTCATCGCTTTTGTCTAATAGTTTTTGAATATGTTCCATAGCTTTCTGTTGTTCAGTTGCCATTTTAGCAAGTGTTTTGTAGCTGGGTTTGGATTCACAATCAGAGTCATCTTCACTTGATGTTTGAAAGTAAGCATCCCGTGAGTTTACCTTGTCACCACGTGCCATGAAGCAGTAGGTGGGAGCGGAGTCGTCCTTGTCACTAGCATCAGCCTTGGTGATGGAGCCATTGTCTTCAGTGTTGAAGATGGACTTGGCAACATAGGCTGTGGCTAGAGCCAGACTTGCAACGCCAGAGTCAGACTCCTCCTTAGACTCCACCTCCGCCTCCTCAGAAGCAGACTCCTCCTCTGAATCCATTTCCTTGCCAACAAAAGCACGAGCCTTGCCAGATGAGCTCTTCTTGTGTGATGAAGACTTCGATGAAGATTTGGAAGAAGACTTTGAGGATTTCTTGTTCTTCTTGTCATCAGAATCATATTCCTTGCTCTTCTTCCTCTTCTTGTTTTCATTTTCCCACTGTGGACACTCCGAGATGTGGTGACCAGGTTTCTTGCACTTGTGGCATGTTCTCTTCTTGTGGTCATGAGTAGAAGCTTCATCATTTCTTGAGCTGGATCGTGAAGACTTTCTCAAGCCTTTCTTCTTGGTGAATTTCTGGAACTTCTTCACAAGCATAACAAGCTCCTTTCCAATGTCTTCAGGATCACCAAAACTGCAGTCAGATTCTTCTTCAGAAGAGGAAGCAGCTTTTGCCTTCAAAGCGCGAGTACGTCCATAGTTGGGACCATAGATATCTCTTTTCTCAGAAACTCATGTGTGTTGAGCCTCTCAAGTATATCATACGGATCGAGTGTCTTGAAGTCAGGGCGTTCTTGAATCATCAGGTCTAGGGTGTCAAACGAGCTGTCAAGTGATCTCAACAGTGTCTTGACGATTTCATGCTTGGTGATCTCAGTAGCGCCGAGAGTATGAAGCTCATTAGTGATGTCGGTGAGGCGATCAAACGTGAGCTGGACATTCTGAAAGATCGTGGATGTCGCCTAGAGGGGGGTGAATAGGCGCTTTAAAATAATTACGGTTTAGGCTTGAACAAATGCAGAATAAATCTAGCGGTTAATTTGTCAAGCACAAAACCTACAACAACTAGGCTCACCTATGTGCACCAACAACTTATGCTAAGCAAGATAAACTACTAGGTGATAGCAAGATATATGACAAGAAACAATATGGCTATCACAAAGTAAAGTGAATAAGTAAAGAGCTCGGGTAAGAGATAACCGAGGCACGCGGATACGACGATGTATCCCGAAGTTCACACCCTTGCGGATGCTAATCTCCGTTTGGAGCGGTGTGGAGGCACAATGCTCCCCAAGAAGCCACTAGGGCCACCGTAATCTCCTCACGCCCTCGCACAATGCAAGATGCCGTGATTCCACTAAGGGACCCTTGAGGGCGGTCACCGCACCCGTAGAAATGGCAACCCTTGGGGGTGGTCACCGGAACCCGTCAAATTGCTCGGGGCGATCTCCACAACCTAATTGGAGACCCCAACGCTTGCCCGGAGCTTTACACCATAATGATTGAGCTCCGAACACCACCAACCGTCTAGGGCGCCAAGGCACCCAAGAGGAACAAGCTCTAGGGTGCCCAAACACCCAAGAGTAATAAGCTTCTCAAACTTCACTTCCACGTATCACCGTGGAGAACTCAAACCGATCCACCAAATGCAATGGCAAGGGCATACGGAGTGCCCAAGTCCTTCTTTCCCAAATCCCACCAAAGCAACTAATGATAGGGAGGAAAATGAGAGGAAGAATGAAAGAAGAACACGAAGAACTCCAAGATCTAGATCCAAGGGGTTCCCCTCACTTAGAGGAGAAAGTGATTGGTGGAAACGTGGATCTAGATTTCCTCTCCCTTTTCCCTCTAGAACTAGCAAGAATCATTGGAGGGATTGAGAGTTAGCAAGCTCGAAGAAGGTCAACAATGGGGGAAGAACACGAGATCAAAGGATAAGGTTCATTGGGGAAGAATACCCCCTTTTATAGGTGGGAAAAAATCCAACCGTTATGCTCACATCCCGCACAGAGCGGTACTACCGCTCGTCCTCACGGTACTACCGCTAGGGGTAGCGGTACTACCGCTAAGGGTAGCGGTACTACTGCTTGCGAGCGATACTAAAAAAATACATTCGTGCCTACCACCGCTGGACTTGTGACGAGTTTTTGGTCCAGAGCGGAAGTAGCCACGGAAGTAGCCGCGGTAGTACCGCTCAAAGTGGTAGTACCACTCCCAAGAGCGGTAGTAAAAAATTACATCCGCTCCTGTCTGCGGTACCACTGCAGCCTTTTCAGAACACCAAAACTACCACAACTTCTGCAAACGGACTCCGAATTTGACGAAACCAAGTTTGTTGGAAAGCTAGCGACAAGGGCTAACACAATCTTGGTAGAAATAACAATAAGAAGCAAATTATAAAAGTGAAGGAAATATGCCCTAGAGGCAATAATAATGTTATTATTTATTTCCTTATATCATGATAAATGTTTATTATTCATGCTAGAATTGTATTAACCGGAAACATAATACATGTGTGAATACATAAACCTACAGAGTGTCACTAGTATGCCTCTACTTGACTAGCTCGTTAATCAAAGATGGTTATGTTTCCTAACCATGAACAAGGAGTTGTTATTTGATTAACGGGATCACATCATTGGTTGAATGATCTGATTGACATGACCCATTCCATTAGCATAGCACCTGATCGTATAGTTTGTTGCTAGTGCTTTTCTTCATGACTTATACATGTTCCTATGACTATGAGATTATGCAACTCCCGTTTGCCCGAGGAACACTTTGGGTGCTACCAAACGTCACAACGAATCGGGTGATTATAAAGGTACATTACAGGTGTCTCCGAAGGTACATGTTGGGTTGGCATATTTCGAGATTAGGATTTGTCACTCCGATTGTCGGAGAGGTATCTCTGGCCCTCTCGGTAATGCACATCACATAAGCCTTGCAAGCATTGCAACTAAATGTGTTAGTTGTGAGATGATGTATTACGGAACGAGAAAAGAGACTTGCCAAGAACGAGATTGAACTAGGTATTGATACCGACGATCGAATCTCGGCAAGTAACATACCGATGACAAAGGAACAACGATGTTGTTATGCGGTCGACCGATAAAGATCTTCGAGAATATGTAGGAGCCAATATGGGCATCCAGGTCCCGCTATTGGTTATTGACCGAGAGGTGTCTCGGTCATGTCTACATAGTTCTCGAACCCGTAGGGTCCGCACGCTTAACGCTTCGATGATGCTTATTATGAGTTTATATGATATTGATGTACCAAGGTTGTTCGAGTCCGGATGAGATCACGGACATGACGAGGAGTCTCAAATGGTCGAGACATAAAGATTGATATATTGGAAGCCTATGTTTGACTCGGAATCACTCCGGGTGAAATTGGGAATTTTACCGAGTACCGGGGTTACCGAACCTCCCGGGGTCAATGGGCCTTGATGGGCCTTAGTGGGAAAGAGAAAAGGGGCCATATGCTGGCCGCAGCCTTCCCCTTCCCTAGTCCTATTAGGATTAGGAGAAGGGGTGGCGCCTCTCTCCCTCTCCCTTGGTCAAACCCTAGTTGGACTAGGATTTGGGGGAATCCTACCCTAGTAGGAGTAGGACACCTGGCGCGCCTCCCTCCTGGCCGCCAGCCCCCCTTCCCTCCTTTATATACAGGGCAGGGGCACCTCATGACACACAAGTTGATCATTGAGATCGTTCCTTAGCCGTGTGCGGTGCCCCTTCCACCAAACTACACCTCGAATATACCGCTATGAGCTTAGGCGAAGCCCTGCGCCGGTGGAACATCAACATCGCCACCACGCCGTCGGCCGATTTAAACTCTCCTCAACACTCGGCTGGATCGGAGTTCGAGGGACGCCATCGAGCTGAACGTGTGCAGAACTCGGAGGTGCCGTGACGCTCGGTACTTGGATCGGTTGGATCGGGAAGAAGTACGACTACTTCCTCTACGCTGCGTCAACGCTTCCGCTGCTGGTCTCACGAGGGTACGTGAGACAACACTCTCATCTCGTTGCTATGCATCACCATGGTCTTGCGTGATCGTAGGAAAATTTTTGAAATTACTACGCTTCTCCAACAAAGTGGCATCCGAGCCTGGTTTTATGCGTTGATGTCATGTGCACGAGTAGAACACAAGTGAGTTGTGGACGATACAAGTCATACTGCCTACCAGCATGTCATACTTTGGTTCAGCGGTATTGTGAGATGAAGCGCCCGGACCGACATTACGCGACGCTTACGCGAGACTGGTTTCACCGCCCGAGCACTCGTTGCTTAAAGGTGACCGCGGGTGTCTGCTCTCTCACTTTAGTTGAACCGAGTGTATACGCCCGGTCCTTGAGAAGGTTAAACGGAGTCTATTTGACGAAATGTATCGCTGTGGTTTTGATGCGTAGGTAAGAACGGTTCTTGCTCAGCCCGTAGCAGCCACGTAAAACTTGCAACAACAAAGTAGAGGACGCCTAACTTGTTTTTGCAGGCATGTTGTGATGTGATATGGTCAAGACGTGATGCTATATTTTATTGTATGAGATGATCATGTTTTGTAACCGAGTTATCGGCAATCGGCAGAGCCATATGGTTGTCGCTTATTGTATGAAATGCAACGCCATGTAATTGCTTTACTTTATCACTAAGCAGTAGCGATAGTCGAGAAGCAATAGTTGGCGAGACGACAACGATGCTACGATGGAGATCAAGGTGTCGCTACCGGTGACGATGGTGATCATGATGCTTTGAGATGGAGATCACAAGCACAAAATGATGATGGCCATATCATATCACTTATATTGATTGCATGTGATGTTAATCCTTTATGCATCTTATCTTGCTTTGATTGACGGTAGCATTATAAGATGATCCCTTACTAAATTATCAAGAAGTGTTCTCCCGAGTATGCACCGCTATGAAAGTTCTTCGTGCTGAGACACCACGTGATGATCGGGTGTGATAGGCTCTACGCTCAAATACAACGGTGCAAAACAGTTGCACACGCGAATACTCAGGTTATACTTGACGAGCTATGCATATAAGATATGACCTCGAACACGGAGACCGAAGGTCGAGCGTGAATCATATAGTAGATATGATCAACATATTGATGTTCACCATTGAAACTACTCCATCACACGTGATGATCGGTCATGGTGTAGTTGATATGGATCACGCAATCACTTAGAGAATTGGAGGGATATTTTTCTAAGTGGGAGTTCTTAAGTAATATGATTAATTGAACTTTAATTTATCATGAACTTAGTCCTGGTAGTATTTTGCAAATTATGTTGTAGATCAATAGCTCGCGTTGTTGCTTCCCTATGTTTTTATATGTGTTCCTAGAGAAAAATTATGTTGAAAAATGTTAGTAGCAATGTTGCGGATTGGATCCGTGATCTGAGGTTTATCCTCATTGCTGCGCAGAAGAATTATGTCCTTAATGCACCGCTAGGTGACAGACCTATTGCAGGAGCGTATGCGACGTTATGAACGCTTGGCTAGCTCAATATGATGACTACTTGATAGTTTAGTGCACCATGCTTAACGGCTTAGAATCGGGACTTCAAAGACGTTTTGAACGTCATGGACCATATGAGATGTTCCAGGAATTGAAGTTAATATTTCAAGCAAATACCCGAGTTGAGAGATATGATGTCTCCAACAAGTTCTATAGCTAAAAGATGGAGGAGAATCGCTCAACTAGTGAGCATGTGCTCAGATTGTCTGAGTACTTCAATCGCTTGAATCAAGTGGGAGTTAATCTTCCAGATAAGATAGTGATTGACAGAATTCTCTAGTCACCATCACTAAGTTAGTAGAACTTCGTGATGAACTATAGTATGCAAGGGATGACGAAAAAGATTCTCGAGCTCTTCGCGATGCTAAAATCGGCGAAGGTAGAAATCAAGAAAAACATCAAGTGTTGATGGTTGACAAGACTATTAGTCTCAAGGAAAATGGCAAAGGGAAGAAGGGGAACTTCAAGAAGAACGGCAAGCAAGTTGCTGCTCGAGTGAAGAAGCCCAAGTCTGGACCTAAGCCTGAGACTAAGTGCTTTTGCTGCAATGGAACTGGTCACTAGAAGCGGAACTACCCCAAGTATTTGGCGGATAAGAAGGATGGCAAAGTGAACAAAGGTATATTTGATATACAGATTATTGATGTGTATTTTACTAGTGTTCGTAGCAACCCCTCGGTATTTGATACTGGTTCAGTTGCTAAAGAGTAGTAACTTGAAACGGAGTTGCGTAATGAACAAACTAGTTGAAGGGAAAGTGACGATGAGTGTTGGAAGTAGTTCCAAGATTGATATGATCATCATCGCACACTCCCTATACTTTCGGGATTAGTGTGGAACCTAAATAAGTGTTATTTGGTGTTGAGCATAAATATGATTTGATCATGTTTATTGCAATACGGTTATTCATTTAAGTAAGAGAATAAATTGTTGTTCTGTTTACATGAATAAAACCTTATATGGTTACACACCCAATGAAAATGGTTCATTGGATCTCGATCATAGTGATACACATATTCATAATATTGAAACCAAAAAGTTAATAATGATAGTGCAACTTATTTGTGGCACTGCCGCTTAGGTCATATTGGTGTAAAGCGATGAAGAAACTCCATGCTGATGGGATTTTGGAATCACTTGATTATGAATCACTTGATGCTTGCGAACCATGCCTTATGGGCAAGATGACTAAAGACTCTGTTCTCCGGAACAATGGAGCGAGCAAATGACTTATTGGAAATAATACATACTGATGTATGCGGTCCGATAAGTGTTAAAGCTCACGGCAAGTATCGTTATTTTCTGACCTTCACAGATGATTTGAGCAGATATGGGTATATCTACTTGATGAAACACAATTCTGAAACATTTGAAAAGTTCAAAGAATTTCAGAGTGAAGTGAAGAATCATCGTAACAAGAAAATAAAAGTTTCTACGATATGATCGCAGAGGAAAAATATTTGAGTTACGAGTTTGGCCTTCATTAAAACAATGTGAAATAGTTTCACTACTCACGCCACCGAACACCACAAATTATGGTGTGTCCGAACGTCAGAACCGTACTTTATTTGATATGGTGCGATCTATGATGTATCTTACCGATTTACCACTATCGCTTTAGGGTTATGCATTAGAGACAGCTGCATTCACGTTTAAAAGGGCAACCATCTAAATCCGTTGAGATGACACCGTATGAACTATGGTTTAACAAGAAACCTAAGCTGTCGTTTCTTAAAGTTTGGAGTTGTGATGCTTATGTGAAAAGGTTTCACCGATAAGCTCGAACCCAAATCGGAGAAGTGCGTCTTCATAGAATACCCAAAGGCAACTATTGGGTACACCTTCTATCACAGATCCGAAGGCAAGTTTTTCGTTGCTAAGATGGATCCTTTCTAGAGAAGGAGTTTTCTCTCGAAAGAAGTGAGTGGGAGGAAAGTAGAACTTGATGAGGTAATTGTACCTTCTCCCTTATTGGAAAGTAGTTCATCACGTAAATCAGTTCCATGATTCCTACACCAATTAGTAAGGAAGTTAATGATGATGATCATGAAACTTCAGATCAAGTTGCTACCAAACCTCGTAGGTCTTCCAGAGTAAGATCCGCACCGTGTGGTACGGTAATCATGTTCTGAAAGTCATGTTACTAGACCATGATGAACCTACGAACTATGAGGAAGCGATGATGAGCCCAGATTCCGCGAAATGGTTTGAGACCATGAAATCTGAGATGGGATCCATGTATGAGAACAAAGTATGGACTTTGGTTGACTTGCCCGATGATCGGCAAGCCATATTATATAAATGGATTTTCAAGAGGAAGACAGATACTGATAGTAGTGTTACTATCTACAAAGTTCGACTTGTCGCAAAAAGGTTTTCGACAAGTTCAATGTGTTGAATACGATGAGATTTTCTCACTCGTAACGATGCTTAAGTCTGTCCGAATCATGTTAGCAATCGCCACATTTTATGAAATCTGGCAAATGGATGTCAAAACTACATTCTTTAATGGATTTATTAAAGAAGAGTTGTATATGATGCAACCAGAAGGTTTTGTCAATCCTAAAGGAGCTAACAAAATGTACAAGCTCCAATGATCCATCTATGGACTGGTGCAAGCATCTCGGAGTTGGAATAAACGCTTTGATATTGTGATCAAAGCATATGGTTTTTACAGACTTTTGGAGAAACCTGTATTTACAAGAAAGTGAGTGGGAGCACTACAGCATTTCTGATAAGTATATGTGAATGACATATTGTTGATCGGAAATAATGTAGAATTATTCTGCAAAGCATAAAGGAGTATTTGAAAGGAGTTTTTCAAAGAAAGACCTCGGTGAAGCTGCTTACATATTGAGCATCAAGATCTATAGAGATAGATCAAGACGCTTGATAAGTTTTTCAATGAATACATACCTTGACAAGATTTTGAGGTAGTTCAAAATGGAACAGTCAAAGAAAGAGTTCTTGCCTGTGTTACAAGGTGTGAGATTGAGTAAGACTCAAAACCCGACCACGGCAGTAGATAGAAAGAGAATGAAAGTCATTCCCTATGCATCAGCCATAGGTTCTATAAAGTATGTCATGTCTTGTGTACCAGATCTATTGCATACCCTACCACTAAGCTTGGCAAGGAGTGCAATAGTGATCTAGGAGTAGATCAATGGACAGCGGTCAAAATTATCCATAGTAGAATAAGGATATGTTTCTCGATTATGGAAGTGATAAAAGGTTCGTAAAAAGGTTACGCCGATGCAAGTTTTGACACCGATCTGGATGACTTTAAGTCTCGATCTAGATACATATTGATAGTGGGAGCAATTAGCTAGAGTAGCTCCGTGCGAGCATTGTTGACATAGAGATTTGCAAAATACATACGGATCTGAATGTGGCGACCCGTTGACTAAGATTCTCTCACAAAGCAAAACATGATCACACCTTAGTACTCTTTTGGGTGTTAATCACATAGCGATGTGAACTAGATTACTGAATCTAGTAAACCCTTTGGGTCTTGGTCACATGGCGATGTGAATTATGGGTGTTAATCACATGATGATGTGAACTATCGATGTTAATCACATGTTGATGTGATCTAGATTATTGACTCTAGTGCAAGTGGGAGACTCAAGGAAATATGCCCTAGAGGCAATAATAATGTTATTATTTATTTCCTTATATCATGATAAATGTTTATTATTCATGCTAGAATTGTATTAACCGGAAACATAATACATGTGTGAATACATAAACCTACAGAGTGTCACTAGTATGCCTCTACTTGACTAGCTCGTTAATCAAAGATGGTTATGTTTCCTAACCATGAACAAGGAGTTGTTATTTGATTAACGGGATCACATCATTGGTTGAATGATCTGATTGACATGACCCATTCCATTAGCATAGCACCTGATCGTATAGTTTGTTGCTAGTGCTTTTCTTCATGACTTATACATGTTCCTATGACTATGAGATTATGCAACTCCGTTTGCCCGAGGAACACTTTGGGTGCTACCAAACGTCCACAACGTAATCGGGTGATTATAAAGGTACATTACAGTGTCTCCGAAGGTACATGTTGGGTTGGCATATTTCGAGATTAGGATTTGTCACTCCGATTGTCGGAGAGGTATCTCTGGCCCTCTCGGTAATGCACATCACATAAGCCTTGCAAGCATTGCAACTAAATGTGTTAGTTGTGAGATGATGTATTACGGAACGAGAAAAGAGACTTGCCAAGAATGTAGATTGAACTAGGTATTGGATACCGACGATCGAATCTCGGGCAAGTAACATACCGATGACAAAGGGAACAACGATGTTGTTATGCGGTCTGACCGATAAAGATCTTCAGAGAATATGTAGGAGCCAATATGGGCATCCAGGTCCCGCTATTGGTTATTGACCGAGAGGTGTCTCGGTCATGTCTACATAGTTCTCGAACCCGTAGGGTCCGCACGCTTAACGCTTCGATGATGCTTATTATGAGTTTATATGATATTGATGTACCAAGGTTGTTCGAGTCCCGGATGAGATCACGGACATGACGAGGAGTCTCAAATGGTCGAGACATAAAGATTGATATATTGAAGCCTATGTTTGGACTCGGAATCACTCCGGTGAAATTGGGAATTTTATTGAGTACCGGGGTTACTGGAACCTCCCGGGGTCAATGGGCCTTGATGGGCCTTAGTGGGAAAGAGAAAGGGGGCCATATGCTGGCCGCAGCCTTCCCCTTCCCTAGTCCTATTAGGATTAGGAGAAGGGGTGGCCTCTCTCTCCCTCTCCCTTGGTCAAACCCTAGTTGGACTAGGATTTGGGGGAATCCTACTCCTAGTAGGAGTAGGACACCCCGGCGCGCCTCCCTCCGGCCGGCCAGCCCCTCCCTTCCCTCCTTTATATACAGGGGCAGGGGCACCTCATGACACACAAGTTGATCATTGAGATCGTTCCTTAGCCGTGTCGGTGCCCCTTCCACCAAACTACACCTCGAATATACCGCTATGGAGCTTAGCGAAGCCCTGCGCCGTGGAACATCAACATCGCCACCACGCCGTCTTGACGAAACTCTCCTCAACACTCGGCTGGATCGGAGTTCGAGGGACGCCATCGAGCTGAACGTGTGCAGAACTCGGAGGTGCCGTCGCTCGGTACTTGGATCGGTTGGATCGGGAAGAAGTACGACTACTTCCTCTACGTTGCGTCAACGCTTCCGTTGCTGGTCTACGAGGGTACGTAAACAACACTCTCATCTCGTTGCTATGCATCACCATTGTCTTGCGTGATCGTAGGAAAATTTTTGAAATTACTACGTTCTCCAACAAAAAGGCCCAAGATAAAATGGTGAGAACCCTTCCTCAAATAAGACCGGTAAAAACTACAACACCGAAAACGCAATAGAAGAGGCATGTGAACTCCGTTTTCGATGAACTCGAGCTTGTCATCAAGATGAACATAAGCTCTAAGACTCACAAAGAGGACCAAACAAGAACCAAGAAACATGATGCAAGGATGAAATTGTTTGAGCTCTCTACTAACGATACGATCAAGCTACCAACTTGAGAGCCCCCCTTGATAGTACGGCAAACGATCCTATAACCCGGTCTCCCAACTACCACCATGAGACCGGTAAAATAGAAAACCTATCAAGGGCAAACCTTTGCCTTGCACATGATCCACTTGAGCTAGATGATGACGATCTTGTCCTCCTTAAGATGGACCACCTTTATTGATTGTGTTGGGTCGATGGAGACTAGATGATTGCTCCCCCATACTCCACTATGGGTGAGCCACTCTTCGACACATCTTCACAAGTCCATTGACACCAAAATGGTTGGCAAGCTTCAAGAACTTGATCTCTTCGTGATGCTCCACCTGAACTTGCACACGGCAACCTTGATGACGATCACCACTTGATGTCATCCTTTCCATGGGTTGTATGATATCTTCCTCTTGACGCAAGCCCATGGACACGTACCTAGCCCCACATAGAAATCTCACATAGACCATGGGTTAGTACACAAAGTGCAATGGACAATGCTTACCATACCATGGGATCACTTGACCCCTCTCGGTACATCTTTTACGCTTTGTGAGTTGATCAACTTGATTCACTCTTGACTTAGTCTTGATCAACCTTGAATCTTTCCAACTCTCTTTGTTTGGATGATATCTTGAAGGTAAACATGAATGATCACACAATATTGTTCTTCAAGACATGGTTGCAATAAGCTCAACACTCACATGACCAATCTTTGGATAATTCCTTAATAGCACCTTGGTCAACACATAAACTCTTTGAAACCAACACATGGACTTCAAGAAATGCCTATGGAAAAATCCTTCAAATATATCTCAATGCAACCATTAGTCCATAGAGAATGTCATCCATTACCAAAACCACACATGGGGGCACCGCATTGTCTTTCACATTCTCATTGTCGTTTCTCTTGAAGCAGTTGAACGGGTTGCGAAGGACACTGATCCTTTGATATCTCTGGGTTGAGACGCCTTCGTTGACCTTGGAGAGCCAGTCCCAGACTAGCTATGAAGTTTCCAAAGCGCTCACACAACCATACTGCCCTTTGGTCAGATGACCACAGATGATGTTCTTTGCAATAGAATCCAGTTGAATGAACTTC
The DNA here is from genome assembly GCA_021605205.1 of Aegilops longissima. Lineage (NCBI taxonomy): Eukaryota > Viridiplantae > Streptophyta > Magnoliopsida > Poales > Poaceae > Aegilops > Aegilops longissima. The sequence goes on along the minus strand of CM038681.1, from coordinate 596,603,301 downwards.
TTGACATCAGCTGGAGTGACGCCTTCACCAGTCTTGGGAACACCATTCTTGACGACATACCATAGATCAACATCAATGGCTTCAAGATGCATGTGCATCTTATTCTTCCAGTAGGGGTAATCAGTGCCATCAAAGACAGGGCACGCAGCGGAGACTTTGATTATCCCTGCAGTCGACATAGCTAAAACTCCAGGTGGTTAAACCGAATCACACCAGAACAAGGGAGTACCTTGCTCTAATATCAATTGAAAGTGCTAGTTGTCGACTAGAGGGGGGGTGAATAGGCGATTTTTATGGAAGTCTTCAAAACATGAAAGTTTTGAAGAAAAACAATAGAAATGAACCTATTAATATGCAGTGGAAGGTAGACTACACTAGACAAGTCATAGTCAAGCAAGTAATGAAGCTAAAGCACGAAGACTATTGATACGTCTCCAACATATCTATAATTTTTTATTGCTCCATGCTATATTATCTACTGTTTTGGGCAATATTGGGCTTTATTATTCACTTTTAAGTTACTTTTGGGACTAACCTATTAACCGGAGGCCCAGCCCAGATTTGCTGTTTTTTTGCCTATTTCAAGGTTTTGAAGAAAAGGAATATCAGACGGAGTCGAAACGGAATGAAATCAACTAGAGAAGTTATTTTTGGAACGAAAGCTACCCGATGGACTTGCACCCCACGTCAAGGAAGGAACTAGGAAACCACGAGGGTGGGGGGCGCACCCACCCCCTAGGGCACGCCCCCCTGCCTCGTGGGGCCCTCGTGGCTCCCCTGACGTGCTTCTTCCGCCTATATAACTCCACGTACCCTAAAACTTCCAGAACGGAGAATAGATCGGGATTTCCGCCGCCGCAAGCCTCTGTAGCCACCAAAAACCAATCGGGAGCCTGTTCCGGCACCCTGCCGGAGGGGGGAACCCTCACCAGTGGCCATCTTCATCATCCCGGTGCTCTCCATGACGAGGAGGGAGTAGTTCACCCTCGGGGCTGAGGGTATGTACCAGTAGCTATGTGTTTGATCTCTCTCTCTCTCTCTCTCTCGTGTTCTTGATTTGGCACGATCTTGATGTATCGCGAGCTTTGCTATTATAGTTGGATCTTATGTTGCTTCTCCCCCTCTTCTCTCTTGTAATGGATTGAGTTTTCCCTTTGAAGTAATCTTATCGGATTGAGTCTTTAATGACTTGAGAACACTTGATTTATGTCTTGCCGTGCGTATCTGTGGTGACAATGGGATATCACGTGACTCACTTGATGTATGTTTTGGTGATCAACTTGCGGGTTCCGCCCATGAACTTATGCATAGAGGTTGGCACACGTTTTCGTCTTGATTCTCCGGTAGAAACTTTGGGGCACTCTTTGAGGTTCTATGTGTTGGTTGAATAGATGAATCAGAGATTGTGTGATGCATATCGTATAACCATACCCACGGATACTTGAGGTGACATTGGAGTATCTAGGTGACATTAGGGTTTTGGTTGATTTGTGTCTTAAGGTGTTATTCTAATACGAACTCTAGGGCTGTTTGTGAAACTTATAGCTAGGATTAGCCCAACGGATTGACTGGAAAGAATAACTTTGAGATGGTTTCATACCCTACCATAATCTCTTCGTTTGTTCTCCACTATTAGTGACTTTGGAGTGACTCTTTGTTGCATGTTGAGGGATAGTTATATGATCCAATTATGTTATTATTGTTGAGAGGACTTGCACTAGTGAAAGTATGAACCCTAGGCCTTGTTTCCTAGCATTGCAATACCGTTTATGCTCACTTTTATCATTAGTTACCTTGCTGTTTTTATATTTTCAGATTACAAAAACCTATATCTACCATCCATATTACACTTGTATCACCTTCTCTTCGCCGAAATAGTGCACCTATACAATTTACCATTGTATTGGGTGTGTTGGGGACACAAGAGATTCTTTGTTATTTGGTTGCAGGGTTGTTTGAGAGAGACCATCTTCATCCTACGCCTCCCACGGATTGATAAACCTTAGGTCATCCACTTGAGGGAAATTTGCTACTGTCCTACAAACCTCTGCACTAGGAGGCCCAACAACGTCTACAAGAAGAAGGTTGCATAGTAGACATCAAGCTCATTTCTGGCGCCGTTGCCGGGGAGGCTAGGTAAGCGGCACTCACACCCCGTCAACTAAGCTCTTTTCTGGCGCCGTTGCCGGGGAGGTGAGTGCTTGAAGGTATATCTTTAGATCTTGCAATCGAATCTTTTTGTTTCTTGTTTTAGCACTAGTTTAGTTTATAAAAGAAAAGTACAAAAAAATTGGAATTGAGTTTACCTCATACGCTTCATCTTTTTAATATCTTTCGTGAGTATGATGGAAAAGAAAATTGTGCCAAAGTGTTAGAAGAAGAATGCATTAAAATGTTTGGCACTAAATCTTTGAATGATGAGCATGATTGCAATGTTTTTAGTATGAACTCCTTTAATATCCATGGTACTAATGATGATTGCACTAGTCATGATGAAAATATCTCTTATAAGCATGTCGATTTTTGTGGAGTATATTGGGTTTGCAAGTACACACCAAATAGGGAAGATAGATATTGCAAGAGGCATAAGTACTAGGAAACTAAATGGTTGCAAGAAAGGCTAGATGCTTGTGGTGAAAATTTAAATTTTCTTAGTCGTACTTGTGAACTTTGCAATGAACATGATCATTTCAGTACCCAATGCAAATTGTTTCATGATCATATCGTGTCCAAAAATTGTGATGACTTGATTTCCCTTGCACATCATAATGAACTTAGTTTGCTCTTGGGTTATGAAGAAATAAAACGTATAACTAAGGACATTCCAAAATTTGCCCTTGATAAAGTTCTTCATTTTAATCTAGAAGAGATTTATATGTATTGTGCGGTGAATTGCATTGAAAATCCTTATATTGCCAATTACATAAATAAAAGAAAACAAATAGAAGATGAAGAGAATACTAATGAAAGGGAAGAGACTTCCCAATATCCTCCTATTATTTCTGGTGATGAATCAGGTAACGAGGAGGAGCCTTCTATTCAACCAATCTCATTAATAAGGAGCTCCAAAAGAAGGATTGAACCCACACATGAGGTGAAGAAGAAGAAAATAAAAAGGAAGAGAGGTAAAAAGGTATCTCGCCCAAATAATGTTGCTCCTATTACTGTTGTGCCTCGTGAAAATGAAGATGATGCACTTGATGATGATCTCGTTATGCCTATTGCTTGTTGTGATGATTATGATTGGGAAGATGATGATAATCCTTATGATCTTGAAAATATTTTTGGCACTTGCTTAGAAGAATATGATAATTGCTATACTATTGGTGCTATACATACTATTAAAGATGAGAGTGATTATGCTTATGATATGAAAAGACCCAAGCTTGGGGATGCTATGTTTGATGAACATGATGTTTTTGAGAATATGTTTGCTGCAATTAATGTTTGTCCCAAGCTTGGGGATACTACGTTTAATGAAGATAATATTTTTAGTCTCCCAAGTTTTTATATGCAAATTAATAATGATGATAGCATGCCTCCTACTTATGATAATTATATTGATGAAAGTGGATTTGGAGAGGTCATGACTTTATTTAATGACGTATCCACTATTTCGGAAGAGGTTTCAATCGATTATGATGAGAACAAAGTTGCTACTTATGATGATTATTGTGATGAAACTTATGCTATAAAGAGTAGTGACGATTATATTTATAAAACTTGTCATGATTATGAGTACCCTTTCTCTGAACATTACTCTTTTAATGTGGAAACAATTTATAGTATTCAAGTCTCTTATGATACTCCCACTATTCCGAATGAGAAGAATTTTGCTTATGTGGAGAGTAATAAAATTTCTATGCTAGTAGATCATGAAAAGAATGCTTTAGGTGATGGTTATATTGTTGAATTCATTCATTATGCTACTGAAAATTATTATGAGAGAGGATCATGTGCTTCTACATATTGCAACAATATCAAGTTTCCTCTCTATGTGCTTAAAATCTTTAAGTTATGCTTGTTTTACCTCCCTATGCTAGTTGATTATTGTTCCCATAAGTTGTTTGCTCACAAAATCCCTATGCATAGGAAGCGGGTTAGACTTAAATGTGCTAGTCATATTCTTCATGGTGCTCTCTTTATGTTCAATTCTTATCTTTTATGTGAGCATCATCGAAATCATCATGCCTAGCTAGGGGCGTTAAACGATAGCGCTTGTTGGGAGGCAACCCAATTTTATTTTAGTTTCTTACTTTTTGGTTCTGTTTAGGAATAAATAATCCATATAGATTCTGTTTAGATGTGGTTTTATGTTTTAATTAGTGTTTGTGCCAAGTAGAACCTTTGGGAACACTTGGGTGAAGTCTTTATGATCATGCTGTAAAAACCAGAAACTTTAGCACTCACGAGATTAGCTAGAAATTTTTACTGGAAAGTGCTATTTAGTTGATTATTTTTCAGATGATTACTAGAAAAATCCCTCAGGTCCACCAATTTATTTTCGAATTTTTGGACTTCCAGAAGTATATGTTTGATACAGATTACTACAGACTGTTCTGTTTTTCACAGATTCTGTTTTCTATGTGTTGTTTGCTTATTTTGATGAATCTATGAGTAGTATCGGAGGGTATGAACCATAGAGAAGTTGAATACAGTAGATTTAACACAAATATAAATAAATAATGAATTAATTACAGTACCTTGAAGTGGTGTTTTGTTTTCTTTCGCTAACGGAGCTTACGAGTTTTCTGTTAAGTTTTGTGTTGAAGTTTTCAAGTTTTGGGTAAAGATTCGATGGACTATGGAATAAGGAGTGGCAAGAGCCTAATCTTGGGGATGCCCAAGGCACCCCAAGGTAATATTCAAGGACAACCAAGAGCCTAAGCTTGGGGATGCCCCGGGTGGCATCCCTCTTTAAATCTTCGTTCATCGGTAACTTTACTTGGAGCTATATTTTTATTCACCACATGATATGTGTTTTGCTTGGAGCGTCGTTTTATGTTCTTTAGCTTTGCTTGATGTTTGAATAAAGTATCAAGATCTGAAATTCTTAAATGGGAGAGTCTTCACATAGTTGTATAATTATTCGACTACTCATTGATCTTCACTTATATCTTTCGGAGTAGTTGTCATTTGCTCTAGTGCTTCACTTATATCTTTTAGAGCACGGTGGTGGATTTGTTTTATAGAAACCTTTGATCTCTCATGCTTCACTTAGATTATTTTGAGAGTCTTAAATAGCATGGTAATTTGCTTAAATAATCTTAATATGCTAGGTATACAAGAATAGTAAAAGCTTTCTTATGAGTGTGTTGGATACTAAGAAAAGTTTGATGCTTGATGATTGTTTTGAGATATATAGGTAATAATATCAAAGTCGTGCTAGTTGTGTACTTGTGAATTTGAGAAATGCTTGTGTTGAAGTTTGCAAGTCCCTTAGCATGCATGTATGGTAAACGTTATGTAACAAATTTGAAACATGAGGTGTTCTTTGATTGTCCTCCTTATGAGTGGCGGTCAGGGACGAGCGATGGTCTTTTCCTACCAATCTATCCCCCTAGGAGCATGCGCGTAGCGCTTTGGTTTTTGATGGCTTGTAGATTTTTGCAATAAGTATATGAGTTCTTTATGACTAATGTTGAGTACATGGATTATACGCACTCTCACCCTTCCATCATTGCTAGCCTCTTCGGTACCGTGCATTGCCCTTTCTCATACTGAGAGTTCGTGCAAACTTCGCCGGTTGTCGGTGTCAAAACCGGCGGATCTCGGGTAGGGGGTCCCGAACTATGCGTCTAGGCGGATGGTAACAGGAGACAAGGGACACGATGTTTTTACCCAGGTTCGGGCCCTCTCGATGGAGGTAAAACCCTACTCCTGCTTGATTAATATTGATGATATGGGTAGTACAAGAGTAGATCTACCACGAGATCGAGAGGCTAAACCCTAGAAGCTAGCCTATGGTATGATTGTTGTTAGTCCCTCGGACTAAAACCCTCCGGTTTATATAGACACCGGAGAGGCTAGGGTTACACAGAGTCGATTACAATGGGAGGAGATCTACATATCCGTATCGCCGAGCTTGCCTTCCACGCCAAGGAAAGTCCCATCCGGACACGGGACGAAGTCTTCAATCTTGTATCTTCATAGTCCAGGAGTCCGGCCAAAGGTCATAGTCCGGCCATCCGAACACCCCCTAATCCATGACTCCCTCAGTAGCCCCTGAACCAGGCTTCAATGACGACGAGTCCGGCGCGCAGATTGTCTTCGGCATTGCAAGGTGGGTTCCTCCTCCGAATACTTCATAGAAGATTTTGAACACAAGGATAGTGTCCGGCTCTGCAAAATAATTTCCACATACCACCGTAGAGAGAATAATATTTACACAAATCCAATCTGCTGACGTATTTCGCAGCGTGACACCACGGCTGAGGGAGTCCCGGATTAGGGGGTGTTCGGATAGCTGGACTATCGTCATCGGCCGGACTATCATCGGCCGGACTATCATCATCGTCCGGACTCCAAGGCTATGAAGATACAAGATTGAAGACTTCTCCCCGTGTCCGGAAGGGACTTTCCTTGGCGTGGAAGGCAAGCTTGGCGATACGGATATGTAGATCTCCTACCATTGTAACCGACTCTATGTAACCCTAGCCCTCTCCGGTGTCTATATAAACCGGATGGCTCTAGTCCGTAGGACAACAACATCAACAACCCTTACAGTCATACCATAGGCTAGCTTCTAGGGTTTAGCCTCCTTGATCTCGTGGTAGATCTACTCTTGTAAACATCCACAATATCAATATCAATCGAGCAGGACGTAGGGTTTTACCTCCATCAAGAGGGCCCGAACCTGGGTAAAACATCGTGTCCCTTGTCTCCTGTTACCATCCGCCTAGACGCACAGTTCGGGACCCCCTACCCGAGATCCGCCAGTTTTGACACCGACATTTGTGCTTTAATTGAGAGTTCCTCTATGCCGTCACCGATAGGAAGGATGCCTCCTCCCGTCTTGAAGGACGGTATTTTTGCCAAAGTAGCCTTGGCCGCCGGCCAAACTATCCGGCTAGGTGGTTTCCTTATGACCTTTGTCCGCCACCGCTCGACAATGACCTCTCAAGTCGTCAAAGCAATTTTCACGTCAGCTCGAATTCGCCGAAGCGGCTGGATCAATAGAGCTCTCGTCCAGAACGAGCTCTTGGATCGCATCGCCGCCTCGGAGTCGCTATGACTATAATCAGATTGGGCTTAAAACCGATCTGAGAGAAATTAACTCTCCCCAGGTCACCCACCACGTTGCAGTGGTAGAGGAACAATGCAGCGACGCTTCTCCTGTATTGAAAACTAGTCATGTCCGGGCTCCCGAACCCCCCATGCCGGATTCCTGCGGAGGGATGGACTTCGATCAAGCACTGAACTTAAAGTCAGGCATCGGACCAGACTCGTTGGACAACGTCCAGCAATCCAAGCTTCCAGATTCAGAAACTTCTCGGCCTCCGAGCCTTGAGATGGGTAGAGTTCCGGACTTAATTCCACCCACCCGCCCAGACATATGCGATCTATCTCTAATCCGCAAGAGCCCGCTGAGACAAGACATCACTCTTCGGGCCGATTCCTCCAGGTTATGGACAGGATAAAGGATGCCGAGAGGAAAATGCAATCTCAATTTTTGCAATAATTGCACGGACGAGGACTCTTGAACGCCGTCACCGCCGTGAAATTACACGCCACTGACCAAGGCGTCCATAGTACGAAAAGTATCGTGCGATGGAGAGTTTCCGGACAACCGAAAATAATTTTTGGGACAATCCGGCCCCGAATACAACCCTAGTCCGCAACAAAAGGGTGCAGTACACTCAGGCACCAGATACAAAAACCAAAAAGCAAAGACCCCATAAAGGGCACGGAACCGTACTAGAGGGATGGCTTAGCGGACCCTGTAAAATTCACAGTACAGAAGGCGCCGTCCCAACACATAACCTTCGAGCATGTTGGATATTACGGCAGGTGGCCAAAAGTGGGAGGAGCTTCTAGCCCCGAAAACCACTCCAACAACATCGATGCGGTATCAACAGTCTTGAGACTTTCGCATCAAATAATATGCGGAAGCGAACAATCCATGGCCTTGCCAAGTCTAGCAAGTAGCAACAACCAATCCATGGAGCGACACAGCCATCACCTTCAACGCCAGCGACGAACCTAAATTCCGGACAGCCCGAGCTCCAGCCGCACTGGTACTTAGTCCAATAGTGGACGGCTTTCGACTTACAAAAGTCCTCATGGATGGCGGCAGCGGATTAAACCTCATCTACGAGGAAACCCTTCAAAAAATGGAAATAGACTGGAGCCGCATTGAGCGAAGTAGCACAACCTTTAGAGGAATAATCCCTAGCCGGGAGGCGCGCTGCACAGGAAAAATCACACTCGATGTGGTATTCGGCTCACCGGACAATTACAGATCCGAAGAAGTCACGTTCCAAGTGGCCCCGTTCAACAGCGGATATCACGCTATATTATGACGAGAGGCATTCACAATTTTTCAAGCCGTACCCCATTACGGGTACATGAAGCTCAAAATGCCTGGGCCCGACGAAATAATCACTCTTGTTAGTGATCCGGACATAGCACTCCGCGCCGAAAACAAGACAGACGCATTAGCCTTAGAGGCACTATCCGAAGCCCTAGCGGCAGAGGAACTCACCGCGCTCGCGCTCACGGTAAATAGGGACGATGTGATACTCGATAAGAGATCCAAGTCCACCTCCTTTAAACCAGCAGATGAAATAGTAAAATTCCAGGTCCACCTAACGGACCCTACAAAGACGGCTCCATCGGGCACAATTGAACCTCGATGTAGACGCCAGACCGCAGGAATTCCTTCGAGAAAATTGGGACATTTTCACCGGCACCCCTGGATATGCCCTAATCCCACGCAGATTGGCGTAACACAGCCTAAACATCCTAAAGGATTCAAGCCGTTAAACAGGCTCTTCGACGATTTTTGAACCCAAAAGACAGGCAATGGGAGAAGAGCTAGCCAAACTATTGGAAGCCGGATTCATCGAGACATCAAGCATCCGGATTGGCTAGCAAACCTGGTAATGGTACCAAAGAAGGATAAATCCTGGCGCCTATGTGTCGATTTCAAAGACCTAAATAAAGCATGCCCAAAGGATCCTTCCTCCCCAAGATCGACCAAATCATCGATGCCACCGCAGGCACGATTCATTGTGCTTCCCGGACGATACTCCGCTATCATCAAATCAAGATGGCGAAGCGGACCAAGCCGCAATGACATTCATTACTCCATACGGACCATTCTGCTTCAACACGATGCCCTTCAGACTTAAAAACGCCGACGCAACATATCAGCGCATGATTCGCATATGTCCGCTACCCAGATCGGCAAAACAAAGAGAGGCATACGAGACGACGAGTCGCCAAAACTAAACACGCCGAAACTCTAGTAGACGACTTGAGGCTCACATTCGACAACCTCGAGCATATGACATCAAGCTGAATCCGAAAAAGTGTGTTTTGGTAAGCGCATCACCGGAAAGCTGCTTTGGCTTCATCGTATCCGTAGAGGAATCAAAGCAAACCCAGCCAAAATCCGAGCTCTGTCACACCTAGATATCCCAAAAGACCTCAAGCAAATACAAAATTGATCGATGTGTGGCGGCTCTAAGCCGCTTTATCTCCGCCTAGGAGAAAAGGCATTACCCCTCTATCGCCTCCTTAGGCGCACTCAACACTTCGAGTGGACGGATGCTGCCACCGCCGGACTCGAAGGAATAAAGGCCATATTGGCAACAAATCCGGTCTGGCTGCGCCCAACCTGGGCGAACCAATGTTGTTATACATCGCAGCTACGCATCAAGTTGTAAGCGCGTACTGTCGTCGAACGAGAAATGTAAGGGCATAAATTCCCTCTTCAAAACCAAGATACTACGATCCACTGTGTTAACCCCTCGCAAGTCCCATTACCCGCACTATCGGAAGATAGCATACGCGGTGTTCATGGCATCCGGAAGCTCGACACTACTTTCAAGAGTGTTCGATAACAATGGCCTCAAGTACCACTTAACGACATTATAAACAACATGACGACGCGACGGGCAGGATTGCAAATGGGCCATTGAGCTCTTACCATTTGATATATCTTACAAACCTCGGCGAGCTATAAAGTCACAAGTTTTGGCTGACTTCATCGCTGAATGGACCGTTTAACTCCCTAAATAATCGGCGATACTCCAATTGGATTATGCACTTCGACGGCTCTAAAATGTTAGCCGGACTGGGGGCTGGCGTCGTATTGACGTCCCCGACCGGGGACACAGTCCAATACGTACTTCAGATAATGTACACGGACTCCAACAACGCAGCCGAATACGAGGCCCTTTTACATGGTCTCCGGATGGCAATCTCCATGGGCATTCAACGCCTAGAGGTGCGCGGGGATTCAAACCTCGCAATATCCCAAATAAACGGAGACTTTGACGCCAAAGATCCGAAAATGGCAGCATATCGCAACGCTGTCCTAAAAATGTCAGCCCGGTTCGAAGGACTCGAATTCCATCACGTAGCCCGGGATAATAACCAAGCAGCCGACGTACTGGCACGCATTGGCGCAAAACGCGACGCTGTCCCTCCTAACATCTTCCTGGAACGGCTCTTCAAGCCATCCGTACTATGGGAAGAGGAGTCCGAAACTAACAAACCGGAACAAGCCGCACCAACCGCGATTCAGCCGATGATATAACACCTTCCGCCCACGACATAATGGCAGTAATTGCCCCGTGGACAGAACCATTCCTCGCCTACTTGCTTAGGCAAGAGCTTCCCGAAGACCAAAATGAGGCCCGCCGCATTGTCCGGCGATCTAAAGCCTACAAGGTCTATGAGGGAGAACTTTATAAGAAAAGTACAACCGGAGTCCTTCAAAGGTGTATCTCCGAAGAGGAAGGGCGAAACCTCCTGGCTGAAATTCATGCCGGACTAGGCGGACACCATGCTGCAGCTCGGGCCCTTGTAGGAAAGGCATTCCGACAGGATTTTATCGGCCGACGGCCCGAGCAGATGCTCGGACTTAGTCCAAAGATGCGTCGGTTGTCGACTCTTTGCTAATCGAGCCATATGCCACCCAACGCCTCAAAACTATACCCATTACCCGGCCGTTCGTGGTGCAGGGGCTTGACATGGTTGGACCACTTAAAGGGGGAACCCACAAGCAAAGGTACCTATTGGTCATGGTGGATAAATTCACCAAATGGATAGAGGCCAAGCCGCTTAAAACGGCAGAGTCCGGACCAGTGATAGACTTTATATCCGGGTAGTACACCGTTATGGTGTCCCCACAAAGATCATCACCGATAACGGCACGAACTTCACCGCCGATGAGGTTAAATCATGGTGCAAAAATATGGGCATCAAGCTCGATTACGCTTCATCTATCATCCTCAAACCAACGGTCAAGTGGAACGAGCAAACGGTCTAATAATGAGCGGCATCAAACCCGCACTAGTGCGGTCCTCACGAAATCGACACGCCTTTGGGTAGAAGAGCTCGACTCCGACTGGGGCTGCGGACAACGCCTAACCGTACTACCGGATTCACACCATTCTTTATGGTATACGATGCGTAAGCAGTTTTGCCCTGCGACATCATTCATGACTCACCTCGAGTGCGCATGTACGAAGAAAGAGAAGCCGAGTTGGATCGGCAGGACAGCTTGGACGCATTGGAGGAAGAGCGCGACGTCGCCAAGGCTCGTTCCACATTTTATCAGCAGCAGGCTTGAAGATATCAAAGCAGAGAAGTACGGGCCAAGACGTACAACGTTGGCGAACTGGTTCTACGCCTGCCGGACAAGAAAAAGGACAAGCTCAAGCCCAAATGGGAAGGCCCTTCATCATCGATCAAGTCCTCGACCGCGGAGCGCACCGCCTGAAATGCATCGGATAACCAACTCGAGCCGAACCCATGGAACACAGCCCGCCTCCGACGATTCTATGCCTAGCGCCGGACTAAGAGTTTGTCCCTTTCCCCCCGTCCAATTTTTTTTATTTACTTCAGCTGCCTTTTGTTTATCTTTTTCTTCTCAACCCTATTCATCCAAGCCTTAAAGGGCCTACCTGCGCAATGTTCGCGCAAGAATTGATGTGCTATCCGCACTCATTATACAGGGGCTTCTTTACCGAAGCTTAATTATACGGGCTTCATGCCCAAGACATGTGTCAAGCCTCCACATGTACCTTTTATTCACCATTATATGCATCGATATGACTTAAGTTTTGGCCAAGCTGGGTTGCTCGGCTCTGTGCTTACCCCTCGTTCCCGATTGTTCGGCTAGGAGGTAAAGGAGCACCTCTGCGATTATTACTGCCGGTCAGCCGGTGTGTACCTCGACCGGGTGAAGACGAAAGCTAGCGTTCTTAAGGGAATATTCATCGGTGACTTAAAAGATGATTTTTATCCACTTATTTATCTGCCCCGGATGTTTTTCTGCTTTTTTCGCATCCGGACATGCACTTTAGGGCATGCCACCCCCAGAGGAAAGGAACCCTTAACGGAACTATTCTCCCTGGAAGATGTTTCTTACTACCCATGTAATATAACATAACTAGTTGGGCACTTGTCTGATAAAGCACTGATGACCCCTAAGCTTGGTCTCCATGCATACCCCGGTTGTTTCATAAGCGAGAAGGTATTTGGACACACTCCGGACTCTAGGGTCCCGAGGTCGAAGCGAAAAGGTCGGCAAAGACAAACGATCTACAATCCGGCTAGAAGGAATTTTATATGTCATTTTATAATACATTGTCAAATCGACTGATTGTATTCTTCCTCAATCCCGTCTAACAGGTTGTCTAATTTACAGTCCTGTTAGGAAAAGTTAGGGCCAACTCCACTTGGCCGTATACTAAACTCACAGGGATCTCCTTCCCATCGGGCCCCACGGGTCCGACTTCGGCCATGTGGTTGGGATCCGCCTTCTTGTACCGCGTCTTTACCATGGCCCAGGCCTCCCTGGCACCTTGGCGGCAGGCCGAAATCTTCCATAAATGGAAGCGCCGCCGCACTCCCTGCAGCTTCTCCGCAAGCTCCCCAAGACCCTCGGGTATGGAGAAGGCTGGCCATAACGCCTGGATGACGCCGCTCATAGCCCGCCAACTCGCTCGATCGGTTGCAACAATTGAAGTTGATCACCCGTTGTTACGGCATCTCCTCCAGGCGACCTGTGAGCATACCTGCAGACATATTCAGTCAAATTGACTTCCTCGCCGAACTCTTCTTTTCAAAGGAGTTCGCTCAAGCACTTACTATATATGCCGCGACGAAGCCGCTGATTCTCCTTAACGGAGCCCGACAGCTCGGCCCAACGCTTTTCAGCTCTTCTCCAAGCTGGGCATGGGCATCCCGGAGCTTGTTCCTTTCATGTTGCACCTTATGCAGCACCCTCTCGCCGCCTTCGTTGGCATGCAAAAGTTCTTGCCTGTCCGGATCTTGTCCGGCAGCACCGCAATGTCGTTTTTAGACTTGCGCAAAGGCCAAACGCTACTTATCTTTCTAAAATAATGCGTTACTGGAGAGGTCCATGCGCTTCCTCCTGCGTAAAATGCGGCCTCAAGTTGGGCCTTGCACTCTTGCAGCTCCTGAGACAGTTGGGTATTCTTCTCGGTAAGATCCTACGTTTCATATGATCCTTAAATCAGTTTAATATAACTACTTTAAGTCTCGGGGCTCTTGCATATATAACTATTAAATTCTCTTACCAGTATGTCTTTTACATACCGCTCTCAGTGGCTCGATAAAACCATCTTGAGCAGCACGAAGGTGCGCGTCCCCGTGTTAAAGGCATTCAACGCCTCGGGGAGAAGCACGCGTCACGAATACTGTCGGGGCGCTTGTGATTCAGGGCACTTCCACCTCGCACTTGGTGGCGGACGATCTGTCGGCATCCTCCGTCGGAGGAACGTCCGGCTCGCGCTTTGCGCCGCCTCCCCTCGACCAAAAAGGGAGCCCGGCTGGTAGAGGTTGGATTGACAACTTCCACGCCCACAGTCCGGCGGACGCTTTTTTCCCTATAAAAGTCATGAGCACTCAAACGCTTCCTAGGAACGTTGTTTCTAAATACTGAATTGTGAGCTACACCTTTGCGGCGACGTTTCAGTCCGCCGCCTCCTCTTCCGCCATCTTGGTCCGAATCGCCCTTGTTGGTCAGCCACCGCTGGCTCGGCTTCTTGCCCTAGGGGCGCCTCCGCACAAGGCCATCATATACGGTGGTCGAAATAAGCAAGGAAGGAATGACGGTGTCGTGGCTTCGCCGCAATCACCGGGAAACCGGATATAGTCCGGGATAGTCGGCCGTGATGGCGACTAAAGCATTGTCCATGCTGAGCTGGTGGAACACCCCGTCGATTAGCTCCACCTTTATGTCCGGATCCTCTTCGGAGGCCGGATCCCGGGATCTCTCTGGATCCTCGGGCTGCGGAGCCGGACTTAGCATGCCCTCCACGGTCCGGCGCAGTTCCTGCGTCGAAAGAAGAACACAATATAAGAAACTTAAAGTTTCGAAAGGCACGGGTCGGACACGCTGAGTGTTCGCTTACCCAAGGCCGGGGATTATTCATGGAAAACCCATTTAACGGGTTCGTTCGAAGGAAATCCTCCTTCTCCCCCTTATACAGGCCGGACAAGATCGTCACCAGATCTTCGGCCGAATCCGGCCCTTTGCGGCCATGACGGGTGGCATCGCCCTCCCGCTGAAATCCCACATGGGTGGCCCTCAGACAGTGGCTGCACTTCACAGAATGCATGTTGCCATGACTCCAATCATGGTCAACCGGCATGGGCCAAGAACCTTATTCGCCCATCAAATAATGGACGCCTTGTCTTCCTCCGCACGGGGCTCATGGACGCCAACTAAGGCGTTTCTTGAGGAGCATTGCTGAACTCCGGGAGGCCGATCCGAACAGGGTCCCAGCAGCGAGCGCCTTCTATATAAAACCATTCAAGGCCAGTCTTGGGCGCTTTTCTAGGGGTTCCGGATGGATATCCGTCCCGCAATGCGCCATATTTCGCGCGCCCACTTGATATATGGACCCCTCGTGAGAGCGGGTACAAGGCGAAACGATCTCTTCCACAAGGCGAAGTGGGGCTCGACGCCTGTGAAAAGCTTGCAAAGAGCTACATAACCCGCAATATGCGGATCGAGGCGGGCGTGAGGTGATGAAGCCGGAGTCCGAGAACTCCGTGAGCCCGCGGAGGAATGGATGTACAGGAAATCCGAGCCCCTTATCGATAGGGGACGGCATACCCGCCCCTTTGTTGGGATTTGGGGTAACCTCCGCTTGCTTCCCACCTTTGTAGGTGGCCAGCCCGGCTCGAACCGAACCAAGAAGGCCGAGGGAGATATCCCCATTTGGAGCTTCACCAGCTCAAGCAGCGAACAGAGCATCTCCTCCAATCTCCCGCAAAGGGCCGGAGCGCGAGAAGAGGAGTCGTGTTGACGGTCCATGATGGAATGGATTCTTGGTCGAAAGCGCCCGATGAGTATTTGCGTAGAGGAAGATGGTGATTTGGATCTGGATTCTTGCCTCCCTTATAGGCAATTGTTCGCACAACTAGGGGTAAAACATAAAAGACACCCTGGCTTTTCACATTCGCTGACGCGTGGAAGAAGGCCATTATTGGGCGTGGAAGCCAAGACGCGCAACATTGATGAGGAAGCTGGACACTCGCTCGCAGGTACATAGAACTTGAAGGAGAACCCGCCTTGCAACGCCAAGACTACACACACGCTGGACTTATCGCCATTGAAGCCTGGTTCGGGGCTACCGAGGAGTCCCGGATTAGGGGTGTCCGGATAGCCGACTATCGCCATCGGCCGTACTATCATCATCATCCGGACTCCAAGGCTATGAAGATACAAGATTGAAGACTTCTCCCCGTGTCCGGAAGGGACTTTCCTTGGCGTGGAAGGCAAGCTTGGCGATACGGATATGTAGATCTCCTACCATTGTAACCGACTCTATGTAACCCTAGCCCTCTCCGGTGTCTATATAAACCGGATGGCTCTAGTCCGAGGGACAACAACATCAACAACCCTTACAACCATACCATAGGCTAGCTTCTAGGGTTTAGCCTCCTGATCTCGTGGTAGATCTACTCTTGTAAACATCCACAATATCAATATCAATCGAGCAGGACGTAGGGTTTTACCTCCATCAAGAGGGCCCGAACCTGGGTAAAACATCGTGTCCCTTGTCTCCTGTTACCATCCGCCTAGACGCACAGTTCGGGACCCCCTACCCGAGATCCGCCGGTTTTGACACCGACAACGGCCAAGCCTTTATTCGAATCGTTTTTACTGTCCCACCTCAACGCACTTAGCGAGGCGGTTTCCTTGGCACGTCTTGTTGAAGCAGAGATCGTGTCCCCTTATTCCGGGATTCTCATCAATACGGGCGTGGGTAACCCAACCGTGCCATTAATTTATGGTGCTTGGGAGATAAGCGAGTTTTACCAGGCTGGTGGGGGCACATAGTTTCGTCCGCCCATATAAGGGGATAAGGATCCACCTTTTCCATCTACGCCTTCTTCCTCCTTCACTTATCCAATTTCGCGCACTCGAGCTCCAGCGCCCAAGTTCGCACATCCCACCTCAACCCTTTCCAGCAATGTCCGGAGCGGGAGGTAAGTGGATGGTCTCCTCCGTCATGGAGGGACACATCAAGAAGCTGAGGGAGGCCGGATACTTGTCTAACGACATCGCGCACCGGCTCCCAGACAAGGGGCAGCTCATCCCCACCCCTGTGCCCCATGAGAGGGTGGTGTTCTCACCCATTTCCTCCGCTGGACTAGGTTTCCCACTTCACTCGCTTGTCCGGGGCTCATGTTCTACTACGGCCTGGATTTCCATGATCTGGCCCCAACTTCGCCCTCAACATCTCGGCGTTTATCGTCAGTAAGCGAGGCCTTCCTCCGCATCAAGCCCCACTTCGCTTATGGCTGAAGATCTTCAATGTCAAGTCAAGGTAGTGGGCGGCCAGCAAGCGGAGGCGGAGGCGCCATGGTGGGCAAGATGCCCAACGTTACATGGCTCGAGGGCTCTTCAGAGAGACCATAAAGGGGTGGCAACCGGGTGGTTCTACATCACCGAGCCGCTGACCTGAATGGGCAGCGGCCCCAATTCGATCTGCATCCCCACACGGCTCACCTCCTAGAAAGAGAAGGGTCTGTCGGGGTAATTCGAAGAGCGGACCGGACTCCAAACCTCGCGCCCAAGACCTGGTGGACAAAGAGGTTAAACTCGCCAACGTAGTCCAGGTCATGCTCATCCGCCGGATCCTCCCGTGTCAACGACGGGCTTTTAACTTGTGGGAGTTCAACCCGGCCCAGCATCAAACTCTGACCAGGCTCTTTGACACCACGCACGAGGATGCCTGGAAGGTGCTATTAAAGGGTGCCGAGGTTCCCCCTCCCATCATCGAGGATTGTGGATTCCGCGCGAAGCGCCAAGCCAGCGTAGTAAGCTTATTTTACCCTTTACGGGATACTCGTTTCTCATAGTTTAACTCTATGTGGGATCTAAGCTCCCGTTCCTTTGACATGAATGGCAGAAGAAGACCGGACAGATCGATCGCCTGGCCCTTTGCCCAAGACTCCAGCGGACGCCCGCTGACGGGTTGCTGGTTCCGCACCTTACGTGGTGCCGAGAAAAGGCCAAGAAGAAGGCCACGGGAACTCTAAAGAGTTCCCGGCGCCTGCTGGTGCCGGACTCATCGTCCGATGACTCCGAGGCGGACTCCTCCCGCGAAAACGAGGAGGAGGAAGAAGAGGCCTCTCCCCCTCCAGCGGGGGGAGGAACGAAAAGGAAGGCCGCCCCACTGGGGGGGGAGGGTCCAAAAAGGGAAGAACCCTTCATCCGGACTACTCCACCAACGCTGACGACGGTGAAGAGGAGTGGCCATCCAGGGCCAAGCCCCTAGCAAAATCGTAAGTATCCGGATACCAGAATAACTCACGGTGTTCCTCTGTTGCACAGTATCTTCTGACGCCGAATATAATCATGTAGTCCGCCCAAGGCCAGGCTCGACGCTTCGTCGAGCGGCTCCCTGGGTTCGTCGGATGTGAATAGCACTTCACTTCGGCCGCCTCCTCCCTCGCCCAGCGGATCATGCCGAGGGGAGTCCCAAAGGGTCCAAGCCAGAGGAGGTGGTCCCGAGGCGCGACAAGGCGACCTCCCTGACTCCAGCGCAGAGGGGATAAGACCCAAGGGCTCCAAGTCCGCCCTGGGCGGACACTGCACCGAACCTTCAACGGTTCCAGAATCCGCAGCGGCCCCTACTAAGAAGGGCAAGTTTATAACGCCGGTGACCTCCGGCCCAACCGGAGGCACTGGATAATCTGCTGGAGGTGCTTAACGGCGCCTCCATCGATGAGGAGCACCACACTATTATGAGTGTGGTGATCCGAAGATTCATCCGCCAAGCGCTGGCCGATCAAGCCTGTGCCGCCTTCTAACAGCTTTGAGGTATGTATTTAAGATATGTAAAAATATTACCGATAGACAAGAGCCCTCGATGCTCAGTTTGGTGTTCGGAAAGAAAAGCCGAATCGAGGATCAAAAGATATACGCAGGAGTCTAACGTAAGTATGTCAATATGGCAATGCAGGCTGCGCTGCTGACCTCTGCCGCACTGACTGTGGAGGTCAATGAATTGAAGCAGAGCCTCGAGCGGTCCGAGAACGAGCTCGACCTTGCCAAGAAGCAGCTCGAAGACAAGGAAGGTAAGTAATACCTTATTTAAGTATATAAACAGATGTGGTTGCAAAAAAATGACAGGACGAACGTGAGTATTGCAGGGGCCACAACCGAGGTGGCAACCCTGAAGGAAGCGTTGTCCAAGGCCGAAAACAATGTGACCGTGGAGCGCACCGAGCGAGAGAAGCAGGAGGCGCGGGTGGCGGAGGTGCAACAAGAGCTCCAGGCTCTCGTGGAAAAACACGAGAGGTTGGAGCTTGACTCAAAGACTCGAGAGTCCGAGCTCGCCTCGGCCCTTGAGAGCGCCAAATCTGCTAAGGCCGAAGCCCAAAAAGCCCTCTAGGAAATTGAGGTGATGAAGAAGATAGTGGCGGGTAAGGCATTCTTTATGCAAAGCAAGCACGTGAAAGTGAATTACTTGTTACTTACACGAGTCCGGAGCTCTCCAGGAGCATTCGCAGATCTTCCCTCAGAGTGTGTCCGTCGTCGATTCTACCGAGCCGAGGAGGGAGCTCGACGGAGAAGGTGTTCTGTCTCAAGATGTTGATGCCGGACACCCGGTGTTTTGAGCGACCAGTGAAGCAGCTGGTCGAGCTCCATAAAGTGGCCGAACAGGCCATGAAGGGTCTCGTAGTCCGGCCGTGGCCCGGGAAGCCATGCCGGGAGCTACTTCGGTTGGTGAGGCGGCCGGTGGACGCCTGTCCATGGATTGAAGTCACAAGCGCCCAGATGCATCGAAGGTGCTCAGAGGGCCCTTGCCCATGCTAAAGTGCACTGGGCAAGATGGACGCTGAGAAGCTTGTGACGGACGGACCACCGCCGGGCAAGGAGCATCGCAAGCCCGAGATGTATTATGAGGGCGTCCTGAAGGGTGCCCGCCTTATAGAGGATGAGTGCTCCAAAGATGTAATTTTTGAGTAAACTCGCATTTGTGATCCTGTACGTTGAAAACTTGTTCATATGCGCTAAGCAACGCTTTTGAATTTAAAATATTACCTTCATGCGGCCGCTTATTAAAATTGAGAGATGGCGAGTCGTCGGCTTCGCCCCATGCCGCGAAAAGTTGGGTGTTCAGGATAAACTTGAGCGCTCTTTTTCCCATTATTGGGTCCTTCGAGGGAGGCGCTTAACACAACGAACAAGGCAATCAGACTATAATGATTGAACACTCTCACTTAGCCATAGAATTCTATAATTTTAAATTTCGGCGAAGCCCCTAGTATTCGGAAGACCGAGTTATCCACGCCTAGGCCGGACAAAGCCGACTCCTCGCTCTAAGCGGCATAAGTCTTTAGGGACTCGAAAACCTCTCGAACAGCGACCAGCTCTTGCCCTATCATGACGGCCAGTTTTAGCTTTCTCCGAGGTGCTTAGCCCAGCTCAACCGGGCACAATCGCAGTTGGTTCTCCCAGTGCTACCTTAGCCGATATAACGGAACGAAGGTACCAAAACATGGAGTCGGGCAAACCCAACTATTGACCCAAGACATGATTCGAGCCGATGCATATAATGCTATAAGTTCGGGTGCCGACTCATGAGAGTGTTCGGACTTCTCACACCATATTCTGGGGTACGTAAGCCCTCGTGTATTGGCCGTACTAAAGTGTATGGTTGCATAATGTCATAACTGAACATATTTTATAAAAAGGAATGCAATAATAGACAAGAGCTATGTATTGTTTATTCGAAAAGTCTGCGGTAAAAGCAGAACGATACAAATAGTGTGATAAGCAAGAGATGGGACTATTTGACATGTACCCCTCCTGTGGGCGAAGCTGCGAGATGATATGCTAAACAAGTATACTGCTTGTTATAGAGACCACTGACACTCGACGAGCTCAGCCTCCTCGCTATTGCATCGTGTTCGGCGATTGTACTCATCGGACCGCCTTCCGGAAAGTGGAGTCCTGAAAGTAAGAAAAAGAATGACAAAATCGGGAGCCCTCGTGCGTTGAGCCGCATTTTGGGCATGCCGTGGTCGTGCCCTCCCCATATGCCCATGGTATTTCTAGAGCGTAGTTATGTACGCCAGTAGTACCTGGTTTCGCAATTTCGCGAGGGCTGGGGTTAGCCGCATTGCTACGCTGCGGCTCGGAATGTGCCAGCGGTCTTGTTGTAGGTTACTCCGGCGCTGCTTGACGGTGTCCGGACGCTTAATGACCGGACTAGAGAATTGCCTTGAGAGGTTGCTTTGTACTTCCGCCGCGAGGGTCGCCAGATGCTCCTCCGCTCGGAGAGAGCGCTCGTGTTTCCATTGACCGTAATGGCTCCTCGAGGGCCTGGCATCTTGAGCTTGAGGTATGCGTGAGTGCGGCACCGCATTGAACTTTGCAATGCGGTTCGTCCGAGCAAAGGCGTGATAGCCATCGCGAACGGGACTATGTCGAAGATTAACTCCTTGCTTCGAAATTATCCGGGATCCAAGACCACCTCAAGTGTAATCGAGCCTGCAGTTGGCCTCTACACCTGTATGATGCCTTTAAAGGTCGTCTTTGTGGGTTTAATCCTTGAGAGATCTATGCCCATTTTTCGCACTGTATCCTGACAGGCTGCTGCTGCCCTCCATAAGGACTCTAGTGAGGTGAAATCCGTCAATGATTGGGTCTAGAACCAATGCGGCGAATCCGCCATGGCGGATGCTAGTGGGGTGTTCCCTTCGATCAAAAGTGATCGGGCAGGAGGACCATGGGTTGAACTTTGGGGCGACTGGCTCCAACGCATATACGTCCCTGAGTTCACGCTTCCGCTTCCATTTGGGTATGTGGGTCGCGTATATCATGTTCACTGTCCGCACTTGTGGGGGGAAGCCCTTCTGTCCCCTATTGTTCGGCGGCCGGGGCTCCTCCTTGTCATCGCTATGCAGCCCCTTGTCATTGTTTTCGGCGCTTAACTTGCTCGCTCGCTTGAACACCCAACAATCCCTGTTGGTGTGGTTGGCTGGTTTTTCGGGTGCCGTATCCGCACGAGCGATCGAGTATTCGGTCCAAATTGGATGGGCCCAGAGTATTTCTTTTGAATGGCTTTTTCCGCTGACCGGGTTTAGAGCCTCTGAATCCGGCATTAACTGCCGTATCCTCAGCATTGTTGCCGTTAATGCGGCGCTTTTGCTTGTTGCGACGCGACTTGCCAATGCTGTCCTTGGTATCCGAATTACCAGGGCTCTTGGTCATGTTATTACTATGAGCTAGCCAGCTGTCTTCTCCCGCGCAAAAGCGGGTCATGAGTGTTGTGAGGGCTGCCATGGATTTTGGCTTTTCCTGTCCTAGGTGCCGGGCAAGCCACTCATCACGGATGTTATGCTTGAAGGCTGCAAGGGCCTCTGCGTCCGGACAATGACTATTTGATTTTTCTTGGTTAGGAACCGTGTCCGTAATTGTCCGCCAATTCCTCCGGCTGCTGAATTATGTAGCTTAGGTCATCGCGTCTGGTGGTCGCACATAGGTGCCCCGGAAGTTGTCGAGGAATGCGGCTTCCGTGTCCTCCCAACAACCAATTGATTCTGCCGGCAAGTTTTTAAGCCAATGCCGAGCTGGTCCTTTAAGCTTGAGTGGGAGGTATTTGATGGCGTAGATCATCGCCATGGGCCATGTGGATATGAAGGAGATAATCCTCGATCCATACCGCCGGATCTGTTGTGCCATCGTATGATTCGATGTTTACGGGTTTGAAACCCTCGGGATTTGATGATCCATTACTTCATCTGTGAAGCATAGTGGGTGTGCGGCACTCAGATAATATATCACGACGTAGCTCAAATGAGCTTTGTCATCGTGTTCGCCCGGCCGGATTTGCCATATCCGCATGATGGTTATTGTCACGCGTCATGGGCGCCCACGCCGATCCGTGAGATCGACCTTGTTTGCCTTGCCTTGTCCTCCAATATATCTCGCAGGTCTGGCGCGTTTCCCCGTGCCTTGGTATTTTTGGAGCGACGCCGGGGTGCGGCTTGAGCGGAGGGCCGAGAGGCCTCTCTGTCGCGGCCACGGGGTGGCCGATCGTCCGCATCATGCGCTAGTGATGTAGGTCTAGGTGCTTCCTCCTCTAATCGGGGTAGCAGCCTGCGTTTTGGGTAGCTCTTGGAGGGGCGTTCGAGTTCGTACTCTTCGGCTGCAAGGACTTCAGTCCATCTGTCGGCTAGCAAGTCTTGGTCAGCTCTGAGCTGTTGCTGTTTTTTCTTGAGGCTGCTCGCCGTGGCCATAAGCCTGCGTTTGAAACGCTCTTGTTCGACGGGATCCTCAGGCACAACAAATTTATCGTCGTCGAGGCTTGCCTCATCTTCGGAGGGAGGCATGTAATTATCATCCTCTACCTCTTTGTCTGCCGATCTCTCATGAGGGCTGGTTTCTCCATCCTCCTGCGCTGAATCCTGCTGGAGGGGATTGTCTTTGGCACTGTCCGGGGTGTTATTATCTCCCGTGCCGGAATCGCTATTTTTGCTGTGGCGGGATTTAGAGCGGCGCCGCTGACACCGGCGCTTAGGTTGTTTCTTGGAGGGGTCATCCTCCGTTGTTCCATCGTCGTTCCCTTCTTTTGGGGTGTCCACCATGTATATGTCATACGACGAGGTGGCCTTCCAGTGCCCTATAGGCGCTGGTTCTTGGTCATTTCCTGCATCGGCGTCCATACCGTCGATGTCTTCGGAGTCGAAGTCGAGCATGTCGGTTAAATCATCGACAATGGCTACGAAGTGGGTGGTGGGTGGGCTTTGAATTTATTCGTCGTCCGCATCCCAACCTTGCTGACCATAGTCCGGCCAGGGCTCTCCTAATAAAGAGAGAGACTTTAGTGAATTCAGAATGTCGCCGAAAGGAGAGTGCTGAAAGATGTCCGCGGCGGTGAACTCCATGATCGGCGCCCAATCGGATTCGATTAGCGGGCGCGAAGGTTGGAGTCCGGAGAGGAGTCCGCACCTTGAGTCACAAGCTTCGCAGGACAGGTATGGTGTTCGGCTCGATCGCCGTAGAGATTGCAGCCCCCGAGGCGGTGTCCAGCCACCCGTCCTCGATTAGCGCAGTCGGCTCCGAGCTAGGGTCAGAGCGAAAACTGGTGCGGCCTCCAGGACACTGTTCGGCGGCAGAGCTAGATCATGCCCATCGTGACAGTGCGGCGTGCTTGGCTGTGGCTCGAACCCGTCGAAGATCAAGTCTCCGCGGACGTCGGCCGTGTAGTTCAAACTTCCAAATCTGACCTGATGGCCAGGGGCATAGCTTTCGATCTGCTCCAGATGGCCAAGTAAATTGGCCCGCAGTGCAAAGCCGACGAATACGAAGATCTGTCCGGGGAGAAAAGTCTCGCCCTGGACCGCATCGTTGTTGACGATCGGAGGAGCCATCGGGCCTAAAGATGACGACACAGAGGAACTCTCAATGAAAGCACCAATGTCGGTGTCAAAACCGGCGGATCTCGGGTAGGGGGTCCCGAACTGTGCGTCTAGGCGGATGGTAATAGGAGACAAGGGACACGATGTTTTTACCCAGGTTTGGGCCCTCTCGATGGAGGTAAAACCCTACTCCTGCTTGATTAATATTGATGGTATGGGTAGTACAAGAGTAGATCTACCACGAGATCAGAGAGGCTAAACCCTAGAAGCTAGCCTATGTTATGATTGTTGTTCGTCCTACGGACTAAAACCCTCCGGTTTATATAGACACCGGAGAGGGCTAGGGTTACACAGAGTCGTTTACAATGGGAGGAGATCTACATATCCGTATCACCAAGCTTGCCTTCCACGCCAAGGAAAGTCCCATCCGGACACGGGACGAAGTCTTCAATCTTGTATCTTCATAGTCCAGGAGTCCGGCCAAAGGTCATAGTCCGGCCATCCAGACACCCCCTAATCCATGACTCCCTCACCGGTGCATCCAAACCCCGTGACATGATACGCTCTTTCACACATAAACCTCCTTATATCTTCCTCAAAACAGCCACCATACCTACCTATTATGGCATTTCAGTAGCCATTCCGAGATATATTGCCATGCAACTTTCCACCATTCCGCTTATCATGACACATTCATCATTGTCATAGTGCTTAGCATGATCATGTAGTTGACATAGTATTTATGGCTAAGCCACTGTTCATAATTATTTCATACATGTCACTCTTGGTTCATTGCATATCCCGGCACACCGCCGGAGGCATTCATATAGAGTCATACTTTGTTCTAGTATCAAGTTGTAATCATTGAGTTGTAAATAAATAGAAGTGTGATGATCATCATTTTCTAGAGCATTGTCCCAAGTGAGGAATAAAAAAGAGAGAAGGCCCAAAAAAATAAAGGCCATAAAAAAAGAGAAGGGCCAAAAAAAATGAGAGAAAAAGAGAGAAGGGACAATGCTACTATCCTTTGCCACACTTGTGCTTCAAAGTAGCACCATAATCTTCATGATAGACAGTCTCTCATTTTGTCATTTTCATATACTAGTGGGAATTTTTCATTATAGAACTTGGCTTGTATATTCCAACAATGGGCCTCCTCAAGTGCCATAGGTCTTCGTGAGCAAGCAAGTTGGATGCACATCCACTTAGTTTCTTTTTTTGAGCTTTCATACATTTATAGCTCTAGTGCATCCGTTGCATGGCAATCCCTACTCCTCGCATTAACATCAATCGATGGGCATCTCCATAGCCCATTGATTAGCCTCATTGATGTGAGATCTTCTCCTTTTTTGTCTTCTCCACATAACCCCCATCATCATATTCTATTCCACCCATAGTGCTATATCCATGGCTCGCGCTCATAAATTGCGTGAAAGTTTGTAGGTTTGAGATTACTAAAGTATGAAACAATTGCTTGGCTTGTCATTGGGGTTGTGCATGATGAGAGCATTCTTGTGTGACGAAAATGGAGCATGACTAAACTATATGATTTTGTAGGGATGAACTTTCTTTGGCCATGTTATTTTGAGAAGACATAATTGCTTAGTTAGTATGCTTGAAGTATTATTATTTTTATGTCAATATGAACTTTTGTCTTGAATCTTTCGAATCTGAATATTCATACCACAAGTAAGAAGAATTACATTGAAATTTTGCCAACTAGCATTCCACATCAAAAATTATCATTTTTTATCATTTACCTACTCGAGGACGAGCATGAATTAAGCTTGGGGATGATTGATACGTCTCCAACGTATCTATAATTTTTTATTGCTCCATGCTATATTATCTACTGTTTTGGGCAATATTAGGCTTTATTATTCACTTTTATATTACTTTTGGGACTAACCTATTAACCGAAGGCCCAGCCCAGATTTGATGTTTTTTGCCTATTTTAGTGTTTTGAAGAAAAGGAATATTAGACGGAGTCGAAACGGAACGAAATCAACTAGAGAAGTTATTTTTGGAACGAAAGCTACCCGATGGACTTGGACCCCACGACAAGGAAGGAACGAGGAAGCCACGAGGGTGGGGGCGCGCCCACCCCCCTAGGGCGCGCCCCCCTGCCTCGTGGGGCCCTCGTGGCTCCCCTGACGTGCTTCTTCCGCCTATATAACTCCACGTACCCTAAAACTTCCAGAACGGAGAATAGATCGGGAGTTCCGCCACGCAAGCCTCTGAGCCACCAAAACCAATCGGGACCTGTTCGGCACCGCCGGAGGGGGGAACCTCACCGTGGCCATCTTCATCATCCGGCGCTCTCCATGACGAGGAGGGAGTAGTTCACCCTCGGGGCTGAGGGTATGTACCAGTAGCTATGTGTTTGATCTCTCTCTCTCTCTCTCTCTCTCTCTCTCTCGTGTTCTTGATTTGGCACGATCTTGATGTATCGCGAGCTTTGCTATTATAGTTGGATCTTATGTTGCTTCTCCCCCTCTTCTCTCTTGTAATGGATTGAGTTTTCCCTTTGAAGTAATCTTATCGGATTGAGTCTTTAATGACTTGAGAACACTTGATGTATGTCTTGCCGTGCGTATCTGTGGTGACAATGGGATATCACGTGACTCACTTGATGTATGTTTTGGTGATCAACTTGCGGGTTCTGCCCATGAACTTATGCATAGAGGTTGGCGCATGTTTTTTCGTCTTGATTATCCGGTAGAAACTTTGGGGCACTCTTTGAGGTTCTATGTGTTGGTTGAATAGATGAATCTGAGATTGTGTGATGCATATCGTATAACCATACCCACGGATACTTGAGGTGACATTGGAGTATCTAGGTGACATTAGGGTTTTGGTTGATTTGTGTCTTAAGGTGTTATTCTAGTACGAACTCTAGGGCTGTTTGTGACACTTATAGGAATAGCCCAATGGATTGATTGGAAAGAATAACTTTGAGGTGGTTTCGTACCCTACCATAATCTCTTCGTTTGTTCTCCACTATTAGTGACTTTGGAGTGACTCTTTGTTGCATGTTGAGGGATAGTTATATGATCCAATTATGTTATTATTGTTGAGAGGACTTGCACTAGTGAAAGTATGAACCCTAGGCCTTGTTTCCTAGCATTGCAATACCGTTTATGCTCACTTTTATCATTAGTTACCTTGCTGTTTTTATATTTTCAGATTACAAAAACCTATATCTACCATCCATATTACACTTGTATCACCTTCTCTTCGCCGAACTAGTGCACCTATATAATTTACCATTGTATTGGGTGTGTTGGGGACACAAGAGACTCTTTGTTATTTGGTTGCAGGGTTGTTTGAGAGTGACCATCTTCATCCTACGCCTCCCACGAGTTGATAAACCTTAGGTCATCCACTTGAGGGAAATTTGCTATTGTCCTACAAACCTCTGCACTTGGAGGCCCAACAACGTCTACAAGAAGAACGTTGCGACGTAGACATCAAGCTCATTTCTGGCGCCGTTGTCGGGGAGGCTAGGTAAGCGGCACTCACACCCCGTCAACTAAGCTCTTTTCTAGCGCCGTTGCCGGGGAGGTGAGTGCTTGAAGGTATATCTTTAGATCTTGCAATCGAATCTTTTTGTTTCTTGTTTTAGCACTAGTTTAGTTTATAAAAGAAAACTACAAAAAAATGGAATTGAGTTTACCTCATACGCTTCATCTTTTTAATATCTTTCGTGAGTATGATGGAAAAGAAAATTGTGCCAAAGTGTTAGAAGAAGAATGCATTAAAATGTTTGGCACTAAATCTTTGAATGATGAGCATGATTGCAATGTTGTTAGTATGAACTCCTTGAATATCCATGGTACTAATGATGATTGCACTAGTCATGATGAAAATATCTCTTATAAGCATGTCGATTTTTGTGGAGTATATTGGGTTTGCAAGTACACACCAAATAGGGAAGATAGATATTGCAAGAGGCATAAGTACTTGGAAACTAAATGGTTGCAAGAAAGGCTAGATGCTTGTGCTGAAAATTTAAATTTTCTTAGGCGTACTTGTGAACTTTGCAATGAACATGATCATTTCAGTACCCAATGCAAATTGTTTCATGATCATATCGTGTCCAAAAATTGTGATGACTTGATTTCCCTTGCACATCATAATGAACTTAGTTTGCTCTTGGGTTATGAAGAAATGAAACGTATAACTAAGGACATTCCAAAATTTGCCCTTGATAAAGTTCTTCATTTTAATCTAGAAGAGATTTATATGTATTGTGCGGTGAATTGCATTGAAAATCCTTTATATTGCCAATTACATAAATAAAAGAAAAAAAATAGAAGATGAAGAGAATACTAATGAAAGGGAAGAGACTTCCCAATATCCTCCTATTATTTCTTATGATGAATCTGGTAACGAGGAGGAGCCTTCTATTCAACCAATCTCATTAATAAGGAGCTCCAAAAGAAGGATTGAACCCACACATGAGGTGAATAAGAAGAAAATAAAAAGGAAGAGAGGTAAAAAGGTATCTCCCCCAAATAATGTTGCTCCTATTACTGTTGTCCTCGTGAAAATGAAGATGATGCACTTGATGATGATCCGTCATGCCTATTGTTTGTTGTGATGATTATGATTGGGAAGATGATGATACTCCTTATGATCTTGAAAATCTTTTTGGCACTTGCTTAGAAGAATATGATAATTGCTATACTATTGGTGCTATCCGTACTATTAAAGATGAGAGTGATTATGCTTATGATATGAAAAGACCCAAGCTTGGGGATGCTATGTTTGATGAAGATGATGTTTTTGAGAATATATTTGCTGCAATTATGTTTGTCCCAAGCTTGGGGATGCTACGTTTAATGAAGATAATATTTTTAGTCTCCCAAGTTTTGATATGCAAATTAATAATGATGATAGCATGCCTCCTACTTATGATAACTATATTGATGAAAGTGGATTTGGAGAGTTTATGACTTTATTTAGTGACGTATCCACTATTTCGGAAGAGGTTTCAATCGATTATGATGAGAACAAAGTTGCTACTTATGATGATTATTGTGATTAAAGTTATGCTATAAAGAGTAGTGATGATTATATTTATAAAAATTGTCATGATTATGAGTACCCTTTCTCTGAACATTACTCTTTTAATGTGGAAACAATTTATAGTATTCAAGTCTCTTATGATACTCCCACTATTCCGAATGAGAAGAAATTTGCTTATGTGGAGAGTAATAAAATTTCTATGCTAGTAGATCATGAAAAGAATGCTTTAGGTGCTGGTTATATTGTTGAATTCATTCATTATGCTACTGAAAATTATTATGAGAGAGGATCATGTGCTTCTACATATTGCAATAATATCAAGTTTCCTCTCTATGTGCTTAAAATCTTTAAGTTATGCTTGTTTTACCTCCCTATGCTAGTTGATTATTGTTCCCATAAGTTGTTTTCTCACAAAATCCCTATGCATAGGAAGTGGGTTAGACTTAAATGTGCTAGTAATATTCTTCATGGTGCTCTCTTTATGTTCAATTCTTATCTTTTATGTGAGCATCATCGAAATCATCATGCCTAGCTAGGGGCGTTAAACGATAGCGCTTGTTGGGAGGCAACCCAATTTTATTTTAGTTTCTTACTTTTTGTTTCTGTTTAGGAATAAATAATCCATCTAGCTTCTGTTTAGATGTGGTTTTATGTTTTAATTAGTGTTTGTTCCAAGTAGAACCTTTGGGAAGACTTGGGTGAAGTCTTTATGATCATGCTGTAAAAAACAGAAACTTTAGCGCTCATGAGATTAGCTAGAAATTTTTACTGGAAAGTGCTATTTAGTTGATTCTTTTTGCAGATGATTACTAGAAAAATCCCTCAGGTCCACCAATTTATTTTAGAATTTTTTGAGTTCCAGAAGTATACGTTTGATACAGATTATTACAGACTGTTCTGTTTTTGACAGATTCTGTTTTCCATGTGTTGTTTGCTTATTTTGATGAATCTATGAGTAGTATCGGAGGGTATGAACCATAGAGAAGTTGGAATACAGTAGATTTAACACAAATATAAATAAAGAATGAGTTAATTACAGTACCTTGAAGTGGTGTTTTGTTTTCTTTCGCTAACGGAGCTTACGAGTTTTCTGTTAAGTTTTGTGTTGAAGTTTTCAAGTTTTGGGTAAAGATTCGATGGACTATGGAATAAGGAGTGGCAAGAGCCTAATCTTGGGGATGCCCAAGGCACCCCAAGGTAATATTCAAGGACAACCAAGAGCCTAAGCTTGGGGATGCCCCGGGTGGCATCCCCTCTTTCGTCTTCATTCATCGGTAACTTTACTTGGAGCTATATTTTTATTCACCACATGATATGTGTTTTGCTTGGAGCGTCATTTTATGTTCTTTAGCTTTGCTTGCTGTTTGAATAAAGTATCAAGATCTGAAATTCTTAAATGGGAGAGTCTTCACATAGTTGTATAATTATTCGACTACTCATTGATCTTCACTTATATCTTTCGGAGTAGTTTGTCATTTGCTCTAGTGCTTCACTTATATCTTTTAGAGCATGGTGGTGGATTTGTTTTATAGAAACCTTTGATTTCTCATGCTTCACTTAGATTATTTTGAGAGTCTTAAATAGCATGGTAATTTGCTTAAATAATCTTAATATGCTAGGTATACAAAAATAGTAAAAGCTTTCTTATGAGTGTGTTGGATACTAAGAAAAGTTTGATGCTTGATGATTGTTTTGAGATATGGAGGTAATAATATCAAAGTCGTGCTAGTTGAGTAGTTGTGAATTTGAGAAATGCTTGTGTTGAAGTTTGCAAGTCCCTTAGCATGCACGTAGGGTAAACGTTATGTAACAAATTTGAAACATGAGGTGTTCTTTGATTGTCCTCCTTATGAGTGGCGGTCAGGGACGAGCGATGGTCTTTTCCTACCAATCTATCCCCCTAGGAGCATGCGCGTAGTGCTTTGGTTTTTGATGGCTTGTAGATTTTTGCAATAAGTATATGAGTTCTTTATGACTAATGTTGAGTACATGGATTATACACACTCTCACCCTTCCATCATTGCTAGCCTCTTCGGTACCATGCATTGCCCTTTCTCACATTGAGAGTTGGTGCAAACTTCACCGGTGCATCCAAACCCCGTGATATGATACACTCTTTCACACATAAACCTCCTTATATCTTCCTCAAAACAGCCACCATACCTACCTATTATGGCATTTCAGTAGCCATTCCGAGATATATTGCCATGCAACTTTCCACCGTTCCGCTTATCATGACACATTCATCATTGTCATAGTGCTTAGCATGATCATATAGTTGACATAGTATTTGTGGCAAAGCCACCGTTCATAATTATTTCATACATTTCACTCTTGGTTCATTGCATATCCCGGTACACCACCGGAGGCATTCATATAGAGTCATACTTTGTTCTAGTATCGAGTTGTAATCATTGAGTTGTAAATAAATAGAAGTGTGATGATCATCATTTTCTAGAGCATTGTCCCAAGTGAGAAATAAGAAAAAAGAGAAGGCCCCAAAAAAAGAAAGGCCATAAAAAAAAGAGAAGGCACAAAAAAATGAGAGAAAAAGAGAGAAGGAACAATGCTACTATCCTTTGCCACACTTGTGCTTCAAAGTAGCACCATAATCTTCATGATAGAGAGTCTCTCATTTTGTCATTTTCATATACTAGTGGAATTTTTCATTATAGAACTTGGCTTGTATATTCCAACAATGGGCCTCCTCAAGTGCCCTAGGTCTTCGTGAGCAAGCAAGTTGGATGCACACCCACTTAGTTTCTTTTGTTGAGCTTTCATACATTTATAGGTCTAGTGCATCCGTTGCATGGCAATCCCTACTCCTCGCATTAACATAAATCGATGGGCATCTCCATAGCCCATTGATTAGCCTCGTTGATGTGAGATCTTCTCCTTTTTTGTCTTCTCCACATAACCCCCATCATCATATTCTAATCCACCCATAGTGTTATATCTATGGCTCGCGCTCATATATTGCGTGAAAGTTTGTAGGTTTGAGACTACTAAA
Organism: Aegilops longissima; assembly: GCA_021605205.1. Lineage (NCBI taxonomy): Eukaryota > Viridiplantae > Streptophyta > Magnoliopsida > Poales > Poaceae > Aegilops > Aegilops longissima. The sequence goes on along the minus strand of CM038681.1, from coordinate 596,571,167 downwards.
GTATGAAACAATTGCTTGGCTTGTCATCGGGGTTGTGCATGATGAGAGCATTCTTGTGTGACGAAAATGGAGCATGACTAAACTATATGATTTTGTAGGGATGAACTTTCTTTGGCCATGTTATTTTGAGAAGACATAATTGCTTAGTTAGTATGCTTGAAGTATTATTATTTTTATGTCAATATGAACTTTGTCTTGAATCTTTTGAATCTGAATATTCATACCACAAGTAAGAAGAATTACATTGAAATTATGCCAACTAGCATTCCACATCAAAAATTATCTTTTTTATCATTTACCTACTCGAGGACGAGCAAGAATTAAGCTTGGGGATGCTTGATACGTCTCCAACGTATCTATAATTTTTGATTGCTCCATGCTATATTATCTACTGTTTTGGGCAATATTGGGCTTTATTATTCACTTTCATATTACTTTTGGGACTAACCTATTAACCGGAGGCCCAACCCAGATCTGCTGTTTTTTTGCCTATTTCAGTGTTTTGAAGAAAAGGAATATCAGACGGAGTCAAAACGGAACGAAATCAACTAGAGAAGTTATTTTTGGAACGAAAGCTACCCGATGGACTTGGACCCCACGACAAGGAAGGAACGAGGAAGCCACGAGGGTGGGGGCGCGCCCACCCCCCTAGGGCGCGCCCCCTGCCTCGTGGCTCCCCTGACGTGCTTCTTCTGCCTATATAACTCCACGTACCCTAAAACTTCCAGAATGGAGAATAGATCGGGAGTTCCGCCGCAAGCCTCAGAGCCACCAAAACCAATCGGGACCTGTTCCGCACCTGCCGGAGGGGGACCCTCACCGTGGCCATCTTCATCATCCCGCGCTCTCCATGACGAGGAGGAGTAGTTCACCCTCGGGGCTGAGGGTATGTACCAGTAGCTATGTGTTTGATCTCTCTCTCTCTCTCTCTCTCTCTCTCTCTCTCTCTCTCTCTCTCGTGTTCTTGATTTGGCACGATCTTGATGTATCGCGAGCTTTGCTATTATAGTTGGATCTTATGTTGCTTCTCCCCCTCTTCTCTCTTGTAATGGATTGAGTTTTCCCTTTGAAGTAATCTTATCGGATTGAGTCTTTAATGACTTGAGAACACTTGATGTATGTCTTGCCGTGCGTATCTATGGTGACAATGGGATATCACGTGACTCACTTGATGTATGTTTTGTTGATCAACTTGCGGGTTCCGCCCATGAACTTATGCATAGAGGTTGGCACATGTTTTCGTCTTGATTCTCCGGTAGAAACTTTGGGGCACTGTTTGAGGTTCTATGTGTTGGTTGAATAGATGAATCTGAGATTGTGTGATGCATATCGTATAACCATACCCACGGATACTTGAGGTGACATTGGAGTATCTAGGTAACATTAGGGTTTTGGTTGATTTGTGCCTTAAGGTGTTATTCTAGTACGAACTCTAGGGCTGTTTGTGACACTTATAGGAATAGCCCAACGGATTGATTGGAAAGAATAACTTTGAGGTGGTTTCGTACCCTACCATAATCTCTTCGTTTGTTCTCCACTATTAGTGACTTTGGAGTGACTCTTTGTTGCATGTTGAGGGATAGTTATATGATCCAATTATGTTATTATTGTTGAGAGGACTTGCACTAGTGAAAGTATGAACCCTAGGCCTTGTTTCCTAGCATTGCAATACCGTTTACGCTCACTTTTATCATTAGTTACCTTGTTGTTTTTATATTTTCAGATTACAAAAACCTATATCTACCATCCATATTACACTTGTATCACCTTCTCTTCGCCGAACTAGTGCACCTATACAATTTACCATTGTATTGGGTGTGTTGGGGACACAAGAGACTCTTTGTTATTTGGTTGCAGGGTAGTTTGAGAGAGACCATCTTCATCCTACGCCTCCCACGGATTGATAAACCTTAGGTCATCCACTTGAGGGAAATTTGCTACTGTCCTACAAACCTCTGCACTTGGAGGCCCAACAACGTCTACAAGAAGACGGTTGCGTAGTAGACATCAACTATTAGCAGCTAGGTAGTATGGATCAAGATGGAAGATAGTATGAAGCCTAACAACAAAAGTCGTCACACAGTGAAGTCAAACAGATAATGCAAACATGCAAAGACTTCACGAAGACAAAACTGTAAGTAAAGAGAGGGAGAAGATAGAACCAGTCTCTTGGAGAGGACAATGATTTATTGGAGCAGTTCCAGTTGCTGTGACAACTGAACGTCTGGTTAGGGAGGCTGAGATTCAACTGAGAAGACCGCGTCTTCATCTTATTCCCCTTGAGCTAAGGACACCCAGTCCTCACCCAATCACTTTGGTAAGTCTTCAAGGTAGACTTCCAAACCTTCACAGACTTCGTTTACCGGCAATTCACAATGACTTTTGGATGCTCAGAACGCGACGCCTAACCGGCTGGAGGATTCACAGTCCTCAAGTGTAACAAGTCTTCGTGTCACGCGACGAAAAGACTTCATGATGCCTAACACTCTTTGGCTCTGGGTGTTTTGGGCTTTGTCCTCGCAAGGATTTCTCTCTCTCAAAAGCTTCGGAGGTGGGTTGCTCTCAAACGACAAAAGCCGTGCACTAACTCTGAGCAACCACCAATTTATGGTGTAGGGGGTGGGCTATTTATAGCCACTAGGAAACCCGACCTGATTTGTCCGGAATGACCCTGGGTCACTAAGGAACTGACACGTGTTTCAACGGTCAGATTTCGAACACACGCGACAGCTTAACTTGGGCTACAAGTAAAGCTGACTCATCCAGCTCTGGATAAGGTTTGCTCTCATTGTCTTCGCTCGAAAACATAGGATTTGGTTGAGCATCACTTCAGTCACTCTGACTTTGTTCACTTGGACCCCCACTTAACAGTACGGTGGTTCATATAACTCAACAAAGAAGAAAAGGAAACTACGAAACAACTATGTCTTCGCACACTCCATAGTCTTCACGTGAATGTCTTCTCGAGTCATAAGCTTCGATGTGATTGTCTTCACATACCACCATTGTCTTCAATGTCTTCAACATTTTTAGGGGTCATCTCCGGTAGGTAAACCGAATCAATGAGGGACTACTACTTGTGTTATCCTGCAATTCTCACAAACACATTAGTCCCACAACCAGATTTGTTGTCAATACTCCAAAACCAACTAGGGGTGGCACTAGATGCACTTACAGATTGCATAGGGTTTACAATTGTCAAATCATCGCCCGCTAAATCCAATCAACAAATCTCTAATTTATCTCCAAAGAACAGAATTAGCATCCATGTCTTGTCTTAGGCATAGGCATGCTGATTGCGATTAGGGTGGGCAGCAACGTGGTCATGGACGACCGTCACTGGTGGAAAAACAGGCTTCCGTCCAGCCCCATAAGTCGCGAAACTGTAGGAACCGCAACTAATGGGACCTTTAGTCGCGGTTCGAGGTGAACCGCGACCAAAGGCTCCGGGCCTGTGGCGCTCGGTGGCCACCGGTGCGTGAGGGGCTTTAGTCGCGGTTGGCCAGACAACCGCGACTAAAGGTTTCGGGCACCTTTTTAGTCACGGTTTGCCGTGCCAACCGCAACTAAAGCCCTCCCTATATATACCCATCCAGCAGCCAACACTTAGCCATTTGGAGCCATTCTCTTCACAAGTGGGTGTAGGTTTGCTTTTGGTTCCTCTTATGCACATAAGGTGTTTGATGAAATGCCCCAAGAGCATGAAACAAACATGACATGAAGTGTTGGAGCCACACTCTTCGATCATGGTTAGCAACTTGATGAACCTTTGATGTGTCAATATGCATGTGTGTAGTTCATTGTTTAATTTATATTGTTTGTAGCTAGTTAGTTTAACAAATGCATGATGGTTAATTATATATTTTATATTATAATAATGCATATGAATCGGCAATGGATGTACGGTAACCGACTCTCCGGCGAGTTCACTACGGGTTTGAAAGATTTCCTCGTAGTGGCTAATGCGAACAAGCGGGGGGGTTTTGTTATCTGTCCATGTGTTATCTGTAAGAATGAGAAGGGTTACTCTTCCTCAAGAGTTGTTCACATGCATCTGCTTCAGAAGGGTTTCATGCCAAGCTATAATTGTTGGACCAAGCATGGAGAAAGAGGGGTTATAATGGAAGAAGATGAAGAAGGGGATGATTTCATCGATGAAAGCTATCTTGCTCATTTCGGTGATACTTTCATGGAGGATCTTTGAAGGTGAAGGGAAGGTGAAGAAGAGGCACGTGATGATCCGCTGATGATCTTGGTCGGACCATTGCCGATGCACGGAGACGCCGCTGGCCCGAAAAGGAGAGGGAGAATTTGGATCGCATGTTAGAGGATCACGAAAAGGCGCTGTACCCGGATGCGATGATGGTCTCAAAAAGCTGGGCTGCACAATCGGATTTGCTGAAATGGAAGGCAGAGGCAGGTGTAGCTGACTCGGCATTTGAAAACTTGCTGAAAATGTTGAAGAATATGTTTCCAAAGGATAACGAGTTGCCCGCCAAGACGTCTGAAGCAAAGAAGGTTGTCCGCCCTCTAGGTTTAGAGGTTACAAGATACATGCATGCATCAACGATCGCATCCTCTACCGCGGTGAATACGAGAATTTGAATGAATGCCCGGTATGCACCGCATTGCGTTATAAGATCGTAGGCGATGACCCGGTGACGATGTTGAGGGCCGAAACCTGTGAAGAGGGTTCCGCCAAGGTGATGTGGTATGCTCCTATAATACCACGGTTGAAACGTCTGCTCAGGAACAAAGAGCATGCCAAGTTGTTGCGATGGCACAAAGAGGACCGTAAGTCGGACGGGAGTTGAGACACACCGCAGATGGAACGCAATGGAGAAAGATCGACAGATGGTTCAAAGATTTTGCAGGTGACGCAAGGAACATAAGATTTGCTCTAAATGCGGATGGCATGAATCCTTTTGGCGAAAGCGAGCTCCAGCCATAGCACTGCCCGTGACTCTATGCATCTACAACCTTCCTCCTTGGTTGTGCATGAAGCGGAAGTTCATTATGATGCCGTGCTCATCCAAGGTCCGGCAACCCGCAACGACATCGATGTGTACCTAAGGCCATTAGTTGATGAACTTTTACAGCTGTGGGTGGTGTCCGTGTGTGGGATGAGCACAAACAAGAGGAATTTGACCTCGAGCGTTGCTTTTCGTAACCATCAACGATTGGCCTGCTCTTAGTAACCTTTCGGACTGTCAAATAAGGGATACAATGCATGCACGCATCGCTACATGAGACCGAAAGTGTACATTTGCCAAATTGTAAGAAGAACGTGTACCTTGGGCATCGCCGATTTCTTCCAAAATTCATCCAAGAAGAAAGAAAGGCAAGCATTACAACGGCAAGGCAGATCACCGGCGAAGCTCGCGAACGACCGGTGCTGAGGTATTTGATATGGTCAAGGATTTGAAAGTCATCTTTGGAAAGGGTCTGGCGGACAATCAGTTCGAAGGAGCCGACGGACACGCAGCCATGTGGAAGAAGAAATCTATATTCGGGAGCTAGAATATTGAAAGTCCTAGATGTCCGCTCTGCAATCGACGTGATGCACGTTACGAAGAATATTTGCGTGAACCTCCTAAGCTTCTTGGGCGTGTATGGGAAGACAAATGATACAAAGGAAGCACGGCAGACCAGCAACGTTTGAAAGACCACGATGACCGCATCCGGAATGGTTTCAAGGTCGTGCCGACTACGCTCGACCAAAGAAGAGAAGGTCATCTTTTTGAATGCCCGAGCAGATGAAGGTCCCGTCTGGATTCTCGCCCAATATAAACGGAATAATAAACATGGCGGAGAAAAAGTTCCAAAACCTGAAGTCTCACGATCGCCACGTGATTATGACGCAATTGCTTCCGATTGCTTTGAGGGGCTCTGCGCGAAAATGTTCGAGTAGCCATTGTGAAGCTATGTGCATTCCTCAATGCAATCTCTCGAAGGTAATCAATCCGAAGTTCTACCACGGTTCTGAACGATGTGATCCAATGTCTTGTCGGTTTCGAGTTGGTGTTCCCGCCATCCTTCTTCAATATTATGACGCACCTCCTGGTTCACCTAGTCGAAGAGATTTTCGTTCTCGGTCCTGTATTTCTACACAATATGTTCCCTTCGAGAGGTTCATGGGAGTATTAAAGAAATATGTTCAGAACCGTGCTAGGCCGAAGGAAGCATCGCCAAGGGCTATGGAAATGAGGAGGTAATTGAGTTTTGTGTTGACTTTGTTCCCGACCTTAAGCCGATTGGTCTTCCTCGATCGCGCACGAGGGGAGACTAAGTGGAAAAGGCACGATCGGAAGGAAATCAACGATATGTATGGAGGCCATTCTCCTGATGAAGCACACCACACCTGTCTTCGACCAATTCCAGCTTGGTGGCTCCGTACTTTGAGAAACACAAGAATATTTTACGTTCGACAACCCGGGAAGCCTGAATCTGGATTAGGAAGGCCCACATGGAGACTTTCGCGCTTGGTTGAGAAAACATTTAATGAATGACAATGATGTTGTAGATCAGCTGTACATGTTGGCCAAGACACCATCTTCGACTATAACGACTTTCCAAGGGTACGAGATAAATGGGAATACATTTTACACGATCGCCCAAGATAAAAAGAGCACCAACCAAAACAGTGGTGTCCGCTTTGATGCAGCAACCGAGAATGGGCATCGGGTCACATATTATGGTTACATAGAGGAGATATGGGAACTTGACTATGGACCCTCCTTTAAGGTCCCTTTGTTCGGTGCAAATGGTTCAAGCTAACAGGAGGTGGGGTAAAGGTGGACCAGCAATACGGAATGACAATGGTGGATTTCAACAATCTTGGTTACCTTGACGAACCATTCGTCCTAGCGAAAGATGTCGCCAGGTTTTCTATGTGAAGGACATGAGTAGCAAACCGAGGAAACGGAAAGATAAGAAAGCGATCAAGACATCATGCGATGATTCAAAGCGCCACATTGTTCTTTCAGGAAAAGAAACATCGTGGGAGTGGAGGACAAGACAGACATGTCAAGATTATAATATGTTTGCTGAAATTCCGCCTTCAAAGTGAACACCGACCCAAGCATTAAGTTAAATGATGAGGATGCTCCATGGATACGGCACAATCGTAAGCAAGCAGGGACACAAGGGAAGAAATGATGTGTAATAATTTATTGTACCAAACTTTGTTGAATGGATCATGTGAATTATATTACCCGTGATGTGTTTGGTGTCCATTTTGAATGATTCGAGATACCACTGATGATACATGAAATTTGGAGTGATTTAGTCATACTCCTGCCTAGGCGATAATATGCATACTAAGTAGTCTTCATAGCCGCCGTCGTCGTTGTACTTGGTAGTCGCCGCCTTCTAAGTTGCCGCCGCCGCCGCCGCTGCCGCCGCTTCTTGTCGTCGCCGTCGCCGGGCGGCGCTAAGGGCTCGAATCGAGGGTAGCGCAGCGGGGGATATCGCCGCCGTGATGTAGTCCATGACGCTCTGCAGAGTCCGCCATACCACCATAGCCGACGGCCGCCTCGTGGAAGTTCCCAGAGGCGACCGTCCTCCTCATACCGGCGAGCGCCTCTCACGCCGATTGATGAAGAAGGCGTCCCAAGTATGCTGGTTATCGGGATGCCGGCGATTCATCCGCTGCTCCGGCGTGAGGTCGAGGTAGTAGTGGTTCGTGATGGCCGCCCGGCAGCAGATACCACGAGGGACGGAGGGACGGCACGCCACGGCGCTTAGGCTCCAGCCGGTGGGGACGCTTGTAGCCCGGTGGACAAGGGTAGTTCGAGCGCAAAGCTCCTCCACCTGCTGGTAGGTTAGAGTGGGTGCGGTGGAAGCCATGAGAGAGTGATGAGAGATTGTAGAGATGTGATAATGCTGGCCAAGCCGGGCTACATATATGTAGTGAGAAATGGCGGAAAAATGGGAGCGGGAAGACAGGAGGCGGGAAGAAAGTGGCGGGAAGAAAGAGGCGGAAGACAGGGAAGAAATGGCGGAAGAAGAGGAATCAGAGTTGGTCATCTAACCTTTAGTCCCGGCTGGTTGGTGCAACCGGACTAAAGGTTAGACAGACGCGTGGGTAGCGCATGACGCCTGTCGGAGGAACAAGACAAAGCGAAGCGGCGCCGTGCCTATAAAAGGAGCATCGACTGTGCCAAGATAGAGGCGTGAAGAAATGGCGGAAGACATAGGCGGAAAGAATCAAGGGAAGATCGGCCGGAAGAACTTGTGGGAAGACAGAGGCGGGAAGAACTTCTCTGAATTTTTGATATATTATTTGTATTTTAGAATTTTGAAATGAATTAGTTCTATTTTTCTGAATTTTTGATATATTATTTGTATTTTTAACATATTGAATTGAATTAGTTTTATTTTTGACATATTATTTGTGTTTGAAATTGTACATTCATATGCATGTATGTAGTACCGTAGAATATGTGAAACTCCTTCAAAATTAAAATAAAGCACAAAAGAAATAAAACAATACAAATTAAACAGAAAACAATACAAATTAAAAAGAAAACAATACAAATTAAACAGAAAACAGGTTTGGGGGGCTAAAACCCTAAACTCATGGCGGACCTTTAGTCATGGTTGGCTGACCAACCGCGATTAAAGGGAACCTTTAATCATGGTCGCCTGCCCAACCGCGACTAAAGGTGGGGGCGCGAACATAAAAACCCATAAAACCCCTTTAGTCGCGGTTGGGCAGGCGACCATGACTAAAGGGCACCTTTAGTCATGGTCTCGTCCGCCAACCGCGACTAAAGGGGGCTATAAATACAAGCCCTCGACGCGCCCGCCGTTTCTCTTTGTTAGTCTCTGCCGCCCTCGGCGCCGCCCGCCGTCGCCCTCGCCCTCGGCCGCCCGCCATCGCCTCGCCTCAGAACCCCCTCGCCGACGCCCTAGGGTTTCCGCCCTCCTCCGCCCTAGCCGCCCGCCTCCCTCCTCCTCCTCCTCCCACCTCTCCTGCCCGTCGTCGGCCCTCGTCTGCCACCCACCTTCCCGATCCCGTCGGCATGCCGTCGACCTCCGCCTCGTTCGACCTCCACGCCGAGAAATCGCCTCCTGTCGTCCCTTTCTGCTTTAACATTTTTCAAATTGCTAATCTTGTATTTGAAAATTGTTAATCAAGCATCTGAAAATGTTAAATGTTTTATAGAAAAATGTTGACCATGTGTTAGAAAATGGTTAATCTTATATTTAAAAAATGTTAATCCAGCATTTGAAGAACGTTGAAAATATGTATAATTTTTTGATCATGTATTAAAAATGTTAAACTCATATATGAAAATGGTTAAACGTGTATTTAAAAAATATTCTTGATACAAAAAAATGTAGAATGAAAACCAAAATAAAGAAAGAGGAAAATGAAAACAATGAAATCCAAAAAGGAAGCTAAAGGAAAATGAAAATGAAAAATAAAAGCAAAGAAACAAACGCAAAAAAATAGAAAACTATGAATACCGACAAAGAAACAAAGAAAAACAAAACTCACTGAAAACTAAGAAGTAGACAAAAACCAAAGGAAAAAGAAGGAAAATTTGAAAAAGGAAAATGGATAAAACCATGAAAGAAACAAAGAGAAACCAAAAGAAAAACGAAAAAAACAAGATATGGCAACAAAAAAAGAATACCAAAAACCAAGAAGAAAGAAAAACCAAACAAATCACAAAAAGAAACAAAAAACGAAGAAATAAAACAACTCCGGCTTTCATCCTAAATTAGAAGCGCCTCATTTAGTTCCACGACCCCAACAGTTCTTGCAATGGCTAACAACACCCTCAACTACGGAGGCGACCTAGGATCATATCCTCGCATGCCCTATTTTTTTCTTCCTTTTCTCCGCTTTAGTACTGCCACTGGGTCGACCCATTACCTGTATTGTCTTCATGTGAGTGATCCTTCCATCTCGCGTGAAGACGTGGTTGACAAATGTTTAATTGTTTGCAAAGTTTCTTCACAAAATGACATTCGTGAAGACGTGGTTGTCTGTTGTCCTCGCCTCCCTCTCCGTGTGTGTTGTCCTCGCCTCCCTCTCCGTGACGCCGCTGCTGCCGCCTGCCTCGCGCTCTACCGCGACACCCTCTCCCACCCCTTCCTCGCCTCCTTTTGCCACCGCCCTTTCGCCACCGCCACCGCCACCGCCTTTCTTCACTTAATTAATTTGTTTTTACTACATGTTTTCAGGATCGACATAATGGCGGACGATAGAGCTGACCCGATTATGGACAACTATGATCCGGACGGTGAAGCACATATGTTCGGCATCATAAACGGCGATATTCAATATGTGCCGACCGGAGAAGAAGAAGATGATATCTCTTCTTATCTGAACCTTGACGGTGAAGATGAAGGGCGCCGTCAAGAAGATGATGTCAAGAAACGCCGATAAACGACGATCTTCAAATGGAAGTAGCAACCACCTCCGCGCCGAGGTATATATATACATTGAGCCTCCGGTGATACAAACTAACTGATTTGAATAAATATGTGTACTAACGCGCGACTCTCTTTCTTATTTTAGCCCTCGGCGGATCGTCAAACAATCGAGTACGCCGTCAAAGCGTGGCGCAACCAAGATGATGAAACAAGGAGAAACATGCACCATCGAGGTTGTCGACAAGGTAACCGCAGGCCACTGGAGCCCCGCAAGAACGCCACCAAGTTTGTCACCAATGCGGAGCCATTGTTAGAGACAACGCCTCGATCACCGCCCAGAGTGGAATGAGCCAAAGAAGGCACGAATTGATGGTTTCACTTTTGTCGATAAGAGAACAAAAAAGATTGCTTCAAGAAGCTTATGGAACATTTCGCTCTACCTCCGAATACAACAAATTCGATGAGGAGGGTAACAAGATTGAGGAAAACAAGGAGAGGAGGAGGCTAGTCAAACAGTTCGCTTTTCATAAGATGGCCGACGATTCCGGAAATTCAAGCAAAATCTAGCCCGTGACTTTGTCAAGCGAACAAGACTCCGGATTTCAAAGGACAATATGAGAAACTGAAACATGATTGGCCAGAATTTGTGAAGCAAAAGAAATCGGAGCAGTTCATTCAAATATCGAAAAAAATAAGGAAAATGCGGCTAAGAAGGAGTACAATCATGTTATGGGGCCGGAGGGTATCGCATTTGGGTGCCTAGGTTGGAGAAGATGGAGAACGAGATGAGGGCGCGAGGAATCCGTCCCAGTGCGGAGGATGGGACCCAAGGGCCAAAAGCTGGTGGTACGGGCATGGGGAACGCTGAACCCGGAGAGAGGGGAGTGTGTTTACCGGGCAAATTAATTAAACCCACCCAAGCCCTTATTGACGCAATGAAGGATGCTCAACAGGGAAGATCAAGTTCAACAGAGAGAACGACGCTACCGACAAAGCCCTCGAATCTCGAACACGGAGGACGTGTACGAGGCATGGGGCACATTCCGTGGAAAATAGGGTTCCCCGAACGATGACCCGTCTGATACTGAAGCCGTAAGAGAAAGATGGATCGGAAGCGGATGTTGTGGCGCGGTTGGCATCGGAAATGGATGTGATGAAGAAAACCATGAGTGTACTAGTAGCGAAAGAGATGCAGCTCGGGTGCAGATGAAGATCATCCAATGGATCTCGGAAGCCAAGAAGGAGAAGCAGCGTGGCTTCCACGGAGGCCCCACCGGCTGGTGCAGATGCACCGACGATCGAAATTACTGCACCGGAGCCTCGGTGGTCGAAATTATCGCACCGGAGCCTCGGTGGTCGAAATTACTGCACCGAGCCTCCTCGCTACCCGTGGGATTTATATAAAGGAGATGAAAGAATGTCATCTGTATTATCCTATCGGGAACATGTCCATGAAGGTAGCCATCGGCAGTGCTTTACCATGTTTACTCGAGCACTCCACCACAACAACCCCATTCAAGATGGCTATGCTCGTGTCACGGTGGAGGACATAGTCCAAGGGTTTGAGGACCTGAGATTGACATTGCTACACCAAGGGGAGAAAAGACTTGAGATGTCAAGCGCCATTTCATTCTATGGCAAAAGAAGTTTATCAAGTTTCGAGCGAGGCGCCAAGGACAACAAGTCCACCCCTACGGTGGTGGTGGTGGCGGTGGCGGTGGTGGTGGTGGTGGTGGTGGTGGCGGTTCACCTACACCTCCGCCACGTAGCCGACGCCGCCCCCCCGATCCAACGTCCGGCGGTGATCATCCGCCGCCCCGTCCTCGTCCGGCGGGTGATCGACGCCGCCCCCAATCCACCTACGGCAAAGAGGCGTATAGTCTGGATTATTAACCGGACCCTTATGTACCTAAGACCACAAAGGTACGGAGCCATCATCAAGCCTCTCCCACAAGGCCTTGGGAACGAGTGCCGAGGAAGTCGACGCTGCCGCTGGCTGCTGATTTGGAGAAATGGAAGGCGGACTGCAAGAAGAAAAGAGAGCCCGAGCCCAAGCCAAGATTTTCTCGATAAGCAAAAGAAGTGGGCTAAGTCATTTTTGAGCACACCGTCCCAAGCATGAAGAATCGCTTAACGACTATGCACGTGAACTTGCAGCAGGCACTCATGTTCAAGGAGAACAAAGAGCGGAGAAGGCCGAAGTAAAAAAGCGGGAAACAAGTTGCCCAGCTCGGGAACAAAGTAAACAATCGATTGCCCCGCTTATAGTGGAAGCCTTCGTCCGGATGACCCGAGATCATACAAGCTGCGGCAACACAGGATTGATCAGAACGAAAAGCGAGAACAAGCGCCAACTTAGGTATTACTCTTCGTGAACTGTTAGGCCTTGATGAGGCGCCAGATGAAGGAGGTAGTAATTACATATGTCAAGAATGGGCCTCTCGTCGAGCTGCAAGCAGAAAAGGATCTACCCGACCAAATGAAAGGTCTGCTGAATTGGTACAAGGGTTACATAAAAATAAAAACGCCAAAGAATATATTTATGCGAAGTTAGACATGAGCATCACTTCAAACATTACTATGTACAAATTGCACTTTGAGTGAATTGTTCCAGCTTTTCAATCTGCATGAGCTCGACAAATCTATCATCGGTTGCTACGCTCGTAAGTGATTTATTAATTTCTACCCCATCTCGTTCATATTGCCTGCATTATATATATGTCCTAACTATATTGTTGTGTCCGCTATTATACATGCGTAATGAAGATTAAGGAATGCAGAGTAAGGAACATCCATGATGTTGGGTTCATTGACCCACACATCGTTAATGGACATGTGTTGGAGCGCCACCCCGCCGACGTGGAGGCGCACTGTGGCAGTTTCTTACAAAGCAGGATCTCAAAAGTGATATTCTATTTCCTTACCATTTTGGGTGAGTGTTTCGCCTTGAGCACATTCTCTTTGTTTACTCCATGCATGGTATGTGGCGGCTAATCGATGAGTTATGCATGACGATCGTGCATGTATCGTGTCCGCAGTTCCACCGGATTCTGCTAGTAATTAAAGTTAACACCTCGTAATGTCTCGCCCACGACTCTCGAATATGGATCCAAAGCTTTGGGGCGACATGAGAAGAATGCTGCAGAAGTAATTATTTTCATTCATTTGCGCCTATATCGATCGGCCTATTTCGCTCATTTCCTAATATCAAGTAACTAATAACTCTCTTGTTCATTTAATTTTCTTTGCCTCGTAGGGTTTGGAGACGGTTCAGAGATACAAAGGTCGGTGAATTCAAAAAGAGCTAGAATTCAAAAGGTTAAAGCCTAAGAATGTTTGGGGATATTCAGCCGCCGTTGACCAATCTATGTGGATACTATGTTCGTGAGATGATCCGAGATACACCTCCGAGCGGGTTCCGAGTGATACCAATGCTCAGAGGAATAACCTCCGTGGATGCTTAGTCCGTAAGCTCGCTTCCGACCACTTCAAGAGGAACTAGCTGGATGGTTCAGCAGGAAGTCCTCCATCCTAAAGGAGAACACTATTACGAGGACGTAGAACTTTATATGGATTAAATCATGTATGGAAACTTGTTCAAAATTGTATATGGTCATCCGATGATATTGAATATATATTGTATATTCCTCTTGAATTCTTTTTGGTTCTAATTTCAAATTTATTTGAAATTGTACATTCATATGCATGTATGTAGTACCGTAGAATATATGAAACTCCTTCAAAATTAAAAGAAAGCACAAAAGAAATAAAACAATACAAATTAAACAGAAAACAGGTTTAGGGGGGCTAAAACCCTAAACTGCAAGGCGGCCTTTAGTCGCGGTTGGCGAAAGAACCGCGACTAAAGGTCCTCCGCCTGACGGCCACTGGCGCCCACGTGGATGGGCCGTTAGTCGCGGTTCTTAAGCAGCCGCGACTAAAGGTGGGGGCTTTAGTCGCTTTATTTGGTCGCGGCTTGCGCCGCGACTAATGGCGATTATGAACCGCGACCAAAGGCCTTTTTTCCACCAGTGCGTGCGCATCCATTAAATATTTTCCTCCATTTATTCGTAGACATCACCTAATTTCCCGTCAAAATAATGGTGCCAAGGTCATCCCTATTTGTTCGCCAAAACAATGGTAGCCAAGGGCATCCCTCTTTTTTAAGCCACTATTTTTTATTCTATTTGCACATATTGAATGAGAAATATTGAGCACAAATAATTTTAACATATTCACTGCAGACATTGAACACAAACTATCAAAGGGAGGCGGACATGGAAGAACGGTCGTGGTGAGGTGTGTGTTAGGTGCAGGTTGTGGGAGGAAAAGAGGAGAGGTGGTAGAGGGAATTTGATGGGGGTTGACGGTTGGGCCCATGTGTTCAGGCCGACCTGACAAACAATTAGACAACAACAACCTCATTCTCACCCGCAAAAAAAAGACAACCTCATTCTCTTTCCACAAATGGGCTAGGTTTGCATGATCCCGAGATGCTCTGCACATTTTGAGTTAGGTTTAAATGGAGCCCCCCTTCTTGCCTAAACGTCTAGGTGAGCACCTCGGGCACCGTCAAGATCGAAAATAGCCACCCATTCGATTGGCCTCGTCCATCGGCACAAGAACATGAAGGCGTTGCTGGACGACATCGAACTGTCTCTGTGACCGAGAAAACAATGACGCCGCCAAAGCCCGCCGCCTTGCTGCAGAGCAAGCCCGCGCTGCCAGACGTCCCGACGGGCTTCCCTCCTCCTCGTTCTCCTCCGACTCTGGCGCCCCCTTGAGATGGCGACTCCTACGCGGTCTTCGCCATGTACAAGCGCCACCCCAGAGAAGACAAGGGGAAGGGCAAGGCAAAGCGGTGAATCCTGTCCATTCCTAGTTTAATTCGTAGTATAAACTGCTCCCTCCGTTTCAAAATAAGCGTCTAAATTTTGTATTATCTTTAGTACAAAATTGTACTAAGATTAAGACACTTATTTTGGGATGGAGGAAGTATTATTAGTAGAATCCGGACCCTACGCAAGAGAGGAGAGGACAAGTGAGAGGAACGGGGCGCAGCAAGTACCAGTAGCAGTACATCTGATGTGGGTTGACAAATCCCGCGGCGGCGCGTGGGTTTCCCGAAATTCACACCGCCCACCCACCCACCCACACGGCCCTCAAACCCCCAGGCCAGGCGTACCACCAGCAGCACCAGAACAGAAAAGAAAAAAGGAATCGCCAGCCCAGCCAGCATTAGCGATGGACCGAACCGCAAAAGTGAGAGCGCTCATCTCAATCTCATGCAGCAGGGGAGGCGCCCCCTCGCTAGTCACTCCCACCGATTATCTTTTCTCCCTTCCTTCCCTCTCCCCTCCCTCCCCTCACCTCCGCCCCGCTCCCATGGCGTGCCCCCCAAAACCCTAGCTAGCCCCGGGACAGCCCCCGCTTCATCCTCCTCCCTCCGCGGCCAGCAGTCGCGCCCGCGCCGGCGCCGGCATGGACCACCACCACCACCACCACCACCACAAGGCCGGGGTGCGGGGCCGCCTCCGCGTCACCGCGGCGCGGCGCCGGGCGTGGCAGCAGCAGTCCGCCTGCTGCAAGCGCCCCGCGCGCCGCGACCCGGTCGACACCGTGCGCAAGTTCATGCGCCGCGAGATCGGCGGGGGCCACCGCCGGCCCCCGCGCCCCGCCGCGCCCTCCACCTCCGCCTTCTCCTGCCCCGAGAAGTTCCGCAACTTCCAGCTGCAGGTCCATCCCTACTCCCTCCGCACTCCCCACTTAGGCCTACCTATACCCTCCCTCCTGTGATTATCTCAGTGGCGCCCTGGAATTCGTCCACTCTTGCCCGCTGATCGGAGATTTTTTTCTTGATGTGATTAGGGTTGTTAGTTTAGCTGATTTGTTCATCTATGTGATCCCTGTTAGCAAGCAAATTGCGACGCTTATCAAATCACACTAGTATTTTGGTGGACTGACTGACGATGCTTATAACGAGGTGTGGATGCGGCTGGATCTGGGAATTATGTTAGACTGCTAGTGACTGTGTTCTAGAAAACCGACAGTTATCATATGCCCTCTCCCCGGTTTTCTGCACATAGGAAGTCAGTAGCTAGTGCAGGAGTTTTCTGGTTTTAAATCTAGGTTTTCTCTTCTATCAGTAATTCAGCGGAGGGTTGTTGGTTGTGTGGGATTTTTCGTAGCATCATTTGCCATAGAAACTCGTGCAACAATTGGATGGGCCAGGGTTGGAGAGTGAAATGGCTGAAAGTGTAACTTGATGATGAGTTGTATCAACTGTCTGGAGTGGTTGATATATTTTTAGCCCAAGTTTTGAAATCCACAGCATTGATAGGTATCTTTGGATCTAGTCCAAGTTTGCACTAGCAAATATGTTGCTAGCCAAAATTTTGGTTGACCTTTTTGTTGCCCATATGTTGGAATGGCCAACATTGGCAAGAAAAATGAACTAGAGTGGCAAAGTATCATTGGCATGCCAAAATGTTGGCTACCATCCAAACAAAGACCAAATGTTTGGTCATGACAGAAAAATTGGTAGGGTGAGCTTTAGTCACCATACGAACATAGCCGTCTCGTTTAGCCACAGGTCACTAATGTTTGTTTTATTTCCTTTCCCAGCCATACCTGATGAAGTCATCAGTTCAGAATCTGGTTTTGGATGCATAAATACAATATTAGAGTTTTGCACTCTGTATTTCCATAAGCATTTTTTTTGCCTGAAAATGGTCCCTGGGCTGAACCAAACCAGTTTTTTGGCTGCATAGATAAAATATTAGAGTTTTGCACTCTGTATTTTCATAAGCTTTTTTTAATTACATTTTTGGCCTGAAAGAAGTCCCTGGGCTGAACCAAACCAGAAGGCACCATTGCCAGTTCCTGTTGGACCACTGGTTTGATCTGGTATTTTAATATACGGCTCATCCCTTGAGAGAAAATTATTGGTTACATGCAAGCACAACGTCCTGTAGTGAATCCGGCACGACGAAGTGTCCTGTCCACCAAAGCGACCAACAGTGCAACATCCGGATGGTGCCACCCAGTGGCAGGGATGCGCACGCCGAAATCTAGAAAAAAATGCATATCAGCCAGGCATTAATCGCATATGCTCGTGCGTTGCGATGGGAGAGAAAATTATGTGTTATGTGCAAGCACAACGCCCTGTAGTGAGGTTCACTGCGAAAAAATGCTAGCTGCCCCGTCCACCAAAATGACCAACAGTTCAAGATCCGGATGGTGCCACCTGACAGCAGGAAGGCGCGCACCAAAGCCTAAAAGGGAATGCATATCAGCTAAGCATTATTTTAGGAGAAAAGAGAACCGACACATGAGAAGATAAAAAAAGTTAACTAACAACACACATCTTTTTGCGCACCGACACATCCATTCCTTGATTGTGTAGGCAACTCGAGAAGGAATATCATCAGCTCCATCTTCGCCTTTACTCCAGCCCACATATCTTTATTCAATTTATTTACTCTAGCCCATATAATCCTTCCTCTTTAATTATGCACCTTTTTTTCCAGCCCACGATCCTTCCTTTAATTATATGCGTCATGCAATTAGTTTAAATAGCAGGAAGGCCACCCGTTCAGCCCACAAACACCCACGTTTTATAGCGCTGTCATGCAGCGTGCAAAACCTCTCCACCTTGCATGTGAGGGATCCCGTTTAATTAGCTCACGGCAGACAATGGCGTTGAACGTATATAAATCGGTGAAATTCAGTTTTGTGTAGCGAGGTGGGACTATTCAACATGAAACATCCATGGTTTTTGTCCGCTGATGATGTTTGCATGTGCTGATGGAGCTGGCCCAGCCGCTTGGGCGTAGGCCGAGGCTCAATACGGCTCTGTGGCCTTTGCGTTTGTTCGAATATATATAAACATAATGCAACCTTTGACATTCAGAAGTGTATGGTAGCTAGTTGGTTAAGGAAGTTAGAATGCCATGTGTGGTTTCTAGTTCGAATCCGACCCGGGGTTAATTTTTGTCATTGAATTATTACTATATTAAACACATTCCGTGGGCTGGCCATTATCTAGACATGGTTGAAGGCCCAAGCTAGCAGTGCGAGACTGCAAGCGACGGGCAAAAAATAGGCAGTGCGAACCGTTTTTTCACCTACGAAACATTATTTTTTGGACTGCGGGTTGATTCTCATAATGGACAGGGGTTTTTCTGCAAAGTATCATGACACCAGGAATATCACCTTCCTTTATTAGTAGGTATAGATATATCAGTTAAACGTGCCAATCATGAACTGGATGAGCTAAAATGTAAATAAATACATATGGAGAAGGGTTCCATGGCCCCACAAAGTTTGATCCAGCATATTTTATAGTCTGTCTATACCGAGTAAAAATCAGATTAACTTATTTATGCACAGATTTTTCAAATATCTAGTAACTTGGAGATTTGTAAACCGTGTAAAGGAAGTATGTCTTTCATTTGGTTTTGCAGGAAGAATATGACACATATGACGATCCGTTTGTCCAGCTGCCATTGGCGTGGAACAGAAGGAGGATTATTGAGATTGTAGCTGCAAGAGATTTGATATTTGCACTCGCCGAATGTGGTCTTTGTGGTGCATTCAATCGAAGCAAGTCTCATTCTTCTACACTATTTGATTTTGCTCTGTTATTTACGTCTGTTATGTTCCTGATAAACCTTCTCATCATGTTGGCAGCAACAAACAAGCGCATTTGCCATTTGAATATAAGCCCGGATGAAGTGATTAGGAGTCTGTTCTATAATAAGAACAATGACTCACTTATCACTGTTTCAGTTTATGAATCAGATCGTTACAGTTCACTGAAGTGCAGAACAACTCCAATAGAGTAAGTGACCTTATCTATTTCTTCTCAGACTAGTTTGTGCGTTCCAGTAGTTTTAGTGCAAAACTGCTTCTTTACTAACTTATCTTCTCTCATTTCAATTGCATTTTAGATACATCCGGAGAGGCCAGCTACATGATGGATTTCCTTTATTTGAAACTGAATCGCTGAAATATCCTGGCTTTGTTGAGTTTGATGATGTTAATGGCAAAGTATTGACTTTTTCTGCACATGATAGGTAAGTTGCATTTTCTGCATTACAGTTTGGCAGCAGTCATATGTTGAATTGTTTAAATGTCCCCTTGTTGCAGTACCTACAAGGTTTTTGATCTAAAGAATTACAACTTTCTGTATTCTATATGTGATAAGGACATCCAGGAGATAAAGATAAGGTTTGGTTGTTGCTAATTACTGATATTATTCATCCTTGACGTAAATAGTTGATGAAATGTTCTGACATTCATGAATCCTCTCACACCAGCCCTGGGATCATGCTTGTTATATACCAGAAGGCAAGTAATCATGTCCCACTAAAGATTTTGTCAATCGAGGATGGAACAACGCTGAAAACCTTCACTCAGTTGCTGCATCGAAACAGAAAGGTTGACTTCATCGAGCAGTTTAACGAAAAACTCCTAGTGAAGCAAGACAAGGAAAACCTGCAGATTATTGATGTACGTTGCTACTATTATTCTTTCTACCTGTGGCAGCTATATTTATACCTTAATTTTGAGCTAACGGTTTCTTAGCAGCGAACTATGAGCTAACTTTGGTCTCTGGGCAGGTCAGAAACTCTGGTCTGATTGAGGTGAACAAAACAGAGTTCATGACCCCTTCAGCGTTCATCTTCCTGTATGAAAATAATCTGTTCCTGACATTCTGCAATAGAACGGTTGCTGCTTGGAATTTCCGCGGAGAGCTAGTTACATCATTTGATGACCACGAGCTGTGGCATCCCAACTGCAACACCAATAATATATACATCACCGCCGACCAGGACTTGATCATCTCATACTGTAAAGTTTCAGGAGGCGGCACAAATGACGCTGACGATGAAGGCCGGGAAGGTAACAATTTCGCTGTGCATTGGTTTTACATGCCAAGACCTGCTGTATTCAGTATAGCTTCAACCTGACTGAATTGCTGCATTCATCATGGCTTTGACCTGACTGAATCCCATCCTCAGGTTCCCGCATGGGATCGATCAACATGAGCAACATCTTCACGGGGAAGTGCGTCGCCAAGATCTCGGCCCTGGACCCGACCCTCATGATCGCTCCCCGGAGAAAAGGGGACACCAGCAGGTCCACCATCCGTAGCAGCGTGTCGGACGCCCTGGAGGACATCACGGCGCTCTTCTACGACGAGGACCGCAACGAGATCTACACCGGGAACAGCAGGGGCCTGGTGCATGTGTGGTCTAATTGATCAAGTTAGTCTCTTCGCCGCACATATCAGCCCCCCAATCTCTGTACATACACCTGTACCTGCCTTTGCATTCCCTTGTCGCATACGCCAGTCAATTGTAATGGCCACTCCGGTGGCCGGACTATAGTGGGTGGGATTGTACCTTAACTTGTTTTGTGTTGTTATTACACCATTGGTTAGAGTAATAAATAATAATCTGATGTGTAGATTGGTTTTCGCTGACCTAGAATGATCGTTGGCTGTAGATTTTTTTTTCCCTTTTTGTTGCAAATATGAAGTTTTACCTCTGATGGATCATGTGTGTTGTGTGCTATCTTGTCTATCCATGGTGTTGGTTGTGTATGTCTTGCCGTAGCTGCTGTGTCAATATCGCTGTTAGAAGAGGTTAAAAAGAAGTTCGTCCCTGTAAGAAGCGAGCGTCGGTACACCCGACTTGCAAGTGGATGATATTCTGTCGGTGCAGCAACAAATGTTGCCGGTACACTTGCAAGTTTGCTGCAGCAGCGCAGTGTGGCAGCAAATCTTGTCAGTAAATATTTTCTGTCGAGTCACGCCCATCTTTCGTGGTATGTCATCTGCAAGTTGAGTAGTGGCAGACAGCATTGCAAATCGTCCCAGCAACTTGAAGTTCTCACCGAACGCTAAGCCTTGGTTGCTTGCCCGTCTTCTCTTTCGATGAAGCCAATTAGTTTATTAGCCACCTCTGAATCCTGCAAGCAAAAGGCTAGGCCTCCTTTGATTTAGAGGGATTTTTTAAGAATTCTAAAGGATATATGTATTGTAGGAAATATTATTATTTTTATGGGGAAGAAAAAAAATTATTTTTATGCAGGATAGGAACAATCTCTTCACATTTCGAAGGAGAAAACAGGCCTAAACCCAATGAGAACTCATGGATCAAATGACACCTCTTTTTCTACAAAAACTGAGGTACACGTATCTTATTGTCTATGGGTTTTAGTTTTCCTACGATATCCTACTCAATGAATCAAATGAGGCCTTACTGTTTGTTTGGTGATTAGTGTCAAGATATAATAACATAAGCTGCCGCAAGCCTTGCAAGGCACTGCAATGTGCAGTGCAGTGGGCACGCACGGTGGTGCTCCGTGACGCCGCAGCATTTGCATTGCATGACACACCCCTTTATATCATTTTGTTAGTAAACTACTCC
Source organism: Aegilops longissima (assembly GCA_021605205.1). Lineage (NCBI taxonomy): Eukaryota > Viridiplantae > Streptophyta > Magnoliopsida > Poales > Poaceae > Aegilops > Aegilops longissima. The sequence continues at coordinate 596,549,340 of CM038681.1, read as the reverse complement.
GTAGGCGAAAGTGTCCTGCTACCCGCGAACTCATTTGCACCCGCTACATAAATAGTAGTAAAAGAAAAGAATAAAAATATCGAAATCATACTTGGCAATGAACGTTGATGGATTTTCTACATAGCTACAAATTTTCGGGAAGAAAAAATATATCCGTAATGTTCTAAAATATAAAATCAATGCTCCAAAATACTTTTAAAAATAGTCTTTAAGAATGCTCATTCTTGGTGGTAATCTGTACTTGTGTGGACAATTAATCAAGATTTGTTGATTATTTTAATATCTTGTAAAATTTTCTACTATTCCCTTGGATTCATAGTAATCGACGCTGGTTTAGGAGTACAGTATAAAGTTTAAGCTGGCGACTGTGCCCACTAGCAGAGCGATTTTGTGCGGCGTCAAAGTGGCAATGGCACGCCGTCGTGTGGAAGCGGTGCGCACGAGGCATCACATTCACATCGGACATGGGATGGGAGCCGTGGGTAGATTCCGCCCTGAAAAAGAAAGAAGGCCCGTCTTGCACGGCCTGCCCGCCCTAATCATTGAGGCCTCCCAGTAATTAATCGCAGTAACTAGAATAAATTACTCGATCCGTCAACTTCACGTGACAGACAGACGGCGAGGGCTCGTCTCTCCCGCACGCCCACGGCCGAAACCGTCAGCCACTGACGCCCTGGACCCATACACCGGGACCCCACCCGTCAGCAACAACCTTCCAAGCCACACCACCTACCGTGGGCTCTCTCTCTCTCTCTGTCTTATCTCGAAGCCGCCGGGAAAAAGAAACCAACGCAACAAGAGACACTCCTCCCTCCCCTCCCCCGTCCGACTCAACAGCAATCGTCAGGCACGCGGCGCACGTCTCCCTCCTCCCCCGCCGCGGGCTAGACGTAGACCAACCCGGGAAGCGAGGCGGGTCGCCGGCGCGCTAGGGTTTCCGATGGAGCCCGCGGCCTCCTCCGCCTCCGCGTCGTCGCCGGCCGCGGCGGAGAGGCGGAGGGCGGCGCCGGAGACCGCGGAGCTGAGGGTGCGGCGGAGGACGCTCGAGACCGTGCTCGAGCAGTGCCAGCGCGCGCTCGAGCTCATGCGCGACGCGGAAGGGGAGGACGAGGAGGAGGGGGAGGCGGATGGGGAGCGGGATCCGGAGGACCGAGGGGAGCGGCGGGCGGGCGGCGACGGGGAGGGGCCACCCCCGTCGCCGACGCCGGAGCCGTCGGAGACCGACTACGAGACGGACGAGGTGAGGGAGATCTCCCATGCCCCGCGCGGTTTGGTGTTCCCGAGAATCGAGAATTGGGGTTGAGAATTTGAGATGTTGATGGGTTGGATTGAGTGGCGAGTTGGGACAATTGGGGGTGCTCGGGACTCTAGTGATTTAGACTCTTGTTGGAATTGCGGGTGGATTATGATAGCAATCGTTTGGCTCAACTGCCTTTAGTATTTGTTTGGGTGCTTAGCTACTTGTTGTTTTCTTCTTAACAATCATCAAGGTGCAAACGAGTAAACTGGTGTTTGTGTTCCGAAACATGAGATGGAATGCATGAAGCCAATAACTGGGTAACACGATTTATCTAGCTAGCATTTGATTTGTCCTTAATAATAAGCACTGTAGCTGTTTTGCACCTTCAAAAGCAAGCACATCGCAACAACTACATTTGATTCGATGGTCCGTTGGAGAACTGGGATTGCGATTGCTTGATGGGTTTGGTTGATTGGCGACTTGGAACAACTGGGGGCCCTCGAAACTGTAGCGATCTAGTCTCTTGTTGGAATTGCAGTGGATCCTGAGAGTACCAACTGCCTTCACTTTTTTGTGCTTGGCTAATTGCTTTCTGCAATTTTCTTATTAATCACGGTGAAGCGAGTAAACTGGTGTATATATTATCCTGTTCGGAAGCACATGACAGGGAATGTGTGAAGGAAATAATTGGATAACATAATTTACTTTCATCATTTGATTTGCCAAACTTACAGCTGAAGTTTTGCACCTTGAAAAGTAAGCACATCATAGCAGACCATAGCTGAGCCTTTGGTTGGATAGAGTATGGCAGTACCCTGGAATTAAGCAAAATTCACATGAATTTGTTTTACTGTTTGAATCGACTGAACTGTTCTTCGCTACTTTTGGATATCAGATATTGATGTGATAGTAAAGATGAGACTAGGGAGAGAGGGAATGAGAAAAAGTAGCTTCCAGTGTACTTAATTTTATGCCTTCTGTTCTGAAACTTTCTTAACTTTTGCACCTCTCCATTTGCTTACGCAGCTGTGTAATCTTCTCAAATCGAGGGTCGAATCACCTGAATTTCTAGAAAAGCTTGATAACATTCAGAAGTCAGTATACCAACATGGTGCAGGTGCGCATTTGCCCAATGAACTGTCATTTCTTTGTTGTCTCCAAAATTTGAACAATACGTAAACTGACCTTGCCACTCCATGCTACAAATGCACGTTTATTCGCTCATTGAAATCAAACCTGTCAACTGAACAGTTCTGCCATTACTCATGTAACAGTAGATGAAACCATATCATGGGATATCGTAAGCGCAGCAGATATATGGGATGATAAGAGTATGAATGTCAGTGATGATTCAGAGGATGGATATGTTCTAGTTAAGCAAGAAGATATAGTTGATGGGATTGCATGCTTCATGGCTGCATACCTGCTGTCGCTGAAAGAAACTAAGGTATGCAAAGTTCACTTCACCTTTGATTCTTGATTTCCCTTGAATTTTTGGTGCACTTGGCTTTTCTTATGCAGTCCTTCATGAATATCATTCTCAACGTTCAATTGTCCATCAAATCGTATTTTTTTTTCAGTGATTATTGAGGTTCTGGATAATTAAATAGGTTCCTAGAAGTGAAAAACAAGACTTAGTGGGATCATGGACTACCAATGGTTCAGTTTGGTGTCTACTCTTCTTGTTGTAGGCTTCACAGTTCACACTATTGTCCATTGCACTATCTAGATATTCCTTATTGTGCCTTGACTGCTAGATTGTATCTTGGAAGAGTATTTCATATCGCTCATTGATTTGAAATCTTCATACTTCTAATGCTGGAAACTTCATGTTCTGCAGGAATTGACGCCCAATCAACTTCAAGAAGGTAACCTTCTCTTTTCCATTCTTAATTCAGATGAATTTGTTTGGTTGTAAGTTTTCTTATGTTTGATTCCCCGCCCTTCATTTTTCAGCCCTTAGCAAGACATTTTCAACTAAAAAGAGGAAAGGCAAACTTCAGAAGGCATGGGCTGGAACACAAGTTATTTATAATGTAGCATCATGGAGTGCGACAGCTATTGGGTAAGTTATCCTTAGTAATTGGTAATTGCAAAGCTTAATTTCTGTATGATATTACCATGGTGGATTTGTCAGGGTAAGCCTCATGTGCTTTTGGAGGCTCCTTGGAGCTTTGCCTAAATAATCTGCTCTAGGACCCTTAGGAGGAAAAGTTTCTTTCCACGGAAGATTGAAAGGCAGGACAGAATGCCATCAATTCTCTAAATGGTCTATAGGCGACAAACATAAACAAATTCTCACCTCAAAGAAACTGGACATGATCACTTCACTTCACGAACAAAGCATACACTAGATTAGTCAATATAGAATACGTAAATGAAATCGCACCTCAGGGAAACTGGACATGATCACGAACAAACCATACACTAGATTAGTCAAGATATGATATTTCAAGTTTGATTAGTTGCATCAATTGAAGTTGTACATATTGATCGAATACACTTTTTCAGCATGCAAACTTCTGTAACAATATGTACACCAAAATTAGTTCCTGCATAATATTGTGCTGCAGGCAGCAACATAAATTTGAGGGCATCATTTCGCATGATCACACAACTCCAACAATAAGTTTTTATGAGCACATGGGTGTTTGCATTTCCTGATTCTTCTCCCGCGTCACTCTCTTGCAGCATCTACCAGAACCCGGCGATTCTAAAAGCAGCAACGGCGGCCTTCTGGACATCCTGCCGCGTGGTGTCCAAGTTCCTGTGAATAGTCATGAGATCCTGTACACATTGTATGATAATACGGACTTCCCTGTACCTCCATTGTGGGAAGCACTGTTGTCAAACCCTGGCACGACGTGATCACCATAGGTTACTTTCAACAGTTAGATCATGCGTCAGCTCAGAGTGAATAACGAGACTGGCTGATCCTTAGTGCCTGTCTGATCTAGCTGCTGAGTGTAGCTTCCTGTGTGTTTTACTTATATCATTCATTTGTATCCGACCTCTGATTGTGATCTCCTCCTTGTATATATCAGCTGTACAACTGAACTGAAACTTGGCCGTGCTCCGTCCAACTGTAAATACACCGATTCGTTTGAGTGACGTGCTCAGCTCATCATGTGTTGCGCTGCTCCTTTTTTCACCTGGGAGCTGCGTCATTATCACTCTGAACCGAACTTTTTTTATGGATAATCTGAACTGAACTTAGATGGCACCGTATATCATAAGCATTTTCTATGTGAAGATAGGTTCTATTTTCACCATCCCGTCCTTGATTACGAAACTAAAGATTGGGCCTACAAACATATATAAAACGTGCTCTTTTCTTCAGAATGTTGATCTATAATGGAGCGGTTCTTCAATATCTGTATGTTGAAGCATGTGTTTGCTTAGAGCATCTCCATTCATTCGTTCCCGCTTCGTCATCAATGCCGACCACCGCGCGTCGGATTTCTCCTCCCTCTTGGCGGCGTTGTTCTTGGCGTCGGTGATGCACTGCTCGATCGACGATTGTAGCCGCTCGGCAGCCGGCGCGGCGTCCTTCGCCGTCTTGGCTCTTTTGTTGCCGTTAGGGCGCCCATCCCCCGCCCCCGGGGTGGGCGCGTCCGACTTGTATGTCTCCTTGGCCTTGGCGAGGGTGCGCTGGACATCCCTCCACCTCTCACACTTCTCGATTCGGGAGAACACGTGGAGGAACTTGAACTCTTGGTCGCTGCTATCCTGGCGGTACATGGTGAACATCCGAACCATCTGCGCAGCCGAAGAACAAGTGTCGGCGACGTACACGGCAAAAAGAAGCGAGAGCCGGCGGCTGCATGTACTTGACCCTCGACGTTGGCACCGCTTTCCGGGCGAGCCGCGATCTCCTCGACGATCCCATGCCATTTGTTGCAGGCCGTCTGGTTGATCGCCCAATGGTTCGGCATGGCCTTTGCGCCGCGCTGCATGTGGATGGTGGCGAAGTAGGGATCGACAAGCTTGCGCTCATCGAACACCGACTTGATACGCGTCCAGTACGTATCAGCATTCTGGTTCGCGCCGGTGACCGGGTCGATGCTGACGGTCTTCCATGCTTTGACGAGGCACTCGCCTTCTTTGGACGTTCACTTGACCCGTGGCTCTCCCGTCCTGGCATTGCCCCCCTGCTTCTTCCTTTTCCCTTCCGTCGCCGGCGCCGGCTCCACCTCCTCCTCCTCCTCCTCGGAATCGTCGAGCTCATCGTCCATGTCGCCAATGGTGTCCATTGTGTCGTCTTGCGCGTGGAACTCGGGGTAGGAGGCGGCAGCGACCGAGCCGCTCATGATGATCTCTTCCATGTCGGCGTCCATCGGGTCGGGGTTGCCGAAATGTGTCGAGGCTTGCAAGAAGGGCAGGGCGCCACGCCGTAGAGGCGGCGTCGGTGAGGCTGTGTACGCCGACGGCGAGTAGGTGTACTGAAGGTACTGGAGGCCGGCGAACACGGGCGAGGGAGTAAGCTGGTCGGGGTTCAGACCGGAGGGTGAGGCACGCTGGCCATGTGGGAAGGTGATGTTGGCGTTGAATCCACCATGTGCGTCGCCGTCGGAGTAGCCAGGCGAGGGGACACAACCCCAGGGCGGCGGCGGCGGCAAGAACTTGGTCGGCGACGCGACGCTTTGCTAGCTCCACGCAGCTTGCGGGCCGTGGCCGCTGGGCGGATTCACCATCCCTGTGCGAGACGCCTCTACCTACTCCGCCGCCGCCGCCGACACGGCCGCGTCCTGGGCCTTCTTGGCGTTGAGCATGTTTCGCCGGTCGGTGGTGACAACCTCCCGGCGCTGAACCTCTGCCCTCCACTCGGCGTTCGACATGCCCGGCGGTTTTGCCATCGGCGTCCTCGGCTTCCTCTGCTTTGGCTGGGTGGAATCGGCAGCGGCCGCGGCGCGAGGGGCTGAATACTTTTTCGGCCGCGAGCGGGAGGAGAATGGCGGGAGCAGAGGGGTAGAAGGAGGGAAACAATGAGAAAATGGAGGGAAAATTGGGGGAACGGCGGGAAAAGGCTTGACCCACGCTCCTTTTCGCTTCGGCCGGCGCCCCCAGGCACCCCCGGGGGCTTGGGTTCGCTGGCTGTTATTCGGCCCAAACTGACGAGAAACAAGGACCTGGGGGTCTGACTGGGCCGACTTTTTGCCGCCGATGCTAAAGAAAAGCCCCGGGGGCATGTGTGTGTGTGTGTGTGGGGTGTGGGGGGGGGGGGGCTCTTAGTGGTGGATTGTTATATTTCTTATATATGGTCCTTGATTCAGTTATATCACAGTGAAAAGTTTCCTTCCTGTGTATAGTAGTACAAGTTAACGGTGGGCAATTTGTGTTTGCTTGACCAGAGGCTTGTTTGACTGGTCTGCACACTATATTGGGAATACAACTTGTCTTGAGATATGAAGTTAACCTATACTTTCGAGCTTAAAAAAATCCTTCGTACGAACAAAATCCTATTTTGACGTTGGAACGTATTGTTGTAGTGCCCACTTGATTTTGTTGCCCATTTGCTACTTATTTTTTGTTCGAGTGTGAAGGGTTTAATTAGGATTGTTGATGAGTTATGCATATGGCCGTTTAATTTATACATGCAAACTTGTGCGCATGCAGTTTTCACTGGATCTTATTAATCATTCAAGTAGACGAGGGAAAAGTTGAAGTACTAGACTCACTACTTAAAGAAGCTACTGACTACGAAATCGTGAAGGGGGTGGTCGACAGGTAATTTTAATCATTATCAAACTATATGTCGGCCTCTTTAAGTTCACCATTTCCTGATATCAACTAATTAATAATTCCTTTATTCATTTTCTTTGCCGGCGGGCAGGGCTTGGGAAAAATTTATCAAACAGGTTGATGGCGCATGGAAGATGGAAGCGACCCAAGGTAATTAATTAAGTAGTACTAGCTAGCTAGCTACAATCTCTTTAATTCTAGTTTCAATATATATCATTAGCATGCTTGATTAATTATTATTTGATAGAATTCTATTCAATTAAAGACCCTGAAGCAGGCGCCGGGGACTGATTTATGTGTATACTATGTTTGCGAGAACATTCGCATGATGACTAACGAAAGGAACAGAACTGATAGAGAGCAATGGGTACGTTTGCTAGAACACTATTCATAATTTTTACATCATTATCTAATATACACACACAACTAATACATGCATATTGATCTCCTTCTTTAAAGATGAAGGACATGTGGGATAAGCTCCTACCAACGAATCACGTACGAGCGGTTCAAGAGGAAATAGCGGGATTTTTGCTCGACCAGGTCATAGATCTCAAAGGAGAATTCCATTACCCGCTACCGAAGTAATGCCTCCATGTAATGATTTGCAAATTGTAGAAGAAATTATATATACCAACTTGTATATATATAACTTGCATGCGTGAATGGTCATGCGAGAAATTCGATGATAAAATAAATATGCATAACTTGTTCATGCGAGAATGGTCGTATGAGAAATATATATATATATATATATATATATATATATATATATATATATATATATATATATATATATATATATATATATACGGTTCTACGAGAAATTCTATTTATACATATGCATAACGTATACAATATGTAGTAGCGTAAAATATGTTCCAGATGAAAAAGAATTAATGGAAAAAAATTAAAAGGAAAAATAAATCATAAAATAAAAAATCCCCAAACCTTTTAGTCCCGGTTGGTGTTACCAACCAGGACTAAAGGTCTCCACCAACCGGAACTAAAGGTCTCCCGGCCCCCGGCGCGGGCTTATTCCACGTGGTGGGCCATTATTGCCGGTTCGTGCTGAACCGGGACTAGGATGGGGGGAGGGGGGAGGGGGCTTTAGTCCCCATCCTTTAGTGCCGGTTCCAGAACCGGCACTAAAAGGGCCTTACGAACAGGGACTATAGCCCGTTTCTGCACTAGTGGACGGAGGACCCAAACGACGGCGCCCTTTCCTCAGTGCAGAAGCCCGCGACGAGCCATAGCTGCCATGGCGCGTAGAGGTGAGCTGGAGGAGCAGAAACTTTGTAGCGACGGAAGAAACGAGAAGCAGCGACGGCGGCGGCGGCGGCGGAAGAAACCATAGAAGCGGCGGCTGGTTTGGTTTGAACCGGCTATGGGGGCGTCGTTTTAGACAGCACCCAGCAGCCTTTGTCCGACGTTGCCGGTCAGTGGCCCAACCCAGGCGCCGCGTATGCAAACCGCTCCATACCGCTAAAGTGGGGGCTGGGGGAGGGGGGTAATTTGTCCGGTTTGAGATAGTTTAGGGGATTAAGAACCCTGTTTTAAAGTTGGGTGAGGCGGGGGTGGGGGGGGGGGGATTTCACAGTCCTTGATCCAGTTATATCACACTGAAAAGTTTCCTTCCTGTATATAGTACAAGTTAACAGTTGGAAGTTTGTGTTTGCTTGACATTTTTTTCGATGACCAGAGGCTTGTTTGACTTGTCTGCACACTATATATTGGGAATACAACTTGCCAGAGATATGAAGTTAAGAGCATCTACAGCCGCATATGACAAATATGACCCCTCAATCATCAGTGGACGTGCCTAGTCGCGTCCGAGTGCAGTGATTAGGCACTCCTCAAATTGACACAACTGTATTAGGATATCTCATACTAGATTCTCAAATCCATATAAAAGCATGCAAAAGATAAAACCTACGTACTATGTAGATGATCTAACTACTCATCGTCTGAGATGTTGACTATCTCCGTGCCCTGCTCCGGCAGCATGGGCAGCAGCTGCAGCTCCGGAGCCTCCGACTGCTCCGCTCCGACCTCCTCCTCTATCTCCGCGTCGAGTTTGGTAAAGAGCGCGTCGGACGCCGCCTGCTCCTGCCGGAGGAACTGCCGGTTGGCCTCCATAGGCCTCATCCTGGTTGGACTCCAGGATGGCCTGCTCCACCATCTCCGCGGCTTGGGCGACGACGAACTCCGCCTCCGCCATGTTGAATTCCGGAGCAGGCTGTTCCGCCTCGTCCTCCTCCGAATCCGCCACCTCCATCAGCTCCAGCAGCTGCTCTCCCTCCTTCGGCTGCTGCTCCTCCTCCTCCTCAGGCTCCGGCGAGTCCAGAGGCAGCCCGACAGCGATGCGGGCGACACACCTTGCCTGGATCTCCTCCGCGATCTGCCTCTGGCGCTCCGGAGTGAGCATAGCGTACGTGGCGATCTTCTGCCGGACCATGGTAATGCCGGAAAGCGTGGGACCGAGAGCAGGGGAGAGGAGGCGGACGGACTCGGGTGGCGGCGCAGAGAGGGAGGAGGTGGATGGGCTAGAGTTGGGGGACGCCGGCCGGCTTAAATAGCGAGATTTGGCCTCTGGCTCGGCGCCACGCGACGACGAAGGAGGCGTCCGTCGGACCGCCGGGTTTCCGGGCGATTTCGCGTGGAACCCACTTGATTGATTTTGTTGCCCATTTGCTGGTCATTTTTTGTTCGAGCGTAAAGGCAAGTCCCTCCTTGTTGTGCTTGCCCTTACTTTTGGTCAGAAATAAGGCATATTTTTCAAGTGGTATACTCATTTCCTCATCACCTCATCACATGCTAGGTGAGTAGGTGAGGCTTCTTCATCAGCAACGAAAACACGCGGTAGTTTCTACACTGACGGATCGGATGCCCCGATCAACGCGACACATATGGATGTGTCATGCATGGACGGTCAACGAGACCAAAGCAAAAGCATTTGTTGGTGACGGGCCCTTCCTAATCCTCCTACCGGACGGATGATCTCAACCATGGACGGACACCTCACTACTTTTCCTGAAAAGAAACACTTAGAAAAAACAGATGACGGTTAGTTATGGTAGCTACACTGGTGCAGCTACCCTCTGATCCAGCACCACCACTACCACCAGCCTGACACGCCTCTGTAATGTATATATAATCGCACGCGGCTAACAGACGATGCATCCCACCACAGCCACATCGATCCACCACGCTCTTGATCTTCGCTCCAAGGACACTAGCTAGCTAGCAATAGTATCGTAATGGACCCCAAGCTGCTCGCCCTTGCCGTGTCCGCGGCTGTGCTGCTGGCCCTGGTCTTGCCGGCGCCGGCGTCCGGGCAAGGGCAAGCCGTCCCGACGACGTCATGCACGGCGTCGCTCGTCTCCAGCTTCACGCCGTGCCTCGGCTACATCACCAACGGCACCAGCTCGTCGCCGACGGTGGCCTGCTGCCGGTCCCTGTCGGCGCTGGTGAACGCCAGCACGGGCTGCGCGTGCCTCCTCCTCACCGGCAGCGTGCCGCTCGGCGGCGTGCCGGTCAACCGGACGCTCGCCGTCACGCTGCCCAGGGCCTGCAACTCCATGGCCGTCCCGCTTCAGTGCAAAGGTACGTCCCCGCAGGCAACGAGGATCATCAGACCGTTGTAGTTCCGTGTGAGGTGAGGTTTCCATGTATTGACGATCGGAGTTGGCGATGAACTGCAGATGCGTCGGCGCAGTTCCCGGCTCCAGCTCCGGGCCCCGACACCGCCGCCGCGGCCTCTCCTGCCATGGCCCCGCTGCGTAAGAAACTCACCCCCACTAACTTTCTCTTCTGAGTTCTGATGTCGCCGTCGATTCTGACTGATGAATTTGCAGCCCCAGTGGCGCCGGAGTCGCCGCCGGCGGGAACCACCGTGGCGACGCCACCGGCGGGGAGCCAGAGCCAGGGGCAGACGAGGCCGCAGGTGGCGCCCAGCTCTGCCTGGAGAGACGGTGCTCGTGTGCCTGTGTTGTTCGCAGTGATCCTCGCAGTTGGAGTCATGCTGGTTTGAGTTGAGCTGGGCAAGAACTCAACGTTTGCTGCAATGCGTATTTATTATTATGTGTTTTCTGTGCTTGTTTAGTAGGGGAGTTTACATTGGCTCTTTGTATGTATACACATTCTTTTGGTTGTGAATTGAAATAATATTAATATATGGATTGTTGATTATACCGTGGGTGCCTAAATACAGTAGAATTGTCGGAAGAAAACAAAAAGATTGGTCTAAAAATGTCGGAACAAAACAAAAAGATTGGTTTAGAAAAGATTGTTGATTATACCTGGGGAAATCCCGTTGTTTACACTCTTCAGAGACAAAGCAAGAATGCAAGATTTGTCTAGAAAATCTGTGACAAAGACGATGCTACTACTCCCTCCGTCCCAAAATAAATGTCTCAACTTTGTATTAACTTTAGAAGTTGTACTAAGGTTAAGACACTTATTTTGGGACAGAGGGAGTACTATTTTTCCTTCTCTAACAATGCCTGCTTATTCAGGAAACCTAGCCGTCGATCCGATCTACGGATCAGTCTCTGTGGTTCCTCGTCCTGAACGAGAACACGGCGCAGGTGTAAGCTCCGGTCATGGCTATAATGAGCACTCCAGCATATGTGCACACTGTCGCCGCACAGACATATAGGTACCTGTTGCCAGCGGGGAATGAAGCTCGTCAGATATATAGCAGTAAAAACCAGATGTAAGCATAGGTAAACGATCTATATGCTGGAGCAAGTAAAACATCTATCCACCATAACCATCACAACCAGTGAAAACAGTCTGACGCCGGCCCTTCCATTGAGCGCTTAAATTGTGAAGTAACTAAACATTATACTTGTAAAGATTCCATTGAGCACTTACTTTGGCGAGAACACGCTCCAGACAAACAAGTGGTTCCTCATGAGCAGCAGGACGATGGTGTACGAAGTCAGGGCAATAGAATTGATGAGCAGAGGGAGCAAGCAGGGCAATGCGATCATTCTGTTCAGGATGCCGCTCCATCTTAAATGCTGCGGAGTGGGGATATCATCACTGTCTTTCACCGACATATGAACCACCATCCCGAGGTATAACAGCAGAGGCGACCCATACGTAATGATGAACATCAGCACCCCAGAGAGGACCGTGGAGTAGCTTGAGATGCCCTGTTAAAATTAGATGGTTAAATCTGAAAGAAATTGGGAGAAGAAACACTTCTTCAGAGAGTTTTACGTTCAACTTACAATGAAAGCTCCAGCAACATCTATGCTGGCGAGGCTATTGGTGTTCCCAAGACCAAAGTGGCCGGTCATTCCCAAGAATTGCATTGCAACAACCTACACCATGCATTGCCCAATTGTTAGCCAATGAAAAATACCATGTTGGTTGAACAGAGATTATACAGAATATTTTAGTAAACTAACCTGTACCCATTGCCTATGCAATGATTTCTCCAGAGAAAAATAAATCACACTCGAGATTATTTGCAAGAGAATAAGCAAAACAGGGATTGCATTTATGGGTTGTTGCAGAAGCAACTGAAGAAGGCACCAGAACATTGTATATGTTACTCCAGTCAAGAACACTGAATGATTGAGGCCATGCACCTTTTCAGGATTGGAGCCGGAGGAGGACGTTGGTTCTGCTGCTTTAGAATGTGTTGGAAATATCCATGGCGATAGAAGAAAAGTGCAAGTTACTGAAATACTTGCGATGACATAGAAAATCTGAGCTATTGATGTTGTGCTATGGTTGTTGATTGGTACCGAAGTATCGACCTGACTTTTCCAGATATGAAGCATAACTAAAAGCCCACATGAAAGGTGACTCAACCATAGCCCTATAATAAGAATTCTCCTTGTTCTCAGTAACATGAGTGAAACTGAATATAATACCACAACTGCAAGAACTGAGATAGTTTGCAGAGACTTCACAATAGAAGAGTCCGATTGGTTCAATATCTTTGAAATGTCAGGAAAGTGAACCCAGTTAATCCCACCTTGATACCAAGCTCTTAGAATTCTCCCAGCCACAAGAACAATAAGGACAGTATAGAACTTGCAACCATCTTGCTGTCCTGGGATTAGCTTATAGCTGGCAAGATAAGATGAGTTATTTTTGTGAAATGTCTTTGTTTCCGATCTATGGACTACTGTTGAGTTTGATTCTTTCAACATCGATTGGACTGTCTTGATGAGAAATATTAAATAGAGAGTAGAAGTGAGAAAGTGCCATATATACTGCTCTTCTTCAACAAAAGAGCTTGAACCAAGGCTGGCAACATAGAGCAAAATCCCCATTAGAATGAAAACCTCATCAAGGTGCCAATGTTTATCCAAATCCAACTCAGAATGGTGTTCAGATTGAATTTGTGACTTCCCCTTAAATATGCAAGAGATAATCCCGGCAAGAGAAAAACATGAAATAATCATCAAGGAGATTGCAGAGGCAAGCAAATAGAGTGGTTTCTGCAAATATAAACAGTGAAAGGAGATGAGTCACTCGGAATAAAGGCAACTGCAAAAGTAGGGTATAAAATTATAACACTGCAAAGGTAGTAAAATTACATCGGTCGCTCTGTGAGACAACCACTCACTCGCATGTCTTAAGAAGCTAGAGTAGGAGTCAACAGCAGTCCCAAAGAGCCCAGCTGCTTCAACGGACCTGGAAGAGCAGAGTTCTTTTAAACTTTTGGCAGCGATCGTATTCATAACTTTTTTAGGAAATTAGGACCATAAACTCACCTGAAATCAGAATCTCGATGAAGAAGTGAGGATCGATGAGAAGCAAAAGCCTTAGAAAGCAAACGGCACAACTTTTCCTCAATAGATCCAGGAAGCATATCAACTCCAAAGTCATCCTTTGAATCAACACAATCTTCAGAGCAGAAAGCAGGTCTCTGTTCTTGTAACAATCTTAAGATTTGCCACGAGTTCAGTTCTAGGGTGCGCAGTTTTTGGTCATCTGAGACAAGATGCAGACACCATTTCAGAGCTGATAGCTGAGAGTACTTAATATTGTAATTTGTTCACAATCACAATATTCTGATGTAATTGAGAACGTAACAATAAGAAAAGGCATGCACTTATACATCCAAGAGGAACTTAAACCTATCGAAATCAATATTAAGTCTACAAGCATAAAACATCTACTTCTACTTCCAGATGCGCAACACATTTGAGAAAGAAGGTACAAATATTCACCTGTCAAAGAATTAAAAAGCTCCGGAAGTAAGACACCTATATTGTTTTTGGGAATCGGTATGCCAAGGAGAAGAGCTAGAGTTGGGGCAAGGTCAACCTGGCAAAAAAAAAGGTGACTGGTCAGAGTTGCGTGTTGGTATCTTGAAGCACTATCCAACAGATATTACTGCTTTCTTCAGCTTGATTGCCAAGGAAAGTTTTATAAGAAAATAATCACAGACTGCCAAAATTCCTATCAAAACTCACAAGTATACTACAAACTGAACTAGAGCTTCGAAGGGACAAGGCTAAGAGAAGTATATATCATACTTGAAGTGCTTCTTTCTGTTCATATGGTGAACAATATGAGCTCTCAACACTGTGTCCTATAAAAAGGGCAAGGGAGTCAGTTTCTTCGTAAGAAGATCCTCCATGATTACCAACTTCAGTCATTCCATGATCACTGACCACAACCTGAAATGTAGGGGCAGAGCAAAAATCCTTATGAGAAATAGTGTAGAACACTAGGACCTTTATCTTTTCAGATGTGGCAGCTTGGCAATTCATGTTTTTTGGTGGATTATCTTGTTTTCACACCCACTAATTTTTGGTTGTACATAGACCCTATAGGTCCTTACCTACAGTTCTATTTATGTTTAATTATCAAATATTCAGTTCTCCAGCAAAGTGTACACACTACTGAACTTAAAGTAACGGGAAAATATTGTACGTCCAAGCATTTTTAATGCAACTTGGAAGATTTGGATGCAAGATGCAAAATTGAGTTGCAACCCCTGCACGCCTAGAAGTCATTAAATATCATAAGTGAGGAAGGCATCAGAAAGCAGAATTTGTTAGACACACATCTGAGTAATCACTATTACTAATGGATTCTCGAAGCACTCTCCTGCAGATGTTTGAGTAAACTTCTACGCAACATTAAATCTATGCTACTAGAAAAGCAGATTTGTATTTTGTAGAAATGAAAGGGTCGCATACCAAAAGTGTTCTGTGTGAATTATCCTGAATGCTCTTAACTGCAGCATGGATCCTTCTAATAACATCATCCATCTCCTTCAGCTTTGGGGTCATCAAATTGCTGTCATTTCAAACTTGAATTCAAACTACACATTGCTCAAAAAAAAAAAAAACATGAAACTGCTATGGAATATACCTCTGGCGGCCGCCTATATGGCCAACATGATCTAAACCTAAATAGTGAAGAATCTGAAAATGTCAAATAAAGGAATTTCTCAGTATCAGCCTAAAAGACTGTAGTTAACTTTATCAAACAACCAAAAAAGCTAATGCAAGTAAAGAAAGTTAGACATCGACCATAACAAACATTAGCTGGACACTTGGACTACATGGTTGGAATCCAGAGAATGCGATAGCATTAGCTGTCACAAATGATAAAATAAGCGAACATGCACAGAAGCATCACTAAAAAGTAAAACTGTACAAGTGCATCCCAGTCTTTTGCAGCAAGTTCAGATTCCAGATGGCGAGAAACATTGAAATCAACCTCAACCGTATCTTTAACCTGCAATATAGTTACAAATCATTAAAGTAAGCTCAACTCATAATGGACCAGGCTGTAAAGAACAAAGAAATCACTGTTATTAGCACAAATTAAGCAGCAAATCAAATGATCAAGTGCCTAATATCCGAATATCTGTACGCAAAGGGAAAGTAGTCGATACACTCCTTAAAGAGTGTCATATGTTCAGCAGAGAAAAGTAGCCAGACAGATGGCAAGGAGATGCCAAGCACCTAAAATTTTAAATGTTGAAATTTGGTCTATCAGTTAGTGACTTCAGTATATATTTTTGTTTGTTCTGAAAAAAAACACAGGGATGAATTGATTATTTGTTGTAAAGTAATTGTTAAATCGGTGCTTCAGACGATAGAAACCAAACTTATCAGCGTTAAAGTTGATGTTATCCTCCAATAATCAATTATCATCGTTACAAGAAAAGCATGTGAAGCATGAGACAGGACTTACATAAAAACTGCTCACTCCATCTTGTCTGTAGAACAGTGTTGGGAACAATTTGATCCATGTTTCATCTCCCAACATCACTAACTTATAACCAATCGTATGAAGCTGATCTGTGACAAATATAAAAGTGCACTTATAAGCAATTCCTTATTGCTAATTTGGCATACAAAGTTGGGCTAGCAAGATAGAGAAATAGGGAGAAAAGGTAGCAAGAGGTTCTAACCAAGAAGATTGTCATCCAAGAAAGCTTGAGTATTGAAGTTAAGTGCTACATCTAGAAAACCTCCAATTGCCCCTGACACCAGTGCCTAAAAGAAACTACACTTAGGATTGCTCCACATTTGGCATTTGTACAAATAAATATTTCTATGTGAAGTAAGTCATACTTTTAGTCGGGGCATCGTAACGGTTGGAGGTGCAGCCTTTGCATGATAACCCACAGCTTTGCAACCAGCTAACAGAGACTGTGTGTATGGCATCGACTCCATCATTTCTTTGGTTGGAGGTTTTCCACCTCTCCCTAGTACAAATTCAGCAGGTAGCCCATCTATCACCTAAATTGACATTCATAGACTCAAAAGGCCAAACATTAAAAGGTAAGATAAACAGTCATACAAATGTATAGGATTATGCTGCCAGTAATAGGCATATAAATATAGGACATACCATCAATACCAAGCGATCATACACATGGGGAACCTCAGAAAGTTCCTGGAACGAAGCATACACAAAATGGCAAGCATCAAAATGCGTAAATGCATAACTTAAACTGAGTACATAAGGAGCTCTAGGAAAGCTCATCAGTATAAATGCATGATAACTTGTACCAAATTTGAGTACATATGAAAGTTCTGTATCAGCATAAAATGCATGATAACTTGTACCTTGACAATATTTTAACTCCTTTAAAATCTTGGGCTCACTATAACATTCTATAACGCAAAACAGCAGTAATTTAGGATTTGAGGGATAGACATAAGAACATTCTGCAACTAGCGTCAAAGCATCATTGGGGCCAAGGGAGCCCCCCCCCCTCCCCACCTACATTTGTACAACTGTGTAAAACCAGTAGTGATTTTTATATTATTGAAGTGATTGAAGACAATCATCCTACATTAGGCAGGAGCAGATGGAAGGGCATCGACCAGAAAATGAATTAGGCAGCAGCCTTCTCCTTCCTCCACTTCATCTCGTTCCCCGCCAAAATACTTTGCTGATCCTGTCTTAAACTCTGATCTTGTATTACCCAACCCCAATTTCTATTGTACTTCGTGTGTATCGTTGTGTTCTCAATCCAATCATAGGTTGGGACATGACACCTTGACAAAATTAGGATTTGTTGGCCGAACATCAGAGCATAGCAAGGCTTCACTGGGGCCAAGGGGGGCCAACGCCCCCCTCCCCACCCTTCACTGTTTGCTTCATTAATAAAAAATGGAGCAGGGGGGGAACCCCTTTCTTTAAAAAAAAATGGCTGTTGTACTTTGTGTGTATTGCTGTGTTCTCAATCCAACCATAGGGTGGGATGATCCCTTGACAAAATTAGGATTTGTTGGACGAACATTAGAACATAGCAAAGCTTCGTAGGGGCCAAGGGGGGCCAACGCCCCCCTCCCCACCCCCTACATTTTTGCAGTTGTGTAAAACTAGTCATGATATTTGGAGTATGCAAGTGGTTGAAGAATGAAGAGTGAAGACAGTCATCCTAAATTACTAAATTCGTGCGTCTTTCGATGCTGCCCCATCCTTGTCGTTGGTGCAAGCACTGCCACTGGGCTGAAAACTACTAGGCGGATCTATTAAATTCTAGAGCGAGCAATCGAAACGGAAGCAGTGCCGTACCTTGTACAGCGATCTGAGCTGATCCGGAGGAAGCGCCGGCCCCTCCCCGCCGTCGACGGGGCCGCACGACGGCGCGCGGTAGCTCTCCGCGCCGCTGCAGGGTCACCAACCACACACCAGACGCGCGTCAGCCGGAGTAAGTAAACACCGCCTGCTGGCTCAGAGAAAAGCAGAGGCCGAGGCGCGGACCTGAAGCCCGGGAGCGTGGGCTTGACGGGGAAGAAGCCGTAGAGGAAGAGGGAGAGGCCCGCGACCTGCAGCAGCACCGCCGCCACCGTCCACCCCGCCACGGCGGCGCCCATGGCTTCCCTCCCTCGGTGAGCGGTGGCGATCGCCGCCGCCGCTCTGTTTTTCTTTTTCCGCCGCTCGGGAATGGGTTTCGCAGCCGAGGACGAAGACGCGGCTAGGCCCATCTGATATCCAAGTCACGGGCCGAGTTGACGACCTGGACCTCGAAGCCCATTTTAGCCCACGTAATCTTGACACATCCATTGGGCCCAAAGACGCACACGCGGCCCACCAGAAGAAGCCCGGTTTTTTTCGGGGACACGATGGATGGATAAAGCGCTCCCCCTCTCCCATTTGCTTCTCCGCTGCTCTGCTCATCTTCTAGGCTAGGCTAGGCTAGGCTAGGGTTTATCTTCGGATTATTACGAGCAAAATCCTCGGGCAATGGCGTCGGTGCAGCTCTGCGGTGCAGCGGCCGTCGGCGCAGCGGGGTTCGCCGGGAAGGGGGCGGCCGCCGTCGAGCCTCGGCGCGTCGCCGCCCGGCGAGGGGCGCTCCGCGGGCTCGTCGCCAGGGCCGCCACCGTCGTCGCCCCCAAGGTGCGTGCTCCTCGTGCAATGCGCCATGGTTTCACTGCTTGTTTCACGCGAGGGGTGGTGGTTCTCGTGCGCCCTGTTACATGTGTATACATACAAGAGGGGGCTAGCTGAATAATGAGATTGCCGGAATATGTTATCTGTGGTTCCTGATGCGTGTGAATCAGTAAGTGTACCTTGTTTTGCTTGAATTTGAAAGGTTTGATGCCGTGGTGTGTCAATGAGGTTTCTATGCGCTTGATTTCAGTTCTAGTAGAATTGACCATCAGAGAGCTGTTTTATGAACAATCATCAATTGTGTCATCAAATGAACTATGAGGCTGGAATTGGATACCACCGATATCAATATATTGAAAAAGAGCCCCGAAAGCAGTTATGTTTTCTTTGTGGCTTGCTCTTAGCGTTTTAGCGGAGCCTCTAGCTCTAATTATCATATGGGGAGTATGCTTGCGGGTCTGAGACCATCTCTTGTCATTCCGGTGGTTGCAGTACACGACGGTCAAGCCCTTGGCCGACAGAGTGCTTCTCAAGACCAAGACCGCTGAGCAGAAGACAACCGGTGGGATTCTGCTCCCTTCAACTGCGCAGTCTAAACCTCAGAGTGGCGAGGTGGTTGCTGTTGGAGAGGGAAGAACCATTGGGGATAGCAAAGTGGAAGTCAGCATTAAGGTATGGCTTGTGCAGTCAGTTTGTTACAGTCTTATGAGTAGAATTTTGGTTATAACAAATCCAGTCAGAAGCATGCTAAAATGCTGATATGATGAAGCTTGCAACGCCACTTGCATCACCTGTTTGGATTCTAGTATTTTGCACATGTTGTGCCAGTTTTGTTGCAGGTGGTTTGGTCCTTCTATATGCTTTTGCTGTGATAATTAGTTTGCAATACAGTCAGTATGCTCCAGTCTTATGAGTAGGATTTTGGCTTATAACAAATCCAGCCTTGCCTTTTTGCATTCTAGGATTTTGTGCATGTTATGCCAGTTCTGTGTCTGGTTTCATCCTTTTACTACATGTCTTCTGCTGTGATAGTTGTCAATACAACAAGTTTGTACCAGTGGTTGGTGAGTAAAGGCAGGTGTAACATGTATCATCTGTTATGTAGGTTGGGGCTCAGGTTGTATATTCGAAGTATGCTGGAATGGAGGTGGAGTTGAATGATTCCAACCATCTGATCCTAAAAGAGGACGATATCATAGGTATTCTGGAGACAGAAGATGTGAAAGACATGAAGCCTCTTAGCGACCGTGTTCTTATCAAGGTAGATATTTTCACATACATTCATTGTGTACATCTGGTCTCATCAACATATATCAGTTTAGTGGCTGTTTCTTAGTTACCACCCTCGAGTTTTGTTATAATAATCATTTAGTGCTTTTCTACCTGTATAACAGGTGGCTGTTGCTGAAGATAAAACTGCCGGGGGCCTGCTGCTGACTAACAGTGTTCAGGAGAAGCCATCTGTTGGAACGGTTAGTCTACTTCTGTTGGACAATTTTGATGTCTATGATGCCTATGTTTCTGAGCTGCATGGGTCATGTTGCAACTGTACCTTGGCATCTATCTTAGCTCGAATCAATCTTACTTTTGAGCTAATGCCATGTTCATTTGTCGGAGATAGGTGGTCGCTGTCGGCACGGGCCATCTGGACGAGGAAGGCAAGAGGATCCCGTTGCCGGTATCCACAGGCAGCTCCGTTCTGTTCTCCAAGTATGCTGGCGCCGAGTTCAAGGGTGCTGATGGTACAAACTACATTGTGTTGAGGGTATCTGACCTGATGGCTATCCTCTCTTGAGCTGGATTGTAGCGCAAGGCGCGGTTTTCCTGATCATAAATGTTCCAAAGGCAACTTAAACTAGATGAAGAGAAATGAGAATCCCCTTCAATGTTTGTGGCTCTGCACCAAGCTGGTTTTGCTCACTGATATGTACTCCTGCATTCTACTCTTTGCGCCAGCCAAGGTCGTTAGTACTTAGTAGAATACTCATAGCACTCTGATTACAAATCGACGGTCCAAGATCTTATAAATTCAAATAAGAAAAACACATTATTTCTACCCTAGAATGGTTCAAAATCCAATATACTACAAGTCATTGGGGTAGATGTATGTAGTATGTATGTATTGCAGATGCCCTTACAAGAAACACAAATGCACAACAATTGCTGTAATGCCGACATGGATTTTGTTACGCACAGCTACAGAAAGATTGCTTGTCATTAATCAGGTCTTTAAAACATCATCACTCTTGCACCTTGGATCTTATCCTTCGGTAGAAGCAAAAGACACAGCGTGTCTCAGATCGGTATTCACGGTCAAGCTCAGCACCTCAGCTCCTGTGTAGTGTGCCACAGCGTCGAATCATACTTTGCCCGAACAATTTCACCGATGTCTGCAAACATATCACCAAGTTTCTATTAAGAATTATGTGCTTGTGATGTTTCAGTCACAACGCAGATTCATACAGGTGACAGCTACGATTACTGAAAACGTATAAATGGACCAACATACTGTGTTGTGCCGCATATAAGTACCGAAAACAATACACATTTAGCGGACTGGAAGCCAGTCGTCAGTTTCTTCTTACCCAGGTCAGCTGTTAGGAGGGCGTTACCTTCATACTTGGGGCCTGCCAACACTGCCCCAGATGGCAGATGGAACTCCCTCTAGGGCAAACCATGGTGTGCTCCGTTGATTCATTCATTTTTATCAGCGGTGTTAACAAGAGTTGCATGCTCATGTTACTCTTTTCACTACTATGCTCTGTTGTGATGATTTGGAGTATAAAATCCAATGTGCATTTATAATGAATTACACCATCAACTAGAAGAATAACAAAAAAAAAATCACAAACACAGGTAGCAAGGTCAAAGCCGCAAAGGTTTGTCAATTATGTAGCTCTACTTCTTGAAATGCTGGAAAACAGAGGAACGGAAATCAAATATCGTACACACTTCAGTTGAATAACATACCACCAGCTAATTTATCAGCTTGTTTAGGTTTTGCTTGATTGCTTTTCTATACACCTTCAGTTCAATAACATAACAGCTGTCAATTACGATTGCTTTTCTTACACTAAACATTCTAATATATTGCCAATGTAATTGCTTCTGCGCATGTATAATTAAGAAGAAGAAAAATCAGATGTGACATCAACATCTGCCCCCTTGATATCCAAAATGGAAAGTTTATACCAGATCAGCAGTCTCCCATCAGCAAGGGGAATTGTGTGCCACCTAAGTAACATAACTGCAATTTTGTGCCTAATGTGCTTGTGTCGTACATCAAACACCTCATTTTCCAAGCAAGAAAATTTTGTCTATAGAACTTGCCACTAAGACAATTAGTCAATTACACCAACTACAATTCAAGAAAACTGTCAATTCCTTTTCCACCTAGTCCATTGACATCGAAAAAGCACAACTCTTCCTTTGTACATATGACCATAGTCAATGAAGGAGAATAAAATAGCTCAAGTTTGATTGGCACACCATTCTTACTGTTTCGAGGCATCAGTCTGATAGATTACAAAAAAACCAAGTCCGTGCTAGTGACAAGCAAGCAAGCACCTAGCGCTCAGCACCCGATCCACACACTAGCGAGATAAATGATTGAACACCATACGAGCTACTAGCAACAATAGGAAACAACAGGGAAACAAAAGTCAGAGCACGTACCGAACGTTGCAGGGGTGTCGTAGAACATGCTGCAGACCTGCACAACAGTGGCACCCTGGTCGGCGCCGGCGTTCATCTCCACCTCCGTAATCACCGGCCAGATGCCGATCGGAATAGGAGGGGATGTCGTCGGGATGCGGGCTACTTGTCGTGCTTCCTGCGTAGGTAGTCGCGGACGAACTGATCGCGGGCGAGTGTGCGTGCGCGCTGGGGCTCGATATGGACGTAGGAGAGGTGTGCGCCGTAGGTGAGGAGCCCCGCGCCGAAGGCGAAGAGTGCGACGGTGGATAGCAGCTGCCGGGGAGTGGACGGGGAGCACCAGCCCATCTGTGGGGAGTTTGGTGGCGACTTTAGAGGCAGGGCCACTGAGGAAGAAGAGAGGGGGGATTGGTGGACTTGGTGCCAGTTCTTCTGAGCTGCGGCTTGTGCAGAAGTGGCTTTACTGTCTAGCACAAGGATGCAAAGTAAAAAGGAACACACAATTAAATAAAGAGCCTACTGTCCAATGCACAATGAAATAAAGAGCTCTGGTATATAATTTTTGTTCATGTTCGTCAAAACAAGCTCGCTTTCAAGATCGTATACATCAAAACATGCTCATTTTTAGGATCATATAGATCAAGACAAGCTCACTTTCAAGATCCTATACATCAAAACAAATTTTCTGTCTAATACACAATGAAATAAAGAGCTCACTGTCTAGATTTTTTTTTCAGATACATCACATGCTCATGCATCACACGCATCAGGGGTAGCAGGTGGTAATGGTATTATTGCATCCATCAGAAAATGCGAAAAATGAACAGAGTGTAGCAGGTGGCTTACCTCGCGGAGCTGGTCGAGGAGCTGCTGGAGTGGGGCGTCGGCGTTGGGTGGCCGGGCGGCGGCGGCGGCGCCTGGGGGTGGGGAGGAGTAGAGGGCCAGCTGCCGGAGTGGGGCGTCGGCGTCAGGTGGCTGGACGGCCGCGGGGCGGCGCAGGGCGAGCGGCGGCGACGCAGGACGATCGGTGAGAGGAGAGTGGCTAGCCAGCAGCGGGATCCGTGGGGGAGGAGGGGTCGCAGGCGGCGGCGGCCTCGTGCGGCGCAGGCTGAAAAATGTATCACTAATGAGGATTTTTACAAGTTTATAACAAAATGCCCCTAAAAAACGGAAATCCAACTCGGTGCCGAGGCTCATTTGCTCTCGCTCAGAAAAAAAATTAAAATAAATACTAGAAAAATTCAAAAAATTCTAATTTTTTTGGATGATAGATAATTTGATGCGTGAGGTCCGTTAAAAATTTCAACTTATTTGAACACCTGAGCAGCTCTCGGCAAAAAAGTTTGAACGCACTTGTGCAGACATCATCATCTTTATAGCCACACCTACATTATTATATGAATAAAACAGAAGTGTGAACGCACTTGTGCAGACATCATCATATTCAACTATAGACAATTAGGGAAAGGCCACACTACCAATGAAGTGGTGATCAAATTAACCTTTGGTTGGAGGTATCATTGACATGGCCATTCAAAACAAAACGAAAAGAAAGATATAGTAGCAACCTACTTGTGAATTCGAAGACATAATAGACTCACTTGTTCGAATTGACATTAAAGTACCTAGATACCGAATTAGATCTATCTGCAGTGAATTGCATTAATATTGTGATGTTCCGTGCAACAATCCAATAGGAATAGATGTTCCGTGCAAAATAAACACAAATAGTTAGTGGTTTATGCAGTATCCTCCATTGCAATTGCATGCCACAGATTCAAATTCCATTGTAGGTGGCTGGACTGTAGAATCCAGCAACACCTCCTCTAGAATTAGAAGAACTTTCTCTCCTAGACAAGATGATAAAAGGGAAATTAAAAACACATGTACAGAACCTCCTATAGGAAGTCCTCCCAAAAAAATAACATTATGTTTCAAAGATGGTTATGGAACTTTGGTTTTTTCACTGAAACCATCTAACAAACTCACATATGTTGTCATGAGTCAATTTACCTTTATCACCAACTCATGATGATAGTACATGTACAAGTCAAAATAACTTTATACGTTTGACTCTACCTAAATTCTTCTGACTCATACATGTATTCTAAATCAAATTTACTTGTATGAGTCCCATCCCGTGGATAAAATTCTTGTATGTCTAGAAACATCTACTAAAAGTTTGTGTTCTTCAATCGAAGCAGAATACATGTATCATCGTCAATCGAATTACCATCGTCACCTAGTCAGATCCGTGTACGAATGTTTTGACCTTGAGTGTTTGATATGATTTTAGTGGAGTCGTGATAGATAAAATATGTGTTTAGGAATGGATTGTGATATTTGTGATGTCTAATTTGCTTTGAACTTACCAAGGTCCTCTCAAGTTACTCTATTTGTTGTTTTCAGTTGAGTTACTAGGATTAGCATCTCGTTGTAATCACTTTGGACACGTTTGGTTACCTGCATCGTTTTTTGCTCATTTGCATACTTGTCCCAGTTGGGCCGGGCTGAGCATATGCTGGTAAAAAATTAACATCTGTATGTTGACTGGTTGCCTGCATATCCTCTCTCTGCATCGTAACGACACCTCTATGCATCGCGTTTGGTTGCTCGCATTGTATGTGGTCAGATGAGTGCGTGTTGTTTGGTTGCTTGCACGGGATATGGTTAAGACTTAATAGCTACCCATAACACATAGAGTTACACAGTGCCATGGCGATTGTGGTGGACGGTGGTGGCGTGATACGTCTCCAATGTATCTATAATTTTTTATTGTTCCATACTATTATATTATCCATCTAGGATGTTTTATATGCATTTATATGCTATTTTATATGATTTTTGGGACTAACTTATTAACCTAGAGCCCAGTGCCAGTTTCTGTTTTTTCCTTGTTTTTGAGTATCACAGAAAAGGAAAACCAAATGGAGTCCAATTGACCTGAAATTTCACGGGGATCATTTTTGGACCAGAAGAAGCCCACGAAGCATCGGAGATGGGCCAGAAGAGTCCCGAAGCACCCACGAGGGTGGGGGGTGCACCCTACCCCCTGGGCGCGCCCCCTACCTCATGGCCGCCTCGGAGACCCCCCTGACTTGTTCCCGACGCCAACACCTCTTATATATACCCAAACTTTTAGAACATAACCTAGATCGGGAGTTCCGCCACCGCAAGCCTCTGTAGCCACCAAAAACCAATCGGGACCCTGTTCTGGCACCCTGCCGGAGGGGGGAACCCTCACCGGTGGCCATCTTCATCATCCCAGCGCTCTCCATGACAATGAGGGTGTAGTTCACCCTCGGGGCTGAGGGTATGTACCAGTAGCTATGTGTTTGATCTCTCTCTCTCTCTCTCTCTCTCTCTCTCTCTCTCTCTCTCTCTCTCTCTCTTTCTTGTGTTCTTGAGGTGGTACGATCTTGATGTATCGCGAGCTTTGCTATTATAGTTGGATATTAAGATGTTTCTCCCCCTCTACTCTCTTGTAATGGATTGAGTTTTCCCTTCGAAGTTATCTTATCGGATTGAGTCTTTAAGGATTTGAGAACACTTGAGATATGTCTTGCATGTGCTTATCTGTGGTGACAATGGGATATCACGTGATTCACTTGATGTATGTTTTGGTGATCAACTTGCGGGTTCAGTGACCTTGTGAACTTATGCATAGGGGTTGGCACATGTTTTCGTCTTGACTCTCCGGTAGAAACTTTGGGGCACTATTTGAAGTTCTTTGTGTTGGTTGAATAGATGAATCTGAGATTGTGTGATGCATATCGTATAATCATACCCACAGATACTTGAGGTGACATTGAAGTATCTAGGTGACATTAGGGTTTTGGTTGATTTGTGTCTTAAGGTGTTATTCTAGTATGAACTCTAGGATAAATTGAACGGAAAGAATAGCTTCATGTTATTTTACTACGGACTCTTGAATAGATCGACCAGAAATAATAACTTTGAGGTGGTTTCGTACCCTACCATAATCTCTTCGTTTGTTCTCCGCTATTAGTGACTTTGGAGTGACTCTTTGTTGCATGTTGAGGGATAGTTATATGATCCAGTTATGTTATTATTGTTGAGAGAACTTGCACTAGTGAAAGTATGAACCCTAGGCCTTGTTTCAACGCATTGCAATACCGTTTACGCTCACTTTTATCATTAGTTACCTTGCTGTTTTTATATTTTCAGATTACAAAAACCTATATCTACCATCCATATTGCACTTGTATCATCATCTCTTCGCCGAACTAGTGCACCTATACAATTTATCATTGTATTGGGTGTGTTCGGGACACAAGAGACTCTTTGTTATTTGGTTGCAGAGTTGCTTGAGAGAGACCATCTTCATCCTACACCTCCCACAGATTGATAAACCTTAGGTCATCCACTTGAGGGAAATTTGCTACTGTCCTACAAACCTCTGCACTTGGAGGCTCAACAACGTCTACAAGAAGAAGGTTGTGTAGTAGACATCAAGCAATTTCTAGCGCCGTTGCCGGGGAGGTGAGTGCTTGAAAGTATATATTTAGATCTTTCAATCGAATATTTTAGTTTCTTGTTTTATCACTAGTTTAGTTTATAAAAGAAAACTACAAAAAAATGGAATTGAGGGTGCCTCATATGCTTCATCTTTTTAATATCTTTCGTGAAAATGATGGAAAGGAAAGCTGTGCTCAAGTACTAGAAGAATAATTACATAGAATGCTGGCATAAAATATGTGAATGATGAGCATGATTGCAATGTTGTTAGTATGAATTCTTTGAATACCCATGATGCTAATGATATGCAAAGCCACAAGTTTGGGGATGCTATGTTTGATGAAGATGATATGTTTTGTCCCCCTAGTTTTGATGAGAAAACTTATTATGATGAAAGCATGCCTCCTATTTATGATGATTATATTGATGAAAGTGGGTTTGGAAGAGTGTCAACTTTAGGAAGTAATGATCCCACTATTTTGGAGGGTGTTGAATCTTATTATGATAATTATGAAAGTGGATTTGAAGAGGTCATGACTTTATTTAGTGATGAATCCACTATTTCGGAAGAGGTTCCAATTGATTATGAGAACAAAGTTGATATCTATGATGATTATTGTGATGACTTGTATGCTATTAAGAATAGTGATAATCATGAAACTTGTCATCATGATTTTAGTTTTCAATTGGATTATGCCTCACATGATAATTATTTTGTTGAGCTTGCTCCCACTATTATTCATGATAAGAATTTTGCTTATGTGGAGAGTAGTAAATTTTCTATGCATGTAGATCATGAAAAGAATGCTTTATGTGATGGTTATATTGTTGAATTCATTCATGATGCTACTGAAAATTATTATGAGGGAGGAATATATGCTTGTAGGAATTGCAATAATATCAAGTTTCCTCTCTATGTGCGTAAAGTTTTGAAGTTATGCTTGTTTTGCCTTCCTATGCTAGTTGATTATTGTTCCCATAAGTTGTTTGCTCACAAAATCCCTATGCATAGGAAGTGGGTTAAACTTATATGTGCTAGTCATATTCTTCATAATGCTCTTTTTATGTTTCAATTCTTATCTTTTATGTGAGCATCATTGAAAACATCATGCCTAGCTTAGGGCGTTAAACGTTAGCGCTTGTTGGGAGGCAACCCAACTTTATTTTTTGTTATTTGCTTTTTTCTACTGTTTAGTAATAAATAATTCATCTAGCCTCTTTTTAGATGTGGTTTTATGTTTTAGTTAGTGTCTGTGCCAAGTAGAACCTTTGGGAAGATTTGGGTGAAGTCTTTGCGATCTTGCTGTAAAAAACAGAAACTTTAGCGCTCACGAGATTAGCTACACTGTTTTACTGGAGAGTGATTTTAGGTTGATTCTTTTAGAAGATGATTAATAAGAAAATTCCTCACTCCCACCAATTTATTTCATAATTATTGGAGTTTCAGAAGTATATGTTTGATACAGATTACTACAGACTGTTCTGTTTTTGACAGATTCTGTTTTCTATGTGTTGCTTGCTTATTTTGATGAATCTATGAGTAGTATCGGAGGGTATGAACCATAGAGAAGTTGGAATACAGTAGATATTACACCAATATGAATTTAGAATGAGTTCACAATAGTACCTAAGTGGTGGTTTTATTTTCTTATACTAATGGAGCTTACGAGTTTTCTGTTGAGTTTTCTGTTGTGAAGTTTTCAACTTTTGGGTAAAGATTCGATGGACTACGGAATAAGGAGTGGCAAGAGCCTAAGCTTAGGGATGCCCAAGTCACCCCAAGGTAATATTCAAGGACAACCAAGAGCCTAAGCTTGGGGATGCCCCGGAAGGCATCCCCTCTTTCATCTTCGTTCATCAGTAACTTTACTTGGAGCTATATTTTTGTTCACCACATGATATGTGTTTTGCTTGGAGTGTCATTTTTTTTGCTTGCTGTTTGAATAAAATACCAAGATGAGAGTCTTCACATAGTTGCATAATTATTCGACTACTCATTGATCTTCACTTATATCTTTCGGAGTAGTTTGTCATTTGCTCTAGTGCTTCACTTATATTCTCTTAGAGCACGCGGTGGTTTTATTTTGAGGAAATAGATGAAATCTCATGCTTCACTTATATTATTTTGAGAGTCCTAAACAACATGGTAATTTGCTTTGGTTATGAAACCAGTCCTTATATGATAGGCATCCAAGAGGGATATAATAAAAAAATTCATATAAAGTGTATTGAATACTATGAGAAGTTTGATTCCTTATGATTGTTTTGAGATATGAGGATGGTAATATTAGAGTCATGCTAGTTGAGTAGTTGTGAATTTGAGAGATACTTGTGTTAAATTTTATGATTTTCATAGCATGCACGTATGATGAACCGTTATGTGATGAAGTCGGAGCATGATTTATTTATTGATTGTCTTCCTTATGAGTGGCGGTCGGGGACGGGCGATGGTCTTTTCCTACCAATCTATCCCCCTAGGAGCATGCGTTTAGTACTTCGTTTCAATAACTAATAGATTTTTGCAATAAGTATGTGAGTTCTTTATGACTAATGTTGAGTCCATGGATTATACGCACTCTCACCTTTCCGCCATTGCTTCTCTAGTACCGCGCAACTTTCGCCGGTACCATAAACCTGAAGGAAATATGCCCTAGAGGCAATATTAAAGTTATTATTTATTTCCTCATATCATGATAAATGTTTATTATTCATAGTAGAATTGTATTAACCGGAAACATGATACATGTGTAAATACATAGACAAACTTAATGTCACTAGTATGCCTCTACTTGACTAGCTCATTGATCAAAGATGGTTATGTTTCCTAACCATAGACATGTGTTGTCATTTGATTAATGGGATCACATCATTAGGAGAATGATGTGATTGACTTGACCCATTCCGTTAGCTTAGCACTTGATCGTTTAGTATATTGCTATTGATTTCTTCATGACTTATACAAGTTCCTATAACTATGAGATTATGCAACTCCCGTTTACCGGAGGAACACTTTGTGTGCTACCAAACGTCACAACGTAACTGGGTGATTATAAAGGAGCTCTACAGGTGTCTCCAAAGGTACATGTTGAGTTGGCATATTTCGAGATTAGGTTTTGTCACTCCGATTGTCGGAGAGGTATCTCTGGGCCCTCTCGCTAATGCACATCACTATAAGCCTTGCAAGCAATGTAACTAATGAGTTAGTTACGGAATGACGCATTACGTAACGAGTAAAGAGACTTGCCGGTAACGAGATTGAACTAGGTATTGAGATACCGACGATCAAACCTCGAGCAAGTAACATACCGATGACAAAGGGAACAACGTATGTTGTTATGCGGTTTGACCGATAAAGATCTTCGTAGAATATGTAGGAGCTAATATGAGCATCTAGGTTCCGCTATTGGTTATTGACCGGAAACAGTTCTAGGTCATGTCTACATAGTTCTCGAACCCGTAGGGTCCGCATGCTTAACGTTACGATGACAGTTATATTATGAGTTTATAGTTTTTTATGTACCGAAGGTTGTTCAGAGTCCCGGATGTGATCACGGACATGACGAGGAGTCTCGAAATGGTCGAGACATAAAGATTGATATATTGGAAGCCTATATTTGGATATCGGAATCGTTCCGGGTGAAATCGGGATTTTACCGGAGTACCGGGGGGTTACCGAACCCCCCCGGGGGTTAATGGGCCTACATGGGCCCTAAGGGAGAAGAGGGGAGCCAGCCAGGGCAGGCCGCACGCCCCCTCCCCCCTAGTACGAATAGGACAAGGAAGGGGGGGCGCCCTTCCTCTTTCCCCTTCCCTTTCCTTCTCCAACAAGGCAGAGAGGGGAGTCCTACTCCCGGTGGGAGTAGGACTCCTCCCGTGGGAGTAGGACTCCTCCAGGCGCACCCCTAGGGGCCGGCCGCACCTCCCCCCTCCCTCCTTTATATACGGGGGCAGGGGGGCACCCCATGACACACAAGTTGATCTTCGTGATTGTTCCTTAGCCGTGTGCGGTGCCCCCTTCCACCATATTCCACCTCGGTCATATCGTAGCGGTGCTTAGGCGAAGCCCTGCGTCGGTAGAACATCATCACCGTCACCACGCCGTCGTGCTGATGGAACTCTTCACCGACACTTTGCTGGATCGGAGTTCGGGGAACGTCATCGAGCTGAACGTGTGCTAGAACTCGGAGGTGCCGTAGTTTCGGTGCTTGATCGGTCGAGCTGTGAAGACGTATGGCTAAATCAACCGCGTTGTTATAATGCTTCCGCTTTCGGTCTACGAGGGTACGTGGACAACACTCTCCCCTCTCGTTGCTATGCATCACCATGATCTTGCGTGTGCGTAGGATTTTTTTTGAAATTACTACATTCCCCAACAGTGGCATACGAGCCAGGTTTTATGCGTAGATGTTATATGCACGAGTAGAACACAAGTGAGTTGTGGGCGATACAAGTCGTCTTGCTTACCAAAGATGTCATACTTTGGTTCGGCGGTATTGTTGGATGAAGCGGCCCGGACCGACATTACGCGTACGCTTACGCGAGACCGGTTCTCCCGACGTGCTTTGCACATAGGTGGCTAGCGGGTGTCAGTTTCTCCAACTTTAGTTGAACCGAGTGTGGCTACGCCCGGTCCTTGCGAAGGTTAAAACATCACTAACTTGACGAACTATCGTTGTGGTTTTGATGAGTAGGTAATAACGGTTCTTGCTAAGCCCGTAGTAGCCACGTAAAACTTGCAACAACAAAGTAGAGGACGTCTAACTTGTTTTTGCAGGGCATGTTGTGATGTGATATGGTCAAGACGTGATACTATATTTTATTGTATGAGATGATCATGTTTTGTAACCGAGTTATCGGCAACTGGCAGGAGCCATATGGTTGTCGCTTTATTGTATGCAATGCAATCGCCCTGTAATGCTTTACTTTATCACTAAGCGGTAGCGATAGTCGTAGAAGCATAAGATTGGCGAGACGACAACGATGCTACGATGGAGATCAAGGTGTCGCGCCGGTGACGATTGTGATCACGACGGTGCTTCGGAGATGGAGATCACAAGCACAAGATGATGATGGCCATATCATATCACTTATATTGGTTGAATGTGATGTTTATCCTTTATGCATCTTATCTTGCTTTGATTGACGGTAGCATTTTAAGATGATCTCTCACTAATTATCAAGAAGTGTTCTCCCTGAGTATGCACCGTTGCAAAAGTTCTTCGTGCTGAGACACCATGGTGATGATCGGGTGTGATAGGCTCTACGTTCAAATACAACGGGTGCAAAACAGTTGCACATGCAGAATACTCAGGTTAAACTTGACGAGCCTAGCATATACAGATATGGCCTCGGAACACGGAGACCGAAAGGTCGAACGTGAATCATATAGTAGATATGATCAACATAGTGATGTTCACCATTGAAACTACTATATGACCTTGAAGTATGTCTAGAGGGGGGGTGATTAGACTACTTGATCAATAAAAACTTAACCTTTTCCCAATTTTATAGTTTGGCAGATTTTAGCTAATTTAGGACAAGTCAAGCAATCATCACACAATTCAAGCAAGCATGCAAAGAGTATATAGGCAGCGGAAATTAAAGCATGCAACTTGCAAGAAAGTAAGGGGAAGGGTTTAGAGGATTCAAACGCAATTGGAGACACGGATGTTTTTGTCGTGGTTCCGATAGGTGGTGCTATCGTACATCCACGTTGATGGAGACTTCAACCCACGAAGGGTAACGGCTGTGCGAGTCCACGGAGGGCTCCACCCACGAAGGGTCCACGAAGAAGCAACCTTGTCTATCCCACCATGGCCGTCGCCCACGAAGGACTTGCCTCACTAGCGGTAGATCTTCACGAAGTAGGCGATCTCCTTGCCCTTACAAACTCCTTGGTTCAACTCCACAATCTTGTCGGAGGCTCCCAAGTGACACCTAGCCAATCTAGGAGACACCACTCTCCAAGAAGTAACAAATGGTGTGTTGATAATGAACTCCTTGCTCTTGTGCTTCAAATGATAGTCTCCCCAACACTCAACTCTCTCTCATAGGATTTGGATCTGGTAGAAAGAGGGTTTGAGTGGAAAGCAACTTGGGGAAGGCTAGAGATCAAGATTCATATGATAGGAATGGAATATCTTGGCCTCAACACATGAGTAGGTGGTTCTTTCTTAGAAATGGTAAGTTCAAAGTGTAGGTTCAGTCTGATGGCTCTCTCCACGAATGAAGAGGAGGTGGAGGGGTATATATAGCCTCCACACAAAATCTAACAGTTACACACAATTTACCAAACTCGGTGGGACCGAATCATCAAATTCGGTCGGACCGATTTAGCAAACCTAGTGACCGTTAGTGATTTTTGGTGGGACTGACATGCATCTCGGTGAGGCCGATATGGTTAGGGTTAGGGCATAACGTAATCTCGGTGAGACCGATTACACAAACTCGGTGAGACCGATTTTGGTAATTCGCTAACCAGAGAGTTGGTCAGGTAAACTCGGTGGGACCGATTTGCTCTTTTCGGTGAGACCGAAATGTTACAAAAAGGAAACAGAGAGTTTACATTGCAATCTCGGTGGGACCGATCGCTCACTTCGGTTAGACCGAAACGTTACGAAGGAAACAGAGAGATTGCAACCCCATCTCGGTGAGACCGAGATCCCTATCGGTAAGACCGATTTGCTTAGGGTTTGTGGCAGTGGCTATGACTTTTGGAATCGGTGGCGCGGATAGAAAGAATCGGTGTGACCGATTTTGGCTTTAGGTTTAGGTCATTTGTGGATGTGGGAAAGTAGTTGAGGGTTTTGGAGCATATCACTAAGCACATGAAGCAAAAAGGCTCATTAAGCAACACCTCATCCCTTCTTGATAGTATTGGCTTTTCCTATAGACTCAATGTGATCTTGGATCACTAAAATGTAAAATGCGAGTCTTGAGCTTTTGAGCTTGAGCCAATCCTTTGTCCTTAATATTTTGAGGATCCACTTTCATCATCCATGCCATGCCATTCATTGAGCTTTCCTGAAACAATAGTCTTGGAATAGCATTAGCTCAATGAGCTATATGTTGTTATGAATTACCAAAACCACCTAGGGATAGTTGCACTTTCAATCTCCCCCTTTTTGGTAATTGATGACAACATATAGATCAAAGCTTCGACAAATGATAATAAGATTTAAATAACATCGTCGCTTTGAGAAGTATGTGATAAGCAAGAGCTCCCCCTAAATTTGTGCATAGTTTTAGATTTGCTTTGGACTGCAAATGCACAATGAATTAGGCTCATGGGTTACTCTTCCATGTCACATACATCTTGGTGGAGCGCTCAAAATAATAAACAATGAATACATGCACTCATCACCAAGCATAATGAGTGATCACATAAGATAGATAGGATAATATCAAGCATGCATAAGTGTAGCTTATGATCAAACACATGATCATCAATGTCTCACAAGCATAGTATCTCAACCAAAAGCAAACAAAGATTGAAAAACCACCAAATAAAGCAAGAGAGAACAAAAGCAACACACTCTCTCTCTCTCGAAGCCTATGATCTATACATTTTTCTCCCCCTTTGGCAACAAGTTACCAAAAAGTTCATAGAAAATGCATAGTGCTAGATCGACTCTCGGGCTTGATCTTCTGGTGGTGGTGTAGAGATGGCTCCTTGGATGAAGACTTCAGTTGATGTAGATGCTGGAGCTGGTGGCACTGAGGCTGTAGCTGGTGCAGACGAAGTTGCTCTTGTGTCAGAAACTGGCACAACTGATGACCTCTGGGCTCTAGGTACTCTGACAAATGCATCAGTTGTTGTTTTGCCCTTCCTCTCCTGCATGTCATCTTGCAGCTGCTCCACAACTGACTGAATCTCAGTTACCTTGAGATCTAGATCATAGAATTTTTGTTCCATGATTCTCTCCAGGCTCTCCTGATTTTGAGTGAGGGTGGCCAATCCCTTCTCTATCCTCAGGGTTGATACTATCAAGTATCCGAGCTGCTCCTGCTTGTTCTTCAAGAAATATTCACATGCCTCCTCTTGAGTTGGCATCTTGGCAGCCTTCTCCCTCTTTGCCTTCTCCTTCTTCTCCTGAGCTTGAACTGATTGTGGATCATCTTCATTCATGACAACCTCATTGTCCTCAAAGTTTGGATAAAGTGGAAAGTGTTCCTTATCCAACTGATATTTTCCTGTGCCCATCTTTGAGTTTATCAATTCTTGAATCTGAGGTGCATATCCACAGCTCCTCTTCTGATCTGCTGCAGTCCTCTTGATTGTTTCTATGATCAGGCTCATGACTTTGAACTTCTGTGGCACATCAAACACATGCAACATGTTGATGGCATGCCCTCTGATCATGTTATGGTCACCAGACTTGGGCAAGAAAGTGTGCCTCAGAATCCAATTTATGGTTGGCGACCCTGACAACAGAAAGTGAACTGATCCAAACTTGTGAGTTCCTAATGCCTTGTCTGGAATTTCCTTGTACATGTGAGCCATTAAATTGTGATCCATTTTCTTCTTTGCATAAATGTCCAGATCATCATCATTTTCCTCTGGGGCATTTATCAGCTTTGCCCACTCCTCAACAGTTGACTGGTACCTTGTACCTTCAGACATCCAAACAATTCTTCCATCTGGGTAAAAATGTGCTGTGGAGTAGAACTGCATGATAAGTTCACCATTCCAATTTGTGAGCTTTTGCCCAACAAAATCTACAACTCCACAAGCAATAAAGCTGTCTTGCACTCCAGGATAGTGCTCTTCATTCTCCTTCATGTAGGTCCTGTCGACCCACCTCATATCACAGACAATGGGCTTCTTGTCCAACAAGATTGTCTCATAGAAGTCCTGTTGTTCCTTTGTATGGAACCTGTAATCAACATCAGTTCTTCTTCTTGTGGCATATGGATCTGCCATCCTCCATTTCCTCAATCCTGAATCCTTCTTGATTCTCATGTCCTCAGCCACAGGATGGGTATCATTGTGGTCTGGTATCTTTGGCTTGAGCTTCCTCAGAACATGTCCTTCTTCATCTTCCTCATCAAGATCCTCGAGCCTTTGGGGCCTTGTTCTTCTCGGCAATGGAATACTCCTGGTATTCCTCTTTGGTCTGCAGACTTGGCCTTGGGGGCAGCTTTGGGTGCTTCCTTGGGCTTAGATGTGGCAGCCCCTGATCTAATAGCATCACCCATTAGCTTTGGTGCCTTTGGAGCTGGTGCAGCATGCTCTTCCTCTTCCATCATGGAGGGCTTCCCAATAACTCTGGCCATGGTCATCTTGACCCTTTCCTTCCTTTTCTTGCTTTCATCTGCTGGCTCTTTGGGATCAGGCCTTTCAGGCAGTTGAGTTGATGCTCTGGCCTTGGGCATAGGTTGCCTTCTTGCAGGCCTTTTGGTCTTCATGACCCTTTCCTTCTTGACCACCTCTTTCTTGGATGTTGCCTCATCTTCCTCAGCTTTGTAATCTTCATCCTCTGAATCTGAAGTTCTTTTCCTCCTTTGCCTAGTTGCAGCCTTAGGCAAAATGCTAGGAGTACTTCTGATCCCTTCATCTGAAGTTGAGGGACTAGTGCCCTCACTCAAGTTCATCTGCTCTTCTGACCTGTTCATGCATCACTTTGATCGGACATCTTGCAAAAGCTGATCTGACCACGTGAAGAGTTATAGATGAGATAGAAAAGATGAGCATCACAAAATGCAGAGGTTTTTGCAAAAGAATGACTCAAAAGTTCAGTTTTAGTTTCCACAGAAAGCATTTCGGATCCACCGATTTTCAAACTCGGTGATACCGAAGCAGGTTTGGAACCTAAACTGTTGATCTCGGTTCGACCGAGTTTCAGTTCGGTGGTACCGAGACTGCTAGGGTTTCACAGAATCCTCAAATCGGTTGCACCGATTAGTAATTCTCGGTCAGACCGAGAGTCACTAGTGCAATGGCATAAGCCAAATCGGTGAGACCGAGTTTTTCAACTCGGTGGGTCTGAGATGGTTTCGGCGGAAACCTAACCCTAAAAATTTGAATCACATCTAATCTAGGACTACTTTTGCTGGATAGAGGAGTTTCAATCGTGGCAAGAATCAATATGAAAACAATGTGCCAGGAATCAGACGTGGATAGCACATAGATGAAGTCCATACCCTAACTTGGCGGTGGACTTGCTACGGCGGCAACGGCGGGGACGAAATCCGTTGACGGCGGCGAAGACCAGCGACAGGAGGCTGCTGGCGATGAGGAGACGATCCGGAGACCACGATGGCAGAGCGAGCTGTTGCGCGGGCGAAGGGTTTCGGAGAAATTTCAAAATTTTGCCCGTGGCTATATATAGCTCGACCACAGCCGGTGTGACCGAGTGGAACAACTTCGGTGGCACCGAGATGCATAACTTGTGTTCGATTCTGACAAATCGGTGAGACCAAAAAGTTCAAATCGGTTGCACCGAGATTGAATACTCAGATCAACTTGATGATCTCGGTAGGAACGAAATGGAAGGATCGGTCAGACCGAGAATCACTAAGAGGTTTTGGAAGTTTAAGTCTATGACGAATCGGGGACTCTGAGTGCTCCTCACACAGAGTGGTTCGAATCTGACTTGATCAAATTTTGTGATGTAGCATGAATAGAGTTTGAGACGAGAAAAGCATAGATAGCTAAAGAAGGTTCTTAGGAATTCTTGTCCATCCACTTGGCACAAAGAAAAGAAACCAAACATACAAAACAACAAGTGGATGTCCTTGAATGAGTAAAATATGCACCAACATGCTCACACAATAAGATGGCAATTTAAATATGTGGCAAAGCATGCACAACCAATTTTAGCATCTATCAAGCAATTGGCGATGACTAGGTCATCTATATATGAGTATATTGACTTAGGAGTCAAATGAGAACATTTGATCATAGGTCATACTCATCGTTTAAGCTCAAGTGGGGTTACCACTTTTACATAATGCATTTATGTGTTCACACCATTAGAGTTGCTTTGACTCAATTCTTAGAGTTAAGCTCCCCCTAGATGTGAGATCCCCCCTTAGAGGGATGAACTAACCTTGGGTTTTATCGATGATGACTTCATGTAGGTGTTGAAGATGTAGATGCTCAATGTTGATGTAGATCATTTGGAGCAATCCTTTGGAGTGAGTTGCACTTTCAACTTGCCTACATGGGTTAGTCCCACAAGGAACAAACAAGAATATCCATAGACATAGAGTGATGCACACACACAAGATGATGTCCATGAAAACATTAGGTTGCCTTGTCCCTTGCCTTACCAACATGAGGGTATGTGACTCCTTGAACTAGTGCAAGATGTGAAAGTTGATTGCACTTGTTCTTGCCAAAATGATATGAGTGAAGAATGTTGACGGAGTCACCCTCAAGAACTCTCTAGTTCTTCTTCTTCAGGATCCACATCATCTTGATGGGAATCCTTGGAGTTGTAGTTGTACTTGATGAAGTAGAACTTGACGTAGTCTTGGGGACCCACTCGAACGAGGCTTTAGGTGCTTCTTCAAATGCATCAATCTCTTCTTGAAGCTTGTCCTTGCCTTTGTTCTTGTGGTCTTGTGGTGGAAGATCATCTTGAGCTTGTGTCCCCTTGAAGGAAGTAGGATCATACTTCTCTTGTTGAGGAACAAACTTTGTCTTGGGGTATTGATCTTCTTCCCACTCAACTCCATTGGCGTTGAACTTTCGTTCAAAACCAACACCTTGATTCTTCCGGTGCCTTCCTTGCTTGCGTACAATTTCCTCGAATTGCTTACTCCCAACAAGGCTCTTGTAAACACCTTTCTCTATAATTCCCTTCAATAAACTATTTTCTTGCTCAAGTGTAACTTGGCTAAGAGAATCATTAGTGGAATCAAGAGAACTACTAGAAGCAACAACATTGGATTTGACATTATTATTGTTACTACTAGAGGAAGTATCTTTCTTGTACTTGTTACTAGACTTGACTTGAGGCATGTAAGTAGATAAGAGTAAACGCTTGGAAATGTAAGAAGAACTTTTCTTGCGGAGATCATCATTGATTGCCTTTAAGAACTCATGC
Organism: Aegilops longissima; assembly: GCA_021605205.1. Lineage (NCBI taxonomy): Eukaryota > Viridiplantae > Streptophyta > Magnoliopsida > Poales > Poaceae > Aegilops > Aegilops longissima. The sequence goes on along the minus strand of CM038681.1, from coordinate 596,510,331 downwards.
TCTTGCTCAAGATTGAGCTTTTCAAAGTGTAACTTCTCATGAGCCCTTAAAAGTTCTCGATGATCTTCGAAGATAGTTTCATGATCCAACTTAAGAGTGTTTAGTTCTTTAGTTAGAAGCTCAATTTTCTCCTTATCATTGTCATTCGTTTGATTAGCATGATTAATTGACGTTTCATCATAGTATTCATCACTAGAGTTGTCAACAAGTAAATCATCATCCACAAGCAAGTCATCTTCATCACTATTAAAATCAACATACTCGGGATGTGTTACCTTTGGACCTTTGGCCATGAAGCATCTTCAAATTCCTTCATTTGGTGAGTCAAATATGTCGTAGGAGTTGGTTGACACAAGTGCTAGACCGGCAACACCTTCATCTTGAGTATATTCGGAGTCGAAGTAATAGCTTCTCTCGGAGTGATTGTCGGAGTCGGAGCCGGAAACCCATTCACCAACATGAGCTTGATGTCTTCGTTTTGTGTAGCTCCTTGATGACTTGTCCTTCCTTTCCGAATCCTTGCTTCTCCGTGAGGGTCTTCGTTCATAACGATCATCTCTACTCCTCCTCTCTCTTGGTGGTGATTCTTCTCTTTGCTTCTTCTTTTGGAGAATCTTCTCTTCTTTTGTAGGGTGACGTACACTCATTGGAGTAGTGTCCGGTCTCCCACAATTGTAGCAATTGCGCTCTCGACTAGAAGATCTCTTGTCATTGTAAGACCTTGACTTGGAGCTTCTTTCTTTGCTTCTACTTTTGTAGAATTTGTTGAAGTTCTTCACCATTAAGCTCAATTCTTCATTGAAGGTTGGTTTCTCACTTGATGATGTGGGGCTTCACTTGAGGCTTTGTAAGCACCACTTGACTTGTTGTGAAGTTCCTCCTTATCCTTGAGTGACATCTCATGAGCAACAATCCTTCCAATGACTTCCGTTGGCTTGAGATCTTTGTAGTTTGGCATCATTTGGATCAATGTGCACACGGTATCATACTTTCCATCCAATGCTCTTAGGATTTTATTGATGATGAATTTGGTGGTCATCTCTTCACTCCCTAAGCCGGCAATCTCATTTGTGATAAGAGCAAGCCTAGAGTACATTTCAGCGACACCTTCACCATCCTTCATTTTGAACTTGTCAAGCTGACTTTGGAGCACATCCAACTTGGATTCCTTGACGGACTCGGTACCTTTGTGCATATCAATCAAAGTATCCCAAATTTCCTTTGCATTCTCAAGACGGCTGATTTTGTTGAATTCTTCGGGGCACAATCCGTTGAAGATGATGTCACATGCTTGAGCGTTGTATTGTAGCATCTTCAATTCTTCCGCATTAGCTTCACGGTTCGGTTCTCTCCTATCGAAGAATTCACCTTGCAAGCCAATGCAAATAATTGCCCAAACAGCAGGGTTATGTCCAAGAATATGCATTTTCATCTTATGCTTCCAACTAGCAAAATTAGTACCATCAAAGTAAGGACCTCTACGTTGATAATTTCCCTCGCTAGACGCCATACTCTCCTAGGTTGTGAAACCAAGGCTATGACCACCAAACGCTATGGAAATCAAAGAAAATAGAGACCAAAGCTCTGATACCACTTGTAGGACCTTGAAGTATGTCTAAAGGGGGGGTGATTAGACTACTTGACCAATAAAAACTTAACCTTTTCCCAATTTTATAGTTTGGCAGATTTTAGCTAATTTAGGACAAGTCAAGCAATCATCACACAATTCAAGCAAGCATGCAAAGAGTATATAGGCAGCGGAAATTAAAGCATGCAACTTGCAAGAAAGTAAGGGGAAGGGTTTAGAGGATTCAAACACAATTGGAGACATGGATGTTTTTGTCGTGGTTCCGATAGGTGGTGCTATCGTACATCCACGTTGATGGAGACTTCAACCCACGAAGGGTAACGGCTGCGCGAGTCCACGGAGGGCTCCACCCACGAAGGGTCCACGAAGAAGCAACCTTGTCTATCCCACCATGGCCGTCGCCCACGAAGGACTTGCCTCACTAGCGGTAGATCTTCACGAAGTAGGCGATCTCCTTGCCCTTACAAACTCCTTGGTTCAACTCCACAATCTTGTCGGAGGCTCCCAAGTGACACCTAGCCAATCTAGGAGACACCACTCTCCAAGAAGTAACAAATGGTGTGTTGATAATGAACTCCTTGCTCTTGTGCTTCAAATGATAGTCTCCCCAACATTCAACTCTCTCTCATAGGATTTGGATCTGTTGGAAAGAGGGTTTGAGTGGAAAGCAACTTGGGGAAGGCTAGAGATCAAGATTCATATGATAGGAATGGAATATCTTGGCCTCAACACATGAGTAGGTGGTTCTCTCTCAGAAATGGTAAGTTGGAAGTGTAGGTTCAGTCTGATGGCTCTCTCCACAAATGAAGAGGAGGTGGAGGGGTATATATAGCCTCCACACAAAATCTAACCGTTACACACAATTTACCAAACTCGGTGGGACCGAATCATCAAATTCGGTCGGCCCGATTTAGCAAACCTAGTGACCGTTAGTGATTTTCGGTGGGACTGACATGCATCTCGGTGAGGCCGATATGGTTAGGGTTAGGGCATAACGTAATCTCGGTGAGACCGATTACACAAACTCGGTGAGACCGATTTTGGTAATTCGCTAACCAGAGAGTTGGTCAGGTAATCTCGGTGCGACCGATTTGCTCTTTTCGGTGAGACCGAAATGTTACAAAAAGGAAACAGAGAGTTTACATTGCAATCTCGGTGGGACCGATCGCTCACTTGGTTAGACCGAAACGTTACGAAGGGAAACAGAGAGATTGCGACCCCATCTCGGTGAGACCGATTTTCTTAGGGTTTGTGGCAGTGGCTATGACTTTTGGAATCGGTGGCGCCGGATAGAAAGAATCGGTGTGACCGATTTTGGCTTTAGGTTTAGGTCATTTGTGGATGTGGGAAAGTAGTTGAGGGTTTTGGAGCATATCACTAAGCACATGAAGCAAAAAGGCTCATTAAGCAACACCTCATCCCTTCTTGATAGTATTGGCTTTTCCTATAGACTCAATGTGATCTTGGATCACTAAAATGTAAAATGCAGAGTCTTGAGCTTTTGAGCTTGAGCCAATCCTTTGTCCTTAGTATTTTGAGGGATCCACTTTCATCATCCATGCCATGCCATTCATTGAGCTTTCCTGAAACAATAGTCTTGGAATAGCATTAGCTCAATGAGCTATATGTTGTTATGAATTACCAAAACCACCTAGGGAGAGTTGCACTTTCAATCTCCCCTTTTGGTAATTGATGACAACATATAGATCAAAGCTTCGACAAATGATAATAAGATTTAAATAACATCGTAAGCTTTGAGAAGTATGTGATAAGCAAGAGCTCCCCCTAAATTTGTGCATAGTTTTAGATTTGCTTTGGACTGCAAATGCACAATGAATTAGGCTCATGGGTTACTCTTCCATGTCACATACATCTTGGTGGAGCGCTCAAAATAATAAACAATGAATACATGCACTCATCACCAAGCATAATGAGTGATCACATAAGATAGATAGGATAATATCAAGCATGCATAAGTGTAGCTTATGATCAAACACATGATCATCAATGTCTCACAAGCATAGTATCTCAACCAAAAGCAAACAAAGATTGAAAAACCACCAAAGAAAGCAAGAGAGAACAAAAGCAACACACTCTCTCTCTCTCTCGAAGCCTATGATCTATACATTTTTCTCCCCCTTTGGCAACAAGTTACCAAAAAGTTCATAGAAAATGCATAGTGCTAGATCGACTCTCAGGCTTGATCTTCTGGTGGTGGTGTAGAGATGGCTCCTTGGATGAAGACTTCAGTTGATGTAGATGCTGGATAGAGGAGTTTCAATCGTGGCAAGAATCAATATGAAAACAATGTGCCAGGAATCAGACGTGGATAGCACAAAGATCAAGTCCATACCCTAACTTGGCGGTGGACTTGCTACGGCGGCTGTGGCGGGGCGAAATCCGTTGGCGGCGAAGACCAGCGACGAAGCTGCTGGCGGCGAGGAGACGATCCGGAGACCATGATGGCAGAGTGAGCTGTTATGCGCGAAGGGTTTCGGAGAAATTTCAAAATTTTGCCCGTGGCTATATATAGCTCGACCACATCGGTGTGGTGAGTGGAACAACTTCGGTGGCACCGAGTTGCATAACTGTGTTCGATTCTGACAAATCGGTGAGACCGAAAAGTTCAAATCGGTTGCACCGAGATTGAAAACTCAGATCAACTTGATGATCTCGGTAGGACCAAAATGGAAGGATCGGTCAGACCGAGAATCACTAAGAGGTTTTGGAAGTTTAAGTCTATGACGAATCGGGGACTCCGAGTGCTCCTCACACAGAGTGGTTCGAATCTGACTTGATCAAATTTTGTGATGTAGCATGAATAGAGTTTGATACGAGAAAAGCATAGATAGCTAAAGAAGGTTCTTAGGCATTCTTGTCCATCCACTTGGCACAAAGAAAAGAAACCAAACATACAAAACAACAAGTGGATGTCCTTGAATGAGTAAAATATGCACCAACATGCTCACACAATAAGATGGCAATTGAAATATGTGGCAAAGCATGCACAACCAATTTTAGCATCTATCAAGCAATTGGCGATGACTAGGTCATCTATATGTTGGGGAACGTTGCAGAAAATTAAAATTTTTCCTACGGTTTCACCAAGATCCATCTATGAGTTCATCTAAGCAACGAGTCATGGGAGATGCATCTACATACCACTTTGTAGATCGCGAGCGAAGCGTTCAAAAGAACGGGGTTGAGGTAGTTGTACGTCGTGATCCAATCACCGGAGATCCTAGCGCCGAGCAGACGGCACCTCCGCGTTCAACACACGTGCGGTCAGCGTGATGTCTCCTCCTTCTTGATCCAGCAAGGGAAAGGAGAGGTTGATGAAGATCCAGCAGCACGACGGCGTGGTGGTGGATGCAGCGAGGATCCGGCAGGCTTCGCCAAGCGTCTGCGGGAGGAGGAGGTGTAGCAAGGGGAAGGAGGTGCCAAGATGCGGGGTCTTGCTGCCTTCCTCCCTCCACTATATATAGGGGCTAGGGGCGCATGCCCCTTGGAGATCCCATCTAGATGGGGGGCGGCGGCCCGGGCAACCCCCTTAGGGTTTCAACCAGGGCGCATGCCCCCTCGGGGCAACGGCCCCTAGGGTTTCAACAGGGGCGATGCCCCTCGTGGGCAACGGTCCCCCAACCCTAGGCGCCTTGGGCCCTTGGGTGGGGCGCATCAGCCCACCAGGCTGGTTCCCACGCCACTTCAGCCCATGGGGCCCTCCGGATAGGTGGCCCCACCGGTGGACCCAGGGACCCTTTCGGTGGTCCCAGACAATACCGTGACCCCAAAACTTTCCGGTGGCGGCTGGACTTCCTATATATAAATCTTTACCTCCGGACCATTCCGGAACTCCTCGTGACGTCCGGGATCTCATCCGGGACTCCGAACAACTTTCGGGTTACTGCATACTAATATGTCTACAACCCTAGCGTCCCCGAACCTTAAGTGTGTAGACCCTACGGGTTCGGGAGATATGTAGACATGACCAAGATGCCTCTCCGGTCAATAACCAACAGCGGGATCTGGATACCCATGTTGGCTCCCACATACTCCTCGATGATCTCATTGGATGAACCACGATGTCGAGGATTCAATCAAACCCCGTATACAATTCCCTTTGTCAATCGGTACGTTACTTGTCCGAGACCCTATCGTCGGTATCCCAATACCTTGTTCAGTCTCGTTACCGGCAAGTCACTTTACTCGTACCGTAATGCATGATCCCGTGACTAACCACTTAGTCACTTTGAGCTCATTATGATGATGCATTACCGAGTGGGCCCAGATACCTCTCCGTCATACGAGTGACAAATCCGGTCTCGATCCATGTCAACCCAGCAGACACTTTCGGAGATACCTGTAGTGCACCTTTATAGTCATCCGATTCGTTGTGACGTTTGGTACACCCAAAGCACTCTTACGGTATCCGGGAGTTACGATCTCATGGTCTAAGGAAGAGATACTTGACATTGGAAAAGCTCTAGCAAAGCGAACTACGATCTTGTGCTATGCTTAGGATTGGGTCTTGTCCATCACATCATTCTCCTAATGATGTGATCCCGTTATCAATGACATCCAATGTCCATAGTCGAAACCATGACTATCTGTTGACCAACGAGCTAGTCAACTAGAGGCTCACTAGGGACATGTTATGGTCTATGTATTCACACGTGTATCACGATTTCCGGATAATACAGTTATAGCATGAATAAAAGACAATTATCATGAACAAAGAAATATAATAATAACACTTTTATTATTGCCTCTAGGGCATATTTCCAACAGTCTCCCACTTGCACTAGAGTCAATAATCTAGTTACATTGTGATGAATCGAACACCCATAGAGTTACGGTGTTGATCATGTTTTGCTCATGAGAGAGGTTTAGTCAGCGGATCTGCGACATCCAGATCCGTATGTACTTTGCAAATTTCTATGTCTCCATCCCGAACGTTTTCGCGGATGGATTTGAAGCGACGCTTGATGTGCTGGTCTTCTTGTGAAACCTGGCTCCTTGGCAAGTGCAATAGCTCCAGTGTTGTCACGAAGAGTTTGATCGGCCCCGACGCATTGGGTATGACTCCTAGGTCGATGATGAACTCCTTCACCCAAATTGCTTCATCGCTGCCTCCGAGGCTGCCATGTACTCGCTTCACATGTAGATCCCGCCACGACGCTCGCTTGCGGTACCGCACCAGCTTCTTGCTCCACCATTCAACATATACACGTATCCGGTTTGTGACTTAGAGTCATCCAGATCGTGTCGAATCTAGCGTCGGCGTAACCCGTTCTGACGAGCTCTTCGTCACCTCCATAAGCGAAAACATGTCCTTTGTCCTTTTCGGTACTTCAGGATATTCTTGACCGCTGTCCGGTGTTCCTTGCGGGATTACTTTGGTACCTTCATACCAAACTTACGGCAAGGTTTACATCAGGTCTGGTACACAGCATGGCATACATAATAGATCCTATGGCTGAGGCATAGGGATGACACTCATCTCTTCTTTATCTTTTTCCGTGGTCGGGCATTGAGCTGAGCTCAATCTCACACCTTGCAATCTGAGCAAGAACCCTTCTTGGACTGATCCATTTTGAACTTCTTCAAAATCTTATCAAGGTATGTGCTTTGTGAAAGACCTATGAGGCGTCTCGATCTATCTCTATAGATCTTGATGCCTAATATATAAGCAGCTTCTCCAAGGTCCTTCATTGAAAACACTTATTCAAGTAGGCCTTAATGCTGTCCAAGAATTCTATATCATTTCCCATCGTAAGTATGTCATCTACATATAATATGAGAAATGCTACAGAGCTCCCACTCACTTTCTTGTAAACGCAGGCTTCTCCATATGTCTGCATAAACCCAAACGCTTTGATCATCTCATCAAAGCGAATGTTCCAACTCCGAGATGCTTGCACCAGCCCATAAATGGATCGTTGGAGCTTGCATACTTTTTAGCGTTCTTAGGATCGACAAAACCCTCCGGCTGCATCATATACAGCTCTTCCTTAAGATATCCGTTAAGGAACGCTGTTTTGACGTCCATCTGCCATATCTCATAATCATAGTATCGGCAATTGCTAACATGATTCGGACGGACTTAAGCTTCGCTACGGAGAGAAAGTCTCATCGTAGTCAATCCCTTGAACTTGCCGATAACCCTTAGCGACAAGTCGAGCTTTATAGATGGTGACATTACCATCCGCGTCCGTCTTCCTCTTAAAGATCCATTTGTTTTCTATCGCTCGCCGATCATCGGCAAGTCGGTCAAAGTCCACACTTTGTTTTCATACATGGATTCTATCTCGGACTTCATGGCTTCTAGCCATTTGTTGGAATCTGGGCCGCCATCGCTTCTTCATAGTTCAAGGTTCATTGTTGTCTAACAACATGATTTCCAAGACAGGGTTGCCGTACCACTCTGGTGCGGAACGTGTCCTAGTGGACCTACGAAGTTCAGTAGCAACTTGATCCGAAGTACCTTGATCATCATCATGAATTTCCTCTTCAGTTGGTGTAGGCATCACAGGAACATTTTCCTGAGCTGCACTACTATCCTGTTCAAGAGGTAGTACTTCATCGAGTTCTACTTTCCTCCCACTTACTTCTTTCGAGAGAAACTCTTTTCCCAGAAAGGATCCGTTCTTGGCAACAAAGATCTTGCCCTCGGATCTTAAGTAGAAGGTATACCCTACGGTTTCCTTAGGGTATCCTATGAAGACGCATTTTTCCGACTTGGGTTCGAGCTTTTCAGGTTGAAGTTTCTTGACATAAGCATCGCATCCCCAAAATTTTAGAAACGACGACTTAGGTTTCTTCCCAAACCATAATTCATACGGTGTCGTCTCAACGGACTTAGGCGGTGCCCTATTTAAAGTGAATGTAGCTGTCTCTAGGCGTATCCCCAAAATGATAGCGGTAAATCAGTAAGAGACATCATAGACCGCACCATATCCAATAGAGTGCGATTACGATGTTCGGACACACCGTTCTGTTGAGGTGTTCGGTGGCGTTAGTTGTGAAACGATTCCACATTTTCTTAAGTGTGTACCAAATTCGTGACTTAAATATTCTCCTCCACGATCCGATCGCAAGAATTTTATCTTTCGGTCACGTTGATTCTCTACTTCATTCTGAAATTCCTTGAACTTTTCAAAGGTCTCGGACTTGTGTTTCATCAAGTAGACATACCCATATCTACTCAAGTCATCTGTGAGAGTGAGAACATAACGATATCCTCCATGAGCCTCAACGCTCATTGGACCGCACACATCGGTATGTATGATTTCCAACAAGTTGGTTGCTCGCTCCATTGTTCCAGAGAATGGAGTCTTGGTCATCTTGCCCATGAGGCATGGTTCGCATGTGTCAAATGATTCATAATCAAGAGACTCCAAAAGTCCATCAGCATGGAGCTTCTTCATGCGCTTGACACCAATGTGACCAAGGCGGCGAGTGCCACAAGTATGTGGGACTATCGTTATCAACTTTACATCTTTTGGTATTCACGCTATGAACATGTGTAATACTATGCTCGAGATTCATTAAGAATAAACCATTGACCATCGGAGCATGACCATAAAACATATCTCTCATATAAATAGAACAACCATTATTCTCGGATTTAAATGAGTAGCCATCTCGCATTAAACGAGATCCAGATACAATATTCATGCTCAAACTTGGCACCAAATAACAATTATTAAGGTTTATAACTAATCCCTTGGGTAAATGAAGAGGTAGCGTGCCGACGGCGATCACATCGACTGGAACCATTCCCGGCGTGCATCGTCACCTCGCCCTTCGCCAGCCTCCGCTTATTCCGCAGCTCCTGCTGTGAGTTACAAATATGAGCAACGGCACGGTATCAAATACCGGGAGTTACTACAGTCTTGGTAAGGTACACATCAATTACATGTATATCAAATATACCTTTGGTGTTGCGGCCTTCTTGTCCGCTAAGTATTTGGGGCAGTTCCGCTTCGATGACCCTTCCCTTGCAATAAAAGCACTCGTCTCGGGCTTGGGTCCATTCTTTGACTTCTTCCGGCAACTTGCTTACGGGCGCGGCAACCTCCTTGCCGTCCTTCTTGAAGTTCTTCTTGCCCTTGCCCTTCTTAAACTTAGTGGTCTTATTGACCATCAACACTTGATGTTCTTTCTTGATTTCAACCTCGCTGACTTGACATAGAGAATACTTCATGAATGGTCTTTACCATCCCCTGCATATTGTAGTTCATCACAAAGCTCTTGTAGCTTGGTGGAAGCGATCGGAGGATTCTGTCAATGACCGCCTCATCGGGGAGGTTAATATTCAATTTGGGTCATACGGTTGTGCAACCCGGACATCTTGAGAATGTGCTCACCGATGTAACTATTTTCCTCCATCTTACAACTGTAGAACTTGTCGGAGATGTCTTATCTCTCGACCGGGCGTGAGCTTGGAAAACAAGTTTCAGCTCCTCGAACATCTCATATGCTCCGTGATGCTCAAAACGCTTTTGGAGCCCGGTTCTAAGTCGTAAAGCATGCCGCCTTGAACGAGGGAGTAATCATCGGACGAGACTGCCAAGCATTCATAATGTCTTGGTTCTGCAGGGACGGAGCGTCACCTAGCGGTCCTTCTAGGACATATTGTTTCTGGCAGCTATGAGGATGATCCTCAAGTTCGGACCCATCCGTATAGTTCTGCCGTCATCTTTCAGCTTGGTTTTCTCTAGGAACGCGTTGAAGTTCAAGTTGACATGGCGTTGGCCATTTGATCTACAAGACATATCATTCAAAAGTTTTAGACTAAGTTCATGATAATTAAGTTCATCTAATCAAATTATTACAATGAACTCCCATTCAGATTAGACATCCCTCTAGTCATCTAAGTGATACACGATCCGAGTCGACTAGGCCGTGTCCGATCATCACGTGAGACGGACTAGTCATCGTCGGTGAACATTCTCATGTTGATCGTATCTTCTATCGACTCGTGTTCGACCTTTCGGTCTCCGTGTTCGAGGCCATGTCTGTACATGCTAGGCTCGTCAAGTTAACCCTAAGTGTTTTGCGTGTGTAAATCTGTCTTACACCGTTGTATGTGAGCGTAAGAATCCATCACACCGATCATCACGTGGTGCTTAGAAGCGACGAACTTTAGCAGCGGTGCACAGTTAGGGAGAACACTTCTTGAAATTGTTGTAAGGATCATCTTATTTACTACCGTCGTTCTAAGTAAACAAGATGTATAAACATAATAAACATCACATGCAATTATATAGTAGTGACATGATATGGCCAATATCATAAAACTCCATTGATCTCCATCTTCGGGGCTCCATGATCATCTTGTCACCGGCATGACACCATGATCTCCATCATCGTGATCTCCATCATTGTGCCTCCATGAAGTTGTCACGCCAACGACTACTTCTACTTCTATGGCTAACGCGTTTAGCAATAAAGTAAAGTAAATTACATGGCGTTCTTGAATGACACGCAGTCATACAAAATAAAGACAACTCCTATGGCTCCTGCCGGTTGTCATACTCATCGACATGCAAGTTGTGATTCCTATTACAAGAACATGATCTCATACATCACAATATGTCATTCATCATTCATCACAACTTGGCCATATCACATCACATGACAATTGTTGCAAAAACAAGTTAGGCGTCCTCTAATTGTTGTTGCATCTTTTACGTGGCTGCAATTGGGTTCTAGCAAGAACGTTTTCTTACCTCGAATAACCACAACGTGATCTTGTCAACTTCTATTTACCCTTCATAAGGACCATTTTCATCGAATCCGCTCCAACTAAAGTAGGAGAGACAGACACCCGCCAGCCACCTTATGCAACTAGTGCATGTTAGTCGGTGAAACCGGTCTCACGTAAGCGTACGTGTAAGGTTGGTCCGGCGCTTCATCCCACAATACCGCGGAAGCAAGATAAGATTAGTAACGGCAAGTAAGTTGACAAGATCCACGCCCACAACTATATTGTGTTCTACTCGTGCAATAGAGAACTACGCATAGACCTAGCTCATGATGCCCTTTGTTGGGGAGCGTTGCGAAAAATTAAAATTTTTCCTACGGTTTCACCAAGATCCATCTATGAGTTCATCTAAACAACGAGTCATGGGAGATGCATCTACATACCACTTTGTAGATCGCGAGCGGAAGCGTTCAAAAGAACGGGGTTGAGGTAGTTGTACGTCGTGATCCAATCACCGCAGATCCTAGCGCCGAGCGGACGGCACCTCCGCGTTCAACACACGTACGGTCAGCGTGACATCTCCTCCTTCTTGATCCAGCAAGGGGAAAGGAGAGGTTGATGAAGATCCAGCAGCACGGCGGCGTGGTGGTGGATGCAGCGAGGATCCGGCAGGCTTCGCCAGCGTCTGCGGGAGGAGGAGGTGTAGCAAGGGGAAGGAGGTGCCAAGATGCGGGGTCTTGCTGCCCTTCCTCCCTCCACTATATATAGGGGCTAGGGGCGCATGCCCCTGGAGATCCCATCTAGATGGGGGCGGCGGCCCAGGGCAACGGCCCCTTAGGGTTTCAACCCAGGGGCGCATGCCCCTGGGGGCAACGGCCCCTAGGGTTTCAACCAGAGGCGCATGCCCCTCGAGGCAACGGTCCCCAACCCTAGGCGCCTTGGGCCCTTGGGTGGGCGCACCAGCCCACCAGGGCTGGTTCCCACGCCACTTCAGCCCATGGGGCCCTCCGGATAGGTGGCCCCACCGGTGGACCCCGGGACCCTTTCGGTGGTCCCAGACAATACCATGACCCCAAAACTTTCCGGTGGCAAACTGGACTTCCTATATATAAATCTTTACCTCCGGACCATTCCGGAACTCCTCGTGACGTCCGGGATCTCATCCGGACTCGAACAACTTCCGGTTACTGCATACTAATATCTCTACAACCCTAGCGCCACCGAACCTTAAGTGTGTAGACCCTACGGGTTCGGGAGATATCTGAACATGACCGAGATGCCTCTCCGGTCAATAACCAACAGCGGATCTGGATACCCATGTTGGCTCCCACATACTCCTCGATGATCTCATCGGATGAACCACGATGTCGAGGATTCAATCAAACCCGTATACAATTCCCTTTGTCAATCGATGCGTTACTTGCCCGAGACCCTATCGTCGGTATCCCAATACCTTGTTCGGTCTCGTTACGGCAAGTCACTTTACTCGCATCAGTAATGCATGATCCGTGACTAACCACTTAGTCACTTTGAGCTCATTATGATGATGCATTACCGAGTGGGCCCAGAGATACCTCTCCGTCATGCGGAGTGACAAATCCAGTCTCGATCCATGTCAACCCAAGACACTTTCGGAGATACCAGTAGTGCACCTTTATAGTCACCCGATTACGTTGTGGCGTTTGGTACACCAAAGCACTCTTACGGTATCCGGGAGTTACACGATCTCATGGTCTAAGGAAGAGATACTTGACATTGGAAAAGCTCTAGCAAAACGAACTACGATCTTGTGCTATGCTTAGGATTGGGTCTTGTCCATCACATCATTCTCCTAATGATGTGATCCCGTTATCAATGACATCCAATGTCCATAGTCGAAACCATGACTATCTGTTGACCAACGAGCTAGTCAACTAGAGGCTCACTAGGGACATGTTATGGTCTATGTATTCACACGTGTATCACGATTTCCGGATAATACAGTTATAGCATGAATAAAAGACAATTATCATGAACAAAGAAATATAATAATAACACTTTTATTATTGCCTCTAGGGCATATTTCCAACACTATATATGAGTATATTGACTTAGGAGTCAAATGAGAACATTTGATCATAGGTCATACTCATCGTTTAAGCTGAAGTGGGGTTACCACTTTTACATAATGCATTTATGTGTTCACACCATTAGAGTTGCTTTGACTCAATTCTTAGAGTTAAGCTCCCCCTAGATGTGAGATCCCCCCTTAGAGGGATGAACTAACCTTGGGTTTTGTGATGATGACTTCATGTAGGTGTTGAAGATGTAGATGCTCAATGTTAATGTAGATCATTTGGAGAAATCCTTTGGAGTGAGTTGCACTTTCAACTTGCCTACATGGGTTAGTCCCACAAGGAACAAACAAGAATATCCATAGACATAGAGTGATGCACACACACAAGATGATGTCCATGAGAACATTAGGTTACCGTGTCCCTTGCCTTACCAACATGAGGGTATGTGACTCCTTGAACTAGTGCAAGATGTGAAAGTTGATTGCACTTGTTCTTGCCAAAATGATATGAGTGAAGAATGTTGACGGAGTCACCCTCAAGAACTCCAGTTCTTCTTCTTCGGGATCCACATCATCTTGATGGGAGTCCTTGGAGTTGTAGTTGTACTTGATGAAGTAGAACTTGACGTAGTCTTGGGGACCCACTCGAACGAGGCTTTAGGTGCTTCTTCAAATGCATCAATCTCTTCTTGAAGCTTGTCCTTGCCTTTGTTCTTGTGGTCTTGTGGTGGAAGATCATCTTGAGCTTGTGTCCCCTTGAAGGAAGTAGGATCATACTTCTCTTGTTGAGGAACAAACTTTGTCTTGGGGTATTGATCTTCTTCCCACTCAACTCCATTGGCGTTGAACTTTCGTTCAAAACCAACACCTTGATTCTTCCGGTGCCTTCCTTGCTTGCGTACAATTTCCTCGAATTGCTTACTCCGGCAAGGCTCTTGTAAACACCTTTCTCTATAATTCCTTCAATAAACTATTTTCTTGCTCAAGTGTAACTTGGCTAAGATAATCATTAGTGGAATCAAGAGAACTACTAGAAGCAACAACATTGGATTTGACATTATTATTGTTACTACTAGAGGAAGTATCTTTCTTGTACTTGTTACTAGACTTGACTTGAGGCATGTAAGTAGATAAGAGTAAACGCTTGGCAATGTAAGAAGAACTTTTCTTGCGGAGATCATCATTGATTGCCTTTAAGAACTCATGCTCTTGCTCAAGATTGAGCTTTTCAAAGCGTAACTTCTCATGAGCCCTTAAAAGTTCTCGATGATCTTCGAAGATAGTTTCATGAGCCAACTTAAGAGTGTTTAGTTCTTTAGTTAGAAGCTCAATTTTCTCCTTATCATTGTCATTCGTTTGATTAGCATGATTAATTGACGTTTCATCATAGTATTCATCACTAGAGTTGTCAACAAGTAAATCATCATCCACAAGCAAGTCATCTTCATCACTATTAAAATCAACATGCTCGGGATGTGTTACCTTTGGACCTTTGGACATGAAGCATCTTCCAATTCCTTCATTTGGTGAGTCAAATATGTCGTAGGAGTTGGTTGACACAAGTGCTAGACCGGCAACACCTTCATCTTGAGTATATTCGGAGTCGGAGTGATAGCTTCTCTCGGAGTGATTGTCGGAGTCGGAGCCGGAAACCCATTCACCAACATGAGCTTGATGTCTTCGTTTTGTGTAGCTCCTTGATGACTTGTCCTTCCTTTCCGAATCCTTGCTTCTCCGTGAGGGTCTTCGTTCATAACGATCATCTCTACTCCTCCTCTCTCTTGGTGGTGATTCTTCTCTTTTGCTTCTTCTTTTTGGAGAATCTTCTCTTCTTTTGTAGGGTGTCGTACACTCATTGGAGTAGTGTCCGGGTCTCCCACAATTGTAGCAATTGCGCTCTCGACTAGAAGATCTCTTGTCATTGTAAGACCTTGACTTGGAGCTTCTTTCTTTGCTTCTACTTTTGTAGAATTTGTTGAAGTTCTTCACCATTAAGCTCAATTCTTCATTGAAGGTTGGTTTCTCACTTGATGATGTGGGTGCTTCACTTGAGGCTTTGTAAGCACCGCTTGACTTGTTGTGAAGTTCCTCCTTATCCTTGAGTGACATCTCATGAGCAACAACCCTTCCAATGACTTCTGTTGGCTTGAGATCTTTGTAGTTTGGCATCATTTGGATCAATGTGCACACGGTATCATACTTTCCATCCAATGCTCTTAGGATTTTCTTGATGATGAATTTGTCGGTCATCTCTTCACTCCCTAAGCCGGCAATCTCATTTGTGATAAGAGCAAGCCTAGAGTACATTTCAGCGACACCTTCACCATCCTTCATTTTGAACTTGTCAAGCTGACTTTGGAGCACATCCAACTTGGATTCCTTGACGGACTCGGTACCTTCGTGCATATCAATCAAAGTATCCCAAATTTCCTTTGCATTCTCAAGGCGGCTGATTTTGTTGAATTCTTGAGGCACAATCCGTTGAAGATGATGTCACATGCTTGAGCGTTGTATTGTAGCATCTTCAATTCTTCCGCATTAGCTTCACGGTTCGGTTCTCTCCCATCGAAGAATTCACCTTACCAGAGAGTTGGTCAGGTAAACTCGGTGGGACCGATTTGCTCTTTTCGGTGAGATTGAAATGTTACAAAAAGGAAACAGAGAGTTTACATTGCAATCTCGGTGGGACCGATCGCTCACTTGGTTAGACCGAAACGTTACGAAGGGAAACAGAGAGATTGCAACCCCATCTCGGTGAGACCGATATCCCTATCGGTAAGACCGATTTGCTTAGGGTTTGTGGCAGTGGCTCCTGTTGTTGTTCAGTTGAATTTTAATGCGTTCCTTGAGAAAGCTAAGTTGAAAGATGATGGTAGCAACTACACGGAATGGGTCCGTAACTTGAGGATTATCCTCATTGCTGCACAGAAGAATTACGTCCTGGAAGCACCGCTGGGTGCCAAGCCTGCTGCAGATGCAACTGACGATGTTAAGAACGTCTGGCAGAGCAAAGCTGATGACTACTCGATAGTTCAGTGTGCCATGCTTTACGGCTTAGAACCGGGTCTTCAATGATGTTTTGAATGTCATGGAGCATATGAGATGTTCTAGGAGTTGAAGTTAAAGCAAATGCCCGGATTGAGAGATATGAAGTCTCCAATAAGTTCTATAGCTGTAAGATGGAAGAGAATAGTTCTGTCTGTGAGCATATACTCAAAATGTCTGGGTATAATAATCACTTGATTCAACTGGGAGTTAATCTTCCGATGATAGTGTCATTGATGAAATTCTTCAATCACGCCACCAAGCTACAAGAGCTTCGTGATGAACTATAATATGCAAGGGATGGACAAGACTATTCCCGAGCTCTTCGCAATGCTAAAGGCTGCGGAGGTAGAAATCAAGAAGGAGCATCAAGTGTTGATGGTCAATAAGACCACCAATTTCAAGAAGAAGGGCAAAGGGAAGAAGAAGGGGAACTTCAAGAAGAACAGCAAGCAAGTTGCTGCTCAGGAGAAGAGACCCAAGTCTGGACCTAACCCTGAAACTGAGTGCTTCTACTGCAAATAGACTGGACACTGGAAGCGGAATTTCTCCAAGTATTTTGCGGATAAGAAGGATGGCAAGGTGAACAAAGGTATATGTGATATACATGGTATTGATGTGTACCTTACTAATGCTCGCAGAGCACTGGTATTTGATACTGGTTACATTGCTAATATTTGCAACTCGAAACAGGGACTACGGATTAAGCGAAGATTGGCTAAGGACGAGGTGACGATGCGCGTGGGAAATGGTTCCAAAGTCGATGTGATCGCGGTCGGCACGCTACCTCTACATCTACCATCGGGATTAGTTTTAGACATAAATAATTGTTATTTGGTGCCAGCGTTAAGCATGAACATTATATCTGGATCTTGTTTGATGCGAGACAGTTATTCATTTAAATCAGAGAATAATGGTTGTTCTATTTATATGAGTAATATCTTTTATGGTCATGCACCCTTGAAGAGTGGTCTATTTTTATTGAATCTCGATAGTGGTGATACACATATTCATAATGTTGAAGCCAAAAGATGCAGAGTTGATAATGATAGTGCAACTTATTTGTGGCACTGCCGTTTGGGTCATATTGGTGTAAAACGCATGAAGAAACTCCATCTTGAGGACTTCTGGAATCACTTGATTATGAATCACTTGGTACTTGCGAACCGTGCCTCATGGGCAAGATGACTAAAACGCCGTTCTCCGGAACTATGGAGCGAGCAACTGATTTGTTGGAAATCATACATACTGATGTATGTGGTCCAATGAATATTGAGGCTCGCGGATGGTATCGTTATTTTCTCACCTTCACAGATGATTTGAGCAGATATGGGTATATCTACTTGATGAAACACAAGTTTGAAACATTTGAAAAGTTCAAAGAGTTTCAGAGTGAAGTGGAAAATCATCGTAACAAGAAAATAAAATTTCTACGATCTGATCGTGGAGGAGAATATTTGAGTTACGAGTTTGGTTTACATTTGAAGCAATGCGGAATAGTTTCGCAACTCACGCCACCCGGAACACCACAAAGAAATGGTTGTCCGAACGTCGTAATCGTACTTTACTAGATATGGTGCGATCTATGATGTCTCTTACTGATTTACCGCTATCATTTTGGGGTTATGCTTTAGAGACGGCCGCATTCACGTTAAATAGGGCACCATCAAAATCTGTTGAGACGACGCCTTATGAACTGTGGTTTGGCAAGAAACCAAAGTTGTTGTTTCTTAAAGTTTGGGGATGCGATGCTTATGTGAAGAAACTTCAACCAGATAAGCTCGAACCCAAATCAGAGAAATGTGTCTTCATAGGATACCCAAAAGAGACTATTGGGTACACCTTCTATCACAGATCTGAGGGCAAGATTTTTCTTGCTAAATTCGGATCCTTTCTAGAGAAGGAGTTTCTCTCGAAAGAAGTGAGTGGGAGGAAAGTAGAACTTGATGAGGTAATCGTACTGCTCCCTTGTTGGAAAGTAGTTCATCACAAGAACCGGTTCTGTGACAACTACACCAATCGGTGAGGAAGCTAATGATATTGATCATGAAACTTCAGATCAAGTTACTACCGAACCTCGTGGGTCTACCAGAGTAAGATCCGCACAGTGGTACAGAATCCTATTCGGAAGTCATGTTACTTGACCATGGTGAACCTACGAACTATGAGGAAGCGATGATGAGCCCAGATTCCGCAAAATGGCTTGAGGCCATGAAATCTAAGATGGGATCCATGTATGAGAACAAAGTTTGGACTTTGGTTGACTTGCCTGATGATCGGCAAGCCATAGAAAATAAATGGATCTTCAAGAAGAAGACTAACGCTGATGGTAATGTAACTGTCTACAAAGCTCGACTTGTTGCGAAAGGTTTTCGACAAGTTCAAGGGGTTGACTACGATGAGACTTTCTCACCCGTAGCGATGCTTAAGTCTGTCCGAATCATGTTAGCAATTGCCGCATTTTATGATTATGAAATTTGGCAAATGGATGTCAAAACTGCATTCCTGAATGGATTTCTGGAAGAAGAGTTGTATATGATGCAACCGGAAGGTTTTGTCGATCCAAAAGGTGCTAACAAAGTGTGCAAGCTCCAGCGATCCATTTATGGACTGGTGCAAGCCTCTCGGAGTTGGAATAAATGCTTTAATAGTGTGATCAAAGCATATGGTTTTATCTGGACTTTTGGAGAAACCTGTATTTACAAGAAAGTGAGTGAGAGCTCAGAGCATTTCGATATTATATGTAGATGACATATTGTTAATTGGAAATGATATAGAATTTCTGGATGGCATAAAGGGATACTTGAATAAAAGTTTTTCAATGAAAGACCTCGGTGAAGCTGCTTACATATTGGGCATCAAGATCTATAGAGATAGATCAAGACGCTTAACTGAACTTTCACAAAGTACATACCTTGATAAAGTTTTGAAAAAGTTCAAAATGGATCAGGCAAAGAAAGGGTTCTTGCCCGTGTTACAAGGTGTGAAGTTGAGTCAGACTCAATGCCCGACCACAGCAGAAGATAGAGAGAAAATGAAAGATGTTCCTCGTGCTTCAGCCATAGGCTCTATCATGTATGCAATGCTGTGTACGGACACTGACGTGCTTAGCAATAAGCTTGGTAGGTAGGTACCAAAGTAATCCAGGAGTGGATCACTGGACAGCGGTCAAGAATATCCTGAAATACCTGAAAAGGACTAAGGATATGTTTCTCATTTATGGAGGTGACAAAGAGCTAGTCGTAAATGGTTACGTCGATGCAAGCTTTGACACTGATCCGGATGATTCTAAATCGCAAACCGGATACGTGTTTATATTGAACGATGGGGCTGTCAGTTGGTGCAGTTCTAAACAAAGCGTCGTGGCGGGATCTACATGCGAAGCGGAGTACATAGCTGCTTCGGAAGCAGCAAATGAAGGAGTCTGGATGAAAGAGTTCATTTCCGATCTAGGTGCCATACCTAGTGTTTCGGGACTAATGAAGATCTTCTGTGACAATACTGGTGCAATTGCTTTGGCAAAGGAATCCAGATTTCACAAGAGGACCAAGCACATCAAGAGACGCTTCAATTCCATCCGGGACCAAGTCCAGGTGGGAGACATAGAGATTTGCAAGATACATACAGATCTAAATGTTGCAGACCCGTTGACTAAGCCTCTTCCACGAGCAAAACATGATCAACACCAAGACTCCATGGGTGTTAGAATCATTACTGTGTAATCTAGATTATTGACTCTAGTGCAAGTGGGAGACTGAAGGAAATATGCCCTAGAGGCAATAATAAAGTTATTATTTATTTCCTCATATCATGATAAATGTTTATTATTCATGCTAGAATTGTATTAACCGGAAACATGATACATGTGTGAATACATAGACAAACTTAATGTCACTAGTATGCCTCTACTTGACTAGCTCATTGATCAAAGATGGTTATGTTCCCTAACCATAGACATGTGTGTTGTCATTTGATTAATGGGATCACATCATTAGGAGAATGATGTGATTGACTTGACCCATTCCGTTAGCTTAGCACTTGATCGTTTAGTATATTGCTATTGATTTCTTCATGACTTATACAAGTTCCTATAACTATGAGATTATGCAACTCCCGTTTACCGGAGGAACACTTTCACTAGTGCGTAACCGGCAATAGCACTGGTTCAGTAAGGCCCTTTAGTGCGGTTACATAACCGCACTAAAGTGTGGTCACTAAAGGACCCCCCTTTAGTACGGTTCAGCACGAACCGGTGCTAAAGGCCAACCACGTGGCACGAGGCAGCTCCGGGGCGGAGTTTTAGTACCGGTTGGTAACACCAACCGTACTAAAATGTTTGGGGGTTTTGGTTTTATGATTTCTTTTTCATTTAATTTTGTGTTTTCCATTTTAATTCTTTTTCGTTTCACCCGCAGATATATATATAATAACTCATGCATGCTCGCATCATACATCATCATATATAATAACAAGTCCTACTAGCTAATTAATCAAGCATCATCATACAACTTCTAGTCGTTATTAATAATAAGTCATACGATCATCATCCTCATAGTCATCGAACCGGACCCTACATAATTGTTCTTAGCACATGATCATCGATGATCGGTAGGATCGGACCTAAACACACTTAAGGTAAAATAGCATAAAACAATATAGACCCCGACTCTCCATTATGAAGAATGGAGATCATCCTGTCTCCAATTCTTGCGCCTCGCTTCCTTTTGCTTCCAAGAAGCTCCTTACGACTGTCCATACATTTTTCCATCCTTTGATTGTCATGTCTCCACTTGTTTTAGAAATCCGGTATGGACAGTTGAGATTCAGAGGATGACCTGGATATATGTTCAAAACACGAAGGCTGCCGCCATTCGATACATCAAATGAGGCACACAATCCTCTGGGATTCTCTGTTGAAAAACATAGTAATAACTTCGTAGTTAGCAATGATGTACTAGTTTTAGAAGTATGCAAAAAAATGCACGGATGTCGTAATAGTAATAAAACTTACCAGTGCATCTCCATGGTAGTTACCGTAGTTCAACACATGCACTAGTGGCACGTATTGACCATAATGTTGAGGAGTTCGATTGTAGATATTGTAATTCTCAATATCATTACAAAATCCAACCAGATGAGTTTTCTCCTTGTAAGTTAACTCAGAGCCATCGGTGTAGTAAGTTCTATCTACCATCTTCTGCACATTCTTTGATACTTCAAAATAAGCTGTCAATGGAAATAAGCTGTCAACTATTTTGAAATGAACAATATAAGTTCTATTAATAATTAACTATGTTTGAGAAACTCACATAGCGGTAGAACTGGAGGAGTATCAACAAGGACCCAAATGTCCATATTGTCTTGCTCGATTTCAGGATCACCAAGATCCATGGTGACAAGCATACCCTCATCAAAACCATACAATTTGCAAAATGCTTCCCAATTTTTGCAACCAAAATGGGTTACGCTCTCAGCATTATACAACTTTACTTCAAAATCCACATCATGATGGGTCCTTAGGTGAATTTTCTTCGTTTCAAAATTTTCATGGTCTTCAAAATCCATCCTCTCCAAGACATAGCATCTTGCATGGCATGGGATTAACTATACTCGAATTGTAAAAGATGAAAATTACACGTTCAAATAGTTGAAGTCATGCTTAATTATGAAAAAAAAAACACTTGTCGTCGCTATGCATCCGTTTCAACTTCAAGGTCTCCTCGAGCTTAATCTTTGAGCGCCGACCATCGTCCGGTGAGGCCTGTCGCACTCACCTCGATCGTCGTGGCACCATCGCACTCCCGGAGACTTTAGTCCTTCGATGATGACATTTCCTATCGTTCATAATTCAAAGACTAAATTAGATCATTATTATTCAACTAATCATATGCATATGCCTTGCATAGTGCTCTCCAATTTGAGCATTCAATAAGAAAAACTACATCATCTCCATGTGTCCGTACATCGAATATTATCACTAATACACGTCAGTACAGCTAGAACCAGTTTTACTAATTTTCTTTCTAAAAATAAACTACTTCTATAGTAAAATGAACCTGTTTTATTAAATCAACTAGTTCAACTACTAAGCACTTACTATAAATAGAATAATGTAGTACTTACTAAAAATAAACAAGTTTCCTAGTTCTAACTAAGTCCATTAAACACTTTCTAAGTAGTTCAAATCTAATTCATCTAACATTCGACATTAATCTAACATTTATATAAACTCAAAATATATATAAAAATAAATAAACAAAAAAACTCATTAACCTAGTTATATTAATTATTGAACTAGTTCAAATCTCATATACCTAAATTTTCTTACTAAAAATAAACTAGTTATATTAATTATTGAACTAGTTCTAATCTCTAGTTCGACAATTTTTCTATCTAGCTAGCTAATTCATCTAACATGCGTGTGTGGTATATATATATGTGTGTGTGTGTGTGTGTGTGTGTGTGTGCGTGTGTGGTATATATATGTGTGTGTGTGTGTGCGGCCAGCCGTCTGCGCTGCCCCAGTCTGACGAAGCGGGCGCCGTCTGATCTGGGGCGCCAGCGTTCAGCGGCGGCGGGGACGGACGAGATAGCCTTGCGTCGGGCGGACGGCGGCGGCGGCGGTACGCTGAGAGAGAGAGATACGTCGGACGGCGGCGCGGACGACGACGACGACGGCGGCGCTTGCGCGTTCGGGCGGCGGCGAGGGGACGACGACGACGACGACGGCGACGGCGGCGACGACGGAGGGCGTCGCGAGAGGTTGACGAAAGAAGTGGGGAGATGTAACTGAAATTTCGTAAGTGCTGTATATATAGGGTGAGCCTTTAGTACGGTTGGAGCCACCAACCGTACTAAAGGCCAGCAAAGAGGGGAAGAGCAGGCCTTTAGTACCGGTTGGTGGCTCCAACCGGTACTAAAGTGATTTTAGTACCGTTGGAGCCACCAACCGTACTAAAGGCCTCATGCAACCCCAAAGTTTAGTCCCACTCGCCAGGCGAAGGGCAGCCGACTGGTTTATAAACCCAGCAGCGGCTACCTCTTCAACTCCTCTATATAGCAGGCTTGCGGGCCTAAATTCTGCGCTGCTGCCTCTGTGAGTCTGCTGGGCCTTTAAGGCCTGTAATTGCACTCTTGTGGCCTAGCAGGCCCAGAGGGCAGCGCCCAAATTTTTTGTAGTTTTTCTTTTCTGCTATTTTTCTTCTATTTCTTTCTGTGTAGTTTTTGTATAGTTTTTCTTTTCTGTTATACTTATTTTCTTCTATTTATTTGTGAGTAGTTTTCATCTAGTTTGCCAAAATTCAACATTTTCAGAGTTCATTTTGTAGTGATTTTAAATTTCACGGTCATTTTGTAAACGATTGAAAAATAACAAATATAATTTTTTCCTGCTATATTTATAATTTTTCCTTCTATTTTATAATTTTTCTGCTATATTTATTTTGTTCTATTTATTTCTGAGTAGTTTTCATCTAGTTAAAAAAAGAAATGCCGACGTGCAATAGTTTTTGCCATAATGTAAGAAGTCCGGAGTTGTAATAAGTTATTAAAAAGAGGTGCAATGCTCGTTAATTTGCTTCAAGCCTTTCGTAATAGTGTAAACTGCACCGCACATAGCTCGTGCAATCTACCATATTCCGCAAGGCTTGAAGCTAAACAACGTGAGCATTGAGCCTCTTCTTCATCGTCTCTGCACTCAGGGCTTATAAACCGCTCCTAGTCCCTCTCTCTTGGCGGGTGGGACTAAAAACAGCTTCCTAAGCAAGCTGTAGTACTGGTCACCCTTTAGTACCGGTTGGAGGCAAAGTGAAGGCAGAAATGGTTGAAAGTTGATGGCGTCGCTTTGAATGGTGCATACTGAACGCACAAAAAGTCTGGAGTTATAATAATATAAAAAAAATGAAATGCCTTTGTATAACAGATGAGTTTAATTTCGTCTGAAACCTGAATACTTCGAAAGAGATTGTCCAGTTTGTGAACGAAGTGCATCTAGTTTTTGCCGTAACCCTCTCTACTTTTTTGAACAATCTATGTGGGTGAAATGATGATACCATGCCAAGTTTCAACTTTTTCAGAGTTCATTTGTAGTGCTTTTCAATTTCCAGGTCATTTAGTTCTCAAAAAAATCATTGAATGCATGAAAAATAGCAAATGAAGGCAGAAATAGTTGAAAGTTGATGGCGTCGCTTTGAATGGTGCATACTGAACGCAAAAAATATAAGAGCATTTACATCATGATCTTATATTTCTTTACAGTCTAAATTGTCAATATGATCATATAACATCAAAAAATACTTTGATCATCAATGATCTTTCGTGTACAATCTGAATTGTCAATATGAGTCATCAACGATTTATAAACCGATGAAGACTCATATTGAGGCCTAAATTCTACACATAGAGTTCAATGAAGACCAAGTGCTTATGATAGTTTGAGAAATAACATATTTAAGGTGGTAAAAGGCTTGTTAGGGGAGCGAGGTGGGACTAATTAAAACATCCTGCCATAACGTCATTAGTACCGGTTCGTGGCATGAACCGTACTAAATGGTGATGGTGGGGCCATAGCTTTGATCGCAGTCGACACAGCCTCTTTAGTACCGGTTCGTGGCATGAACCGGTACTAAAGGTTCGCCACGAACCGGTGCTATTGATCGGCCCCACGAACCGACACTAATGTATACATTAGTACCGGCTCAAATTCAAACCGGCACTAATGTGCTTCACGTATGACCCTTTTTCTACTAGTGTTTGTGTGCTACCAAACGTCACAACGTAACTGGGTGATTATAAAGGAGCTCTATAGGTGTCTCCAAAGGTACATGTTGAGTTGGCATATTTCGAGATTAGGTTTTGTCACTCCGATTGTCGGAGAGGTATCTCTGGGCCCTCTCGGTAATGCACATCACTATAAGCCTTGCAAGCAATGTAACTAATGAGTTAGTTACGGAATGACGCATTATGTAACGAGTAAAGAGACTTGCCGGTAACAAGATTGAACTAGGTATTGAGATACCGACGATCGAATCTCGGGCAAGTAACATACCGATGACAAAGGGAACAACGTATGTTATTATGCGGTTTGACCGATAAAGATCTTCGTAGAATATGTAGGAGCCAATATGAGCATCCAGGTTCCGCTATTGGTTATTGACCGGAAACAGTTCTAGGTCATGTCTACATAGTTCTCGAACCCGTAGGGTCCGCACGCTTAACGTTACGATGACAGTTATATTATGAGTTTATAGTTTTTGATGTACCGAAGGTTGTTCGAAGTCCCGGATGTGATCATGGACATGACGAGGAGTATCAAAATGGTCGAGACATAAAGATTGATATATTGGAAGCCCATATTTGGATATCGGAATCGTTCCGGGTGAAATCGGGATTTTACCGGAGTACCGAGGGGTTACCGGAACCCCTCCGGGGGTTAATGGGCCTACATGGGCCCTAAGGGAGAAGAGGGGAGCCAGCCAGGGAGTCCGAATAGGACAAGGAAGGGGGGGCGGCGCCCCCTTTCCTCTTTCCCCCTTCCCCTTTCCTTCTCCAACAAGGCAAGAGGGGGGAGTCCTACTCCCGGTGGGAGTAGGACTCCTCCAGCACACCCCAAGGGCGGCCGCACCTCCCCCTCCCTCCTTTATATCACGGGGCAGGGGCACCCCATGACACACAAGTTGATCTTCGTGATCGTTCCTTAGCCGTGTCGGTGCCCCTTCCACCATATTCCACCTCGGTCATATCGTGGCGGTGCTTAGGCGAAGCCTGCGTCGGTAGAACATCATCACCGTCCCACGCCGTCGTGCTGACGGAACTCTTCCCCGACACTTTGCTGGATCGGAGTCCGGGGAACGTCATCGAGCTGAACGTGTGCTAGAACTCGAAGGTGTCGTAGTTTCGGTGCTTGATCGGTCGAGCCGTGAAGACGTACGACTACATCAACCGCGTTGTTATAACGCTTCCGCTTTCGGTCTACGAGGGTACGTGGACAACACTCTCCCCTCTCGTTGCTATGCATCACCATGATCTTGCGTGTGCGTAGGAATTTTTTTGAAATTACTACGTTCCCCAACAAAACCCACCACATATCTTTCCTCAGAACAGCCACCATACCTACCTATTATGGCATTTCCATAGCCATTCTGAGATATATTACCATGCAACTTTCCACCGTTCCGTTCATTACGACACGTTCCATTATTGTCATATTGCTTTGCATGATCATGTAGTTGACTTCGTATTTGTGGCAAAGCCACCGTTCATAATTCTTTCATACATGTCACTCATGAGTCATTACACATCCCGGTACACCGCCGGAGGCATTCATATAGAGTCATGTTTTGTTCTAAGTATCGGGTTGTAAGTAAATAAATGTGTGATGATCATCATTATTAGAGCATTGTCCCAGTGAGGAAAGGATGATGGAGACTATGATTCCCCCCACAAGTCGGGATGAGACTCCGGACGAAAAATAAAAAAAGAAAAGAAAAAAAGAGGTCATAAAAAAGGAGAAAAGGCCGAAATAAAAAAATAAAAAAATGAGAGAAAAAGAGAGAAGGGGCAATGCTACTATCCTTTTACCACACGTATGCTTCAAAGTAGCACCATGATCTTCATGATAGAGAGTCTCCTATGTTGTCACTTTCATATACTAGTGGGAATTTTACATTATAGAATTTGGCTTGTATATTCCAATGATGGGCTTCCTCAAATTGCACTAGGTCTTCGTGAGCAAGCGAGTTGGATGCACACCCACTTAGTTTCTTTTTGAGCTTTCATACACTTATAGCTCTAGTGCATCCGTTGCATGGCAATCCCTACTCATTCACATTGATATCTATTGATGGGCATCTCCATAGCCCGTTGATACGCCTAGTTGATGTGAGACTATCTCCCCCTTTTTGTCTTCTCCACAACCACCCCTCTATTCCACCTATAGTGCTATATCCATGGCTCACACTCGTGTATTGCGTGAAGATTGAAAAAGTTTGAGAACATCAAAAGTATGAAACAATTGCTTGGCTTGTCATCGGGGTTGTGCATGATTTAAATATCTTGTGTGATGAAGATAGAGCATAGCTAGACTATATGATTTTGTAGGGATAGCTTTCTTTGTCCATGTTATTTTGATAAGACATAATTGCTTTGTTAGTATGCTTGAACTATTACTGTTCTTATGTCAATATTAAACTTTTGTCTTGAATCTTATGGATCTGAATATTCTTGCCACAATAAAGAAGATTACATTGAAAAATATGTTAGGTAGCATTCCACATCAAAATTCTAATTTTTTTTTCATTTACCTACTCGAGGACGAGCAGGAATTAAGGTTGGGGATGCTTGATACGTCTCCAACGTATCTATAATTTTTTATTATTCCATGCTATTATATTATCCATCTGATATGTTTTATATGCATTTATATGCTATTTTATATGATTTTTGGGACTAACTTATTAACCTAGAGCCCAGTGCCAGTTTCTGTTTTTTCCTTGTTTTTGAGTTTCGCAGAAAAGGAAAACCAAACGGAGTCCAATTGACCTGAAATTTCACGGAGATCATTTTTTGGACCAGAAGAAGCCCACGGAGCATCGGAGATGGGCCAGAAGAGTCCGGAGGCACCCACGAGGCTGGGGGGCGCGCCCTACCCCCTAGGCGCGCCCCCCTACCTTGTGGCCGCCTCGGAGACCCCCCTGACTTGTTCCCGACGCCAACACCTCTTATATATACCCAAACTTCCAGAACATAACCTAGATCGGGAGTTCCGCCGCCGCAAACCTCTGTAGTCACCAAAAACCAATCGGGACCCTGTTCCGGCACCCTGCCGGAGGGGGGAACCCTCGCCGGTGGCCATCTTCATCATCCTGACGCTCTCCATGACAAGGAGGGTGTAGTTCACCCTCGGAGCTGAGGGTATGTACCAGTAGCTATGTGTTTGATCTCTCTCTCTCGTGTTCTTGAGGTGGTACGATCTTGATGTATCACGAGCTTTGCTATTATAGTTGGATCTTATGATGTTTCTCCCCCTCTACTCTCTTGTAATGGATTGAGTTTTCCCTTCGAAGTTATCTTATCGGATTGAGTCTTTAAGGATTTGAGAACACTTGATGTATGTCTTGCATGTGATTATCTATGGTGACAATGGGATATCACGTGATTCACTTGATGTATGTTTTGGTGATCAACTTGAGGGTTCAGTGACCTTGTGAACTTATGCATAGGGGTTGGCACACGTTTTCGTCTTGACTCTCCGGTAGAAACTTTGGGGCACTCTTTGAAGTTCTTTGTGTTGGTTGAATAGATTAATCTGAGATTGTGTGATGCATATCATATAATCATACCCACGGATACTTGACGTGACATTGGAGTATCTAGGTGACATTAGGGTTTTGGTTGATTTGTGTCTTAAGGTGTTATTCTAGTACGAACTCTAGGATAGATTGAATGGAAAGAATAGCTTTGTGTTATTTTACTACGGACTCTTGAATAGATCGATCAGAAAGAATAACTTTGAGGTGGTTTCATACCCTACCATAATCTCTTCGTTTGTTCTCCGCTATTAGTGACTTTGGAGTGACTTTTGTTGCATGTTGAGGGATAGTTATATGATCCAGTTATGTTATTATTGTTGAGAGAACTTGCACTAGTGAAAGTATGAACCTTAGGCCTTGTTTCAACGCATTGCAATACCGTTTATGCTCACTTTTATCATTAGTTACCTTGCTGTTTTTATATTTTCAGATTACAAAAACCTATATCTACCATCCATATTGCACTTGTATCACCATCTCTTCGCCGAACTAGTGCACCTATATAATTTACCATTGTATTGGGTGTGTTGGGGACACAAGAGACTCTTTGTTATTTGGTTGCAGGGTTGCTTGAGAGAGACCATCTTCATCCTACGTCTCCCACGGATTGATAAACCTTAGGTCATCCACTTGAGGGAAATTTGCTACTGTCCTACACACCTCTGCATTTGGAGGCCCAACAACGTCTACAAGAAGAAGATTGTGTAGTAGACATCATGGCGCCGAAGCTGTTCGGCTGCGTTGGGTTCGCGCTCGGTTGCGACTGCAAGGACCCCTAGGCCGTGGCGGCCTCGGTGGCCTCCTCGTCGCTACGTTTCAGCATGGAGGCGTCGACAGTGACCACGGTCACGTCGCAAACACAAACCTCATTCTCCTTGACCTGATCTTGAGATCTTGATCGGATAAAGCTGATCTAGGAAATAGGACGCTCACCAAGCTATGTTCTCTTGTCGGGCCAGATGATACGTCTCCAACGTATCTATAATTTTTGATTGCTCCATGCTATATTATCTATTGTTTGGACTATATTGGGCTTTATTTTCAACTTTTATATTACTTTTGGGACTAACCTATTAACCGGAGGCCCAGCCCAGAATTGCTGTTTTTTTTGCCTATTTCAGTGTTTCGAAGAAACGGAATATCAAACGGAGTCCAAACGGAATGAAATCTTCGGGAACGTGATTTTCTCATCAGATAAGACCCAGGAGACATGGACCCTCCATCAAGAAAGCCACGAGGCGGTCACGAGGGTGGATGGCGCCCCCCTAGGGCACGCCCCCCTACCTCGTGGGCCCCTCGGAGCTCCATCGACGTACTTCTTCCTCCTATATATACCTACATACTCCCGTCAGATCAGAGACGGAGCCAAAAACCTAAGTCCACCGCCGCAACTTTCTGTATCCACGAGATCCCATCTGTGGGCCTGTTCCGGAGCTCCGGCGGAAGGGGATTCCACCACGGAGGGCTTCTACATAAACATCATAGCCTCTCCGATGAAGTGTGAGCAGTTTACCTCAGACCTTCGGGTCCATAGTTAGTAGCTAGATGGCTTCTTCTCTCTTTTTGGATCTCAATACAATGTTCTCCCCCTCTCTCATGGAGATCTATTCGATGTAATCTTCTTTTTGCGGTGTGTTTGTTGAGACCGATGAATTGTGGGTTTATGATCAAGATTATCTATGAGCAATATTTGAATCTTTTCTGAATTCTTTTATGTATGATTGAGTTATATTTGCAAGTCTCTTCGAATTATCCGTTTGGTTTGTCCAACTAGATTGGTAGTTCTTGCAATGGGAGAAGTGCTTAGCTTTGGGTTCAATCTTGCGGCGTCCTTTCCTAGTGACAGTAGGGGCAGCAAGGCACGTATTGTATTGTTGCCATCGAGGATAACAAGATGGGGTATTTATCATATTGCATGAATTTATTCCTCTACATCATGTCATCTTGCTTAAGGCGTTACTCTGTTTTCATTAACTTAATACTCTAGATGCATGCTGGATAGCGGTCGATGAGTGGAGTAATAGTAGTAGATGCAGGCAGAGTCGGTCTACTTGTCTTTGACGTGATGCCTGTACGCGTGATCATACCTAGATACTCTCATAACTATGCTCAATTCATCAATTGCTCAACAAGAATTGCTCACCCACCGTAAAATACCTATGCTCTTGAGAGAAGCCACTAGTGAAATCTATGGCCCCGGTCTATTTTCATCATATTAATCTTCCTCGCTTTATTATTGCTTTGCTCTTTACTTTGCCTTTTTATTTTACTTTGCATCTTTATACCAAAAAAATACCAAAAGTATTATCTATCATCTCTATCAGATCTCACTCTCGTAAGTGACCATGAAGGGATTGACAACCCCTATTCGCGTTGGTTGCGAGGAGCTATTTGTTTTGTGTAGGTACGAGGGACTTGCGCGTGGCCTCTTACTGGATTGATACCTTGGTTCTAAAAAACTGAGGGAAATACTTACGCTACTCTGATGCATCATCCTCTCCTCTTCGGGGAAAACCAACGCAAGCTCAAGACGTAGCAAGAAGGATTTCTGGCGCCATTGCCGGGGAGTCTACGCACAAGTCAACATACCAAGTACCCATCACAATCCCTTATCTCTCGCATTACATTATTTGCCATTTGCCTCTCATTTTGTTCTCCCCCACTTCACCCTTGCCGTTTTATTCGCCCTCTCTTTTCGTTTGCCTTGATGTCTTACTTGGCTCGTTTGCTCGTTTGGTTGAAATAGTTGAGTATTTATTCCTAAACAAAGAAGCTAATATCTATGGATCCTCATCCGCTTGCCAATCTTTTTAAGAGATCCAATTATAATGAACCAATTCCTAGTGATTTGGATGCACTAGATTATCTTTATAAGGTTTTGCCTGAAATCCCTGAAGTTACTCACGATAGATCTTTGAATAAAAAGCATGATTGCAATGATTTTATTATAAATTCTTTTGATGTCAATTGTGCTAATAAGACTCAAAACCCTAAGCTTGGGGATGCTAGTTTTGCTACGTCTACTACTTGTTGCAATGATCATGATTGGGGTGATTCTTCTTATGATCTTGAAATTTTATTTAAGCCCCATGATGAATATGAGATTGATAATATTGTTTGAAATAATATTGAAAATGGGTTCGGAAGAGTGTCAACATTAGATCCCACATATTTGGAGAATGTTCAATCTTATGAAGTTTTTGATAAAAGTGGGTTTGGAAAGGTCATGACTTTAGTTAATGATAATCCCACTATTTTGGAAGAGTATCAACTTTGCATGCATGTGGATCGTGTTGAGAATATACTTTGTGATAGATATTTTGTTGAATTTGCCTATGATCCTACATGCAATTATTATGAGAGAGGAAAATATGGTTATAGAAATTTTCATGTTACTAAATTACCTCTCGTTATGTTGAGATTGCTATTGTTCCTTTCCGCTTCCTTGCATATGCTAGTTTCTGCTTGCTACGATAATTTGTTTGCCTATAATATGCCTATGCATAGGAAGTATGTTAGACTTAAGTGTGTTTGTCACATGTTTTATGATGCTCTCTTTGTGCCTCAATTCTTGTCTTTCTTGTGAGCATCATTGAATCTCAATGCCTAGCTAAAAAGGCTTTAAAGAAAAGCGCTTGTTGGGAGACAACCCAATATTTTTCCTTGCTGCTTAGTAATAAATAATCCATCTGACTTCAGTTTTGATGTGGTTTTATGTTTTAATTAGTGTTTGTGGCAAGTTAAACCTATAGGATCTTCTTGGATAATAGTTATTTGATCTTGCTGTAATTTCCAGAAACTTTCGGTTCACGAAAACAATTGTTACAAATCACCAGAACATGATAAAATAGTGATTCCAATTGATGCTGATCAATAAACAAATTGCCTAGGCCTTCCTATTTTGTCTGAAGTTTTGGAGTTCCAGAAGTTTGCGTTAGTTACAGATTACTACAGACTGTTCTGTTTTTGACAGATTCTGTTTTTCGTGTGTTGTTTGCTTATTTTGATGAATCTATGGCTAGTAAAATAGTTTATGATCCATAGATAAGTTGGAATAAAGTAGGTTTAACACCAATATAAATAAAGAATGAGTTCATTACAGTACCTTGAAGTGGTCTTTTGTTTTCTTTCGCTAACGGAGCTTACGAGATTTCTGTTGAGTTTTGTGTTGTGAAGTTTTCAAGTTTTGTGTGAATTTTTTTGATGGATTATGGAACAAGGAGTGGCAAGAGCCTAAGCTTGGGGATGCCCATGGCACCCCCAAGATAATACAAGGACACCAAAAAGTCGAAGCTTGGGGATGCCCCGGAAGGCATCCCCTCTTTTGTCCACTTCCATCGGTAACTTTACTTGGAGCTATATTTTTATTCACCACATGATATGTGTTTTGCTTGGAGCGTCTTGTATTATTTGCGTCTTTGCTTGTTAGTTTACCACAATCATCCTTGCTGTACACACCTTTTGAGAGAGCCATACATGAATTGGAATTTGTTAGAATACTCTATGTGCTTCACTTATATCTTTTGAGCTTGATAGTTTTGCTCTATGTGCTTCACTTATATCTTTTGAGCTTGATAGTTTTGCTCTAGTACTTCACTTATATCTTTTTGAGCACGATGGTGGATTTGTTTTAAAGAAACTATTGATCTCTCATGCTTCACTTAGATTATTTTGAGAGTCTTAAATAGCATGGTAATTTGCTTAATAATAATATGCTTCGTATTCAAGACTTGTAAAACTTTCTTTTGAGTGCGTTGAATACTAAGAAAAGTTTGATGCTTGATAATTGTTTTGACATATGGAGGTGATAATATCAAAGTCGTGCTAGTTGAGTAGTTGTGAATTTGAGAAATGCTTGTGTTGAAGTTTGCAAGTCCCGTAGCATGCACGTATGGTAAAGGTTATGTAACAAATTTGAAACATGAGGTGTTATTTGATTGTCCTCCTTATGAGTGGCGGTCGGGGACGAGCGATGGTCTTTTCCTCCCAATCTATCCCCCTAGGAGCATGTGCATAGTGCTTTGGTTTTTGATGGCTTGTAGATTTTTGCAATAAGTATGTGAGTTATTTATGACTAATGTTGAGTCCATGGATTATACACACTCTTACCCTTCGATCACTGCTAGCCTCTTCGGTGCCGTGCATTGCCCTTTCTCACATTGAGAGTTGGTGCAAACTTCGCCGGTGCATCCAAACCCCGTGATATGATACACTCTTTCACACATAAACCTCATTATATCTTCCTCGGAACAGCCACCATACCTACCTATTGTGGCATTTCCATAGCCATTCCGAGATATATTGCCATGCAACTTTCCACCATACCGTTCTTCATGACACATACATCATTGTCATATTGCTTAGCATGATCATGTAGTTGACATAGTAATTGTGGCAAAGCCACCGTTCATAATTCTCTCATACATGTCACTCTTGGTTCATTGCATATCCCGGTACACCACCGGAGGCATTCATATAGAGTCATACTTTGTTTTAGTATCGAGTTGTAATCATTGAGTTGTAAATAAATAGAAGTGTGATGATCATCATTTTCTAGAGCATTGTCCCAAAAAAAGAGAAAGGCCAAAGAAAAAAAGGAGGCCAAAAAAAAGAAATAAAAAGGGGCAATGTTACTATCTCTTTTTCCACACTTGTGCTTCAAAGTAGCACCATGTTCTTCATATAGCGAGTCTCATATATTGTGCTTCAAAGTAGCACCATGTTTTTCATATAGAGAGTTTCATATGTTGTCACTTTCATATACTAGTGGGAATTTTTCATTATAGAACTTGGCTTGTATATTCCAACGACAGGCTTCCTCAAATGCCCTAGGTCTTCGTGACCAAGCAAGTTGGATGCACACCCACTTAGTTTCTTTTGTTGAGCTTTCATACATTTATAGCTCTAGTGCATCTGTTGCATGGAAATCCCTACTCCTTGCATTAACATCAATTGATTGGCATCTCCATAGCCCGTTGATTAGCCTCGTTGATGTGAGACCTTCTTCTTCTTTTTTGTCTTCTCCACATAACCCCCATCATTATATTCTATTCCACCCATAGTGCTATGTCCATGGCTCGCGCTCATATATTGCGTGAAAGTTTATAGGTTGAGATTACTAAAGTATGAAACAATTGCTTGGATTGTCATCAGGGTTGTGCATGTGAGAGCATTCTTGTGTGACGAAAATGGAGCATGACTAAACTATATATTTTGTAGGGATGAACTTTCTTTAGCCATGTTATTTTGAGAGGACATAATTGCTTAGTTAGTATGCTTGAAGTATTATTATTTTTATGTCAATATGAACTTTTGTCTTTAATCTTTCGGATCTGAATATTCATACCACAATTAAGAAGAGTTACATTGAAATTATGCCAAGTAGCACTCCACATCAAAAATTCTCTTTTTATCATTTACCTACTCGAGGACGAGCAGGAATTAAGCTTGGGGATGCCTGATACATCTCCAACGTATCTATAATTTTTGATTGCTCCATGCTATATTATCTATTGTTTTGGACTATATTGGGCTTTATTTTCCATTTTTATATTACTTTTGGGACTAACCTATTAACCGGAGGCCCACCACAGAATTGCTGTTTTTTTGCCTATTTCAGTGTTTCAAAGAAACGGAATATCAAACGGAGTCCAAACGGAATGAAATCTTCGGGAACGTGATTTTCTCATCAGATAAGACCCATGAGACTTGGACCCTCCGTCAAGAAAGCCACAAGGCAGTCACGAGGGTGGAGGGCGCGCCCTCACCCCTAGGGCGCGCCCCCTGCCTCGTGGGCCCCTTGGAGCTCCACCGACGTACTTCTTCCTCCTATATATACCTACGTACCACCGTCAGATCAGAGACGGAGCCAAAAACCTAATTCCACCGCCGCAACTTTCTGTATCCACGAGATCCCATCTTGGGGCCTGTTCCGGAGCTCCGCCGGAAGGGGATTCCACTGCTACGTCTTGAGCTTGCGTTGGTTTTCCTCGAAGAGGAGAGGGTGATGCAACAAAGTGTAGCGTAAGTATTTCCCCAGTTTTGAGAACCAAGGTATCAATCCAGAGGAGGCTCCTCAAAAGTCCCACGCACCTACTGAAACAAGCGAGAACTCGCAACCAACGCAATAAAGGGGTTGTCAATCCTTCACGGCCACTTCATGTAAAGTGAGATCTGATAAAGATAGTATGATAAGATAAATATATTTTTGGTATTTTATAATATAGATGCAAAAAGTAAAGATGCTAATAAAAGTATATTGGAATCAAATATGATAAGAGATAGACCCAGGGGCCATAGGTTTCACTAGTGGCTTCTCTCAAGATAGCATAAGTATTACGGTGGGTGAACAAATTACTGTCGGGCAATTGATAGAAAAGCGCATAGTTATGAGATTATTTAGGCATGATCATGTATATAGGCATCACGTCCATAACAAGTAGACCGACTCCTGCCTGCATCTACTACTATTACTCCACACATCGACCGCTATCCAGCATGCATCTAGAGTATTAAGTTCATAAGAACAGAGTAACGCTTTAAGCAAGATGACATGATGTAGAGGATAAACTCATGCAATATGATATAAACCCCATCTTGTTATCCTCGATGGGAACAATACAATCGTGCCTTGCAACCCTTTACATCACTGGGTAAGGACACCGCAAGATTGAACCCAAAGCTAAGCACTTCTCCCATGGCAAGAAAGATCAATCTAGTAGGCCAAACTAAACCGATAATTCGAAGAGACTTGCAAAGATAACTTAATCATACATAAAAGAATTCAGAGAAGATTCAAATATTATTAATAGATAAACTTGATCATAAACCCACAATTCATCGGATCTCGACAAACACACCGCAAAAAGAGATTACATCGAATAGATCTCCACAAGAGAGGGGGGGAATATTGTATTGAGATCCAAAAAGAGAGAAGAAGCCATCTAGCTAATAACTATGGACCCGTAGGCCTGTGGTAAACTACTCACAACTCATCGGAGGGGCAAGGATGTTGATGTAGAGGCCCTCCGTGCTTGATTCCCCCTCCGGCAGAGTGCCGACGAAGGCCCCAAGATGGGATCTCGCGGATACAGAAGGTTACGGTGGTGGAAATTGTGTTCCGTCGTGCCCCTGGATGTTTTCAGGGTACGTAGGTATATATAGGAAGAAGAAGTACGTCGGTGGCCGCCCAAGGGGCCCACGAGGCAGGGGGCGCGCCCTATAGGGGGGGGTGCCCTCCTATGTCGTGGAGGCTCCGGTTGCTTCTTCACTTGCACTCCAAGTTCTCTGGATCACGTTCGGTGAGAAAACCACGTTCCCGAAGGTTTCATTCCGTTTGAACTCCGTTTGAACTCCGTTTGATATTTCTTTTCTTCGAAATACTGAAATAGGCAAAAAACAACAATTCTGGGCTGGGCCTCCGGTTGGTAGGTTAGTCCCAAAAATGATATAAAAGTGGAAAATAAAGCCCAATATGGTCCAAAACAGTAGATAAAGTAGCATGGTGCAATCAAAAATTATAGATACGTTGGAGACGTATCAGGCATCCCCGAGTAGGTAAATGATAAAAAGAGAATTTTTGATGCGGAGTGATACTTTGGCATAATTTCAATGTAAATCCTCTTAATTGTGGTATGAATATTCAGATCCGAAAGATTCAAGACAAAAGTTCATATTGACATAAAAATAATAATACTTCAAGCATACTAACTAAGCAATTATGTCTTCTCAAAATAACATGGCCAAAGAAAGTTATCCCTACAGAATCATGTAGTCTGGCGATGCTCCATCTTCCCCACATAAATTATTTAAATCATGCACAACCCCGATGACAAGCCAAGCAGTTGTTTCATACTTTAACATTTTCAAAACTTTTTCAATCTTCACGCAATACATGAGCGTGAGCCATGGATATAGAATGGTGGTTGTGGACAAGACAAAAAGGGAGAAGATAGTCTCACATCAACTAGGCGTATCAACGGGCTATGGAGATGCCCATCAATAGATATCAATGTGAGTGAGTAGGGATTGCCATGCAACGGATGCACTAGAGCTATAAGTATATGAAAGCTCAACAAAGGAAACTAAGTGGGTGTGCATCCAACTCGCTTGCTCACGAAGACCTAGGGCATTTGAGGAAGCCCATCATTGGAATATACAAGCCAAGTTCTATAATGAAAAATTCCCACTAGTATATGAAAGTGACAAAATGAGAGACTCTCTATCATGAAGATCTTGGTGCTACTTTGAAGCACAAGTGTGGTAAAAGGATAGTAACATTGCCCCTTATCTCTTATTCTCTCATTTTTTTATTTTTTTATTCTTTGGGCCTTTTCTCTTTTTTTATGGCCTCTTTTTTTTCTTTTTCGTCCGAAGTCTCATCCCGACTTGTGGGGGAATCGCAGTCTCCATCATCCTTTCCTCACTTGGGACAATGCTCTAATAATGATGATCATCACACTTTTATTTTCTTACAACTCGATATTTAGAACAAAATATGACTCTATATGAATGCCTCCGACGGTGTACCGGGATATGCAATGAATCAAGAGTGACATGTATGAAAGGATTATGAACGGTGGCTTTGCCACAAATACGATGTCAACTACATGATCATGCTAGCAATATGACAATGATGGAGCGTGTCATAATAAACGGAACGGTGGAAAGTTGCATGGCAATATATCTCGGAATGACTATGGAAATGCCATAATAGGTAGGTATGGTGGCTGTTTTGAGGAAGGTATATGGTGGGTGTATGATATCGGCGAAAGGTGTGCGGTATTAGAGAGGCTAGCAATGGCGGAAGGATGGGAAAAAATGCGTATAATCCATGGACTCAACATTAGTCATAAAGAACTCATATACTTATTGCAAAAATCTAGAAGTTATCAAAGCAAAGTATTACGCACATGCTCCTAGGGGGATAGATTGGTAGGAAAAGACCATCGCTCGTCCCCGACCGCCACTCATAAGGAAGACAATCAATAAATAAATCATGCTCCGAGTTCATCACATAACGGTTCACCATACGTGCATGCTACGGGAATCACAAACTTCAACACAAGTATTTTTTAAATTCACAACTACTCAACTAGCATGACTCTAATATCACCATCTTCATATCTCAAAACAATTATCAAGCAACACACTTTTCTTAGTATTCAACGCACTCAAAAGAAAGTTTCACATATCTTGAATACCAAGTATATTAACATTAAGCAATTTACCATGCTATTAACGACTCTCAAAATAATCTAAGTGAAGCATGAGAGATCAATAGTTTCTTTAAAACAAATATACCACCGTGCTCTAAAAGATCTAAGTGAAGCACTAGAGCGAAAATTATCACGCTCAAAAGATATAAGTGAAGCACTATGAGCAAAACTATCAAGCTCAAAAGATATAAGTGAAGCACATAGAGTATTCTATCAAATTCCAATTTATGTATGGCTCTCTCAAAAGGTGTGTACAGAAAGGATGATTTAGTAAACTAAAAAGAAAAGACTAATATAACACACGACGCTCCAAGCAAAACACTTATCATGTGGTGAATAAAAATATAGCCCCAAGTAAAGTTACCAATGAACGAAGACGAAAGAGGGGATGCCTTCCCGGGGCATCCCCAAGCTTAGGCTTGTGGCTATTCTTGAATATATTGGGGTTCCATGGGCATCCCCAAACTTAGGCTCTTGCCACCCTTTATTCCATAGTCCATAAAAGCTTTACCCAAAACTTGAAAACTTCACAACACAAAACTCAATAGAAATCTCGTGAGCTCCGTTAGAGAAAGAAAACAAAAGACTACTTTAAGGTACTGTAATGAACTCATTCTTTATTTGTATTGTTGTTAAACCTATTGTATTCCAACTTCTCTATGGATTATAAACTATTTTACTAGCCATAGATTCATCAAAATAAGCAAACAACACACGAAAAACAGAATCTGTGAAAAACAGAACAGTCTGTAATAATTTGTAACTAACGCAAACTTCTGGAACTCCAAAAAATCTACCAAAATTAGACGACCTAGAAAATTTGTTTATTGATCAGCAGCAACTGGAATCAGTATTTTATCACGTTCTGGTGATTTTTAACAATTCGGGCACTAAGCGCAAAGTTTCTAGAAATTACAACAAGATCAAATAACTATCATCCAAAAAGATCCAATAGGTTTAACTTGGCACAAACACTAATTAAAAGATAAGACCACATATAAACAGAGGCTAGATGGATTTTACACCTAAACAGAAGCAAAAGCAAAAACTAAAAAAAATAAAATTGGGTTGCCTCCCAACTAGCGCTATCGTTTAATGCCGCTAGCTAGGCATAAAAGCGAAGATAGATCTAAGCAGTGCCGTCTTTGGCACTAAACTCATAAGTAGCACGCATGATAGATTCATAAATTAATTTAACTTTCTTTCTTGGAAAGTGCTCCATGCCTTTCTTTAATGGAAATTGAAATCGAATATTCCCTTCCTTCATATCAATGATCGCACCAATCGTTCTAAGGAAAGGTCTACCAAGAATAATAGGGCAAGAAAGACTGCAATCTATATCAAGAACGATAAAATCTACGGGCACCAAATTTCTATTCGCAACGATAAGAACATCATTGATCCTTCCCATAGGCTTTTTAATGGTGGAATCCGCAAGGTGCAAATTTAAAGAACAATCATCAAGATCATGGAAACCTAGAATATCACATAAAGTTTTCGGATTCATGGAAACACTAGCACCCAAATCACACAAAGCAAAACACTCATAATCTTTAATTCTAATCTTTATAGTAGGTTCCCACTCATTGATACGTCTCCAACGTATCTATAATTTTTGATTGCTCCATGCTATATTATCTACCGTTTTAGGCAATATTGGGCTTTATTATCCACTTTTATATTATTTTTGGGACTAACCTAATAACCGAAGGCCCAACCCAGATTTGCTGTTTTATGCCTATTTCAGTGTTTCGAGGAAAAGGAATACCAGACGGAGTCAAAACGGAACGAAATCAACTGGAGAAGTTATTTTTGGAAGGAAACCCACCTGATGGACTTGGACTCCATGTCAGAAGATACGGGAGGTGCTCACGAGGGTGGAGGGCGCGCCCACCTGCCTCGTGGGGCCCCCGTAGCTCCACCGACGTACTCCTTTCACCCATATATACCTACGTACCCTAAAACCTCCAGAACAGAAGATAGATCGGGAGTTCTGCCGC
Source organism: Aegilops longissima (assembly GCA_021605205.1). NCBI lineage: Eukaryota > Viridiplantae > Streptophyta > Magnoliopsida > Poales > Poaceae > Aegilops > Aegilops longissima. Next base: position 596,469,408 of record CM038681.1, on the reverse strand, counting down.
CGCAAGCCTCCAGAGCCACGAAAAAGCAATCGGGACCCCTTTCCGGTACCCTGCCGGAGGGGGGATCCATCTCCGGTGGCCATCTTCATCATCCCGGCGCTCTCCATGACGAGGAGGGAGTAGTTCACCCTCGGGGCTGAGGGTATGTACCAGTAGCTATGTGTTTGATCTCTCTCTCGTGTTCTCTATCGTGTCCCCTCTGTGCCACGATCTTGATGTATCGCGAGCTTTGCTATTATAGTTGGATCTTATGTTTCTTCTCCCCCTCTTATCTCTTGTGATGAATTGAGTTTCCCCTTTGAAGTTATCTTATCGGATTGAGTCTTTTATGAGAACACTTGATGTATGTCTTGCAATCCACTTGATGTATGTTTTGGTGATCAACTTGCGGGTTTCGTGACATTGGGAACCTATGCATAGGGGTTGGCACACATTCTTGACTCTCCGGTAAAAACTTTGGGACACTCTTTGAAGTACTTTTATGTTGGTTGGATGAATCTGAGATTGTGTGATGCATATCGTATAATCATGCCCACGGATACTTGAGGTGACAATGGTGGGTGTCAGTGATATTCATCCCCCACCTCCCTCCGCTTGACGGGGGAAACCATAGGACCTGTCCGGGCAGCAGCATCGTCGGCGTCGCTTTCCTTCTTGGAGGTGCTGCTTGGTACGCGGCGGTTCGGAGCCTCGGGTCGTGGTGGTTCGTTTCTGGAGGGCATAGCGGTGGCGGGTCATCCGCCGTTGTCGAGCTGCCATCGTTGGCATTTGTTTCTTCTTTTTTTTTGGGCTTGTTGTGCTATTTGCCCCAACCTTTCTTGTATCGGTGTTGGTTGCTTGGAAATACAAAGCGGGGGAAACCATTTTTCGTTAAAACATAAGTTTTGACTGGGCATAAATGAACATCTCGCTATTGAACCATCAAATATTTCAGAAACCACCAAGAGGTTTTATAGCCCTAAAAAGTTTGATGGCACGAAAAGTACACGGCTCAAGTGAGTTCTCATATTAACTAACCGATATGAGGTGTAAAGAGGGATCTCGAACAATCACATTTTTTGTGAAAATTGTCGCTCATTATTATATGTCTAAAAGAATATTATTTAGAATTCCTTTCTCGAGTTAAACATTTTATGTGTTATGCCACTAAAAAAATGTTACCATCTATTAAAATTGTCACTTGTTGTATGGACGAACGAAAATGTTATCTTTAGCCACGTGTTTGTTTCAGGTTTATGAAGAGAATCCTAAAATCATATGTTGGTGATCCTTTAAAGCTTGTGTGGGTAATATATTCTATAAAAGCGTGATTAGCATATGTGTCGCTTGACACGTCAATGCGATGTCATGCAATGGGATAGTCATAAATGTTATCTTAGCAGCAACATCATGCCTTTTTGTAAAACATCATGTATATCTAGACGAATATTATTTACTACTATAGTTTGTGTTAAATATTGTATGGCATCATTGTCTAATATAGGGATAGTTTATACTCCCTTCATAAAAAAATATAAGAGCGTTTAGATCACTACTTTAGTGATCTAAATGCTCTTATATTTTTTTACAGAGGGAGTATAAACATATTTACTTTACATTATGCTTTTAAATATTCATATAATATTTTATTTTATTTTAAAATGAACAGGTGCAGCAACGCGCGCCATCATGATCTATGATCTAGTATGATTGACAACCGAGGACCAGCGACCGACACCCATCGATGCAAGCGCTATTTGGGTCGTGTTCCATTGTGGCGTCAGTGCGGGCGATGCGGCACTTTAAGCACTGATCATGACTAGTTTATCCGACGATAATATTAGTAGGAAACGATGAGAGAGAATTAGCACGCAAAAGACGGATTACTGGGATAGTACAGTAAAAAGAAACGGAAATTAGGTTCTCATTTTATGTTACTGGGATCTCATTTTTAATCGTAAACAAAAAAAAAACCTACACCAGAAAGTATTGCAAAATTTGTTAATCGTTAGCAGTCGGATTCAAACTCTGAACGCCAATGTGAATGCCCACATACGTTAACCACTAGGACACGCTTGGTTTGTTTATTGCTATTTGAAACTGAGTCCATTCATTCAATACAAACATTAAATATATATACTAGTATTATATACCCACTATAATTATTTGAACAAATAAAACATAGATTTGAAAAAGCATTCACAAATCCACGAATTGAAAGAAATCAAATATTTTCAAAAGATTTGCACCAATTGACAAAATTTCATTGAATTAGAAAACAATTTTTCCATAATTTAAAAAGGTTCACCAAATTTTTAAAAATCACATCAAATTCTAAAAAAGGTTCCTCAATTCTGAAAAAGGTTCATCGATTTTGAGAAATAGTTCATCACTTTTGAGAAAAGTTCACAACATAAAAAAGTTCACCGATTTTGAAAAAAGTTCATCAATTTTGGCAAAAAGTTCATCGACTTTGACAAAAAAGTTCATCAAGTTTGAAAAATTGTTCATCAATTTTGAAAAAGTTCACAAGTTTGAAGGAAACATTCATCAATCTTGAGAAAAAATTCATCGAATTCGAAAATGTGTTTTTTGTTTTTGTTTCTTCGGCGAGAGGCACGGTTTTGCTTCCGCGAGATGCACGGTTGTGCTTTCATGAGTGTCACGGTCGTGCCTCTCAGAAATGAAAAAACATGTTTTTTGTTTCTTTTTCTTCTGCGAGAGGCACGGCCATGCCTCTTTCGTAAAGGAAAAAACATGCTCCCGGTCTGTTTTTTCTCCGGGTTTTTTCATCCAGGTTTTTCGTGAAATTTTTCATCAAAACCTATTAACATGGGATCTAGTTTTGAAGATGTCGGCGCGAGGAATTCAATGATGAAAACGGTTCAAGACTTATACAGACGGTTTAAGAGATAAAACATTTTGAATAAACAGATTTACGAAAAAAGAAAAAACTACCAGGTTGTTGCGCGCCACTTGTTGCAACCTCAGAAAGTGTGAGTGGTATTTGAAAGGAATACTTCTTAATTAGTTATTTTGATAAATATGGTCCTGGTGCGTGCGGCAGGAAGATCAAGAGTTCTGGTGTGTCTGTTTGCGTGATGCTACGCTTGACGATGTCAAATCGCTGTGGAGGCTCATAGGCGGCTCTGTTATACTGTGCCTCCACAGAGCTTTACCGTCGCTGGCCGTTCGATTATGTCAATCGCATGTTTATTTGGATGTCGTGCTGTTTCTTTAGTGCCGCTGCTCTGTGGAACTATCTGGGCCAGCTGTGATTGTTTGGGCTGTAGGGGCTTCGGCCTATGAAGTATTAAACATGCTCGTAGCCCGAAAATGTAGGTTGGGTGCGTTAATCGTCCCAGCGGCCGTGACTAATCACGCTTTAATGTCTCCAAAAAAAAAACAATCACGCTTTAGTCTGTGAACTTGTTTTTTTTTTCTAAGCGGGGTCTCTGAACTTGTTTGAACATCAACGTTGAGTCAAATATCTTGCTGTTATAATTGCTCTTACTTATTTGTCCCGGGAAACATTTTTATATCCACCTGCTGAGCTAAATTGTGAGATTCTTCACCCGCAAAAAAAATATATATTGTGAGATTCCTGATCACTGTGGAAATTTTTGGAGTTAAGTGTTTTTTCTAGCCTCGTGTGTGCTGCACATGCGGACATGCCCATCGCCTTTTGGGGATAAGTCAGGTATGTCAAGAAGTATCTCCATGCATTTCTCACATTATGTGCATAACTATCCTTTTGATATATATTCTCAGGAAGTGAAAACATAAGTTTTGGCATATTGATTTGTAGCAAAATCCCTCGATAGCTCCTCATGACGCGCCGCCTCTCATGGCGGGCCGATCGCGACTAGCCTCCTCCTCTCGCGCTTCTCCTCCCTTCCTCCTTCATCGCCGCCACGCCCATTGTGGGCTGGCTGGGCGACGCTGATGGCGGAGGCCTCTGCCTTTCCCTCTCGGTGTCCGCCGGCTGGACGGGCGACCAGGCGGTGCTTCTAGACGGCGGCAGTCAGTAGCGGGGGGTTCTTAGCGCGAAGCGGGGCGGATTGGCGGGCGTCGCCGTTGCTGGCGGCGGGCGACGGCGGCGGCGTTAGTTGGCGGCGCTTCTGCCCAGACTGGCCCTCCGGCCCCATCTGGTCTGGCGGGCCGGCGGCGGGTGGTATGCCGTGGCTTCCGGAGGCGGGGAGAGGCGATGAGCGGCAGATGTCGGCGGCGCCATCGCCGCTTGCTTGCAGCGCGGGCGGCGAGGCTTAGCAGCCCGTTTGAACTGGCCGGCCGAGGTGCACGGCATGCCTCGCTGCCGCGTCCGAACGGCTACCGCGACGGTGCTGGAGGTTCTAGCCTCCCGCACGACGGCGGTGGAGGTGGTTCCCTCCCGTTCGGCTTCGGTGCTGCTTCTCCCTCCGCGGGGCGCTTCTCTCTGGTCCTCTTGGCGTCGTGTTGGTGTTCGCAGTGAGGCGGCGTGGGTGGCGGCGCAACCGCGATGGCACATAGTGGTGGGCGTCGGTCTGGCTGGTCGGCTCCAGTCCGTTGGGCGGTGGGGTTGGAGTGCGGGAGAAATCCTTGCCGGTTCTTCGGTTCCCATGCGGTGACACCCGCTGGTGCCACTATTCCTTCCTGGAGGGTGTCAGTGATATTCATCCCCCACCTCCCTCCGCTTGCCGGGGGAAACCATAGGACCTGTCCGGGCAGCAGCATCGTCGGCGTCGCTTTCCTTCTTGGAGGTGCTGCTTGGTACGCGGCGGTTCGGAGCCTCGAGTCGTGGTGGTTCGTTTCTGGAGGGCGTAGCGGTGGCGGGTCATCCGCGCTTTGTCGAGCTGCCATTGTTGGCATTTGTTTTTTTTTTTGGGCTTGTTGTGCTGTTCGCCCCAGCCTTCCTTGTATCGGTGCTGGTTGCTTTGGAATACAAAGCGGGGGAAACCATTTTTTGGTAAAACATAAGTTTTGACTGGGCATTAATGAACATCTCGCTATTGAACCATCAAATATTTCAGAAACCACCAAGAGGTTTTGAGCCCTAAAAAGTTTGATGGCATGAAAAGTACACGGCTCAAGTGAGTTCTCATATTAACTAACCGATATGAGGTGTAAAGAGGGATCTCGAACAATCACATTTTTTGTGAAAGTTGTCGCTCACTATTATATGTCTAAAAGAATATTATTTAGAATTCCTTTCTCGAGTTAAACATTTTATGTGTTATGCCACTAAGAAAATGTTACCATCTATTTAAATTGTCACTTGTTGTATGGACGAACGAAAATGTTATCTTTTGCCACGTGTTTGTTTCAGGTTTATGAAGAGAATCCTAAAATCATATGTTGGTGATCCTTTAAAGCTTGTGTGGGTAATATATTCTATAAAAGCGTGATTATCATATGTGTCGCTTGACACGTCAATGCGATGTCATGCAACGGGATAGTCATAAATGTTATCTTAGCAGCAACATCATGCCTTTTTGTAAAACATCATGTATATGTAGACGAACATTATTTACTACTATAGTTTGTGTTAAATATTATATGGCATCATTGTCTAATATAGGGATAGTTTATACTCCCTTCATAAAAAAATATAAGAGTGTTTAGATCACTACTTTAGTGATCTAAATGCTCTTATATTTTTTTACAGAAGGAGTATAAACATATTTACTTTACATTATGCTTTTAAATATTCATATAATATTTTATTTTATTTTAAAATGGACGGGTGCAGCAACGTGTGCCATCATGATCTATGATCTAGTGTGATTGACAACCGAGGACCAGCGACCGACACCCATCGATGCAAGCGCTATTTGGGTCGTTTTCCATTGTGGCGTCAGTGCGGGCGATGCGGCACTTTAAGCACTGATCATGACTTGTTTATCCGACGATAATATTAGTAGGAAACGATGAGAGAGAATTAGCACGCAAAAGACGGATTACTGGGATATGATTTTTGTTACTGGGTACAATAAAAAGAAACAGAAATTAGGTTCTCATTTTATGTTACTGGGATCTCATTTTTAATCGTAAACAAAAAAAAAACCTACACCAGAAAGTATTGCAAAATTTGTTAATCGTTAGCAGTCGGATTCGAACTCTGAACGCCAATGTGAATGCCCACATACGTTAACCACTAGGACACGCTTGGTTTGTTTATTGCTATTTGAAACTGAGTCCATTCATTCAATACAAACATTAAATATATATACTAGTATTATATACCCACTATAATTATTTGAACAAATAAAACATAGATTTGAAAAAGCATTCACAAATCCACGAATTGAAAGAAATCAAATATTTTCAAAAGGTTTGCACCAATTGACAAAATTTCATTGAATTAGAAAACAATTTTTCCATAATTTAAAAAGGTTCACCAAATTTTTAAAAAGCACATCAAATTCTAAAAAAGGTTCCTCAATTCTGAAAAAGGTTCATCGATTTTGAGAAATAGTTCATCACTTTTGAAGAAAAGTTCACAACATAAAAAAGTTCACCGATTTTGAAAAAAGTTCATCAATTTTGGCAAAAAGTTCATCGACTTTGACAAAAAAGTTCATCAAGTTTGAAAAATTGTTCATGAATTTTGAAAAAGTTCACAAGTTTGAAGGAAACATTCATCAATCTTGAAAAAAAAATTCATCGAATTCGAAAAATAGTTCATCTGATTTGGAAAAAGTTCATCAAATTCGAAAAAAAAGTTTATCAAATTTGAAAAAAAGTCCATCAATTTTTTTAAAAAATCGTTGAATTAGAAAAAGTTCATCTAATTTGAAAAAAATTCATATAATTTTAAAGTCCAACAATTTTTAAAAATATGAATGGATTTGGAAAAAAATCATCAAACAAGGAAGAAGGAAAAAATGAAAAATAAAAACGAAAAACGAGAACAGAAAAAATAAAAAAATAAAAATGAAAAATAGAAAAAAAAACGGCCGAAAGGATGATAAGATATAAAAATGATGGAACTTTGTGCAGAAGATTTCTCCTTTCTATAGAACCAATTTTATCAATCCGTGGAGCATAACCACTTTTCGCCCTGCACTCAATTAAGAATTTTTTATATTGTTCTCCAGCTTGATTCATGAGGGTGTAACCTCACTAATCTTTGCTAATTATATGGATTAATGTATCTCATTTGTGGAAATAAATTTGTTCGTGAAAAAAAGTTATTTGTGAATGTTAAAGAACAGAAAATCATTGAAAGAAGGTTGTACTTACTATAGAAACATTTGCTTAATTTGGTGCATAAGCACACCCTATTATGATATACTTACTATGGACTAGGCAGTGTCCACAAACTCAGTCGACAAAAACAGAGTTCTCAAAAAAGAAAAAGAAACAAAGTGATGGAAGTGGAAGAGAAACAAGGGTCAACATTTCTACCGTGATGTGGCACGTGGTGATTATTCTGCTCGCATAACCACTTTTCGCCCTGCACTCAATTAAGAATTTTTTATATTGTTCTCCAGCTTGATTCATGAGGGTGTAACCTCACTAATCTTTGCTAATTATATGGATTAATGTATCTCATTTGTGGAAATAAATTTGTTCGTGAAAAAAAGTTATTTGTGAATGTTAAAGAACAGAAAATCATTGAAAGAAGGTTGTACTTATTATAGAAACATTTGCTTAATTTGGTGCATAAGCACACCCTATTATGATATACTTACTATGGACTAGGCAGTGTCCACAAACTCAGTCGACAAAAACAGAGTTCTCAAAAAAGAAAAAGAAACAAAGTGATGGAAGTGGAAGAGAAACAAGGGTCAACATTTCTACCGTGATGTGGCACGTGGTGATTATTCTGCTCGGATCTGGTGTTATGGCTTTGTCGCCTTGGCATGGTCATTTGTGCACTTAGACTGGATCGGCGGCCCTGTCGTCCTACTGAGCTTTTGTGGCATCTCGAACTGCAACTATTGAAGAACCAATGTATTGAAGAAATAGTGTGGGGTGTTGTGATTGGGGGGCTAGGCCCTCCATACCCTAAGATAAGATAACACACGTATATGTTTGTCTCATCTGTGTGTAGGTCTTCACGCAACCAATCTGTACGAGACTGCAGGATTAGGCTGGATCATAAGCCTACCAACCATGAAGTTAGTCGTATGTACAGACGTGATCATTTTCACGATGTTGGTGGCGTTCTTAGTGCCATTCGTCAACCCTATTGGGGTTCATCAGCGCAACATGGTGTTTCGCGATGGTGGGCGTTGCATGTTATGAGCATCCTATGCTTACTTCCTTGGCTTTGCATGGGCATCGCTTTGATTTGAAATATCATGCAAAAAGCTCAAAGAATTACGCCCTTCAGAATTACTTACTAGAAGGGTGGTCCATGTGTTACCATGCTCATGTTTGTCTGCATGTAACAAGCTAGTTGGCTATTTAGTACTCCACATTATTAATTATGCATATGGGAGAGAACTAAAATAATTTGTGACATGCTACTTATTAAGTTAAATATGATATGGTATTACTCATGTGCATGGAAATTGTAGATGTTGTGGCATGCATGCTGTAATTCGTGTAATTTGTTAGTTCCAAGATTCAATATGTGCAACTTCTAATTTTGTACGTCAATTCTACTAATTTCTTTACATGTATGATACACTCAACGAACTGGCAAACTATATGTCATTGGGGCGATGCCTCCTCCCCTAGCGGGTTTGGTTCCTCTGTTGTACAACTATCGTTGTGCACGTGTAGTAGCAGGTAGAATATGTCAGTCATTATAATCCAATGGCTCTCCTTTCTCCCCCATAATTCTATTAATAACTAGAAATAAACACTCCCAGTGGTCCGAAGAAAAGTTTCGGCGGTGGTAGAATTGGTGCCAAGTAGATAAACCTGTCGCCAAACAGAATGTGGTGATACCCTCCTTGCTGTGAAACTCCTCCCACTTATCTTCCTTGTTCCACTAGCCCCCCACTCCCTTGTAGAATAACGAGACCAAGTTATGTTGATCCCAACGTGTTGTAGATGACCTCCTTTTGCCGAACTAACGTTGGCGGTAAATAGAACACATTGATAGTCTCCTTGGCACCAAACTCCTCCCGCACATCTTCCTTGTTCCTCCTGATCGTCCTCCTTGTAGAAAGAACGAGACTAAGATATGCTATTTGTAGATGATATAAGGGTACCCGTGATGTAGATGATCTTCCTTTGGTCTTCTTTCTCCTAGCAAAAAAAGAAGACATCAATCTTAGGGTATCTGCCATATGCTTTGACTGTATTCATGTTCTAGTGGGAGCAACAAATAATTGATGGACTGAGTTTGCTATCACAAATTACAAAAGAGAAGGTAAACACAAGGTCTAATGGAGAATATGAGTAACTCCAACGAAGATTCTAACACGTGCTAGCAATTTTGTTGGATTCGCAGGCCATATCACCTTATGATTGTAGTGTAAGCAGACAGACAAATAGGTTATGCCTAATTACTAATGAAGTTTGATTAAGTAGTATAATATGACTTGGAGAGGGACGATATGGAAACTTAGGTTGTTCACACTAATTGTCTAACTAGGTCACACGTGTCGTCGTGGACGAGTTACCGTATCACTACCTTGCTGTGTAGTACATGTACAAGTTAAAACCGTCTCTAACTGTTTGAGTCTTATCTTATTGGGGATCCGTCGAGTACATAAAGTCATGTGTTGTTGATAATCATCTACCATGTGAAGTTTGCAATGCACACCCAAATTAGAACACATTTACGACCTGATTGAGTTATAAAGTCAGTATGTAGCTCACAATCATATGAAAACATACACATATTTTGACTTTACGTGTTTGATACGATTTTACCGAAATCTATCTGAGAGATAGAAAGTAGAACATGTATGTGCCTTCATGGAACAGATAATGGTACTTTACTTATTTGGCTCGTTCCCTCGCTACTTTATACTTGTTGTGTCTCCATCGACCGAGTTAATTGGTATAATCATCTTCTTGTTAAAGCCACTTTACCTGCTCAACATTATCTTAGTGAAGCCCCGCTAGATGAAAAAACCATGTGCATGAAAACTATATTCAAGTATCAATATATCTACACTGTTGCTATAATTGTCAAACAGAAATAAAAACATTAATTGTTGTACTTTGTTAAGAGAATTATTGTACAATCTTGTTTCAAGGTATCATATATTCTATATACCTAAGAGAGTGATCCCGGTGCTTTTGATTATCTCAGCATGCGTCCTTCCACATCATCAAATTGTCGTAGCTGTTAGATTAACTAGATTGATCCACTATCATTCGTCTGATGCGCATGAGAATCCCCTACCATGCAACATGCATTAGTACATTCTAAGTGTTTTAAATTACACTGCTTCCACATCAACATGCATAAGTAAAGACCCACCACAACATGCAACCATGCATGGGAAAGAAAGCACATCAATCGCGTAAATATGCATGAAAATTTCCATTGTATCATGCTAGATATTTTACAGTTATAAACTAATCAAACACAATAAATCATATGTAATTTCAGCTTTAGTTCTCACATATTACTTTAAATATGCATGCTCCATACAATCCAATCGCATCGAAATGCATTGCAAAACATTTACGCAACAGCTTGTGGGGGTATCATCTAGTTAAATTAAAAAAAGAGACACATTGCATTTTGGATCTGCTGTAGTGTCCGAATGTGGTGCTGGGTTTTTGTGTACATAGTCCGACTTGTTGGGCGATAAAACCTGAGGTCTTCTATAACCCGTACCGCAGAGAAAAATGGCCTTGGATATGACTTGAGATTATCGTTCGAGTGTTAGAAATAAACAGGAATGATAAATCGTCTATCTAGATGTCCAGTCTAGGAAAAGCTACCACTTTTATCCCGGTCCTAACGTGCTGCTTGTAGGTTGTCACCGTCAGCCACCACTGGTAGCTCAGGCCATTCAACGCCGTTCCGAGCACGCACCGCCGTCCATCTCCGTCGATTTTGAAGCGGATCATGACATTCTCCATCTGGGGAGAGGGAAAGCTGTTGCCGATCGAGCTAGCTAGCGAGCTGCGATATACTTTGAGATCCACTGCCCCGGTCGGGGTCAACAAGGGACGACGGAGAAGGATAAAGAGCATGGGACGGTACCCTGCTTTCCACAAAAATTGTCCCTCGCAAGATCCGCGTCCAAACCGAGTCTCGAGAAGTACTCCCTCAGTAGTAGTGATCTAAATGCTTTTATATTCGGTTACAGGGGAAGTATATGTTATACCCAAGCAACATGAGGAGATGCGAGATCTATTTGACTGTGATCAAAATGTTTATTTATTCCTACAAAGAAAGAACACTTTGTACGTTATTATCCAGAGAAAGAAAATACTAAAATGGGTCAATGGATCAGCGTAGCGTATAGAGTATAGCATGCAGCTGGGTGGAGACGACAGAGGGTCAAACAAGAAAATTTAGCGCGAGCAACAGAGGATTTCACTGGCGCGCACAACGCGTATGAGTAGGACGGGCTACACCACAAACACAAAAGTCAACAACCGGCCAGAGGTAGGTCTTCGTGAACGCCCCCAAATTCAAACTCCATAGCTCCCTTTACCTTCTAGTACTAGATAGATAGACGAGGGACCGCCGCGTACGGCTAGAGCTCGACCGGGTCAAATCGACGGAGTGCCAAGGCTCCCCGTCGCCATCGTACGGACGCGCTCATGCAGTACAGCCGTCGGATAGCATGTCTCCACCACCACTGTCCAAATGAGCTTTCAGCAAAAAAGACAAATTGAATCAAAAAATTCTGAATCATTTTGTTGTGAAAGATGACTGAATGCATGATGTTCGTACTAAATTTAAGAACATTTGGACATCTAAGAAGATTTCAGCAAAAAAGACAAATTAGGATCTGTAAAAAAGCTTACTGTTTTGTACTCCCTTCGTCCCATAATGTAAGACGTTTTTTAACACTACACTAGTGTCAAAAAACGTCTTACATTGCGGGACGGAGGGAGTACTATTTAGACCTGATTTTGTCTTTTTTGCTGAGAGATGCTCAAAGCATCTCTAGCAGACCCTGTATAATGCCACGACCCATAAAATAACCGTCAAAATATGGGTCCGCGTGTGAAATCCTGCCAGACCAGACCCCGCAAACGTGCTCAACCCGTAAAAAAAATTTGCGGGCCGCAGCATAATTCCCATCCCAACCAGCGAAAACGCGGGTTCCCCCCTCGCCTCGTCGATGCCCTGCATATAGTGGTAGCGGTTGGCGGAAAACATTCGATTTCGGCCGTGCTTTTCCCCACCCACCGCCGTCTGTCTCCCCCTCGCCCCGCGCTTCTCCCCACCCCCGCCGTCGGGCCGGTGCCTACGATTCCGTCCAAACTAGCCGGCGGGATCACGCCGGAGGGCCGCCATACGCCCAAGCTTGCCCTCCGCCACTTCCGTCTGCGTCGGCGGGCCGGAAAGTTGCAGATCGGCTGTTGTTCATCGCGGCGGCCGGATTGGGCGTTTCCGGCTACTGGTGGTTGCCCCAAGCCATGGGGTGGTCGGGAGCACCCCGCACAGCCCCGGCAAAGCCCCAGCGCCACATGCAGGTACTGGTTCGTCCTGTAGCCGCCGTCATCCATTTGCCGGCAATGATTCGTCCGGCCGTCCGCCGGGCTCGGTGCTTGCGCAGCGGCTCGCCGGCTCGCCGATGCCGCTCATACAGTGCGACGACTGCACGCGGATAGTGGTGTGGCTAACTTCTAGCACGCCGAAGCACCCCGGATGGTTATTCTTCAAATGCGAAAAGAACGGGGTATGTTGTTGTTTCCATTCGGCTTTGTCTCGCCCTATTCGTTTCAATATCGATAGCTTGGACGTCGTCATGTGTGTAGGAAGATGGATGCTCATTTTGGTTCTGGGAAGGAGAATAAATTGATTTATTGATAGAAAGAAACTTAATATATGCTCGTGCAATCCTTAGTAGAATTGAGGCTAATGATGTGGTTGCATGTGCAATTTGAGAAGAAACTAGAGGGAAAGCAACTTCTACTTCTTTAGAATCAAAAAAGAAGAATATAGAATGCAAGATCAAGAATCCGCAGATCATCAAAGAAGGCATGGAGAAGATATTGGTCCAACTAGTGGGAGCAATTATAGAAGTTCGATATCTTCTAGAATGCATATTTGGGGTTCTTGTTTTCTTTGGTCTTACCATTCTAGCAAATATTAGGTGAATTACTATGTATCAAATGCCATTGAAGAAAATAAAAAAGCATAGAAATGTGTTTTCTTACCTGAAACTGGAATGCAAATTTCGGATTTGCGGGCCGGCGCAGGCAACGGCCGAGCAGACCCCGCAAAGCCGACCCGTAAAAGAGCATATTCTGTAAATATCCTTTTCATGGGTCCATTTTGCAGGGTCTGACTCTGCCGCGGCCCGCGCCTGCCCGCAAAGCCGTTTTTCCGTGAACTGTATACGAGTTTTGTGGGTCGGTATTATACGGTGTCTGCTAGAGATGCTCTCAAATGCCCAAATGCTCTGAAATTTGGAACGAACATCACGCACTCATGCATCTTTCACCACAAAAAATATCAGATTTTTTACTGTTCACTAGATGCATTTGAGCTTGTGTTCCAGATTGAATTTTCGCTATATATCCAGCCTACTTATAGTTTTTCTTTTTCTTTTGCAAGCTCATGCCTCGTTGTAAAAACACTGTATGGACGATTGAATTAAAGTTATGCATATATACGACCTATTATTTTCCTCCTCGAATGCGAACAAGCATGTGTACCGTATATTGAAGGAGGAAAAGTTATGACACCCAGCCATGTTGTCACAGGAGAGAAAATGATCCAACCGATACAAACACACATACCTCGGGATTAGTTTGCATATATAACGTCCCCAAAAAGGCATCAAGATCGCCATGCAGAGAAGCCAGCTGCCTAACATCCAAACCCTACCCCTCCCGACCCACTCCGCCTCTCGATCGAGCTAACAAGGTAGAGGACCGATAGGAACAGAAAGAACAACTAGTTCTCATAGGAGCCCACGTGACCCGCATGTGCAAGTTTCCAAAGCGCAAATTCAGCATAGATTTTTGCCAACATTGGGTTAGAAGGCATGCTTTCCTGTTGAAAACCTGACTGTTCCTCTCGAGCCATATGTGACGGGCAGACAAAGGCCAGGGCTGCCGTTGAGAGAGAAGACCACCAAGATTAAAGAGTTGCATCCCGTTATGAGTGAAATGATGCATACATAGGGAAATCAGAGTATTATACCAGATTTCACGTGCAAAGGGACATGCGAGGAGGAGGTGCGTGGTAGTTTCAGGTTGCTCGTAGCACAACACATAGCTAGGGGTGATCCAGATGCCTTGCAGCCAGTCGGTCAACAGTCCATAGGCAATTCTGTAGGGCAAGCTAGACGAAGAATTTGAGCTCAAACGGCGCCAATGAAGACCACGACTCATGCGCGCACGGGATGAATTCTCTGCCAAAAAAGGAGCCATATGTCAATCTGGCAGAATATCCACCGTGAGAGGTTAATTAAGCGCCAGGTTAGGCCGTCTTCAGAATCTTGCAGGGCGAGGCGTTGAATTTGCATCCAGAGCACAAGGAATTCTGCGATGGCACGGAGCGGATTCCTTTGATGTCATCCACCCAAGCTTCATATGGTAAAGCGTTGGCCACATGCGCCTCCGGTTGGCAGGTTTGACGAATGAGAACAAGCTAGGGGCAAGTTGCTCAATGCTATGTCCGTCCAGCCATCGACCCGTCTCGAAGTTGATCTTGGTGCCACTGCCAGCCGAGCACTTTAGCGCGGCACCGAAGATGCCCTCTGCCTCCTTGATGACCGTCAAGGGCAGACCAGCTATTGCTTGTCTTCGCCAACTTTCTCCATCCAACGCCAATGCACACAAAGAGCTTGGTTGAGTAAGAAAAGTTGTGAATGCTTAGACCGCCATATTCTTTAGGAGAGCAAATGGGACTTTCAATCCATCCTGACCTCCGGTGGCTGTTGACTTCAACAGCCACCGGAGGTCAGGATGGATTGAAAATCCCGCAGTTGAGGCCGGTTCGGCCGTCATCGAGCAGCTCCAGACCAAGAAAACTCTTTCTTCCACGGGGGGCCAATTAGGCTGCCCCCAAGCGCCTAACAACACACTAGAAGTTGCACATGCAAGGATGCACCCAACCAACATGTGGTCAATCTTTTTGATGTATTGATGCGGCAAACCACGTCGATCAAGCCGATCTTAGGTCTAGTGCTATCTTCATGGCCAACCGTAGTAAGAACTTACAGCTCAAAGGTGCCCTCGAGTCTCAAATAACTTCGACAACTAGATCCTCCCAGCGGATAGCAAAGAGCGCCTTTTAGGCCAATCTCACGCAGAAGTGGCCAATAGATCTGGCCCAAGAGATTGAATCCTCAGTGGCATTGTTCTTGTCTGGCCAGTGTGAGGCACTCCCAGGGAGTGTGACGCCCCCGATTCAATCGTACACTAACCATACACGCAAACGTGTATGATCAAGATCATGGACTCATGGAAAGATATCACAACACAACTCTAAAAATAATATAAGTCATACAAGCATTATAATACAAGCCAGGGGCCTCGAGGGCTCGAATACAAGTGCTCGATCATAGACGAAGTCGTGAAGCAACAATATCTCGAGTACGGACATAAGTTAAACAAGTTTGCCTTAAGAAGGCTAGCACAATCTGGGATACAGATCGAAGAGGCGCATGCCTCCCGCTCGATCCTCCTAACTACTCTCGGTCGCCGTCGTCGGTGCACGTAGTAGTAGGCACCTCCGAGTAGTAGTCGCCATCGACGGTGGCGTCGCTCTGGGCTCCATCGTCCGTCGCAACAACCGGGTAAAGAAAGGGGAAAAGGGAACAAGGCAACCGTGAGTACTCATCCAAAGTACTGCAAGCAAGGAGCTACACTACATATGCATGGATATATGTGTAAAGGGCCATATCGATGGGAATCTGCAGAATGCCGTAATAAGAGGAGATATCTAATCACGTCAAGACTACGCTCGGCGACCTCCGTCTTGCAACATGTAGAAGAGAGCGGTCAAGTCCTCCAAGTAGCATCGTATAGCATAATCCTACCCGGCGATCCCTCCTCGTAACCACGAGAGAGCGACCACCGGGTTGTATCCGCACTTGGAAGGGTGTGTTTTATTAAGTATCCGGTTCTAGTTGTCATAAGGTCAAGGTACAACTCCAAGTCGTCACATTCATCAAGATCACGGCTATTCGAATATATTAACTTCCTGCGGTGCACCACATAACTCAACACGCTTGATCCCATTTGCCGGACACACTTTTACGGATCATGCCCTACCGGAAGATCAACACGTCGCAGACCCGCTAGGCACAACAGATAGGTCAACCTGCGGCCTAAACCTAAGCGCAGGGTGCAGGCCCATCGCCCATAGCACACCAAGACGTTGCGGGGCGGCGGAAGCGCACCTAGCCTAGCAGTTCGGTCCAAACCGGCGCCGCCGCTCGTCGATGGCGTCACGAAGTGCTTGGTGATACCACGACGCCGAGTGCCCATATCTTTCCCACGAGTTGGTTAGTGCGTATAGACCAAATGGCGGACTCGGATCAAATACCAAGAACTCGTTAAGCGTGTTAAGTATCCGCGAACGCCGAGCAGGCCAGCCCACCTCTCTCCTAGGCGGTCTCAACCTACCACTGCCGCTCCGCCACAAAGATCCACTCATGGTGCTCCACCAAGGCCCGACTTTAGTCTCCACATGTATCATGTATAAAGTATATAGTATATACCGAGATCACCTCCGAGTGATCTCGGCCCAATAGTATAGCACAATGAGACGGACAAGAGTGTAGGGTCACCGATGGAACACTAGCATCCTATACTAAGCGATGGGATAGCGGTAAAGGTAACAACAAGAGTAGCAAGGATGTGCCATGTAGCAAGATAGGATTAATCGAAAGCGGTAACATGCTACACTACTCTAATGCAAGCGATATAGAGAAGAGTAGGCGATATCTGGTGATCAAAGAGGGGCTTGCTGGTTGCTCGGCAAGAGAGAGGGTCGTCAACGCCAGTAGTCGAATCGGGGTCACCGGCGGTTTAGGGTCTCTGGAAAGAAGTAACTGTGGGGACACAATAAATAATAGAGCAATCAACGATCGCGGTGCTAGAGGCGACCTAACGCAATAGGAGGTGATCTGCGTGAAGGGAAACATCCGGAAAGTATTCCGGTGTTTCGTGTTTTCGAACAGATGAACCGGGGTGAAATGTTGCATGTTCACTATGCTAGGGACGCGTGGCGGACGAACGGGCTGCGTATCCGGATTCGTCTCGTCGTTCTGAGCAACTTTCATATAAAAAGTTTTTTCATCTGACTGGCGGTTTATTTTCTATGATTTTCCAAAGTTTTAAATAATTTTCTGTAATTATTATATTTAGTTTAATCCGAATTGACCAGGTCAATTTTGACTAGTCAAAAGGGCAGGTGTGGCCCACATGTCATAGACTATTTACCTAAACAAATAAATAAACCTAACTTATTTAAATGGAGCCTACATGTCATCTACTACTAAACTAACTTAGCACTAAACTAGTACTACTACTAACTAAGCCTAGCAACTAATTAAGTAAGGGCCGGCCTGGGCACAGCCGTGCACACACACTCACGCTGTCACGCACACACACGTTGCACGCACACAGCACACACACACACGCTCGGCCATGGCCACGGCCATAGCCGAAGCCACCGCCGGAGCAACAAGCAGCGACAGTAGTAGTGCAGCAGCACGCATCCAACATAGAAGAGCAGCGGCGGCACAAAGCAAAGCAGCAGCAGCAGCTAGCAAATAGCAGCGGGAGCAGCAGCTACGCAAGGGACAGCAGCAGGCGATTGCAGGCAGCGACAGGGGCCGAGCAGCGTCGACAAGAAGCAGCAGTATGCCGCGGAACCCACGAGCAGCAAGCGGTTGCGGGGGCGCGCGTGCACGCGCAGATGGGCGCGGGGCGCGGTCGCGGTGGCCAGGGGGCGCACGGTCACGGACTGGCGGGCAGGGGCACATGGTGAGGAGCTTGGGCTCCCTTCCATGGCGCCAAACACGGTGGGGGTGACATATGGCGCGGAACTAAGCGGGAAGGGAGGGGATCCGGTGGAGGGACTCACGGAGAGGCCGCAGACGAGCTCGGGGAGGCCGGGGACGGTCGGGTTGGAGCGAACCGAAGAAGAGATGGCGGCGGCCGTGGCGAGGAGACGACGGCGATGTCGAACGTACGGGCCGCCCCGGCTCGATTTGGTGCCCGGGACGGACGAAGACGGCCACGCTGGACCTCCTGGACTTGTTCCCGAGCGCCAACGTCGACGATGGCCGCGGTAGCAACGGCGAGAAGCTCGGTCACCACGGAGCTCTCAAGCCCGAAATCGAGAAGAAGAGGGAGGAGGTCGATGGGGAAACAAAGGGGAAAGAGGGAGGGCGATCTAGGGTTTCGCGGGGGCGCAGTTGTAGGGGGTTTGGGGGCCTGGATGGCCTCCACGCATCCATGGCAGCCATGGATGGCGGCCACGGCCCCCCCGTCTCCTGTAGCGATAATGAAGGAGAGGGGAGGTGGGCTGGGCTAGCCATTTGGCTAGATGGGCCAAAGGTTCATTAGTTTAGGTCCCCTTCTTACCTTCCTTTTTGTGTTATTTTCTTTTCAATTTTACAATTAGTTGGACCACAAAACAAATTTTGTTATAAATAAAACTTGGCCCATAATTCATGCACAACATTGTGCCGTTGCACAAAAGTTTGGATTCGAGTGGAGCAATTAAAATTCCTATTTGAATTTAAACGTGCTTATTGAAATCCCGCTAATGCACTAAAATATTCCTAGGGGCAAACCAAAAATCCATTTAATGTTGGTTCCTACATGTGAATTACTTGGTGAATATTTGCAACCTATCGAACATTTTAGTGTTGCAGTTTGGAGGAATATTAATTTTGACTTTATTGTAAATTTTGAATTGAACTCGGTTTGGACCCAAGTGAGGTTTAGTAAATTAATAGCGATGACATCCACCATCCACACGCCATGCAGGGCATTCACCACCATGCAAGCTATCGGGGTGTTACAGGGAGCCAGAGGCTTCACAATTTCCTTCCTGCCCAAGTTCACGCCAACATCCACCATCTACACGCCATGCAGGGCATTCACCACCATGCAAGGCATTCTCATGTGATGGAGATATAATTACGAGCCAATGGCGTAATGCCCAGGAAGGCCACCGAGCAACCACCAACAATCCTTGTTGTTGTTGCTGCCTGGAGGAGTGTAAGAAACTAGTGGGCGGAACCCGGATGATGAATTCATCCCAAGGGTGAGCTGAATCCACTCGCTAAAGCCACAATCATCTCGCGCGAACTACAAGGCTAAGCCAGATCATATTAGGCATTCACCGTCCTTCGGCTATCTACGTCATACATACAACTTCCTAGGCCATGACATAGTTGCCACCATGCGCAACTTTCTGCCTACATCGCAAGAAGTTGTGGCAAATTTTGGTGATGTCAAACAATACTTTGGGTGAGAGATCTAAAGTGATAATCATTTGAACTTGTACTACGGAGAGCATCAATTTAACCATGATACACCTCCCTCCATTTGACAGCATACTGCCTTACACACTAGTAACTTCTTGGTGTGTCGATCCCTCCTAGAACTAATTAGTCGAGGGTTCTTAAATGCCCAACGGGAGTCTCATGTATTTGCAGGGGAATGACCACACACCCAAGTATCCTGTACCTGGTAACCAACATTAAAACCTATGGTGGACAGCTAACAGGCATGCTCACGCATTTTGTGCGGTTGATCCGTAGACTCAAAGCATCGCGAAAACCATCTAGGATTGTAGAGAAAACTTCAACATCCATGGTCTACGTCTTGATGAAGATTATCAAGTCATCATCAAAGAATGTCAGCCTTAGGTTAAGACTAGAATAGGCAAGTGGTGCTAGCATGCCTTCCCTCAAGGAATGCGACTGTTTGTATCATGTTGGAGACTCTTGGCCCATAAAATCCATTCATGTGTTTTCTGTATGTCGATATTTGGGTATTTCATATTGGGACGAAAGGGCAACAATGGTCGACCAATTAATCCCTCGTCACATTGATGAACATCTAAACAATTACAACATCACACACTTTAGATGCTTGATAAAATCACAGTGAAGCCCCCCTAGATAAAAATAATATGTATGCAACTTTGGGTTGTTCACTCTAACCGTCTAACTAACTCACATGTGTTGCTGCGAATTGAGTTACCATATTACAATGATTCGTCTTATATTTGAGTCCCATGTACATGTATCAAAATTTATGCTCTTCTTATGAATCTAGATAAAAGTATGATCGATTGAGGCACGGGAGACACCGGCTCACATTTGTATATGTATCCTTCGACTTTGCTTGTTTGTCTATTTGATATTATTTTACAGGGTCATAATAGATAAAAATAAGCGCCTTCTGGAACAAATTATGATCTTTGTGTTCTTTCTTTTGCTTTACTTACTATTACCAGTCAAGTGTACATGAATTATCATCTCGTTAAATCAGTTTAATTGCCAACTTGATCAATAATAGAAAGTTTTGCTAGATAGAAAAAATATGTGTTTTTTTAGAGATGGAGATGGATCTCTATAATTTTTACTGTAACCATGTAACTAGCTGACACGCATTGTGTGGACCAAGTTACCAAATCACCTACTCATGATGATAGTACATGTACAAGTTAAATCACTTTATCTGTTTGATTCTATCTTATTGGAGTCTCATCGTTCACATTTTCTTTGTAATCAGCTAGTGAAGTTTTCGTTGTCAACCGAACTAAAATACATATATCATAGTTGATTGAGTTACCATAGTCAGTAGCTCACAACCACATACATATGTTTTGACTTTACGTGTTTTATACGATTTAACTTAGCCTAGATAAATAAGAATAATTTACATGCCTAGATATATCGTCATTGGTTTAGTTACCATTGAACAACGGATCTTCTACGTGTTCAATCTACTTTATTTATTTGGGTTGCTAGCTCACTCTAGCTACTTTACTCGTGTGGCCACCGATGGATCGAGTTATAAGAATCATCACCCCCTAAAAGTCACTCTTGCTCTTGACACGATTTTAGTGAAGTCCCACCTCATTGAAAGCATGTGCTCAAAACTGATATGCAATTATCACTATATAAATTATAATTGCTATAATTCCTCAAATGGAAATAAAATGATAGTATCTTTTTTGCCATCTAAATTGTTTTGCAATGTCAGCATGTGATGTCTACTACGCAATTTTATTCTTGTAGACACGTGTTGGGCCTCCAAGCGCAGAGTTTTGTAGGACAACAACAATTTTCCTCAAGTGGATGTCCTAAGGTTTATCAATCCGTGAGAGGTGTAGGATGAAGACGGTCTCTCTCAAACGACCCTGCAACCAAATATAAGAAATATCTTGTGTCCCCAACACCCAATACAATGGCAAATTGTATAGGTGCACTAGTTCGGCGAAGAGATGGTGATAAAAGTGTAATATTGATTTTAGAAATTATTTTCATAATCTGAATAAATAAAAACAGCGAGGTAGTAATTAGTAAACGGGCACAAAAATGGTGTTGCAATGCTTGAAAACAAGGCCTAGGGTCCATACTTTCGCTAGTCCAATCTCTCAACAGTGCTAACATAGTTGGATCATATGATTATCCCTCAAAGTGGAGCAAAGAATCACTCCCGAGTTCCTATTAGCGGAGAACAAAAGATAGAAATTATTTGTAGGGTATGAGACCACCTCAAAGCTATTCTTTCCGTTCGATCTATTCAAGAGTTCGTACTAAAATAACACAAAACTATTTTTTCCGTTCAATCTATCCTAGAGTTTGTACTAAGATAACACCAAAGCAAGTTCATATTCATAATACTCAATCCACACAAAGAACTATAAAGAGACCCCGAAGTTTCCGTTGGAGAAAAATGTGCATCAACCCCTATGCGTAGATTACCGCAATATCACCGCAGGAATTCGCGAGTTGAATGCCATAACATATATCAAGTGAATCAATAAGATACCCCAATTGTCACCTCAAGTATTCATACCACAAGACATATATCATGTGTTCTCATCTTTGAATATCCAATCCGACAAGACAAAACTTCAAAGGATAAAGATTCAATTCATCATAACAAGAGTATAGAGGGGAGAAACATCATATGATCCGACTATATTAACAAAGCCCATGATATAGATCACGAGAAAGAGAGATAAAACACATAGCTGTTGGGGAATGCAGTATTTATTTATTTTACCTACGAACACGCAAGATCTATCTAGGAGATGGATAGCAACGAGCGGGGAGAGTGTGTCCACGTACCCTCGTAGACCAAAAGCGGAAGCGTTTAGTAACGCGGTTGATGTAATCGAACGTCTTCACGATCCAACCGATCCAAGTACCGAACGTACGGCACCTCCGTGTTCAGCACACGTTCAACACGATGACGTCCCTCGAGCTCTTGATCCAGTTGAGGACGAGGGAGAGTTCCATCAGCACGACGGCATGGCGACAGTAATGATGAAGTTACCGGCGCAGGGCTTCGCTTAAGCACTACGATGATATGAACGAGGTGTTAACTATGGATGGGGGGCCGCTACTGCTAGGAACAATTGATGTGTCTTCTAGGGGTGCCCTTCCCATGTATATAAAGGAGGGAGAGGGAGGAAGGCAGCCTATGGCGCGCCCAAGTAAGAGGAATCCTACTTGGGCCCCTAGTCCAATTCTGCCCCCCTACTATATTTGGACAAGGAGGAAAGGAAAGAGAGGGAGGGGAAGGAAGTAGGAGTCCTACTTCATACTTTCCTTTTCCTCCTCTCCTTTCCCTTTCTTCCCATGTGGCTGGCCCTATAGGGGGCGCACCAGCCCCTTGTGGGCTGGTGTGTTCCCTTACTTGGCCCATTAAGCCCATATCTTTGCCGAGGTTTGCCCGGAACCCCTTCCGGTGACCTGGTATCACCCGGAACACTTCCGGTGTCCAAATACCATCGCCCTATATATGAATCTTTACCTCTCGACCATTTCGAGACTCATCATCATGTCTGTGATCTCATCCGGGACTCCGAACAAACTTCGGTCATCAAATCATATAACTCATAATACAAATCATCATCGAACGTTAAGCATGCGGACCCTACGGGTTCGAGAACTACACTATTGGAATCAGCTTCTTTTCTACCTGCCATGGCGGACGGCAAAGGCATGCATCATGGACGTAAAAATGTCTGGCTGAACGAGTGCCGGCAAAGGCCTTCTTTGACGTCTGCTTCATAGAAGCTGACGTCAAAGGGTTGTGCCATCCGCCATCGGAGGCCAACAGACGGCAAAGATCATGAACGGCAGTGGGGTGGGGTGACGGCCGTTAGCGGTTAACGACGTGCTTTGCCGTCTGTCAGCGGACGACAAAGAGGCAAAGCTCTTTGCCATCCGCTGACAGACGACAAAGAGCTCATCTCGGCTAGCACTGGGAATTTGCCACGTGGCCAGCTATGCTGTCTGCCAGCGGACGGCATAGCTGGCCCTGTTTGCCAGGCCTATTTGGGCACTTTGCCGTCTGCCAGCGGACGGCAAAGATTCGAAGGTCTTTGCCGTCAGCTGGCAAACGGCAAAGTGCCCAAATAGGCAACCCAGTGTTCCCAGTTTCTACAGGTAGCTACCACGTGGCCTCTTTGCCGTCTGCTAGCAGACGGCAAAGAGGCTATATATCCCCTGTTTTTATTTGAATCCATTTAATTTGACAGGATTTCATACACAGATATACATACATACATATCAAACATATCCAACAACATATAACAACATGTCCATCAACATATTTCATCAAATCCAACATATCCAACAACATAGTTCAACAAAGTCCATCCTATCCAACATATACATATATACATACATATCCAGAAACAAGTTTCCAACAACATATCCATATAGACGTACATATCCAAACAAGTTCCCATAAACAACAATGAAGCACCAGAAGAATAGTACACTCCATCAATGCAAGCTTCCTCATCTAAAGCAAATCTGCAAAATGGGAAAGATGAAAGTTAGAAGAAGAAGAAGAAGACTAGCTAGAAGAAAAGGAAGAGGAGGAAAAGAAGAAGAAGAATTTATCTTCGCTTTCTTTCTCTCCTCTTCTATTCTTTATCTTCTTCTTTTCTAACTAATGTAGGTAAAAATGCCATTTTTGGGCTAAGGTAGGTAAAAATGCTAAGTGTGTAGGTCAATTTAGAGCTAAGCTAGGTAAATAGGTCATTTTGGAGCTAACATAGGTTAAATGGATCATATTGGAGCTAACATAGGTAAACTTGGTCATTTTTGAGCTCACATAGCTAATTATGCCATTTTGACCTAACTAAGCTTATTGTGTCATTTTAGAGGACAACAAGCTAAGTATATGACATTTATGAGGCTAGCAAGGTTATTATTCCATTTACGAATAAAAACAAGTAAGAAGAAGAAAAGAAGAAGAAGAAGAAGTTCTTCGTCTTCTTTTCTTCCTATTCCTTCTTTTCTTCCTCTTCCTTGATTTTCTTCATCTTATTATGTCATTTGTGGACTAAATAGGCTAAATTATGTCTTAACTGGACTAAAAAGGCTAAATAAGAAGAAAAATACCGTTATCACGGAAGGGAAGGAACGGTCGGAGCTGCGCTAGTGGCAGACGGAGGTGAAGGACCGGTCGGGGTTCCGCCATTGGCAGACGTAGAAGGATTGGTCGATGCTTGTCGGGAGGCATGCTGCACCAAAGATCATTTCCAATAATGTCTCCTTAGAATGATGCAACTGAAATGTGAATACTAGTAACTAACGACCATTCAAATCAAACTCACCGTGGTTGCCAGAGCAATCTGGGGCATCGGCGGAGGGGTCTGACCATTTTCCTCGCACATGGTCTGCACATTTGATTCTCACGAGTCAGTCATATTAGTTAGTAATGCGAACATTACATGCATGATTTGGCTAATATGCATGAGAAACGTACCACAAGGAGCTCGTATAGGGCCCGGTGAGATGCCTCGTTCCGGTTCCTCTCCTCCTCCAACAGCTTAGCCGTCCTCTCCTCCAGCTCCCTCTCCCTCTCAGATGCCTCCATTTTTGCCTCCTCCAAAAGCGCATGGGTGTTCAATCTCTCTTTCTCAACCAATGCCTGCAACAGAACACTCCTCGTTAGCATTGTAATCATCGATGGACGCACGCACAATGTAATGGAGGAAAGGTGAGAGAGTCCGTATGACTAACCGCCATGGCGAGCTCCGCGGGCCGTGCACGAGGCGTTATCTCATGATCACAGCTACTCTGGCGCTTCTTGATCTGCGGGAGAGTCCTAGGACAACGTATCCATCCATCACCAATGGCTATGGAGCCATGGGACCTCCCACCACCAGATATCATCACCAGCTCTGTATCAAAAGGATCCTGGCTCGGGTTAAAGTCCTCCTGAGGGAGTCCCGGATTAGGGGGTGTCCGGATAGCCGAACTATAACCTTCGGCCGGACTCCTGGACTATGAAGATACAGGATTGAAGACATCGTCCCGTGTCCGGATGGGACTTTCCTTGGCGTGGAAGGCAAGCTTGGCGATACGGATATGCAGATCTCCTCCCATTGTAACCGACTCTGTGTAACCCTAGCCCTCTCCAGTGTCTATATAAACTGGAGGGTTTTAGTCCGTAGGACGAACAACAATCATACCATAGGCTAGCTTCTAGGGTTTAGCCTCTCTGATCTCGTGGCAGATCTACTCTTGTACTACCCATATCATCAATATTAATCAAGCGGGAGTAGGGTTTTACCTTCATCGAGAGGGCCCAACCTAGGTAAAAACATCGTGTCCCTTGTCTCCTGTTACCAACCGCCTAGACGCATTCGGGACCCCCTACCGAGATCCGCGGTTTTGACACCGACATTGGTGCTTTCATTGAGAGTTCCTCATGCGTTGCCATCGGGAAGGATGCCTCATCCCGTCTTTAAAGACGGCATTGTTGCTAAAGGAGCTTTGGCTATCGGCCAAACTCTCCGGCTGGGCGGTTTTCTTATGACCACCTGTTCGGCCGCCGCGCCGACGATGACTTCTCGGGTCATCAAAAGCAATCTTCACGTCAACTCGGAACTCGCCGAGCAGTTAGATCCGATGGAGCTCTCTTCTTTAAATGAGCTCTTGGATCGCATCGCCGCCCTGGGAGTCGCCACAAACTACGATCAGATTGGGCCTAAACCCGATATGAGAGAGATTAACTCTCCCCAGGTCACCCATCACGTTGATGTGGTGGAGGAACAATCGGCGACCCTTCATCTATCTTAAGGACTAACTATGTCCGGATTACCAATCCCTCCAAGCTGGATACCCGCGGAGGGGAGGACGTCACTCAAGACCTAAACTTAGAGTCATGCAACGGGCTAGATTCAGTGGACAACATCCAAGAATCCAAGCTTCCGAGTTCGGAAACTCCTTGTCCCTCGAGCCTCAGATTGGGTGGGGTTTCGGATCTAATTCCACCCACCCACCCGAACATAGGCGGTCTATCCAATATTAGGCAAGAGCCCGAAGAAACAGTACATCATTACTTGGCGATTCCTCCACGGTTATGAACAGGATAAAGGATCGCCAGAGGAAGACACAATTTCATTCTTCGCAATAATTGCACGGACAAGGAATCCTCAACGCCATAGGTCACCGTGAAATTACACGCTTTGCTGACTTGGCGTCCATAATACGAAAATCTTGTCGCGATGGAAAGCGGTGGAAAACCAAGTAAGATTTTGGGACAATCCGGCCCCGAATACAAATCCAGTCTGAAATAAAAGGGTGCATTATCGCCAATCACCCGGGTTAAACACCAAAAAACAAAAACCCCCTACGGGGCATGGAACCGTACTGGAGGGATGGCTCAACGGACCCTATAAAATTCATAGTACAGAGGGCGTCACACCAACTCATAGCCTTAGAACATGTTGGATACTCCGGCAGGTGGCCAAAAGTGGCGAAGAACTTCTAACCCAAACATCCACAGAGCACCAGCCCAGGGATACCAGTACGGTATTAACAATCTTCGAGACTTTCGCATCAAACAATATACGAAAACAGACACTCCGCAGCCTTGCCGAAATCTACCAAGTAGCAACAATAAATCCATGGGGTGACACGGCTATTACCTTTAATGCCAGTGATGAACCTAAATTCTGAACAGCCCGAGCACCAGCAGCATTGGTCCTCAGTCCAATAGTGGACGGCTTTCGCCTTACCAAGGTACTCATGGACGGCGGCAACGGATTGAACCTCATTTATGAGGAAACCCTTCGAAAAATGGAAATAGACTGGAGCCGCATTGAGCGAAGCAACACAACCTTTAGAGGAATAATACCCGATCGGAAGCGTCTTTGCATGTAAAAATCACACTGGATGTGGTGTTCGACACGCAGGATAATTACAGGTCCGAGGAGGTCACGTTCCAAGTGGCCCCGTTCAGCAGCGGATACCATGCTCTATTAGGGCAAGAGGCATTCACAATCATTCAAGCTATACCCCATTATGGGTACATGAAGCTCAAAATGCCCGGGCCCAACGGAATAATCACTCTTGCTAGCGACCCAGACATAGCACTCCGCGCAGAAAATAAGACAGCCGCACTAGCCCTTGAGGCACTATCCGAAGCCCTAGCGGCCGAGGAACTGATCACACAAGGCCCACGATGAACAAGGACGATATGATACTTGATAAAAGATCCAAGTCCACCTCCTTTAAACCAGCGGACGAAATAGTCAAATTCCAAGTCCACCCAACGGACCCTACAAAAACGGCCTCCATCAGGGCACAATTAAACCCTGATGTAGACGCCGCACTATGAGAATTCCTACGCGAAAATTGGGACATCTTTGCCTGGCACCCTTCAGACATGCTAGGAAGCCCACGCCAGCTAGCCGAACACAACCTAAACATCCTAAAAGGATTCAAGCCAGTCAAACAGGCCCTTCGGCGTTTCTCCAAACCTAAGAGACAAGCCATGGGAGAGGAGCTAGCCAAACTATTGGAGGCCGGATTCATCAGAGATATAAAACATCCGGACTGGCTAGCAAACCTGGTGATGGTACCAAAGAAGGACAAATCCTGGCGCCTATGCGTCGATTAATATGGCAGAGCCTGATCAAGCCGCAACGACATTTATCACCCCATACGGCCCATTCTGCTTCAACACAATGCCCTTCGGGCTCAAAAACGCCGGCGCAACATATCAGCGCATGATTCGTACATGTCCGCAAACCAGATCGGCAAAGCAAAGGAGGCATACGTAGATGATGTGGTCGTCAAAACCAAGCATGTCTAAACTCTAGTAGATGTCTTGAGGCTCACATTCGATAATCTCCAACATATGACATCAAGCTTAACCCGGAAAAATGCGTTTTGGTACCACCGGAAAGCTCTTGGGCTTCATTGTATCCGTAGAGGAATTGAAGCAAACCCAGCCAAGATCCGAGCTCTGTCACAATTGGATATCCCAAAGGACCTCAAACAAATACAAAATTGATCGGATGCGTGGCGGCTCTAAGCCGCTTTATCTCCGTTGGGGAGAAAAGACATTACCCTTTATCGCCTCCTCCGTAGCCCAACACTTCGAGGGCGGATGCCGCCACGGCCGGACTCGAAGAAATAAAAGCCATATTGGCAACAAACCCGGTTCTGGACGCGCCCAACATGGGCGAACCAATGCTATTATACATCACGGCAACTCATCAAGTTGTAAGCGCGATGCTCATTGTCGAACGAGAAACGGACGGACACAAGTTCCCCCTTCAAAAACCAGTTTACTACGTGTCCACTGTCCTCACTCCATGCAAGTCACGGTATCCGCATTATCAAAATATAGCGACGCGTGTTTATGGCATCCGGAAGCTGCGACACTACTTTTAAGAGTGTTCGATAACGGTAGCCTCCAAGTACCTCTTAACGACATTATAAACAACCGCGACGCGACGGGCGGATTGCCAAATGGGCCATTGAGCTCCTCCCATTCGACATAACCTATAAGCCACGGCGAGCCATTAAGTCGCAAGTTTTGGCCGACTTAAATCGCCGAATGGATCAAGCCGAACTCCCTAAAGAGTATGGCACATATTCCAACTGGATCATGCACTTCGACGGCTCCAAAATGTTGGCTGGCACAGGGGTCAAGGCGTCGTTCGACGTCCCGACAGGAGATACAGATTCAATACATACTCCAGATAATGTATACGGACTCCAACAACGCAGGCGAATCGAGGCCCTTCTACATGGTCTCCGGATGGCGGTATCCATGGGCATTCAACGCCTAGAGGTGCGTGGGGATTCAACCTCGCGATATCCCAAATAAATGGAGACTTTGATGCCAAGGATCCGAAAATGGCAGCTTATCGCAACGCCGTCCTAAAAATGTCACTCGGTTGAAGGGCTTGAATTTCACCATATAGCCCGGAAAACAATCAGCAAAGAGACGTCTTGGCACGCATTGGCGCAAAGCGATCCGCCCCCAATATCTTCTTAGAGGCTATTCAAGCCATCCAGTATTATGGGAAGGAGTCCGGAAATAACAGCCCGACCCAACAAAGACCGCCTTTGCGACACCGAACATTCGACACAATTGGAGGCTCGCCAACGAAGTAACATCTTCAGCCCACGTAATAATGGCAGTCATTTCCCTGTGGACGGAACCATTCCTAGCCTACCTAACCAGGCAGGAACTTCCCGAGGATCAAAACGAGGCACGCTGCATAGTGCGGCGATCTAAAGCCTATAAAGTCCATGGGGGAGAGCTTTATAAGAAAAGCACGATCGGAGTCCTTCAAAGGTGTATCTCCGAAGAGGAAGGGCGGAATCTTCTGGCTGAAATTCATGCCGGACTCGGCGGGCACCACGCCGCAGCTCGGGCCCTTGTAAGCAAGGCCTTCCATACAGGATTTTATTGGCCGACGGCCCGGGCAGATGCTCAGGACTTAGTCCAACGATGCGTCGGTTGCCAGCTCTTTGCTAATCAAAGCCACATGCCACCCACCGCCTCCAAACTATACCCATCACCGCCCTTCATGGTGCAGGGGCTTGACATGGTTGGACCCCTTAAAGGAGGAACCCACAAGCAAAAATACCTCATCGGTCATGGTGGATAAATTCACCAAATGGATAGAGGCCAAGCTGTTAAGGCGGCGAATCCGGACGATGATAGACTTCATATCGAGGGTCGTACACCGTTCTGGCGTCCCCACAAAGATCATCACCGATAACGACCACGAACTTCATGGTCGAGGTCAAACTCGTGCAAAAACATGGGCATCAAGCTCGACTATGCTTCAGTCTATCACCCTCAAACCAATGGTCAAGTCGAGCGAGCAAACAGTCTAGTCATGAGCGGCATCAAACCCAGATTAGTGCGGTCCCTCAAGGAATCTAACACGCACTTGGTAGAGGAGCTCGACTCCGTACTCTGGGGGCTACGGACCACGCCGAATCGCACCACCGGATTCACACCATTCTTTATGGTGTACGGCGTAGAGGCAGTTCGGCCCTGCGACATAATTCATGACTCACCTCACGTGCGCATGTACGAAGAAAGAGAAGTCGAGCTCGGTCGGCAGAACAGTTTGGACGCCTTGGAGGAGGAGCATGATGTGGCAAAAGCCCGTTCCGCATTCTATCAACAGCAGGCTCGAAGATACCAAAGCAGAGAAGTACGAGCCAAAGCTTACAATGTTGGCGAGTTAGTTCTATGCCTGCCGGACAAGAAAAAGGACAAATTCAAGCCCAAATGGGAAGGTCCCTTTATTATCGACCAAGTCCTGGCCGGTGGAGCGTACCGTCTGCGAGATGCATCGGATAACCGACTCGAGCCGAACCCATGGAACGCAGCCCGTCTCCGAAGATTCTACGCCTAGCGCCGGATTCTGAGTTCGTCTCCTTCCTTTGTCTATTTTTTACACATTAGTTGTCTTATATTTCTCTCTTTCTCCCTCCTTTTCTCTTACAGACTTTAAAGGCGCGTTCGCGCATTGTTCGCACAAACTTGACGCGCTATTCACGCTCATTATACCTGGGGGCTTCTTTAACAGAAGCTTATTTGTACGGGGTTTATGCCTAACACATGTGTAACGCTTCCGCATGTACCTTTTATTCACCATTATATGCATCGATATGACTTAAGTTTTGGCCAAGTTGGGTTGCTGGCTCCGTGCTTACCCCTCGTTCCCGATTGTTCGGCTAGGTGGTAAAGGAGCACCTCTGCGATTATTCTTGGCGGGTCACCGGATGTGTACCTCAGATCGGGTGAAGCGAAATCTAGCGTTCTTAAGGGAATATTCGATCGGTGAACTAAAGATGATTTCTTGCTTATCTATCTATCTGCCCCGATGCTTTTACTCTTTTTGCGGTCAGGACATGCACTTTAAGGCATGCCTCCCGTGAAAGGAACCCCTAACAGAACTATTCTCCTGGAAGATGTTTCTTGCTAACCATGTAATATAACATAACTAGTTGGGCACTTGTGCATTAAAGCACTAATGACCCCGCTTTGGTCTCCACGCATGCCCCGGTTCTTACATAACCGTGAGGGTATTAGGACACACTCCGGACTATAGGGTCCCGAGGTTGAAGCGAAAAGGTCCGCCATGACAAACGGTCTACAATCCGGCTAGAAGGCATTTTTACATGTCATATTCAATTACATAGTCAATTTGACTGGGTGTATTCCTCCTCAATACCATCTAATAGGCTGTCTAGTTTACAGTCCTGTTGGGAATACTTTGCGGCCAATTCTACTTGGCCGTACACTAAGCTCACAGGGATCTCCTTCCCATCGGGCCCCACAGGTCCAACCTCGGCCATGCGGTTTGGGTCAGCCTTCATGTACCGCGTCTTCACCATGGCCCATGCCTCCCTGGCGCCTTGACGGCAGGCCGATATCTTCCATAATCGGAAGCGTCGCCGTGCTCCGTTAAGCCTCTCCGCAAGCTCTCCAAGGCCTTCGGGCAGGGAGACAGATGGCCACAAGGCCTGGGCGACGCCCTTCATCACCTACCGAACTCGTTCGTGCAGTTGTAAGAGCTCGGGAAGAAGGTCACCCATAGAACCGGGCATTTCCTCTACAGGACGACCTGTGAGCATACCTACAGACATAACTTTGTTAGTCGACTTCCTCGCCGAACTCTTTTTCAAAGTTCGTTCAAGCACTTACTAAAAATGTCGCGTCGAACCCGTCGATTCTCCTTCACGGAGTCCGACAGCTGGGCACGAACATCTTTGAGTTCCTCGTCCAGCTGGGTGTTGGCATCTTGGAGATTATTCTTCTCCTATCTCACCCTCGTAAGCACGCTCTCCCCAGCTTTTAACTGGCGCAAGAGTTGTTGCTTGTCCGGATCTACTCCGGCGCCATCTGCAATGATATTGTCAGATTTACACATACGCCGCACTTCACAACATACTTATCTTTGAAGCATATATTACGGAGGGGTCTCCTTGGCCACCCTACAGCTGCTAGTGCGACCTCAAGTTGGGCCTTGCACTCTTCCGGCTCACAGGACAATTGGGTATTCTTTTTGTAAGATCTGCATAACAAATGATCCTTAAATCAGTTATTCTAACTATTTCAAGTCTCGGGGACTCTTGGTATATATAACCATCAAATTTTCTCACCGTATGTCTTTCACATCTTTGCTTATTGGCTCGCTAGACCATTTTGAGCGGCACGGAGGTGCGCATCTCCAATTGAAGGCATCCAATGCCTCTTGGGAGAAACATGCGTCACGAAGAACTGTCCGGCGACGCTTATGATTCATGGCACTCTCCACCTCGGAATTTGTGGCAGATAGTCCGTCGGCATCCTCTATCGGAGGAGTGTCCGACGCACACCTCATGTTCGCCTCCGCTTCTGGACCTGGCTTTGGAGCCTGGCTGGTGGAGGCTCGATTGGCAGCCTCGCCAGATATAGTCCGGCGAGCGCTCTTTTTCCTGAAGGGAGCATGAGCGTTAGTATATCTTTCGGGAATAAAACTGGGAATAAGATGGCATGCCATACCGTTGCGCCGACGTCTCAATCCGGACCGCACTTCTTTTCAGCCTGCTGGGCCTTGCTGCCCCTTGTTGGCTAGCCACCGCAGGCTCGGCCTTCCACCTCAAGGGCTCCCCTTGCAAAACACCATTGATATACGGTGGTCAAAGATAAGCACGGATGGATCATTTTCAAAGTATTGGGACTTCGGTCTCGATTACGTGAGGCTGAAATATTCCGGTAATCGGCCGTAATGGCGACCAAGGCATTGTCGATGCTCGCTTGGTAAAATACCCCATCGATCAGCTCCACGGATAGGTCCGGATCCTCTTGGGAGGCCGGATCGAGGGACCGCTCGGATCCTCGGGTTGTGGAGGAGGGCTGTTTATATCCTTACGGCCGGTGCAATTCTGCATCGAAATCACAAAATAAGGTACTTAACTATGGGAATATGGAGCGGATGGGCATAAAGAAGTGTCCGCTACCCGGCTTGGAGGATCGTACATAGAAAATCCGCCAATGGATTGGCGTGGAGGAACTCCTCCTCTTCTCCCTTGTACAATGCGCATAAGGCCTTCGTCGAGCGACAACCGATCCGGCCCTTACGGCCGCAGCGAGTGGCATCATCCTCCTGTTGAAATCCCACATGGGGTGGCCTCTATCTTTGAAGCGGCCGCACCCGCGATAATGCATGTGGCCATGACCCGATCATGGTCATCTGAATGAGCTAATAATCTTATCCGGCTCATCGGTAAAGGACGTCCTGTCGTTTTCCTTCCGAGGGCTCCTTGGGCGCCAGGCTTAGGCGCTTCTTCAAAGGAGCATTATTGAACTCAGAAGGCCGATCCAAGCAGGTCCCAGAGGGACATCTTCTATATAAAACCATTACGAAGGCCGGTCTTGGACGCCTTCTTGAGGTTCCGGATAGATATTCGGTGCGGCGATGCGCCATAGTTCGCTCGCCCACTTGATATATTGACCCCTCCCGAGAACGGGGCACTAGGCGAACAGCTTCTTCCACAACGCGAAATGAGCCTCGGCGCCAAGAACAGCTCACAAAGGGCTCTGAAGCCCGCAATATGCAATACGGAGGCAGGTGTAAAGTTGTGCACCGGAGGCAGTAGAACTCAGAGCCCCGGAGAAACGGATGAATTGGAAATCCGAGCCCTCTTATTAAATAAGGGACAAGGCATACCCGCTCTCCTTTGGAGGGATTGGGGACACTCTCCGCCTGCTTTCCGCCATTATAGGTGGCGAGTCCGGATCGAACCGGGACCATCAAGGCCGGGGGAAGAAATCCCTTGGTTTGGAGCGTCACTAGCTCGCTATGTGGGACGGAACATCTCTCCCAATCTCCAGGCTGAGGGCTGGGAGGGCGAGAGGAGGAGCTGCGTCGACTGGCCATGATGGAATGGATTTCCGTCGGATGCGCTCTGATGAATGCTCGCGAAGGGAGGATGGTGTGATTCGGATCTGAATCCTCGTCTCTTTTATAAGGCAGCATATTTGCGCAGCTAGGGGGGTAAAAGTAAAAACACCCTATCTTTTTGCATTCGTTTGACACGTGGAAGACGGCCATTATTGGGCGTTGAAGCCAAGGAGCACAATATTCGCGAGAAGTCGGACACTATTCAACAGGTACACGAATTTGGAGAAGAACCCGCCTTGCAATGCCGAAGACAAATCTGCTACCGACTCATCATCATTGAAGCCTGGTTCGGGGCTCTTGAGGAGTCCGGATTAGGGGTGTCCGAATAGCGAACTATAACCTTGGTAGGACTCTGGACTATGAAGATACAAGATTGAAGACTTCGTCCGTGTCCGGATGGGACTTTCCTTGGCGTGGAAGGCAAGCTTGGCGATCTGGATATGTAGATCTCCTCCCATTGTAACCGACTGTAACCCTAGCCCTTTCCGTGTCTATATAAACCGGAGGGTTTTAGTCCGTGGGGCGAACAACGATCATACCATAGGCTAGCTTCTAGGGTTTAGCCTCTCGATCTCGTGGTAGATCTACTCTTGTACTACCCATATCATCAATATTAATCAAGCGGAGTAGGGTTTTACCTCCATCGAGAGGGCCCGAACATGGGTAAAAACATCGTGTCCCTTGTCTCCCGTTACCATCCGCCTAGACGCATAGTTCGGGACCCTCTACCCGAGATCCGCCGGTTTTGACACCGACACCTCCCCTTTCCTCGCCTTCCCCTTGTCTCTGTACTTCATGAGCTTGTGGTGGGAGGAGATGTTGATGAAACTCTCTGGATGATCTAGGTCAGACTCCAAGAATGGCTTGGCCTTCTTGTACGTGGCAGTATGGGCCATGCCATAGAGGTCGAACAGATTTGGCACAGGCTTCTTGTTGTGGCGCGCCTGAGAGAGAGGAACAAAATATTAGTTAAGGGCTCAAGCTAGCATGAAGAATGATATTGCTATGTAAAAATAGGTCATTTTGGAGCTAAGTAAGGTTATTATGTCATGAATCATGTAGCAAACCGCATACCCAGTGATCCCCATACTCAAACAGGTTGGAGCTCCCTTGATGGTGTGGCACACCTTCCATTTGGTCACGCTTATCCTTGGCCCTATGGTGTTTGACTAGTCATTGGGAAGAGCACCACGCATCCACCAACGCCTCCCAATAGTCCATCTTATCCGTACACTATCTCGGGGACACCTAAGTTAGTCAAGAGAAATTTCAGCGCTACGCCTACGAATCAAATCAAGAAAACTAAGTTCAAGGCCTTAAGAATAGGTAATTACCTGCATGTACTTCTCCTTACTCAGAAACTTGCCGCGACATTCATCTTGGCCCTCCTAATACCCTTCGAGGCGTAGTAGTCTCGAACAGCCTGCACCCGATCCTCGTGCCGTAAGTTTTGAAGTAGGCGCTTACACTCGGCTTTGACAACCATAGACGCGGCCTCCTGCTCTCCCTCAGAAACCCTGTAGAAGGTCTGCAATCAAACAAGACAACATTGATTAGTACGATCACTAGGTAGTGTTGATTTTTAATTCTGTAAAGGAGAAATTACCCAAAACCGACGGAACACAATGTCGTCCACCATCTCGCAGAAGACACCGGCGACCATCTCCTGCGGCGGGGATGGGGCAACCGAGTACAGCTCCCAGCTCAGTGCTAGCTGTAGAACCTGACCCTCACCGGGCAACGTGACCCATCCAGGGAAGTGCTGCCGGTAAAGCACACCAAGGACCTGGTTGGGCCTGCGGACACCACGAGGTAAGCTTGTCCTGTGCGCCAGGGTTGGTTCGACGGAGTGGCAGCACGGACCCCTTGATCCAGGTCGGCATGCGCGGGGCGACAACATCGGCCTGGTATGATCCGAACTCATTGTGCGGAGGTGTCGGTCGGTGCGGTGGCTGTCGGCCTAATCTGCATGTAGAAATTGTTGTGAAAGAGACGCCCCTGAAGTACTCATGCAACTTCATGTGGAAGGTACCACATAAGCTGCTTGTCACATCAATCCAATCTCGATGGACGCGAAGCAACTGGTAGTGCTAATTGCATCAGGGAAGCACATGAAAGTGAAACCATTAGTGAAAGTGTAGACGGCCTCCAAACTTAATTAAATAATGGAGAAAAGAAAGATCAAATCTCTCGATGACTGCGCTGAGATTGGTCAGACCGACGCCATGTACGAGGGTTGGTAAATTTTCTCTGCAAAAATAATGCAGCACAAAGGAACATAAAATATTCTCTATATAATAATTTACGTGGTAAACAAATAGCTAAGAAAAATAAACCTAGACGGCGATGATCGTGGAGGACCATAACAAATAAAGAAACATCGGTCGAACTTTGATCGTTGCCCGAAGTAATGCTAGTTGGACTGCTAGCAATCATCAATACATGAAGTAGTGTTTGCAGATCAGATCACAAGGACCGTGCTTGCAAAACAAGTATTCAATTAGGTTAGAAACACTCTAGGTGTCGGGGATAATACCCCGCGGCGTAAACTGGCTGGAAGTTAAACCCGGCCGGACTGGACGACTCACTAAGTGACCCGCCCGAGCCTGGCGACTTATGGGTAACCCGACGAGCGGGTCAGAGGAACGACAAGACCTGGTGGCCCCCAAGGCGGTTTATGGATGGCCGGATCATGTTATGGTGGGCCGGTTTAAGAGAAAAGTGTAAGGAATATTCTCCTACAAAGGAGGCAAGACTAGGACTCCACTTGTAATATAGTAATCCTAATCCTACTAGGACTAGTCATGTAACCCGCCCCTTCAACATATATAAGGAGGGGCAGGGCTCCCTAGAGAGGGACATGCAAGAAGAAACAATCTCTAGGTGAGCCAATTTACGACGACTCCCACATGAGCATAATGAGACCTAGCCACAAACAACATGTAGGGCTATTCCGGATGATGTTTCCCGGGGCCCGAAGCTGTCTAAATCCTTGTCTTGTGTGATGATCCAGCTCGCGTCTCTTGTTCCGATCAACCCCTCTCAAGCTACCGCATAGATGCGCTGGCCTCACGACTAAGTCCTCACACTAGGACATCTGCCGTGACAATTCCACGACCGTTGGCGACCACCGTAGGGCACGCACACGGTGGTATTGAGTTTTTGGAGGGATTTTTAAGGGATCAAGAAGCTCGCGGTTAATCAGATGAAGAAGAACATGTGCAATCGGATCTACATCATCGATGAGCAG
Organism: Aegilops longissima; assembly: GCA_021605205.1. Lineage (NCBI taxonomy): Eukaryota > Viridiplantae > Streptophyta > Magnoliopsida > Poales > Poaceae > Aegilops > Aegilops longissima. The sequence goes on along the minus strand of CM038681.1, from coordinate 596,431,705 downwards.
CCGCCTGTTTGAGCATGTACAAGATTGTGAGCAAGAGATTTTTTTAGGGGTTACCCGCTATGCGGCCACCGCATAGGCCATAGAGATTCGCCGAGTCCAAGTCGGGATGCGCCGTCGCAAGTCGTCGAGACCGACAAGTTCTTTGCTGCTGATTCAACTCATAAACAGAGATGGAGATTGATTCTTGGGCAGACAGTTCGCCGAGGTGGACACCCGTTTCTGCTGCGCCGCCACTGTCAAATCGCAGGCCATCTCCGCACACACGCGTTCAAGTCCATCCAGCTGGTCCAGCAACAGTAGCGCTGTCACATCTTGAAACTACAGGCCTGCCACCCACGTGAAGGGCCAAGCACCAACGTGAATTAAAAGCTAATATCCAGAAATAAGGATGGCAGTCACTCCCGGGCTCTCTCAGTGATTAGGGACTCTCGGCCGTCCATCTCGTTTGCTTGATGAGATCTAGGCCGTCGGATCGAGCCTCGGGAGGACGCAGGCCGTAGGATCGAAGCCGTGCGACTGTAGGAATGAATAGTTACCGTCTCGCGGTAAAAATCTCGTGCCACCGCGTGTAATTCCAGCGCCCCCCGAGGGCATTTTAGTCATTTCACTATTGGGTATAAAAAGTGGGCACTGCCGTGGGATGACCTAGCCGCCACCTCCCTCTCGCACTCGCGCCTCCCCCGCCCTCCCAGCTTGCCGCCGCCTCCTCTCCCCTCCCGCGCGCCTCCTCTCCCCTCCCGCGCGCCTCCTCTCCCCTCCTGCCGCCGCCACCCACCGCCTCGAACCGCGCCGGAGCAGAAGCAGCAGGCCATGGTGGCGCAGCAGCAAGCCTTGCGTGACGAGCAGTAGCGGAGGGAGGACAAGGAGCACGACGGCGGCGGTGGCGGGGAGCGGCAGCAATAGGCCAAGGCGGCGCTGCCCTTCTCCGCCATGTGCGTGCGGATCTCCCGCGACTCCTACCCCAACCTCCACACCCTCCACAACGCCTCCAACGACAGCCTCACCGACGCCGCCTACGTCAAGATCTTCGAGGGCGACTTCGGATACGTCCTCGACGACGTGCCCCACCTCGCCGACTACCTCCCCGTGAGCAGCCACCCCTCCCCTCCCCTGCTCCTCGCTCAACCGCTCGTCGGCTCGTGGCGATGGGTTCTGTGCGGTGCAACTTTAGCTACGCGACTGTCAGTGGGGCGGGCGTGAGCAGCGAAATTGTCCGGCGCGGGGGATTACCCATGTTTTGGCGTGCAAGCCTGAGAGCCTGCAGTGTGGCTGATTAGTCAGCCACGATCCACAGATAGAGGGAAACTCTGATGAATACGTACTAGCAAAGCTGTGCAAAATCTATGAATTCTGTTTTCGTTCCTTACTGTTGGTGTCGTCTGCTTTTGGGAATGGGATTGTTGATTAGGCAGCAGGCAACAATGATGAATACTAGCAAAGCTATTGCTATTCTGTGGATTCATAGTTCCATAAGTTATTGTCGTTGGCTCTGCTTTTGGGAATGGGAGATTTGATTGGGTAGAATGGACGACATCGATACCGGAGAAGTAGTAGTCTGTTAGTATGTATTGTCTGCTTGCTTCTCCCTGCCATTTTCGGTTAAATTCGTGAGCCAATTTACTAGAATTTGTAGAAGTTGGTCTTTTTATATTTGCCCAATCGCGGTGAATTTGTTTTGTTTGAAAGGTGAAACCATGATCCATGAGAATTGAGCTTATGGTTTGTTGTTTTATTCCTTTTGCAGACATACCCAAACCCATTACAAGACCAACCAGCATATTCAACTGTCAAGTAAGGCTTCTCCTGCATACATATTGTTTATTTGATTTTCTGCTCTTTGGTAAGTCTCTAAGTATGCATGCTGTATATGTGACACTGGAACTTCTGTTCTTATCGGTATCAGGCAATATTTTGTCAACGAAGATGACACCGTACCACAAAAGGTATATGTAGAGTGTCACTCAATGTTTTCAATCTGATGTTGTGGTCGACGGTGGATTTACAAGTAGCTATATTTGCTATTGCAGGTTGTTGTTCAAAAGAATAGCCGCCGGGGGGTTCATTCCGTCGTGCTGGACCCCGTCAGAGGGTATCACTTGCACCTCTTTTGGTTATTGACTGCATCACTTGCGTCTTTTCTGACGGAAATATTTGTACTTCAATCTTGTTAGGTTAATTTTGAGTCAGATGAAGTGAAAGCATACATTATAAGTTGTGGAGGCCTTTTCCCTGGGCTCAACACTGTTATCAGGGAGCTGGTGTATGGCTTGGTGCACATGTACAATGTTAACAACATCTATGGAATACTGGTTTGTGCCATACTGCCCTATTCTAAATGGCCATGTACATCCTTGTATCTTTGTCTGTGCCTTCAGTCAAAAGAGACAAACAATCTAATGACCGAACTATACAAACAATCTATGCAATACAGGTATGTGCCCTGTTCTAAACGTACAATGTCAACAAAACCATAGGACTTGTCCCTCCCATAGATGCTTGTATAAATGTTACTCTCGCATTTTTGTACATGTCTATCTAAATTTGTCTTCTGTTAAAAGGACTCACCAGGTACCTTAAGATCTCTATATTATGGTCACACCATATCAAACGTTTCAGATTGCAATGCATCTACTTCTTGACTGGATCTACCATATTATACTGAAATAACTATAAGATGAATTATACCTGCTGTGATTTTTATTTTATTTTTGTCAAATATTCTCTTCAGATTTCCACGCGCCACCCGCCCTTCGCATGTGTAATCACTTAAAGTAAACTGTCTTTTAAATTGAATTCATTATTCCAAGACACCCTGAATAGAATTGAGCAGAACACAAAACCAAACTCCGAGCAAGAGATTTCAGTAGAGCTATGAGCCTAAGTAGAAATTGTGGAGGAAACTAGGTAAAAAAAATGTTGCATATTGATATGTTTTTTTGGGTAAATAGGCCTATGGTAGCATCATTTATAGGTAATTATAAACAAAAGGGCAAAATAAGCTTTGTTGTTATATGCTGTTGAGTTTTTAATGGCTATCAAACACAACATAATGCTTTTGTGTCTTCTTATAAACACACGCCTTTGTTGTTTCTCGCCGTTTTCCTTTAAATTACGTATATGTGTACATGGAATGCTTCTCCCTGTACTTAACTAGATTCCCCCCCTGTTTGACAGGTTAATTAATCCTACATTTCAGTATCAAGGCGCACCTCTTGTCTCACCGATGATGCAGCCTGGGCATCACTTGCTCTCAGCTAGCTAGGTAAGTACTGCAGGGACTCTGCTGCATTTCAATCACTTGATGTTTGTCTACCATGGAGTAGAGTTTAACACCGCTCCGCATGATTTGATGATATTCTTTTTTGAGCATCGGCTCTGGTGCATTCTTACTCACCACCGGGTACTTTGAAGCTAATAATGTTCCAGATTGGTGGCATTCTGTTTGAAAGCATGCTGGTTTGGTTTTGCAGCAGATTTGACTTAAATAGTGGTTCAGTTTTGCCTTCAATAGTGGTTTTGCAACTAATTATTTGTTGATCTATTGGTTTGATTGGAAACAGGTGGGGTCTTCTGTTGAGCAGACTACCTATAAGAATCGTCAGCGCCTTTACCTATCAGAGCAGGTGACCTTCAAAATTCCTCAGTTTGAACACTTAGACAAACAGTTTTTTAGCATCTACAACTGGTTATTAGGTTTTGTTACATAATGAGTATTTATATCCCCTTATTTCATTTTTCTTTTCTTTGTCTTTGCCTTGACACTAAATTGTGTATGTGTTATTTGCAGGTACTAATCTTGGTGTGAGCTCAAGGCAATAGGCAATTCTGAGGGTAGGCAATCGTCATTAGCCAGGTAGTTGTACATGGTCTGGTCTCTTAGCATAATCTGAAAGTATCTAATGCAGTACTCAATATTAGTAGTCATTTAAAAAACATGCCAGTGTCTTGTTTGTCATGTCCATTCTATTAATCTAGAAGAAACCGAGAGCATACACTCACACTTTCATTGAACCCAAATTGTTAACCTGGGATAAGTAGATATCAGTCACACTTTGTTCTTACTTTTCTGGCTTTTCTATGTTCTTACTTTTTTTGCATTTTCCTTTCATTTCCGTAGATGCCAGGGCTGGCTGCCTTGTGTACCATGGTGAGAAGTAGCACCAGTAGGTCGGCTTAGTCCCAATGGCAATGTTCTTTGTTATTTTTTATATTATTCAACCACATACATTTGTCTCTTCCCGATGGCCTTGGTAACTTGAAAACCTGCAGTGCCATATTGGCTCCCTCTGCTGAGCACCATGGAGGAGGTGAGCGGTTGTCTCTAGAATCCTTTTTCATCCTGTGATACTTATTGTTCTGCCCTTGGATGGTCATTCTTGTTGAGTGATAACCAGGGCAACTCAACTGTATAAACAGATTGATCTGGTGATAAGAGATGACGGGGGTAGGTTATATGATCGAGGAAAGATGAATCTGAGCCCACTATGCATTGAACCCTGAATCCTTTTTATTTGTATTTAAAGGTGTTGCTTATTTATCCAGAAATAAGAGAAGGATGTCTCGCCGATCCTCCTCAGTGATTTGAAACATCCGACCGTCCATCTCGTTGCTTGATGAGATCTAGGCCGTTGGATCGAGCCTCGGGAGGACGCAGGCCGTAGGATCGAAGTCGAGGGACTTTAGGAATGAATAGTTACCGTCTTGCGGTAAAAATCTCGTGCCTCGCCTGTAATTCACGTGCCCCATCGGTCGGAAGCCATTCTTGCTAGGGCGATGATGATTGCCGTGGCTGAAATAAGTGTGCCTTTGAGCAATCGAGGCACCTGTGGGTATCAAGTTGGATCCCCCCTCTTGTCTCTAGAATCCTTTTTCATCCTGTGATACTTATTGTTCTGCCTTTGGATGGTCATTCTTGTTGAGTGATAACCAGGGCAGCCCAACTGTATAAACAGATTGATCTGGTGATAAGAGATGACGGGGGTAGGTTATATGATCGAGGAAAGGCGAATCTGAGCCCACTATGCATTGAACCCTGAACCCTTTTTATTTGTATTTAAAGGTGTTGCTTATTTATGCTCCAGTGTTTATAGCTATCTTATGTAAAGATTTCTTCTCTCTCATACCTTTATTGCATATAAGTTGTTTTTGATCTTTTATTGTTTGTTGTTGGTTTTCGAGCTGTGGAATGTATTCCTAATCCTGATCTATAGAACTGCCTTTCTGAACTTGATGTCTAAGTTCTACCGGACGATGCTTATTTGGCCAGATGCTCATGGGTTAAGTTATTTGATGCATTGCTTTCACTATCAAATTGTTCGCTACTTTGAGCATCTGGCTGCATAATGTATTGTTTATATTTGGTGCACTGGACCAAGAGCGCACAGAGGGAGATCTTCTCTGCCGCGCCGGCGGCAGCAACAGGGAAAATCCAGTCCACGGTGCCACCAATGAGAAAGGTAAAGACGAGCTGTCGGTCGCTTATTAATTCCGTGCCCCTGTAGTGTCGATCAACAAATGGCTCGACCTGTCCTCGAGGTAAAATTAGAGTCGTTTCTCCTGAGTGTGATCCGCTAATCCTTAGAGCCATTTTCTTCCGAGTGTGATCATAAGATTAAATAATGGTCTCTTGCACACCAATTTGCTTTCTTACACTTTGTTACTTAGTTAGTCTTCATTATATCATAACTCACAACTTTTCTAACTCTTTTTTGTAAAGAAGAATTAAATCAATCCCGAGCCAGCACTATATATATTTGTTTCAGCACCACAAATATTGTATTGAACTGATATTCGTTTAAAAGTAACTCTATTATGGTCTAGAGATTTATATAGGCTGAAATTTGAAAGTGGGATGTGGCGAGTTGTCCAGTGCAATCGAGACATAGAAATATAAAAGACATAATAAGAAGTGATATGCCCGTTTAGTGGATTCACAACTGTTGTTTGATACAATGTTTATTGGAGATTACCATCGCATGGAGACTACATAGAGCTAAGACTATTCTGTGGAAATTTTGTGAACACTTTGTCAGAGGCAATGGAATCGGTGAGTTTGTTTGCAATTAACTACCTCCTGCAAAGCAACATCATAAATGTCGATAACATGGACTTGCTTTCACCATGTGTTCGTGAACAAATAAGTATTGATAATCAGAATATTACTTTTGATCTTTCAAAGATGCTTATATGGTAGTATAGGAAGTTTCTGATTATGACACCATATTAATTGAACTTGATCTGTTATGTGATTTAAACTTTGCTTTTCCCAATCACCATGTGTTTTCCAAAATTACTATTAAAACAACTTTGTTCTTCCTAGAGCACCGACAGCAACCACATCATGAAAGGGTCAAGGGGAAGATGATCTGATATGTGTCACTGAAAGCGAAGGTAAAATTCCCATACATCACCTTCATATTACCTGCCAATTCACAAGTGCATGTTCTGTATCAAATATAAATATAATTGTTCCCTGTGTCGAAAGATGGATTCTGTATTTTATAGGATTCTAGCTCTTTGACCCTTTCTGCATGCTCTTACATATATGTGCTTTCATTAAGAAGAAAAATCTACCATGCTAGCTTAGTTGATCCAGGGCTTAAGCTATATACCAAAATAACACTGAGATGAGTTCTGTCAGAAGTACCTTGAGCCTTTTTATTTTTATATTCTCTTTTGTGCACTCATTTAATGCGACTTGGAATCTGAAGTAGAAAATATCATAAAGAGCTTGATGACTTGTAACATTACTTATCACAGTATATTAAAGGGTGTTTAGGTGACCAATTAGGAAATAATCAATTGTGAATGCTTAATATTTTTACAGTGCATCACATAAATTACCAAAATATCCGTAATTGGGATATTAAGGCTTAAATGGACAAGTCCCATAAACAATAAACATACCTCATATACTGGTTGTTGGTAAACCAACCAATAAGATTTTGATTCAGTGTTTGCCTAAAGAAATTACTCCCCCATTTTGATTTCATCATTTTTTGAACAGCTCAAGCCATTTTTGTCGTTGTATGACAAGGCTGTCGATGTCATCACTGAGCCTCCTTCTTTGCTTCAGAGGCTTATTGTGCTGCTATAGTTCTCTGTCTCTTATCCACTCGCCCATCGTAGTGCAAATTTGCAGTTTACTTGAACTTTGTTGTGATGAGAGATTCAGTTTCTTTGGGCAAAAGGTCTGGCCAAACAAATAAATGCATGATATTTATCTTTTGGTTTATATCATACCAAAGCAAGGTATTTCACGTCATATTTTATAACAAATGCGTCGATGGCATGCATATATAGGGTCATCTTTTTAGATATTTTACGAGGTGATTACTAATGTGAGTATCTACCATCACCTACTCAGATATATTTCCATCCTGAGATATATTGAGTAATATCAGATGTTAATTGAAATATTTATATCAGAGGTTTGATCATTGAACTTAGTTGATTAATTCCTTGATACATTTCTATTCTGAGATAGTCCCTACATTTCCATCCTGAGATACCTATTTTTTTCTACCGGGTTAGGAAAAACGGGATTCTGTGGGAGTTGGGGTTGGGCAAGTAGCTCCACTTTGATTAAGTCCACATCATAATTGAGAGGCATTGTAGTAGTGGGTCAGTTCATAGATAATGCCATGTTTTATATGCAATGCTTCAATGGTTGTATTACCGGGTTGGATGAGTGCACTTGGATACGGACAAAAGACCAACAATAACAAACAATTGGTCAGGCTCTGTCAAAGCGGCAGGGATCAGAGAGTATCATATGTGTCTTTGCTTTCAAACTTGAAAAGGGGAACCATCACTCCCTGGTGATAAGCTTTAAAAGGCTAAGGTACAAAAATGCAAGTGCATTTTTTGTCTACACATAAATTGTTCTATGCAATATATCTAACAGATTGCCTGCATCAGGTTAAGTGACGTGCCATCTATGAAGTTGATCGACAAGGCAGCCGAATGAAGCAACTGAGTAGTATGCCTAAGAAGCTATGGCTACATAGTTTTTATTTATTTATATTGTGTTCCTGCTCTTGGTACTTCCTCTCTCATATTCATGCTCTTAGTGCCGAGCTTAATATCAAGTGGTTACCTTTTGTGGTCTCATGAACGCACTAAATTGAATGCTGCCTTATTTCTCATGCCGATGTCAATCTCGATGATGTTTTACTCCTATTACATGTGAATGTTTCATCTTCCTTTTAGTTTGTTGTATCCTGTTTGAATACGTCGCTAAACCCGACTTCCTACTAAATTGAGCAATATCTGCTTGGACACATTGTTATGACCGGCACCCTCGCGCCAAGGCACGTTTCCGATCTAGTTACTAGTACTCCTACATGGGAAGGGCAAAGATGTATGCACCAAGCATCCCTCACATGAGTTTGCCAAACGTGCTAGTTCACGTCAAAAAAAAAAGAGAAGAGAAATAGTAAACCGGCCACGTCCTCAGCGGTCGGTCCCTGCACTGGCGACGAGCGGCTCACGGGCAGCAGTGGTGGCGGATCAAAGACAGTGCCTAGCTCCAAGTCACTCCTGCTCTACTTCGCCGGAGCAATCTCGCTGCAGCCCAAGTTGCCGCTGGCCGGTCAAAGTTGCCGCCAGTAAAAACGTATCAGGACAATTGTTTATAACTAATGAGGTGTTATATTACGGTCCCTGAGCCACGCCTGCCGCGTGATGAGTCACTGGGGTTATATTGAGTCGCTGGTCTGACTGAACTGCCTCTTTCGCGTTGAATGGATTATCCGTCATACAAAGAAAAAAAAATTAGGTGATATCAATTTAAATTTATCTGGTTGGCACATATTATTTTTGGTCAAAGAGCGGTTTACCTTTGCCTTGGTCTGCAATACTTTTTAATGCAGGATAACTATTTATTATAAGAGCGATGGACGTGCCATGTATAGCTCGCGCCACCTTTATAATGTGCTAGCATCTGACCATGCCCTGGTGCTCGATGAATCGTCACGGCCGGTTCATCTGTTCGTGCCCGCGGCCGACTCGCTCGTGTCCGTGACGTTTTTCCAACACTGCTGCCGACTCACCCGTCCGCACCGGCTTACGACGCCGCGGCCAACTCGTCCGTCCAACAAAAAATACCAGGTGTTATCCTTTCTATGCATTTTATCAGCACATATTAAATCATTTGAGAACAAATACTTTGGTCTGTGATATTTTTTTCACAGGACCGTTATTTCTTACAAAAAGGTGTTGCAAAAGGGGTGTGAGCAAATATCATTTTTGTACTAGCGCTCATCCTGCGCAGGTTGCCGCCCCCACTACATCAACACACGCGATTGACTTATTGTCTGCCCCGCGGCCGATTCTCCCGCCCGCGCCGGTTTACAACGCCGTAGTCGGTTCATCTGTCTGTGCCACCTTTGATGCTGCGGTCTTATTTTCCGTCCGTCTCTCGCGGCCTGGTCTACATGAACACGCCAGGCCGCACCTGTCTGCATGAGTTGTTTATTGAGTATGAGCAAGTCACAGCTTGGGTAGCCCGGTTTTCTTTCAACAAAATGGAGGCAAATTTTCATATACTATCAACCGCCGTCTGCACTGGATGGCTCAATGGATAGGCACAGAAGTCACCGCCACTACAGTTTGGTTAAACTTCAAGGAGCCAGTTGGAAGGAACCATTGGCCGAGTTGCTGACACGGCTCAGACAGGATCATTTATAACCCACCGCAATCACCTCAATCTTCTGTGGATTCACATCATGCTATCAACACCAATGATATACAAGTTATGCCGGTTTATGTCACGGTCAAATATGGATAGTCTCAAGCCAACTCCTCGAGGCACCTTTGAGACTCAGGGGCTACGGTGACGTGACTCAACAAATCTTGCCAGTTTCAGCAAATTTAAGAACCCCAGGACGATGGAGGGGAAGATAACCCGGTCCCAGAGGATACTGTTATATTGATGAAAATTTAAAGGCCGTCAGAAAATTTCTGGCATAGAAAGTATATAACAGTTACAAAATCCCGGCTCAATGAAGAAGTTCCAGGTCACTAGAAAGGATTCCGGTTTAAAATCCGGCTCAAGGGAAGTCAGTCTCACTGAAGCTCTCAAATATCTGGTTTACAATCCGGTTCAAGGGAAATCTGTTCTCCCACAAAGCTCTGAAGCTCTCAAATCCGGTTAAAAAATGTCCAGTTCAAAAAGGAATTAAATTCTCGCAAGTTCGAGTTTAAAGGTCGTCAGAAAATTTCTGGCTGAAAATGAAGATTCCGGTTAAAAATCCGGTTCAAGGGAAAGATGTCTCCCACAAAGCTTTGAAGCTCTCAATATTCGGTTCAAGAAGAATTTATCTCTTGCAAAAAGTTAAAGGTTGCCGAAGAGGACCTGCTGCCATGATGCGCGGTTCAAACATGGGTATCCTTCCTTATTGGCTTATCATATTATTGATCACGTGGGGGCTTCTGTTTTATAAAGCGGCGTCTGGTTTACCCCTTGATTCAGCTTATCAAAGCTTTCACAACATCACTTGGGGGCTTGGTTGTATCCGAACCATAGCTACACCTCTTGATCGGCGCAATGCCACAACATCACTTGGGGGCTTGGTCGCATCCGAACCATAGTCACACCTCTTGATCGGCTCAAAGCCAAATAAATCCGGGGCCAAAGAGAGTGTTGCGAAACAACAACTCAAAAATAGGCACCGGCTGAGCACAACTCAAAATGTTACTTGGGGATTCTTTGCCTTCGAAATGAACAAAGAATCTACACTTGTAATAGGCTATCAAGCCATGGCTTGGAAGCCTGGTGTATACACCTTAAACCCCGGGTTAGCCTGCCTATTTAAGTAAGTCACTCCGCCCAGGTAAACCTGGTATGACCCTTCGATCTTTGACAAGTTACTCTAAATAAAGACCCTGAACTTGTCAAGTTAAAATGATTATTGGTTAAGGATTGAGGACCATCTTAAAAGGCTTTGTGAAATGGTTTAACTCAGTGGCCTGGCAGCCCATGAAAAGCCTCGAATTTGGGGCCTGGCAGCCCGTGAAAAGCCTCGACTACAAGTTTTCATTTGCCTTTTGCCAAGTTTTTCTCTCTTTTGATAAGACTTATGATGTTTCTTTATAAACCAGTGTTCATCAACCCGGTTTGGCTTCCAACTACAAGTTGTCAGTACATGATCAGTTGTAATCCGATGCTTATTGACCCGGTCTGATTTTTGACTACAAGTCACCAGTATTATATAATCCGGTGTTTATCACAACCCGATACGGTTTTATCATAAACCGGCAAAATATGGGAGGATTTATCAATACTGAAGATTGGGTTATCACCCTTACTGCACAGGTCTCATAAGTCGGCAGTACGATTCAATATCGCAGGTATGATATTGTTTATTCATGATTATGTTTAAACCGGCCCTGGTTATGGAATTTAAGTTGCCGGTGTATTTTGGATTGCGCCATTGGAATCATGCGCTTATAAATCATTGGATTATATTATTCAAATCTTTAATAGCCAACATGGCTGGATTTTTATTATGGTTATCAATAACCAATATTATGATGGAGGTTTTCAAAGTCGCTTTAGCGCAATGGTTATTATTTTATAAATGGATATGATTTATTCTACAATGGAGGGAGTAGTCCCGAGTTGCTGCAGGCTTACAACCCGGCACTTGGGGGCTACATTAGTCAAGTTGAGATTACATCAAATATGCAAGTCTCATATCGCTGCAAGCATGCATCATGAGACTTGGGGGCTAATGCAAAGTCATTTTTTGCTCATCCTATTGAAGACCCGATTCATCACATCATAATGAGTCGGCCCTTGGGGGCTACCAATTGCTCCTATCGGCAATTCAAGGTACACAAGTTAAATCCATTATATTGAAGGGTCCATTGCTCAGTTGGTAAAGCATAAAGCTCTTAACCTTATGGACGTGGGTTCAAGCCCTACGATGGAGGCTACATTATAAGATGTTATTTTCATTAAAATATATATCAAGTCCCTGCTCATTATTGCATAATGACCCGGGCCTTGGGGGCTACACATCATTGCTCAAATCTACATGATTATATTTTCAAAGTCCCTGCTCACTATTGCATAAATGACCCGGCCCTTGGGGGATGCACTGGTTGAAGTTTTTATGAGCATAAGGCAATTTCAAGTCCCAGGTTGTTGCAAGCATGAAAACCCCACACTTGGGGGCTACATATATGGAGTATTCAGTTTTGACTGAGATGAACAATTTTGTGACTGAGATGAACAATTTTGACAATTTCTTCAAAGTGGCAGTAATTATATGGAAACAAGTCTCAAATCATCACTTTGTTCTGCTCAAGACTTGGGGGCCACAGGTATTGTATTATTATCGAAGAAATATTTTCAAATTATCTATTTTGGGCAAACCAGATTGAACCGGGGTTGGCACCAATCATGAACCGGCGTTGGCAACAATCATGAAACCGGCATTGGCAACAATCATGAACCGGCGTTGGCCAACAATCATGACCCGGAGTTATCAGTTTTTTATAACCCGACAATGGTGGTAATCATGAACCGATAAGTTCTACATTTTCAAGTTGACTGAATATCAGCTGAATTTTTGAAGACCAATATTTTTGTCAATTCAGAGCATTGAAGGCCGAGTCAAATGGATTTTTTATTTACAATATTTTTTCTACAAGCAAATTGATTATGAAGCTGGTCTACTGACCCGGATTTTCTAGAAGGAGGAAATGACAAGGACTTAAGGATGATCAGGTGCCGGCTTACAAAATATTTAACCCAGAGCACAACCTATCAAATTTGTTCTTGTATTTATATTGCAGATTAGTTTAACATGGATAATCCAAATTAAACTGGGGGCTAACGTCGGGGATAATACCCCGCGGCGTAAACCAGCCGGAAGTATAACCCGGCCGGACTGGACGACTCACTAAGTGACCCGTCCGGGCCTGGCGACTTATGGGTAACCCAACGAGCGGGTCAGAGGAACGACAAGACCTGGTGGCCCCCAAGGCGGTTTATGGAAGGCCGGATCATGTTATGGTGGGCCAGTTTAAGAGAAATGTGTAAGGAATATTCTCCTACAAAGGAGGCAAGACTAGGACTCCACTTGTAATATAGTAATCCTAATCCTACTAGGACTAGTCATGTAACCCACCCCTTCAACATATATAAGGAGGGGCAGGGCTCCCCAGAGAGGGACAAGCAAGAAGAAACAATCTCTAGGGCTAGACACAACTAGAGGAGAGCCGGTTTAGGGCGACTCCCACATGAGCATAATAAGACCTAGCCACAAACAGCATGTAGGGCTATTCCGGATGATGTTTCCCGGGGCCCGAAGCTGTCTAAATCCTTGTCTTGTGTGATGATCCGGCTTGCGTCTCTCGTCCCGATCAACCTCTCTCAAGCTACCGCATAGATGCGCTGGCCTCATGACTAAGTCCTCACACTAGGACATCTGCCGTGACAATTCCACGACACTAGGTCTATGTATTTTTCGAAAAGGATTATTAGAAACTGCCAGCGGCCGACGAAGAGCTGAATTAAAAATGGAGAATGATTAAATCTCCCTGCTGGTGTGCTGCCATGGAGCTACGTCCCTGTTGGGGCTGGATCGCTCGTCGGTCAGATTGAGCCCAGATCCGATGTATCCGGATCCGCGGTATCGCCAAGCAGCGGACACGAACATAGGCCGTACTGCAATCTATATACATACAATAGTATAAACCCAACAGAAGATATAATGACACTAATAATTTCTACTGTATGTAATTATTAGGAAGAATATCACCTGATGGTAGTGTACGTGCAGTTGGACAGGAACCGTCCAACCGGGTCGCGACCACGAGGCTAACTGCTGCGGTCGAGCTGCGGAGTTTCTGGATTGTGTGCATGGAGTGGGTCAGCTTGCAACAAGCTAGACCAGACGAATGATACTGAGTACCCATCGGCTTCACATCAATAGGCGTGACGCGCCAGCTTTATGCGAGGTAGTGGTAAGCTGATAGCCTGTGCGTGTCAAACATAGTAGTCCGATGAAGAAAAAATCGACAGTGCAAGTTCTTGCAGCAACCAACATGAAGAATCCATGAAAATTAATCTAATCTGGAGAGTTACTGATACTTAACCACGTCAGTACTTTGGTCTAAGTAAACTTCAGCGAACAATAAAAATCTACCAGTGGACGACCGACGGCCGCCTGGGTGCTGAATTAAATAGGAAAAAAAATTTATATAAGACAAGGTCTCACGGGCTAGCAGGTGAGACCCACCCTGATGAATGACACGTGGCATTCACAAATCATAAACCATCTAATCTCTTCCCTCTGATTTCAAGTGGGGGGTGGGGTAGATGCTTTGTGATTTGTAAATGCCACGTGTCATCCATCAGGGTGGGTCTCACATGCTAGCCCGTGAGACCTGGTCTCATACAATTCTTTTCCAATTAAATAAGGGAAAAAGAAAGAGAATAAGGGAAGGAATCTTCCTAGGCGATCGCTATCCGTAGTGGATTTGTCTTCGACTCTATGATCAAGCATTGCGTGCGAGGTCAGAGACCAGTTTGACGATCAATTAAACGCCGCCATCTGCCGACCCGGAGACCGTAGTACGGATTTTATAGACCTTGATCTCAACCTAATCTGCGGATGAAGCTTGCGAACCAGCGATAATTCTCACAAAAACTAACCTGTACAAAAAAAATCTGATTAGAAAAACATCACCTGATCGTCCTATCGATCCGTGTCGACCACTCAGCAGGCTCTCAATGAAAGCACCAATGTCGGTTCTATATCCGGCGTATCTCATAGTAGGGGTCCTAAGCTAGGCGTCTTGGAGCAATGGGTAACAGGAGACGAGGGACACGGTGTTTACCCAGGTTCGGGCCCTCTCTAAGAGGTAAAACCCTACTCCTGCTTGATTATATTCGATGTGTGTATAGTACAGAGTACATGTATCTACCACGAGACTGTAGTAATGGATATTAGATTGTCTATTGACTAGCCTGGCCTCGATCTATATAACACACCAGAGGCCTAGGGTTTAGGAGAGTCCTCGTCTTGTGCGCCAAGTATCATGGGATCTTCCTTGTATGCGGCATGGCCTGCCCAAAGTGGCACATGAGTGAACCGCCATGGGGGGTCTTTGGCCCAATCCAGCTGGTCAAGAGACGACGCGGTGAGTACCCCCTAGCCCAGGACACCGTCACCCGCCGCTGCTGTCTGCATACTGTCTAGCACCACTCTCTGGAGTGGCTGGGGTGGAATAATGGAACCACCCCTCCCAGTAGCGCTCGCAGGAGGCTCGGGGCGCTCTGGACCCTTGCCCACCATCCAGTCAACACCTTCAATGACAAAAAGTAAACGAAATTAGTACAACATAAAAAATTTGAATACCTGACATGAATAATATGTATATAATTTAAGTGTATCATTATCATGAACATAATAAACAATTGAATAACTCACATTACTAATATTACTCTGAATCATCTATATATGCTCCGGGATCATTAAATGCATCATCATCACTATGAGTGACGTGCTCATCATCATCGTCAATAAATGCATCAACATGTGGAAGGCCTCCTTTACGTAATCGTTCAAGCATTGACAAGTCATCTGCAGCTGTAACTTCTTCTTGTTCCGGCTCAGGGGTGAAGTCGGATTCACTATTTGTCTACTTCAATGTTCTGGGGTGGAGTAGAGCGGTTCTTGAAACATTTTTTGGAAAGACGTGTTTCTTGGAAGAATTCTCCTTCATCATATGTGTCTTGGTTAATGTGAGGTTCATAATCCTCTTCATTGGGGGGAGGTGGTCTAACACGTGGCGGCACTTCATAAACGACATCCCAACCACTATTGATCACTTTGACATGCCCACGGTAGATAGAAAACTTGGGTTGCCTGTTGAGCCGCAATATAGACATCGGGAACATCCAAATGGGTGCTTTGTTTGATTTCGACTATCCCTATATGTTCATGAGTCCTTCTAGTCTCCCTCGACCGGAACCAATAACATCTGAAGACTACGGCGTTTGGTGGGTTTTCACCATAGAATTGAAGTTCATAAATTGCTTCAACTCTTCCATAATACTCGATATCTCCTTCGCCGATAGCAGAGACACAACAATTTATAGACTTTCGGTCGGCCATAGATATCTCTTTGCCATAGGTACAAAAGCGATACCCGTTGATGTCGTATTTGTCAAATGAACGGATCTTATAGTCAAAACCATTAGCTACTTGTCTCAATTCGGCATCCATAATCTCTAAATTAGCCTACAAGTTTAATACGAAAGGATTGTTGCCTTAGTCGCAAATTAGCCAAAGAAATGAAATGGTCTAATGGAAATTACCCTTTTTTTTGAACCAAGAGATGAAACCGGGATATTCGCCTCCTTGCTTTGCTAGAAGCTCATACTCTTTGAAGGAATCCTTTTGGATCACCGCTCCATACGAGAATATGGCGACGTATCGACTGCATCAAATATCCAGGAATAATAGCAGTTCAAAGGAATTAGAAGTTATGAAACAATGTACTTACTCGATGTACGGCCGCACTTCTGTTAGGTTGTTGAAGAGCTACAACGAAATGGTCCGCCATTCTTCAACATCCAACGATACTGGTTTCCAACCCCTGGCTGGTGCGAGATTCCCTTTGAATAGGCTGAGGTTGGATCGACCCTTTTTAGGGTCGTCAGCATTGTACCGAGGCTTCGGATTATGCAAATGACAATTTTTGGCTTCGTAGTGTGCTGTCACGAAGTTTGCCGCCTCCTCAGTGATGAATGCCTTGGCCATCGATGCCTCACATCTACGTTTATTTTTACATTTTGCTCAAAGCGTCTTCTGCATCCTCTCAGTTGAGTAGAACCAACGATTTTGCATGCCCCCCAATCTTGCCTCGGTCGGGAGATGCAAAATCAAGTGTTGCATTGGATTAAAGAAGCTTGGCGGATAGATCATCTCTAACTTGCAGATCAACTCCGACGCCAACTGTTCCATTTCTTCTAGGAGGCTAGGCGATAGTTCTTTCGCACAAAGAACACGGAAGAAATAGCTCAGCTCTGCCAGTACTAGCCATTCATCCTCAGGGATGAAGCCACGCAACATCACCGGCATTATCCGCTCAATCCATATGTGCCAATCATGACTTTTTAGACCAAACATTTTCATTTTTTCAAGACTTGCTCCCCTCTTTACATTTGCTGCATACCCATCGGGGAACATCAACTGCATTTTCACCCACAAAATAATTTCCCTCATAGATGGCCTTCCAAGATTGAGCCATGCCTTTGGCTTCATCCAGTTCCGCTTTCCTTTCGGTTCTTGCATGTTTTGTAACGGTCTACCACATAGCTCCTCTTGATTGACTCTAGCCTTAGTATTATCCTTTGATTTCCCCTCTATGCCGTACAATGTACCAAAAATCACTTCGGTGATATTCTTTTCAGTGTCCATCATGTTGATGTTGTGTGGGCAAAGGTGGTCTTTGAAGTAAGGCAGTTTCCACATGCATGTCTTGTGAGTCCAGGCGTGTTCCTTATTATACCCCTTGAAATACCCTGGATGCTCTAGATCTGGCTCGAGAGCATTTAACTGATCTAGGGCCTGTTGGCCTGTCAACGTAGGTGGTGCAGAGTGTTTGACAACTCTACCTTTGATGAAGTTCTTCTTGTCTTTCCTGAACTTATGGCGAGAATCTAGAAACGGTCTATGCAAGTCGAAGCAAGTATACTTGTGCCCTGCCATCAGCCAACAAAACTCAAGAGCTCCCTTGCATGTGGGGCATGGGAACCTTCCATGGACACACCAGCCAACGAATAGCGCATATGCCGGCTAGTCATGCGTCGAGTACATGTACCAGACATGCACTATGAAGTTCTGTTTGCTAAAGGCGTCATATGTCTTGAACCCATTATCTCAAGCTTCTTGCAATTCTTCCTTAAGCGGCTGCATGTACACATTCATATTCTTCCCTGGATAGTTGGGCCCTGGAATTATCAACGTCAGGAAAATGTTCTTTCTTTGCATAATCTGCCCGGGGGGAGGGGAGATTGAGTGGAATGACAAACACGGGCCAACAACTATATGGGGTTGCCGCCTGACCAAACACACTGAACCCATCCGTGCTGATGGCGACTCGAGGATGCCTTGGATCTGCCATTGTTTCCTTATGTAATGCATCGAAGCACTTCCACGCTTCACCATCCGATGTGTGCACTATCATCACAGTCCCATCTGCATCTAGTTCGGTTCATTTGCCCGTTTTGTGGCATGTCATCTGTCTGGCCGTCTCTTCGACCATGAAAAGACGTTGAAGTCTTGGTACGATTGGCATATACCAAAGAACATTAACGGGTATTTTGGTCTGTGTCTTCTCACCCATACTGTTGTCTACCACAACATACCTGGAAGAATTGCAAATGGGACAATAGTTCAAATCCTCATACTGAAGCCTAAATAAGACACATCCGTTCTCACGGGCATGTATCTTCTCATAGGGCATCTTAAGAGCACGGAGGATTTTGTCTGACTGGTACAGGTTTGCAGGTAGCACATGGCCTTTGGACAGAAATCATCCGAATACTATCATCATCGCGTCCTAGCATTCTATGCCCAAGTTGAATTGAGCCTTCAAAGCCATTATTTGTGAGATGGCATCCAGCTGACAAAGCTTAGTGTGCTCGTGGAGAGGACGTTTTGAGGACTCCAACATTTCAGTGAAGGCCTTTGAATATTCCTCCATCTCCTCGTCTGAGTCCCGAGCATCGTCAAAGTCTTGTACCATGTCTTCCATCCCGGTACCATGCTCGTCGGTGCAACGACGAACCACCTCGGCTCTGGCACGTTGGGCAGACTCACCATGAAATGTCCAGACCGTGTAACCAAGCGTAAAACCAAACTTCTGCAGGTTTTACTCATTTGAAGCTTGTCCCTCTTATTATAGCTGTCGCACCGGACACGGGGGCACCAGCTTAATTTTTGGCCATTTGCAAATGCGGCTCTAACAAACTCCTTGGTTTTTGTTAACCATTCCTCGGTCCAAAAATTTTGTCTAGTGTAACCGGTGTACATCCACGCGATCACTCATATTGACTTGCTACGGGGCATGCTGCGCAGGGGTCATGGGAGGAGTCCCAGGCAATGGGTGGTGCAGGGCGGCGGGAGGGTCCCAAGACTGGGTGGGCAGCCAGAGCCTCTCCGTGACGGGCGCAAGGGGCGGCCGGCCGTGGCCTGCCTCTGATGGCCCAGGGGGGGGTCGGGCAGCGGGCGGCGCGAGGGGCAGCTGGGAGGGTCCAAGATCAGGGCGGGCGCAGCCTCTCCGTGACGGGCGCCATGGGCGGCCACTGCCTGGCTCTGTTGGGGGGGGGCTGGACGGCCACTGGGGCTGGGTCCGGGGCGGGCTTGCGGCGACAATGACTACAACAACAATGACGATATGAGGAGAGAGGCGGGCTGGAGGAGGCGTGGAGGGAGAGAGAGAGAGAGAGAGAGAGAGAGAGAGAGAGAGAGAGAGAGAGAGAGAGAGAGAGAGAGAGAGAGAGAGAGAGAGAGAGAGAGAGAGAGAGAGAGAGAGAAGGAGACGACGCCACCCGTTAAGTGGGCCTTTTTTGCCGTCTGCTAGTAGACGGTAAAGAGGGCGATGTTGGGGATACACATAACAGGTAGGCCCACGAAGGGTCAAAAAATCATGAAGCATGGGGTCCACACAACATGTGGGTCCAGGTAAATTTCATACAAACATACTATCCACTCGAAAAAGCAGTATACTATCCACTCGACGAAGTAGCATACCATCCACTCGGATGACAGTTCACCACTCGACCGTACGACTCAGTTGGATATACGAAGACCAGCAGGCAGCAAAGCAGTCGACATCATTCTCATAGTGAGGGCTTGATACTGGGCTGGCATTATGGCATTAATGCCCCATTTTATAACATAGGAGGTGAGGGGGTGGCGCACTCTATATAAGCCACCCCCACCACTAGACTAGGGGGGCTTTTTTCTTCCATCTCTCTCTCTTTTTCACCATTAATCTTAGGACCACGGGGATCCGTTCTCCTCTCATTGTAATCTCCGAATACATACAAAGATAAAACAAAGCCTCTCCGGAGCACGAGACGTAGGGTTGTTATCTCCACCGTGAGAGGCCCGAACTCGCTAAAACCACCATGTCACCCATATGCATCTCGATAGATCATGCTCCTTTATCCTACCCCTCTCTTATTGTCGGAATTGTTACCACGACAGTTGGCGCCCACCATGGGGCATGGCGTCTATCGAGCCATGATGCAGATGGTTTCTTTTTCATTCATCTATGTTTAATTTCCTGTTCATCCTGATCGAATTGTTCATCTTCACAACACTAGAACTAAAGCATGGCAGAAAGGAGGAGAAAAGATCTACATCTCTATTCGGCGCCTCGGATGCACTGGCCTGGCCGGCTGCACAGGGCTCCTCCGCCTGGTCGCCTTGCCCGACAACGGCTTCCATGCCGTGAAGGCACTGGCCTGGCCGACTGCGTAGGGCTCGTCCGCCCGGTCGGTTGCCTGCCCGACGGCGGCTTCCTCGCCATGAGGCCTCCCCAGCCGATCACGTGTTCGACAGCGGCGTCCATGCCGTGAAGGCGCGGGCCCGACGGGCGACGCGAGGTTCCTCCCTTTCCGCTCTCTGGCCGGCAACACGGTGCTCCTCAGCCCGGTCGTCCGCTCGGTAGTAATCTCCATGGCGGAGGCGCCCCTCCCGCCGTTGCCGCGGGCGCGATACACTCCTTCGTTCAGCAGCAGCCATCCGATGCTGCGAGTGCGCGTGGTGGCTTCCCTCTCCGGTGCTGCCGGCTTGATGACGGAGCATCTCCGTCCGGAGTCGACTGCACAAGCCCGCAGCATGGCAATAAATCGCATGCAGAAAATGATCCACGGAAGAAGGAAACTTCCATTACATGCAGAATGGTATTAACTCTTGCTTAATTACCACTAATTAACGCTTTCTTGCATGCAGATCCTGGACGGGAGCAATTCCCTTCTTCAATGTGTTGGTTAGCCAGGCAATCACACCTAACTACAAGGCATTTATTGCTAATTTTGAT
Organism: Aegilops longissima; assembly: GCA_021605205.1. NCBI lineage: Eukaryota > Viridiplantae > Streptophyta > Magnoliopsida > Poales > Poaceae > Aegilops > Aegilops longissima. Next base: position 596,410,630 of record CM038681.1, on the reverse strand, counting down.
CCGTTTTGGAGCAAGAGTCCATCTCTCTGCTCGGCCTTGATCTGCATGTCAGACGCCCCTAGATTCGGTCCGCTTGAAGCCGGATAGAGCCAACCGCCTCCAGCAAACGGATCAACGCTCGTGCGCTCATGGGCACATCCACACCGAACATCACCAACACCTCTCAGCCCAGCACTCTGTGTCGGCCTGCTCAGCCAGCTCCACACCGACCGGATCGCAACCCAGCTGGGGTTCCCTCGGACCAGCAGATGCACTTGGATGAGGCGTCCGCTCGGACGGTGCTCACTTGCTCGTGCAGCCCCTGGGTCCACTTGACCGGTTCACCTTTTTTCACTCGGCCAGCTAACGTTCAGAATATGATCGACATCAGCACTCGGCCGTGGGACGGGCATCCTCAAATTGGCAGGCGACCTGGCTCCCCCGAGCAACAAAGCATGATGGTCGGCAGCGCTGCTGCTCCCTTCAGCGTGGGCTCCCGGATGCACTGCAGCTGCTGCACCCTTTCGCTTACCTCCGGGCACAAGCTATTCTTTTTGAGTTTCTTACTCTGTTTTTCTTGGCTCCACAGGCCCGACGCGGCAGAAATCTGGAGGCTGGCCACGCCCCGAGCGCGCGGCGGCTCCTCCCTTTGCGAGCTGGCGGCATCCGTTTCCATGACGATGAACTCGAGGAAACAAGTCCCCAGCCACTCGGCACAGGATTGAGGACCTTATCTTCTCCGATCATTTTTACAATTTAGCTCATAAATTACTCGACGGTCGCTTAACAGTCCTTTTTCTGTTCGAATCCAGGTTCACTCGGACGGGACTTAAGCTCATTGAAATGCATGTTCGGATGAATTTGCTCGGATGGTTAACAGATGACTGCGGTAGTCAGACACAGACGTTTTGTTCCAGCAATCACTCGGATGGGCTAGTTCACTCGGACCGAACAGGATCACTGGTGCTCAGCCGCCCGTGCACCGCCACTCAGCCGCCCTGCACGCGATCACGAAGCCGCTCGTGTTATCATCAACTTTCCCGACTCAGACGTCCCGCACATCGCCATTATGCAGGACGTGTCTACATCACTCGGACATCCTGCGCATCATCACTCTACGGGTCGCGTCTACTTCACTCGGACGCCCTGCGCATCGTCACTCCGCGAGACGCGTCTACATCACTCAGACGCCCGACACATCGTCACTCCGCACCACACGTCTACATCACTCGGACGCCCCGCGCAACATCACTCCACGCCACGCATCTACTTCACTCGGCCGCCCCGCGCGTCGTCATCAGTTGGTCACCTCATCACCACTCGGCCGCCCCGCGCGTCGTCATTGGTTGGTCACCTCATCACCACTCGGCCGCCCCGTGCGTCGTCACTCGGTTGGTCACCTCATCACCACTCGGCCGCCCCGTGCGTCGCCACTCGGTTGGTCACCTCATCACCACTCGGCTGCTCTGCGCGTCTCCATCGGTTGGTCACCTCATCACCACTTGGCCGCCCCGCGCGTCGCCACTAGGTTGGTCACCTCATCACCACTCGGCCGCCCCGCGCGTCGCCACTCGGTTGGTCACCTCATCACCACTCGGCCGCTCCACGTGTCGCCACTCTGTTGGTCACCTCATCACCACTCGGCCGTCCCGCGCGTCGCCACTTGGTTGGTCACCTCATCACCACTCGGCCGCCCCGCGCGTCGCCACTCGGTTGGTCACCTCATCACCACTCGGCCGCGCCTCGCGTCGTCATCGGTTGGTCACCTCATCACCACTCGGCCGCCCCGTGCGTCGTCACTCGGTTGGTCACCTCATCACCACTCGGCCGCCCCGTGCGTCGCCACTCGGTTGGTCACCTCATCACCACTCGGCTGCTCTTCGTGTCGCCATCGGTTGGTCACCTCATCACCACTCGGCCGCCCCGCGCGTCGCCACTCGGTTGGTCACCTCATCACCACTCGGCCGCCCCGCGCGTCGCCACTCGGTTGGTCACCTCATCACCACTCGGCCGCCCCCTGCATCGTCACTCGGTTGGTCACCTCATCACCACTCGGCCGCCCCGTGCGTCGCCACTCGGTTGGTCACCTCATCACCACTCGGCTGCTCTGCGCGTCGCCATCGGTTGGTCACCTCATCACCACTTGGCTGCCCCGCGCGTCGCCACTCGGTTGGTCACCTCATCACCACTCGGCCGCCCCACGCGTCGCCACTCGGTTGGTCACCTCATCACCACTCGGCCGCCCCGCGCGCCGCCGCTGGGTTGGTCACCTCATCACCACTTGGCCGCCCCGTGCATCGCCACTGAGTTGGTCACCTCATCACCACTCGGCCGCCCACGTCGCCATCGGTTGGTCACCTCATCACCACTTGGCCAGCCGCCGCCGGTTGGTCACCTCATCACCACTCGGCCGCCCAGCCGCCATCGGTTGGTCACCTCATCACCACTCGGCCGCCCAGCCGCCACTCGATTGGTCACCTCATCACCACTCGGCCGCCCCGCGCGTCGTCATCGGTTGGTCACCTCATCACCACTCGGCCGCCCCGCGCGTCGCCATTCGGTTGGTCACCTCATCACCACTCGGCCGCCCCGCGCATCACCACTCGGTTGGTCGCCTCATCACCACTCGGCCACTCGCGCGCCTTCAGACAGCTAAGTCATTTTACATTCTGTTATTTCCGTCTTCCCGAGTATCCCGTAATTCACACATCACGTTCACTCAGAGGCCACGCCACCGAGTGTACCTCTACGCTCGGCTGCTTATCTTCACATATTTGCTTAGTACTGGTTATGAGACTCACGAGTCCAGCGTCCATTTTTTCGCATACATCATTCACGAACACCATGTGTCGTTTCTCATTTCGAGTTTGCATCGGTCCTCCGGGGCTGCAACTCAGTCGAAACACTACACTTCCATTTTATTTGAGCCAGCATTCCAATGAGTTCAGTCGGATCCATCACTTCGACAAGTTCGAACGGATCCTTCGCTCTTTCAGACTCTTGCTGGTTTACCAGGAAGCCTCTTGCACTCCCAGCGGGTGTCTATGGGTGTTATTCACACAAATCATTTCAGCACACGTCAAATTTCCTCGAGAAATTATTTCGTTGGCTTGTGCCATTTTTTACACAAGTTACGCGATCACTCGATGGCCCTATGCGCCAACTTCATCGCTGCTCGGACTCGGTAACCGTACCGGTCCTAGGGCACCACAACACCGACCTTGTCGCTCTGTTGACTTCAAACACATCCAGCCAACCCCTCTGTGGAATCCTCTTCATCGTATCAATGATATAGACCTCGTCAGGCATGAGACAGATAAGTCCCTTTTATAATTAAACTTCACACACTTCACTCTTTTGCGAGTTTGCCTCTTTCGAGCATCACTCGGAAGCTTCTCCTCATCTTTACCCGAGTCCGACTCGATGAATTGCAAATCATCCATTCAAAACTATATTTCTCGTATTGCGACATGTCCGTTGTCGAAGCCTGTAGTACGCTCGGGGGCTACGCCGCACTCGGGGGCTGCATCTCATTTGGAATGACACTCTCCTGAGTAGTCAAGTACTTCATCACCAGTCAGATCCTTCACTTCAACAAGTGCATTCGATCCGCCACTTTGACAAGTTTTATAATCACCGAGACGCTCTGCACGCCATCTTCATTCTTATTCAGACTCAGTTGTCACGCCGGTCTTGTTGTGTCGCAACCAAACTACGCCGACGTCATCGCTACATTAGCTTCGAAAGCATCTGGCTAACTCCTTCGAAGACCATTTCGGCCACTTGGCTGGACACGCAATCTGTCACTCGGCCACCTCGCGCATCCTCACTCGGCCACCTCGCATATCCTCACTCGGTCGTCCCGCACCGCACCACTCGGTTGTGCACGTCTTCACCACTCGGCCGATCCATGCGTCGCCTCTCGGTTGTGCACATATTCACCACTCGGCCGCTCCGCGCGTCGCCACTCGGTTGTGCACGTCTTCCCCATTTGGCCGCCCCGCGCATCGTCACTCGGTTGTACACATCATCGCCCCTTGGCCTCCTCGCGCGTCACCATCAGTTGGACATGTCTTTACCTCTACACCCCCAACACGGGAACGACTAAGTTATTCATATGATCAAACCTCATATCGCACTCTGTAGCAAGCTTGCCTCTTTCGAGCATCACTCGGGGGCTACGCACAGCTGTTGGCCATGCCGCCATCAGGGGTTACGCCCATTCAATCAACCCATTGATCACATCAGGAATATCTTTCTGACCATACTTGCTCGGTCTGCCGAAAATCTATAAGGGTAGTACTGTCCACTAGGATAATCGCCCAAATCATTACCTAAAGTCATCTTCAGGACTGCAAAAGGGTGAAAACAACGCTCCTCCACGGCTACACTTGGCCCTATCCTAGCTCCAAGGCGTTAGTTTCACAAACTTGGACTCAGAGATGGCATGTGCTGGTTTTCCCCCGGGATGATGAGTGGCCTCTCTCTGGAGAGTCAGCCCACACACTAGCCTCGTCACTCGGGTTTCATGGCACGTCCATGTCAGACCACTAGTATATCTCCTCCGGGAGACATACAAGTGCCACCAAGTTTTTCCTTGCAGTCAACATACCCCGATCAGTCGGGAAGCACGTCCACTTGGACAAATACCCCTTTAATGCAAAAGGGTAAAAATGAAGCTCCTCTACGGATACAATGTACTCTTACAAATACCCCTTTCACACAAAATCTAACGGTCAATATAAGAAGTACTACTGGAACGACTACTCCCTGGAGTGGCCAGCTTTTTTCTGCAGTCGGCAGTTTCAAGGCCGAATCCATTCATCGTGCCGAGTGCACAAAGATCACTTGATTGATCCAGTTCCAGATTGAATTCATTTACAGTGCCAAGTGCACGAAGATCCATTTGATTGATTCAATTCCACACAAAGATATTTACCGTGCCAACTGCATGGAGGTTTACCAGGAGACTTAAACCCTCTGCCAGACTTATCTAGTCCGAGAGAGGCTCGGGGACTACACCCAGTGGGTGCACTCAGCGTGCCCCCACTAGAAGAGAACTCCGAAAGAAACATTTTGCTCGATGCAAACCTAGCTCCAGATCACTCGACCTCTGAGCCGGAGAAGAACAAGTCCAATCAGTACCAGCTAAGAAGATTTTCTCTCTCAGACACCCGTCGACTGCCCGCAGTCGATGGCGGTCTCGGGGACTACACCCAGTGGGTGCACTCAGCGTGCCCCCACTGGAGTAATCTCCACTTGGTGGCCTGACCAGTCCGAGTGACGAACAACAAACAAACAAGTTCTAAGAATCCCGTCGACTACCAAAAAAAATTCCTATAAGGTGAGTTTACCGCTCCTCCGTGGACCTGTTTTGAGCCTTCTTCTAGGACTCAAAGCGTGAAACTCACAAGTGTGGATCTAAAACAGACTCAGATTGACGTTCCTCCGAGATAAGGATGGCATCTCTTTGAGAGAGCAGTCCATGTGTCAATCTTGTTGCACAGATTTAATGACACACCCATACTCAGATCACGAGTTAACCTCTTCCGAGAGATGAATGAATGTCACCAAGTTGCTCCTCATAGGCACTTACCCCGATCAGTCAGGAAGTGCGGTGCTGGAATCCATCGACATTTTGTTCAAACCTTGGTTATCTGAAAGCACGACGACATGTACCGAGTATTTCTGTAATCACTCGGACCAAATTGTGTCTTGCACAAACTCGTTCTGCAAAATCGCAATTGATTCTGGGGCTAATGTTGGGGATACACATAACAGGTAGGCCCATGAAGGGTCGAAAAATCATGAAGCATGGGGTCCACACAACATGTGGGTCCAGGTAAATTTCATACAGACATAGTATCCACTCGGACAAGCAGCATACTATCCACTTGACCAAGTAGCATACCATCCACTCAGATGACAGTTCATCACTCGACCGTACGACTCACTCGGATATACGAAGACCAGCAGGCAGCAAAGCGGTCGACATCATTCTCATAGTGAGGGCTTGATACTAGGCTGGCATTATGGCATTCATGCCCCACTTTGTAACATAGGAGGTGAGGGGGTGGCGCACTCTATATAAGCCACCCCCACCACTAGACTAGGGGGGCTTTTTTCTTCCATCTCTCTCTCTTTTTCACCATTAGTCTCAGGACTACGGGGATCCGTTCTCCTCTCATTGTAATCTCCGGATACATACAAAGATAAAACAAAGCCTCTCCGGAGCACGAGACGCAGGGTTGTTATCTCCACCGTGAGAGGCTCGAACTTGCTAAAACCACCGTGTCACCCATATGCATCTCGATAGATCATGCTCCTTTATCCTACCCCTCTCTTATTATCGGAATTGTTACCACGACAGGCGACCGTCAGGGATGACCCACGTCACCTCTTTGCTGTCCGCTAGCAAATGGCAAAGAAGCTGACCTAGCCACGCCTTGCCCTGTGGGACCCACCTAGCTCTTTGCCGTTTGCCTTTTACCTCTTTGCCATCAGCTGGCTGACGGCAAAGAAGCAGCTGAAGGCAAATACCATTTTTGCCATTAGCACTTTCTTTGCCGCCCGCTTCCTCAAAGCTGACGACAAAGAACCTCTTTGCCGTCAGCTGGCAGGCGGCAAAGAGGAGGCAGACGGCAAAATGCCAGATTCCACTAGTGCTATGTAGACATGACCGAGACACATCTCTGGTCAATAACCAATAGCGGAACCTGGATGCTCATATTGGCTCCTACATATTCTACGAAGATCTTTATCGATCAAACCGCATAACAACATACGTTGTTCCCTTTGTCATCGGTATGTTACTTGCCCGAGAATCGATCGTTGGTATCATCATACCTAGTTCAATCTCGTTACCGGCAAGTTTCTTTACTCGTTTCTTAATGCATCATCCCGTGACTAACTCATTAGTCAGATTGCTTGCAAGGCTTATAGTGATGTGCATTACCGAGAGGGCCGAGACATACCTCTCCGATACACGGAGTGACAAATCCTAATCTCGATCTATGCCATCCAACCAAACACCTTTAGAGACATCTGTAGAGCATCTTTATAATCACCCAGTAATGTTGTGACGTTTGATAGCACACAAGGTGTTCCTCTGGTATTCGGGAGCTGCATAATCTCATAGTCAGAGGAACATGTATAAGTCATGATGAAAGCAATAACAATAAAACTAAAGGGTCATTATGCTAAGCTAACGGATGGATCTTGTCCATCACATCATTCTCTAATGATGTGATCCCGTTCATCAAATGACAACACATGTCTATGGTCAAGAAACATAACCATCTTTGATTAACGAGCTAGTCAAGTAGAGGCATACTAGGGACACTATGTTTTGTCTATGTATTCACACATGTACCAAGTTTCCAATTAATACAATTCTAGCATTAATAATAAAAAATTATCATGATATAAGGAAATACAAATAAAAACTTTATTATTGCCTCTAGGGCATATTTCACTACTACGAAAAACCTTATTCACAGAACCTTAGCAGCAACGTTGTTTAAAAACAAAGCTACTGCTAATTATCAGTAGCGAGCTTCAGGAAACCGCGGTACTAATAGCCCAGTAGCAGTAGCGCTCTAGGTGAAACAAGCGCTACTACTATAATTTCCACGGCGTTGCCTCCCGGCTAGATATAGTAGTAGCGCCCTTCTTCTGGACGCGCTACTGCTAAAGTACTTACTAGTAGCGTTTTTCTTCAAAACTCGCTGCTGCTAAGTATCACCTCCCTCGCAACTAATTAAGTTTAGTCCCATACTACTAAGTGAACAAGGTGTTTACCACCTTAAATATGTTACTTCTCAAACTATCTCGAGCACTTGGTCTTCATTTAACTATATGTGTAGGATTTGTGGCTGCAATATGTGATGGGGAACGTAGTAATTTCAAAAAAATTCCTACGCACACGCAAGATCATGGTGATGCATAGCAACGAGCGGGGAGAGTGTGTCCATGTACCCTAGTAGACCGTAAGCGGAAGCGTTAGCACAACGCAGTTGATGTAGTCGTACGTCTTCATGATCCGACCGATCCAAGTACCGAACGTACGGCACCTCCGAGTTCAGCACACATTCAACTCGATGACGTCACTCGAACTCGGATCCAGCCGAGCTTTGAGGGACAGTTCCGTCAACACAACGGCGTGGTGATGATGATGATGTTCTACCGATGCAGGGCTTCGCCTAAGCACCGCTACAATATTATCGAGGTGGATTATGGTGGAGGGGGGCACCGCACACGGCTAAGAGATCAACGATCAATTCTTGTGTCTTTGGGGTGCCCCCTACCCCCGTATATAAAGGAGCAAGGGGGGAGAGGCGGCCGACCAGGAGGAGGCGCGCCAGGGAGGAGTCCTACTACCACCGGGAGTAGGACTCCCTCCTTTCCTAGTTGGAGTAGGAGAAGGGGGAAGGAGGAGATAGAGGGGAAGGAAAGGGGGCGCCGCCCCCTCCTTGTCCAATTCGGACTAGAGGTGGAGGGGGCGTGCGGCCTGCCCTGGCCGCCCCTCCTCTTCTCCACTAAGGCCCATGTTGGCCCATTAAACCCCCGGGTTCCGTAACCCTCGGTACTCCGGTAAAATCCCGATTTCACCCGGAACACTTCCGATATCCAAATATAGGCTTCCAGTATATCAATCTTTATGTCTCGACCATTTCGAGACTCCTCATCATGTCTGTGATCATATCCGGGACTCCGAACTATCTTCGGTACATCAAAACACATAAACTCATAATATAACCGTCATCGAACTTTAAGCGTGCGGACCCTACGGGTTCAAGAACTATGTAGACATGACCGAGACACGTCTCCGGTCAATAACCAATAGCGGAACCTGGATGCTCATATTGGCTCCCACATATTCTACAAAGATCTTTATCGGTCAAACCGCATAACAACATACGTCGTTCCCTTTGTCATCGGTATGTTACTTGCCCGAGATTCGATCGTCGGTATCTTAATACCTAGTTCAATCTTGTTACCGGCAAGTCTCTTTACTCGTTCCGTAATACATCATCCCGCAACTAACTTGTTAGTTACAATGCTTGCAAGGCTTATAGTGATGTGCATTACCGAGTGGGCCCAGAGATACCTCTCCGACAATCGAAGTGACAAATCCTAATCTCGAAATACGCCAACCTAACAAGTACCTTTGGAGACACCTGTAGAGCACCTTTATAATCACCCAGTTACGTTGTGACGTTTGGTAGCACACAACGTGTTCCTCCGGTAAACGGGAGTTGCTTAATCTCATAGTCATAGGAACATGTATAAGTCATGAAGAAAGCAATAGCAGAATACTAAACGATCGTGTGCTAAGCTAACGGAATGGGTCAAGAAAATCACATCATTCTCCTAATGATGTGATCCCGTTAATCAAATGACAACTCATGCCAATGGCTAGGAAACATAACCATCTTTGATCAACGAGCTATGCAAGTAGAGGCATACTAGTGACACTTTGTTTGTCTATGTATTCACACAAGTATTATGTTTCCGGTTAATACAATTCTAGCATGAATAATAAACATTTATCATGATATAAGGAAATAAATAATAACTTTATTATTGCCTCTAGGGCATATTTCCTTCAGTCTCCCACTTGCACTAGAGTCAATAATCTAGATTACACAGAATGATTCTAACACCCATGGAGCCTTGGTGCTGATCATGTTTTGCTCGTGGAAGAGGCTTAGTCAACGGGTCTGCAACATTCAGATCCATATGTATCTTGCAAATTTCTATGTCTCCCACCTAGACTTGATCCTGGATGGAGTTGAAGCGTCTCTTGATGTGCTTGGTTCTCTTGTGAAATCTGGATTCCTTTTCCAAGGCAATTGCACCAGTATTGTCACAAAAGATTTTCATTGGACCCGATGCACTAGGTATGACACCTAGATCGGATATGAACTCCTTCATCTAGACTCCTTCATTTGCTGCTTCCGAAGCAGCTATGTACTCCGCTTCACATGTAGATCACGCCACGATGCTTTGTTTCGAACTGCTCCAACTGTCAGCTCCACCGTTCAATATAAACACGTATCCGGTTTGCGATTTAGAATCGTCCTGATCAGTTTCAAAGCTTGCATCAACGTAACCATTTACGATGAGCTCTTTGTCACCTCCATAAATGAGAAACATATCCTTAGTCCTTTTCAGGTATTTCAGGATGTTCTTGACCGCTGTCCAGTGATCCACTCCTGGATTACTTTAGTACCTCCCTGCTAAACTAATAGCAAGGCACACATCAGGTCTGGTACACAACATTGCATACATGATAGAGCCTATGGCTGAAGCATAGGGAACATCTTTCATCTTCTCTCTATCTTCTGCAGTGGTCGGGTATTGAGTCTTACTCAACTTCACACCTTGCAATACAGGCAAGAACCCTTTCTTTGACTGATCCATTTTGAACTTCTTCAAGACTTGATCAAGGTATGTGCTTTGTGAAAGTCCAGTTAAGCGTCTTGATCTATCTCTATAGATCTTGATGCCCAATATATAAGCAGCTTCACCGAGGTCCTTCATTGAAAAACTCTTATTCAATATCCTTTTATGCTATCCAAAAATTCTATATCATTTCCAATCAGCAATATGTCATCCACATATAATATCAAAAATGCTACAGAGCTCCCACTCACTTTCTTGTAAATACAGGCTTCTCCAAAAGTCTGTATAAAACCATATGCTTTGATCATACTATCAAAGCGTTTATTCCAACTTCGAGAGGCTTGCACCAGTCCATAAATGGATCGCTGGAGCTTGCACACTTTGTTAGCTCCCTTTGGATCGACAAAACCTTTTGGTTGCATCATATACAACTCTTCTTCCAGAAATCCATTCAGGAATGCAGTTTTGACATCCATTTGCCAAATTTCATAATCATAAAATGGGCAATAGCTAACATGATTCGGACAGACTTAAGCATCGCTACGGGTGAGAAAGTCTCATCGTAGTCAATCCCTTGAACTTGTCGAAAACCTTTTGCAACAAGTCGAGCTTTATAAACAGTAACATTACTGTCAGTGTCAGTCTTTTTCTTGAAGATCCATTTATTTTCAATGGCTTGCCGATCATCGGGAAAGTCAACCAAAGTCCATACTTTGTTCTCATACATGGATCCCATCTCAGATTTTATGGCCTCAAGCCATTTTGCGGAATCTGGGCTCACCATCGCTTCTTCATAGTTCGTAGATTCGTCATGGTCTAGTAACATAACCTCCATAACAGGATTACTGTACCACTCTGGTGCGGATCTTACTCTGGTTGATCTATGAGGTTCAGTAACAACTTGATCTGAAGTTTCATGATCATCATCATTAACTTCCTCACTAATTGGTGTAGGTGTCACAGGAACCGGTTTCTGTGATGAACTACTTTCCAATAAGGGAGCAGGTATAGTTGCCTTATCAAGTTCTACTTTCCTCCCACTCACTTCTTTCGAGAGAAACTCCTTCTCTAGAAAGGATCCAAATTTAGCAACAAAAGTCTTGCCTTCAGATCTGTGATAGAAGGTGTACCCAACAGTTTCCTTTGGATATCCTATGAAGACACATTTCTCCGATTTGGGTTCGAGCTTATCAGGTTGAAGCTTTTTCACATAAGCATCGCAGCCCCAAACTTTAAGAAACGACAACTTTGGTTTCTTGCCAAACCACAGTTCATAAGGCGTCGTCTCAACGGATTTTGATGGTGCCCTATTGAACGTGAATGCAGCCGTCTGTAAAGCATAACCACAAGATGATAGCGGTAAATCAGTAAGAGACATCATAGATCGCACCATATCTAGTAAAGTACGATTACGACGTTCGGACACACCATTACGCTGTGGTGTTTCGGGTGGCGTGAGTTGCGAAACTATTCCGCATTGTTTCAAATGAAGACCAAACTCATAACTCAAATATTCTCCTTCACTATCAGATCGTAGAAACTTTATTTTCTTGTTATGATGATTTTCAACTTCACTCTGAAATTCTTTGAACTTTTCAAACGTTTCGGATTTATGTTTCATTAAGTAGATATACCCATATCTGCTTAAATCATCTGTGAAGGTGAGAAAATAATGATACCCGCCGCGAGCCTCAACATTCATAGGACCACATACATCTGTATGTACGATTTCCAACAAATCTGTTGCTCGCTCCATAGTTTCGGAGAACGGCGTTTTAGTCATCTTGCCCATGAGGCACGGTTCGCAAGTACCAAGTGATTCATAATCAAGTGGTTCCAAAAGTCCATCAGTATGGAGTTTCTTCATGCGCTTTACACCAATATGACCTAAACGGCAGTGCCACAAATAAGTTGCACTATCATTATCAACTCTGCATCTTTTGGCTTCAATATTATGAATATGTGTATCACTACTATCGAGATTCAACAAAAATTGACCACTCTTCAAGGGTGCACTACCATAAAAGATATTACTCATATAAATAGAACAACCATTATTCTCTGATTTAAATGAATAATTATCTCGCATCAAACAAGATCCATATATAATGTTCATGCTCAACGCTGGCACCAAATAACAATTATTCAGGTCTAAAACTAATCCCGAAGGTAGATGTAGAGGTAGCGTGCCGACCGCGATCACATCGACTTTGGAACCATTTCCCACGCGCATCATCACCTCGTCCTTAGCCAATCTTCGCTTAATCCGTAGTCCCTGCTTCGAGTTGCAAATATTAGCAATGAACCAGATCAAATACCAGGTGGTATGCGAGCATTAGTAAGGTACACATCAATAACATGTATATCACATATACCTTTGTTCACCTTGCCATCCTTCTTATCCGCCAAATACTTGGGGCAGTTCCGCTTCCAAAGGACTAGTCTGCTTTGCGAGAAGCACTCGGCCTCGTGCTTAGGTCCAGACTTGGGTTTCTTCTCCTGAGCATCAACTTGTTTGCTGTTCTTCTTGAAGTTCCCCTTTTTCTTCCCTTTGCCCTTTTTCTTGAAACTGGTGGTCTTGTTGACCATCAACACTTGATGCTCCTTCTTGATTTCTACCTCCGTAGCTTTTAGCATTGCAAAGAGCTCGGGAATCGTATTTTCCATCCCTTGCATATTATAGTTCATCACGAAGCTCTTATAGCTTGGTGGCAGTGATTGAAGAATTCTGTCAATGACGCTATCATCCGGAAGATTAACTCCCTGTTGAATCAAGTGATTGTTATACCCAGACATTCTGAGTATATGCTCACTGACAGAACTATTCTCTTCCATCTTGCAGCTGTAGAACTTATTGGAGACTTCATATCTCTCAATCCGGGCATTTGCTTGAAATATTAACTTCTACTCCTGGAACATCTCATATGCTCTATGACGTTCAAAACGTCGTTGAAGTCCCGGTTCTAAGCCGTAAAGCATGGCACACTAAACTATCGAGTAGTCATCAGTTGCTCTGCCAGATGTTCACAACATCTGGTGTTGCTCCTTCAGCAGGTCTGGCACCTAGCGGTGCTTCTAGGACGTAATTCTTCTATGCAGAAATGAGGATAATCCTCAAGTTACGGACCCAGTCCGTGTAATTGCTACCATCATCTTTCAACTTTGCTTTCTCAAGGAACGCATTAAAATTCAACAAAACAACAACACAAGCCATCTATCTACAATCAACATAGATAAGCAAAATACTATCAGGTACTAAGTTCATGATAAATTTAAGTTCAATTAATCATATTACTTAGGAACTCCCACTTAGATAGACATCCCTCTAATCCTCTAAGTGATCACGTGATCCAAATCAACTAAACCATGTCCGATCATCACGTGAGATGGAGTAGTTTCAATGGTGAACATCACTATGTTGATCATATCTACTATACGATTCACGCTCAACCTTTCAGTCTCAGTGTTCCGAGGCCATATCTGCATATGCTAGGCTCGTCAAGTTTAACCTGAGTATTCTGCGTGTGCAACTGTTTTACACCAGTTGTATTTGAATGTAGAGCCTATCACACCCGATCATCACGTGGTGTCTCAGCGCGAAGAACTTTCGCAACGGTGCATACTCAGGGAGAACACTTATACATTGAAATTTAGTGAGAGATCATCTTATAATGCTACCGTCAATCAAAGCAAAATAAGATGCATAAAAGATAAACATCACATGCAATCAATATAAGTGATATGATATGGCCATCATCATCTTGTGCTTGTGATCTCCATCTCCGAAGCACCGTCATGACCACCATCATCACTGGCGCAACACCTTGATCTTCATCGTAGCGTCATTGTCGTCTCGCCAACTATTGCTTCTACAACTATTGCTACCGCTTAGTGATAAAGTAAAGCAATTACAAGGAGATTACATTGCATACAATAAAGCGACAACCATATGGCTCCTGCCAGTTGCCGATAACTTGGTTAGAAAACATCATCATCTCATACAAAAATATATCATCATGCCTTGACCATATCACATCACAACATGCCTTGCAAAAACAAGTTAGACGTCCTCTACTTTGTTGTTGCAAGTTTTACGTGGCTGCTACGGGCTGAGCGAGAATCGTTCTTACCTACACATCAAAACCACAACGATAGTTCGTCAAGTTAGTGTTGTTTTAACCTTCTCAAGGACAGGGCGTAGCCACACTCGGTTCAACTAAAGTTGGAGAAACTGCCACCTGTGTGCAAAGCACGTCGGTAGAACTAGTCTCGCGTAAACGTACACGTAATGTTGGTCCGGGCCGCTTCATCCAACAATACCGCAGAACAAAAGTATGACATGCTGGTAAGCAGTATGACTTGTATTGCCCACAACTCACTTCTGTTCTACTCGTGCAAATAACATCAACGCATAAAACTAGGCTCGGATGCCACTGATGGGGAACGTAGTAATTTCAAAAAGTTTCCTACACACACGCAAGATCATGGTGATGCATAGCAACGAGCGGGGAGAGTGTGGCCATGTACCCTCGTAGACCGTAAGCGGAAGCATTAGCACAACGCAGTTGATGTAGTCGTACGTCTTCACGATCCGACCGATCCAAGTACCGAACGTACGTCACCTCCGAGTTCAGCACACGTTCAACTCAATGACGTCCCTCGAACTTCGATCCAGCCGAGCTTTGAGGGAGAGTTCCGTCAGCACGACGACATGGTGACGATGATGATGTTCTCCCGACGCAGGGCTTCGCCTAAGCACCGCTACGATATTATCGAGGTGGATTATGGTGGAGGGGGACACCGCACACGGCTAAGAGATCAATGAACAATTGTTGTGTCTTTGGGGTGCCCCCCTGCCCCCGTATATAAAGGAGCAAGGGGGAAGAGGCGGCCGGCCAGGAGGAGGTGCACCAGGGAGGAGTCCTACTCCCACCGGGAGTAGGACTCCTTCCTTTCCTAGTTGGAGTAGGAGAAGGGGGAAGGAGGAGAGAGAGGGGAAGGAAAGGGGGCGCCGCCCCCCTCCTTGTCCAATTCAGACTAGAGACGGAGGGGGCGCGCGGCCTGCCCTGGCCGCCCCTCCTCTTCTCCACTAAGGCCCATGTTGGCCCATTAAACCCCAGAGGGGTTTCGGTAACCCCCGGTACTCCGGTAAAATCCCGATTTCACCTGGAACACTTTCGATATCCAAATATAGGCTTCCAATATATCAATCTTTATGTCTCGACCATTTCGAGACTCCTCGCCATGTCCGTGATCATATCCGGGACTAAGAACTATCTTCGGTACATCAAAACACATAAACTCATAATATAACCGTCATCGAACTTTAAGCATGCGGACCCTACGGGTTCGAGAACTATGTAGACATGATCGAGACACGTCTCTGGTCAATAACCAATAGCGGAACCTGGATGCTCATATTGGCTCCCACATATTCTACGAAGATCTTTATCGGTCAAACCGCATAACAACATACGCCGTTCCCTTTGCCATCGGTATGTTACTTGCCCGAGATTTGAATTTCGATATCTTAATACCTAGTTCAATCTCGTTACCGGCAAGTCTCTTTAGTCGTTCCGTAATACATCATCCCGCAACTAACTTCTTAGTTACAATGCTTGCAAGGCTTATAGTGATGTGCATTACCGAGTGGGCCCAGAGATACCTCTCCGACAATCGGAGTGACAATTCCTAATCTCGAAATATGCCAACCCAAAAAGTACCTTCGGAGACACCTGTAGAGCACCTTTATAATCACCCAGTTATGTTGTGACGTTTGGTAGCACACAAAGTGTTCCTCTGGTAAACGGGAGTTGCATAATCTCATAGTCATAGGAACATGTATAAGTCATGAAGAAAGCAATAGCAGAATACTAAACAATCGTGTGCTAAGCTAATGGAATGGGTCAAGTCAATCACATCATTCTCCTAATGATGTGATCCTGTTAATCAAATGACAACTCATGTCAATGGCTAGGAAACATAACCATCTTTGATCAACGAGCTAGTCAAGTAGAGGCATACTAGTGACACTGCTTGTCTATGTATTCACACAAGTATTATGTTTCCGTTAATACAATTCTAGCATGAATAATAAACATTTATCATGATATAAGGAAATAAATAATAACTTTATTATTGCCTATAGGGCATATTTCCTTCAATATGAATCCTCGCCTGTACCTATACAGGTACGATGAGGATTCATGTTGACTATTTAGATTCTACACAAAAAGAACAATGATGACCAATGTATATATTTGATGTTTTTACATGCTTAGACTTAGCAGTAGCTATTTTTAGGACAAATCGCTACTGATATTGGGTTTAGCAGTAGCGCGCGCCTCCTGTACCCGCGCTACTGCTAAAGCAAAACAAAACACGCGGCCCGGCCGGCCCCCGTGCGCTCATCTCTCAATCATCCCCCTCCGCCCGACACCGGTAGCTGCGGCTAGGGTTTCTCCTCCGCCACCGCCACCGCAGGTAATGCTCCTCCCCCTCTCGCCGCCCCTCCGCTGCTCCTCCACCCTCTCGCCGCCCACTCTGTCGCTGGCCGTGAGCTCTGGTCGGGCGCCTTTGGCCGACCGCCCTCGATCCCCTCACCGACCGCTGTCGTCGCCCCCCTCTCGTAGGAAAGTCACTGGACTTCCCCTCGTCAGCACCCTCGACCAAGGTCACCATGCCATCCCCCCTCCTTGACAGCACCCCTCGAGGGCTGCCCTACCAAGATGCAGTGAGGGCTTACGGATTTCTTCCTGCTACATTTTGATTTAGTAGGCTAGTTCATATGCAACATTTTGATTTAGTTGATATGATTTAGTTTATTTAGTAGGCTAGTTGATTTAGAAAATTTTGATTTAGTTGATTTAGTATGCTAGTTGATTTAGTAGGCTTGTTGATTTAGTTGATTTAGTATGCACCATTTTATTGTTATTTTTTCTGTACATGGATAGCTAGATGTTTTGTTTTTCTGTAATAACTTATTTTTTGGCAAAATGTAGGTGCCAATTTAGTTAAATTTGCCACTTGTTTTTAATCAATTATCTTAGGCAATAGGGGCCAAATTAGATGAAATGTCTTGGTAGGTGGTACCCTGATTGGTAGATATTTCAGAAAAGTTTTTTCGGCAATAGGTGCCACCGAAATGCTTTGGTAGGTGGTACCTTGTCATCTAATATGTTACTAGATCTTAGGATTATAATTGTCCATCAAATTGCTTCTCGCGGAAGAACCAAAAATGTCACATGCTACTGTTTTTCTTTCCTGTGAAGTGGATCGTTAATCCTTTGCTCATATTGCTTTAGGAAAATGGCGCCACCAGCACCACCACCATGTCAACTGTGCAAGTCAAGGTGCGCTAGCAGCCTTGCAACGGACAAGCTGTTCGGCATCTACTTCCAGCCGAGTTTTCATCATGAGGCGGTAAGAAATTAGATGAAATGTAACAACTATTTTATTTCTAGTGTTGTCATTACTGCATTGTGTCATTTTGCTTTTTTACACAGATCGTCCCATGCAATGTGAGGTTAAAATTCAACAAGATGACAGGAGACACTGTGACATTTGAGGCTCCTGGGGGCCGTACACTATGGAGGTCGAGAAAGGACGCAATATGTCGCAGATTGGAGGAGATGGATGGGCCCGTTTCCTCGCCCGCATGCGTCTTACTGGTGGTGAGTTGATCAGCTTCTCCTTCAGAGCAGAAAAACCCAAGATGGCTATCATTTATATCAACCTGGTGGAAGATGATGAAGATGACGAAGATGACGAAGATGATGAAGATGACGAAGATGATGAAGATGACGAAGACGATGATGATAATGAGGACTCACTCGATGAAGATGATGAGAACCCACTTCATGAAGCCATCATAGCTCAAAGAATGAGGCTGCGCGAGGAGGAGGTGTGCAACCTATGGGACATAATTCCGCCACGTGATGACTTTGTCGGGGTGCCATTCGTGACCCACCTGACAAGTACCATGGTCGATCAGCATGAAATGGTATGTTATCTTGACTGTAGTAATCGATGATATATATATATATATATATATATATATATATATATATATATATATATATATATATATATATATATATATATATATATATATATTATTATACTTACAAATGCAAATTATCCGACGATATGCTTAGTGAATCCGATGATATGCTTAGTGTAGAGTCCAATGCTATGCTGTGTGGAATCTAGTCGATGATATGCTTTAGTGTAGAGTCTGATCACATGCTTATTAGTGTAGAATCCAAGGAACTATTAATACTGTAGATAATCCATATATACTTATTAGTAGAATTAATGCTTAATTAGTACAAATGTGTAGTACTGTGTCCACCGCCCAGGCTTGAGGATGATGATCGTCGTCGATATCATCTAGAACTACTTATGTGTGTGTGGCTATATCATCTAGAACTACTTATGATGACCGTCGTCGATATCATGTAGAACTACATATGATGATCGTCGTCAATATCATCTAGAACTACATGTGATGATCGTTGTCGATATCACCTAGTACTGCCTGAGGATGCCTGTTGAGTATATGTGAAATTGTTATCTAGTACTCCCTCAGTTCCAAATTGCTCGTCGTGGTTTTAGTTCAAATTTGAACTAAAACCACGACGAGTAATTTGGAATCGAGGGAGTACTAGATAGTACCTATAATGCTTTATGAAATTGATATCTAGTAGTACCTAGTATCTGGAAATTGCAATTTATTGAAGCTGAAACAGGGTAGGATGCCCGGGAGAAATGACGCAAGATATAGCAGTAGCGCGGGGCTAGGAAATCGGTACAGCTAATTAATAGTAGCGCATTCCGGAAAAGCACTGCTGATATAGTCAATAGTGGTAGCGCAGGTGCAGACCGTGCTACTACTAACTGTTAGCTGTAGCGCCATACTAGTAGCGCGGCTGCCCGCGCTGCTGATAGCCTCAAAACCCACGCTACTACTAGGGTTTTCGCTAGTAGTGGTTCCTTCAGTCTCCCACTTGCACTACAGCCAATAGTCTAGTTCACATCGCCATGTGATTTAACACCAATAGTTCACATCACCATGTGATTATTTCACATCGCCATGTGACTAATACCCAAAGGGTTTTACTAGAGTCAATAATCTAGTTCACATCGATATGTGATTAACACCCAAAGAGTACTAAGGTGCGATCATGCTTTGCTTGTGAGAGAAGCTTAGTCAATGGGTCTGTCACATTCAGAGCCGTATGTATTTTGCCAATTTTCTATGTCTACAATACTCTGCATGGAGCTACTCTAGCTAATTGCTCCCACTTTCACTATGTATCCAGATTGAGACTCAGAGCCATCCGGATCGGTGTAAAAGCTTGCATCTGTCGGAGTAAATGACCACGGGTAGCCTAGTCGGCTCCCCCTGGGACTTCGGAAAAAATTACGAGCCAATCAAGCCATCCAACATCCAAGACGCAGGGCCGCCTTCCCCCGGCCGGCTGCCCCTCAGGCCGGCTGTCAGGAGGCGGCTCGGCCCCAAAACCTACAGTAAGAAGGCCGCAAGAGGGCCGGCTTCCAAGGAGCCGGCTGCCAAAGGGCCGGCTCCGTGAAGCCGGCCAGGAGAAGGCTGACTCCACAAAGCCGGCCTCACAGCAAGCGGCCAAGACCGCACCCTCAGAATCTGCACCCACATAACGGTGATGAGACGGGGCGTGGCTACAGTGAAGCCTGCCACCCCCGTATCCTGGAGCACGCCTGGCCACAGTGCGCCGTATGGGGCGGCCACCACCTGTCCGGCGTGGCATTGTTGCCATGCTGACCATGACATCACCCACGACAGGCTGTCAGTACGACCCGCAGACGGTGGGCCCCTCCGGTCAGAGAGATGTCCGAAGGCGGATCAGCCTCCCCTAGTCGGCCTGAGATATGGCCGGCCTCCAGTAGCCGGCTTGTTCCCTCCCTCGAAGGAAGCGCCTCATTAAGGAGACAAGACGAGGTGAGGCTACAGTGATCGCCACCAAGGCGGCGGCACTGTAGCCATGCTTACCCCGACAAAGCCCTCGTCATCAGGATTGAGGCAACAGTAACCAGCCCCCGACAAGGCCCTCAGCGGTGGGGCCAGCTTGTCGACCAAGAAGCCGGCAGCCGACGGGACCCACCAGTCGGCGGGCCCCAGCGGCCGGTGGAGAAGCCGGCGAGCATAGACACTGACGGCTACGGCCCGCACCCAGCCGGATTACCATTGTACCCCTGGGAGGTAGGCCTATATAAGCCCCCCAGGGCACCCATGCAAAGGGTTGATCTCTTAGAGTTTTAGACACCACATAGAGGGAAGAGGAGAGCTAGCCGTGCCCTTCTTCTTCCTCTCACCGAACAGCTCAAGGAGCCACTTGTAGCCACTTGTTCATCTAGTGATCATGCGGAGACCCCGCAGAGCAGCAGTAGGGGTGTTATCTCCATGGAGAGCCCCGAAGCTGGGTAAGATTCGCCGGCGTGCATGTCTTCGCCTCATCCCGTTTCCAGGCACCGGCGACGTCTTATTGGCTCCCACTATGATTAGCCACCCGTTGGCATATGTCGCACCTACCACCCGACATTTGGCGCCCACCATGGGGCCAGGTGCACCGTCGTCCGGAGACCTGTTCTGGAAGGGAACCCTCTTCCTCCCCCACGGGCGTAGCCAGCCCGGCACGCCCGATGGCGCTTGCCCCGACGCGCTGCAAGGCGTCGCTGATGCCTGCACAGCGAGCTGCCTCGCCGACCTTCTTGGCGAGGCTCGCATCTCCGACGGGCCCACATCCGATGCGGGCGCAGGCTGCCTCGAGAGCCACCTCGTCAGCTTCCTCGACCAACTCCATGTCTCCAGCGGGCCTGCTGTGGATTTGGAGTCGGTTGGCTCCACCGATCCAATGCTTGTCGACTCCGACACGGCATCACTCGATGCTTTCCCCACCAACGTTGTGATCTTCAGCGACCCGCTCCCCCAAGCCGACAGCTGTGGCAGTGCCGTCACCGAGGTGCCGGTCATTAGTCACGACGGCCTCTCTGGTGAGAACGCCCACGACGCCCTGCAAGTGGCGCTGCACGACCTGTCCGCCCCTCTCTCGGCTGACACCGACGCCGAGGCACTGGAGGCGCGCCGCCTCACCCTCCACGCGGAGGGCCAGAGGATAGCTTCCATTAGGCGCCTCACCGAGGCCCACCAGCACGAAGTAAACCGCGCCGCCTTTGGCACGCCGCCTCCCGACGGGCCGAGCCGAGTCGGCGTCGTCAAGAACGCGCGCATCGCCGCCGACATCTTTGGGAGTGGACCGCCCAGTCTACGCCACGCCCCTCGAGAACCTACACGCCGCCTAGGCGGCCGTAGAAGAGCTTAACGGACTAGGGCCCGACGAGCTCCCCTATATGGCTAGGCGCATCCAGCAACTGATTGGCGCGGCCGCAGAGCGGCATGAAGACAACGCCTGCGCCGAAAGCCCTCCCCCGCGCCGAGAGCACGGCGCGACGTCACGCACGCCGACTGCGGGCAACGCCCGCGCACAGCAAGAAAAGGAGCCGCCTTCCAGCCGCAGCCGAACCCGGATCTCCATCGAGCGCGACGCAGAAGGCCGTCCTCGAGCCGTGGAGCGGCGAGGCAACCCGCCCCCTCCTCCCCCTCACGGGAAAAGATATCCCACCCCGCCGCCTATCACGCATCCGACTCTCAGCGGCCGACTAGGCCGCCGCGAAGGAGTCGGCAAAAATGACGCCCGCCACCGGATCGACCGCCTAGCGCGATCCCTGGCGTTTGAAGAAGAAGACGATGTCGGTCTGCCTTGCTTCGGCCCCCGCATCCGTGACGAGCCCTTCCCTAAAGAGTTCTCGCTCCCAAGAGACACGCCCAAGTACAACCGCCCCGTGAAGCCGGAGGATTGGCTGATCGACTACTCCACCGCAGTCAGCATAGCGAACGGCAATAGGCGCGTTGCCGTGAAATATGCCCCTCATGCTTCAGGGCACGACGCGAACCTGGCTCAACAGCCTCAAGCCGTACAGCATCAACAGTTGGCTAGACTTCACCGAAGCCTTCATCCGCAACTTCACCAGCACCTACAAGAGGGCTCCCAGGCCCAGACAGCTCTCCTTGTGCGTACAAGGACCCATCGAGTCAACTCGCGACTACCTCACGCGTTGGGCCGAGCTCCTCAATTCCTGCGAGGGGGTGCACGAGGTTCAAGCTATAGAGTACTTCACCGCCGGGTGCCGAGAAGGCACCCTACTTAAGCACAAGCTTCTCTGCGACGAGCTGACTACCCTCGACGAGCTACTAGTCATAGCCGACAAGTACGCCACCGCCGACTCCTCGATGAAGACCGAGCTCCGGGTGGACGCCTCCGGGACGGTACTCAACCCGGCTCCCAAAACGCCGGCTGGCGACTCCAGCCGACGTCCGTACCAGAACGACAACAAGCGCAAGGGCCCAATGACGCCTCCAACCAGTCGGCAGGTGGCCACCGTCGAAGACGAGCAACCCGAGGGGCGGCCCGCGCCCAAGAAGCCGAAGGGCGGCAGGCCGGCTTGGCAGCCGGCTTTCTCCTATGAGCAAGCCCTCGACGCCTCTTGCAAGTTCCACAACGGCGTGAAGCCGTCCAACCATATGACCCGGAAATGCCACTGGCTCACCTGAATCACCAAAGGCGAAGGGCTGGTGCCTCCTCCGCCAGCTGGACAGCCCCCTCCGGCTCCCCAACAGCCGCCGCCGACCAGCGATCGGGACCATCAAGACGAGTTCCCCAACGAGCATGCCGCCTACTCGTCTTTACAAGCCAACCCGAAGACCGGCGCAGCCGGCGCCGACAGCACCAAGAAGTCAACGCGGTCGCCTCAAACAACCCCGAGTACATGCACTCGTCAGAAAGGCCTATCAGCTGGAGCCGGGCCGACCACCCAGAAGTGATGCCGTCCCTGGGCTCTTATGCATTGGTTTTGGAGGCAACCCTAGCAACGGACATGCTTGCTACCCGATTCTCCCGTGTACTGGTAGACGGCGGGAGCAGCATCGACATCCTGTACCGAGACACCATGGAAAAGCTAAACATCAAGGCCAAGCACCTCATGCCAAGCCGGACCGTGTTCCATGCTATTGTACCTGGCCTGTCCTGTTCACCAATCGGTAAGATCAAGATAGATGTTCTCTTTGGAGACAAGGATCATTTCCACCGAGAAGCAATATGGTTTGAAGTGGTGGACCTTGAGAGCCCCTACCATGCGCTGCTTGGCCGGCCTGCTCTGGCCAAGTTCATGGATGTACCTCACTACGCCTACCCCAAGATGAAGATGCCAAGCACCAAGGGTATCATCACCATAGCCGGCGATTACAAGAAATCCTCCGAGTGCGCTGCAGCCAGCAGCTGGCTGGCCGAGTCCCTTGTGGTCGCTGAAGAGAAGAAGATGTTGGACCGAGTCGTGGCCATGGCCGACAAGCAGCCATCCCTGTCCCCTGACCCCAAGGAATGTGATGCTCAAGGTTCTTTCCAGCCGGCCAAGGAAACAAAGAAGATACCTCTGGACCCAGAGCACCCGGAAAGGTTTGCCGTCATTGGGGCAAACCTGGACAACAAATAGGAAGGCGAGCTCGTCGATTTCCTCCGTGAGAGTCGGGACATCTTTGCATGGTCCCCCAAGGACATGCCGGGTGTTTCGAAGGAATTCACCGAGCACAAGCTACACGTTCGAGCGAACGCCAAACCAGTCAAGCAGCCCCTCCACCGGTTGTCGGAGGAGAAGAGAAGGATTGTAGGAGAAGAGATAGCCCGACTCCTGGCGGCCGGCTTCATAATGGAGGTGTTCTTTCCGGAGTGGCTTGCCAACCCGGTGCTCGTTCTGAAGAAGAATAACAAGTGGCACATGTGTATAGACTACACAAGCCTCAACAAAGCCTGCCCCAAAGATCCCTTCGCCTTGCCCAGGATTGATCAAGTGATAGACTCCACAGCGGGATGCGAGCTGCTGAGTTTCTTGGATTCCTACTCGGTCTACCACCAGATAAAGTTGGACCCGACTGACCGCCTGAAGACCGCCTTCATCATGCCATTCGGAGCTTTCTGTTACCTGACTATGACATTTGGCTTGAGAAATGCCGGTGCCACTTTTCAGCGTTGCATGCAGAAATGCCTCCTCAAGCAACTCGGCAGAAATGCCCACGTCTATGTAGACGATATCGCGATGAAGACGGAGAAGCGCGACACTTTGTTCGAAGACCTCAAGGAAACGTTTGAGAACCTGCGCCGGTTTCAGATCAAGCTCAACCCGAAAATGCGTGTTGGTGCCACCGGCCAGCTTCTAGGCTTCCGGTCTCGAACAGCTGCATTGAATGCAACCCAGTAAAGATCAAAGCCATTGAAAGAATGGAATTCCCACCAAGCTGCGAGGCGTTCGAAGTTTACGGTGCCCGCCTCCTGAACCGCTTCATTAGCGGCTTGGAGAAAAGGCTCTCCCTCTACCGACTCATGAAGAAAACCACTCACTTCGAGTGGAACGACCAAGCCGACCAAGCTTTTCACGAGCTAAAGAAGATGCTTGCCGCGCCGCCTGTCTTGGCGGCGCCGATTGAGAAAGGCCCATGCTCCTTTACATTGCCGCCACCAGCCGGGTGGTCAGCGCCGTCATCGTGGTCCAACGCCCAGAAGAAGGCCGAGCTCAGCCAGTCCGAGACGGTGTATTACTTAAGCGAGTATCGTCCACCTCGAAGCGTAACTACCCGCATTACGGTAAGATGTGCTATGGTGTGTGCTTCGCGCCAAGAAGCTGAAGCCCTACTTTCAAGAGCACCCCATCACGGTCGTATGCACCGCCCGCTTCGCCGAGATCATAGGCAGCGGGGCGCATCCGGCCGGTGGCAAATGGGCCATTGAGCTGGCCCCTTACGATCTTCTACCAGCCTCGCACCGCCATCAAGTCCCAAGCATTGGCCGACTTCCTCGTCGACCGGCGAGACCAGATTACGCCACCGCTCCCGACACCACTCATTGGCGGATGCACTTCGACGGGTCCAAGATGCGCACCGGCTTGGGAGCCGCATCATCCTCACCTCGCCAAAGGCGACAAACTCAGATACACATTGCAAATTCACTTTGCCGCCTCCAACAATGTGGCCGAGTATGAGGCGCTCATACACGGGCTCCGGCTAGCCAAAGAGCTCGGCATCCACCGGATCCTGTGCTATGGTGACTTCGGTTGGTGGTCCAGCAGTCATCCGTGGCCCAGGATGCCAGGGACGCAAACATGGCAAGCTACCGCTTCCTCGTTCAGCAAATCAGCGGGTACTTCAAGGATGCGAGTTCCTCCACGTGCCACGGGCCGACAACGAAACAGCGGATGCCACAGCACGAATAGGCTCAACTCGACAAGCTATACCAACCGGCGTCTCTCTCCAACGCCTCCTCAAGCCGTCTATCAAGCCATCTCCAGAATCCGACTCCATCTTCATGCCACCTAACCCCGACGCAGCCGGATCCGGCTTGGGGAGCCAAGCAGGCGCCCCAAGGACTTCAATAGGCGGCTCGGGGACTGCCATAGTCGCACCCGGCGCGGGGACTTCAGAACCCGGCCCGAGGACTACGGTAGTCGGCCCGGGGACTGCATCAACACCACAGGCGGTGGCCAATTCCAGCTCTTCACCACCCAGCCCACCCTCCCTGGTTGCAGTAGCCGTGTTGGCTATAGAAGAAGTCACAGCTCCATCATGGGCTCAGCCCATCCTCAACTTCCTGGTAAACAGAGAACTGTTGGCTGACGAGATCGCGGCAAGACAAGTCCAACTCCGAGCCGGAGCATATACAATTGCTAACGGAGAGCTCGTCAGACGCAGTGTCACTGGAGTCTTCCAGCGCTGCGTCGAGCCAGAGAAGTGCATAGCAATCCTCAAGGACATTCACCAAGGCGAATGCGGCCACCACGCAGCCTCAAGATCCCTCGTTGCCAAAGCTTTACGCCATGGATTCTTTTGGCCGACTGCTTTGGACGACGCCAAGGCGTTGGTCAAATATTGCAAAGGGTGCCAAGTCTTCAGCTCCAAGCAACACCTGCCGGCTTCGGCACTAAAGACCATTCCCCTCACCTGGCCTTTTGCCATCTGGGGACTGGACATGGTGGGCCCATTCAAGACGGCGCGCGGCGGCATGACACACTTGCTTGTCGCCGTGGATAAATTTACCAAGTGGATCGAAGCAAAACTGATTAAGAAGCTGAACGGGCCGACTGCCGTGACATTCATCGCAGACATTACAACTCGGTACGGCGTGCCACACAGCATCATCACTGACAATGGCACGAATTTTGCCAAGGGAGCATTGGCACGTTTCTGCGCGACGCAGGGCATCCGACTGGACCTAGCGTCCGTTGCCCACCCGTAGTCAAACAGCCAAGTTAAGCGAGCCAACGGCCTCATCCTTTCCGGCATCAAGCCCCGGCTGGTCGTGCCGCTAGAGCGTTCGGCCAGCTGTTGGCTCGACGAGCTGCCGGCCGTCCTCTAGACTCTGCGCACTACCCCAAACAAGTCAACCGACTTCACCCCTTTCTTCCTTGTATATGGTGCCGAGGCTGTCATCCCAACTGACATCGAGTTCGACTCGCCTCGGGTGACCATGTACACGGAAGCAGAGGCCAAAGAAGCACGAGAAGATGATGTCAACCTGCTGGAAGAAAGCCGGCTGTTAGCCCTCAGCCGGTCCGCCATCTACCAGCAGGGTTTGCGCCGCTACCATAGCCGGAAGGTCAAGCCAAGATCCTTTCAAGAGGGCGACCTTGTGCTCCGGCTGATCCAGCGAACAACCGGCCAGCACAAGCTCTCGGCCCCTTGGGAAGGTCCCTTCGTCATCAGCGGAGCATTGGGAAATGACTCCTACTACCTAATCGACGCGCAGAAGCTGAAGGCACGAAAGAGAGATGATTCCGGCAAGGAGTCGGAACGACCATGGAATGCCAACCTCCTCCGAAGATTTTACAGTTAAAATGCAGTATGTATCACGCTACCTTTTGTACTAAGTATGAGACAATGGCCCCCCTAGGAGCACTCGGGGAATGCCAGCTTTTATCTATGAATGACGAGTATCATGCTTATGATTTTGTATTACACTCTTCCTCCTTGTCCGGCACCAGGTTCGACTAATCGGCCCGGGGACTGGTCGCCTTGAGTTATATTCAAAGTTCCACCTGCAGTCAGACAAGTAGTGTGCGGGCACCCAAGCCCTCTCTTGTCAAAAGCCGCAGCTCGAAGAACCGTCTGTCCGGCTGGCAAGAGTCAAAGGCAGGAAAGGATGCCCACACGAAAAATGGTTAAGGACTAACGAACTCGTATAACAAAAGCCGGCTTCCTCCCATTGCCGACCGGCTACCAGAGTAGCCAGCCGTCCGGCTTCCCATTCCACCTTGACACAATCCAAGAAAGCTCAAGTACTTGCCTTCCCACCAATAGCCAAGTTCCTCCCCAGCCACAGACTGCAGAGCAGCTGGGAAGGCTGGGAAGGCGGCGACCAAGGGAAGGCGGCAAAGGAAACAACCTAAGGATAAAAAGCAAATTCGAATGGAAGCCAAACACATGCATAATTATATTTACACAAAAGCCTTTGAAAGGCCGACATTCAACATAGTTTGAATACACCCCCAGTGGGTGGAACTGCGCAAATTTAATAAAAGTTGTTCAAGGAGCAACATCAGGAAAGCAAGAACGGCAGATCAGGCCAAGGGAGCGACAGGCGAGTCGGGCAGGTCGGCGGAGGCGGCAGTGCTGGCCGGAGGAGTGGCCGGCTGGCGGGACTCGGCCAGATCATCACCCCTGGCAGGTGGTGCGCTCGTGCGCGCCTCGTTGCTGGAGGCACGATCAGGCTGAAGCTGGCTAGTCGCTTCATTGTCGGGCACGACGTCTTCGCCGCCCTCCTCTTCTTCGTCTTCGCCTTCGTCGCTGGAAGCAATCTCCTTCGCCGAGTCCTCACCTTCCGCCGGGTTCAGCCCGAACCACTCCTACGGCTGGGCGACGCCGTTGTCATTCACTTCAGGAGCAAAAATGCTGGTGTTGGTATACTCGGCGATGGCCGAGGCGCGCTGGATGATAGCCGGCCGCACCGCCACCAGCTCCTCGTCAGCCTGCTGCCTCCAAGTGCTCAGCTGGTGCAAGCTTAGCCCAGGATACCAGGCTCGAACGAACTCCAGCGCCCGCCCGGCGCCGGACCGAGCAGCGGAAGCCTTCCAGGCCTCGAAGCGGCCAACTGCAACCTCCAGCCAGTCGTCAGTCCGACTGGGGGTACGGGGAATCACCTCGCCAGGCCAGAGAGCGGCCAACACTTGCGCCCCGGCACGCTGAAGCCGGCGGAGCATGCGGTGAGCCGGCTGCAGCCGGGCCTGGATCGCCAAAAGTTGCTCCTCAAGCGCCCGCCTGGCGTCTGGCGCAATCTCAACCCCTGCTTGCCGGCGTGTCTCACGATGGGCCTCGATGGCTTGGCTGGCGGCGACGGAGTAACCAGGGAAGTAATCTACGTGAAGATCAAAGAAACAACACAAAAATCAGAAGATGAACAAGAGGGCAAGGAGCAGGCGAAGGGGTGAAAAGGAAGGCATCTTACCATCGATCATATCCTCAACCCGTCCATAGCCCTCGCTCAGCACTTGCCTCGCTTCAGCCCAGCACGCCGCCTCGGTCTCGAACTCGGCCTTAAGGGCGGCCTCGCTGTCCTGCGCCTTCTTCAGGGCCGCCTTATGGCTCTCCTCCTGGTCGGCCAGCCTCTTGGCCAGGCGGTCGCGTTCCTGGGCCAAGGCACTGCACTCAGCCTCCTTGGCACGAAGGGAGGTCTGGGCCCCGCCTAGCTGCTCCCTCAAGTCAGCATTAGCCTCTGCAAGCGTGGAGAAAAAGGAAAAAAACAATAAGGAAGAAGTCGTCAGGGAAGATCCGACCCGACTGCTCAGCAGTCGGCCCGAATCTCGGGGACTACACCCAGTGGATGCGCTGACGCGCCCCGAATGAGATAAAAGAAACAAAGTACTCACTCCGGCTATTAGTTAGGTCGGCGGCCTTTTGGCTCAGCTCCTAGGCCTGGGAGTTGAAGGCAGCCGCGCGGAGATTGTGATACTCCTGAAAATCAGACGGAGTGCGAATAAAAACAAGATTGCCGCCAAGGCTTACTAAGAAGTTCCAAGCCACCTGCTCAGCAGCCGACTCGAAACTTGGGGACTACACCCAGTGGCTGCGCTGATGCGCCCCCACGAAAGAAATCAAAAAAAGAAATCGACCAAGGCCAGAAGACTCACCGGATGACCGCGCGCTTAGCAAGAAACTCCTGGGTGTACCGTTGCAGCGAGGCGGCCTGGGTCTGAAGCCGGCGTCGGACCTCCTGCGCCGCCACGTTCAGCTCGGTCGTTCCATCGCTGGGCGTCCACTCGGACGTGCTGGCGCTGGCCGCGTCCAGGTCCTGTGCCGTCGAGCTGGCGCCCGCAGCTCTTTGCGGCTCCGGCGCCGAGGACGCCTCTCCCGCGCGCCGGCGAGGCGCCGACTGCACCACAAGATCCGCCCCCGCCGCCTACTCGCCCCCGGCCGGCTGCTCAGGCGCCACAGCAGGTCGGCCGCCTTAGCCCGCTCCAGTCGGCGCCGGCTGTGGCGCCTCCCCCAGGATCGTTACATCATCCTCCCTCCTCTCCATCACCGGCTGGTCGCGGTCGGCTTCCTCCGACGGAGGCACGGGGATGTTGGGAGCCATGGCACGAAGAGGAATGACGAGCTGCGGAGGCTGATTGCGCAGAGCCTCCGCCTCCCTCTCCGTGGCCGCGGCTTTCGCCTGGGCCTTGGTTGTCGCGTCGGCTTGCGCCTCGGCCGACTTCTCCGCCGCCTCCTGGATGGCCCTCCGCTCCGCCGCCTCCCGCTCCTCCCGCACCTCCTGCGCGTTCTGCTCCGTTGCCTCCATGAGGTCGGCGCGGGGATTCACGCGGCGGGAGCTCGAAGACCCCCCTGTCGGTCCGACTATGGAGGCGGAGTCAACCCGTTCAAGAGAAAGCGGCGCCCTGTTTAGCAAATCAAGAAGACGACTTAGCTGAGCCTCAACCAAAGAAGACAACAAAAAAGTACGGGACATCCAACACTTACGCCGAGACCGCCTGTGGCTACTTCACCACCTTGCGGAAGCGGGCCGCTTTCGCGGCCGCCTCGTCCCGCTTGGTCGCCGCCGCGGAGCCTTTGTGTTTTTTTGGCCGGCTGCCGAAGAGACCCGGCCCGGCCCGACGCTTTTGCGCGCCACCCTGAGCAGCTGGCGCGACAGAAGGTCCCGCGCCCTGGTGATCGGCCGCCGGCTGGCGGCGTGGGATGGCCTCGGTTTCGTCATCATCCAGCCAGTCCCTGAAGCCGGCCGTGAGCTCGGGGCCGCCTGCCTCTCCTCCGGCTCCGACTATTGCGTCGTCCATGGCGGCCGCCCCCAGATCTGGGTCGTCGGGGTCGTCCACCGTGCGGTCGGCCATAAACTGGCGCTCCGACCCTGCGGCCCCGGGCGCCGGTCGAAGAAGGGGGCTCTGCTCAAAGACAAGCCGACTAGTCAAGAGTCGGCCATCGCGAACCCAGCAACAAAAGAAGAAGAAAGTAAGGAAAACTCACCACAGGCGGGGGATCAGCCCGAGAATACGGCGCCTTGCCATACTGCCACTCCTCAGTGAGCTTCCAGTTGGAGATGTAATTCACCATGGAAGATACCTCGCCACGAGGCATCTCTCTGGTGCTCAGCCGGCAGGGGTCGAAGCGGCCGCTCATCTGGCAGATCATGTGCGGCCGGCTTTGGAGCGGGAGCACCCGACGCTCCATGAAGGCGGCGAGCAGGTCGGCCCCCACCAAGCCCTCCGATTGGATCATCACCCGGAGCTGGGTGACGGCGGCGTTCCCGGCCAGGGAGCGCGACCGGGCTTGGAAGGACCAAGACGGCTGCCTCCCAGGCGGCGGGCCGGCTACGTAAGCCGGCAGATTTGCGAGGCGACGTTCTTCACATAGAAGTATGATTGCTGCCAGAGCTTCACTGACTGGATCAGTGGGATAGGTGGAAAGGGGTTGTTGTCGGCTGTCCTCCGCTTGGCAATGAAGGCGCCACAGGGGGCGGGCACACCCGCAGAGACAGTGCCGAGCTTGCACTGGAAGAACTCCCCAAAGAGCTCAAGGGTGGGGAGGACTCCTAGAAAACCCTCGCACAGGGTGACGAAGGCCGACAGCAGCATCACCGTGCTGGGGGTGAGGTGATGCGGCTGGTGATTATAGAACTCGAGGAAGGAGCGGAAGAACCCGCTCGCCGGCAGGCCGAGGCCGCGCAGGCAGTGCAAGCGGAAGATGACCCGCTCGCCCTCCTCCGGCGCCGGCTAAACCTCCGCCTCCGGCGCGAGGCTGGTCTTCACGAGTTCTTCGCCCGGCAACCGCCGCGTCTTGCAAAGCCAATCGATGTGGTCTTCATGGACGTTGGAGCCGTCCCACGAGCTAGATAGCTCCATGGGAGCAAGAGGAAATGAGAGAGGCGCGGCGGCGGAGAGCACAACCACGCTGCGGAGGAACCGCGGCAAGCCAAGAGGGTTGGCGGCGGAGCGGCGTGGTGGTGAGAGCACTGCGGCGGCGGAAGAAAGGAGAAGGAGGTAGAGGAAAGTGAGGAGCGAGGGCGAGCGTGCGAGCCTCTACCGCTCCCCCTCCTCCCCCTACTTATAGGCTCGTGCGGCGGAGCCGAGGAGGCGAGTTGTGGGGGAACGTGGGATTAACTGCGCCCACTCCCCCCACGTCCCGTGATTATTGCGCCCTAAAGGCGTGCTAAAACCGCCACGGGAAGGCAAGCGGTCCGTTCGGGCCGCACAGGATCCGCACTTGGGCCGAGGACTAGGTATGGTGGGCCCCAGCCTGTGGCGACGTCCCATCGCGCGCGTGGGCTGGCAGGCCTTCCGGGCCACGTGGCACGCAGGGTGGCGCACGGTCAACGAGCGAGTCGGCTCGCGTTCTCACCTTCTGGCTGCGGAACTTCCCGAGGACGGCGCACCCGCTCAAGGCCGGCTCCTAGCTGCTGGCTCCTCAGGATAGGAAGCTGATCGAGCTTCTCGTCCTCCTTTCAAACTCGAAGCTCAATCAGCTTCGGGGACTACTGTCGGAGTAAATGACCACGGGTAGCCTAGCCGGCTCCCCCTGGGACTTTGGAAAAAATTACGAGCCAATCAAGCCATCCAACATCCAAGACGCAGGGCCGCCTTCCCCCGGCCGGCTGCCCCTCAGGCCGGCTGTCAGGAGGCGGCCCGGCCCCAAACCCTACAGGAAGAAGGCCGCAAGAGGGCCGGCTTCCAATGAGCCAGCTGCCAAAGGGCTGGCTCCGCGAAGCCGGCCACGAGAAGGCCGACTCCACAAAGCCGGCCTCCCAGCAAGCGGCCAAGACCGCACCCTCAGAATCTGCACCCACATAACAGTGATGAGACGGGGCGTGGCTACAGTGAAGCCTGCCACCCCCGTATCCCGGAGCACGCCTGGCCACAGTGCGCCGTACGGGGCGGCCACCACCCGTCCGGGGCATCATGTTGCCATGCTAACTATGACATCACCCACGACAGTCACAAGACGACCAAGCGGCGGCGGGCCCCTCCGGTCAGAGAGATGCCCGAAGGCTCGGCCTCCCTAGTCGGCTCGAGATATGGCCGGCCTCCGTGAGCCGGGCTTGTTCCCTCCCTCGAAGGAAGCGCCTCATTAAGGAGACAAGACCATGCTTACCCCGACAAAGCCCTCGTCATCAGGATTGAGGCAACAGTAACCAGCCCCCGACAAGGTCCTGAACGGTGGGGCCAGCTTGTCGACCAAGAAGCCGGCAGCCGGCGGGACCCACCATTCGGCGGGCCCCAACGGCCGGCGGAGAAGCCGGTGAGCGTAGACACTGACCGCTAGGGCCTGCGCCCAGCCGGATTACCATTGTACCCCTGGGAGGTAGGCCTATATAAACCCCCCAGGGCACCCATGCAAAGGGTTGATCTCTTAGAGTTTTAGACACCACATAGAGGGAAGAGGAGAGCTAGCCGTGCCCTTCTTCTTCCTCTCACCGAACAGCTCAAGGAGCCACTTGTAGCCACTTGTTCATCTAGTGATCATGCGGAGACCCCGCAGAGCAGCAGTAGGGGTGTTATCTCCACGGAGAGCCCCGAAGCTGGGTAAGATTCGTCGGCGTGCATGTCTTCGCCTCATCCCATTTCTAGGCACCGGCGACGTCTTATTGGCTCCCACTATGATAAGCCACCCGTTGGCATATGTCGCACCTACCACCCGACAATCAACTTAACTCTTTACGACGAACTCTTTATCACCTCCATAATCGAGAAATATCTCTTAGTCTTCTAAGGATAATTTTGACCGCTGTCAAGTGATCCACTCTTGGATCAATATCGTACCCCCTTGCCAAACTCATGGCAAGGTACACAATAGGTTTGGTACACAGCATAGCATACTTTATAGAACCTATGGCTGAGGCATAGGGAAGGTTCATTCTCTTTCTATTTTCTGCCGTGGTCGTGTTCTGAGTCTTACTCAACTTTACACCTTGCAATACAGGCAAGAACTCCTTCTTTGACTGTTCCATTTTGAACTACAAAATCTTGTCAAGGTATGTACTTATTGAAAATCTTATCAAGCCTCTTGATCTATCTCTATAGATCTTGATGCCCAATATGTAATCAGCTTCACTGAGGTCTTTCTTTGAAAAAACTCCTTTCAAACACTGCTTTATGCTTTCCAGAAAATTCTACATCATTTCCGATCAACAATAGTCATTCACATATACTTATCAGAAAGGCTGTAGTGCTCCCACTCAGTTTCTTGTAAATACAGGCTTCACCGCAAGTCTGTATAAAACTATATGCTTTGATCAACTTATCAAAGCGTATATTCCAACTCTGAGATGCTTGCACCAGTCCATAGATGGATCGTTGGAGCTTGCACATTTTGTTAGCACCTTTAGGATTGACAAAACCTTTTGGTTGTATCATATACAACTCTTCTTTAATAAATCCATTAAGGAATGCAGTTTTGATATCCATTTGTTAGATTTCATAAAATGTGGCAATTGCTAACATGATTCAGACAGACTTTAAGCATCGATACGAGTGAGAAAATCTCATCATAGTCAACATCTTGAATTTGTCAGGAACTATTTTTGACAAGTCAAGCTTTGTAGATAGTAACACTACTATCAGTGTCCATCTTCCTCCTGGAGATCCATT
This sequence comes from Aegilops longissima, assembly GCA_021605205.1. Taxonomy (NCBI): domain Eukaryota; kingdom Viridiplantae; phylum Streptophyta; class Magnoliopsida; order Poales; family Poaceae; genus Aegilops; species Aegilops longissima. Next base: position 596,376,034 of record CM038681.1, on the reverse strand, counting down.
TATTCTCAATGGCTTGGCAATCATCGGGCAAGTCCACCAAAGTCCACACTTTGTTCTCATACATGGATTCTATCTCAGATTTCATGGCCTCAAGCCATCTGTCAGAATCTGGGCTCATCATCGCTTCCTCGTAGTTCGTAGGTTCATCATGGTTTAGCTACATGACTTCCAGAACAGGACTACCGTACCACTCTGGTGCAGATCGTACTTTACTTGACCTACGAGGTTCGGTAGTAACTTGATCTGAAGTTTCATGATCATCATCGTTAACTTCCTCACTAATTGGTGCAGGCATCACTGGAACTGATTTCAGTGATGAGCTAATTTCCAATTCAAGATAAGGTACAATTACCTCATCAAGTTCTACTTTCTTCCCACTCACTTCTTTCGAGAGAAATTCCTTCTCTAGAAAGGATCCAGTCTTAGCAACAAAGATCTTGCCTTCGGATCTGTGATATAAGGTGTACCCAACAATTTCTTTTGGGTATCCTATGAAGATGCACTTCTCCAATTTGGGTTTGAGCTTATCAGGATGAAACTTTTGCACAAGCATCGCAACACCAAACTTTAAGAATCGACAACTTAGGTTTCTTGCTAAACCACATTTCATACGGTGTCATCTCAATGGATTTTTAGACGGTGCCCTATTTAACGTGAATGCAGTTGTTTCTAATGCATAACCCCAAAACGATAGTGGTAAATTAGTAAGAGACATCATAGATCAGACCATATCTAATAAAGTACGGTTACAACGTTCGGACACACCATTACGCTGTGGTGTTCCAGGTGGCGTGAGTTGCGAAACTATTCCACATTGTTTCAAATGAAGGCCAAACTCGCAACTCAAATATTCGCCTCTGCAATCAGATCATAGAAACTTTATTTTATTGTTACGATGATTCTCAACTTCACTCTAAAATTCTTTGAACTCTTCAAATGTTTCAGACTTGTGTTTCATTAAGTAGATATACCCATATCTTCTCAAATCATCTGTGAAGGTCAGAAAATAATGATACCTACCATGAGCCTCAACACTCATCGGACCGCATACATTAGTATGTATTATTTCCAATAAGTCAGTGGCTCGCTCAATTGTTCTGGAGAACAGAGTCTTAATCATCTTTCCCATGAGGCATGGTTCACAAGCATCAAGTGATTCCAAAAGCCCACCAACATGGAGTTTTTTCATGCGCTTTACACCAATATGACCTAAACGGCAGTGCCACATATAAGTTGCACTATCATTATTAACCTTGCATCTTTTGGCTTCAATATGATGAATATGTGTATCACTACAATCGAGATTCAATAAACCATTCACCTTGGGTGTATGACCACAAAAGGTTTTATTCATGTAAACAAAATAACAATTATTCTTTGACTTAAATGAATAATCGTATTGCAATAAACATGATCCAATCATATTATGCTCACAAACACCAAATAACATTTATTTCAGGTTCAACACTAATCCCGAAGGTAAAGGGAGTGTGTGATGGTGATCTTATCAACCTTGGAATCACTTCCAACACACATCCTCACATTGCCCTCAACTAGTCTCTGTTCATTTTATAACTCCTGTTTCAAGTTACTAATCATAGCAACTGAACCAGTATCAAATACCCAGGGGCTACTATGAATACTTGTAAAGTACACATCAATAACATGTATATCATATATACTTTTTTTCACTTTGCCATCCTTCTTATCCGCCAAGTATTTGGGGCTGTTCCGTTTCCAGTGGCCATTTCCTTTGCAGTAGAAGCACTTAGTTTCAGGCTTGGGTCTAGCTTTGGGCTTCTTCATGGGAGTGGCAACTTGCTTGTCATTCTTCTCGTAGTTCCCTTTCTTTCCCTTGCCCTTTTACTTGAAACTAGTGGTCTTGTAAACCATCAACACTTGATGCTTTTCTTGATTTCTACCTTCGCCGATTTTAGCATAGCGAAGAGCTCGGGGAATCGTTTTCATCATCCCTTGCATATTATAGTTCATCACGAAGTTCCAGTAACTTGGTGATAGTGACTAGAGAACTCTGTCAACCACTATCTTATCTGGAAGATTAACTCCCACTTGATTCAAGCGATTGTAGTACTCATACATTCCGAGCACATGCTCACTGGTTGAGCTATTCTCCTCCATCTCATAGGAAAAAAATACTTGTCAGAGGTCTCATACCTCTTGACTCGGGCATGAGTCTGAAATACCAATTTCAACTCTTAGAACATCTCATATGCTCCATAGCGTTTCAAAACATTTTTGAAGTCCCGGTTCTAAGCCATGAAGCATGATGCACTAAACTATCAAGTAGTCATCATACCGAGATTGTCAAACAGTCATAACGTCTGCATTTGCTCCTGTAATAGTTCTGTCACCTGGCGGTGCATCAAGGACATAACTCTTCTGTGCAGCAATGAGGATAATCCTCAGATCACGGACCTAGTCCGCATCGTTGCTACTATCAACTTTCGACTTAGTTTTCTCTCGGAACATATCATAAATAAAATGGGGAAGCTATACGCGAGCAATTGATCTACAACATAGATATGCAAATACTATCAGGACTAAGTTCATGATAAATTTAAGTTCTATTAATCATATTACTTAAGAACTCCCACTTAGATATACATCCCTCTAGTCATCTAAATGATCATGTGGTCCATATCAACTAAACCATGTTAGATCAGCACGTGAGATGGAGTACTTTTCAATGGTGAACATCACTATGTTGATCATATCTACTATATGATTCACGTTCGACCTTTCGGTCTCAGCGTTCTGAGGCCATATCTACATATGTTAGGCTCGTCAAGTTTAACCCGAGTATTCTGCACGTGCAAAACTGGCTTGCACCCGTTGTACGTGAACGTAGAGCTTATCACACCCGATCATCATGTGGTGTCTCAGCATGAAGAACGGTCGCAATGGTGCATACTCAGGGAGAACACTTATACCTTGAAATTTTAGTAAGGGATCATCTCATAATTCAACCATCGTACTAAGCAAAATAAGATGGATAAAAGATAACATCTCATGCAATCAAAATATGTGACATGATATGGCCATCGTTATCTTGTGCCTTTGACCTTCGTCTCCAAAGTACCATCATGATCTCCATCGTCACCGGCATGAGACCATGATATCCATCATCTTGATCTCTATCAACGTGCCGTCACATGGTCGTCTCGCCAACTATTGCTTTTGCAACTATTACTATCACATGGCGATAAAGTTGTAACAACCCAAAATTCTAAATTTTGGAATGTTATATTAAATAGATAGTTTTGTTTGATTGTTTGATTGTGGTGTGATTGATTGACTGAAAGTGAGTGAATTTGAAACTTTTGAAACTTAAATGAGAGGGAATGATATGACTTTCCCAAACTTTCACATTTGCTTTTATGATCTCCATGAATTCAAATTCTTTTCAAATACAAAACCCTAGAGAGAAGATGACATGACTACTTCCATTTATTTAAATGAAAAGGGTGTTTGAAACTATTTTAATTCCATTTGGAAAATATTTCCAATTCAGAAACTTCAAGCAACTCAATGATTTTCATGAGAGAAGATAAAATGAATTCTTCAAAACATATGAAATATGAGTTGGAAATTTAAAAGGATCAAATTCAAAGTCCTTTTGAAATTATTTTTCAATTTGGAGTTATTTGAATTTTATTCAAATTATTTTTCACCAAAAATAAAATATATGGAAAATAGGGTAACATGATTCCCTACATCAGAAAATTGGAGAGAAATAAATTTGAAATCATTTTGGTATTTTTAAAATGATTTTTATTGGATTTTATTAGAGCAGTAGCACTCTTTGAATTATTGGAATTTTTCTCGATTTTATTTGACTTTACAAAACTGTCCATGTTGTAGAATTGTTTTTTGAAAATTTTGATATATTATATTGTAATGGAATATTTTAAATTTGATATTTTATTTATTTCTTTTTGTCTGTTTTTATTTAAAAAAAACTCCCTTTTCCGCCGACTGGGCCGGCCCAGCTTCCAGGCCAGGCCACGGCCCAGCCCATGCGCCACCGCCTCAGAGCTACCGAGCGGGAGACCGCCGCCACCACGACAGCGCCGCCGCCGCTGTGTCCTTCCCGGACACCGCCGTCGCGCCTTGACCCCTCCTCCAAGCTGCCCCATCTTCCACGCACCCCGCACCCTCCTCTCTCCTATAAAGGGCGCCGCCCCGACCCCCTCTCCTCCTCGCTGAAGCGCAGCCGCCGCCGCGCTCGCCATCGATCTCGCCCGAAGCCGCTAGAGTTAGCCGCCGCCGCGCTCGCCGCCTCGCCTAAAGCCCTCCACCAGCCGCCGCCTGCTGATGCCCGACGCCGCGCCACCGCTCGCTGCCCGACGCCTTGCCACCGCTCGCTGCCATTGGAGCACGCCGCTGCCGCCCGATCTGCCGCCAACGATGAACTTCCGAGAACCGCGAAAACCGCCGGTAACCGCCATGACCCGTCGGTTCATCACGGTTTATTTTTTTAACCGAACGGTTTTCAGATAGATCTATTTGTTGAACGTTCATCAGATTAGGTTCATCAGTGAATAGATTCATTCGTTAGCTTCCCGCAACGAACGTTCGTTCTGTAGAGTTTTTCTTTTCTTTTTATTTTTTTGGCCAGGGACCCGTATGTAATTAGTTTCTTCATAGAATAGCCCCTGGTTTTCAAACGACCACATCTTTTTACTCGTTCTCCAAATCCAACGAAACCAATGCCCAATTCTTCGTTATGATCCCCTCTTTCCAGAAAAACAACTTAAACATGTTTTTGGAATTTTAAAATTTGAATTAGATCAGATTTGAATTGAAACTTCTTTTGATCATAACTTGAGTTTTATAACTCCGTTTGAGTTGATTCTTTTTGCTAATCGAAGCTCTTGACCTAAACTTTCTGATAAAGCCAAATTCACATAATTTTGGTACTGTTGTAAATTGTTTTATGTTGCAAGAGTTATTTGCTTGGTTTTGATGTCTTCCGAATTGTCTTCTTCGTTCTTCCCGGTCTTTTGAGTGATTGCTTATGTGTGGTTACTATTGCTTGCTTACGATAGATTGACCGGAGTGTGACGAGTAGAACTACCAGGAGTTATGAGTACGAATCATCTTCATCAACAGTACAGGTAAGTTCACACTTTGATCATATTCCTTTCATACCTAGTTTTTATGCATTAGTTTCACCCTCAAACATTGCTTGGTTAGGAATTTGATAACATGTGGGTATCGGGAATTAGTTGATGAGGTAGGAACCTATTGCCCTGCATTCAAACCTTGGGAGTTACTATTACGTTATGCTTATATTGCCATGCTATGCTCGTAGACGTGGATTGGGTTTGAGTGTATCTTCATGACAGATGTGAGATTGTTAATTAATGGTTAACTTAAGGTGGCAACTTTAATACACATCTGGGTGGATTGAGGCACCTGGGTATTCCAGTGATTGCCTGTATTTTTGGAAATCCCGGGGTACTGTGTGATTCTCTTATGGACCGCCACCCAGGCTCAAAGGGATCATAAGATTATTCATGCTAGAAACTTCCCTGTGCAGCCACAAGCTATTATGGGCTCTTGCATAGTTGATTAAGTTGTGTGAACTCTTACAGTGGTAGACTAGCAGATGTAGGGATGTAGGTGTACCGGTCTACCCATCGTAAGGTGCTAATGCTTCTGAAAGACTGTGTCTCGGTCATCCGTTTCTCAAACACCATGTAGTGCGAGAAATCTAATGGAGGAGATCGAGTCTTGTGGGGAAAAGTGCACAAACGTCTTCAGAGTGTACAAACTAATCATGGTTAGCGGTGTCCCCCGGTTATGGACGTCTTGAGTATCTAGTTCTTGGATTATCATGTTGATCTCATCACTCTTAATTATAAAATTTGATTGGGATTGATGATTACTTTTAACCGGGATTGAGTTGGGTGAACCTTCTCAATGTTTAACAATCACCATGATAGTCAAATAAAATATATTCCTTTGCAGTAGGGAAAAATTGGCTTTTCGCAAAAATATTATAACCATAGAGCTTTCCACCAGCCATATATGCATGTAGTGATAGCCTTTATTCACCATTATCCTATGGTGTGAATTTGCCAGTACATTCAATGTACTGACCCTTTGTGGCTGCAACGTCTCATGTTGCAGGATTGTCTTACGACGAGTAAGTGATACGTTAGGGTTACGATTTCTACACTCAACTTTGCCGTTGGTGTTGATGGGAATCCACAACCTTGTTGTTACTTCCGCTATTTGGATTGAGGTAATAGTATTTATGTTCCTTTATACATGTGATTTACCTCTGTTATAAATCCTTGAGTATTGTGTGTGTCAGCATACCGATCCAGGGATGACACTTAAGCACAAAGACTTGATCCATTCGGATCAGGTCGCTACAAGATGGTATCAGAGCACATGTTGACTGTAGGACGTAACCCCTAGAAACTGGCAAGCCCATAGGAAAGATTTTCTCTAAAACTTTCTTCTCAAAAAGATCTTTTACCTCTCTTCTCTTCTGAGCTTATTCGAATATTCCCTTTTAGTGAGAGATGGCGACTCCACCTCCCTCCACCTCAGGCGACTCCCATGGCGATTCTAGGGTTTAACCCTACGATCTCCATCCGGCGACTCCAATGGACGGCCTCCTCCATTGGGATTTCTCCCCCGGCCTCAAGGTCGCGGCACAGGTGCGTGCAAGGTTTGGATCTACGGTCCACTTCGTCCCCAACCCCGGCTCCAAGGAATTCTTCCTTGAAGTCTCCTTCTCCTCGGCTTCTTTTCCCCTCTCGGTGGATTCGGTGGGTTTGGCTCTTCAGTCATGTATTGGAGGTCTTAGTGATGGTTTCAATGTCATGCGTTTGGGAGATCGCCATTTCGGTTCTCAGTGGCCTCAAATCGTGTCGGGCATTTCATTTTTGGATTATGGGACCGTATCTGGCCGGACTTTATCTGTCATTTTCATCTCCACCGTGGTATGGGTTCACACCCCCGGCTCCCCTCATGGCATGCATATTCTGAATTGACTGGTTTGGCTTCCTCACCGGGTCCGGCTATTAAATCTAAATGGCTTTCTACCCAGAGTAAGCTACCTATGGATCCTGCATCTTTACCGGTGCTGCAGAAATTGGGTTTCATTCCGCCGCCGACGGACTTACATTCCGGCGAGCCCGCAGATCAGATCTCTTTTGGAAGTTTCTTGACTCCGGTTTCTCCGGATTCTTTTCGGATTGGTTCAATATCCTTACCTATTTCTTCCGATATTCCTGGCAAGTTGCCTTCTTTTCGTGGTGGACAGTTCAATATGGGTTTGTGGGATTCAATCCCAGATGATACTCTGCTTTCTATTTTGGATGGCTGGCAGGCCGGATATGATAATGACAGTGTTAAGCTTATGGCCCAAGTTTCGTCAGTCCCGACCAAAGAATACATCTACAAAAGGCTTATGCATTGCTCTATCTGTGATCGTCTTGGTCATGTTGACGATTCCTGCACGAGATTTTTTTGTCAATGTTGTGGGGATGTCTCTGGAGCCTGTGCTTGTTTTGCCTCACGTATAGATGATCACGATCATGTGCCATGCAAGGTGGGCCCGGATCCCTTGGGTTTTCCGTGTACTGCATGCTCTGCGGTGGACCATATGACTAGGCTCTGTCCTGGGCTTCGTCGTTGCTCCTTATGCTTTCATCTGGGCCACAGGTCACGTAAGCCCAAGGCTTGTAATTTTCTTCCTCATTGGGCCTGGAAACGAAAACAACTAACACAATCTGAGAGGATCTTGCCTCGGGTTGCAATGGATGAGCCTATGGTTGGTAACTCTATGGTGGTTGGTATGGCCCGTGCTGTTAGGGATTTGCGTGAAGGTTGGGTTTGGAAACGGAAACAGAAAATCCCAGGCCTCTCGGATGTGGCTAACCCCCATTGCTTGACGATACGCCTCCCTGGTCAGGGTGTAGTCAATTCTGCCTGCCAAAAACCCCAATCAGGTGAGCCGACGCTCTCCTCGAGTTCCACACCCACGCCTTCACCGTCTCGATTCTCCTCACCATTGACCCTGAGCAAGAAAGCCATAGCTCCTCCTCCGGCGAACCTTCTCCAGCAAGCTCAGTCACCGGCATCCTCAACCATGGCGAACTTCCCGGTGCGCCCGTTTGCCTTCGCTCCGGATGGATCGACCTTCGATCGTGGGCCTGCTCACCGTGTCCAGCGCCATGTCATGGTGGTGGATGATCCGCCTCTGAACCATGACAGGTACGCCATCGTTTCTGTCCACCCTCCAGTCTCAGATCATCAGAAGGAGTTCTGGTTAGCCGAGGTCTGCCGCATTATTATTGGTGATTTAGAGTATGATCTGGTAGATGACTTTGTTTACCCGCTGGGTATCGGGTGTGTGGTGTTCACGGATATGGAAAGTAGAGATGCTGCCATTAGAGAAGGACCTCATGCTTTGACTGATGATTCCACCTTCTCTCTAGTTCCGCATGATGAGAGTATCAATATGCGCATGCCTGCTTTTGAATATGAAGTTTGGGTTATGTTTCTTGCCTTTCCAATGGATTATCAAACTGAACATTACATTCATAAGGCTGTTTCAAACTTTGGAAAGCTTCTTGTCTGGCCCCGTCCGGGACAGAACAAAGCTAGAATTCTTGTCAAATGCCATATCAAGGATGTTGCTGAGGTGCCACACAGTCTTTTGATTACCAGGGTTGGTTTATTGCCTGGTCTTGCCCGCTCGTGGTCTGTGCCTATTTATTTTCTGAATGGTAGAAACACTATCCCTAATTTAGTTGGCAATGAGGATGTCCCCCCGCTCCTGAATGCATCACCACATCCCTGTGAGCTTCCTTACTACACCCTCATGCAGCAAGCACGTATCGATGAGATGGCTGCTCAAGATGCTCTGAATGAGGCAGCCTGGAACGCCCCTGAACCTGCTCAGGACCAAGTTCAGGAAAATGGCTGGGGTGTGTGGCCTGTGATCCCTCCACCATATACTGGGTTCAGTTTCAGTACATTCTTTCAGTATGATGGACCGTCACTCATGGATGGTGTGGATCCGGAGCATAATGTACAAGACAACTTGTCTGATATTTGGTCTTCTGACTCTGAGTTTTAGGCGGTGGAAGCTTTGGCTGATGGATTTGTGAATGGAAGTCCTGCTGCTAGACTGGCGTTCGTCAGAGCCGGAGGAAGCTCTGTTAATTTTCTAGTTGTTGTTGATCATGAGTTCCTACTTTGGATCGGGAGGATGCTCAAGCGCATATATACACCAGCTATCACCTTCCAATATGCTGTGCCTGTGATGCTGCCTCTAAATCCTTTCAAGCTCATTCAGAACCACCTCAACGTCGCTGCTGCAGCCTGGATTGAAAACATGGCACCTGAACCTGATGTTCTCTCCATGATCTTTACTGCTACATTCCAGTGGGGAGCAGTTATCGTTCCATCGTCTCTGTTGACTTCTGAGCCCAGGGTTCAGCTGTCAGATGCGGACTGGGATTTACCTGCTCATTCTCCTGGCCTCAAGGCAATCACACAGCTTGTCTCTGCAGATGTGGAATCTCAGTTAGTGCCTCCGTCAGACCCGCATAATGCTCTTCAGGTGATTGCATCCTCTTCTCTGTTTAATGCTCCACAACCCCGCAATGTGTTAGTGCCTTTGGACACCACTGTTGTCAGACGAAGTACTAGATCCAACAAGTATGATGGATTCAAGGTCAATCATGCTTCTGACACTAAACGTTCCAAGTCAAGGGTGAAACCACGAGAGACTCCTTTTGTCACTGCTGTTTCTTTGGCTGCTGCTCCTGTGCAGGTGGTCACTACTACTTGCCCCCCTCCAACACCGATTGAAGATCTTCAACAGATGGGAAGCAGTTGTGGAATTGCTCAGGAAGCCCTCTCCCACGAGAAGCTGCTGGATGACCAGCGCTCGTCTGTGGAGGCAGATGACTGAAGTCTTCCTTTCTGATGAATAAATCGTGGAACGTGCTTTCGTGGAACATCAGAGGCATAAACTCTGATGCAAAACTTTTGGCTATTAGGAATGCGATTGATACTAGCGGTTGTTCTGTTCTATGTATCCAGGAAACTAAACGTGAATCCTTCGATCTTGCTTTTATTAAAACTTTCTGCCCCTAAGCGTTACGATAAGTTTGTTTTTGCACCATCAGTGGGTGCCTCGGGTGGTATCGTTATAATTTGGATTAGTTTTGTGTTTATGAGCACGCCTTGGTATGTGGATTCTTTTGTGGTGGGGGTTTCTTTTGTTGCTACGCAATCGAATGATTCTTGGAAACTGATCAATGTCTATGGCCCCTGCTCCGGCCAGCGTAGAGTGGACTTTACTAATTGGCTTTTTGACCTGAATATTGCTGATGATGAAAACTGGTTGATTCTTGGTGACTTTAATTTTATTGGATCTACGAATAACAGAAACAAACCTGGGGGAGACGCTGCGGACATGTTGTTGTTTAATGAGCTCATCCGTGCACAGTCGCTAATGGAATTACCCGTGAAAGGCAGAGCCTATACCTGGAGCAATATGCAGGATGATCCCTTGCTGGAACAGTTGGACTGGTTCTTCTCGTCATCTTGTTGGACTACCTCCTATCCAAACACGATGGTCCTGCCTCTGGGAAAGCCGGTGTCCGATCACATCCCGTGCGTGGTCACAATTGAATCGAGTATCCCCAAGTCCAAGCTCTTTCGGTTTGAGAACTATTGGACTAATCATGAAGGGTTCATGGAGGTTGTCGCTAACTCCTGGTCTAAGACATGTCACGCCCCGAATGCTGCCGCACGCATATGTAAAAAGCTTAAAACCCTGAGATATGATCTTAAGCGATGGAGCAAGGGTATCTCAAAACTTAAAATTATGATTCAAAACAGTAATGAGGCTCTGGCTTTCATGGATACTCTTGAGGATAAACGACCTTTATACGTCCAGGAATCAAACTTCAGGAAGATTTTGAAATCCCATTTACAGACCTTGCTCAAATACCAGAATGAATGTTGGAGGAAGAGGTGTACAATCAGGTATTTCAGATTTGCTGATGAGAACACTAAGCTTTTCCAATCTCTGGCCACGTAGAGATATAGACACAATGCTATTTCCATGCTTAGAGTTGGTGCTGTAGAAATCCATGACCATGTTGGCAAGGAGGGGGTTCTATTCAATACATACAAGGAACGTTTAGGTTCTTCTAAACCCACCAGCATGCGGTTTGATCTTTCTAGGATCATCCGCCGGATTGATGGGTTGGATCAACTGACTGCGCCCTTCTCTAATGAAGAGATCGATGTTGTTATTAAGGAAATGCCAAATGACAGAGCTCCCGGCCCGGATGGTTACAATGGTTGTTTTCTTAAGAATTGCTGGCAAATTATCAAGAAGGATTTTTACGAGTTGTGTCATGCTTTCCATGCGGGTGGGCTTGATATCACTAGCATTAGTGAGGGATACATCACCCTGATTCCCAAAATATCCTCTCCGGGAACTGCTAATGATTTTAGACCAATTACCTTACTGAATTGTTGTCTGAAAATCATTACAAAGATCCTGGCTAACCGACTGCAGAAAGTTATTCTCAAAATCATCCACAAGAACCAATATGGTTTTATTAAGTGGAGGACCATTCAGGATTGCCTTGCGTGGTCGTTTGAATATATTCATCAATGCCACTCATCTGCGAGAGAGATTGTCTTACTTAAGCTTGACTTTGCCAAGGCTTTTGATACGATTGAACATGCCCCCATGTTGGAGATCATGAAACACATGGGATTTGATGACAAATGGTTAGGTTGGATGGAAACGATTTTCGGCTCAGGAGTTTCCTCTGTTCTCCTAAATGGTGTTCCTGGTCGAAAATTCAAATGCAAATGTGGTGTACGACAGGGGACCCTCTCTCGCCACTGATCTTTGTCCTTGCAACTAACCTTCTTCAAGCTGCAATTAACGACGCTTACGCCCAGGGTCTACTAGAGCATCCTCTTCCTCGTGAAAATGCAGGTGATTTCCCGGTGGTGCAATACGCAGATGATACAATCTTGGTTATGCAAGCTTGTCCTGCACAGGCTGCCCGCATGAAACTTATCTTGGAGGATTATGCAGCTTCGGTTGGACTCAAGATCAATTCCCATAAATCAACCCTTATACCCATTAGCATTGATCACCAACATGCTAGTGAGTTAGCGGGGCTTTTTGGCTGCTCTGTTGGCACCTTGCCGTTCACCTACCTCGGCCTCCCCATGGGGACAACGAGGCCGAGTGTTCTTGATCTCATGCCGTTGGTGCAATCGGTTGAAAGGAAAACTTCCACTGCCTTGTCACTGATGTCGTCGGGGGCCAAATTGACTCTGGTCAATTCGGTATTGACCTCCATGCTGATCTATGCAATGTGTACAATCAAGCTGCACCCCAAAGTGATTGAACATCTCGACAAATTGCGCCGATACTGCCTTTGGGCGAAAAATTCTGACGATGGGGTCAAAAACAACTCCCTTGCTGCCTGGGAGCTCGTTTGTCGACCAAAACGATGCGGTGGCCTTGGTGTTATTGATATCAAGACACAAAATACTGCGCTCCTCTTAAAGCACTTGTTCAAGTTCTACAATCGTGAGGATGTACCCTGGGTTCAGCTGGTCCGGGATGCATATTACACAAATAAAATACCACATGCTACTGAATTAGTGGACTCCTTCTGGTGGAAGGACGTGATGCAGCTCAGCTGGATCTTCCGGGGGATCACCAAAGTCATCCCAGGGGATGGCTCTAGCTCTTTGTTTTGGAAAGATGTCTGGTTTGGTGACAATGACTCCACACTGATGGACACGTATCCACGATCCTTCTCCTTTGCCTTGAACGAGGATGACTCCATTGCCAAGGTACTCATGACCGCTGATCCGGCCATGATTTTCAGCCTGCCTCTTTTGGTCCAGGCCAGGGAGGAGATCAGAGAGATTCAGCATGGGTCTATGCACGTCCTGGTGGTCAATGACTGTGCCGACACTTGGGTCTGCAACCTAGGGCGTTTTTCTTCTAAAAGATACTACAACCACTGTTTCAAGCAGATTGTGGCCGATGAGGCGTTTTGTTGTCTTTGGAAATCCAAAAGCCCGATCAAGTTCAAACTGTTCGGGTGGCTGCTTCTGGTTGATCGCTTGAACACCAGGAACATGCTAAGGAGGCGACACTTTGTTGTAGCCGGGGATAATTATACATGCATGCTCTGTCAGAACCCCCCCGAGGAAACTGTGGAGCACCTTTTCTTTACGTGTTCTTCGGTGGTCTGCCGGAGTAAGGTTGGGATGTCATGGCGGGGAGCCAACAGATTAGCCCTGTTGCATGGGGGTAAAAATAGCTGGCATCGACCTCTATTCATGGATGTTTTTTTGATTGCTGCTTGGAGCCTATGGATGGAGAGAAACAACCAACATTTCAGGGGGATTCCACACTCCTTCGAGGCATGGCTAGCTAGATTCAAAAATCTCTTGAAGCTGGTAGTTCACAACTGTCCAGACAAGTCTCATCCTTTTCTCTCTGATTACATTGTAAGTTTGGGAGGATAGTCTTGGTTTCTATAGCTTTTACGGCCGGGGGGCCTAAAACCCATTGTAACACACATGTAACCGTTCTCTTGTGAGCAATACAAAGGTCAGTGGGAGCCTCTCCCACTGTCGTTAACCTTCAAAAAAAAATATTCCCTTTTAGTGAGACTATACCCTTTTCCCCTTTTGACCACAAAGATTCGACTGATGAGACCACTCCAAGAAGTACAAGATATCGGACAATTGAGACCACTTCGGAATGAAGAGGATTTTACCGTGCATTACAGTAATGGAAAATACAACAGCCAAAGACTCCGAAGACTAGGAGAATTTGAAGGCTCTGAAGAATTTCTAGATTGGAGTGACCTAGGAAGGCTACCCTTATGGAACTTGGCAGACGATGAAAGCTGACAATACCCGAGATCAAGGTGTATCAGAGAAAGACTGGAACATGGAGCATTAGAATTCAAAGTTTTGTCAAGAAAATCCGAAGGCAGGAGATATCAACTATGGAATGATAGCTCATGAAAATAATAAGAGCAGAAACATGGATATTCATGATGTTATTGTTCGCATGTGCTATTGCCACCGGGCTGAGTTAAGCATGCATTTCTTTGGAAGGATTGGATGGTAGAAGGATGATGGAGCACCTGTCAACAAAAGATGAAGTTTTAACCTTAGCTGGTGTATCACCAGGATCTGGAGTATTACATCAAGAAGTTTAGGGTGGAACTTTAGGAAGTCATAGTTGACAAGGAGGCAATTCATGAAGAACTCAAGGACCTAGAAGCTGAGAGTAGCCAAGCTGGAGGGGCGAAACCTCGAGATATCATAGATTTGTCAGGAACTGAAGGACAGTAGGACCATGGCTCATGCCAAGGGTGTTGAAACCCAGAAGTTTCGAACGCAACTCCAGAAATAATAAAGGATGTCACTAAGAAACTTCGCGTCAATAGAGATTTGGCATAGGAACTTGAGAAGGACAAGCATGATCGGAAGAAGCCATCAAAGACATGAACAAGACTTGAAGAGTTTGGCGACTTTGAAGATTTATTGACCTTTAGAAGACCAAAACCCATGTTTTATACTTACATTAGATGCGACGATTGTGAGTTGTCTTTTGTTTGATGGTTTTCCGACAGCCACAAAATAAAATGCCTTTTCAAAACTATTGCTTGTGTGTATCCCCCCTCTATCTCTCTTATCCCACCCCAAACCCATGGACCCAATAGAGGATGAATGGAGATAAACTCACAGTTCCAGGACCAATAAGTCAATTGGAGATGAACCAATGGATTCAGAACATGGAGGATCACATGAAGAATAACACTATAGCCGGAAAGGATATGGCCCAGCATGCTCTTCAATGCTTTGAAAGAGGTGCCGCTACTTGGTGGAGGATGTACCAAAACATCAATGGATGGCAAGGAGTAACCACTTGGAAGGAATTTAAGTTGACTTTGCTAAAGTTTTGGTTGTGTCCCCGAATTTGAAGCCTTATGAAAATGATATGAAGAAATCTTGTGCATGCAAGCTCTGTGGAGAAATAGGACACAACCATGAGGAGCACAAGGATGAATGCCCTAATTGTGAAGGAAGTCACCCAGCTGAAGCATGCCCAACTAGGCAGATTACTTGTTTCTTGTGTGAAGGAACTACCCACTACCCTGCCGAGTGTCACATTTACCCCATGGTACAAAGAAACCATCCAGTAGAAGAAAGAAGCAATGAAAGGAGCCCTCATGGAAATTCTAGGAGAACCAGTGATGAAGGAAGAGGTGGAGGACACACCGAAAGAAGAACCAAATAAACCCTGCACCAAGTCATGCTATTCATGTGGAGAAGAAGGACACATCTCCCAGAATTGTATGAATGGGAATCTAGTAGAGTTCCCGACAGAGGAAGTAGAGTATGACCCACAGGAAATAGAAGCCCTGATCGAAACGGAAAAGTCCAGAAAGAGAAGTAGATTGGATTCCAGGAAGGATCTGTGTCATATCACCTGTTATAGGTGCAAGGAGTCAGGGCACTACTTCAGCAGTTGCCCAAAAATGAAGCCGAGGACCCAAGGAGGCTTTGTAATCATAAGGAAACCACGAGACTTGTCGGAAGTAATATGTTTTCGTTGAAATGAAGCAGGGCACTTTTCCAGAGATTGTCCCAAGGAGAAGGAGACTTGAGATAATTAGCTGAGCCTATGAGAAGTACAATAGTAGTAGTGGGAACATTTCTTTTATATTGAGGTGCTGAGTTGAGCCTGTAATGGAAATACAGGAGATTGTAGTAATTGGAGAATCAATAAAGCTAGCGTTGTTGGTACTAATTTGGATTTTATGAGTTGTTACTCTATGAAGGAAGATTTCGACCATTTTCGAGGATATGAGAAATATGGTCTATGGATGAATTTGTGCATTTTAAGGGTGGTAGTACCCTGTGAGGAGATTTGACCCCTGGAAAGGATAACGACATTCCACGGAGTGGACTTTGGACAGAATAAGTATGAGTTTTAACTCGATATGTTGGATACCCCAAGAGTATGAAAGGAGTAAGTACTATTGGATATAAAGGATATATGATGTTGTTGGATATGGAGCAATTGTAACTCCATGATGAGTTTGAGTAATCCTGTTTTAGTTTGGCACAAATAGAAGGAAGGGAGACAGTACAACTGGATGGATTTAAGAATGCTAGGAAGCTGGATGCTGGAATCATGATTAGTTGTCCCTAGGATGAGATCAATGTTTACAAGTGATGAGATGGGCCATAACCCACAGGCCCCAGGACCTGCCAAGAAGCAAGCACACTCTTGCTGAAGGAAAAACCCTGGAAGAAATTAAGACTTTATCGACAGACGATCTTATAGGAGTAACGCAAAACCTGAGAGTTGTGAAGGAACGGTAGATGTTTGTTTGGCTTGCAGAATAAATGGAATTATCCGAACCTAGTTCGTCGGCAAGAGAAATTCTGCAATGCTTGTGAGGATGACCGAGTGTTAGAATGCGAGATTCGCTAAACCATATACAAGGTAATGATTTGGGTGCGGGATGGATTGATCACCATACCGACTAACTCTTATTATTCGCCTTGCTATATGGGATGGTAAATCTGAGTGACTTACTTATAGTAGAGTGACGACGATCAAAACCTTGTTTAAGCCTTAGAATGGTATGATAATTTTTTCCCTTGTACAAGGCAGTTCTTGCCAATCGTAGGACATACAGTGAGGTTCAGCCCAGACCCATCTCCTGCAGGATAAACCATAAATTGTTGACCACCATGAGATATCGATATTTGTTTAGTATTGGCGCCAGACCTGTCAGCTCAGAAGACCCAGTCACAGAAGAACCTTACTAAGATGGAAGGACAGAGAAATTGAGGAAAAGGTTATGCCACTACCGGAAGAGCCCTGAGAAGAAAAAATTTCGAAAATCTGAGAAGACCGACACTGCCAACAATAAGGATGGAGTAAATGAGTTGTGATGGAACCGTAACAATGCATCTAAGGGTTGTAGCACCCCAGACCCCCTGTGATGATCGATGGATTTTGAGAAGACCCCCGACCCTAACCTAATTCTTTCTAGCCTCTCCGAATCTCGAGGACGAGATTCATTTTAAGGGTGGTAGGTTTGTAACATCCCAAAATTCTAAATTTTGGAATGTTATATTAAATAGATAGTTTTGTTTGATTGTTTGATTGTGGTGTGATTGATTGACTGAAAGTGAGTGAATTTGAAACTTTTTAAAGTTAAATGAGAGGGAATGATATGACTTTCCCAAACTTTCACCTTTGCTTCCATGAATTCAAATTCTTTTCAAATACAAAACCCTATAGAGAAGATGACATGACTTCTTCCATTTATTTAAATGAAAAGGGTGTTTGAAAATATTTTAATTCCATTTGGCAAATATTTCCAATTTAGAAACTTCAAGCAACTCAATGATTTTCATGAGAGAAGATAAAATGACTTCTTCAAAACATATGAAATATGAGTTGGAAGTTTAAAAGATCAAATTCAAAGTCCTTTTGAAATTATTTTTCAATTTGGAGTTATTTGAATTTTATTCAAATTATTTTCTCCAAAATAAAATATATGGAAAATAGGGTATCATGATTCCCTACATCGAAAAATTGGAGAGAAATAAATTTGAAATCATTTTGGTATTTTTAAAATGATTTTTGTTGGATTTTATTAGAGCAGTAGCACTCCTTGAATTATTTGAATTTTTCTGGATTTTATTTGACTTTACAAAGATGTCCATGTTGTAGAAAAAATTTTCTGAAAATTTTGATATATTATATTCCAATAGAATATTTTTAATTTGATATTTTATTTATTTCTTCTTGTCTGTTTTTATTTAAAAAAACTCCCTTTTCCGCCTACTGGGCCGGCCCAGCTTCCAAGCCAGGCCACGGCCCAGCCCACGCGCCACCGCCTCCGAGCTCCCGAGCGGGAGACAGCCGCCACCACAACAGCACCGCCGCCGCCGTGTCCTTCCCGGACACCGCCGCCGCGCCTTGACTCCTCCTCCAAGCTGCCCCCTCCTCCACGCACCCCGCACCCTCCTCTCTCCTATAAAGGGCGCCGCCCCGACCCCCTCTCCTCCTCGCCGACGCGCAGCCGCCGCCGCACTCGCCATCGATCTCGCCCGAAGCCGCCGGAGTTAGCCGCCCCTTGTGCTCCGCCTCCTTTGAAGCCCTCCACGAGCGCCGCCGCCATGCCCGCTGATGCCCGACGCCGCGCCACCGCTCACTGCCATCAGATCACGCCGCTGCCGCCCGATCTGCCACCGCCGGCGACGAACTTCTGAGAACCGCGAAAACCGCCGGTAACCGCCACGACCCGTCAGTTCATCACGGTTTATTTTTTTAACCGAACAATTTTTTAGATAGATCTATTTGTTGAACGTTAATCAGGTTAGGTTCATCAGTGAACAGATTCATTATTTAGCTTCCCGCAACGAACGTTCGTTCTGTAGAGTTTTTCTTTTCTTTTTATTTTTTTAGCCAGGGACCCGTATGTAATTAGTTTCTTCACAGAATAGCCCCTGGTTTTCAAACGACAACATCTTTTTACTCGTTTGTCCAAATCCAATGAAACCAATGCCCACTTCTTCGTTATGATCCCCTCTTTCCAGAAAAACAACATAAACATGTTTTTGGAATTTTAAAATTTGAATTAGATCAGATTTGAATTTAAACTGCTTTTGATCATAACTTGAGTTTTATAACTCCGTTTGAGTTGATTCTTTTTGCTAATCGAAGCTCTTGACCTAAACTTTCTGATAAGGCCAAATTCACATAATTTTGGTACTGTTGGAAATTTTTTTATGTTGCAAGAGTTATTTTCTTAGTTTTGATGTCTTCCGAATTGTCTTCTTCGTTCTTCCCGATATTTTGAGTGATTGCTTATGTGTGGTTACTATTGCTTGCTTACGATAGATTGACCGGAGTGTGACGAGTAGAGCTATCAGGAGTTATGAGTACGAATCATCTTCATCAACAGTACAGGAAAGTTCACACTTTTACTCATATTCCTTTCATACCCAGTTTTTACATTAGTTTCACCCTCAAACATTGCTTGGTTAGGAATTTGATAACATGTGGGTATCGGGAATTAGTTGATGAGGTAGGAACCTATTGCCCTGCATTCAAACCTTGGGAGTTACTATTACATTATGCTTATATTGCCATGCTATGCTCGTAGACGTGGATTGGGTTTGAGTGTATCTTCATGACAGATGTGAGATTGTTAATTAATGGTTAACTTAAGGTGGCAACTTTAATACACATCTGGGTGGATTGAGGCACCTGGGTATTCCTGTGATTGCCTGTATTTTTGGAAATCCCGGGATACCGTGTGATTCTCCTATGGACCGCCACCCAGGCTCAAAGGGATCATAAGAATATTCATGCTAGAAACTTCCCTGTGCAGCCACAAGCTATTATGGGCTGTTGCATAGTTGATTAAGTTGTGTGAACTCTTACATTGGTAGACTAGCAGATGTAGGGATGTAGGTGTATCGGTCTACCCATCGTAAGGTGCTAACGCTTCTGAAAGACTGTGTCTCGGTCATCCGTTTCTCAAACACCATGTAGTGCGAGAAATCTAATGGAGGAGATCGAGTCTTGTGGTGAAAAGTGCACAAACCTCTGCAGAGTGTACAAACTAATCGTGGTTAGCCGTGTCCCCGGTTATGGACGTCTTGAGTATCTAGTTCTTGGATTATCATGTAGATCTCATCACTCTTAATTATAAAATTTGATTGGGATTGATGATTACTTTTAATTGGGATTGAGTTGGGTAAACCTTCTCAATTTTTAACAACCACCATGATAGTTAAATAAAATATATTCCTTTGCAGTAGGGAAAAATTGGCTTTTCGCAAAAACATTACAACCATAGAGCTTTCCACCAGCCATATGCATGTAGCGATAGCCTTTATTCATCATTATCCTATGGTGTGAATTTGCCAGTACATTCAATGTACTGACCCGTTGTGGCTGCAACGTCTCATGTTGCAGGATTATCTTACGACGAGTAAGTGATACATTAGGGTTACGATTTCTACACTCAACTTTGCCGTTGGTGTTGATGGGAATCCACAACCTTGTTGTTACTTCCGCTATTTGGATTGAGGTAATAGTATTTATGTTCCTTTATACATGTGATTTACCTCTGTTATAAATCCTCGAGTACTGTGTGTGTCAGCATACCGATCCAGGGATGACACTTAAGCACAAAGACTTGATCCATTCGGGTCAGGTCGCTACAAAAGTAAAGCAATTATATGGCACTTGCATCTTATGCAATAAAGAGACAACCATAAGGCTCCTGCCAGT
The DNA here is from genome assembly GCA_021605205.1 of Aegilops longissima. Classification (NCBI taxonomy): domain Eukaryota; kingdom Viridiplantae; phylum Streptophyta; class Magnoliopsida; order Poales; family Poaceae; genus Aegilops; species Aegilops longissima. The sequence goes on along the minus strand of CM038681.1, from coordinate 596,355,636 downwards.
TGCTGATAACTTTAACAAAACATGATCATCTCATACAACAATTTATATCTCATCACGTCTTGACCATATCACATCACAACATGCCCTGCAAAACAAGTTAGACGTCCTCTACTTTGTTGTTGCAAGTTTTATGTGGCTGCTACGGGGTTTCTAGCAAGAACCGTTCTTACCTACGTATCAAAACCACAACGATTTTTCGTCAGGTGTGTTGTTTTAACCTTCAACAAGGACCGGGCGTAGTCAAACTCGATTCAACTAAAGTTGGAGAAACTGACACCCGCTAGCCACCTGTGTGCGAAGCACGTCGATAGAACCAGTCTCATGAACGTGGTCATGTAATGTCGGTCCGGGCCGCTTCATCCAAAAATACCGCTGAATCAAAGTAAGACATTGCTGGTAAGCAGTATGACTATTATCGCCCACAACTCATTGTGTTCTACTCGTGCATATAACATGTATGCATAGACCTGGCTCTGATACCACTTTTGGGGAACACAATATTTCAAAAAATTTACCTACGATCACGCAAGATCTATCTAGGAGATGCATAGCAACGAGCAGGGAGAGTGTGTCCATGTACTCTCGTAGACCGAAAGCGGAAGCATTTAGTAACGCGGTTGATGTAGTCGAACGTCTTCACGATCCAACCGATCCAAGTACCGAACGTACGGCACCTCCGTGTTCATCACACGTTCAGAACGATGACATCCCTTGAGCTCTTGATCCAGTTGAGGACGAGGGAGAGTTCTGTCAGCACGACGGCGTGGCGACGGTAATGATGAAGTTACAGGCGCAGGGCTTCGCTTAAGCACTACGACGATATGACCGAGGTGTTAACTGTGGAGGGGGACGCCGCACACGGCTAGAAACAATTGATGTGTCTTCTATGGATGCTCTCCCCACGTATATAAAGGAGGGAGAGGGAGGGAGTCAGCCTAGGGCGCGCCCAAGTAGGAGGAATTCTACTTGGGCCCCTAGTCCAATTCAGCCCCCCTACTATATTTGCACAAGGGGGAAGGAAGGAGGGGGAGGGGAAGGAAGTAGGAGTCCTACTTCATACTTTCCTTTTCTTCCTCTCCTTTCCCTTTCTCCCCACGTGGCTGGCCCTATAGGGGGCGCACCAGCCCCTTATGGGCTGGTGTGTTCCCTTACTTGGCCCATTAAGCCCGTATCTTTTCCGAGATTTGCCCGGAACCCCTTCCGGTGACCCGGTATCACCTGGAACACTTCCGGTGTCCAAATATCATCTTCCTATATATGAATTTTTACCTATCGACCATTTCGAGACTCGTCGTCATGTCCGTGATCTCATCTGGGACTCCGAACAAACTTCAGTCATCAAATCACATAACTCATAATACAAATCGTCATCAAACGTTAAGCGTGCAGACCCTACGGGTTCGAGAACTATGTAGACATGACCGAGACACATCTCCGGTTAATAACCAATAGCGGAACCTGGATGCCCATATCGGCTCCTACATATTCTACGAAGATCTTTATCGGTCAAACCGCATAACAACATACGTTGTTCCCTTTGTCATCGGTATGTTACTTGCCCGAGATTCGATCGTTGGTATCATCATACCTAGTTCAATCTCGTTACCGGAAAGTCTCTTTACTCGTTTCTTAATGCATCATCCCGTGACTAACTCATTAGTCACATTGCTTGCAAGGCTTATAGTGATGTGCATCACCGAGAGGGCCCAGAGATACCTCTCCGATACACGGAGTGACAAATCCTAATACCGATCTATGCCATCCAACCAAACACCTTCGGAGACATCTGTAGATCATCTTTATAATCACCCAGTTATGTTGTGACATTTGATTGCACACATGGTGTTCCTCTGGTATTCGGGAGCTGCATAATCTCATAGTCAGAGGAACATGTATAAGTCATGATGAAAGCAATAGCAATAAAACTAAACGATCATTATGCTAAGCTAACGGATCGATTTTGTCCATCACATCATTCTCTAATGATGTGATCTCGTTCATCAAATGCCAATACATGTCTATGGTCAAGAAACATAACCATCTTTGATTAACGAGCTAGTTAAGTAGAGGCATACTAGGGACACCCTGTTTTGTCTATGTATTCACACATGTACTAAATTTCCGGTTAATACAATTCTAGCATTAATAATAAAAAGTTATCATTATATAAGGAAATATAAATAAAAACTTATTATTTCCTATAGGGCATATTTCCTTCAATAGATAGTGGTACAAACCCTCAGCCTCGAGGGTGGACTACTCCCTCCTCATCGTGGTGTCCGCCGGGATGATGAAGATGGCCACCGGAGATGATTCCCCCCCCCCTCCAGCAGGGTGCCGGAAAGGGTCTAGATTAGTTTTCGAAGGCTATAGAGCCTTGCGGCAGCGGAACTTCTGATCTAGGTTAACCCCGATTGGTTTTGGAATATTTGGGAATTTATAGTGCAAAGAGGGGGTGCCGGAGGCCACCGAGGTGGGCAGAACCCACCTGGGCGCGCTAGGTGGGCGTGGCGCACCCTGGTGGGTTGTGCCCCCCTCGGGGCACCCCCGAGGTGCAGCTCTCGCCCATTGGGTTCCTTCTGGTCCATAAAAAAATCTCTGTGGAGTTTCGCGGTGTTTGGACTCTGTTTGATATTGATTTCCTGCGATGTAAAAAACAAGCAAAAAACAGCAACTGGCACTGGGCACTTGGTCAATAAGTTAGTCCCAGAAAATGATATAAAGTTGCTATAAAATGATTGCAAAAAATTCAAGAATGATAATAAAACAGCATGAATACTTCTTAAATTATAGATACGTTGGAGACGTATTAGCATCCCCAAGCTTAATTCCTACTCGTCCTCGAGTAGGTAAATGATAAAAGAAATAATTTATGAAGTGTGAATGCTAGCAAAGTGCATAAGTTTGATCAATGATAATTTCAATCACTTTTCCTAGCATCATAACAGCAATTCTTTCTCATAAAATTTCTCATGTTAAAGTGGCAACCAATTCACATGTTAAGTTTCAAACAATGAACTCTCTTGATACTCAACAACCTATGTTCTTAGTCACCAAGCAATTGCAATTCAACTTATTCAACAGAGTTTTAGTAAGAGCTCCACATACTCAACCATCATATAGTCTTCTATGGTCTAACAGTCACCGCACACACATGAGAAAAATGTTTCAACCGGACACATAGAAAGATAGGGGCTTATTGTTTTGCCTCCTAACGTATTCATCTCAAGGGTGATGTCAACAATAATAACTCATGCTACCCATATTCAACTGGACATATGTGCCTAGATCTTTCCTCACCACATGATGCTTGCCAAAAGAGAAAAATAAAAAGGAATAGAGAGAATAATTTTGACTCTTTGCATAAAAATAAATACTGGAAAGATAGGCCCTTTGCAGAGGGAAGCAGAGGTTTCCATGCGCTTATTTGTTTGTATGCTCAATCTCTTAGTGCAAAAGAATGTCACGTTATATTGCCCCTTATGATAGCAACCTTTATTATGCAGCCCGTCGCTTTTATTGCTTTGCCATCATAAGTTCGTATAACGCTCAATTTTCTCTTACACTAAATGATCTAACACTTTTAGAAGCCATTTTTATTGCCTTATTGCACCGATGACAAATTACTTGAAGAATATTATTCAATCCTTAGGTAGATATGGTGGACTCTTTGAAAATAAGATTTGGGTTTAAGGGTTTTTGGATGCACAAGTAGTATCTCTACTTGGTGCGGAATTTTTGGCTAGCAAAGATGGGGGGCAAGAACCACATGTTGAAGGATCTATGACAATGTGAATATGAACAAATATAAATCATTATGCTGTCTTGCTTGTCCAACATCAGCAATTTTGGCATATAATATTTTATGGGGGCTCACAATCACAAAAGATTTCCATGATGGTGTATTTATATGTGAAAGTTCTCTTCCTTATACTAAATATTTGTTAATTGCTTGTATGACCAAAATTGTGATTGTCAAGCCTCAAAAGATTTCACTTTCTAAACCCAATGTGAGGCTACCACTAGGCATGATATGATTTCAACTTTATGATATTCAATTTATTCAACAATTTACTCATAGGATATAAGTGAAGCACAAGAGTAAATGACAAGCTACAACAAAAAGATATAAGTGAAGATCAAGCGAGTAGCTAAGTAAATTGGTGGCTATGTGAAAACTCTCTTTTATTTAAAAACTTTCATATCTAAGTAATTTATTAAAACAGCAAGTAAACCAAAATAAAATGATATTCCAAGGATAGCACAACTCATGTGAAGAAGCAAAAACTTAGGCTCAACCGATACTAACCGATAGTTGTTGAAGGAGAAAGGTGGGATGCCTACCGGGGCATCCCCAAGCTTAAATGCTTGAGACTTCTTGAATATTATCTTCGGATGCCTTGGGAATCCCCAATCTTGAGCTTTTGTGTCTCCTTAATTCTTCTCATATCACGGTTTTCCTAAATCTCAAAAGCTTCATCCACACAAAACTCACCAGGAACTCATGAGATAAGTTAGTATAAACCAATGCACAAACCTTATCATTCTCTACTGTAGCAAATCACTAAAATTATTATTCAACATTGCATACTAAATGCCTCCACATATTTAATACTCCTATCCTCAAATATAATCATTAAACAAGAAAACATATGCAAACAATGCAAACATAACAGCAATCTGCTAAAACAGTACAGTCTGTAAAGAATGAAAGAGTATCAATACTTCCCTAACTCCAAACATTATTGAATTCTACCACACTGTAGAAAATTGATTAGAGCTCGTTTTGCAAAAAGTTCAACATTTTATTGCATTCTGACTTTCCTCGGGAATTTTTGGAACATCGATAAACTTTCAGTTTTCAAACAACAACATGTATACTTGCAAGATAAGCATAGTACAGGCTATCCTTGACATTTTTATTGAAATGAAAGATGCAGAACATTATTCTAAATAACATCAAGCAAATTAAGAAAATAAATTGATGCTCCAAGCAAAACACATATCATGTGATGAATGAAAACATAGTTCCAAGTGAGGTTACCGATAATGTTGGAGACGAAAGAGGGGATGCCTTCTGGGGCATCCCCAAGCTTAGTTGCTATGATATTAACTTGGGGTGCCTTGGGAATCCCAAAGCTTAGGGTCTTGTCACTCCTTATTCTCCTCATATCGTCATCTCACCCAAAATTTGAAAACTTCAATCACACAAAACTTAACAGAACTTCATCAGATAGGTTAGTATGATAAAGAACAAACCATTTCAATTTGGTACTCTCAAAGACAAGATTCATAATTGTTCTCACACATAGGCCTACTGTAGCATAACATTTCCACAATTTATATTGAGTAATATAAGCAATAGAAACTAGAAAGCAAGCAAACTATGCATTGAAAACAGAATCTATCAAAAACAGAATAGTCTGTAATGATCTGGATAACCACCATACTTCTGCTACTCCAAAACTTGTGAAAAAAGTTGGACCACGTGAGAAATTTGTATATTAATCTTCTACAAAAAGAATCAACTCAAAAGCACTCTTCTGTTAAAAATGGGACTTATTTTTGTGAGCGCAAAAGTTTTTGTTTTTCAGCAGGGTCAAATCAACTATCACCCAACATGATCCCAAAGGCTTTACTTGGCACTTTATTGAAACAAAAGCAATAAAACATGATCAGTACAGTAGAATAATCATGTGAACACACAAAAAAGTAGGTAAAAGTGTTGGGTTGTCTTCCAACAAGCGCTTTTCTTTTTTGCCTTTTAAGCTAGGCATGATGATTTCAATGATGCTCGCATAAAAGATAAGACTTGAAACATGAAGAGAGCATCATGAAGCATATGACTAGCACATTTAGGTCTAACCCACTTCCTATGCATAGGGATTTTGTGAGCAAACAACGTATGGGAACAAGAATCAACTAGCATAGGAAGGCAAAACAAGTGTAACTTCAAAACAATCAACACATATAGAAGAAGCTTGATATTATTGAGATATGTAAGGGCATAAGTTCTTTTCACATAATAATTTTCAGGGGCATCATGAATGGATTCAGCCATATAACTATCACATACATACTCTTTTCATGATGCACAAGCATAGAAGATTTATCACTCTTTGTGGCATACATGTCATCATAATAATCATCATAGATAGCAACTTCATTGTCATAATCAATTGAAACCTCTTCAAAAATAGTGGATGTATCACTAAATAAAGTCATGACCTCTCCAAATCAACTTTCATCAATATTATAATAAGATTAAACACCCTCCAAAATAGTGGGATCACTACTACCTAGAGTTGACACTCTTCCAAACCCACTTGCATCAATGTAATCATCATAAATAGGGGGCATGCTATCATCATAATAAATTTTCTTATCGAAAGTAGAAGGAATCAAAGGATAATATTCATTAATCAAAGCATCCCCAATCTTAGGACAAGCATTATTTCCAGCAAATAAATCTTCAACCATATCATACTCATTAAACATAGCATCCCCAAGCTTGTGGTTTTGCATATCATCACAATCATTCTTATCAATAGCATCAATGGCACCAATAGTATAGAAAACATTATTATCATATTCTTCCAAGCAAGTACTAAAAAGATTTTCAAGATCATGATGGATATCATTGTCTTCCCAATCATAATCATTACAAAAAGTAGTAGCACTGGTGCACGTCGGTCCTAAACAAACGGTTTTTAACCCCTTTCCGCGATGGCATTTGGAACCATCGCCAAGTGAGTGTGGGCGATAGGGGGGGTCCTTCCCACATGACCCAGAAACCGTCGGGGATAGGGAGCCTTGATGCATACAATTATCACTATATAACCATTTCTGATATCACGAATATCCCAAACGCTTCATACTTGCTACTCGTTTGTGCTCGCATTGCCATCGCAGTCAGAGTTTTGTATTTCTGCCTAAAAGCAGGAAGATTCCAGGCACGGGAGTTTTCCAGGAAGATTCTAGGCACGGGAGTTTTACGATGCCTGGCACATCACAAACAGTTCATGATTATAAACCTTGTACGATGGGTAGACAATCACACACATTTAGTTTTCCCGCACCGTATGTGATAGTGTCTGACATCACACATGCTTTGCAAACGGCAACTGTGTGCATGCTTGCACATGTTTCCTCTCTGTGAACCGTCTCGTATTATGGTGTATATCGCAAACGTTTGTGTTTTACCAATCGTGTGTGCCGTAATGACCCGCACGACGTAATTTCGCCCTAATTTAATTGCTGCTATTTAAAATTGTACCTAATTTAAACTTGAAAGTAGGCTATAGCTTTATTCATATCCATCAGGTTCAAACAACCAATGCATTATTCGATTCATAGGTACATATGTTTAAGAATTACATAAGCACCAAATAAAGAATGATGTAGCAGGGTTTTATACTTGTACTATCACAGATGCTAAAGAAAGAGGCGACAGACATTCTAGTTGCTGAACAAGGTGAAGCGGAATGGCCCTATTGTGCTCTCCTGGATGCAGAAGGCATGTAGGACTCTAGTCCAACCCCTTGTGATGGACGACCGCCAATCATGTAGTTTGAGAGGTAATCTTGAGTAAACTGCTTCAGGATGCACTTCAAAAGAAAAAAGATTCAGATATTGTCATCTAACACAACTCATTACAGGTAGTAAAAAGAAGGCTACATGGTTCTTACTTACCATCCTGCAGTTCACTGTTGTCTAGCATAAAGTGTAAACAAATAGTTCGATTGACATCTTTTAACCCATTTTAATAACAATCTTTATCAGTTTCCTCACTTGATGCTGGTTCATGAATATCTCATTGCCCCATACGCAGAAAGGGTTGAAGTGTGGATCTTTGGCAATGATATATGTACCTAAAAGCATCAAGTTAATATTAGAAGCTAAACAACAATTGAAAAATGATGTAGTAAAACACTCCACCCATCCCATTATATATGATTTTCTTACATGTATATCTAGTCATCATCAGAACATTAAGGTAACACTCTTCCTTGTTGCTATGTAGCCTGGGATTGCATATTTAGTCATTCAGTACAATGCATGTTGCTAAACAACAATTGAAAAACAAAAAGGCATGTTAACTACAATATCCTTAACAACAACCAAATATCATAATTCATAGTGGTATTGTTGAAACTGTTATTGATGGAATTGAACTGCACGGCAAATAGTTGCACATATAGAGCATCACATTGTGAAGAACAAAAATGAACAAGTCATAAGGACATCTCTAGGCGATCCTTAAAAAGTTAAAGGACTAAAACCCTTAGTGGATATATATATACTCTAGAAATTTTTGGCCTTTTCTAGTCGATCCCCTAAACTTAAGGTTGTAAACTTCAATTTGATCAAGTTCAAAGCAGGTTCAACCAAAAGTATCATGCATTCAAACATAAACATAGATAGTTTTGCATAACCGAACATAAAACATAAATTTAAACTAAGCTAAACTACTTTCGGTCGAAGTAGAGGTCGAGTCAATCCTTCCTCGTCATGACGATGTGCCGCGAGCCAGGTCCGGGCCAGTACCGTCATCGGGGTCATTGGGGAAGGCACTCCTCCACTCGTCGACGTCGGTCTCCTCGTCCTCGGGGCCCACCTAGATGCCCTCCGCGCCGCCGTCGCCGCCGCCTTCGACCTCGTCATTAGAGGAGATCGTGATAACCTCGCCACCCTCCGCGCCGCCGTCCTCTCCGCCTTCGACCTCGTCATCGGAGGAGAGCACGATAACCTCGCCGCCCTCCGTGCCGGCAAAGATCGCCCACTCCGCCTCCACGAGCTCCGGGTGCTACCGGCGGAGCTCTTGCATGTAGGCCTCGTTAGCGGCCTCGGCCTCGCAGTCCTCCCGCGCCATAGCCGAGCTCACCACCCCTGGCTCCGGCGGAACGAGGTGGACCAAACATGCGCCGAAAGGGAAATTGAGCCTAGCCGCCATGCCGTGGTAGCGGACCTGCCAGTGGTCATACTCCATGGCCGCGAGCTCGACCGTGTGGAAGCTACCGAGCCACCATAGGGTGTGAGTGTCTCGATCTGTAATCTCGGCGACCCACGTCCCCACCGCTGCTGCCAGACCCCGAGGAAGTACTTTGTCGGCTGCCGGGTCCGACGGAGGACGGGGAAGTCCTCGATCTGGCGTAGGGGCGTAGCGACGGGCGGATCAGGCCCGTAGAGGACGAATGACACCTCGGCGGCCACCTCGCCGGCATCAGGCGAAAAGGCCGCGATAAACCTCTTTTTGTCCATTGGCTCCTCGAGCTCCCCAGCACACGGGCAGAGGTTGAGGATGGAGGCGCCGGCGATGGTGGCGACCTACCAAAGGTTTCGAGGGTTGTGTGTGTCTGTGTGAGCGGAGGTTTTGGGGGGTGTGTGGAGGAGGGGGGGGCAAGGTTGTGTTTGAGGAAATACTGCAGCAACTGAAAATTTTACTAGGCAAGAGTAACAAGGAGGGGCTACTGAAAATTTTGATCAAGGGCGAGCAGATATTTTTGAGATTGCGAGGGATGAAGAGGCGGGAGTAAAATGCCGGGCTATTGAAAATTTGAATCAAGGGGGTGAAGCAGAGCGGGAGTAACAGACATCGCACATGGTCCGCACATACTAATCGTGTGCTATCAAACATTAAAACCTTCCAGGTGGTAGATATTTTCGAGATTGCGAGGGATGCAGAGGCAGGAGTTTTTGGGGAGTGAGCTAGTGTGCATGCCGGCCGTGGACTGTAGCCGACACACCTTCTCACGTAAGCCATAGGCGTACTAATATACCGACGGTGCTCCAAGATATTTTGTACTACATCTCACACGGTTGGTGATAATAAACTGTGTGGGATCTACTTGATTTGAATTACAAAATGGGGTCACAGCGGCAATGGACGATGTTTAAATTGCTAGACCTTTTATCTGCAGCTAACATGCAACTATATGTGTGTCGTAAAAGAATTGGAATTATTCAGGGTTCGTTTGGATATTTTATATAATAAACTGGTTTTCTAGCCATTTCACGTGCAGAATTAAAAATTAAACTAAATGCACATGCTCCGGTGCATACAAATTGGTTGAAAAATCAAATATGTGTCCTTTAGTGCATGCTTAGGTCCCATGCAAGAAATAGGAATGAATTTTTCGAGGTTCGTTTGGCCGTTTTTATACATTAACTAGGGTTTCTAGGAATTTTATGTGCATAATTTAAATTTGAACTACAAGCATGCTCCAATGCACCAAAGTTGGTTGAAAAATCACATGTGTGTCCTTGTGTGAATTTCTAGGTCCCATGCAAGAGATGGGAATGAATTTCAAACCCTAGGGCACTGTTGATTGCCGGCAAAACGTTTAGATACCTAGTTTTTAAATTCTAGTAAATCCAAAACTTGTTTGAAATTCATGAAACTTGGCATGCTATCATGGAGCGGCAACTACATGCCGTGGTAAATTTTTTGTCCCATTTGGGGCAGGTTTGGGTGTAAGCTTCTCACAAACTAGAGCTTCTCACGACAAGCATGATGGTTTTGATAGGGAACGTACCACCTTTGGGGACGGGACGATATCCATTGCCTCTTATTGCTTTCAAAAAATTTCTAGTGTCAACATAGAACAACAGGAGTGTTGTGTTTAATCTTGGAATTTTTTGCGGTTCGTTTGGCCTTCTTTATATATTAACTGGGTTTTCAAGGCATTTCATGTGCATAATTCAAATTTGAACTAAAAGCATATGCTCCAATGCACTAAAGTTGGTTGAAAAATCACATGTGTGTCCTTGGGTGAATTTCTAGGTCCCATGCAAGAGATTGGAATGAAATTCAAACACCAGGGCACTATTGATTGCCAGCAAAATGTTGAGATGCCTGGTTTTAAATTCTAGAAATCCAAAACTCATTTGAAATTCATGAAACTTGGCATGCTATCATGGAGCTGCATCAACATGCCGTGGTAAAATTTTTGTCCCATTTGGGGCAGGTTCGGGTAAAAGCTTCTCACAAACCAGAGCTTCTCACAACAACCATGATGGTTTCGATAGGGAACGTCCCACCTTTGGGGACGAAATGATATCCATTGCCTCGCAACCAACACAACAAAGGGGTTGTCAATCCCTTCATGGTCACTTACGAGAGTGAGATCTGATAGATATGATAAGATAATATTTTTGGTATTTTCATGATAAAGATGCAAAGTAAAAGAAAGCAAAATTAAATGGTGCCAGAAATAACTTGTTGACGGGAGATTAATATGATAGAGAATAGACCCAGGGGCCATAGGTTTCACTAGTGGTTTTTCTCAAGAGCATAAGTATTACGGTGGGTAAACGAATTACTGTCAAGCAATTGATAGAATTGAGCATAGTTATGAGAATATCTAGGTATGATCATGTATATAGGCATCACGTCCGTGACAAGTAGACCGACTCCTGCCTGCATCTACTACTATTACTCCACACATCGACCGACTCCTGCCTGCATCTAGAGTATTAAGTTCATGAAGAACAGAGTAACACATTAAGAAAGATGACATGATGTAGAGGGATAAATTCATGCAATATGATATAAACCCCATCTTTTTATCCTTGATGGCAACAATACAATACGTGCCTTGCTGCCCTAACATCCTTTGGAAAGGACACCGCAAGATTGAACCCAAAGCTAAGCACTTCTCCCATTGCAAGAAAGATCTATCTAGTAGGCCAAACCAAACTGATAATTCAAAGAGACTTGCAAAGATAACCAATCATACATAAAAGAATTCAGAGGAGATTCAAATATTGTTCATAGATAACCTTGATCATAAACCCACAATTCATCGGATCTTGACAAACACACCGCAAAAGAAGATTACATCGAATAGATCTCCAAGAAGATCGAGGAGAACACGGTATTTAGATCCAAAGAGAGAGAAGAAGCCATCTACTAATAACTATGGACCCGAAGGTCTGAAGTAAACTACTCACACATCATCGGAGAGGCTATGGTGTTGATGTAGAAGCCCTCCGTGATCAATGCCCCCTTCGGCGGAGCACCTGAAAAGGCCCCAAGATGGTATCTCACGGGTACAGAAGGTTGCGGCGGTGGAAATAGGGTTTTGGTTCCGTCTATGATGTTTCCAGGGTATATGGGTATATATAGGAGGAAGAAGTACGTCAATGGAGCAACGAGGGGCCCACGAGGGTGGAGGGCACGCCCAGGGGGTAGGCGCGCCCCCTACCTCGTGGCTTCCCCGTCGGTTGCTTGACGTCCACTCCAAGTTCTCTGGATCACGTTTGTTCCGAAAATCACGTTCCCGAAGGTTTCATTCCGTTTGGACTCCGTTTGATATCCCTTTCCTTCGAAACACTGAAATAGGCAAAAAAACAGTAATACGGGCTGGGCCTCCTGTCAATAGGTTAGTCCCAAAAATAATATAAAAGTGTATAATAAAGCCCATTAATCGTCAAAAACAGAATATAATATAGCATGGAACAATAAAAAATTATAGATACGTTGGAGACGTATCAAGCATCCCCAAGCTTAATTCCTGCTCGTCCTCGAGTAGGTAAATGATAAAAACAGAATTTTTGATGTGAAGTGCTACTTGGCATAATTTTCAATGTAATTCTCCTATTCGTGGTATGAATATTCAGATCCGAAAGATTCAAGATAAAAGTTTAATATTGACATGAAAATAATAATACTTCAAGCATACTAACTAAACAATTATGTCTTCTCAAAATAACATGGCCAAAGAATGTTCATCCCTACAAAACCATATAGTTTAGTCATGCTCCGTTTTCGTCACACAAGAATGCTCTCATCATGCACAACCCCGATGACAAGCCAAGCAATTGTTTCATACTTTAGTTATCTCAAACTTTTTTCAACTTTCACGCAATACATGAGTGTGAGCCATGGACATAGCACTTATGGGTGGAATGGAATATAATGATGGGGGTTATGTGGAGAAGACAAAAAAGGAGAAAGTCTCACATCAACGCGGTTAATCAACGGGATATGGAGATGCCCATCAATTGATGTTAATGTGAAGAGTAGGGATTGCCATGCAACGGATGCACTAGAGATATAAATGTATGAAAGCTCAACAAAATAAACTAAGTGGGTGTGCATCCAACTTGCTTGCTCACGAAGACCTAGGGAATTTGAGGAAGCCCATTGTTGGAATATACAAGCCAAGTTCTATAACGAAAAATTCCCACTAGTATATGAAAGTGACAAAACAAGAGACTATCTATCATGAGGATCATGGTGCTATTTTGAAGCACTAGTGTGGAAAAAGGATAGTAGCATTGCCCTTTATATATATATATATATATATATATATATATATATATATATATATATATATATATATATATATATATATAGGGCCTTTCTTTTAGCCTTTATTTATTGGAACAATGCTCTATGAATGATGATCATCACATTTTTATTTATTTACAGCTCAATGATTACAACTCGATACTAGAAAAAAGTATGACTCTATATGAATGCCTCCGGCGGTGTACCGGGATATGCAATAGTCAAGAGTGACATGTATGAAAAATTATGCATGGTGGCTTTGCCACAAATACGATGTCAACTACATGATCATGCAAAGCAATATGACAATGATGAACGTGTCATGATAAACAGAATGGTGGAAAGTTGCATGGCAATATATCTCGGAATGGCTATGGAAATGCCATAATAGGTAGGTATGGTGGCTGTTTTGAGGAGGATATAAGGAGGTTTATGTGTGATAGAGCGTATCTTATCACGGGGTTTGGATGCACCGGCGAAGTTTGCACCAATTCTCAAGGTGAGAAAGGGCAATGCACGGTACCGAAGAGGCCAGCAATGATGGAAAGGTAAGAGTGCGTATAATCCATGGACTCAACATTAGTCATAAAGAACTCACATACTTATTCCAAAAATCTACAAGTCATCAAAAACCAAGCACTATGCACATGCTCCTAGGGGGATAGATTGGTAGGAAAAGAACATCGCTCGTCCCCGACCACCAATCATAAGGAGGACAATCAAAGAACACCTCATGTTTCAAATTTGTTACATAACGTTTACCATACGTGCATGCTACGGGATTTGCAAAATTTAACACAAGTATTTCTCAATTTCACAACTACTCAACTAGCACAACTTTAATATCACTACCTCCATATCTCAAAACGATCATCAAGCATCAAACTTCTATTAGTATTCAACACACTTATAAGAGAGTTTTTTACTAACAATGCATACCTAGCATATTTTTATGATTAAAGAAAATTACCATGATGTTTGTAAGACTCTCAAAATAATATAAGTGAAGCATGAGAGAACAAAAGTTTCTATAAAACAATTCCACCACCGTGCTCTAAAAGATTTAAGTGAAGTACTAGAGCAAAAACTATATAACTCAAAAGATATTGTCGGATTTCGGGTTCCGGCAGACCCTCGAGGTTCGAACACTGGGGTGCGCACGGAGATCCAACCCTCCACCGCCTCGCACCTCGCCGAATCGCTAGTACCTAAACTACTAAACAGAAAAGCACAAGAGACACGAGATTTATACTGGTTCAGACCACCATTGTGGTGTAATACCCTACTCCAGTGTGTGGCGTGGTGGATTGCCTCTCGGGCTGATGAGGAACAGTACAAGGAAGAACAGCCTCACGAGGGTCTGTTCTTGGTGGGTGTGATGAACTGCTAGGTGGTGTTCCGTTGCTCTAGCTTGAGGATCGGGTCTCTGTCTTTCTCTGGATTCCAGATGCCCGATCCCTCTACTATGGTGGCTAGCTCTACTTATATAGGCTAAGGCCCTGGGCCTCTTCCCAAATATTGAGCGGGAAGGGCGCCAACAATTGGCCATTTTGAAGGGGAACAGCGGGTACACTTATCCTGACTAAAGTTGGTCCTCGCCAAAGGCTCTGTGATGACGCCTGCTTGGGCTCCATGATGACTCCCTTCCAGCCGTTGGGGCTGGTCTTGGTCTTGTTGCACCGAAACAGATGCCTTTGCTTGATGCTCTCGCCTGTGCTTGCTCCCTTTGCACCAAAGAGGAAAGGAGGACGCTGCGTAGGCTGGCGCCCGACTGGCGCCCCTGGTCGTCACGGCTTGCGTCATGGGTACCTCGCGAGGTACCCTGCCTTGAACTCTCCGCCTCCTCATGAGCCAGCCTGACGAGGCCGTGTCGCCCCGCGAGGCTTGGCCCCTCGCGAGGGTCTTGAGCTTGCGTTGATGAAGATGGCTGTCCTGGGCCTCCTTTGAGCCACGCCGCAGGCCGCAGGCAGGCAAGTTTGGGGACCCCCGTTCCCAGAACGCCGACAGTAGCCCCCGGGCCCACGGTGCGCCCGAACTTGGCCGAGCAGAGAGGCGAAAGGGCAAGTGCGAAGCGTCGCGGGCCCTAACAGCCTGCGGCCTTGAGCGCCGCGTGGCGGTTGATTGGACGTGTGCACACTGCATCCCCACGATGCCTCGGTAACCGCCCGGACTCGACAAGTCCCTGCATGCATAGTTAGTCATGATTACCGGTGATCATGGAGGCCGACGGTTGGTCTTCGCCAGCTATAAGTACGGGACGGCGCGCGCCCTTCCAGTCTATCCTTTCTTGTCTCTCCTTCTTCTCCATGGCTCCACCAAGGAAGTTCTCGGCCGCAGAGAAGGGGAAGGGCCGTCAGGTCGAATCTTCCTCTCCTCCGCCTAAGCGTGGTCGAGGTCGCCCTCGCAAGCATCCCGTGGCCTCCACGGCGGTCCCCCGCGGTCGTGGGGGAGGCTCTCAGCGCGGCGACGAGCGGCCGGTCATGGTCGGAGGGTGTGCTCCGGCCGCGCACCCCCCGAGGCCGCGCCTCCATGCTGCTGAAGCGCTGCCGGAGTTCATGGTGGGGACGGAGGAGCCGTCCGGCGTCCGGCTTCAGCTCCCGCACTTCCTCCTGGGTGAGCTCCCAGATGGCGCCTTGGTTGGCCTCTGGCTCCAGGCAGATGGCTGCTGCAGCCGGGCTTCGTGGGCTTCCCTGGAGGTCTCTGCTGCAGGGAACCTGTTCCTGACCCACGGCTGGCAGACATTTGCTCGTGCGCGTGGTCTTCGCCGCCGGTGTTCCCTGCACTTCAAGTACGACGGTGGCGCCACCCTCTACGTGAGGGTGTTTGGGGAAGACGGTCGCCACATGGGTGCTGCCAAGAAGACGGCGACGCGTCAAGACTCAGCCCCGGCGTGGATGGAGAGGGCAGCGTGCGGGCGGCTGGCGATGCCTGTGACTCCTCACGTTTCACCAGCTCTTCTTCGGGTGGTGATTCTTCCAGCGTGTCGCTGCCAGCCCCCCGCGCCGCGCTGCTTGGGGGTGGCAGCAGGTCCGCTTGCCGCCGCGCCCCGGTGAAGCGCGAGAGGGAGTCCGCCTGAGCTCCGGAGACGGCTCGAGCCTTCCAAGGGGGCCGGCACGGGGCGTGCACCACCTGCTTTTGTCCTTTCCCCTTCTTTTCTCCTGCATAAAAAAGGCAACAATGTGTGGCCCCGTGGGGGCGTGTTTAGGTTAACGCCGTTAATTATTGTACTGCTTTGTTATCCTGATACTGTTCCTTCCTGTTGTACGCCCGTTCGCAAGTGAACTCCAGCCGTGGCCGCGGGGGCGACCGATCCGGGCCCCGTGTTCGCGTTGTGCTGCCCGTGAGGCATGGTCAGGAGGGGTGCTCCAGCTGCGGACCAGGGCCATGAAAACTTGAGCGATAGGGGCAGGAACGGTCGCGGGGGCTCCCGAGGCCTCTGCCTCGCGAGTCCCCACACAAGAGAAATCGAGGCAGGAGAGCGAAAAAGATCGAAGAACCACGGACCAACAGAAGGCGATAGTCTCAATAAAAACTCCAAATGGGGAATAACTAGTCAACTGCAGAAAGCAAATGAAAAAGCCGCGTCCGGCACCTAGTCTAGTCTTCGACGTCTTCTCACTAGCGCGGAGCTAAGTGCTTCCACTGGGCGTGGGAGGGAGCCCCAAGGCATGAGGCCGGCACTCCTGAGACTCCGGGGCGTGTACAACCCCAACTCATTATTACGTGAGAGTGTCACGGGCGGCGAGCTTCACAGGCGTTGGCCCTCTTCACAGGCTCCGGGCCTTTCTTCTGGGAAGCAAGCTTCACGGGTGTTTGCCCTCTTCACGGGCTCCGGGCCCTTTCCAGAATGCGACAGCTTCACAGGCGTTCGCCTTCTTCACAGGCTCCGGGCCTTTCCAAAAAGATGAGCTTCACAGGCATTCGCCTTCTTCACAGGCTCTGGGCCTTTTCCAAAAGGATGAGCTTCACAGGCATTCGCCTTCCTCACAGGCTCTGGGCCTTTCCAAAAAGATGAGCTTCATAGGCATTCGCCTTGTTCACAGGCTCTGGGCCTTTCCAAAAAGATGAGCTTCACAGGCATTCGCCTTCTTCACACGCTCTGGGACTTTTCCAAAAGGATGAGCTTCACAGGCATTCGCCTTCTTCACAGGCTCTGGGCCTTTTCCAAAAAGATGGGCTTCACAGGCGTTCGCCTTCTTCACAGGCTCCGGGCCTTTCCAAAAAGATGAGCTTCACAGGCATTCGCCTTCTTCACAGGCACTAGGCCTTTTAGGGGTAAAACCTCCGGAGGTGCTGGATGTTCCACGCGTTCTGTATAGGTACTCCCTCTTGAGTCTCCAAGCGCACGGAGCCAGGCCTGGAAACATGAACAACCTTGAACGGGCCCTCCCACATGGGAGAGAGCTTATGCAATCCCTCCCTAGAGAGGACCCGGCGGAGCACGAGGTCCCCTACCTCGAGAGTTCTGGGGCGGATGTTGCGGCAGTGGTATCGCCGGAGTGCTTGCTGGTACCTTGCCGCTCGCAGCGCGGCTTCTCGACGGCGCTCCTCCCCCAGCACGAGGGCCATCCCCCGCATGGCGTCCTGCAGCGTTTCATCGAACGCCAGGATCCGCGCGGATCGATGCTTGACCTCGTGAGGGAGGACCGCTTCGGCTCCGTAGAACAGGAAGAAGGGGGTCTCCCCAGTTGGCTTGGTTGCGGTTGTGCGAATGGACCACAACACGGACGGAAGCTCGTCATACCAGCCCCTGCTGCAGGCCTCCAGTTTCTTTTTGAACGTCCTGGTCTTGAGGCCTCTCAGGACCTCTGCGTTGGCCCGCTCGGCCTGGCCGTTGTTGCGGGGGTGCGCCACCGTAGCGTAGCATATCTGCGTCCCAAGGTTAGCGCAGTATGTTTTAAAAAGATTACTGGTGAACTGCGAACCGTTGTCGGTGATGATGCGGTTCGGCACTCAACCGCTCACGATGCCCTTGATGAACTTGACCGCAGAGCGGTGGGGATGGCGCGGACAGCCTCGACTTCGCCCACTTGGTGAATTTGTCCACGACGGCGTACGAGAGTAGCGATAGCCCCGGGCGCCCGAGGAAAAGGGCCCGTAATGTCCAGCCCAGACCGCGAATGGCCAAGTGAGGGGGATGGTTTGCAGACCTCCTGCTGGCTGGTGGATCTGCTTGGCATGAAATTGGCAAGCCTCGCAAGCCTTCACGAGTTCGATAGCGTCATTGAGCGCGGTGGGCCAATAGAAACCGCTGCGGAATACTTTGCCGACGAGGGTCCGTGACGACGAATGGTGCCCACAATCTCCACCATGTATATCCGCCAGCAGTTCCTTCCCCTGTTCCCTGGTGATGCAGCGCAGGGATACGTCGTTCCGTCGCTTCCGATAGAGCTCTCCATCCATGATGTTGTATGTCGTGGCTTGCCGCGCCACACGCTCTGCCTCCTCCTCCTTCTCTGGCAAAGTCCCACGCGTTAAGTAACTCTTGAGTTCCATGATCCAGCACTCCTCTTGAGGTTCCATCGTTAGGAGCAGGTGTGCTCCTGAGGCCGGGCCACAGGCTGGGGCTCCCGAGGTAGGTGGCTGAGGGAGCTCCTCCCGAGGCTATGCTGTGCTTGATAACGGCGGCAGGGCTGAGGGCTTAAAGAGCCGTTCCTCAAAGTCGCCCGGCTCCTGGGGTAACCTCCTGGAGGCTCGTTTGGCGATGTCGTCGGCCTCTTGATTGTTGCCGCGGGGCACGTGCTGCAGCTCCAACCCCCAGAACTGTTTATCCATCCTGGGGACCTCCGCAAGGTAGGCCTCCATGTGCTCATCTCTCGGCTTGTACACCTTGTTGGAGAAATTGACAAGGAGCTGCGAATCGCCCTTGATGGTAAGGCGCTTCACCCCCAGGGCAGCGGCAGCCTTCAGACTCGCTATCAGCCCCTCGTATTCTGCTATATTGTTGGAGACCTTCTCTCCATGCTGGAAACAGAGCTGCACGGCATAGTAGAGCTTGTCCTGAGCGGGAGATATGAGCACTGCCCCAGCCCCAGCGCCCTGTCTGGAGAACGCTCCGTCGAAGTACATGACCCAACCTTCTGGCGCTTCGCTTCCTGGGGAGAGGGACCGATACTCGCCGGCCCTGAGGCCCGGTGCTTCTGTCCATTCGGCCACGAAATCTGCCAGCGCGGCCCCCTTGATGACTCTGGTTGTGCTGAACTCGAGCTGGAATGCTTGCAGCTCAATGTTCCACTCGGCGACCCTTTCGGCCGAGTTGGGGCTCCTGAGCACCCTCTCCAGGGGGTATGCCGAGACAACCTTGATTGGATGGCCCTAGAAGTAGTGTCGCAGCTTGCGTGAAGCCACCAACAGCGCGAGGAGGAGCTTTTGCGGCATGGGGTACCGTGCCCTCGATCCCGTGAACGCTTGTCAAATACACACCAGTGCTCGGCGAGGTTAGGGCGTCGGTCTTGGTGGCGTCTTCCGAAGCTGTGGTGCCTCCCAAAGCGACGGCGTCTCCTAAGCTGGGTGCTTGGATGGGGGCCTCTCCGCCCTTGGTGTGCTCTCTGCGACGGCTGATCTTCTTCCATTGCGGTCTTGGCTTCTACTAGTTCCTTGATTCGGTCTTGCCTTAGCTCGGGTGGCCGCCGTGGTCTTGGCTCGACGCCTCC
The DNA here is from genome assembly GCA_021605205.1 of Aegilops longissima. Lineage (NCBI taxonomy): Eukaryota > Viridiplantae > Streptophyta > Magnoliopsida > Poales > Poaceae > Aegilops > Aegilops longissima. The sequence goes on along the minus strand of CM038681.1, from coordinate 596,335,689 downwards.
CTAACCGCCACGAGCTGCGCTAGCGGAGTAGGGAGTGGCGGCGAGGTAGAGTACCAAGGGCTCCCTGAGGCGCTGGGCCACCATCACTGGAGGGCTGGTCAAGTACCTCTTGAGGTCTTGAACGCTTTGTCGGCCTCTTGATCCATTCAAGGGCCCTTTTCTTCATCACCGGAAGAAAGGCAGCGCCCGCTCCCCCAATCGGGAGATGAAACGGCCCAGCGCCGTTACGCGCCCCGTGAGCTTCTGCATTTCCCTGAGGGTCTTGGGTGGGCTCATGTCTTCAACTGCCTTGACCTTTTCTGGGTTGGCCTCGATGCCTCGGTGGGACACGAGGAAACCCAGGAGTTTGCCCGAGGAACTCCAAACACACACTTCTCCGGGTTGAGCCGCAGGCTCACTGCGTTGAGGCTCGTGAAGGTTTCTTCCAGGTCTTGTATCAAGGTCTTGGCCTCGCGAGACTTCACCACGATGTCGTCGACGTAAGCCTCCACATTCTTCCCGAGCTGCGGGCCCAGGGTGATGTGCATGAGCCGCTGGAAGGTTGCCCCCACGTTGCGCAGCCCGAATGGCATGCATGTATAGCAGTACACTCCACACGGGGTTAAGAAGGCCGTCTTTTCCACGTCTTCCACCGCCATCTTGATCTGATGATACCCGGAAAAGGCGTCCAAGAAGCATAACAGGTCACACTCGGCGGTGGAATTGACGATCTGATCGATGCGAGGGAGTGGGAACGGATCCTGCGGGCATGCTTTGTTGAGGTTGGTGAAGTCGACACACATGCGCTCCTTTCCTCCCTTCTTTGGCACCACCACAGGGTTGGCCAGCCAATCTGGGTATCGGACCTCGCGAATAACCCCCGCGGCTTCTAGCTTGCGGGTCTCTTGGACGATGAAGGCATGTTTTTCAATGGACTGCCTTCTCGCCTTCTGCTTCACAGGACGCACGTTGGGGCACAGATTGAGGTGGTGCTCGATTACGCCCCGTGAGATCCCCGCCAGCTGATCGGGCTCTCAGGCGAACACCTTCTTGTTCGCACGCAGGAACTTGACCAGGGCTTCTTCCTGTTCGGGCTCGAGGTTGGCGCCTATGGTGAAGGTGGCGTTTGTGGACCCGTCCTCGTCGACAGGTATCTGCTTGGTCTCCGCCTTGTCTTGAGTGAACAACTGCTTCTTCTTGGTCGGCGCAGCCCCCTTGGGCTTGAGGGCTTCCGCTTCGGCGGGCTGCGCCGCGGCCGCCGTCTTGAGGGCGAGCCCGAGCGCTCGCAGCGCACCTTCGGTATCTCCAGGTACGGTGAGGACGCCGCTGCTCCCGGGCATCTTCATGAGGTTGTACCCCGGGTGGGTTGCGGCCATGAATTTGGCCAATGCTGGATAACCAAGGATGGCATTGTAGGGGAGGCCGATGGGGGCAATGTCGAAGTCGACCAGTTCCGTGCGGAAGTTGTCGTACGTGCCGAAGGTCACTGGAAGCCGGATTTGCCCCAAGGAGCTGGATGACCCTCCTCCTACGCCCGAAAAAGGCCGGCTGGGCTGCAGCCGCTCCCTGGGTATGCCGAGGAGGTTGAAGGCCTCGACTGAGAGTACGTTGAGGCCGGCACCGCCGTCGATGAGGGTCCTGGTGACGGCAACCTGGCATATGGTGGGCGTGCAGAGCATGGGGAGCGCACCCGAGCCGGCCGAGTTGGTGGGGTGGTCCCGAGAGTCAAAGGTCAGCCCGGCCGGCGGCTCCGTCCGGCCCGAGGGAGCCCCCTGCCGCGTGGATGCGGCACCGACCCGGCGGACGAATGCCTTGACATGGTGGCTGGAAGGCGGCGCCTGCTAGCCGCCCAGGAGGGCCGCGACGATTGGAGGAACCGGCGCGACGGGATGGGTGACGAGGAAGCTGCGCGACTCCTCCCCTGGGGTCACCGAGGAGCGTAGGGACGATGCTTGCTGCCCGTTCCCCGCCGGGCCAGCGGCGGCGTTGACGGCAGGTGACCGGGAACGACGAGGGCGCCGCCGACGGAGCCGTCTGGCGACATGGAGGCGAGGGCGGCCCGGCGCTTCAGCCTGAACCCGACGGGCGTCGAACATGGTTGCGATGGTCGGGAAGAACGAGGCGACGAAAGGCAGATTCCGCGCACCTACCGGGCGCGCCAAATGTCGGATTCGGGTTCCGCAGACCCTTGAGGTTCGAACACTGGGTGCGCGACGGAGATCCAACCTCCACCGCCTCGCACCTCACCGAATCGCTAGGACCTAAACTACTAAATGAACAGCACAAGAGACACGAGATTTATACTGGTTCAGGCCACCATTGTGGTGTAATACCCTACTCCAGTGTGTGGCATGGTGGATTGCCTCTCGGGCTGATGAGGAACAGTACAAGGAAGAACAGCCTCGCGAGGGTCTGTTCTTGGTGGGTGTGATGAACTGCTAGGTGGTGTTTCGTTGCTCTAGCTTGAGGATCGGGTCTCTGTCTTTCTCTGGATTCCAGATGCCCGATCCCTCTACTATGGTGGCTAGCTCTACTTATATAGGCTAAGGCCCTGGGCCTCTTCCCAAATATTGAGCGGGAAGGGATCCAACAATTGGCCATTTTGAAGGGGAACAGCGGGTACACTTATCCTGACTAAAGTTGGTCCTCGCCTGCCAAAGGCTCTGGTGATGACGCCTGCTTGGGCTCCGCGATGACTCCCTTCCAGCCGTTGTGGCTGGTCTTGGTCTTGTTGCACCGAAACGGATGCCTTTGCTTGATGCTCTCGCCTGCGCTTGCTCCCTTTGCACCAAAGAGGAAAGGAGGACGCTGCTGCAGGGGCGCCTCGATCGGGCCCTGGTCGTCACGGCTTGCGTCATGGGTACCTCGCGAGGTACCCTGCCTTGAACTCTCCGCCTCCTCATGAGCCAGCCTGACGAGGCCGTGCCTGAGGAAGCTCCTTGTCGTCCCCCAGCAATGAGGCTTGGCCTCGCGAGGGTCTTGAGCTTGCGTTGATGAAGATGGGCTGTCCGGGGCCTCCTTTGAGCCACGCCGCAGGCCGCACGCAGGCAAGTCTAGGGACCCCCGTTCCCAGAACGCCGACAGATATAAGTGAAGCACATAGAGTATTCTAATAATTCCGAATCATGTTTGTCTCTCTCAAAAGGGTGTGTACAGCAAGGATGATTGTGGTAAACTAAAAAGCAAAGACTCAAATCATACAAGACGCTCCAAGCAAAACACATATCATGTGGTGAATAAAATATAGCTCCAAGTAAAGTTACCGATGGATGAAGATTTAAAGAGGGATGCCTTCCGGGCATCCCCAAGCTTTGGCTTTTTGGTGTCCTTAGATTATCTTGGGGTGCCATGGGCATCCCCAAGCTTAGGCTCTTGCCCCTCCTTGTTCCATAATCCATCAAATCTTAACCCAAAACTTGAAAACTTCACAAAACAAAACTCAATAGAAAATCTCGTAAGCTCCGTTAGCGAAAGAAAACAAAACACCACTTTAAGGTACTGTATTGAACTCATTATTTATTAATATTGGTGTTAAACCTACTGTATTCCAACTTCTCTATGGTTTATAAACTCTTTTATTAGCCATAGATTCATCAAAATAAGCAAACAACACACGAAAAACAGAATCTGTCAAAAACAGAACAGTCTGTAGTAATCTGTAACTAACGCAAACTTCTGGAACTCAAAAACTTCTACCAAAATAGGACGACCTAGAAAATTTGCTTATTGATCTTCTGCAATTGGAATCAGTATTTTATCACGTTCTGATGAATTTAAACAATTGTTTTCGTGAACCGAAAGTTTCTGGAATTTTCAGCAAGATCAAATAATTACTATCCAAGAAGATCCTATAGGCTTAACTTGGCACAAACACTAATTAAAACATAAAAAAAAATCTAACCAGAGGCTAGATCAAATATTTATTTCTAAACAGAAGCAAAAATTAAAAAAATAAAATAGAATTGGGTTGCCTCCCAACAAGCGCTATCGTTTAACGCCCCTAGCTAGGCATTGATAATTTCGATGATGCTCTCATGAAAGACAAGAATTGAAGCACAAAGAGAGCATTATATAGCATGTGAAAAACGCATATTAAGTCTAACATACTTCCTATGCATAGGCATCTTATAGGCAAACAAATTATCAAGACAAGCAAAATACTAGCATATGCAAAGAAGTGGAAAGAAACAATAGCAATCTCAACATGATGAGAGGTAATTTAGTAAGATAAAGATTTCTACAACCATATTTTCCTCTCTCATAATAATTACATGTAGGATCATAGGAAAATTCAACAAAATAGCTATCACATAACATATTCTCAAGACGATCCACATGCATGCAAAGTTGAAACTCTTCCTAAATAGTGGGATTAACATTAACTAAAGTCATGACCTCTCCAAACCCACTTTTATCAAAAATACTATAAGATTGAACATTCTCCAAATATGTGGGATCTAAAGTTGAAACTCTTCCAAACCCACTTTCAATAATATTTCAAACACTATTATAAATCTCATATTCATCATGAGGCTTAAATAAATTTTCAAGATCACAAGAAGAATCACCCCAATCATGACCATTGCAACAAATAGTAGTCATAGCAAAACTAGCATCCCCAAGCTTAGGATTTTGCATATTATTTGCATAATTGACATCAAGAGAATTTATAGGAAAATCATTGCAATCATGCTTTTTATTCAAAGACCTATCATGAATCGCTTCATAAAGTACTTCATCACAATTTTCAGATTCACGAATTTCAAGCAAAACCTCATAAAGATAATCTAGTGCACTCAACTCACTAGCAATAGGTTCATCAATTTTGGATCCCTTAAGGAGATTAGCAAGTGGATGAGGATCCATAAACTTTTAGCAATCGAAGATGCAAGCAAAAAGAAGGCACCTGTTAACACGAGCGAACGGAAAAGAGTGGGTGAATAAAACAGCAAGGGTGAAGTGGGGGAGAGGAAAACGAGAGGCAAATGGCAAATAATGTTGTGCGAGGGAGATAAGTTTGTGATGGGTACTTGGTATGTTTTGACTTTTGCATAGACTCCCCGGCAACTGCGCCATAAATCCTTCTTGCTACCTCTTGAGCACTGCTATGGTTTTCCCTTGAAGAGGAAAGGGTGATGCAGCAAAGTAGCGTAAGTATTTCCCTCAGTTTTTGAGAACCAAGGTATCAATCCAGTAGGAGACCACGCGCGAGTCCCACGCACCTACACAAACAAACAAGAACCTCGCAACCAACGCGATAAAGGGGTTATCAATCCCTTCAACGTCACTTACGAGAGTGAGATCTGATAGATATGATAAGATAATATTTTTGGTATTTTTATGATAAAGATGCAAAGTAAAAGAAAGCAAAAATAAACGGTGCCATAAATAACTTGTTGACAGGAGATTAATATGATATAGACTAGACCCGGGGGCCATAGGTTTCACTAGTGGCTTCTCTCAAGAGTATAAGTATAACGGTGGGTAAACGAATTACTGTCAAGCAATTTATAGAATTGAGCATAGTTATGAGAATATCTAGGTATCATCATGTATATAGGCATCACGTCCGTGACAAGTAGACCGACTCCTGCCTGCATCTACTACTATTACTCCACACATCGACCGACTCCTGCCTGCATCTAGAGTATTAAGTTCATGAAGAACAGAGTAACACATTAAGAAAGATGACATGATGTAGAGGGATAAATTCATGCAATATGATATAAACCCCATCTTTTTATCCTCGATGGCAACAATACAATACGTGCCTTAATGCCCCTGCAGTCACTGTGAAAGGACACCACGAGATTGAACCCAAAGCTAAGCACTTCTCCCATTGCAAGAAAGATCAATCTAGTAGGCCAAACCAAACTGATAATTTGAAGAGACTTGCAAAGATAACCAATCATACATAAAAGAATTCAGCAGAGATTCAAATATTGTTCATAGATAATCTTGATCATAAACCCACAATTCATCGGATCTTGACAAACACACCACAAAATAAGATTACATCGAATAGATCTCCAAGAAAATCGAGGAGAACATGGTATTGAGATCCAAAGAGAGAGAAGAAGCCATCTAGCTAATAACTATGGACCCGAAGGTCTGAAGTAAACTACTCACACATCATCGGAGAGGCTATGGTGTTGATGTAGAAGCCCTCTGTGATCATTGCCCCCTTCGGCGGAGCGCCGGAAAAGGCCCCAAGATGTGATCTCACGGGTACACAAGGTTGCGGCAGTGGAAATAGGGTTTTGGCTCCGTCTATGATGATTCCAGGGTATATGGGTATATATAGGAGGAAGAAGTACGTCGGTGGAGCAACGAGGGGCCCACGAGGGTGGAGGGCGCGCCCAGGGGGGTAGGTGCGCCCCCTACCTCGTGGCTTCCTCGTCGGTTGCTTGACGTCCACTCCAAGTTCTCTGGATCACGTTTGTTCCGAAAATCACGTTCCCGAAGGTTTCATTCCGTTTGGACTCCGTTTGATATACTTTTCCTTCGAAACACTGAAATAGGCAAAAAACAACAATATGGGCTGGGCCTCCGGTCAATAGTTAGTCCCAAAAATAATATAAAAGGTATAATAAAGCCCATTAATCATCTAAAACAGAATATAATATAGCATGGAACAATAAAAAAATATAGATACGTTGGAGATGTATCAACCATGTTCATTGCAAAGTTCACAAGGATGGCCAAAAGATTATATCTTTCAGCACAATCATCTAGCCTCTCTTACAACTTTTTCGTTTCTAATATTTATGCTGCTTACAAAATCTATCTTCCCTTTTTGTTGTGCAAATGCACTCCCAATTCACTCCACAAAAATTGATATGCTTATAAGAAACATTTTTGTCATGACTTGTGCAATCATCATTAGCATTTTCGATATTCAAAGAATTCATACTAACAACTTTGCAATCATGCTCATCATTCAAATATTTTGTGCCAAACATTTAATTGACTTCTTCTTCTAACAATTGAGCACAATTTTCCGATCCATCATTTTCAAGAAAGATATTATAAAGATGATCAATAATATGATGCACCTCAATTCCATTTTTTGTAGTTTTCTTTTATAAACCAAACTAGTTATAAAACAAGAAACTAAAAGATTCAATTGCAAGACCTAAAGATATACCTTCAAGCACTCACCTCCCCCGCAACGGCGCCAGAAAAGAACTTGATGTCTACTACGCAACTTTATGCTTGTAGACACATGTTGGGCCTCCAAGCGCAGAGTTTTGTTGGACAGTAGAAATTTTCCTCAAGTGGATGACCTAAGGTTTATCAATCCGTGACAGGTGTAGGATGAAGATGTTCTCTCTCAAACGACCCTGCAACCAAATACAAGAAATCTCTTGTGTCCCCAACACACCCAATACAATGGCAAATTGTATAGGTGCACTAGTTCGGCGAAGAGATGGTGATAAAAGTGTCATATTGATGGTAGAAATATATTTTTATAATCCGAATATATAAAAAAAGTAAGGTAGCAATTAGTAAACGGGCACAAAAACGGTGTTGCAATGCTTGAAAACAAGGGATGGGGTCTGTACTTTCGCTAGTGCAATCTCTCAACAGTGCGAGCATAGTTGGATCGTATGATTATTCCTCAAAGTGCAGCAAAGAATCACTCCCAGGTTCCTATTAGCGGAGAACAAAAGATAGAAATTGTTTGTAGGGTAGGAGACCACCTCAAAGCTATTCTTTCCGTTCGATCTATTCAAGAGTTCGTACTAAAATAACACAAAGCTATTTTTTCCGTTCGATCTACCCTAGAGTTCGTACTAAGATAACACCAAAGCAAGTTCATATTCATAATACTCAATCCACACAACGAACTATAAAGAGACCCCATAGTTTCTGTCAGAGAAAAACGTGCATCAACCCCTATGCATAGATTACCCCAATATCACCGCGGGAATCCGCGAGTTGAATGTCATAACATATATCAAATGAATCAATAAGATACCCCAATTGTCACCTCAAGTATTCATACCGCAAGACATATATCATGTGTTGTCATTTCTGAATATTCAATCCGATAAGACAAAACTTCAAAGGGTAAAGATTCAATTCATCATAACAAGAGTATAGAGGGGAGAAACATCATATGATCCGACTATATTAACAAAGCCCATGATATAGATCACGAGAAAGAGAGATAAAACACATAGCTACTGGTACAAACCCTCAGCCCCGAGGGTGGACTACTCCCTACTCATCGTGGTGGCCGCCGGGATGATAAAGATGGCCACCGGAGATGACTCCCCCCCTCTGGCAGGGTGCCGGAAAGGTTCTAGATTGGTTTTCGGTGGCTACAGAGCCTTGCGACGGTGGAACTTCTGATCTAGGTTAACCCTGATGGGTTTTGGAATATTTGGGAATTTATAGTGCAAAGAGGGGGTGCGGGAGGCCACCGAGGTGGGCACAACCCACCTGGGCGCGCCAGGCCCACCTGGCGCGCCCTGGTGGGTTGTGGCCCCCTCGGGGCACCCCTGAGGTGCAGCTCTGGCCCATTGGGTTCCTTCTGGTCCACGCCGTCAGTATCAAAACCTGCGGATCTGGGGTAGGGGGTCCCGAACTGTGCATCTAAGGCTAATGGTAACAGGAGGCGGGGGACACAATGTTTACCCAGGTTCGGTCCCTCAGTCCCTCTCTATGGAGGTAATACCCGACTTCGCTTGATTGATCTTGATGAACATGAGTATTACAAGAGTTGATCTACCACGAGATCGTAATGGCTAAACCCTAGAAGTCTAGCCTATGAGGATATGATTGTTACGAATTAAACCCTAGAAGTCTAAACCCTACGGTTTATATAGACAACGAGGGGGCCAGGGTAGTACAAGGCCAGTTACAGAGAAAGGAATCTACACATCAAATCGGCAAGCTTGCCTTCCACGCCAAGGAGAGTCCCCTCCGGACACGGGACAAAGTCTTCTATCTTGTATCTTCATAGTCCAACCGTCCGGAAATAGTACATAGTCAGGCTGTCCGAGGACCCCCTAATCCAGGACTCCCTCAGTAGCCCCCGAACCGGGCTTCAATGACGACGAGTCCGGCACACAGATTGTCTTCAGCATTCCAAGGCGGGTTCCTTCTCCGAATACTTCAAACTAACTGTCTAGAATAGCAGCGCCCGGCCCTTCGTTTAACTAACGCGCTCCTCGGCTTCTACACATTCATGATTTCAGCGTCCATGTGTCGAGTGAATACGAGAGGCCGGGGCTTTTTGCATTTACCACCCTAACCATATGAGAAAATTGTCTATTAAAGAGATGGGGATCTTCAGATCTAATCCACACCATCTCCCCAAACGACGAATGATCGGAGCTTGCTCGCAAAAACCATCCCAACATGGCTAGCGTTCCCAGCTCTTCCTCCCACCTTCATGGCCCCGAGCAGGGTGATTGGGAAAAGTGTTCTGTATCCCACGGCCAACTAGCGAAGCTGCAGACCCAGGGATTCCTTCCACCCGTGGATCTAGTCCCTGTTCGAGCCGGACTGGCTTCTTTCGATGGCGAGGAACAGGTGGAGAAGTTCCCCAACCCATCCAGGGGGGAACGAGTATGCTTTGTTCCCTATTTGCTGAGAGGCGTCAGATTTCCAATCCATCCGTTCCTCCGAGGGCTTCTGGAGCACTATGGCCTCCAACTGCACAACTTCACGCCTGCCTCCATTCTGCATATTGCGGGTTATGTTGCTCTTTGTGAGCTATTTCTAGGTTGCGAGGCCCATTTTGAGCTATGGAAGAAGCTGTTTTGCCTCGTCCCTCGTAATCAAGAGGGAGCCATATTCCAAGTGGGCGGAGCCAAGATATGGCGCATCGCCAGGATCGGATACCTGTCCGGCACACCAAAGAATGCATCCGAAGAATGGCCCTCCGAATAGTTTTATATTGAAGACGTCTCCCTTCCTGACCCAATCTGGAAGGGTCTTCCCAAGCATTCAAATATTCCATTGAAGAAGCGCCTTAGCTGGCATCCTCGGAGCCCTAGGAAGGAAGATAGCATGGAAGTCCATCAACTGATGAGCAAGATAAAGATACTTTCTCAATTCAGGTTGTCAATAGTCGAGGTTATGGCGATATCCATAATGCGAGGGGTTCAGCCACGCTAGTACCGAGGGCGCCCCATGTGGAACTTCAATGGAGAAGACAATGCCACCCGCTATGGTCGGAAGGGTCCGGATACTTACGCTTCTTTAGCGAAAATACTGTCCGGATTATACAAAGGGGAGGAGGAGGAGTTCATCCACATTAAGCCCAGGGATGGATTTTCCATATACAACCCTCCCAGCTGGGTGAGCTTTTGCCCCACTACTCGACTCCATCAACTCCCCGAATCCTTTTTCATAAATATTAATCTGTCATCTTTAACAAGAGTGGCGGAAGGTCACCATGGAGATCCACAGCCCCGCACCATAGCTAGAGGACCACAACCAGGCCCTCAATCCCGGATTCGAAGAGGATCCGGATATATTTGTCGGGGGTTGGGTGCGACATATGCCAATGGATGGCTTATCATGGTGGGAGCGAGTAGAACGTTGCTGGTGCCCGAAAGTGGGATGAGGCGTGGACACGAACGCCGACATATTTTACCCAGGTTCGGGGCTCTCCTAGGAGATAACACCCCTAGTCCTGCTCTGCGGGGTCTCCGCATGATCACTAAGGCACAAGTGACTACAATGGTGCTCCTCGAGCTGTATGCGGGAGGTAGGAGAAGGCAAGGCTAGATCTCTCCTTCCTCTATGGGCTGGTCTAGTTCTAACAGGTTCGGGAACCCTTTGCATGGGTGCCCTGGGGGGTTTATATAGGCCTATCCCCCAGGGGTACAATGGTAATCCGGCCGGGTGTAGGACCTGGCTGTCAGTCTCTCTAGACACCGGCTACTGGGGCCCACCGGCTGGTGGGCCCCGCTGACTGGTCTGGTACAGAGCCGACAGGCCGCTCCCGCCGCTCACGGGCCCTGTCGGCTGCTGATCACTGTAGCCGTGACGCTGATGACGCAGGCTTTGTCAAGGGGGCGTGGCTACAGCTCCGCCGCCTGGCGGGCGATCACTGTAGCCACTCTGTGTCTCATCTAGTTAATGGCGCGTAGGTCCCGAGGAAGGGGCAGGCCAACTGTTGGGGGCCGACCTCCCTCGGGTCCGACTGGTAGGACTATTGCCGTCTTCTGGGCTCTCGTTGATTGGTGGGGCCCGTCGTTCTTGGGCCGTACCGACAGGCCATCGTGGGTACAAGATTCCGCATTCTCGTGATGATGTGAGGTAGGGCGTGGCAATAGTGCTGCGCCGGGCGGAGATCTCCGCCGGTACGGTGCACTGTAGACACGCCTGTCCCTGGATGGGGAGGATGGGCTTCACTGTAGCCACTCCCCGTCTCGTCTCCTTGATGAGGGTGCAGGCGTTGTTGGCGCCTGGGGCCGACTGCTAGGGGCCGGCTTATCTAGAAGCCACCAGCTAGGAGTCGGCTTGTCTTGACGTCGCCTCCGGGACTTGGCCATCTGTGGGCAGCCGGCTATTCCTCCAGCCGGCCTCCAGAAGGCGGCAATTCATCTTGGTGCCTTGAGGGGCGCGGTTAGCCCTGATGTCTTGAAAGGTTCTGGGCCTCGGGTTGGCCTACCCGTGGCCCATTACTCCGACAGTAGTCCCTGAAGCTGGTGAGGTGCCGCGGTTGATCAGCCGCGGAGCCTCAGCAGTTTCTTTCTCTGAGTGCTTTGAGTGGAGCTTCGTCCGGCTTCTCCCGAGTCGACTGGCAGGAGCCGGACTCGTCCAGTCTGACTTGTTCCAAATTTCGAATGTCTTGGCGGGAACCAAGTAGCGTATTTGCTAAGCTTCCAGGCCGCCGCCAGTTTGCGGGCCTGTCACGTGGCGGCGAACGGCTGGGCCAGTCTGCCCACCCACGCGCGTGATGGGACACGCCCATAGACGGGGCCCGCCACTACCACTCCTCGGCAGGCGAGCGGATCTGCTACGGCCGAGGTGGGCGGTTGAGTTTCCCGCGGAGTTACTGTGCGCAGTAACTCACGCGATAAACGTGGGGGTGTGGGGTCGTGGGTGCAGTAAATTCCACGTCGCCCCCTCGGCTTCGCAGCCCACGGGCCTATATGTAGGGGGAGGAGGGGGAGCGGCGGAGCACACGCGTCCCTCCTCCCCACTCCTTCCCACTTTCTTCTTCCTCTCGCCGCTGCACCTCCAATCCACGCTGAGTGCCCCGGTGCTTCGCTCCAGATGAGCTCGTCCTCCGCCCCCGCGCCCCCCATGGTGCGTTCCATAGCATGGGATGGCTCCGAAGTCCACGACAATGACATCAATTTCCTCCGCCAGACGCGGCGATTGCCCGGCGAGGATTATGTGAAGGTGCGCCTCGCGCCGGAGACGAAGATCTCGCCGGCGCCGGAGGAGGGCGAGCGGGTCGTCTTCCGCTTGCACTGCCTGCGCGGCCTCGACATGCCGGCGAGCGGCTTCTTCAAGTCCTTCCTCGAGTTCTACGGTCTCCAGCCGCACCACCTCACTCCAAACACGGTGGTGCTACTGTCCGCCTTCGTCACCTTGTGCGAAGGTTTCCTCGGCGTCCTCCCCACTATCGAGCTCTGGGGGGAGTTCTTCTACACCAAGCTCGGCACCCACGTCGCGGGCGTGCCAGCCCAATGCGGCGCGTTCATCGCGGTGCGGAGGTCGGCGGCCGGCAACCCGTTTCCCCCCATCACACTGATCAAATTGGTGAAGATGTGGCACCGGTTGTATTTCTACGTGAAGAGCATCTTCGCGGAGGGCGAATGGGTCAACTTGCTAGCTTACGAAGCCGGCCCGCCAGCTGGGAGGCGGCCCAACTAGTCATACCGGGCCAGGTCGCTGTCGCCTGCTGGAGCCGCCGCCGTCGCGCGGCTCCGAGTGTTGACGCAGTCGGAGGGCCTGACCGAGCCTGACTTGCTGGCCGCCTTCAGTGGCGCGCCGAGTGCTCCCGCTTCAGGGCCGCCCCACATGATCTGCCAGATGAGCGGACATCGGGACCCGAGCCGGCTGTGCACCAAGGAGATGCCCCACGCCGAGGTAACTCACATGGTGAACTATCTTGCGAACTGCGAGCTCACGAAGGAGTGGCGGTTTGGCAAGGAGCCGTACTCGCGCGCCAACCCCCCGCCTATGGTTAGTCACCTGTCTCTCTTCTCTGATTTCTTGTTGCTGAATTCGTCCTGCCTGACCTGACCAATCGGCCTTTCGTCAGAGCCCCCTCCTCCAGCCAGCTGTCGGTGCTGCGGGGCCGGAGCGCCAATTCCTCCCCGACCGAGCGGAGAGCGACGTCGATGACCCCGACTTGGGGGCGGCGGCCTTGGAGGACGACGCCGAGGGATGAGGCGGCGAGACAGGCGGCTCGAGGCTTGGAGCCAGCCTCGAGGACTGGCCAGACGACGATGCGAGGGAAGTTGCCCCGCACCACCAGCCAGGAGTCGGCCAGCCGGGCGCGAGCTCGTCCGCCGCGCTGGATGCCCAGGGCAGCGCGAAGAAACACCGGGCCACGCCAAGTTTGTTCGGCAGTCGGCCGAAAAAACCCAAGGGCTCGGCCGCGGCGACCAAATGAGACGAAGCGGCCGCGAAGGCCAACCGCTTCCGAAAGGAGGTGAAGAAGCCGCAGCTGATCTCCGCGTAAGCACTACCTTCCTCTTGCACCTTTATTTTCTCTTCGTTGATCTTGTCTTAATTTCTTTGCTTTGTTTCCCTTGATCTAGTGCCCCGATCTCTCTCGAGAAATCAGCCGCCGCCTCCATCGTGGGGTCGGCAGAGACCTCTGCCTCCACTCGGCGGATCGATCCGGCCACCGACCTCCGAGAGGCGAGGGAGCGGAACATGCGGGAAGGACGCGTGGAAGCGGAAGCCGCCCGCCTGGAGAAGGCGGAGGCTGAGAAGGCGGAAGCCGCCGCCTGGAAGAAACTGGCAGAGGCCGAGGCCGCCGACGCGACGAAGAAGCAGGATGAAGAAGCCGCGCGCCGCCAGTCGCCGATTTTCATCACTCCCCTGAACTCCGCGCCGCCACCTCCGGAGTTCGTGGCGCATATTGGGGAGGCCGGCGAGGACCACATGGTCAGGGAGAGGGACGGCGGCGATGTCGCTATGCTGGACATGGATGTGCCTCCACCGCCGCCGTCCGGGAGCGTGCAAGGCAAGCAGTCGGTGGACCCGCTGGTGCCGCCGACCGCAAACAAGGGGGTGACGAACCTAATTCCCGAGGTCCGCACACCGACGCACCGCCATCTTGCGAAGGCAGCCTCGGCGCCACGCCCGCTGGAGACCGGCGCTGCGAGCTCCTCGATCCCGGACACCGAGGCGACCAGCGCCGCGCCCGCTGGGTGGGTGCGGGGAGGCGGAACTGCCCCTTGAATCGGGCGCTTCTGGACGTCCAAGCCAAACTCCGAGCCGAAGCCGACGCTCTCAAGCGCTGTAACACGGCGTTTCTGGACTCGTGGGAGGCCATCCGGTATGTTTCCTCCTTTCCATGTTTCTTTTCCTTGTGCTTCTCTGTGGGGGCGCGCCAGCGCACCCATTGGGTGTAGTCCCCAAGTTTCGGGCTGGCTGCTGAGCAGGCGGCTCGGAACTCTAATTGGCGAGTTCCAAGTGCTAATATTTGTCTGAAATATTTATCTCAGGACCGCGTATCCGCCTTCAACTCCAACATCCAGGAGCTAGGTCGGCTGTGAAGGCCGGATTTTCGGCATATTAATTTCCAGAAAATGGTCCTTGTGCTCACCAGCCCCAGGATTACTGTTAGCTAGTGAGACACTAACTTGATACAGAAGCTCCAAGCAAAATACATAATATTTAGTACAAGACCATCCCGGCCTATGAGTACAACAAATGGTTTATAGTGGCTGATAGCGGAAGCGGTTTGTGGTCTTTCAGCATCTATGGGACTCCATTTCCCACAGGAACAGCTGACCAGGTTATCTCCTATCTTCGCGAGGCTGCTATCACCACTTGCGTATGTTCCCGGGCTGTCATCGCAACGCTCCTCTCCAAGCAAGAAATCTGGCCAAGACAATAGCCAGGGACAAGCCAGTGAGTACTTTGGAATGTACTCGCAAACATTATGAACACAGGTATAATACACAAATGGTAATCTTGCTCTATAATATTCTATGATCACAACGTCAGTCACAAAAATAAGATCCTTGATGCATGCATGTAGGTTATTTATATACAACATGAACATGCAATAATGGAGTAAAAAAATTCACCGATCGGGTGTCTGAAGCGACGCCTCGAAAGGATAATGATATAAAGCATGCCTCATTCGGGCGTCTAGGCGACACCACATAAAGGGCTTATAAAGTAAATAAATGACAAACATGCCACAGTCGGGCGTCTGTGCGGCACCACATAAAGGGCTTATAAAGTAGATCAATAACAAACATGCCACAGTCGGGCGTCTATGCGACACCACATAAAGGGCTTATAAATTAAATAGATAACAAACATGCCACAGTTGGGCGTCTTAGCGACACCACATAAAGGGCTTATAAAGTAAATAAATAACAACATGCCACAGTCGGGCGTCTCAGTGACACCACATAAAGGGCTTATAAAAATAATCACAGTGAATATCCAGGAGGTAGAACCGTCCCAGGGATACTCAATAATTCAAATACTATAAAGGGTTAGTCCATAATGATAATAATAATAATAATAATAATAATAATAATAATAATAATAATAATAATAATAATAATAACCATAATCATTATGAGTCACAAGACATGATCCATGTTCTGGTTTAGTAGTTTTTCCTCCGAAGACCGACACTAAGAACGACACTTGACCCATCCCAGGCTGTAGTCCTTAACCATGGAAACGCCTATTTGAATAGATATAATCTCTACAGAGGGTGTACTCTTTTCCCACGAGTAAAGGTTTCCTTTAGTCCATTGGGACTAATTCCGTCTACAGTCTTTTAATTGAAAACACACCTAACCGCACAGACCAGCCTAACTTACCGGTGTCTGGAATCACCCACGACACCCGTTAAGCGAAACTCTAAGTGGGGAGGCTACAACCTCAACTTAGCATGGGATCACAAAACTTATAACGCGCGCAAGAACTAGGGGAGCTACCCTTCGGCTCCAACCGAAAACACCCATGCCCGGGACCAGGTGGCATGCCTACCGGATGCCTCCGTATCTTCCACCATGGCCTCTCTGTACGGTGTGTGCTAGGAAAGGGGTTGACGACTTACTGAACCGTACCCTACATATGGCAGGGACAAGTGGTAGTACGAAACAAGTATGGGGGTTACCGGAACAAGACTCGATATTTGGTCGACTCAGGAGGTTTAAGTATTCCCTGCATGATTAGTATAACAATATATTTCAACCAACAGACAGAATCACCAGCCGTCATACCTCATCATGCCGTACCGGACACAACCGTCTCGACGGAGGACTAGGGACCAGCCCGTGTCTACCCAAGGTAGAGGCTTTCCCGGATTACTTCCGATATGCATGAAAGGCATACAATGGTGATTACCATCACAACGTATCCAGTTCCAATAGCACGGAATCATCAATATGCACTTATAAGTGTGATCATATCATCACATAAAATAACAGAAACTCTGAACGAGGGGTGTTGTAACTGTATCAAACAACACACGACAATATTATGCCAGGGTTCAGAATGCTTGCCTTCAAGTTGTGGAGAGGCAGGGTGCATTCCAAAACTTTGAAAGTTTTCTTCTCTCTCCGACAATCCTATTTTGAAAAATATTCAAATCAACACAAACCTTAAAAACAGTACAAAAAGTTTTCCTAATTATTTTTGAAATAAATCTTAAAATAACCTAGGTGAAATTTGAGAGAGGTAGGAAAAAGAATCAACTCATTTGGAGTTATATTTAAAAAGTTGTAGCCAGTCAAATTCTGTTTTTTTAAACAGAAAAAGAAAAACGTTTCTAAACATAAACACGTCGAAGGTGTACTCTGGGTTTACGTCTTCACTTATTCCAGCGTGGACCGGCTCGTGGTCACTGATAGTGGGTCCAGGGGGCCCACTGGTCAGGTTTGACCAGTCGCCTCTCCATCCTTTTCCTCTGCCCGAGCGGAGGCGGGACTCCGGCGATCGCCGTCGACGAACGGCGTTTCCCCGCAGGGTTCTGAGGGCGGGGATGGATCCGCCAGTCCAGGGCGGTCCTCCCGGTGGTCGCTAGGTAGGTGGGGGTGGCGGAGGTGGCCTCGGGAGGCTCCGCACGATCAAGGGGAGTCGGGTGGTGGTGCTGGATGGACGGGGAAGGCCCTGGTTGCGACGAGCGGGACTGGGACGTGGCGGTGGCCGAGCTGGCCGGAGGCGGGGAAGACGGCCTTCCCTGGTCGATTGCGGGCTAGGGGAACTCTAGGAGGATGGCTCGAGCTTGCCTGAGTGACTGGACGAGCTCGGGGCTCCTCTTATAGGCAGCCAAGGTCGGTTCCGCGGCAACCGTGGATAAGACCGACGGCGAACCGCCGTTCTGTTGTTGCAGGGCGACGTGTCGAGGCTGGGGATGGCGGTACAAGCTAGCTGACGAGCGGGCACTGCTCCAGGGGCGAGCTGGCGCGCGCGTATGGCTTGGGCGGCGCCGTCCATGGCAGGAACCCACTGTGGCCTGCCGCTAGCCACCGTGGCCGACCTGATGACGGTGCTGTGGGGCTCCAGGGGCGGTCTGGAGTGTTCTGATGAGTGGATGAGGCCGGGGTGTGGCTCTGCAGGTGAGCAAAGGCCAGGGGCCAGACGTGGTGACTCGGGCGCACGCACGTGCAAAACGCGTGCTCTGGGCGCGCCCAGAGCACGCACGCAACGTGCTCGGCAAATTGCCATGGCATGCCAGTGGGCTCCAATCCACGAGTGGTTTAGCAGGGTGGGGCTATAGGCTAAGGTAAATCTATGAGACAAGCTGATTAGGCAAAGCAAGCAAGTCCAATGTGCAAACTAAAAACCATGCCAAAGCTGGCCATGCACAGAAGGTGTTTGACAAAATGCTAAGGGCATCTAGGCAACTCTTGGGGTGGCCAAAAACACCAGATCATAGTCTCTTTAGATGCTAAGGAAGGTGGTAAGGTTAGTTGGGCAAAACGAGAAAATTGCTAGTGCAAGTCTTTGAGAAAACCAAATCTGGTCAAAAAGAAAAGGACATTATTGCATGGACCAAAGACACTCCATTGGGGCCACTCTCCTGGACTTAAGGGTTTTGTAGAGTGGTCTATAAGTAGGAAAAAGAGTCATGGGCAAAAGGGCAAGTTGAAATATGGTTGCAGTAGAAAATGCCAAACTGGACCAGAGAGCAAAAGAGGATGATTTGCTCATTTTTATCAAAGAGTATAATTCAACCTTGTGGGTTTTAGCACAAGGTTGAATTATACAATCCTACTGACCTCCCCTAATTTTGGTGGAAGTTTTAAAATAATATTTAAATAGGTTGTAGTGCAAAAGTGCAATCTGGACCAGATTTGAAAACTTGGTGTAGAGCTCAAATTCTCCAAATGCTAAAAGGTCTTTTTGCATTAAAGTGATTGAGGGACCTCATATGTCATCCCCAAATTTCGGTGGGATTTTTAAATAAATTTATCAAAGGGTTGTAGTGCAATTGGAACCCAAAACTTATGAAAAACCATTTTTAAAAGAATAAAGCTCAGGGAAAATAATCATATAAATAATATCCACTGATAAAATAAATGTTTCTTGAGAGGTTATAAAAGTCCAAAAATATTTTTGAAAAGTTTTCACTTGGGGTGAAAACTCCACAATATCAAAGAAAAGAGAGGTTCTGAAATCAAAAGAAAATCCAGAAAGTAAAAATTTTAAACTCCTGGCAAAATTTTTAATAAACATAACCTGGTTAAATTTTTGGGGTGTTACATCGATGGACCGCCGACTTGTCTGAAAGACGGGGTAAGTCCTCTTCTTTCTCCGCGTAGGTGCGCTGGCGCACCCGCAGGATGTAGTCCCCGAGATTCAGGCCGACTGCTGAGTGTGACACTCAAAATTTTTTGTTTGATTTTCAACAACAAAAAACTTTTTTGGTTTTTAAGAAGGTCATTTAAACCCTTTCAAAAAAGTCTCTCTCTAAAAATTTTTCCCTTTGGCAAAGGATTTTTATTTTTTGGCATCTTCTTCAACTTTGGTGTTTGGTTATTAAAAATCTTTCTTCTGATCCTCTCCCTCTCAAATTTATTTTTGATTTATTTTTATTTTAATAAGAAGACCGTAGGAGTTTTGGGTCTTCTCTTATATTGAATCCATCCATACTTTTACACTTTCTCATGTGGTAAATCTTCCCAAAACCCCTACTTCCACTTTGGGGCAATCCAAATATTATGTCCCAACTAGTCCAACTTATTCTTGAATTTTATGTCATTTATTTCTTTCCCCAAAACAATTCTGTCCATTATTTTGAGCCTAGGTGATTTGCAAAGCAAGTACCTAAATGCCTTTGATTTTTGTTCTCAAACCAACTACTCTGGATAGTCCCTGGCACCCACAACCTAGAACCATCAAGATCCACTCTTCTCCTTATCAAAATTTTCAAGTTTTAGCTTCTGCAAATTTGGACCAGATTTGTCAAATTTGATGAAATTCATATCTCCTCTTCTCCAAAAATTCCACCAAAATTCAGGAAACCCCCAGTTGCAATGAGAGGCCACTCCACCAAAAATCAGCTCAAGGAAAAATCCCCACATACCAAAATCATTCTGTCGAACACCTGGCCTGCACTGTCACTTTGCACTTTCAGAGAAACTCAGAGTTTCAGTAAGTTCAGTTTCGTCAGAGTGTGGTCGCTTCATCAACAAGGCGCTTTGGCGCGCTGCGCACGGCCCCTCCTTCCTGTCCAGAGCGCCGACGCCGACTTGGCTGGTTCTGGCGTCGGTGGCACCACGCCCGTCTGCTGGCGGCTTCTTCGCGTCGGGACCTCCGTGGCGGCCAAAGGGGCACCCTGCGGCATAACGCCGTTCGGCACCGCCAGCGCCACTGGGGAGCTTCGGCGTGGCTGTCTCCTTGCCAGCAAGACGATGCAGCACCGTCGTCGTGGCCTGGCACGCACAGAGCGCGCCCTCTGCCGCCGACGTGCTGCACGGCCGTTCCGTTGGGGACAAGCCGTAACCGCCCTGCCTTGCTGAGTTAGGCACTGGGATGACATTAGTACTCCATCTAGTCGATGCTCAAGCCCTAAACCAACCGTCCAGCCACAGCACCGCCGTAATCACTCGCCGGACTTATCCCGTTCACGGCAACCGCCTCGGGCCGGCTATAAATAGCGCCTCCGAGCTCGCTCTCGACCCGCACATCTCCACCACCTCACCAGGACCCGCCAGCCACTAGAAGAGCCTCGAGGGCCCTTCTTCCTCAACTCCGCCACCTCCGTCCGCTTCGGGCTCCGGCAACGTTCTCCCTGGTGAGAGCTCCTCCACCGCCCTAGACTTGCCCGTAGCCTCATGACACCTCTAGGAGACTAACCCCCACTTCAATTTGACCCCAGCAACTCTCTCCGACGAGGCCCACGACTACCCGAACCACCGTCCGCCGGAGCAAGGGCCGCCGTCGACGTGGTGCTCGCCAGCGACCACCACCACCACCCACCGACACGGAAGGATGCACTAAGCACAGAGGTACCGCCCGATCCCCCTGCCTCGTCGTGGATCGCCGCCGGCGACCACCGCGGCTCTCGGGCGCCGTCGAGCTCTGCCGCCTCTTTTGAATATTCAAACTTGACGAGTGGGACCCGCCCGTCAGCCTCTCTGTTCTTTTTTTTCGAAACGTTTCTGAAAGCGTATTCTGGTAAATGCGCTTTCTAATCTGAATCGTTTTCTGGACTTTTCTGCTTAGACCCCTGATAGTTTTCTGTTTCATTACAGAGAGGTCCTTGGACCAAAACTCTTATAACTTTTAAACAGAAAAGTATTTTTGAGTGATTCTTTTTCTGTCCTCTTCAAAATTTTGTCTAGTTGTTTTTCAGATTTATTTTAAAAATATTTGGAATATTTTTGTGCACCCCATGGTATTTACGATAGCGCTTGTATTTTTGTATACCGTAGATACCGAAGGAGGTGACGGAACCGCGAACTTCACCGAGCTAGGCCCCGACTACTCCGAACCAGGCAAGCATGTTTGAACTTTTGATATGATGGGTGTTTGGGCATGTTTGCATTAAGTAGTTTCATGGCATGTTCATGAGCATCTCGATGAAAGTTATATCACGTGCAAAGTTGAGGCAAGTGAATTTCGATAATCCATAAGTTGTTGGACATGAGTTTGCATGGCCATGAGATGGCATGAGAATGGGTAAGATGGCAGTGTTGTAGCATGCTAGTCTTACACCAGACCATTTGACCCAGTGTCAACTTGAATCAGTCCAGTTCCCGTCCGTCTTCCCTTCCGTACTACCACATGTTTTCCGCAAGGCATACGGCTTAGTAAGTTGCAAATCGCTATCTGGTACACACCAAATCGAGAGGCCGGGATGAGGGTTCCATGGCCCTGGATTAAAGCCCATCATCCGGTCAGGGGGCATGGGTGTTTCCGGTTGGGACCGAGAGGGGGGCACCCCTTAGAGCGCGCGTATATAAATTTGATCCCATGCTATTCGAGATTGTGATCTCCCTGTCTCAAAGTTTTTCTTGGACGCTGTCCAGGGTGATTCCTGGCAACGTAAGGTGGGATGGGTGTGTACTGGTTAGCTGTGTTTCCTCTGAAATACCATAGACGGAACTAGTCCTTCGTGACTACGGAAATCCGTTGGCTGTGGATAATTTTAGTACAAACTCTGCAGAGTCAAAAAATCCTTAAAATCATCTTATCCATGTTCAAATATTGTGCTCATCTTATCTCGTCAAGTGTCAGTCTCGATGACAGAAACTCCTGAGAATCACATGAGGGTCAAGTCCGATTACATGTTTATTTTCCTGTGGATGAACTAACCCTTTTATCATCATGTGTGGAATATTTCCCTGTGAGTTCTATTTCTTGCAAAAACAGGTATGAAAGTAAATTATAAGCCCTTTCTGCGATGTCGCTCAGACGTCCGACTGCGGCATTGTTATTCGGTTACTTTTAATATAAGCCCTTTCTGCGATGTCGCTCAAACGTCCGACTGCGGCATTGTTATTAGTTTAATTTTAATATAAGTCCTTTCTGCGATGTCACTAAGACGTCCGACTGCAGCATTGTTATTTGTTTACTTTTCATATAAGCCCTTTCTGCGATGTCGCTCAGACGTCCGACTGCGGTATTGTTATTTGTTTACTTTTGATATAAGCCCTTTCTGCAATGTCGCTCAGACGTCCGATTGCGGCATTGTTATTTATTTACTGTTGGTATAAGCCCTTTCTGCGATGTCGCTCCGACGTCCGACTGTGGCATGCTTGTCTTTTCTTTCAGTATAAGCCCTTTATGTGGTGTCGCTTAGACGCCCGACTGCGACATGTTTTACTTATATGTTCACCCTTCGAGGCGTCGCTGCAGACACCCGATCAGTTTTCAGTTTATTTTATTGGGTTTTCGGGCGGACTACCGCCGACTCCCTTTTTACTTACCCTGTTGTACTAATGTGAATGTACATTTGTTAAATCACTCGTGACGCATTCATGCATGCATTCATTATATCTATTGTCCGAACTGTCTTGCGAGTACTTTCAAACTACTCACCTGGCTTGTTGATTTGGCGGATCTTGTGAAAGCGATCTCATGGATGAAGAGTTCGATAGCGAGTCCGACGCCTAGAGGAGTCCCAGTCAGTTTCGTGCGACCCTGGATTAGTCACTATGTTACTCCCGCTTCCGCTACCAAATAATTCCATCGAGCCTCACCATGACGCTCGATGAGCTGCCAGTGTAGGAGTCATGTTATCCACTCCACTGTGTTATTCCACTACCACTTTAACTCGAGTCAGTAGTATGCCACCACTCCATTGTGTCATATCCGTCATTATGTATAATTATTGGCGTGTTGTAATAATTGGTTGAGCACCCCAGCTCGACCCTGTAATATATTCGAATGCTACTGGCTTGTTGTATCAAGATTTTGTCTACCAGTCAGGAGGATACTCCTCACACTGGAATTAAAAGATTGGTTTCTCAATGAATATTTTTATTGGAAAACCGATCGTGACAAGCTTGGTACCAGAGCCAGGCTGACTGTAGGAAGCCACTAGGTGCGATCGGTAATCGGTTATTAGCACAATAGAGCTAATTCTTATTTTTGCAAATGTAGTCATTTTCTGACAGTCAGCATAAATTTATGATCTGACCATTCAGAATTTTTGCCTACTTTTGTAGATGGCCGACAACAACTGCGAGTCGCAGATGTTCGCCAACGAGCCCGATGGGTTCGTCAAGCTTCTCTCCTTCATCGTCCAGGTCGCAATGGGGCCATCCATGCGCACAGTCTTCACACTCTCTCAGCACAAGGTCAACGACCGTCTGACCATGCACCAGGCCGCGGTGCAATTCAAGGGAGGGCGTGTTGAATTACGCCGCTTCCGGTTCTTGGGAAGAGCCATGCCTACGAAGAAGCATGCTATGCAGATGGCAGCCCGTGAGGCGATAGCTCGTCTCAGGGATGTCCTTCCTTCGATGCAGACTCGTCGTTACCGCTACCTTCCATGCCACGTGTCATACGCCTGCCACTACTCATACTCTTGCCCCAAAGGAGAGCGAGACGAGGCTTATGAGATGCTCGTCGGGTATCTCTGGGCCCTGGAGGTAGACTTCGACAACCTGGTGGATGAATTCATGGCTGCCTGCATGGACTCAGTCCATGGCTGTACCGCCAACAGGAGGGAGCTCCTGCACACCGCACCGCCACTGACTTTCGTCTCGTCCTCAGCATCGTATGCTCCTACCACTCTCGCTACTGCTCGTCGCCTGCCTTCCACTGAGGAATTCAACCAAGTCATCGCGCCTACTCCAGTTCGTTCTGCACCACCCCTTGCGCCCGCTCATGTTCGTGTTGTCCCGCATAGGGCACCCGCTCCACCAACTCAGCGCAGCACTTCACGTCTGGAGCCTGTTTGCGAGGAGGAAGTTGCGTCCCCAGCCTCACTGCGCCTCACTCTCGGCAGGGAAAATGAGATCCTCACCATCTCCTCCGGCTGAGTACGCTTAGCCGCCATGCGATGTACCGCTTGTACGATATGTTTATATGTACATAGGCTGTGAGAAGTAGCTTGTTTGCGCATCATGTAGGAACTGGAGAAGTGCACTAGCCTAAACAACATGTCAGGATTATGTACGCATATCCTGAGTGATGTATTGTATAATTACTGCTGGCGTGTAAGATTTGTAGTGAGCAGTCCTTCTCCGTGCGCAAACGTTCTTTCTCTTGAAAAATCTTGGAGCATTTGAGACTTTTTCCGTCTTCATGAATTTATTTACTTTTGCGACTCAATTTATTTTCTTATGAGTTTTACAAAATATATCCCCAGATTAAACAATGTCTTGTCCTTGGACGCGCTCCATGCCAACTCCGTCAGAGGAAAATTTTGGCACACCACCAAGCAACAATTTCACACAGGGGCAGTCAAGTCAACAGGATAGTGAAACAACACTTTCCCAAATGTGTCGTCTTTACGAGCAAAGTCAGCAACATCATCAGGAAATGATGAACCAAGTCATCAATATGGGAAATCACCGTGGATAGTATCAGCAGCAATCAAAGTTATCTGAGCTACAGAAGACGCGTCCCCAAACATTTTCTCACACGGACAAACCTCTTGAGGCCGAGGACTGGCTTCGAGACATGGAAAGAAAATTAATAATTGCCCAGTGTTCAGATCTTGAGAAAGTGCTATATGCACCGCACTATCTCACTGGAGCCGCTGCATCGTGGTGGGAGAATTTCCTACACATGCACCCCAACGAAAATAATATAACCTGGGAGGAATTCAAAGAAGGTTTTCGTGGGGCACATATTCCTAAGAGTCTTATGAAGATCAAAAAGAGAGAATTTGATGACCTCAAGCAAAGGACAATGATGGTGTCAGAATACAACAGTCAGTTTACTCTGTTGTCTTGCTACGCCAACGAGGAGCGTATGTCTGAAAGCAAGAAGATGGAAAAATTCCTAGACGGTCTACCGCCCGCGCTTAAAAGCCAATTGGTTGTGCACACCTTCCCGGACTTTAAGACGCTGGTGGATAAGGCCATTACTTTGGAAAATGAGAGACGCAGCTTGGAAGATTTTCGCAAGCGAAAAAGGGACCAGACTAATCATGCCCGCAACCACCGCAGCAAGACAGATGTTCAAAAAAGTTGGACACCCAAACCCACGACAAATGTCTCACGCCCAATCAAGAATTTCCATGCAAGGGACAAGGAGTTCACATACCGCCCAGGCGTTACTTGCTACCCTTGTGGAGAGGAAGGGCACTATGCCAAGCAGTGCCCCAAGCCAAGGAACTCGACCCCAAAGCCGAACAACGGAGGCAATAACTCGGCGCCAAAGCGCAACAATTTCAACCCAAATAACAATCACAGGAAGGGTCATCTGAACCACGTGACCAAAGAGGACGCACAGAATGCCCCAGATTTCGTACTCGGTACGTTTCCTGTCAACAAAATACCTGCCATGGTTTTGTTTGATTCTGGAGCTTCTCACTCATTCATTTCGAAAAGTTTTGCTTTGCAAAATAATTTTTCGATGCTTCCCTTGGAAAAATCTATGATCGTCAAGTCCCCTGGGATTAAGCAAGTTACCCAGAGTTACTGCCAAGGTGTGATTATTGAGTTTGAAGGATTGAGGTTTCACGCCAACCTTATTGTGTTGGAAAATAAAGGACTGGATGTCATCTTAGGGATGGATTGGTTAACCACCAACAAAGGTTTTATTGACTGCTTCAACAGGACCGTAATTCTCACCCACCACCACGGGAAGACAATAAAAGTTTCAGCCAAAGAGAGAAAAATATCCCGGCAACCGAGATTGAACAAGGTGGATATTTCTGAATTAAGCAAGGTTCCAGTAGTGTGTGAATTTCCATACGATTTCGAAGAACTACTGGCATGCCACTGCACCGAGAGATAGAATTCAACATTGAGCTAGCACCCGGAACCGCCCCCATATACAAGAAACCATACAGAATGGCACCATCCGAATTGGTAGAACTGAAGAAGCAAATAAAAGAATTACTTGACAAAGGATATATACGAGCCAGCTCCTCGCCTTGGGGTTCACCAATATTATTTGCCAAAAAGAAGGATGGAACACTGAGACTGTGTATCGACTATCGAGCACTTAACATGGTCACGATCAAGAACAAATATCCGATGCCACGGATAAATGATCTATTTGATCAGCTCGCTCAGGCCAAGGTATTCTCAAAAATTGACTTGAGATCGGGATACCATCAATTAAAGGTACGCACAGAAGATATTCCCAAGATAGCATTCACCTCCAGATACGGATTGTGTGAGTTCACCGTAATGCCATTTGGACTAACAAACACCCCCGCATATTTTGTTCACCTCATGAACAAAGTATTTATGAAGTTTATGGACAAGTTTGTTGTGGTATTCATCGACGATATTCTGATATACTCCAAGACACCAGAAGAGCACGCTGAACATCTCCGAATTGTACTAGGGGAACTCAGGAAACATCAATTTTACGCTAAATTCAGCAAGTGTGAATTTTGGCTAAGGCAAGTAGGTTTTCTGGGCCACTTACTAACCCAAGAGGGTATTGCCGTAGACCCGGAAAAAGTCAAGGCCGTACTTGGCTGGAAGCCACCAGCCAGCGTAACGGACGTACGAAGTTTCCTGGGAATGCCAGGTTACTACCGAAGATTTATTGAAGGATTTTCCACTATAGCAAAGCCAATGACACAGCTACTCAAGAAAAACAAGAAGTTTGAATGGACGGAAGCTTGCGAGAAAAGTTTCCAAGAACTAAAAAGGAAACTAATGACAGCACCAGTATTAATTGTGCCAGACATACACAAGAATTTTGAGGTGTATTGTGACGCATCCCGAAAGGGCCTCGGGTGCGTATTGATGCAAGAGGGCAAGGTTGTCGCGCATGTTTCCAGACAACTTCGCAAGCATGAGGAAAATTACCCTACTCATGACCTGTAATTATCAGCAGTTATTCATGCACTCAAGGAATGGAGACACTTTTTACTTGGGAATCGTTGTGAAATATACACGGACCATAAGAGCCTCAAGTATATTTTCACACAGCCGGAACTGAGTTTACGGCAACGACGCTGGTTGGAATTAGTGAAGGATTATGACGTTGGAATCCACTACCATCCAGGAAAAGCAAATGTAGTGGCAGATGCCCTAAGTCGGAACCCTAGCCCAAACAACGACGGTCTTCCAAATTTGAGACCTGAATTCTGGCAGGAATTCACTAAGCTCAACTTGATGGTGGTCACCGAAGGCAGTGTGTCGAATTTAGAGATACAGCCTACCCTGATTGAAAAGGTTAAAGAGGCTCAGCATGGACACCCTAGCATTGAAGGCATAAAACGGAAGGGGAGTTTGGGCAAGGCCACAGAGTTCGTTATCGATAAGCAGGGAATACTGTGGTACGGAGATAGACTTTGCGTACCAAATATCAAGGACCTTAAACAGCAAATCTTAGCTGAAGGCCACACCGCTCCGTATTCAATCCATCCCGGAGGAACAAAAATGTACAAGGACATTCAGGAGAAATTTTGGTGGCACGGTCTGAAAAGGGACATAGCCACGTTCATTGCATGTTGCGACTCTTGTCAACACATCAAGGCCGAGCACCAGAAACCGGCTAGACTTTTGCAGCCAAATAAGATACCCGAATGGAAATGGGACGAGATTGGAATGTATTTTATTGTTGGGCTACCTCGGTCACACCACGGACATGATGCCATATGGGTCATCACTGATAGACTGACTAAAGTAGCTCACTTCATCCCCGTGAAGACAACCCACACCGCTCAGAAACTTGCCAAACTTTATCTCTCCCGTATCGTCTGCTTACATGGAGTCCCAAAGACGATAATATCAGAGGCACTCAATTTATCTCCCGATTTTGGGATCACTTACAACAAGCTTTGGGAACTCAACTGGCGTTCAGTACCGCATACCACCCCCAGACTGATGGACAAACTGAACGCGTAAACCAAATTCTAGAAGACATGCTAAGAGCATGTGTCCTCACCTATGGAACCAGTTGGGAGGAAAGCCTGCCATACGCAGAATTCGCATACAACAAAAGTTACCAGGCCAGCCTGCAAATGGCACCCTTTGAAGCCGTGTACGGGCGAAGATGTCGTACCCCGCTAAATTGGTCAAAACCCAGAGACAGCCATATCTTCGGCCCAGACATGCTCAAGGAGGCTGAAGATAAAATTAAGGTGATTAGGGATCGACTCAAGACAGCCCAAAGTCGACGGAAGAGTTATTACAATCAAAAACATCGGGGAGTCAGTTTCGAACCCGGTGAGTTTGTATACCTACGAGTATCCCCTATGAGGGGCCTACAACGATTCAAGATTAAGGGGAAGCTAGCACCAAGATTCATCGGACCATTCTGGATAGTGGCACGGAGAGGCACGGTAGCCTACCAGCTAGACTTACCCGAAGATTTATCCGACATACACGACGTGTTCCACGTCTCGCAGTTGAGGAAGTGCGTAAGCAACCCAGAGAAGCAGGTATCCCATGAAAATGTTGGCGTGCAGCCAGACCTCACATATCGGGAGCATCCAATAAAAATCTTGGAGGAGTCTGAAAGGAGGACCCGACAGAAAACCATCAAGTTTTTCAAAGTTCAGTGGAGCAACCACACCGAAAGTGAAGCCACTTGGGAAAGAGAGGATTTTCTTCGGACAGAGCACCCACTCTTATTTGAGGATCAGCTGAAATCTCGGAGACGAGATTTTTCCTAAGGGGGTAGGTGTTGTGACACTCAAAAAATTTTGTTTGATATTCAACAAAAAAAGCTTTGTTGGTTTTGAAGAAGGTCATTTAAACCCTTTCAAAAAAATATCTCTCTCAAAAATTTTCCCTTTGGCAAAGGATTTTTATTTTTTGGCATCTTCTTCAACTTTGGTGTTTGGTTATTAAAAATCTTTCTTCTGATCCTCTCCCTCTCAAATTTATTTTTGATTTATTTTTCTTTTAATAAGAAGACCCTAGGAGTTTTGGGTCTTCTCTTATATTGAATCCATCCATACTTTTACCATGTCTCATGTGGTAAATCTTCCCAAAACCCCTCCTTCCACTTTGGGGCAATCCAAATATTCTGTCCCAACTAGTCCAACTTATTCTTGAATTTTATGTCATTTATTTCTTTCCCCAAAACAATTTTGTCCATTATTTTGAGCCTAGGTGATTTGCAAAGCAAGTACCTAAATGCCTTTGAGTTTTGTTCTCAAACCAACTACTCTGGATAGTCCCTGGCACCCACAACCTAGAACCATCAAGATCCACTCTTCTCCTTTTCAAAATTTTCAAGTTTCAGCTTCTGCAAATTTGGACCAGATTTGTCAAATTTGATGAAATTCATATCTCCACTTCTCCAAAAATTCCACCAAAATTCAGGCAACCCCCAGTTGCAATGAGAGGCCACTCCACCAAAAATCACCTCAAGGAAAAATCCCCACATACCAAAATCATTCTGTCGAACACCTGGCCTGCACTGTCACTTTGCACTTTCAGAGAAATTCAGAGTTTCAGTAAGTTCAGTTTTGTCAGAGTCTGGTCACCTGTCAACAGTGCGCCTAGCGCGTTGCGCACGGCCCCTCCTTCCTGTCCAGAGTGCCGCACGCGCACTTGGCTGGTTCCTGGCGTCGGTGGCACCCTGGCCCGTCTGCGCCGGCGTCTTCTGCGGTCTCGGGACCTCCCGTGGCGGCCAACAGGGGGCACCCTGCGGCATAACACCGTTCGGCACCGCCCACACCACCTGGGAGCTCCACGTGGCCGTCTCCCTTGCCAGCACACGCATGCAGCACCGCTGCCGTGGCCTGGCACGCACAGAGCGCGCCCTCTGCCGCGGACGTGCCGCACGGCCGTTCCGTTGGGGACAAGTCGTAACCGCCCCTGCCTTGCTGAGTTAGGCACTGGGATGACATTAGTACTCCGTCTAGTCGATGCTCAAGCCCTAAACCAACCGTCCAGCCACAGCACAGCCGTAATCACTCGCCGGACTTACCCGTTCACGGCAACCGTCTTGGGCCGGCTATAAATAGCGCCTCCGAGCTCGCTCTCGACCCCGCACATCTCCACCACCTCACTAGACCCCGACCAACCACTGGAAGAGCCTCTAGGGGCCCTTCTTCCTCAACTCCGGCCACCTCCGTCCGCTCCGGCAACCGCCCTAGACTTTCCCGTAGCCTCATGACACCTCTAGGAGACTAACCCCCACTCCAATTTGACCCCAGCAACTCTCTACGACGAGGCCCACGACTACCCGAACCACCGTCCGCCGAAGCAAGGGCCACCGTCGACGTGGTGCTCACCGGCGACCACCACCACCACCCACCGACGCGGAAGGATGCACTGAGCACAGAGGTACCACCCGATCCCCCTGCCTCGCCGTGGATCAACGCCGGCGACCACCGCGGTTCTCAGGCGCCGTCGAGCTCTGCCGCCTCTTTTGAATATTCAAACCTGATGGGTGGGACCCGCCCGTCAGCCTCTTTGTTCTTTTTTTCGAATCGTTTCTGAAAGCGTATTCTGGTAAATGCGCTTTCTAATCTGAATCGTTTTCTGGAATTTTCTGCTTAGACCCCTGATAGTTTTCTGTTTCATTACAGAGAGGTCCTTGGACCAAAACTCTTATAACTTTTAAACAGAAAAGTATTTTTGAGTGATTCTTTTTCTGTCCTCTTCAAAAATTTGTCTAGTTGTTTTTCAGTTTTATTTGAAAAATAATTGGAATATTTTTGTGCACCCCATGGTATTTACGATAGCGCGTGTATTTTTGTATACCGTAGATACCGAAGGAGGTGACGGAACCGCGAACTTCACCGAGCTAGGCCCCGACTACTCCAAACCAGGCAAGCATGTTTGAACTTGTGATATGATGGGTGTTTGGGCATGTTTGCATTAAGTAGTTTCATGGCATGTTCATGAGCATCTCGATGAAAGTTATATCACGTGCAAAGTTGAGGCAAGTGAATTTCGATAATCCATAAGTTGTTGGACATGAGTTTGCATGGCCATGAGATGGCATGAGAATGGGTAAGATGGCAGTGTTGTAGCATGCTAGTCTTACGCCAGACCGTTTGACCCAGTGTAAACTTGAATCAGTCCAGTTCCCGTCCGTCTTCCCTTCCGTACTACCACATGTTTTCCGCATGGGATACGACTTAGTAAGTTGCAAACCGCTATCTGGTACACACCAAATCGAGAGGCCGGGATGAGGGTTCCATGGCCCTGGATTAAAGCCCATCATCCGGTCAGGGGGCATGGGTGTTTCCGGTTGGGACCGAGAGGGGGGCACCCCTTAGAGCGCGCGTATATAAATTTGATCCCATGCTATTCGAGATTGTGATCTCCCCGTCTCAAAGTTTTTCTTGGACGCTGTCCAGGGTGATTCCTGTCAACGTAAGGTGGGATGGGTGTGTACTGGTTAGCTGTGTTTCCTCCGAAATACCGTAGACGGAACTAGTCCTTCCTGACTATGGAAATCCGTTGGCTGTGGATAATTTTAGTACAAACTCTGCAGAGTCAAAAAATCCTTAAAATCATCTTACCCATGTTCAAGTACTGTGCTCATCTTATCTCGTCAAGTGTCAGTCTCGGTGACAGAAACCCCTGAGAATCACATGAGGGTCAAGTCCGATTACATGTTTATTTTCCTGTGGATGAACTAACCCTTTTATCATCATGTGTGGAATATTTCCCTGTGAGTTCTATTTCTTGCAAAAACAGGTATGAAAGTAAATTATAAGCCCTTTCTGCGATGTCGCTCAGACGTCCGACTGCGGCATTGTTATTCATTTACTTTTAATATAAGCCCTTTCTGCGATGTCGCTCAGACATCCGACTGCGGCATTGTTATTCGTTTACTTTTAGTATAAGCCCTTTCTGCGATGTCGCTCAGACGTCCGACTGCGGCATTGTTATTCGTTTACTTTTAATATAAGCCCTTTCTGCGATGTCGCTCAGACGTCCGACTGCAGCATTGTTATTTGTTTACTTTTGATATAAGCCCTTTCTGCGATGTCGCTCAGACATCCGACTGCGGCATTGTTATTTATTTACTGTTGGTATAAGCCCTTTCTGCGATGTCGCTCCGACGTCCGACTGTGGCACGCTTGTCTTTTTTTTCAGTATAAGCCCTTTATGTGGTGTCGCTTAGACGCCCGACTGGGGCATGTTTTACTTATTTGTTCACCCTTCGAGGCGTCGCTGCAGACACCCGATCGGTTTTCAATTTATTTTATTGGGTTTTTGGGCGGACTACCGCCGACTCCCTTTTTACTTACCTTGTTGTACTAATGTGAATGTACATTTGTTAAATCACTCATGACGCATTCATGCATGCATTCATTATATCTATTGTCCGAACTGTCTTGCAAGTACTTTCAAAGTACTCACCTGGCTTGTTGATTTGGCGGATCTTGTGAAAGCGATCTCATGGATGAAGAGTTCGATAGCGAGTCCGACGCCTAGAGGTGTCCCAGTCAGTCTCGTGCGACCCTGGATTAGTCACTATGTTACTCCCGCTTCCGCTACCCAAATAATTCCATCGAGGCTCACCATGACGCTTGATGAGCTGCCAGTGTAGGAGTCATGTTATCCACTCCACTGTGTTATTCCACCACCACTTTAACTCGAGTCAGTAGTATGCCACCACTCCATTGTGTCATATCCGCCCTTATGTATAATTATTGGTGTGTTGTAATAATTGGTTGAGCACCCCAGCTCGACCCTGTAATATATTCCAATGCTACTGGCTTGTTGTATCAAGATTTTGTCTACCAGTCAGGAGGATACTCCTCACACTGGAAATAAAATATCGGTTTCTCAATGAATATGAATGTTTTTATTGGAAAACCGGTCATGACATTGAGCAGTCGGGCCGGATCTCCCCGACGACTATTCTTCTTTCTGTTTGACGACTCCTTTACCGCCGGGCGCTACTGGCGCTTTCCATTGGCTGTAGTCCCCGAGATTCGGGCGGCTGCCGGCGATCGGGCGGATCTCCCCGCGATCGTTTCTTCTTTGTTGGCAACCAACACCTTGCTTTCTTCTTTTCTTCCGCAGAGGCCTACGCCACCTTGCAGCAGCAGCTGGGAGAAGCCAAAACTATGCTGCGCACCAAGGAGGAGGAGCGTAGTAAGCTTGCTGAAGAATGCGACCGGCTTGTCACGCAGCTGGCGGAACAGAAGGAGCTCCTTGAGAAGGCCCAGAAGGAGACGGAGGACAAGGAGGCTAGCCTCCTTGGTGAGTTTGCGATCGAACGCTTGGCCTGGACTGACAAGGAGGCACTGCTGACTTCCGACTTTCACGAGATCGAGGACATAGTCGATGGTGAGCTTCCCTCTTTTGCCTTCTTTGAGCTGACGGCTGTTGGTCGAGCCGGCTTCTAGTCTTTAATTTTGGATCTCTGCTTT
The DNA here is from genome assembly GCA_021605205.1 of Aegilops longissima. NCBI lineage: Eukaryota > Viridiplantae > Streptophyta > Magnoliopsida > Poales > Poaceae > Aegilops > Aegilops longissima. The sequence continues at coordinate 596,302,139 of CM038681.1, read as the reverse complement.
CTGTCCTGGTATACTTCTTCCCTCGTCACTCGGATGCCCCCCGCCAGGCCATTGAAGCTGATCACGAAGGACGGAGGGCGGACAGTGCACAGATCGCCGCCGACGCCTTCTACGTCTTGAGCTTGTGTTGGTTTTCCCCGAAGAGGAGAGGATGATGCAGCAAAGTAGCGTAAGTATTTCCCTCATTTTTTGAGAACCAAGGTATCAATCCAGTAGGAGGTCACGCACAAGTCCCTCGTACCTGCACAAAGCGATAGCTACTACGCAACCAACGCGATTAGGGGTTGTCAATCCTTCACGGTCACTTACAGTGAGATCTTATAGAGATGATAGATAATATTTTGGTATTTTGGTATATAGATGCAAAGTGAAAAGTAAAAACAAAGCAAGTATTAAAGTGATGGAGATTGATATGATGAGAATAGACCCGGGGGCCATAGGTTTCACTAGTGGCTTCTCTCAAGAGCATAAGTATTCTACGGTGGGTGAACAAATTACTGTTGAGCAATTGACAGAATTGAGCATAGTTATGAGTATATCTAGGTATGATCATGTATATAGGCATCACGTCCGTGACAAGTAGACCGAAACGATTCTGCATCTACTACTATTACTCCACTCATCGACCGCTATCCAACATGCATCTAGAGTATTAAGTTAAAACAGAGTAACGCCTTAAGCAAGATGACATGATGTAGAAGAATAAATTCATGCAATATGATAAATACCCCATCTTGTTATTCTCGATGGCAACAATACAATCGTGCCTTGCAACCCTTTACATCCTTTGGTAAGGACACCGCAAGATTGAACCCAAAGCTAAACACTTCTCCCATTGCAAGAACTACCAATCTAGTTGGCCAAACCAAGCGGATAATTCGAAGAGACTTGCAAAGATAACCAATCATACATAAAAGAATTCAGAGAAGATTCAAATATTATTCATAGATAAGCTGGATCATAAACCCACAATTCATCAGTCTCAACAAACACACCACAAAAAGAAGATTACATCGAATAGATCTCCACGAGAGAGGGGGAGAACATTGTATTGAGATCCAAAAAGAGAGAAGAAGACATCTAGCTACTAGCTATGGACCCGAAGGTCTGAAGTAAAATACTCACACTTCATCGGGGAGGCTATGGTGATGATGTAGAAGCCCTCCGTGGTGGATGCCCCCTCCGTGAGCTCCTAACAGGCCCCATGATGGGATCTCGTGGATCTGAGGAAGTTGCGGCGGTGGAATTAAGTTTTGGCTCTGTTACGATCGTTTGGGGGTAATGCGTAGGTATATATAGGAGGAAGGAGTATGTCGGTGGAGCAACAGGGCTTCCTAGGGGCGGGGGGCTAGGGGCGCCCAACCTCGTGACCGCCTCTGTTACTCCTTGGAGTAGGGTCCAAGTCTCTGGATCACGTTCGGTGAGAAAATCACGTTCCCAAAGGTTTCATTCCGTTTGGACTCCGTTTGATATTCTGCTTCTTGAAACATCAAATAGGCAAAAAACAGCAATTACAGGCTGGGCCTCCGGTTAATAGGTTAGTCCCAAAAATAATATAAAAGTGGAAAATAAATCCCAATATAGTCCAAAACAATAGATAAAGTAGCATGGAGCAATAAAAAATTATAGATACGTTGGAGACGTATCGCATCCCAAGCTTAATTCCTGCTCGTCCTCGGTAGGTAAATGATAAAAGAGAATTTTTATGCGGAGTGATACTTTGGCATAATTTCAATGTAAATCTTCTTAATCATGGTATGAATATTCAGATCCGAAAGATTCAAGACAAAAGTTCATATTGACATAAAAATAATAATACTTCAATCATACTAACTAAGCAATTATGTCTTCTCAAAATAACATTGCAAAAGAAAGTTATCCCTACAAAATCATATAGTCTGGCTATGCTCCATCTTCCCCACACAAAATATTTAAATCATGCACAACCCCGATGACAAGCCAAGCAATTGTTTCATACTTTAACATTTTCAAAACTTTTCAATCTTCACGCAATACATGAGCGTGAGCCATGGATATAGCACTATATCTGGAATAGGATGGTGGTTGTGGAGAAGAAAAAAAGAGGGAAGATAGTCTCACATCAACTAGGCGTATCAACGGGCTATGGAGATGCCCATCAATAGATATCAATGTGAGTGAGTAGGGATTGCCATGCAACGGATGCACTAGAGCTATAAGTATATGAAAGCTCAACAAAAGAAACTAAGTGGGTGTGCATCCAACTTGCTTGCTCACGAAGACCTAGGGCATTTGAGGAAGCCATCATTGGAATATACAAGCCAGGTTCTATAATGAAAAATTCCCACTAGTATACGAAAGTGACAAAATGAGAGACTCTCTATCATGAAGATCTTGGTGCTACTTTGAAGCACAAGTGCGGTAAAAGGATAGTAACATTGTCCCTTCTCTCTTTTTCTCTCATTTTTTTATTTGGGCCTTTCACTTTTTTTATGGCCTTTTTTTCATTTTTCATTTTTTATTTTATTTTTATCTTTCGTCCGGAGTCTCATCCCGACTTGTGGGGGAATCATAGTCTCCATCAACCTTTCCTCACTTGGGACAATGCTCTAATGAATGATGATCATCACACTTTTATTTTTCTTACAACTCGATACTTAGAACAAAGTATGACTCTATATGAATGCCTCCTGCGGGGTACCGGGATATGCAATGAAACATGAGTGACATGTATGAAATAATTATGAATGGTGGCTTTGCCACAAATACGATGTCAACTACATGATCATGCTAGCAATATGACAATGATGGAGCGTGTCATAATAAACGGAACGGTGGAAAGTTGCATGAGAATATATCTCGGAATGGCTATGGAAATGCCATGATAGGTAGGTATGGTGGCTGTTTTGAGGAAGATATATGGTGGGTGTATGATACCGGCGAAAAGTGCGCGGTATTAGAGAGGCTAGCAATGGTGGAAGGATGGGAAAAAGTGTGTATAATCCATGGACTCAACATTAGTCATAAAGAACTCATATACTTATTGCAAAAATCTAGAAGTTATCAAAGCAAAGTATTACGCGCATGCTCATAGGGGGATAGATTGGTAGGAAATGACCATCGCTCGTCCCCGACCGCCACTCATAAGGAAGACAATCAATAAATAAATCATGCTCCGAGTTCATCACATAACGGTTCACCATACGTGCATGCTACGGGAATCACAAACTTCAACACAAGTATTCTTTAAATTCACAACTACTCAACTAGCATGACTCTAATATTATTACCTCCATATCTCAAAACAATTATCAAGCATCAAACTTATCTTAGTATTCAACGCACTCAAAAGAAAGTTTCACATATCTTGAATACCAAGTATATTAATATTAAGAAAATTACCATGCTATTAACGACTCTCAAAATAATATAAGTGAAGCATGAGAGATCAATAGTTTCTTTAAAACAAATCCACCATCGTGATCTAAAATATCTAAGTGAAGCACTAGAGCAAAAATTATCACGCTCAAAAGATATAAGTGAAGCACTATGAGCAAAACTATCAAGCTCAAAAGATATAAGTGAAGCACATAGAGTATTCTATCAAATTCCAATTCATGTATGGCTCTCTCAAAAGGTGTGTACAGCAAGGATGATTGTGGTAAACTAACAAGCAAAGACGCAAATAATACAAGACGCTCCAAGCAAAACACATATCATGTGGTGAATAAAAATATAGCTCCAAGTAAATTACCGATGGAAGTAGACGAAAGAGGGGATACCTTCCGGGGCATCCCCAATCTTTGACTTTTGGGTGTCCTTGTATTATCTTGGGGGTTCCATGGGCATCCCAAAGCTTAGGCTCTTGCCACTCCTTGTTCCATAATCCATCAAAAGAATTTACCCAAAACTTGAAAACTTCACAACACAAAACTCAATAGAAATCTAGTGAGCTCCGTTAGAGAAAGAAAATAAAAAACTACTTTAAGGTACTGTAATGAACTCATTCTTTATTTATATTGGTGTTAAACCTACTGTATTCCAACTTCTCTATGGATTATAAACTATTTTACTAGCCATAGATTCATCAAAATAAGCAAACAACACACGAAAAACAGAATCTGTGAAAAACAGAACAGTCTGTAGTAATCTGTAACTAACGCAAACTTCTGGAACTCCAAAACATCTACCAAAATTAGACGACCTAGACAATTTCTTTATTGATCAGCAGCAATTGGAATAATTATTTTATCACGTTCTGGTGATTTTTAATAGTTTGGACACTGAGCGCAAAGTTTCTGGAAATTACAGCAAGATCAAATAACTATCATCCAAGAAGATCCAATAGGTCTAGCTTGGCACAAACACTAATTAAAACATAAAACCACATCTAAACATAAGATAGATGGATTATTTATTCCTAAACAGAAGCAAAAAGCAAAAACCTAAAAATAAAATTGGGTTGCCTCCCAACAAGCGCTATCGTTTAACGCCCCTAGCTAGGCATATAAGCAAGGATAGATCTAAGTATTGCCATGTTTGATAGGCAATCCATAAGTGGCTCTCATGATAGATTAATTTTATTTTCTTTCTAGGAAAGTGTTCCATGACTTTCTTTAATGGAAATTGGAATCTAATATTCCCTTCCTTCATATCAATAATTGCACCAATCGTTCTAAGGAAAGGTCTACCAAGAATAATAGGACATGAAGGATTGCAATCTATATCAAGAACGATAAAATCTACGGGCACATAATTCCTATTTTCAACAATAAGAACATCATTAATTCTTCCCATATGTTTTCTAATAGTGAAATCCGCAAGATGCAAGTTTAGAGAGCAATCATCAAAGTCACGGAAATCTAGCAAATCACACAAATTTTGGGAATAGTGGACACACTAGCACCCAAATCACACAAAGCATGAAACTCATAATCTTTAATATGGTAGGTTCCCACTCATCATAGATCTTTCTAGGGATAGAGACTTTCAACTCAATTTTTTCTTCATAAGATTGCATCAAGGCATCAACAATGTGTTCGGTAAAGGCCTTATTTTGACTATAAGCATGAGGAGAATTTAGCACCGATTGCAACAAGGAAATACAATCAATTAAAGAGAAATTTTCATAATTAAATTCCTTGAGATCCAAAATAGTGGGTTTAGCAACATCTAGATTTTTATTTCTTTCAATCCCACTTTTATCAATTTCATCATCAAGATCTAAAAACTCCGAATTCTTAGAACGCCTTCTAAGTAAAGGAAGATCATATTCAGTTTCATCAAGATTCATATTGCAAAACAAAGATTTAATGGGGGACACATCAATAAATTTTAGATCTTCAACTTGATTTTCATAGGAATTAGAAGAACACGCTTTAATAAAGGCATCTTTGGAAGCACGCATCCTAGCGGTTCTTTCTTTGCACTCATCAATGGAAATTATCATAGCTTTGAGAGACTCATTGATATCATGCTTAGGAGGAATAGATCTAAGCTTTAAAGAATCAACCTCAAGAGAAATTCTATCAACGTTCCTAGCCAAATCATCAACTTTAAGCAATTTCTCTTCAAGCAAAGCATTAAAATTCTTTTGTGAATTCATAAACTCTTTAACACTACTCTCAAATTCAGGGGGCATCTTATTAAAATTTCCTTAAGAGTTGTTGTAGGAATTTCCATAATTATTAGAAGGATTACTAGGATAAGGCCTAGGATTAAAATTCCCTCTATACGCGTTGTTACCAAAATTATTCCTACCAACAAAATTCACATCCATAGATTCATTATTATTCTCAATCCAAGTAGACAAAGGCATATCATTAGGATCAGAAGAAACACTCTTAGTAGCAAATAATTTCATATGTTCATCCATCTTTTCACTGAAAACATTGATTTCTTCTATCGCATGCACTTTTTTATTAGTAGATCTTTCAGTATGCCATTGAGAATAATTATCCATAATATTATCTAGGAGTTTAGTAGCATCTCCTAGAGTGATTTCCATAAAAGTGCCTCCCGCGGCCGAATCTAAAAGATTTCTAGAAGCAAAATTCAACCCGGCATAATTTTTTTGTATAATCATCCATAAGTTCAAACCATGAGTAGGACAATTACGTATCATTAATTTCATTCTCTCCCAAGCTTGTGCAACATGTTCATGATCAAGTTGCTTAAAATTCATAATATCGTTCCTAAGAGAAATAATCTTAGCGGGATGAAAATACTTAGAGATAAAAGCATCTTTGCACTTGTTCCAAGAATCAATACTATTTTTAGGCAAAGATGAAAACCACGCTTTAGCACGATCTCTAAGCGAAAAAGGAAATAGCTTCAATTTAACGACATCATTATCGACATCTTTTTTCTTTTGCGTATCACATAAATCAACGAAGCTAAGAAGATGAGTAGCGGCATCTTCACTAGGAAGGCCGGCGAATTGATCTTTCATAACAATATTCAACAAAGAAGTATTGATATCACAAGATTCAGTATTGGCAAGAGGAGCAATCGGAGTGCTAAGGAAATCACTATTATTGGTATTGGTGAAGTCACACAATTTGGTAGCATCTTGAGCCATCGCGACAAACAAGCAATCCAACACACGAGCAAACAAGCGGATGAGGAAAAAGGCAATGGGAAAAAGAGGAGGAGATTCGGAAAGAGAGGGCGAATAAAACGGCAAGGGTGAAGTGGGGGAGAGGAAAACGAGAGGCAAATGGCAAATAATGTAATACGAGAGATAGGGATTGTGATGGGTACTTGGTATGTTGACTTTTCCGTAGACTCCCCGGCAACAGCGCCAGAAATCCTTCTTGCTACGTCTTGAGCTTGCGTTGGTTTCCCCCGAAGAGGAGAGGATGATGCAGCAAAGTAGCGTAAGTATTTCCCTCAGTTTTTGAGAACCAGGGTATGAATCCAGTAGGAGGCCACGCACAAGTCCCTCATACCTGCACAAAACGATAGCTACTCACAACCAACGCGATTAGGGGTATCACTATTATTGGTATTGGTGAAGTCACACAATTTGGTAGCATCTTGAGCCATCGCGACAAACAAGCAATCCAACACACAAGCAAACAAGCGGATGAGGAAAAAGGCAATGGGAAAAAGAGGAGGAGATTCGGAAAGAGAGGGCGAATAAAATGGCAAGGGTGAAGTGGGGGAGAGGAAAACGAGAGGCAAATGGCAAATAATGTAATACGAGAGATAGGGATTGTGATGGGTACTTGGTATGTTGACTTTTCCGTAGACTCCCCGGCAACGACGCCAGAAATCCTGCTTACTACGTCTTGAGCTTGCGTTGGTTTCCCCCGAAGAGGAGAGGATGATGCAGCAAAGTAGCGTAAGTATTTCCCTCAGTTTTTGAGAACCAAGGTATGAATCCAGTAGGAGGCCACGCACAAGTCCCTCGTACCTGCACAAAACGATAGCTACTCGCAACCAACGCGATTAGGGCTTGTCAATCCCTTCACGGTCACTTACGAGAGTGAGATCTGATAGAGATGATAGATAATATTTTTGGTATTTTTGATATATAGATGCAAAGTGAAAAGTAAAAGGCAAAGTAAAAACAAAGCAATTATTAAAGTGATGGAGATTGATATGATGAGAATAGACCCGGGGGCCATAGGTTTCACTAGTGGCTTCTCTCAAGAGCATAAGTATTCTACAAGGTGAACAAATTACTGTTGAGCAATTGATGAATTGAGCATAGTTATGAGTATATCTAGGTATGATCATGTATATAGGCATCACATCCGTGACAAGTAGACCAAACGATTCTGCATCTACTACTATTACTCCACTCATCGACCGCTATCCAAAGATGCATCTAGAGTATTAAGTTAAAAACAGAGTAACGCCTTAAGCAAGATGACATGATGTAGAGGAATAAATTCATGCAATATGATAAATACCCCATCTTGTTATCCTCGATGGCAACAATGACGACATCGTGCCTTGCAACCCTTTACATCCTTTGGGTAAGGACACCGCAAGATTGAACCCAAAGCTAAACACTTCTCCCATTGCAAGAACTACCAATCTAGTTGGCCAAACCAAACGGATAATTCGAAGAGACTTACAAAGATAACCAATCATACATAAAAGAATTCAGAGAAGATTCAAATATTATTCATAGATAAGCTGGATCATAAACCCACAATTCATCGGTCTCAACAAACACACCGTAAAAACAAGATTACATCGAATAGATCTCCAGGAGAGAGGGGGAGAACATTGTATTGAGATCCAAAAAGAGAGAAGAAGCCATCTAGCTACTAGCTATGGACCCGAAGGTCTGAAGTAAACTACTCACACTTCATCGGAGAGCTATGGTGATGATGTAGAAGCCCTCCGTGGTGGATGCCCCCCTCGTGAGCTCGGAACAGGCCCCAAGATGGGATCTCGTGGATACAGGAAGTTGTGGCGGTAGAATTAGGTTTTGGCTCTGTTTACGATCGTTTGTGGAGTGCGTGAGGTATATATAGGAGGAAGGATTATGTCGGTGGAGCAACAGGGGGCCCACGAGGCAGGGGGCGCGCCCTAGGGGGGCGCCCCCCACCCTCGTGACCGCCTCTGTTACTTCTTGGAGTAGGGTCCAAGTCTCCTGGATCACGTTTGGTGAGAAAATCACGTTCCCGAAGGTTTCATTCCGTTTGGACTCCGTTTGATATTTTGTTTCTTCGAAACACTGAAATAGGCAAAAACACATCAATTCTGGGCTGGGCCTCTGGTTAATAGGTTAGTCGCAAAAATAATATAAAAGTGGAAAATAAAGCCCAATATAGTCCAAAACAGTAGATAAAGTAGCATGGAGCAAACAAAAATTATAGATACGTTGGAGACGTATCAACGCCCCCGAACCCTTAACGAGCAAATCCTAAGCATCGAGGCCCGTCTTCGGCCGACTCACTCGATGCTGCGCCGGCTTCAGCGTGTCGGCGCCCAGGCGATCGCCGCCCCGTGGCCTGACATGCCGGCACCGCGCACTCCCAGTCGGACTGCCGACTGGTTGGAGGTGGCGGCCGGCCGTCTTGAGGCCTGGAAGGGCTCCTCGGCCCGGGCTGGAGCGCGCTGGGCCTTGGAGTTTGTCAAGGCGTGGTACCCTGGGCTGAGTCTAGCCCAGCTAGCCACGTTCCGCTGGAGGCTCCGGAGGAACTGGCGGTCGTGGAGGATGAACTCGTCAAGCGCGCGGCGTCAATCACCGAATAAACCGACACCAGCATCTTCGTCCCGGAGCGGGCTGAGAACGGCGACGAGGTGCCGCCGGAATGGTTCGGGCTGAACCCGGAAGACGGCGAGGACTCGGCGAAGGTGATCGACTCCAGCGGCGAGGAAGAAGGCGAGGCGGAGGAGGAAGGCGAAAGGGAGGCGCCAGAGCTCGGAGCGGAAGGCCAGCCTCAGCTCGACCGTGTCTCCAGCAATGAGCCATGCCCAACCGAGCCGGCTACCGCTGGAAGCGACCAAGCGGAGACTGCCCAGCCGGCCGCTCCACCAACCGGCGCCGCCGATTCCTCCGACCCACGAACCCGTCTGCCGCTTCCTAAGCCGCCAGTTTATCTTTTGCTTTACCTGCCTACCAGGCTCGACGAACTTTGTTAATTTCGCACAATTCCACCCACGGGGTGTATCTTAAACTTATATTTGAAGATCGGCCAAGGGCCTTGTTATGTAAATATTTTTCCGAGTTCTATCTTTTCTTGCTTGCTGCTCTTTGGCTTTTTCCTTTGCCGCCTTCCCTTAGTTGCCGTCTTGCCAGCCGAACAGCCGCTCTGTGGACTGTGGCTGGGTCAAGTACTTGGCTACTTTTGGGAAGGCAAGTACTTGGCCGTTTTTAGAACATTCTAGCAAGTTAAGTAGAAGCCGGCAGGCCGGCTGCTCATCAGTCGGTCGTAGAAGGCGAGAAGCCTACTTGAACTATGCACGTGCTTTGTGTCCTTAGCCATTTTTCATGTGGACACCTGTTCTGCCTTGCTCCTGCCCGCCGGATAGTCGCTCTGCGAGCTGCGGCTTCTGGCAGGAGACGGCTTAAGTGCCAACACATTACTTGTCTGACTGCAGGAAGCATTTCATAGTACAAGGCGGCAAGTCCCGGGCCGACTAGTCGGACCCGGTGCCAAGCGGCATAAAGAAAATGACACACTCATAGGCATAATTCTTATCATATAGATAAAAAGGGGGCAGTCCCCAAGCTCTTCTCGGGGGACCCGAAGTCTTCATACTTTAATACAAAAGGTAGCATGGTACATACTGCATCAACTGTAAAATCTTCGGAGGAGATTTGCATTCCATGGCCGCTCCGTCTCCTTGCTGGAGTCGTCCCTCTTGCGTGCTCGAGGCTTCTGAGCGTCGATCAGATAGTAGGAGTCGTTTCCCAACACCTTGCTGATGATGAAGGGGCCCTCCCAAGGCGCTGAGAGCTTGTGCTGGCCGGCTGATCGCTGGATCAGTCGGAGCACAAGGTCTCCTTCTTGGAAAGATCTCGGCTTGACCTTCCGGTTGTAGTAACGGCGCAGGCTCTGCTGGTAGATGCTGGACCGGCTGAGTGCCAACAGCCAGCCTTCTTCCAGCAGATCGACGCCGTCTTGACGTGCTTCTTCTGCCTCCTCGGTGTACATGGTGACTCGAGGGGAGTCGAACTCTATGTCCGTTGGAATGACGGCTTCGGCACCGTAGACGAGGAAGAAGGGCGTGAAGCCGGTTGACTTGTTCGGAGTTGTGCGTAGGCTCCAGAGGACGGCTGGCAGCCAATCGAGCCAGCAGCCGGCCGAACGCTCCAGAGGCTCGACCAGTCGGGGGCTTGATGCCAGACAAAATGAGGCCGTTTGCTCGCTCTACTTGGCCGTTTGACTGCGGATGGGCGAAGGATGCTAAGTCCAGTCGGATGCCCTGCGTCACGTAGAAATGGGCCAAGGCGCCTTTGGCAAAGTTTGTGCCATTGTCGGTGATGATGCTGTGCGGTATGCCATACCGGACGGTGATGTCAGAGATGAAGGTCACAGCTGTCGGACCATTCAGCTTCTTGATTGGTTTTGCTTCTATCCACTTGGTGAACTTGTCCACCGCGACAAGTAGATGAGTCATGCCGCCTCGCGCTGTTTTGAATGGTCCCATCGTGTCCAGGCCCCAGACGGCAAAGGGCCAGGCAATGGGAATAGTCTTGAGTGCAGAAGCCGGCTGATGTGGCTTGGAACAGAACTTCTGGCACCCTTTGCATTTTTGGACCAAATCTTTGGCGTCTTCTACAGCAGTCGGCCAGAAAAAACCATGGCGGAAGGCCTTGGCGACAAGTGCTCTTGAAGCCGCATGGTGACCACATTCGCCTTGGTGGATGTCTTTGAGAATTGCTTGGCCTTGCTCTGGCTCCACGCAGCGCTGGTAGACACCAGTGACATTGCGCCTCACGAGCTCTCTATTGACTATGGTGTATGCCGCTGCCCGGCGTTGCACTTGCCGGGCCGAGATCTCATCAATTGGCAGCTCTTTGTTTACTACGTAGTTGAGGATGGGCTGGGCCCATGAAGGTGCTGTGATTTCCTCGACTGCCAGGACTGCGACTTGGACGAGGGCGGCTGGGTCGGGAGGCGGCGGGTTCGAGTCGGCCGCCGCTTGCTGGGTCGATGAAGTCCTCGAGCCGACTGCCGCAGTCCCCGGGCCGGGCCTTGAAGTCTTCAGGCTGGCCGCCGCAGTCCTCGAGCCGGTTTCTGAAGTCTTCAGGCCGGGTGCGACTGCCGCGGCCCCCGAGCTGCCTGCCGGAATTCCTGGGCTGGCTGCTGGAGCTCTCAAGTCGGATCCGACTGCTTCAGGAGTAGCCGGCACAAAGATAGAATCCGATTCTGGCGATGGCCTTGATCTTCAGAGGGTTGCACTCTATGCCGCGCTCTGAGACCAGGAATCCAAGAAGCTGGCCGGCTGGTACTCCAAAGACGCATTTCTCCGGGTTGAGCTTGATTTGAAACCGGCGTAGGTTCTCAAAGGTCTCCTTGAGGTCTTCTAGCAGTGTTCCATGCTTCTCAGTCTTCACCATGACATCGTCCACGTAAACATGGGTGTTTCATCCGAGTTGTTTGATGAGGCACTTCTGCATGCAACATTGAAATGTGGCGCCGACATTCCTCAAGCCGAACATCATGGTCAAGTAGCAGAAGGCGGTCTTCAGTCTGTCGGCCGGGTTTAGCTTGATCTGGTGATACCCTGAATATGCATCCAAGAAACTCAACAGCTCGCATCCGGCTATGGAGTCTATCACTTGGTCGATTCTCGGCAAAGCAAATGGGTCCTTGGCGCACGCTTTGTTGAGGCTGGTGTAATCAATACACATGCGCCACTGCTTGTTTGTCTTCAACACAAGGACTGGGTTGGCCAACCACTCTGGAAAGAACACCTCCATGATGAAGCCGGCTGCCAGCAGCCGGGCTATCTCTTCTCCAACAACTCTTATCTTCTCTTCTGACAGGCAGTGCAAGGGCTGCCTGACTGGCTTGGCATCAGACCGGACATGTAGCTTGTGTTCAGCGAAATCCGTCGGAACACCCGGCATGCCTTTGGGTGACCATGCAAAGATGTCCCGATTCTCACGGAGGAAATCGACGAGCTCGCCTTCCTATTTGCTGTCAAGGTTTGCACCTATGACAGCGTACCTCTCCGGGTGCTCTGGGTCCAATGGGATCTTCTTTGTTTCTTTGGCCAACTTGAACGAGCCCTCGGCTTCCGACTCCTTGGGGTCAGGCGACATCACCGACCGCTTGCCTGCCATCGCCACAACCCGGTCAAGGAGTTGCTTCTCAGCCGCGATCACGAGGGACTCGGCTAACCGACTGCTCTCAGCCGCGCAGGCAGATGACTTCTTGTAGTCTCCTGCTATGGTCAGGATTCCCTTGGCCAGAGCAGGTCGGCCAAGCAGTGCGTGATAGGGGCTCTCGAGATCCACCACCTCAAACCAGACTGGCTCGCGGCAAAAATGATCCTTGTCTCCAAAGAGGACGTCTATCTGAATCTTGCCGATTGGCGAGCAGGAAAGTCCAGGAACTATACCATGGAATACAGTCCAACTGAGCTGAAGCTGTCTCTGCTTGATTCCTAACTTCTCCATGGTATTTTTGTACAGAATGTTGATGCTGCTGCCGCCATCTATCAGAACTCTGGAAAAACCAAGCAGCTCGCTTATCAGTGGCAAAGGTGGCATCCAACACCATGGCATAAGAGCCGGGACTCGGCATTACTTCTGGGTGGTCAGCTCTGCTCCAGCTAATGGGCTTCTCCGACCAATGCATGAACTCGGGGGTCTCCGCCGCCATGGCATTCACTTCTTGTTGCTGCCGCCGCCTGCTACATCGGTCATCGGCCACGCTGGTGAACACGACATAAGCTCCATGCTCCTATGGATACTCGTCTTGTATGACTCAGACTGGTCTGACCACCGGGTGCTGAGGGGAAGGAGGCGGTGGTTGCGCAGTAGGCGGAGGAGGCTGAAGGCCGTCTCCCTTGGCGATCCTGGTGAGCCAATGGCATTTCCGAGTGGTGTGGTTGGACGGCTTCGCGCCGCTGTGGAACTTGTAGGGTGCATCAAGAGTCTGCTCGTAAGAGAAAGCGGGCAGCCAATTGGGCTTGCCGCCCTTCTGGCGCTTGGACGGAGGCTGCCCTTTCGGCTGCTGGTCTTCGACTGTCGCCACCTGCCGGCTCGTGGAAGCCGGCTGCATGGCCTTGCGCTTGTTGTCGCTTGGTTGCTGGCACCGACTGGTGTCGCTAGCCGTGGTTCGAGGAGCTTGAGGGGCCATGGCATATTTATCTGCTATGATCAGCAGCTCGTCGAGGGTTGCCGGCTCGTCGCAAAGGAGTTGGTGCTTGAGGAGGGTGCCCTCTCGGCACCCAGTGGTGAAGTACTCGATGGCCAGCCCTTCGTGCACGCCTTCGCAAGAGTTGCGGAGATCGGCCCAGCGCGTGAGATAGTCGCGAGTCGACTCGTTGGGGCCTTGCACGCACAGGGAGAGCTGGCGAGGTTTGGGTGGCCGCCTGTACGTGCTGGTGAAGTTGCCGATGAAGGCTTCGGTGAAGTCGACCCAGCTGTTGATGCTGCGGGGCTTCAGACTATTCAGCCATGTCCGTGCTGTGCCCTGGAGCATGAGCGGAACATACTTCAAAGCAACGCGCTTGTTGCCGTTTGCTATGCTGACGGCTGTGGAGTAGTCGACCAGCCAGTCCTCCGGCTTCACGGAGCCGGTGTATTTGGGCGTGTCTCTTGGGAGCGTGAACCCTTTGGGGAAGGGCTCGTCTTGAATGCGGGGGCCGAAACAAGGCAGACCCAGCTCATCTTCCTCTTCTAGCGCCAGGGACCGGTGGAGACGGTCGATCTGGTGTGACACTCAAAAATCTTTGTTTGGTTTTCAACAAAAACTTTGTTGGATTTGAAAGAGGTCATTTAAATTCTTCCAAAAACCTCTCTCTCAAAACTTCTCCCTTGGCAAGGATTTCTTTGTTGATGTCTTCTTCAACTCTGGTGTTTGGGTATTAAAAACCTTCCTTCTGATTCTCTCCCTCTCAAATTTATTTTTGGGATTTATTTTCTTTTAAAATAAAACCCTAGGAGTTTTGGGTCTTCTCTTATATTGGAACCACCCATGGTTTTACCATGCCTCATGTGGTAAATCTTCCCAAAACCCCTCCTTCCACTTTGGGGCAATCCAAATATTCTGTCACAACAAGTCCAACTCATTTTTGGATTTTTATTTCATTTATTTCTTTCCCCAAAACAATTATGTCCATTATTTTGAGCCTAGGAGATTTGCAAAGCAAGTACCTAATTCTCTTTGAACTTTGATCTCAAACCAACTCCTCTGGATAGTCCCTAGCACCCACAACCTAGAACCATCAAGATCGACACTTCTTCTCTTCAAAATTTTCAAGTCTCAGCTTCTACAAGTTTGGACCAGATTTGTCAAATTTGGTGAAATTCATATCTCCTCTTCTCCAAAGATTCCACCAAAATTCAGGCAACCCCCAGATGCAATGAGAGGCCACTCCACCAAAAATCAGCTCAAGGAAAAATCCCCACATGCCAAAATCATTATGTCGAACACCTGGCCTGCACTGTTACTATGCACTTTCAGAGAAATTCAGAAAAGTCAGTGTCGTTTCTTCGTCAGGGTTCAGTCACCAGTCAACAGTGCGCCCTGGCACGTTGTGCACGGCCTCTCCTCCTTGGCCAGAGCACCGCACGCCCCCTTGGACGGGTGCAGGCATCGGTGGCGGCAAGCCTCACCGGCGTTCGCAGTTTCTGCGGTGGCTACGCCACCCGTGGCGGCCAGCGAGGGCCTGAGCCTGCTCGCCACGCCACCCGGCGCCGCCCTTCGCTTCCTGGCCCTCCGCGTGGTTCATGCATGCCAGCGCACTCCCGCTGCACCGTCGCCATGGCCCGGCAAGCACAGGGCACACCCTCTGCCACCGACGGGCCCGCGCCGCCCCGTTCCGTCGAACCCACCCCAAAGCTTCGAATCCAAACTCGTTTCGTGCCTAAATGGAGCCAGTGGACCTCCACGATGACGCTCAACCACTAAACCACCCCGACCAAGCCCTGCGCCGCCGTAACCTTCGCCAGAGAACTCCGTTCACGGCCATCACCTCGGTTCGCCTATAGAAAGGGGCCCCGAGCTCGCCCTCGAGCACGCACCACCTCTGCACCTCACCAACTCTCCGCCAGGCCACTAGGAGGACCTCGAGGAGGTCTCCTCCCCCAACTCCGGCCGTCCCGTTCCGCCTCGGCCTCCACCTCGATCCACTCCGGTGAGGCTGTCCCCGGCGCCCAAACCTCGTCAGCAATCCCCTCGAGCACCCAGTAGTCTAACCCCCACTTCAATTTGCCCTTCGCAGCACTCTCTGGCGAGATCCAACTCCACCCGAACCGCCGTCTGCCGGAGCAAGGGCCGCCGTCGACGTAGTGCTCGCCGGTGACCACCAGCACCACCCACCGACGCGGAAGGATGCACTGAGCACAGAGGTACCACCCGATCCCCCTGCCTCGCCGTGGATCGCCGCCGGCGACCACCGCAGCTCTCGGGCGCGGACGAGCCCCGTCCCCCCCGTTTTAAATTTTCAAACCTGACGGGTGGGACCCGCCTGTCAGTCTCTCGTCTGTTTTAAACGAACCACTTTCTGAAAGCGTATTCTGGCAAAATGCACTTTCTAGTCTGAATCGTTTTCTGGACTTTTCTGCTTAGCCCCCTGGGAAGTTTCTGTTTCATTACAGAAAAGTCATTGGACCAAAACACTTATAACTTTTAAACAGAAAAGGGTTTTTGAGTGATTCTTTTTCTGCCCTCTTCAAAAATTTGTCTAGTTTTTTATCAGATTAATTTGAAAAAATATTTGGTATATTTCTGTAGACCTCACGGTATTTATGACAGCGCGTGTATTTTTGTATACCGTAGATACCGAAGAAGGTGACGGAACCGCAAACTTCACCGAGATAGGCCCCGACTACTCCGAACCAGGCAAGCATGTTTGAACTTTCGATATGATGAGTGTTTTGGCATGTTTGCATTAAGTAGTTGCATGGCATGATCATGAGCACCTCGATGAATGTCACATTACATGCAACGTTGGGGCAAGTAAATTTCGATAATCCATAAGTTGTTGGATGTGAGTTTGCATGGCCATGAGGTGGCATGAGAATGGGTAAGATGGCAGTGTTGTAGCATGCCAGTCTTACGCCAGACCGTTTGACCCAGTGTCAACATGGATCAGTCCAGTTCCCGTCCGTTTTCCCTTCCGTACTACCACATGTTTTCCGCAAGGGATACGGCTTAGTAAGTTGCAGACCGCTTTATGGTACACACCAAATCGAGAGGCCGGGATGAGGGTTCCATGGCCCTGGATTAAAGCCTATCATCCGGTCGGGGCATGGGTGTTTCGGTTGGGACGAGAGGGGCACCCTTAGAGCGCCAGATATAAATTTGATCCCATGCTATTCAAGATTGTGATCTACCCGTCTCAAAGTTTTTCTTGAATGCTGCCCAGGGTGATTCCTGGCAACGTAAGGTGGGATGGATGTGTACTGGTTAGATGTGTTTTCTTCCGAAATACCGTAAATGGAACTAGTCCTTGTGACTACGGAAACCCGTTGGCTGTGGGAAATTTAGTACAAGCTCTGCAGAGTCAATAATCCTTGGAATCATCTTATCCATGTTCAAGTATCGTGTTCATCTTATCTTGTCAAGTGTCAGTCTCAGTGACAGAAACTCCGGAGAACCATACCAGTGTTATGTCCGGATAATTGTTTATTTCCTGTGGATGGACTAACCCATTCATGTGTTGAATATTTTCCTATGAGTACTATTTCTTGCAAATTAACAGATATGAAAAGTGAATTATAAGCCCTTTCTGGGATGTCGCTCAGACGTCCGACTGTGGCATTGTTATTATTTACTTTTGATATAAGCCCTTTCTGTTATGTCGCTCAGACGTCCGACTACGGCATTGTTATTATTTACTTTTGATATAAGCCCTTTCTGCGATGTCGCTCAGACGTCCGACTGCGGCATTGTTATTATTTACTTTTGATATAAGCCCTTTCTGCGATGTCGCTCAGACGTCCGACTGCGGCATTGTTATTATTTACTTTTGATATAAGCCCTTTATGTGGTGTCGCTCAGACGCCCGACTGTGGCATGATTTATTTATTTGTTCACCCTTCGTGGCGTTGCTTCAGACACCCGATTGGTTTTCAGTTATTTTTTTACTACCACCTGACTTCCTTCTTACTAATCCATGTCGTGTTACTTCCTCATTTGGATGTACCATGTAAATTATTCATGACGCATTCATGCATGCATTTGTTATATCTTTTGTCCGAACTGTCTCGTGAGTACTTTCAAAGTACTCACTTGGCTTGTTGATTTGGCCAGATGCTGACGAAGGCGATCTCATGGATGAAGAGTTCGATAGCGAGTCCGACGCCTAGAGGAATCCCAGTCAGTCTCGTGCGGCCCGGGATTGGTCACTATGTTACTATCCGCTTCCGCTACCCAAATAAATTCATCGAGCCTCACCTCGACGCTCGATGAACTGCCAGTGTAGGAGTCATGTTATCCACTCCACTTTGTTATTCCACCACCACTTTACCTCGAGTCAGTAGAATGCCACCCCACTCCATTGTGTCATATCCGCCATTATGTATAATTATTGGCGTGCTTGTAATAAATGGTTGAGCACCCCCAGCTCGACCCTGTAATATATTCTAATGCTACTGGCTTATTGTATCAAGATATTGTCTACCAGTCAGGAGGATTTTTCCTCGTACTTGACTCAAAAGGTTGGTTTCTCAATAAACATTTTTATTGAAAAACCGGTCGTGACAAGCTTGGTACCAGAGCCAGGCTGACTGTAGGAAGCCACTAGGTGCGATCGCTAATCGGTTATTAGCATAATAGAGCTAATTCATATTTTTACTAATGTAGTCGATTTCTGACAGTCAGCATAAATTTACGATCTGACCACTCAGAATTTTTTCCTACTTTTGTAGATGTTTGGCAACGTCTGCGAGTCACAGATGTTCGCCAACATGCCTGATGGGTTCGTCAAGCTTCTCTCCTTCATCGTCCAAGTCGCGATGGGGACATCTGTGCGCCCAGTCTTCACACTCTCTCAGGACAAGGTCAACGACAGTCTGACCATGCACCAAGCCGCGGTGCAATTCAAGGGAGGGCGTGTTGAGTTACGCCGCTTCCGGTTCTTGGGGAGAGCCATGCCTACGGAGAAGCATGCGATGCAGATGGCAGCCCGTGAGGTGATAGCTCGTCTCAGGGATGTCCTTCCTTCGATGAAGACTCGTCGTTACCGCTACCTGCCATGTCACGTGCCATACACCTATCACTACGCGTTCTCTTGCCCCAGAGGAGAACGAGACGAGGCTTTTGAGATGCTTATCGAGTATCTCCGGGCTCTGGAGGCAGCCTTCGACAACCTGGTGGACGACCTTGTGACTGCCCGCATGGACTCAGTCCATGGCTGTGCCGCCAACAGGAGGGAGCTCCTGCGCACCGCACCGCCACTTACTTTCGTCTTGTCATCGGCATCTTTTGCACCTACTACTCTCGCCACTACTTGTCGCCTGCCTACCACTGAGGAGTTCAACCAAGTCATTGCGCCTACTCCAGTTCGTTCTGCACCACCCCTCGCGCCCACTCATGTTCGTGTTGTCCCGCATAGGGCGCCCGCTCCACCAACTCAGCGCAACACTTCACGTCTGGAGCCTATTAGCGAGGAGGAGGTTGAGTCCCCAGCCTCACTACGCCTCACCCTCGGCAGGACAAGGGAAATCCTTACCATCTCCGACTGAGTACGCTTAGCCGCCATGCGATGTACCAACTTGTACGATATGTTTATATGTACATAGGCTGTGAGAAGTAGCTTGTTAGCGCATCATGTAGGAACTGGGAGAAGTGCACTAGCCAAAATAATATGTCAGGAATATGTACGCATATCCTGAGTGATGTATTGTATAATTACTGCTTGCGTGTAACTTATCTAATGAGCAGTCCTTCTCCATGCGCAAACGTTTATTCTCTTGAAAAAAATCTTGGAGCATTTAAGACTTTTCCCGTCTTCATGAATTTATTGACTTGCGACTCAATTTCTTTTCTTATGAGTTTTGCAAAATATACCCCCAGAGTGAAAAATGTATCTTCCTTGGAAGCGCTCCATGCCAACTCCATCAGAGGAAATTATGGCACTCAACCAAGCAACAATTTCACACAGGGGCAGTCAAGTCAACAGGACAGTGAAACAACACTTTCCCAAATGTGCCGTCTTTATGAGCAAAGTCAGCACCAACATCAGGAAATGACGAACCAAGTCATCAATATGGGAAATCACCGTGGACAGTATCAGCAGCAATCAAAGTTATCTGAGCTACAAAAGACGTGTCCCCAAACATTTTCTCATACTGACAAACCTCTTGAAGCCGAGGACTGGCTTCGAGACATGGAAAGAAAATTAATTATTGCTCAGTGTTCAGATCTTGAGAAAGTGCTATATGCACCGCACTATCTCACTGGAGCAGCCGCATTGCGGTGGGAAAATTTCCTACACATGCACCCCAACGAAAATAATATAACCTGGGAGGAGTTCAAGGAAGGCTTTCGTGGAGCACATATTCCTAAAAGTCTTATGAAGATCAAAAAGAGAGAATTTGATGACCTCAAGCAAAGGACCATGACGGTGTCAGAATACAACAGTCAGTTTACTCTGTTGTCTCGCTACGCCAACGAGGAGTGTATGTCCGAAAGCAAGAAGATGGAAAAATTTATAGACGGTCTGGCACCCGTGCTTAAATGCCAGCTGGTTGTGCACACCTTCCCATATTTTAAAACACTGGTGCATAAGGCCATTACTTTGGAAAATGAGAGACGTAGCTTGGAAGATTTCCACAAGAGAAAAAGGGACCAGACTAATCATGCTCGCAACCACCGCAGCAAGACAGATTTTCAGAAAGGTGGGACATCCAAACCCACGACAAAGGTCTCACGCCCAATCAAGAATTTCCATGCAAGGGACAAGGAGTTCACATATTGCCCAGGCGTTAATTGCTACGCTTGTGGAGAAGAAGGGAACTATGCCAAGCAGTGCCCCAAAGCCAAGGAACTCGACCCCAAAGCCGAACAACATACACTACAGGAAACAACTAATTTGCCGTCAGGGGGCGCCTTTGCCGTCAGCTTTTCATCGGGCAGATGGCAAAGAAAGGGTTTGCCGTCATCAGCAGACGGCAAAGGAACACAGACGGTAAAATAGACTTTGCCATCTGCGAAAAAAAACACAGACGGCAAAGAGCTCACTTTGCCGTCTGCAAAGCAAAACACAGACGGCAAAGTACTTTGCCGTCTTCGTTTTTTTCTACAGACGGCAAAATGAGCACTTTGCCGTCTGTAGAAAAAAACGAAGACGGCAAAGTACTTTGCCGTCTGTAAAAAAAATCCAAGACGGCAAAGAGAAAGCACAGCATGAGGATCAACTACGCGGATTGATGACATGGCAGCGATCCAACACCGTCCGCTCCTCATGTGCACGATCCACACCACCCATTACCCACCTGCCTGCAGAACCACCCACCACACCACCTGCCACGCACGGACGCTGTCCACACCCACCCACGTGCCGTCTACCTTATCCTCTCACACACGCACCAGCCACCAACCACCCACGCACACACAATGCCACCAGCCACCAACCACCCACGCACACACATGCCACCAGCCACCAAACACACCCATGCCTACGGCGAGCGGAGCGGACGGCGCTGGCGCGGGCAACGCGGAAGCGGAGCGGACGATCGGCGCCGAGGAGCACGGCGGCCAGCGAAGCGGAGCGGACGGTGGCAGCAGCGGGAGCATGGCTTGGCGGCGGCCGGCTAGGGCAGCAGCGGCGCGTCATAGTGTGGCTGGGCTGCGGCGTTACGGCGAGGCGCGGCAGGCTGCAGCGAACGTGAACGTGGCTGGCGCCGCACGGCAGCGGCGGCTGGCGACCGCGGGATCCTCTTCCCCCATCCTGTCGTGGACCTCCCCTCCTCTGCGCTCACGCTCGATGGCATCGTCTACATCGTCTATGGACGGGCTGTGGCCATGGCAGGGGAACGAAGCCATCCACCTCCCTGGCCCCTTGTGCGCTGGCGGCGCGGACCTCGAATTCCCCGGTGGCGCGGAGTCGACCACCTCCCGGCGCGCGTGCGCTGCAAGGGCCAGTTGCCCAGTTCGTCAAATAGAGTAGTTTTTTTAGAAGTTGAAATAGAGTTTGCTTGTTCGTGGATGAGTGAGTGATAATGGATATATACTGTAAATGGGCTAGTTCTATCATGTAAAATCCATTCGTTCATCATTGATTCTTATACTGTTTGTTGTGAAATTGCTATGAAAGATTTTGCGTACGCCTTCGACCATGTACGGCATCTGCACCTGCACTATTGGTTCATATATTTTTTAAATAATAAAAAATTCTTTGCCGTCTGGGATATATGAGGCTGATGGCAAAGACGTAGTCTAGCTGACGGCAAAGATGGTTTTCTTTGCAGTCTGTTGTTACTGGGCTTGACGGCAAAGACAGAGTTGGCAGACGGCAAAGTCTTTGCCGTCTTCCCGATGAAAAGCTGACAGCAAAGTATTCTTTGCCGACTTATCTTTGCCGTCTGAGTTTGTCGTCTGCTTCCTGACGGCAAAACCTTTGCCGTCTGGATTTGGGTCTTTGCCGTCTGGGATTCACAGACGGCAAATTACCTGTTTCCTGTAGTGGGAGGCAATAATTCGGCGCCAAAGTGCAACAATTTCAACCCAAATAACAACCACAGGAAGGGTCATCTGAACCTCGTGACCAAAGAGGAAGCACATAATGCCCCAGATATCGTACTGGGTACGTTTCCTGTCAACACAATACCTGCCATGGTTTTGTTTGATTCTGGAGCTTCTCACTCATTCATTTCGAAAAGTTTTGCCTTGCAAAATAATTTTTTGATGCTTCTCTTGGAAAAAGCTATGATCGTCAAGTCCCCTGGGATTAAGCAATTTACCCAGAGTTATTGCCAAGGTGTGGTTATTGAGTTTGAAGGGTTGAAGTTTCACGCCAACCTCATTGTGTTGGAAAATAAAGGACTGGATGTCATCTTCGGAATGGATTGGTTAACCACCAACAAAGGTTTTATTGACTGCTTCAACCGGACCGTGATTCTCACCCACCACCACGGGAAGACAATAAAAGTTTCGGCCAAAGAAAGAAAAATATCCCGGCAACCGAGATTGAACAAGGTGGATATTTATGAATTAGGCAAGGTTCCAGTAGTGTGTGAATTTCTAGACGTATTTCCCGAAGAACTACCAGGCATGCCACCAGACCGAGAGATAGAATTCAGCATTGAGCTAGCACCCGGAACCGCCCCCATATACAAGAAACCTTACAGAATGGCACCATCTGAATTGGTAGAACTGAAGAAGCAAATAAAAGAATTACTGGACAAAGTATATATACGAGCCAGCTCCTCACCTTGGGGTTCACCCATTTTATTTGCCAAAAAGAAGGATGGAACACTGAGATTGTGTATAGACTATCGAGCACTTAACATGGTCACAATCAAGAACAAATACCCGATGCCACGGATAAATGATTTATTTGATCAGCTCGCTCAGGCCAAGGTATTCTCAAAAATTGACTTGAGGACGGGATACCATCAGTTAAAAGTACGAACAGAAGATATTCCCAAGACGACATTCACCTCCAGATACATATTATATGAGTTCACCGTAATGCCATTTGGACTAACAAACGCCCCCGCATATTTTGTTCACCTCATGAACAAAGTATTTATGAAGTTTATGGACAAGTTTGTTGTGGTATTTATCGACGATATTCTGATATACTCCGAGACACCAGTAGAGCACAATGAACATCTCTGAATTGTACTAGGGGAACTCAGGAAACATCAATTGTACGCTAAATTCAGCAAGTGTGAATTTTGGCTAAGGCAAGTAGGTTTTCTGGGCCACGTACTAACCCAAGAGGGTATTGCCGTAGACCCGGAAAAAGTCAAGGCCATACTTGGCTGGAAACCACCAGCCAGCGTAACGGACGTACGAAGTTTCTTGGGAATGGCAGGATACTACCGAAGATTTATAGAAGGATTCTCCACCATAGCAAAGCCAATGACGTAGCTACTCAAGAAAGACAAGAAGTTTGAATGGACGGAAGCTTGCGAGAAAAGTTTCCAAGAATTAAAAAGGAAATTAACGACAGCACCAGTATTAATTGTGCCAGACATACACAAGAATTTTGAAGTGTATTGTGACACATCCCGGAAGGGCCTCGGATGCGTGTTGATGCAAGAAGGCAAGGTAGTCGCATATGTCTCCAGACAACTTCGCAAGCATGAGGAAAATTATCCTACTCATGACCTGGAGTTAGCAGCAGTTATACATGCACTCAAGGAATGGAGACACTTTTTACTTGGAAATCGTTGTGAAATATACACGGACCATAAGAGCCTCAAGTATATTTTCACACAACCGGAACTAAATTTACAGAAACAACGCTGGTTGGAATTAGTGAAGGATTATGATGTTGGAATCCACTACCATCCAGGAAAAGCAAATGTTGTGGCAGATGCTTTAAGTCGAAACCCTAGTACGAACAATGACAGCCTACCAAATCTGAGACCCGAATTTTGGCAGGAGTTTGCTAAGCTCAACTTGATGGTGGTCACCCAAGGTAGTGTGTCAAATTTAGAAATACAGCCTACCCTGATAGGAAAGGTTAAAGAGGCTCAGCATGGTC
Organism: Aegilops longissima; assembly: GCA_021605205.1. Taxonomy (NCBI): domain Eukaryota; kingdom Viridiplantae; phylum Streptophyta; class Magnoliopsida; order Poales; family Poaceae; genus Aegilops; species Aegilops longissima. The sequence continues at coordinate 596,277,851 of CM038681.1, read as the reverse complement.
ACCCCAGCATTGAAGGCATTAAATGGAAAGTGAGTTTGGGCAAGGCCTCTGAATTCGTTATCGATGAACAAGGAATATTGTGGTACAGAGATAGACTTTGCGTACCAAATATCAAGGACCTTAAACAACAGATCTTAGCTGAAGGCCACACCGCCCCGTATTCAATCCATCCTGGAGGGACAAAAAAGTACAAGGATAGTCAGGAAAATATTTGGTGGCACGGTCTAAAAAGGGACATTGCCACGTTCATCGCATGTTGTGACTCTTGTCAACGCATCAAGGCCGAGCACCAGAAACCGGCCGGACTTTTATAGCCAAATAAAATACCCGAGTGGAAATGGGACGAGATTGGAATGGATTTTATTGTTGGGCTACCTCGGTCACGGCACGGAAATGATGCCATATGGGTCATCACTGATAGACTGACTAAAGTAGCACACTTCATCCCCGTGAAGACAACCCACACCACTCAGAAGCTTGCCAGGCTTTATCTCTCCCGTATCGTCTGCTTACATGGAGTCCCAAAGACAATAATATCAGACAGAGGCACTCAATTTATCTCCCGATTTTGGTATTACTTACAACAAGCTCTGGGAACTCAACTGGCATTCATTACCGCATACCACCCCCAGACTGATGGACAAACCGAGCGCGTAAACCAAATTCTAGAAGACATGCTAAGAGCATGTGTCCTCACCTATGGGACCAGTTGGGAAGAAAGCTTACCATACGCAGAGTTCGCATACAACAACAGTTACCAAGCCAGCCTACAAATGGCACCATTTGAGGCTCTGTACGGGTGGAGATGTCGTACCCCGCTAAATTGGTCACGAACCGGAGACAGCCATATCTTTGGCCCACACATGCTCAAGGAGGCAGAAGATAAAGTTAAGGTGATTAGGGATCGACTCAAGACAGCCCAAAGTCGACAGAAGAGTTATTACGATCAAAAACATCGGGGAGTCAGTTTTGAACCCGGTGAGTTTGTATACCTACGAGTATCTCCTATGAGGGGCCTGCAACGATTCAAGATTAAGGGGAAGCTAGCACCAAGATTCATCGGACCATTTTGCATAGTGGCACGGAGAGGCACGGTAGCCTACCAGCTAGACTTACCCGAGGATTTATTCGACATCCACGACGTGTTCCACGTCTCACAGTTGAGGAAGTGCGTAAGCAACCCAGAGAAGCAGGTACCCCATGAAAACATTGACGTGCAGCCAGACCTCACATATCGGGAGCATCCAATAAAAATCTTGGAGGTGTCTGAAAGGATGACCCGATGGAAAACCATCAAATTTTTCAGAGTTCAGTGGAGCAATCACACCAAGAATGAAGCCACTTGGGAAAGGGAGGATTTTCTTCGGACAGAGCACCCACATTTATTTGAGGATCAGCTGAAATCTCGGGGACGAGATTTTTCCTAAGGGGGTAGGTGTTGTGACACTCAAAATTTTTTGTTTGGTTTTCAACAAAAACTTTGTTGGATTTGAAAGAGGTCATTTAAATTCTTCCAAAAACCACTCTCTCAAAACTTCGCCCTTGGCAAGGATTTCTTTGTTGATGTCTTCTTCAACTCTGGTGTTTGGGTATTAAAAACCTTCCTTCTGATTCTCTCCCTCTCAAATTTATTTTTGGGATTTATTTTCTTCTAAAAGAAAACCCTAGGAGTTTTGGGTCTTCTCTTATATTGGAACCACCCATGGTTTTACCATGCCTCATGTGGTAAATCTTCCCAAAACCCCTCCTTCCACTTTGGGGCAATCCAAATATTCTGTCCCAACAAGTCCAACTCATTTTTGGATTTTTATTTCATTTATTTCTTTCCCCAAAACAATTATGTCCATTATTTTGAGCCTAGGTGATTTGCAAAGCAAGTACCTAATTGTCTTTGAACTTTGATCTCAAACCAACTCCTCTGGATAGTCCCTAGCACCCACAACCTAGAACCATCAAGATCCACTCTTCTTCTCTTCAAAATTTTCAAGTTTCAGCTTCTGCAAGTTTGGACCAGATTTGTCAAATTTGGTGAAATTCATATCTCCTCTTCTCCAAAGATTCCACCAAAATTCAGGCAACCCCCAGATGCAATGAGAGGCCACTCCACCAAAAATCAGCTCAAGGAAAAATCCCCACATGCCAAAATCATTCTGTCGAACACCTGGCCTACAATGTTACTATGCACTTTCAGAGAAATTCAAAAAAGTGAGTGTCGTTTCTTCGTCAGGGTTCAGTCACCTGTCAACAGTGTGCGCTGGCGCGTTGCGCACGGCCTCTCCTCCCTGGCCAGAGCACCGCATGCCCCCTTGGACGGGTGCAGGCGTCGGTGGCGGCGAGCCTCGCCGGCGTTGGCAGTTTCTGCGGTGGCTACGCCACCCGTGGCGGCCAGCGAGGGCCTGAGCCTGCTCGCCACGCCACTCGGCGCCGCCCTTCGCTTCCTGGCCCTCCGCGTGGCTCATGCATGCCAGCGCACTCCCGCTGCACCGTCGCCGTGGCCCGGCAAGCACAGGGCACACCCTCTATTGCAAACGGGCCCGCACCGCCATATTCCGTCGAACTCACCCCAAAGCTTCGAATCCAAACTCGTTTAGTGCCTAAATGGAGCCAGTGGACCTCCACGATGATGCTCAACAACTAAACCACCCCGACCAAGCCCTGCGCTGCCGTAACCTTCGCCGGAGAACTCCGTTCACGGCCATCACCTCGGATCGCCTATAAAAAGGGGCCCCGAGCTCGCCCTCGAGCACGCACCACCTCTGCACCTCACCAACTCTCCGCCAGGCCACTAGGAGGACCTCGAGGAGGTCTCCTCCCCCAACTCCGGCCGTCCCGTTCCGCCTCAGCCTCCACCTCGATCCACTCCGGTGAGGCCGTCCCCGGCGCCCAAACCTCGTCAGCAATCCCCTCGAGCACCCAGTAGTCTAACCCCCACTTCAATTTGCCCTTCGCAACACTCTCCGGCGAGATCCAACTCCACCCGTACCGCCATCCGCCGGAGCAAGGGCCGCCGTCGACGTAGTGCTCGCCGGCGACCACCACCACCACCCACCGACGCGGAAGGATGCACTGAGCACGGAGGTACCACCCGATCCCCCTGCCTCGCCGTGGATCGCCGCCGGCGACCACCGCAGCTCTCGAGCGCCGACGAGCTCCGTCCCCCCGTTTTAAATTTTCAAACCTGACGGGTGGGACCCGCCTGTCAGTCTCTCATCTGTTTTAAATGAACCGTTTTCCGAAAGCGTATTCTGGCAAAATGCGCTTTCTAGTCTGAATCGTTTTCTGGACTTTTCTGCTTAGCCCCTTGGGAAGTTTCTGTTTCATTACAGAAAAGTCCTTGGACCAAAACACTTATAAATTTTAAACAGAAAAGGGTTTTTGAGTGATTCTTTTTCTGCCCTCTTCAAAATTTTTTCTAGTTTTTTATAAGATTTATTTGAAAAAATGTTTGGTATATTTCTGTACACCTCACGGTATTTACGACAGCGCGTGTATTTTTGTATACCGTAGATACCGAAGAAGGTGACGGACCAGGCAAGCAAGTTTGAACTTTCGATATGATGAGTGTTTTGGCATGTTTGCATTAAGTAGTTGCATGGCATGATCATGAGCACCTCGATGATTGTCACATTACATGCAACGTTGGGGCAAGTGAATTTCGATAATCCATAAGTTGTTGGATGTGAGTTTGCATGGCCATGAGATGACATGAGAAGGGTAAGATGGCAGTGTCGTAGCATGCCAGTCTTACGCCAGACCGTTTGACCCAGTGCCAACATGAATCAGTCCAGTTCCCGTCTGTTTGCCCTTCCGTACTACCACATGTTTTCCGCAAGGGATACGACTTAGTAAGTTGCAAACCGCTTTCTGGTACACACCAAATCGAGAGGCGGGATGAGGGTTCCATGGCCTGGATTAAAGCCTATCATCCGTCGGGGGCATGGGTGTTTCGGTTGGGACCGGAGGGGGGCACCCCTTAGAGCGCGCGTATATAAATTTGATCCCATGCTATTCGAGATTGTGATCTCCCTGTCTCAAAGTTTTTCTTGAACGCCGCCCAGGGTGATTCCTGGAAACGTAAGGTGGGATGGGTGTGTACTAGTTAGATGTGTTTTCTTCCGAAATACCGTAAACGGAACTAGTCCTTGTGACTACAGAAACCCGTTGGCTGTGGGAAATTTAGTACAAGCTCTGCAGAGTCAATAATCCTTGGAATCATCTTATCCATGTCCAAGTACCGTGTTCATCTTATCTTGTCAAGTGTCAGTCTCGGTGACAGAAACTCCGGAGAACCATACGAGTGTTATGTCCGGATAATTGTTTATTTCCCGTGGATGGACTAACCCGTTCATGTGTTGAATATTTTCCTATGAGTACTATTTCTTGCAAATTAACAGATATGAAAAGTGAATTATAAGCCGTTTCTACGATGTCGCTCAGACGTCCGACTGCGGCATTGTTATTATTTACTTTTGATATAAGCCCTTTCTGCAATATCGCTCAGACGTCCGACTGCGGCATTGTTATTATTTACTTTTGATATAAGCCCTTTCTGCGATGTCGCTCAGACGTCCGACTGCGGCATTGTTATTATTTACTTTTGATATAAGCCCTTTCTACGATGTTGCTCAGACGTCCGACTGCGGCATTGTTATTATTTACTTTTGATATAAGCCCTTTCTGCGATGTCGCAGACGTCCGACTGCGGCATTGTTATTATTTACTTTTGATATAAGCCCTTTATGTGGTGTCGCTCAGACGCCCGAATGTGGCATGATTTATTTATTTGTTCACCCTCCATGGCGTCGCTTCAGACACCCGATTGGTTTTCAGTTATTTTTTTACTACCACCTGACTTCCTTCTTACTAATCCATGTCGTGTTACTTCCTCATTTGGATGTACCATGTAAATTATTCATGACGCATTCATGCATGCATTTGTTATATCTTTTGTCCGAACTATCTTGCGAGTACTTTGAAAACTCACCTGGCTTGTTGATTTGGCCAGATGCTGACGAAGGTGATCTCATGGATGTAGAGTTCGATAGCGAGTCCGACGCCTAGAGGAATCCCAGTCAGTCTCGTGCGACCCGGGATTGGTCACTATGTTACTATCCGCTTCCGCTACCCAAATAAATTCATCGAGCCTCACCTCGACGCTCGATGAACCGCCATTGTAGGAGTCATGTTATCCACTCCACTGTGTTATTCCACCACCACTTTACCTCGAGTCAGTAGAATGCCACCCCACTCCATTGTGTCATATCCGCCATTATGTATAATTATTGGCGTGCTTGTAATAAATGGTTGAGCACCCCCAGCTCGACCCTGTAATATATTCTAATGCTACTGGCTTATTGTATCAAGATATTGTCTACCAGTCAGGAGGATTTTTCCTCGTACTGGACTCAAAAGGTCGGTTTCTCAATAAACATTTTTATTGAAAAACCGGTCGTGACATCCGGTGGCGGGCATCATTCTCTCCGACTCCCTCTCGGCGGCCAAGGCGGTTGTCGAGTGTCGGGTGATCAACAGGCGGTTGGGAGATGCGCCTTTCCCTGCGAGGGGGAGGAGGCGGTCAGTCATCCCATCGTTCCGCTGCTCTTGGGTGGCCGTCTTGGTCACGCTCGATGGTGAGGCGAGTCCGGCTACAGCTGGCAGCAAGCTCCTTGTCTCTTTTTCCGCGGACGCCACCAGTCGGCGTCCGAGATGTTGCGCCTTGATCTCGGTGGAGAGGCAGATCATCATTTTGCCGGTGGGGTGCCTCAGTGCGGCAGCCGGCCTCGAAGTGCTCAGCAGCCGCGTCGAGGAGCCACTGGACGCGCTCTGCCATCTGGCGATGTTCTTCGCCCTCGAACTTGTCCAGCTCTTCTGCTACCGCCTGGGCAGCTCGGATATTTTCTGCGGGCGTGGCATAGACAGGGTGATCTGCCCCGAATAGGTTGGCATTGGCCACGCCGCGTTGCTGGACCGTGCCAAGGTGGCTGGGTCCACCGGGAGCCGGCGTGCCGCCCACAGCGTGGTCCATCTCACGCTGTAGGCTTCCGACATGCGTCTCATGCTGGCCAGCTTCTTGGCGCCCTCGACGAGCTGGACGCGGCGTGCTTCCAGCATCTCGGCGTCGGCGTCTTCTGGAATCGGTGCCGTCAGGTCTTGTAGTGTCGCGTCGAGCAGGTTGTGAGCACCTCCGCCGGATTGTTCGCCATGACCGATGACAAGCACCTCAGTGACGGTGCTTCTGCCGCTCTCCACGCAAGGGAGCGACTCGTCGTAGACCACCACGTTGGTGGGGAACGCGTCGAGCGACGTAGTTTTGGAGTCGACCAACATCGGGTCGGTGGAACCTACAGACTCCAAGTCCATAGCTGGCTCGCTGGTGACGTGGAGCTGATCGAGGAGGCCCGCGAGGCGGCTCTCGGGGCGGTCAGTGCCCGCATCAGACACGGGCTCGTCAGATAGGCGAACCTCGCCACCAAGATCGGCGAGGCAGCTCACCGCGCAGGCGATCTCCGCGCCACGCAGCGCGTCGGCGTAGGCTCCTTCTGGCGTGCCGGGCTGGCTGCGCTCGCCAGGGAGGAAAAGGGTTCCCGTCCAGAGCAGGTCTCCGGACGATGGTGCACCTCGCACCACGGTGGGCGCCAAATGTCGGGGGTTGGGTGCGACATATACCAATGGATGGCTTATCATGGTGGGAGCGAGTAGAACGTCGCCGCTACCCGGAAGCGGGATGAGGCGTAGACACGAATGCCGGCATACTTTACCCAGGTTCGGGGCTCTCCTAGGAGATAACACCCCTAGTCCTGCTCTGCGGGGTCTCCGCATGATCACTAAGGCACAAGTGACTACAATGGTGCTCCTCTTGTTGTATGCGGGAGGTAGGAGAAGGCAAGGCTAGCTCTCTCCTTCCTCTATCGGCTGGTCTAGTTCTAACAAGTTCGGGAACCCTTTTCATGGGTGCCCTGGGGGTTTATATAGGCCTATCCCCCAGGGGTACAATGGTAATCCGGCCGGGTGTAGGACCTGGTTGTCAGTCTCTCTAGACGTCGGCTTCTCCGCCGGCTTCTAGGGCCCGCCGGCTGGTGGGCCTCGCCGACTGGTCCGATACGGAGCCGACAGGCCGCTCCCGCCGCTCACGGGCCCTGTCGGCTGCTGATCACTGTAGTCATGACGATGATGACGCAGGCTTGGTCAAGGGGGCGTGGCTACAGCTCCGCCGCCTGGCTGGCGATCACTGTAGCCATTCTGTGTCTCGTCTGGTTAATGGCGCATAGGTCCCGAGGAAGGGGCAGGCCGACTGTTGGGGGCCGACCTCCCTCAGGTCCGTCTGGTGGGACTGTTGCCGTCTTCTGGGCTCTCGCTGATTGGTGGGGCCCGTCGTTCTTGGTCCGTACCGACAGGCCGTCGTGGGTATAGGATTCCGCCTTCTCGTGATGATGTCAGGTAGGGCGTGGAAACAGTGCTACGCCGGGCAGAGATCTCCGCCGGTACGGTGCACTGTAGCCACGCCTGTCCCTGGATGGGGGGGGGATGGGCTTCACTGTAGCCACTCCCCATATCGTCTCCTTGATGAGGGCGCATGCGTTGTTGGCGCCTGGAGCCGACTGCTAGGGGGCGGCTTCTCTAGAAGCCGCCAGCTAGGAGTCGACTTGTCTTGACGTCGCCTCCGGGACTTGGCCGTCTATGGGCAGCCGGCTATTCCTCCAGCCGGCCTCCAGAAGGCGGCAATTCATCTTGGTGCCTTGAGGGGCGCGACTAGCCCTGATGTCTTGAAAGGTTTTGGGCCTCGGGTTGGCCTACGCGTGGCCCATTACTCCGACAATATTCGTGGAGCTCGGGAAAGGGGTGTTTTACCAGGCGAGCTGTGACGGTACCTGAAGTGGCCATCATTGCCGACTATCCCGACCTTCTCCCCGTGACGCATGTAAGTAATTAGGAGACTTGCCCTTTGATAGAATTCCCTCTATCTGCCTTACCCACCGCACTATATTATTCTCTGAAGGGGAGGCAGTCGGCGCGCAAGAATGCGGCGCCTACAACGGGTCAGCCTCCGAAGAGGAAGGCAAATAGAAATGTGGACGAGCCTTCATTGAAGAGGTAGGGTTTTAAATACGCCCCTTGGCTGTCATCTTAAAGTATGACACTACCCGTTGTGTCTTATCAGGAAGATCATTCGCCGGACTGTGTCCGGGGATCCTGCCGATCATGCCTCTACTAGCCGGATTCCAGACCCTACCACGAGGATAGAGGTTAATGCGGAAGTGCCACTAGGTTGTCCTTCTGCGGAGGATTCGGATAAAGTATTCGCCACAAACTCCGAAGTGGAAAGCACCATGAATCATCGGCGCCGGCAGGCCGCTCTTCGCGACCCTGGGTTTTCAGAAGAAGCTTTCAATGCCTTCAACTCGGGTGATGTATACATCCAAGCTGCTCGAGATGGACTTTCCAGAGCCACATATCAGTATTTGAAAGATATGCGGGTAAGTACACATTTGTGCGGAACTGATAATCATATACCAGTAGCCCCCGAGACTTGAAACAGTTGGTACAACTGATTTAAGGATCGTTAAATGACCAGGTGCTCACAGAGAAGAACAGTCTATTGTCTCAAGAGATAGAAAAGTGTCAGGCCCAGCTGACTAAAGCAACCGCCGAACTGGAGAAATCCAAGAAGGCGACATATGGTAATGTTCCCCTCTATCGAGAAAACATAAGCATGTACCAGGGTTATTAATACAGGAGCAAATCTTATAGCAGAAGCACCGAAAGTCGCACAAGCGGGAGATCCAGGAGCTCAAAGGCAACTGGCCACGGGCGAACGGATCCTGACACAGGTCAGAGCAGAGAAGAGCAAACTCCAAGATGCCAATACCAAGCTCAGCGAAGAGCTAAAAGATGTGCAGTCCCAGCTAGCTGACTCCGTGAAGGAAAATAAGAAGCTGCGTGGCGGCATATTTGGTATGTGTTCGGACTTACCTTTATATAGTTCGGCAAATGCAGGAACTGATACAATTATGTCTGTGGGTATATTGACGGGCCGTCCCGAAGGGGAGGTGTCCGGATCGTCGAGGGATCTGCTACAAGAGCTGTCGCAAATGCACGAGCGAGCTCGGTAGGCGATGCAAAATATTGCTAAGGCTTTATGGCCATCCGACTCCCCTCCAGGAAGTATGGAGGGGCTTGTACAGCTGCTCCAAGGAGCGCGGCGGCGCCTCTGATTATGGAAGATATCGGCTTGCCGGGAAGGTGTGCGAGAGGCCTGGCCAATGGTAAAAACGCGGTATACCAAGCTCGACCCGAATCACATGGCTCGGGTCGGACCTGTAGGGTCAAATGGAGAAGAAATTCCCGTTAGTTTGGTATATGACCAGGTTCAAGTAGCCGCCAAGTATTCCCAGCAGGATTGTAGGCTAGATAGCTTGTTACATGGTATAGAAGAAGAAGTGTGTGAGTATAAGTGACTATGTAGTTCATTTGACAAATTAATGTCTCTAGCTGAATTGTAAAATCGCTTGTCAGGGCAGACCTTTTCACTTCAACCTCTGGACCCGAAGGTGCGGAGTTCTTCCGAATACCCGCTCAGTAATGTAAACCGGGGTACACGTGGAAGCCAGACATATGGGTCATAGTTGCTTGAACAGACAAGTATCCGACTAGTTATGTTATATTACATTTTGATCGTAAGAAACATCTTCCAGAGAGAATAGTTCCGTTAAGGGTTCCTTTCCCTGGGTACGCATGCATTAATGTGCATGTCCGAACTGTGTTCAAAAAACCACAGCATACATAACATCTGGGGTTTCGTAAAGTGAGAAAGAAAAAAACATCTTTAGTCCGCCGACCGGATATTCCCTTAAGCACGCTAGCTTTCGGCTTCACCTAGTCTGAGGTACACATCTGGATGACCCGGCAGTAACAATCGCAGAGGTGCACCCTTTATGCCCTAGCCGAACTAACAGGAACGTAGGGCATAAGTAGAGGAGCCAGGAAACCCACCTTGGCCAAAACTTAAGTCATATCGATGAATATAATGGCGAAGAAAAGACACATATGTGGTGAGCTAGATGCTCGGAAAATAATAGCAATAAGCTTCTGTACAAGAAGCCCCCAGGTATAATTGGCATACATATTAAGAATTGTATGCGTTACTGGTGTGCGGTTTTAACCGTACAAGAGATTCACAGCTTAAAATAAAAATGAACAACACGGAAAAAATAAATAAAGGGAGGAACAAGGGAGAAAGGAGACGTACGAAGAGTCCGGCGCTAGGCATAGAATCTTCGGAGTCTGGCCGCGTTCCACGGGTTCGGCTCCAGGCGGTTATCTGATGCATCACGCAGGCGGTACGCTCCTCCGGTGAGAACTTCGTCGATGATGAAGGGACACTCCCACTTGGGCTTGAGGTTGTCCTTTTTTTCTCCGGCAAGCGTAGAACGAGTTCACAAACGTTATAAGTCTTGGCCCGTACTTCTATGCTTTGATATCTGCGAGCCTGTTGTTGATAGAATGCGGAACGGGCTTTAGCGATGTCGTGCTCCTCCTCTAGGGCATCTAAGCTGTCCTGCCGATCCAGCTCGGCTTCTCTCTCTTCGTACATGCGCAATCGAGGTCAGTCATGAATAATGTCGCAGGGTAACACAACCTCTGCGCCGTACACCATGAAAAAGGGTGTATATCCGGTGGAACGATTGGGCGTGGTTCGCAGCCCCCAGAGTACGGAGGCAAGCTCCTCCACCCAGTGCTTGTCTGAATCTTTCAAAGACGGCACTAACCTGGGTTTGATGCCGCTGATGATAAGACCATTAGCTCGTTCGACTTGACCGTTGGTTTGTGGGTATTATACGGAGGCGTAATCGAGCTTGATGCCCAGGTTAGCACACGAGTCTTTCACCTCATCGGCTATGAAATTGGAGCCGTTGTCAGTGATAAATGCTGTGCGGAACACCATAACGGTGCACAACGCCGGATATAAAATCTATCACTGGCCCGGCTTCGGCCGTTTTGACTGGTTTGGCCTCTATCCACTTAGTGAATTTATCCACCATGACCAACATGTATTTTTTCTTATGGCTTCCTCCTTTAAGGGGTCCGGCCAAATGAAGCCTCCAGACCACAAAGGGCCATGTGATTGGGATTGTTTGTAGAGCGGTGGGTGGCATATGGCTTTGGTTGGCGAAAAGCTGGCATCCGACGCAATGTTAGACGAGGTCATGTGCGTCTGCTCGGGCCGTTGGCCAATAGAAACCTGTACGGAAGGCCTTGCTTACGAGGGCCCGAGCCGTGGCGTGGTGACCGCTGAAACCTGCATGAATTTTAGCCAAGAGCTGCCACCCTTTCTCCTCGGAGATACATCTTTGAAGTACTCCGGTAGTGCTTTTCTTATAGAGCTCTCCCTAGTGAACCTTGTAGGCTTCAGATCGCCGCATAATGCGGCATGCCTCGTTCTGATCCTCAGGGAGTTCTCGCCTATTGAGGTAGGCCAAGAAGGGTTCGGTCCATGGGGCGATGACCGCCATGATGAGAGGGGCAAATTGTGTAATTTTGGTGGCTGAGCCCCCGATTATGTCGGTGTGTTTGGAATCTGGGGTTGTCTTTGAATCCGGATTGGTATTGCCGCTCTCCCCTGCCACACCACGGATGGCTTGAAGAGCCGTTCCAGAAATATGTTGGGTGGGACGAGGTCGCGTTTAGAGCCAATGCGAGCAAGGACATCCACCGGTTGATTGCTGTCTCGAGCCACATGGTGGAACTCGAGCCCCTCGAACTGAGCCAACATTGCGAGGACGGTGTTATGGTAAGTGTCGGTGTCAAAACCGGCGGATCTCGGGTAGGGGGTCCCGAACTGTGCGTCTAGGCGGATGGTAATAGGAGACAAGGGACACGATGTTTTTACCCAGGTTCGTGCCCTCTCGATGGAGGTAATACCCTACTCCTGCTTGATTAATATTGATGATATGGGTAGTACAAGAGTAGATCTACCACGAGATCAAGGAGGCTAAACCCTAGAAGCTAGCCTATGGTATGATTGTTGTTCGTCCTACGGACTAAAACCCTCCGGTTTATATAGACACCGGATAGGTTAGGGTTACACAGAATCGGTTACAATGGTAGGAGATCTACATATCCGTATCGCCAAGCTTGCCTTCCACGCCAAGGAAAGTCCCATCCGGACACGGGACGAAGTCTTCAATCTTGTATCTTCATAGTCTTGGAGTCCGGCCGTGACGATAGTCCGGCTATCCGGACACCCCCTAGTCCGGGACTCCCTCAGTAGCCCCTGAACCAGGCTTCAATGACGACGAGTCCGGCGCGCATATTGTCTTCGGCATTGCAAGGCGGGTTCCTCCTCCGAATACTTCATAGAAGGTTTTGAACACAAGGATAGTGTCCGGCTCTGCAAAACAAGTTCCACATACCACCGTAGAGAGAATAACTTTTGCACAGATCTGCTGACGTATTCTGCAGCGTGTCATCACACCACGGCCAGGCTTTTATATGAATTGTTTTTTACCATTTCCACCTTAGCGCGTCTAGCGAGGCGGTTTCCTTGGCACGTCTTATCAAAGCATAGATCGTGCCCCCTTATTCCGGGATTCTCATTAATACGGACGTGGGTAACCCATCTGCGCCATCGATTACGGCGCTTGGGAAATAAGCGAGTTTTACCAGGCTGGTGGGAGACGCATAGCTTTGTCCGTCCATATAAGGGGATAAGGATCCACCTTTTCACCTACGCCTTCTTCCTCCTTTGCTTATCCATTTCCGCGCACTTGAGCTCCAGCGCCCAAGTCCGCACATCCCACCTCAACCTTTCCCCAACCATGTCAGGAACGGGAGGCAGGTGGATGGCCTCCTCCGTCACAGAGGGGCACATCACAAGACTGCGGGAGGCCGGATACTTGTCCGGCAATATCGTGCACAGGCTTCCCGACGAGGGGTAGCTTATTCCGACCCCTGGGCCCCATGAGAGGGTGGTGTTTCTCCCCCACTTCCTCTGCGGACTAGGTTTTCCACTTCACCCATTTGTCTGGGGGCTCATGTTCTACTACGGCCTGGACTTCCACGACCTGGCCCCGAATTTGATCCTCAACATCTCGGCGTTTATCGTCGTGTGCGAGGCTTTCCTCTGCATCCAGCCCCACTTCGGCTTATGGCTGAAGATCTTCAATGTCCGGCCGAAGGTAGTGGGCGGCCGTCAAGCCAGTCTTGAAGGCGCCATGGTTGGCAAGATGGCCAAAGTCCCATGGCTCGAAGGCGCCTTCGCGGAGACAATAAAGGGGTGGCAATCGGGGTGGTTCTACATCACCGAGCCCCGCGACACCGAATGAGCGGCGGCCCCCGAATTCAGATCTAGCTTCCCCACATGGCTCTCGTCATGGAAAGAGACGGGCCTGACATGGAGGAATTTGGATGAGACATCCGGACTCTAAACATGCGCCCGAAACCTGGCGGCCAAAAATCTTAGGCTTGCCGACGTAATCCAGGTGATGCTCATCTGCCGGATTCTCCCATGCCAACAACGGGCCTTTAGTTTGTGGGAGTTTGATCCGGCACAACACCAAACCTTGAGCCGGCTCTTCGACACTACGTACGAAGACGCCTGGAAGGTGCTGTTCAAGGGCGCCGAGGCCCCAAGATCCGCTATCAAAGATCGTGGATACAGCTCGCTGCGTCAAGCCGGCGAGGTAAGTTATTTTACCCTTTATGGGACTCTTATCTCATAGATTGACTCTATGCGGGATCTAAAGCTCCCTAATCTCTGATAGGACTGGCTGAAGACGTCCGGACAGATTAACTATCCGGCTCCTTTGCCAGAAGACCCAGCGGATGCCCGACTGTCAGGGCTGCTGGCTCCAGCACCCTACGTGGTGCCGGAGAAGAAGGCCAAGAAGGAGGCCACGGGAACTCGAAGGAGCTCCCGACGCCAGGTGCTGTTAGATTCCGAAGCGGAATCTTCTCCTGAGGACGAGGAGGAGGAGGAAAGAGAAGCTTCTCCCCCAGCGGGGGAGGAGAGGAAAAGGAAGGCCGCCCCAACTGGGAGGCCGGAGGGTCCAAGAAGGGAAGAACCCTTCCTCCGGACTTCTCCACCAACGCTGATAGTGACGAGGAGGATTGGCCAACAAGGGCCAAGCCCCTAGCGAAATCGTAAGTGTCTGGATACCCATGGCTTTTCATTATCGCATAATGTTCTCTAATGTCGAACAATCACGGAGCCCGCCCAAGGGAGAGCTCGCCGCTTCAACGAGCGGGTCCCTGGGTTCGTCGGAAATGGAGAGTACTTCACTTCCGACCGCCTCCTCACCTCACGCGGCGGACGACGCCGCGGCGGGGCCCCAAGAGGGGCTTGGTGAAGAGGAGGTGGCGCAGGAGGCGCCGCAAGGCGACCTCCCGGACTCTAGACGCGCGGGGGGCAAGACCCCCAGGGGCTCTAAGCCCGACCCTTGTCCGGACTCCATGCCGGAACCTTCAGTGGTTCCGGAGTCCGGCAAGCGGTCCCTTCGTAAGAGGGGTAAGGCGCCGGTGTCCTCTGTCCAACCGGAGGCACCAGATAGCTTACTGGAGGCGATTAACAGCGCCTCCATCAAGGAGGAGCACCGCACTGTTATGAGCGCGGTGATCCGGACAGTTCAGTCCGCCAAAAGCGGGCTGACCGAAGCCTGTACCAGCCTTCTAACAGGCTTTGAGGTAAGTTTAGAATATGTAAAAATATTACCGCATAGACAGTAGCCCCTGATGCTTAGTTCGGTGTTCGGAAAGAAAAGCCGGACTGAGGATCTAAAAAGATATACGCAGGAGTCTAACATAGGTATGTCAATATGGGAATGCAGGCTGCGCTGCTGACCTCTGCCGCATTGACTGCGGAGGTTAATGCATTGAAGCAGAACCTCGAGCGGTCCAAGAACGAGCTCGGACAAGCCAAGAAGGAGCTCGAGGACAAGGAAGGTAAGTGATACCTTATTAAAGGAATACCTTATAGAAAAGGTTTCGGTTGCAAAAAAGAACAGGAATAACATGGGTACTGCAGGGGCCACGAACGAGGTGGAGACCCTGAAGGAAGCGGTGTACGTGGCCGAAAACAAAGCGGCTGCGGAGCGCACCGAGCGAGAGAAGGGGGAGGCGCAGCTGGCCAAGGTACGACAAGAGCTCCAAGATCTTGTGAAAAAACATGAGAGTTTGGAGCGTGACTCGAAGACTCACGAGTCCGAGCTCGCCTCGGCTCTTGAAAGTGCCAAAGCTGCTAAGGCCGAGGCCCAAAAAGCCCTCCAAGAAATTGAAGCATTAAAGAAGATAGCGGCAGGTAAGGCATTCTTTATGCAAAGCAAGAATGTGAAAGTGAATTACCTATTACTTACCCGGATTCGGAGCTCTTCAGGATCGTTCGTAGATTTGGAGCTGCCGCATTCTACCGCGCCTAGGAGGGGAGCTCGACGGAAAAGGTGTTCTGGTCTCAGTATGCTGAGGCCGACCATCTGGTGCCCCTGAGCGACCAGCTGAAGCAGCTGGTCGAGCTCCACAAGGTCGCCGAACAGGCCATAGAGGGCCTTATAGCGCGGCTGTGGCCATTGGAGGCCATGCCTGGGAGCTACTTCGGCTTGGTGCAGCGGCTGGTGGACGCCTGTCCACGAATTGAAGTCATCAAGCGCTCCGTCTGCATCGAAGGTGTCCGTCGGTCCCTTGCCCGTGCTAAAGTGCACTGGGGCAAGCTGGATGCAGAGAAGCTTGTGACGGACGGGCCACCTAAGGGCAAGGAGCATCACACGCCCGAAATGTACTATGAGGGCCTTCTGAAGGGTGCTTGCCGAATAGCGGATGAGTGCTCCAACGATGTAATTTTTGAGTAGACTCGCATTTTTTATCCTGTACGCTGAAAACTTGTTCATATGCGCTAAGCAACGCTTGTTAATTTAAAATATTACCTTCTGTGCGGCCGTTTATCAGATTTGAGAGATGGCAAGTCGTTGGCTTCAGCCCCCATGCCACGAGTGCTGGGGTGTTCGGGATAAACTTGAGCACTCTTGTTCCCATTCTTGGGTCCATCTAGGGAGGCGCTCAACGCAACGAACAAGGCAACCGGACTTATAATGCTTGAACACTCTCACTTAGCCATAGAATTCTATAATTTTAAATTTCGGTGAAGCCCCTAGTATTCGGAAGACCGAGTTCGGGGCGCTATCCACGCCTTGGCCGGACAGTTCCGGTTCCTCGCTCTAAGCGGCATAAGTCTTTAGGGACCCGAAAAAACCTCTCGAACAGCGACCGGCTCTCGCCCTATCATGACAGTCAGTTTTAGCTTTCTCCACTGAGGTGCTCGACCCAGCTCAACTGGGGCACAATCGCAGTGGTTCTCCCGGTGCTACCTTAGCCGATATAGCGGAACATAAGGTACCAAAACACGGGAGCCGGGCAAACCCAACTATTGACCCAAGACATGATTCGGAGCCGATTCATATAATGCTATAAGTTCGGGGTGCCGCACTTGTGAAAGTGTTCGGACTTATCACACCATAATTTTGGGGTACTTAAGCCCCTGGTGTATTGGCCGTACCAAAGTGTACGGGTGCAACATGTCATGAAATGAACATATATATTGAAAAAGAAAAGAGTGCAATAATAGACAAAAGCTATGTATTGTTTATTAAAAAAGGTACTACAATGAAAGCAGAACGATACAAATAATGCGATAAGAAAGGGATGGGACTATCTAACATGTCCCCCTCCAGGGGTAAGCTGCGGGATGGTATGTAAAATAGGTATAATGCTCGCAATAGAGACCACCTGAACGCTCGACGGAGCTTTACTGCTTCCCTAGCTGTTGCATCGTGAGTTCGGCGATGCTAGTACCGGACAGGACTGCTGAAAGACGGAGTCCTGAAAAGAAAGAAAAGAAAAAAGAAAAAGAATGACACAATCGGGAGCCCCTGGTGCGGTTGAGCCGCATTCTTGGCGTGCCGTGGTCGTGCCCCTCCCCATATGCCCACTGGCTTCGCAATTTCGCGAGGGCTGGGGTTGGGGCCGGATTGCTACTCGTGCTTGAATCGTGCCAGGTGGTCTTGTTGTAGGTTACTCCGGGCGCGCTTGGCGGTGTCCGGACGCTTAGTGGCCAGACTCGAGAATTGCCGTGAGAGTCTGCTTTGTACCTCCGCCGCGAGGGCCGCCATGTGCTCCTCCGTTCGGAGAGAGCGTTCGGTGTTTCCATTGACCGTGATTACTCCTCGAGGTCCTGGCATCTTGAGCTTGAGGTATGCGTAGTGCGGCACCGCATTGAACTTTGCAAATGCGGTTCGTCCGAGCAATGCATGATAGCCGCTGCGGAACGGGACTATGTCGAAGATTAACTCTTCGCTTCGGAAGTTATCCGGTGATCCGAAGACCACTTCGAGTGTGACTGAGCATGTACAATTGGCCTCTACACCCGGTATGACGCCTTTAAAGGTCGTGTTTGTAGGTTTAATCCTTGATGGGTCTATGCCCATCTTACGCACTGTATCCTGATAAAGCAGGTTCAGGCTGCTGCCGCCGTCCATCAGGACTCTGGTGAGGTGAAATCCGTCAATAATTGGGTCAAGAACCAATGTGGCGAAACCGCCGTGACGGATGCTAGTGGGGTGGTCCCTTCGATCGAAGGTGATCGGGCAGGAAGACCATGGGTTGAATTTTGGGGCGACTGGCTCCATCGCATATACGTCCCGTAGTGCACGCTTCCGCTCCCTTTTGGGTATGTGGGTTGCGTATATCATGTTCACCGTCCGCACTTGTGTGGGAAAACCCTTCTTTTCTCTATTGTTCGGCGGCCGGGGCTCTTCCTCGTCATCGCTATGAAGCCCCTTGTTATTGAGTTCGGCACCTAACTTGCCTGCTTGCTTGAACACCCAACAATCCCTGTTGGTGTGATTGGCTGGTTTTTCGGGGGTGCCATGTATCTGGCACAAGCGATCGAGTATGCGGTCCAAGTTGGACGGGCCCTGGGTATTTCTTTTGAATGGCTTCTTCCGCTGACCGGGTTTAGAGCCTCTGAATCCGGCATTGACGGCCGTATCTTCAGTGTTATCGCTGTTGATGCGGCGCTTGTTCTTGTTGCGACGCGACCTGCCATTGCTGTCCTTGGTATCCGAACTATCAGGGTGTTTGGCCAAGTTGTTGCTTCGAGCTAGCCAACTGTCCTCTCCCTCGCAAAAGCGAGTCACGAGGGTTGTGAGGGATGCCATAGATTTCGGCTTTTCCTGTCCTAGGTGCCGGGCAAGCCACTCATCGCAGATGTTATGTTTGAAGGCTGCAAGGGCCTCTGCATCCGGACAGTCAACGATTTGATTTTTCTTTGTGAGGAACCGTGTCCAGAATTGTCTGGCCGATTCTTCTGGCTGCTGAATTATGTGGCTAAGGTCATCGACGTCTGGTGCTCGCACATATGTGCCCTGGAAGTTATCAAGGAATGCGGCTTCCAGGTCCTCCCAACAACTAATTGATTCTACTGGCAAGCTGTTGAGCTAATGTCGAGCTAGTCCTTTAAGCTTCAGGGGGAGGTATTTGATGGCGTGTAGATCATCACCACGGGCCATGTGGATATGGAGGAGATAGTCCTCGATCCAGACCGCAGGATCGGTGGTACCACCGTATGATTCGATGTTTACGGGTTTATAGCCCTCGGGGATTTGATGATCTATTACTTCATCTGTGAAGCATAGTGGGTGTGCGGCGCCTCTATATTGGGCTATATCACGA
This sequence comes from Aegilops longissima, assembly GCA_021605205.1. NCBI lineage: Eukaryota > Viridiplantae > Streptophyta > Magnoliopsida > Poales > Poaceae > Aegilops > Aegilops longissima. Next base: position 596,259,137 of record CM038681.1, on the reverse strand, counting down.
CGCAGCTCAAATGAGCTTTGCCTATTGTGTTCGGCCCTGCCGGAGTTTCTGTATCCGGCGTGACGGTTATCATCACGTGTCGTGGGGTGCCCACGCGATCCGTAGATTGATCTTGTTTGTTTTGCCTTATCCTCCAATATATCTCGCAAGTCCGGCGCGTTTTCCCGTTCCCTGGTACTTTTTGAACGGCACCGGGGTACGGCTTGAACGGAGGGTCTAGAGGCCTCCCTATCACGGCCATGGGGTGGCCGGTCTGCCATGTCGTACGCTGGTGACTTGGGTGCTTCCTCTAATTGAGGCAACGGCCTGCGTTTGGGGTAGCTTTTGGAGGGGCGTTCGAGTTCATACTCTTCGGCTACGAGGACTTCAGTCCATTTGTCAGCTAGCAAATCTTGGTCAGCTATAAGCTGTTGCTACTTTTACTTGAGGCTGTTTGCCGTGGCTATAAGCCTGCGTTTGAAACACTCCTGTTCGGTGGGATCCTCAGGCACGACAAACTCGTCGTCTTCGAGGCTTGCCACATCTTCGGAGGGAGGCGCATAATTATCGTCCTCAACCTCTCTTTCTGCCGCACTGTCGTGCGAGCTTGCTTCTCCCTCCTCCTGCGCTGAGTCCTGCTGGAGTGGTTCTCTTCGGCACTGTCTGGGGTGTTATTATCTCCCGTGCTGGAATCACCGTTTTTGCTGTGGCGGGATTTAGAGCGGAGCCGCTGACGTTGGTGCTTCGGTTGTTTCTTGGAGGGGTCATCCTCCGCTGTTCCATCGCCGTTCCCATCTTTCGGGATGTCCACCATGTATATGTCATATGACGAGGTGGCCTTCCAGTGCCCTGTAGGCGCTGGGTCTTGGTCGTCTCCGGCATTGTCGTCCATACCGTCGATGTCTTCGGAGTCGAAGTCGAGCATGTCGGTTAGATCATCGACAGTGGCTACAAAGTGGGTGGTGGGTGGGCGTTGAATTTCGTCTTCCGTATCCCAACCTTCCTATCCGCAGTCCGGCCAGGGCTCTCCGGATAAAGAGAGAGACTTTAGTGCATTCAGAATATCGCCAAAGGGCGAGTGCTGAAAGATGTCCGCGGCAGTGAACTCCGCGATTGGTAGGGGCGCGGAGGATTCGGAGTCCGGAGAGGAGTCCGGCACCCTGGAGTCAAGGTCTTCGCAAAGGACAGGGACAGAGTTCGGCTCAATTGCCGTAGAGATTGTAGCCCCCGAGGCGGTGTCCAACCACTCGTCCTCGATCGGGGAATCCGGCTCCGGATCAAGGGCCGGAGCGGGTGCTGGTGCGGCCTCCAAGACACTTTTCGCCACTGAGCTAGATCATGCCCATCGAAACAAGTCGCGCGCGCGCTGGCTGTGGCTCGAATCCGTCAAGATCAAGTCCCGCGGATATCGGCCGATAGTTCAAACTTCAAATTTGACCTGATGGCCAGGGCGAGCTTCGATCTGCTCCAGATGGCTGCTTAATTGGCCCAGATGCAAAGCCGCCAACACGAAGATCTGTCCGGGAGAAAAGTCTCACCCTGGACGCGCTGCTTTTGATGATCGAAGGAGCCATCGGGCCTATCGGTGACGACACACAGGAACTCTCAATGAAAGCACCAATGTCGGTGTCAAAACCGGCGGATCTCGGTAGGGGGTCCCGAACTCAGCGTCCTAGGCGGATGGTAACAGGAGACAAGGGACACGATGTTTTTACCCAGGTTCGGGCCCTCTTGATGGAGGTAATACCCTACTCCTGCTTGATTAATATTGATGATATGGCTAGTACAAGAGTAGATCTACCACAAGATCAACGAGGCTAAACCCTAGAAGCTAGCCTATGGTATGATTGTTGTTCGTCCTACGGACTAAAACCCTCCGGTTTATATAGACACCGAATAAGTTAGGGTTACACAGAGTCGGTTACAATGGTAGGAGATCTACATATCCGTATCGCCAAGCTTGCCTTCCACGCCAAGGAAAGTCCCATCCGGACACGGGACGAAGTCATCAATCTTGTATCTTCATAGTCTTGGAGTCCGTCCGTGACGATAGTCCGGCTATCCGGACACCCCCTAGTCCGGGACTCCCTCAGTAAGCCACCATCTTCGGATCTTTGGCATCGAAATCTCCATTTATTTGAGACATTGCGAGGTTTGAATCCTCGCGCACTTCTAGGCATTGTATGCCCATGGAGACGGCCATCCGGAGACCATGCAATAAGGCTTCGTATTTGGCTGCGTTGTTGGAGTCCGTGAATAATATTTGTAGGACGTACTGAACAATATCTCCGGTAGGGGATGTTAGGACAATGCCTGCCCCTAGGCCTGCCAGCATTTTGGAGCCTTCGAAGTGCATGATCCAGTTGGAGTATGTGCCATACTCTTTAGGGAGTTCGGCTTCTGTCCATTCGGCGATTAAGTCGGCCAATACTTGGGATTTAATGGCCCTGCATGGTTTGTATGATATGTAAAATGGAAGGAGCAATGGCCCACTTGGCAATCCGGCCCGTAGCGTCGCAGTTGTTTATTATGTCATTGAGAGGTACTTCGGAGGCCACCATAATTCAACACTCTTGAAAGTAGTGTCGTAGCTTCCGAGAGGCCATAAAAACCGTGTATGCTATTTTTTTGTAATGAGGGTACCGGGATTTGGATTGTGTGAGGACGGTGGATACATAGTATACCGGCTTCTGGAGCGGGAATTTGTGTCCGTCCGCCACTCGTTCGATGACGAGCACCGCGCTCACGACTTCGTGTGTGGCCGATATGTATAATAATATGGGTTCACCGACATTTGGTGAGGCTAGGATTGGGTTGCTTGCCAGAAGAGCCTTTATTTCTTCCAATCCGGCTGTTGCCTCGTCCCTCCACTTGAAGTGTTCGGTGCATTGGAGAAGGCGATACAGCGGCAATGCATTTTCTCCTAGTCTGGAGATAAAGCGGCTTAAAGCTGCCACACATCCGGATAATTTTTGGACCTGTTTAAGGTCTGTTGGGGTAGCCAACTGTGACAAAACTCGGATTTTATCTGGGTTTGCCTCAATTCCTCTATTGGAAATGATGAAGCCTAGAAGTTTTCTAGCGGGAACGCCGGAAACATACTTTTTCGGATTGAGCTTGATGTCATATGTTCGGAGGTTGTCAAATGTGAGATGTGGATCGTCTATTAAGGACTCGACATGCCTGGTTTTGATGACTACGTCATCCACGTATGCTTCAACTGTCTTGCCGATTTGTTTCTCCAGGCATGTTTGAATCATGCGTTGATAGGTGGCACCGGCGTTTTTTAGCCCGAAAGGCATAGTGTTGAAGCAGAAAGCCCATAAGGGGTGATGATGTCTACTACGCAACCTTCTTCTTGTAGACGTTGTTAGGCCTCCAAGTGCAGAGGTTTGTAGGACAGTAGCAAATTTCCCTCAAGTGGATGACCTAAGGTTTATCAATCCGTGGGAGGCGTAGGATAAAGATGGTCTCTCCCAAAAAACCCTGCAACCAAATAACAAAGAGTCTCTTGTGTCCCCAACACACCCAATACAATGGTAAATTGTATAGGTGCACTAGTTCGGCGAAGAGATGGTGATACAAGTGCAATATGGATAGTAGATATAGGTTTTTGTAATCTGAAAATATAAAAACAGCAAGTTAGCAAGTGATAAAAGTGAGCGTAAACGGTATTGCAATGCTAGGAAACAAGGCCTAGGGTTCATACTTTCACTAGTGCAAGTTCTCTCAACAATAATAACATAATTGGATCATATAACTATCCCTCAACATGCAACAAAGAGTCACTCCAAAGTCACTAATAGCAGAGAACAAATGAAGAGATTATTGTAGGGTACAAAACCACCTCAAAGTTATCCTTTCTGATTGATCTATTCAAGAGTCCGTAGTAAAATAACACGAAGCTATTCTTTCCGTTCGATCTATCATAGAGTTTGTACTAGAACAACACCTTAAGACACAAATCAACCAAAACCCTAAAGTCACCTAGATACTCCAATGTCACCTCAAGTATCCGTGGGTATGATTATACGATATGCATCACACAATCTCAGATTCATCTATTCAACCAACACAAAGTACTTCAAAGAGTGCCCCAAAGTTTCTACCGGAGAGTCAAGATGAAAATGTGTGCCAACCCCTATGCATAGATTCCCAAGGTCATGGAACCCGCAAGTTGATCACCAAAACATACATCAAGTGAATCAATAGAATACCCCATTGTCACCACGGGTATCCCACTAAAGACATACATCAAGTGTTCGCAAATCCTTAAGACTCAATCCGATAAGATAGCTTCAAAGGGAAAACTCAATCCATTACAAGAGAGTAGAGGGGGAGAAAAATCATAAGATCCAACTATAATAGCAAAGCTCGCGATACATCAAGATCGTGCCAAATCAAGAACACGAGAGAGAGAGAGAGAGAGAGAGAGAGAGAGAGAGATCAAACACATATCTTCTGGTACATACCCTCAGCCCCGAGGGTGAACTACTCCTTCCTCGTCATGGAGAGCGCCGGGATGATGAAGATGGCCACTTGTGAGGGACCCCCCTCCGGTAGGGTGCCGGAACAGGGTCCCGATTGGTTCTTTGGTGGCTACAGAGGCTTGCGGCGGCGGAACTCCTGATCTATTCTGTTCCTCGATGTTTTTAGGGTATACGGACATATATAGGCGAAATAAGTCGACGAGGGGAGCCACGAGGGGCCCACGAGGGTGGGGGCGCGCCTAGGGGGGCAGGCGCGCCTCCCTGCCTCGTGGCTTCCCCCTTGCTTCCCTGACGTATACTCCAAGTCTCCTCGATTGCTTCCGTTCCAAAAATAACTCTCCCGAAGGTTTCGTTCCGTTTGGACTTCGTTTGATATTCCTTTTCTGCGAAACACTGAAATAGGCAAAAAAACAACAATCTGGGATGGGCCTCCGGTTAATAGGTTAGTCCCAAAAATAATATAAAAGTGTAAAGTAAAGCCCATAAACATCCAAAACAAGTAATATAATAGCATGGAACAATAAAAAAATTATAGATACGTTGGAGACGTATCAGCATCCCCAAGCTTAATTCCTGCTCGTTCTCTAGTAGGCAAATGATAAAAACAAAATTTTTTATGTGGAATGCTACCTAGCATATTTCTAAATGTAACTCTTTATTGTGGCATGAAGGTTCAGATCCAAATGATTCAAAATAAAAGTTCATGTCGACATAAGAGATAATAATAATTCAAGCATACTAACAAACTAATCATGTCTTCTCAAAATAACATGGCTAAAGAAAGTTCATCCCTACAAAATCATATAGTTTGGTCATGCTCCATTTTCGTCACACAAGAATGCTCTCATCATGCACAACCCCGATGACAAGCCAAGCAATTGTTTCATACTTTATTAATCTCAAACTTTTTTCAACTTTCACGCAATACATGAGCGTGAGCCATGGATATAGCACTATGGGTGGAATAATATATGATGATAGGGGTTATGTGAAGAAGACAAAAAATGAGAACGTCTCACATTGACGTGGCTAATCAACGGGTTAGGGAGATGCCCATCAATTGATGTCAATGCAAGGAGTAGGGATTGCCATGCAAGAGATGCACTAGAACTATAAATGTATGAAAGCTCAACAAAAGAAACTAAGTGGGTGTGCATCCAACTTGCTTGCTCATGAAGACCTAGGGCATTTGAGGAAGCCCATTGCTGGAATATACAAGCCAAGTTTTATAATGAAAAATTCCCACTAGTATATGAAAGTGACAACATCGAAGACTCTCTGTCATAAAGATCATTGAAGCACAAGTGTGGAAAAAGTATAGTAGCATTGTCTCTTTTAATTTCTCCCCTTTTTTTATTTGGCCTTTCTTTTTTTTTCTTTTTTTGGCCTTTCTTTTTTTTCCTTTTTTTATTTGGGACAATGCTCTATTAATGATGATCATCACACTTCTATTTATTTACAACTCAATGATTACAACTCGATACTAGAACAAAATATGACTCTATATGAATGCCTCCGGCGGTGTACCGGGATATGCAATGAATCAAGAGTGACAAGTATGAAAAATTATGCATGGTGTCTTTGCCACAAATATGATGTCAACTACATGATCATGCAAAGCAAAATGACAATGATGAAGCGTGTCATAATAAATGCAACGGTGGAAAGTTGCATGGCAATATATCTCGGAATGGCTATGGAAATGCCATAATAGGTAGGTATGGTGGCTGTTTTGAGGAAGATATAATGGGGTTTATGTGTGATAGAGCGTATCGTATCACGGGGTTTGGATGTACCGGCGAAGTTTGCACCATAACTCAAGGTGAGAAAGGGCAATGCACGGTATCGAAGAGGCTAGCAATGATGGAAGGATAAGAGTAAGTATAATCCATGGAATCAACATTAGTCATAAAGAACTCACATACTTATTGCAAAAATCTACAAGTCATCAAAAACCAAGCATTATGCGCATGCTCCTAGGGGGATAAATTGGTAGGAAAAGACCATCGCTCGTCCTCGACCGCCACTCACAAGGATGACAATCTAAGAACACCTCATGTTTCAAATTTGTTACACAATGGTTACCATACTTGCATGCTACGGGACTTGCAACCTTCAACACAAGTATTTCTCAAATCCACAACTACTCAACTAGCATGACTCTAACATTACCACCTTTATATCTCAAAACAATTATCAAGCATCAAATTGATCATAGCATCCAATTCACTTCCTATGATAGTTTTTATTATACACAACTTGGATGCCCATCATATTAGGACAAATTTAATAACCATAGCAAATAACATGCTGTTATAAAAGACTCTCAAAATAATATAAGTGAAGCATGAGAGATCAATAATTTAACAAAATAAAACCACCGTCGTTCTCTAAAAGGATATAAGTGAAGCACTAGAGCAAATGACAAACTACTCCGAAAGATATAAGTGAGGATCAATGAGTAGTCTAATAATTATGCAACTATGTGAAGACTCTCTAACATTTAAGAATTTCAGATCTTGGTATTTCATTCAAACAGCAAGCAAAACTAAATAAAATAAAATTACGCTCCAAGCAAAACATATATCATGTGGTGAATAAAAAATATAGCTCCAAGTAAATTTACCAATGAACGAAGACGAAAGAGGGGATGCCTTCCGGGGCATCCCCAAGCTTAGGCTCTTGGTTGTCCTTGAATATTTCCTTGGGGTGCCTTGGTCATCCCCAATATTTGGCTCTTGCCACTCCTTATTCCATATTCCATCGAATCTTTACCCAGAACTTTAAAACTTTACAACACAAAACTCAATAGAAAACTCGTAAGCTCCGTTAGTATAAGAAAATAAAACCACCACTTAGGTACTGTTGTGAACTCATTCTTTATTTATATTGGTGTAATATCTACTGTATTCCAACTTCTCTATGGTTCATACCCTCCGATACTACTCATAGATTCATCAAAATAAGCAAACAACACAATGAAAACAGAATCTGTCAAAAACAGAACAGCCCGCAGTAATCTGTATCAAACGAATACTTCTGTAACTCCAAAAATTATGAAATAAATTTCTGGACGTGAGTAATTTGTATATTAATCATCTGCAAAAATAATCAACTTAAAATCACTCTCCAGTAAAAAATGGCAGCAATTCCCGTAAGCGCTAAAGTTTCTGTTTTTTACATCAAGATCATATAAACTTCACCCAAGTCTTCCCAAAGGTTCTACTTGGCACAAACAATAATTAAAACATAAAAACACATCTAAACAGAAGCTAGATGGATTATTTATTACTAAAAATAAAAAAATCAAAGAACAAAAATAAAATTGGGTTGCCTCCCAACAAGCGCTAACGTTTAATGCCCCTAGCTAGGCATGATGATTTCAATGATGCTCACATAAAAGATAAGAATTGAGACATAAAGAGAGCATCATGAAGAATATGACTAGGACATTTAAGTCTAACCCACTTCCTATGCATAGGGATTTTGTGAGCAAACAACTTATGGGAACAATAATCAACTAGCATAGGAAGGCAAAACAAGCATAACTTCAAAACTTTAAGCACATAGAGAGGAAACTTAGTATTATTGCAATTACTATAAGCATATGCTCCTCCCTGATAATAATTTTCAGTAGCATCATGAATGAATTCAACAATATAACCATCACGTAAAGCATTCTTTTCATGATCTACAAGCATAGATATTTTACTACTCTCCACATAAGCAAATTTATTCTCATCAATAGTAGTGGGAGCAGACTCAACAAAATAAATATCATGTGAAGCATAATCCACTTGAAAACTAAAATCAAGATGACAAGTTTCAGGGTTATCTTTATTCTTTCAAGCATACATGTCATCACAATAATCATCATAAATACGAGGCATGCTATCATCATAATAAATTTGCTCATCAAAACTTGGGGGACTAAAAATATCATATTCATCAAACATAGCTTCCCCAAGCTTGTGGCTTTGCATATCATTAGCATCATGGATATTCATGGAATTCATACTAACAACATTGCTATCATGCTTATCATACAAAGATTTAGTGCCAAACATTTTATAGATTTCTTCTTCTAGCACTTGAGCACAATTTTCCTTTCCATCATTCTCACGAAAGATATTAAAAAGATGAAGCGTATGAGGCAAACTCAATTCCATTTTTTGTAGTTTTCTTTTATAAACTAAAATAGTGATAAAACAAGAAACTAAAAGATTCGATTGCAAGATCTAAAGATATACATTCAAGCACTAACCTCCCCGGCAACGGCGCCAGAAAAGAGCTTGATGTCTCCTACGCAACCTTCTTCTTTTAGACGTTGTTGGGCCTCCAAGTGCAGAGTTTTGTAGGACAGTAGCAAATTTCCCTCAAGTGGATGACCTAAGGTTTATCAATCCGTGGGAGGCGTGGGATGAAGATGGTCTCTCTCAAGCAACTCTGCAACCAAATAAAAAAGAGTCTCTTGTGTCCCCAACACACCCAATACAATGGTAAATTGTATAGGTGCACTAGTTCGGCGAAGAGATGGTGATACAAGTGCAATATGGATAGCAGATATAGGTTTTTGTAATCTGAAAATAAAAAAACAGCAAGGTAGCAAGCGATAAAAGTCAGCGTAAACGGTATTGCAATGCTAGGAAACAAGGCCTAGGGTTCATACTTTCACTAGTGCAAGTTCTCTCACCAATAATAACATAATTGGATCATATAACTATCCCTCAACATGCAACAAAGAGTCACTTAAAAGTCACTAATAGCGGAGAACAAACGAACAGATTATTGTAGGGTACGAAACCACCTCAGAGTTATCCTTTCTGATCGATCTATTCAAGAGTCCATAGTAAAATAACACGAAGCTATTCTTTCCGTTTGATCTATCATAGAGTTCGTACTAGAATAACACCTTCAGACGGAAATCAACCAAAACCCTAATGTCACCTAGATACTCCAATGTCACCTCAAGTATCTGTGGGTATGATTATACGATCTGCATCACACAATCTTAGATTCATCTATTCAACCAACACAAAGTACTTCAAAGAGTGCCCCAAAGTTTCTACCGGAGAGTCAAGATGAAAACATGTGCCAACCACTATGCATAGATTGCCAAGGTCACGGAACCCGCAAGTTGATCACCAAAACTTACATCAAGTGAATCAATAGAATACCCCATTGTCACCACTGGTATCCCACGCAAGACATACATCAATTATTCTCAAATCCTTAAAGACTCAATCTGATAAGATAATTTCAAAGGGAAAACTCAATCCATTACAAGAGAGTAGAGGGGAAGAAACATCATAAGATCCAACTATAATAGCAAAGCTCGCGATACATCAAGATCGTGCCAAATCAAGAACATGAGAGAGAGAGAGAGAGAGAGAGAGAGAGAGAGAGAGAGATCAAACACATAGCTACTGGTACATACCCTCAGCCCCGAGGGTGAACTACTCCCTCCTCGTCATGGAGAGCGCCGAGATGATGAAGATGGCCACCGGTGAGGGATCCCCCCTCCGGCTGGGTGCCGAAACAGGGTCCCGATTGGTTTTTTGGTGGCTACAGAGGCTTACGGGAGCGGAACTCCCGATCTATTATGTTACCCGATGTTATTAGGTTATATGGACATATATAGGCGAAAGAAGTCGATCAGGGGAGCCACGAGGGGCCCACGAGGGTGGGCAGCGCGCCCAGGGGGCAGGCGCGCCTCCCTGCCTCGTGGCTTCCTCGTTGCTTCCCTGACGTATACTCCAAGTCTCCTGGATTGCTTCCATTCCAAAAATAACTCTCCCGAAGGTTTCATTCCGTTTGGACTCCATTTGATATTCCTTTTCTGCAAAACACAGAAATAGGCAAAAAAACAACAATCTGGGCTGGGCCTCCGGTTAATAGGTTAGTCCCAAAAATGATATAAAAGTGTAAAGTAGAGCCCATAAACATCCAAAACAAGTAATATAATAGCATGGAACAGTTAAAAATTATAGATACGTTGGAGACGTATCAGGTGATAAATGTCGTTGCGGCTTGATCGGACTCCTTCATCTTGATTTGATGGTATTCGGAGTATGCGTCGAGGAAACATAGTGAATCGTGTCCTGTGGTAGCATCGATCATCTGATCAATGCGGGGGAGGGGAAAGGGATCCTTAGGGCAAGCCTTGTTGAGGTCTTTGAAATCAACGCATAGACGCCAGGATTTATCCTTCTTTGGTATCATCACCAAGTTTGCTAGCCAGTCCGGGTCTTTTATCTCTCTGATGAATCTGGCCTTGAGTAACTTGGCTAGCTCCTCTCCCATGGCTTGTCGTTTGGGTTCGGAAAAGTGCCATAATGTTTGCTTGACCGGCTTGTATCCCTTCAGTATGTTTAATCAGTTTAGCCAGCCTGTGTGGGACTCCTGGCATATCAGAAGGGTGCCAGGCGAATATGTCCCAATTTTCGCGTAGGAATGCCCGCAGTGCGGCATCGACCGTGGATCCAGCTGTGCCCCGATGGATGCTGTCTTCGTGGAGTCCGTTGGGTGGACCTAGAATTCGACTATTTCGTCTGCTGGTTTGAAGGACGTGGATTTGGGTCGCTTATCAAGTATCACGTCGTCCCTATCCACCATGGAGCGCAGTGCGGTTAATTCTTCGGCCGTGAGGGCTTCAGACAATGCCTCGAGGGCCAAGGCAGCGGTTTTGGTTTCGGCATGGAGTGCTATGTCCGGATCACTGGCGAGAGTGATGATTCCTTTAGGCCCGGGCATCGTAAGCTTCATGTACCCATAATGGGGTACGGCTTGGAAGCTTGCAAATGCAACTTGCCCTAAAAGGGCATGATATCCGTTGTTAAAAGGGGCCACTTGAAAAGTTATCTCTTCGGACTGATAGTTCTCCGCATGCCGAATACAAGTGAGATTTTTCCTGCACACCATGCCTCCCGACTGGGAATAATTCCTCGGAAGGTCGTGCTCCTTTGCTCAATGCGGCTCCTGTCTATTTCCATTTTGTTGAGAGTTTCCTCGTAAATGAGGTTTAGTCCGCTGCCGCCGTCCATGAGAACTTTGGTAAGCCGACAGCCGTCCACAATTGGACTGAGGACCAGTGCGGCAGGTGCCCGGACTGTTCTGAATTTTGGTTCGCCACTGGCATTAAAAGTTATGGTCGTGCCGTTCCAGGGGTTTATTGCTGCAACTTGGCAGACTTCGGCGAGGCCGCGGAGTGCCCTTTTGCGCCTATTGTTTGAGGCAAAAGTTTCGAAGACTTTCAGCACTGTAGGGTTGTTGTCCTCTGTGGGATGTTGCTCTATGGTATTTTTGTTGAGGAGATCCTCGCCGCTCTTGGCCACCTGCCAGAGTATCCAACATGCTCTAAGGTTGTGGGTTTGTACGATATCCGGTGTTGTGTGTATCTTGCATGGCCCGTCGAGCCATCCCTCCGGGATGGTTCCGCGCCTTGTAATGGGCTTTCATTTTTTTGTTGTTGGACCAGGTGTCGTGGTTTGGTCACGGCAGATGTCCTCATGAAAGGACTTAGTCATGGAGCCATCGCTACGAGTTAGCTTGAAGGGGTAAAAGTGGACACAAGGACGCAAGAGAGTTTATACTAGTTCGGCCCCTTTGATGAAGGTAAAAGCCTACGTCTAGTTGTGATGGAACTGATGGGGGTTTCGATGACTAGGGAGCAAACAAGCTTCGCCTAAGTCTCGAGTTGTTGTCTATTGTCCTCGAACCGTTGCCGGGTCGTCCCCTTATATACATGGGTGACGCGCGTCGGTTTTTCAGAGTCCCGAGACCGACTCATACACGTGTCCGGTTCGGTCTCTATTATTTTTAACTTACAACACAAGTTACATACTAATGCCGGCTCACGGCTACAAGCCTTAAACCGGTTCTGGGCCTTGGGCCCTTATAGAATATCCTCACGGGCTTCAAGCATACTTGACTACTGATGAAGTTAACCCGGCCTGTCCTGGCCGGTTTACGCCCAGTAGTAATATCCCCAACATTAGGCCCCAGATTGATTTGAACAGGTTCATGTCAATCCTCTGCAAAAAACTTTGTCTTCAGCAACTTTGTGTAATTGGGTGAACCGCCATGATGTCATCTTCTCTGGTCATCGTAAACCGGCGTGATGTCACCTGTCATAAGAACTATCCACAATACCTCTTTTGTTTAATAGACCTGCGACATTCGAGGCGACAACTCCGTTTCCAAACTCGCGGCTCCTTGATTCTCGTGCCTGACACATGTCCCTTGCTTTATAAATAAGACCGAAGGGTCATTTCTTTTTCCCCTTCGTGCCCCTCTGCTCTGTCTTCCTCGCGCCGCCCAGCTTCGGAGCTCCGCCGCCGCCGTCAATATCTGCACCAACCTTGGCCGCTGCAACACCCTGAACGTATCAGGCATTGTGGCGACCTTCCGCTTCTTCCTCAGCTCCAGTAAATCTTCTGCTCTTTCTGCCCAGATCTATTCTAGGGTTTCTAGGTTCTTCAATGTTCATCCTTTGTTCTTCGTTCATATAATGGTTGTCAAAAGAACTCCTGAATCTCTGTTCTGTGTAATGGTAGCTTTTCGCCTCCGCTTTCACTTACGCATCTCAAGATCATAAATCTTTTTTACATCCTTGCTCATTGATTTAGTACCGCTCCGTTTTGGACCTTGAATATTTATTTCATTTCTGAATATGCTCCAGATCCAAAACTGTGAAACACTTTTGTGAAACCTGTTTCCGCACATCCACTCTTGATTCCTCAATGTTTCAGACTAGGCGGTTTAACTTTGTAGAGAAATTGACAACTCGGCATATACCATTAGTCCCCTTGTTGAACCGCCAGGATTTCCCAGTTATGTATTGCCACCTTGCAGAACTCTGGTTTATAAGCAACTTCTTCCGGTTTAACAATGAATGTATCAATATATAGCCTTCCAACATATTCTTGAACCGGTATTACCGCTTTGCAGATTGCATCATGGCCAAGCAAGTGTACGAGTGTAATTGGGTCCCTTCTCGAGTGACTGAAACACAACTGGATAACTTAGTCTGCACCGGCGCTTTAGGCAAAAAAGATGTCATTCACTGGAGGGTCCCCGGCCCGGAGAGTCTTCCAGAACCCAAGGATGGAGAAGTCGTTGTTTTTGCTGACCATTTAGCCCGGGGCTTCAGTCCGCCCGGTTCAAAATTTTATCGGGATGTCTTGGCCAACTTCCAACTGCGTCCACAAGATATTGGCCCCAACTCCATAACCAATATATGTCACTTTCAAGTGCTTTGTGAGGTGTTCTTTCAAGAGGAGCCCACAGTTGAATTGTTCAGAGATTGCTTCCATTTAAACCGCCGCACTGAATTTTCTGACGGTCCCAACACCGAGTTGGGTGGTGTGGCGATTCAAAAGCGGAAAGAGGTCACTTACCCTCACGCCAAACCGCACAGCCATCCCAAAGAGTGGAATTCAACATGGTTTTACTGCAAAGATACCTCTCCTGATGGAGAAAATCCTTTACCGGGTTACCATCCGGAGCGGCTAAGTAACACACATCCCCTCCCTCACAGACTGACTGCTAAGGAAAGAAGCAAATATGCCCCTCAACAATCCAAGCTCCGGGCCTTCATGGCCAATGGGTTGACAGGAGTTGATCTTGCTCGCTGCTGGATATCTTGGAGTATACTGCCCCTAAGCCTGCGCTCCGGTTTAATGTGCAAATACACAGAAGATGTGAAAGACCCTCTACGGCATATTGAGATCCAGCTGACAGACGATGAAGTTACTGAGGATGTTAAACGAACCGGAAGCTGCTTGCGCCCAAACAGGCCTGGCTCCATTTTGTGCCATTAACAAACCGCCAGCCATAAGACTCATATCTTATGCCTTTATAAAATATGACTATGTTTAAGTACTCTTTGGTATTAACATCTTTCAAACTGGGTGATGATCCATTTTGGAGCAGGAAGACTCCACAAGAGAAACCGGTGGCAATAACCCGGCCCAAGACCAAAGTTGTGAAGAAACCAGCAAATAGAAAGAAAATCACTGCCTCCTCCGGTCCACCAGCTGACGATGATGTGGGCAATCCGGATCTTGTGGTAGAACTTGACTCACTTGGTCTGTTTTTTACACGCCTTATTGATAATGATTATTGCTAGGATGATGCTGAAGTCAGTCATGCTGATGTTGTAGAGGTAATCGCTCTTTCTTCTGATTCAAACCCTTTACCTTCAGTAAAAATCCGTCGGGCAAACCGGAAAGTTAAATTTTCTCATCCTCTTGCTTACTTGGATCGAAACTTTCTTATGAAGACACAACAGCATGAAGCTCGTCGCGCAACCCGGCATAGCGGCCAGGTAGTCACCTCCACCGGTTTACCGAACAGTCCGGTTCGGAAACGCCATTCAGAGGTCTCTAACTGTTTCGTCAATGCTTATCCTAAAGCGGGTTGCATTCGTCAACCTCTTAATCCATCTGACTCCGATTATCAGGTGACTTCTCATTCTTCCTCTGGCGAGTCGACAGGCACCCAACTCCCACCACTCAAGACAGTGCTTGGGTGAGCCATATTCCTGATAATGTTGTTTGGTATATCACATTCAATGTTTATTGGACTGATCCATCTTTTTCCTTTCAGGGCCAAGCCTAGGCCAAGCAAGAAAGCTCGCCTGGACAAAGCGGCAGAAGACGATGGTCCTGAACCAACCCAAATACCAAATCCTGAGGAACACATCCAGGATGATATGCTGACCGACCCACCATTGCAAGATCATGACGTTACTGTTGAAGAGGCACATATTGATACCATCGGCCCTTCAAATCAACCCACGAGTCCTGCTCAAACTGGCAAGACAGCGAGTCCACCAAAGCATACGGAGAAACCGGCGCCCCCAGTGCGAACCGGCGAATCCAAGGATGATGATGTTGTTATTACTGGCTTTGGCCATTCCTTGCCAGGTAATCCTGTCGCCTTGTCTAAGCACACTGCAAAGGATGAATTTACTGCGTTTGGTAAAGGCAAGTGGAATGCCGATTTGGCTACTTATGCCGCTTTGAATCCCCAAGATCTCCATTCCGGTTATCTGAACCGGTTATATACCAGCCGTGATTATGAAGCCAGTTTGGTAAATATGATGAAGGACAAATATGAGGTAAACTCCATATGACTCCCTGCTTAGGCATTAGCCCCCAAGTGCCAAACTGAATACTTGTATTGAGCTTGGGACTTTATATTGAATTTGTAGGATGAAAAGCAAATATGCATTAGCCCCCAAGTACAAGGACATAACTTGTTATGGGGTTGGTACTTCAACTCTGCTCCTTAATCTTTATCCAATGATTATCTGTATGTAGGCTGATCTGAGCAAGAAAGAAAACCAAATCGCTGATCTCCAAGAAAACTTGAAATCCCAGCAAGCTGAAACCTCCAAAGCAAAGAATGAATTAACCAGCGCTTTAAGCGTCATGGAAAAGCTTAAGGAGGGCGTCAACAAGGAGCGGGCGGATTGGGCCACTGAAAAGGCCGCTTTAACTCAACGGGTAGAGAATGCTGAGGCTGCACTCAAACCGGTGGTTGACGAACTGACCAGTGTAAAGCGGCAAGTGCATGCCATGACCGCCGCTGTCTTTGGTAAGCCTTTTTTGATTTCTGACATAATGAAGCTTTCTCATGTAATTGTCGGTTTATTAACCCTTTGAATGATATAGGGACACGTATTGGCCACTTGGGATCAGATGTGCGGAAGAAATTGAAAGCCTCTTATACATTGATAGAGCAACTCTATACTGGTGCGCAGCGGATCATCAGCACCGCTTCTCATAACAATCCTACACCGACCTTGATCCAGGACACCATTAAAAGGTTGTCAATGCTTCCTGCCCGGTTTGAAGAATTAAAGAAATCTGCTGCTAGAACCGGTGCCATAAACGCCTTAATCCGGGCCAAAGCGTGGGTGCCGGATTTTGATCCTGTTGAAGCGGCCCAAGGCTTCCCAAGCTTGAAGGAAGACGGGACAGAATTCAGCGAAGGGGATCTTCGAGCTATAAACCGGGAAGTGCGCCCTTTGGCTTGTCAGCTGGTTGAAGAGGCAAATCTGTCTCACTATCAAGCCCAATACGATGACGAGAATAAACGAGTGTCTGCACCGATTCCTGAAGCAGAAAACCTTATACCTCCAATTCGTAAGCATACTTACGCTCCTGATATTGAACCGTCGTTGCTGATCAATGATGAAGCTATAGGGAATCAGAAGTTGAAGCGGCGCAGGATGACCCGCAACCATCAGGCCAAGCTGGCGATCAAGCATAAACCAGAGGCCAGTTTACATTACTGCTTCCTTATGTTATGCTAAAAAACAATTGTCTTATCTGGGCACTGTGTTGCCTTGTAATAGACTAGTTGCCACACTTTGTGTTGATATGCCTTCGTGCATATTTATTGCAATTTATGTTTTTGTTGAATGATCAACCTTAAACTGTTGCCTGCAGTAAAAAGCTTAAAACGCCATTGTGGTTGTATCACCAGGCGGGTCATCATATCCATGTATATGAAATTAAAGATAATACTTTAGATTAAACATATGATAGAATATGGGAATATATGATACCTGCCATCGTGGGGCATGAAGTTGGCTGTGCTAATCTTGAAGCGGAGTTGTAAGAAACCCGCTCTGTTGAATGAGAAAACAGCTCCTGTGTATATAGGGTCGGTTTACCAGGTAAATCGTTCCGGGTTAACATGAACACCGGTGTTACTCCATAATAGGATGTTTATCAAAAATCAAACCGGGCAAAGTGTCTCCGGATGAAAAACCGTGTCCCGTCAGTTGAATCGGTTTAACAATTGTCGGTTTAAGAACACAACAAGAGAAATATGAAAAAAGATAAACAAATTTCAAGCAAAGGCAAAGACAAAATCTTTTGCGAAAAGAGGTTGTTTGAGCCGATCAAGTGGCATTACCATGGTCGGACACGACTAAGCCCCCAATAGGCATAGCTATGGTTCATGTCAGCCAGGTCCCCAAATGATGCAGTGGCATTATGCCGATCAAGAGGTGTAGTGATGGTTGGGTTCACCAAAGCCCCAAGTGATTACGTGGCCTTAGGCCGATCAAGAGGCGTGATGGTTGAGACGTGACCAAGTCCCCAAGTGATCTCGTGGATTTAGCCTATCAAAAGGTGTTGCATTGGTTCGGACACGACCAAGCCCCCAAGTGACATGATATAAAGCTTTGTTAAAAAGCTAACTCAAGGGTAAACCAAGACCGCTTTAAGATAAAAACTCCGTGTAACCACTCATGATGTAAAATAACAGAGACCCGCTTTAGCTAAGGCTCCGGTTTATTGTATTGATCATAATATATACATTGTCATAATATGTACATAAGTAGAGCCTATGGCTCAAGTATAGTAGGGCGAAGATGAGCTATGTTCCACGGCCTGTTGGTCTCCTCCTCGATGTATGTGAGTCTTTATGCTCTCGAATATCAATCAGATAAATGCGACCCGTTGTGCAGGTTCTTGCTGACCACGAAAGGTCCCTCCCAAGGTGGGGATAGCTTGTGCATATCATCTGGTCTTGGATGAGCCGAGCACCAAATCTCCTTCTTGAAAGGTTACTGGTTCTAACTTCGCGATGTGATAGCGACGAAGATCCTGCTGGTAAATCGCCCGAGCGTGCAGCTGCAATGTCACACTCCTCATCCAACAGGTCCAAAGCGTCTTGCCGAGCTACCTCGTTGTCCGCTTCAACATAAGCTTCTACACGAGGTGAATCATGACGGATATCACTGGGGAGTACCGCCTCCGCTCCGTAGACCATGAAGAACGGCGTGTATCCTGTCGATCTGTTGGGCGTAGTATTGATGCTCCATAACACAGATGGTAACTCCTCAACCCAACAACCCGGCGTCCACTGCAAAGGAACCATAAGCCGGGGTTTGATGCCTCGTAAGATTTCTTGGTTAGCTCTCTCTGCTTGGCCATTGGACTGTGGGTGAGCCACTGATGAAACGTCAAGCCGGATGTGCTCACGTTCGCAGAGTTCCTTCATAGCACCCTTAGACAAATTGGTACCATTATCAGTAATGATACTGTGTGGAAAGCCAAATCGGAAAATCACCTTTTTAATGAATTGAACCGCCATGGCTGCATCACACTTGCTGACGGGCTCCGCTTCCACCCACTTTGTAAACTTGTCAACCGCCACCAAGAGGTGGGTCTTCTTGTCCTTGGACCGTTTGAAAGGCCCAACCATATCCAGCCCCCAAGTCGCAAATGGACAAGTAATTGGAATCATCCTCAATTCTTGAGCCGGCACATGAGCGCGTCTTGAGAACTTCTGACAGCCGTCACATCGCCTTACTAGGTCCTCCGCATCTGCATGAGCAGTCAACCAATAGAAACCGTGACGAAACGCCTTAGCCACCAGAGATTTTGAACCGGCGTGGTGACCACAATCTCCTTCGTGGATTTCGCGCAAGATCTCACAACCTTCCTTCGGCGACACACAACGTTGAAACGCTCCTGACACACTGCAATGATGCAACTCGCCATTAACAATAGTCATGGACTTGGATCGCCAGATTATCTGCCTGTCCAGCGTCTCATCCTCTGTAACTTCGCCCGGTTCATGTACGCAAGATAAGGAACCGTCAATCCGGAATGACATGCGAGCCACCACCAAGCCGAGCCACCGGATCAGAATAGCCAAATCCTCTTCGCGGGGAGCTTGACCGACGGGTTATCGCAGACATCCAAGAAGACATTAGGCGGGACCGGTTTCGCCGAGAGCCCAGCCGGCTTAAAGTGTCCGCCGCCGTTCTTCCGTCTGTCCACGTGATCCACCTGATATCCCTTAAAGTGGCCTGCAATAATATCCACCTCACCACGGTATGCTGCCATGAGCGGGTCCTTAGAATCCCAAGTACCAGACACTTGTTGGGCCACCAGGTATGAGTCACTGAAGCACTTGACTCGGCTAAGATTCATCTCCTTAGGCATCCGGAGACCATGGAGTAAAGCTTCATACTCAGCTGCATTGTTAGTACAAGGGAACATTAAGCGGAGAACGTAACAGAAGTTATCACCTCGTGGGGAAGTTAATACGACTCCAGCCCCCGAGCCCTCCAATTGCCTGGACCCATCAAAATGAATAGTCCAGTAGGTGTGATCCGGTTTTTCTTCGGGTGCTTGTAGTTCCATCCAATCATTGATGAAATCCACAAGTGCTTGAGACTTGATCGCCGTCCGAGGCACGTATTTCAAACCGTGCGGCCCAAGCTCTATAGTCCGCTTGGCAATCCGGCCAGTTTCCTCCCTGTTTTGAATTATATATCCCAAAGGAGCAGAGCTAACCACTGTGATGGGATGTCCCTGGAAGTATTGCTTAAGCTTCGGGCTTGCCATGAAAACTCCATACACCAGCTTCTGCCAATACGGGTATCTTTGCTTGGACTCAATAAGCACCTCGCTGATATAGTAAACCGGACGCTGAACCGGATATTCCTTGCCCGCCTCTTTGCGCTCCACCACGATAGCTACGCTGACTGCACGAGCATTAGCTGCCACATAGAGTAGCAATGGTTCCGTGTCAATCGGAGCAGCAAGAACATGCGGATTGGCTAGCTGCCGCTTTAAATCCTCCAAAGCTTTATTAGCGGCCGGACTCCAGACAAAGGGATCTGCTTTCTTCAGGATCTGATACAAAGGGATTGCCTTCTCACCGAGGCGGCTGATAAACCGGCTTAACGCGGCAATCCGGCCTGCCAAGCGCTGGACATCATTGATACATTTCGGTTTAGCCAGGGAGGTGATAGCTGTGATCTTCTCCGGGTTAGCCTCAATTCCCCTGTTGGACACCAGAAAACCCAATAACTTGCCTGCCGGTACACCAAAAACACACTTGGCCGGGTTGAGCATCATCTTGTATGTCCGTAGGTTATCAAAGGTTTCCTTCAAATCATCAACCAGAGTCTCTTTCTCCCTTGACTTAACCACAATATCATCCACATAGGCATGTACATTACGGCCGATCTGCTTATGAAGGCAATTTTGTACACATCGTTGATAAGTTGCCTGAGCACTCTTGAGCCCAAAGGGCATAGATACATAGCAGAAGGCTCCAAAGGGGGTTATGAACGTCGTCTTCTCCTGGTCCTTAACTGCCATCTTGATATGATGATAACCAGAATATGCATCCGGAAAACTCAAATGCTCACAACCCGTCGTAGCATCAATAATCTGATCAATGCGGGGGAGGGCAAAAGGATCTGCTGGACAAGCCTTGTTAATATCCGTGTAATCCACACACATCGCGCCAGTGCCCTTTTTCTTAAGGACCAGCCTTTGGATTAGCCAGCCATTCGAGGATGGAACACTTCAACAATAAAGCCAGCCGCTAAGAGCCCAGCCACCTCCTCTCAATAGCTGCGCCTTTCTTCGTTGAACCGCGGGAAACTGCTTCACCGGTTTGTACTTAGGATCAACATTAAGAGTGTGCTCAGCGAGTTCCCTCGATACACCCGCATGTCGAAGGCTTCCATGCAAAAATGTCCGGTTCTCACGGATGAACTTCGATGGCGCGCTTTCCTATTTCGGATCCAAGTTGGTGCGATATTAAACTGCTTGGACGAGTCACGGTATGAAGTCAACAAGCTTAGTCTCAGCTGCCGATTTGAATTTTAGAGCCGGATCATGCTCCGTGGTTGGCTTCTTCAACGGAGTCATGTCCGCCAGATCAACATTATCCTTGTAGTACTTCAACTCTTCCATGGCACAGACCGATTCTGCATAGGCCGCATCACCCTCTTCACACTCCAAGGCAATCTTGCGACTTCCATGAACGGTTATGGTCCCCTTGTGACCCGGCATCTTGAGCTGCAAATAAATATAACAGGGCCGTGCCATAAATTTGGCATAAGCGGGCCGCCCAAACAAAGCGTGGTATGGGCTCTGGATCTTCACCACCTCAAAAGTCAATGTTTCTGACCTGGAATCATGATCATCTCCAAAGGACACCTCCAGAGCTATCTTGCCAACAGGATATGCTGACTTACCAGGTACCACACCATGGAATACCGTATTGGACGGTTTAAGATTCTTGTCTGTTAGCCCCATGCGGCGGAAGGTCTCATAGTATAAGATATTAATGCTGCTTCCTCCATCCATGAGCACCTTGGTGAACTTATAACCTCCCACCTGAGGTGCCACCACCAACGCTAGCTGACCCGGATTGTCAACCCGGGGAGGGTGATCCTCTCTGATCCATATGATTGACTGTTCGGACCAGCGTAAATAATGAGGCACGGCCGGTTCAACAGAATTCACTGCTCGCTTGTGAAGCTTCTGGTCTCGCTTGTATAAGCTAGTGGTGAATACATGATATTGCCCGCTATTCAACTGCTTTGGATTGCTCTGATAGCCCGACTGCTGCTGCTGGCTGTAACCACCCTGGATATTCTGATTGTTTTGATTATTATGTCCACCCTGATCTCCATTGAAGCCTGAACCGGCATTTCCTCCACCGTGACCCGGCCCATGGAATCCGTATCCCGAGCCACCACCTGATCCGTGATCATACCGGAAAGCATTAGAATTTTTGAACTCCTGCATAATATAGCAATCCTTCCAAAGGTGGGTGGCTGGCGTCTCCTTTGTCCCGTGCTTTGGACAGGGCTGGTTTAATAGATAAGTCAGGCGGTCCGGTTGGGGTTTGGAGCTCCACCGCGATTTGGTGGTTTACCCTTTCGTCGCTGGCCCCTGTCCTGCGCGCTAGTATTAGCCACAAAGTCCATGCTGCCATCCGCTTTACGCTTGCCTCCGTTACCATGACCTGCCGTGTTGTGTTGCTGCCCCTTGGAGTTGCTGTTCTACTTTCCCTTCCCTGTCTTGTCATCATCACACTCGGGATCCTTGGTACTATCAGAATCAGCATACTTCACTAACACAGTCATGAGGGTCCACATATCATTACAATGGCGCTTCATCCGTCCCAATTTCAACTTCAGAGGTTTAAACCGATAGTTGCTTTCCAAGGTTATGACCGCGGAGTCGGCGTTGATATGGTCTGATGAGTGCAAAATTTCCGAAACTCGGCGTACCCAGCGGGTTGTTGACTCTCCTTCCTCCTAGACACAGGCCGCTAAGTCCACTATCGACATGGGCTGCTTACATGTATCCTTGAAATTCTGGATAAACCGGGCTCCCAACTAGGCCCATGAACTGATAGAATTGGCTGGTAAGCTCTTTAACCAAATACGGGCTGTCCCTTCAAGCATCATGGTGAAATAATTTGCACATGCCGCTTCATCTACGTCAAGCATCTCCATGGCCATCTCATAGCTCTCTATCCATGTTTCCGGAGACAAATCGGCCGTGTAATTTTGCACCTTGCGCGGGCCCTTGAAATCCTTGGGCAGGCGCACATTGCGTAAAGCGGGGACAAGACAAGGCACTCCCAAAGAACTAGAAGTAACTCCTGGCTCGATCGAGGTGGTTTGACGAACCGGCGTAAGATGACGAGCCTCATGTTGTGCTGCTAACTCAGCATCCCTTCGTGCTCGGGCCCGGTCCACCACTTCCTGAGCATCACCCGCCGGGTTATGGCCACGGGGCGCTTCACGGTTCCGTGCATTACTGGATTCGGCCGGTTCATCCATCCGCCTGCTGTAACTCCGGCTTGGATGGGGGGTGGAATGAATTCGGTCATGGCTATTTGAATATGCTCCCTGGTGAACCAAGGCTGTTCGAAGAAGTTCCTTAACCCGGCGTGTCTCCACCGCTTGCGGAGAATCACCTTCAATCGGGATGGCCTCCAGCCATGAAGCGGCGGCGATAAGATTGTCCATTGGATTGGAATAATGACCTGGAGGTGTCTGGACAGGCTGAGGTACGATGTTATTCTGTCGAGGCGGCTCTATCAGGCGAGGCTGAACTGACGCACCCGGCCCAGGTGCCTCCGCCCGGTTTAGCCACGGCGGTGTAACACCCCGGAAGTAACTTTCCATATTTGTAACTCCGACTCTTGCCATTTTCGGCATTGATATATGATATTCCCTCCGTGGTTGGGTTTTCTTCATGTTGCTTTTTGTCCATGTCATGCATTTTATATTATGTCATCATGTGCATCGCATTTGCATACGTGTTAGTCTCATGTTTCGAGCATTTTTCCGTTGTCCGTTTTGCAATCCGCACTCCTATCTCCCGGCGGTCCCTTTTGCGTTTTTCCGTGTGCGGTATTAAACCTTCTCGAAATGGACCGAGGTTTGTCTAGTGGCCTTGGTATAACACCGGAGACCACCGGTCAAGTTTAGTCATTTGGAGCTCGTTTGGTACTCAGCGGTTAACGCACTCTCATAAAGGCCTCTTTTAAGTTGCAGCCCAACACCCCTTCAAAACAGCCCAATAACCCATCTAAGTCACCTCCATGCTCTCCGTCGTTCGATCACGATCGTGTGGGCGAAAACTACACCTCATTTGGACTCTCCTAGCTCCCTCTATGCCTATTTAAACACCTCCCCCGAAATTCGCGGATCAATTCTACCTAACCCTAGCCTTCTTCCTCCTCCATGGCAGACCAGCGTCCGTCTTGCGCCCGGACACGTCGCCCGCCCGCCTCCCTCAGCCAATCACGCCCGCCACCTCATCGCGCAGTCTCTCTCTCTCTCCACCCTTGCCCGGCCCTCCGGCCCAGATCGGGGCCCTTGAAAGCCCGCCGGGGCCGGACGAGCCGCCGCCGCCCGTCGCCTCCGGGCCGCCCGTGGTGGCCGGCGAACCCGTCGCCTCGCCGGTCGACTCCGCCATGAGCCCGCCGGACCTCCCTTGGCGCCTTCCCCCGCCGCCGGAGCTCGCCCGGCCTCCGCTCGCCTCACCTCTCCGGCCGGCCGCCGCCCGAGCTTCGCCCAGCCGCCCAGCTCCCGGGTCACCCGCTCATTGCAGTTCCAGCGCCGACCACCTCGTCGCCCGGCGCAGCGAGCCTCGCCCGCCGCCAGCGCCACCTCGCCGCCCCACCGGCCGCCTCCGCCCGGCCACCCCGCTTCCACTCCGGCGAGAGCGCCACGCCTCGGGTTCCGTGCAACCCTAGATCGAGGGTTGACCTCAAAATTTCATCTAAGTCCCGAGCATTGTGTTATTTTGTGCAATTTTCATCCTGCTATATCTTCGCATCCGTAGATCCATTTTGCGCGTATAATATGTCAAAATGTTCGTCTCGAAGAGTAGATCATTTCATTCCATTGCATCATTTTCATTTGAGCTCATCTTGGTGCCCGAAATGCTGTTGGAAGAGTGCAATGTGCTGATAGTTTCTGATTTTTATCAGGAGTTGCACTTTTGTTATTTTTGCCATGATTAATATGTGCACCCTATGAATTTGATTCCTACATGTGTTTTGTAAAATGCCATGTCATCTTTCCAGGGGTATATGCCATGTATTTTTGTGATCTATGTGGTGACTAGCACAAGCATGCAAAGTAGGTGTCCTAATGTTGCTGATTTCAGCCCTGTTTTAGCTGATTTTGATGCCATGTTTACTTGATGATACCGAGAGATCTATGCATATTTTGAGATACTTCAGTAAGGGTGTTTTGTAAAGCATGACTTGCTCTATCCATCCATGCCTTTGTTTGCAATTATGGGATGCCATAGCTTGAGTCAATCGAGCTCTACTTTTGCTATCAAATGTTTCCTGGCAGATTGTATACATGTTATTCAATTTTGCCTAGCTTGTTGTGGTTGATCCATATATGCTATGTTAGTGTTCTTGCCATGTATGTCTTCTATGTCATGTCTTCCTGATGTATGTATGCTTAGTTTATCATTTGAGGCTCTGTAGTGAGTGCATTGAGCTTGTAAACATGCCATCTCGTTATCAGTTTTGACATGTCAAGTTCTGAATCTGTTAACAAGACTTTCAATATTGACATAGGTGTTACTATATTTTCTAGTCCTTTTGGCATGGTCAGTAAGGCTAGAAAATATAGTAACACCAAATAATAAAGAACGGCAAAAAGGTCTACAGCGGAGGCTGGCAGGCGGCGGAAGGCAGCGGCGCAATGCGGTGACGGCGGGCGAGCGGCGGCAGCGCCAGCCGGCGTGGCGAGCATCGGCGGCGGCACCAGCTGGCAAGCGGCGTGCGACCGCGGCGAGCGTGACGTTCAGCGGCAACGGCGAAGGCTAAGCGGAAGCATAGCGAAGGCAGTGGCGACTGTGAGGCGTGCTGGGCGAAAGAGGAGGAAAGCAGGAAAAACTTGATCAGAAAAGAAGCATATGATGAAGCCAGGACTCACACACTACAAGAGGATCTCGTCCGAGATCTGGGACTGAAAGAACTCCGGATATTCAGAGCGGAGGTGATCCTCGCGCTCCCGGTAGCTTCTCGGTCGAATCGTGTGACCACTTCACTTTCAGGAATTTGATTGACTTTTGCGAGTCTTGCGCTCGGTTTCTTCAAGAATAGCAGCAGGGTGCTCATGATAAGAGAGATCTTCTTGAAGGTCAATCTCTTCGAAGTTGATAGTGCGTTCAGGAGTCTTGAAGCACTTGCGAAGCTGTGACACGTGAAACACATCGTGCACGTTTGCAAAGTTGGATGGAAGCTCAAGTTGATAGGCGAGATCGCCTCTTTTCCCAATGATCTTGAAAGGACCCACGTATCTAGGGGCAAGCTTCCCTTTGATACCGAAGCGACGAGTACCTTTCATTGGAGAGACGCGAGGATAGACATGGTCTCCGATTTCAAAAGCCACATCACGGTGCTTATCATCATAATAGCTCTTACGGCGCGATTAAGCAGCTTTGAGATTCTCACGAATGACTTGGCACATTTCTTACCTTACGTGATCAAGTCATTGCCAAGAAGTTAAGCGTTCACTGTCTCGAGACCAATTGAGAGGAGTACGGCACTTTACGCCATAGAGAATTTGAATGGGGCCTTGCCGAACTCGCTTGGAAGCTGTTGTTGTAAGAGAACTTCGGCATATGGAAGACAATCTTCCCACTTCATACCGAAGGAAATGACACAAGCCACGAGCATATCTTCAAGGATTTGATTAACTCGCTCAACTTGGCCACTTGTTTGAGGATGGAAAGCTGTGCTTGAAACGAATGTTGGTGCCCATGGCCTTCGAAAAGAATCCCAAAACTTGGAGGTAAAGATGCTGCCACGGTGCGAAGATATCACTTGAGGAATGCCGTGCAAGGAGACAATGCGGAGGTGTATAGCTCGCCAACCGAGCTGCTGTGATGGATTCTTTGATAGGAAGAAAATGAGCCACTTTAGTAAGCTTGTCAATGACAACGAAGATAGCATCATTTCCACGCTTGGACTTTGGAAAGCCGATCCACGAAGTCCATTTCAATGTGATCAAACTTCCATTCAGGAATAGCAAGAGGTTGAAGGAGACCAGCTGGTCTTTGGTGTTCTGCTTTCACTCTTCTGCAGACATCACACTCATTCACGAATTGAGCAATTTCTCGCTTCATTCGAGTCCACCAATATGACTGCTTGAGGTCATGGTACATCTTCGTACTTCGGGATGAATGGATAGAAGCGAATTGTGAGCCTCGTTCATAATGACTTTTCGTAGATCACCCTTAGGAACCACAATCCGGTCCTCAAAGACAGAGTGTCTTTGTCATCAGCGCGAAGCACTTGTACTTGAAATGCCCTTGTCGATACCACGTTTCACCTTTTCACCATGGTATCCAAAAGTTGAGCCTCACGAATCTGATCTTCCAAAGTAGGAGAGACTATGAGGTTGGCAAGAAAACCTTGAGGAACAACTTGAAGATTCAGCTTGCGGAAAGATTCACGAGAGATCCGGCTGAAAGGGCTTGAGGATTAGACTGTTGCGATAGCTTTCCTGCTCAAAGCATACTGCAATGACATTGGCTTTGCCGGAGTATACTCAATACTTGGGTTGTACTCTTGAATCATTTCGACCCATCGAGTCTGCCTGAGGTTGAGGTTGGGCTGAGTGAAGATGTACTTGAGACTCTTGTGATCGGTGAAAATGTCCACTTTCCTTCCCAACAAGAGATGTCTCCACGTAATCAAAGCATGGACAACTGCCGCCAACTCAAGATCGTGAGTGGGGTAGTTCTTCTCGTTGGGCTTCAACTGGCGAGAGGTATAAGCCACAACTCTCTTCTCTTGCATTAACACAGCACCGAGACCTTGAAGAGAAGCATCACAGAAAACTTCATATGGCTTGGATTCATCAGGAGGAGTCAGAACAGGAGCTGTGACGAGTTTCTCTTTGAGGGTATTGAAAGCAACGTCACACTCGGGAGACCAGACATACTTCACCTGCTTCTGGAGAAGGTTGGAAAGAGGCTTTGCAATCTTGGAGAAGTTCTCAACGAATCTTCGGCAATAGCTTGCAAGACCAAGAAAGCTGCGGAGCTGCTTGACATTCTGAGGAGGTTCCCAATTCACAATTGCGGACACCTTCTCGGGATCAACAGCGATGCCCTTGGCGGAGATGATATGACCAAGATAAAGCACTTCATCAAGCCAAAATTCACATTTGGAGAACTTAGCATAGAATTGGTACTCTCTGAGCTTGTCTAGCACCAATCGCAAATGTTTGGCATGATCCTTCTTATTCTTGGAGAAGACCAAAATATCATCAAGATAGACCAAGACGAATTCATTGGTGTAGGGGTTGAATATGAAGTTCATCATCCGAGAGAAAGTCGGAGGAGCATTGACGAGGCGAAAGACATGACAAGTATATTCATAAGAACCAAAGCTTGTTCTGAATGCTGTCTTGGGAATATCTTGTTCACGAATGCGAATCTGATGATACCCCATACGAAGGTCAAGCTTAGAGAACACTGTAGCACCTTTGAGTTGCTCGAAAAGCTCATTGATGTTGGGAAGTGAACACGGTGTTGGAGTTATGTCTGACGTAAGTAGTTCAGGATCACTTCTTGATCACTACTAGTTTCACGACCGTGCTTTGCTTCTCTCCTCGCTCTCTTTTGCGAAGTAGCCACCATATAAGCTAGTCGCTTGCTGCAGCTCCACTTTACTACTCTGTCCTTCCTATAAGCTTAAATAGTCTTGATCTCGCGGGTGTGAGATTGCTGAGTCCCGTGACTCACAGATACTTCAAACACAGTTGCGAGGTTCCGATGAGGCGGTGCAGGTGTTTCCACGAGCTCAAGTGGGAGTTCGACGAGGCGTGGTCGTTACTATGTGTCGCTTCGGATGATCGAGAGTGGTGCCCGATTGGGACGATTCGGGATCTGTGTTAGCATTTGGGGTATCTTCTTTTATTTTGGTTCCGTAGTCGGACCTTGAGTGTACTCAATGATGGATGTTTATTTATGTCTTGTGTGAAGTGGCATTTCGTAAGCCAACTATGTACCTCTTTCCTTAATTATTACATGGGTTGTGTGAAGATTACCTCACTTGCGACATTGCTTTCAATGCGGTTATGCCTCTAAGTCGTGCCTCGACACGTGGGAGATATAGCCGCATCGGGGGCGTTACAGGCGGGTTACTAGTCCCTGCTCCTAGGGTATTAAAGAGGTTCCTGGCATCGAAAACCGTTGGTAGGCGAGACCGATGCTTCCTTTTCAAGACTTCATGCGACACGTTCTGGTCCAGCATAAGCCTATAGGCATGCGCATCCAAAGCGGCCCGCTCTGCGGCCATCCTGTTGTTCTCAACTGCTAGGTCGGCCTTGGCCTGAGTGATCTGTTCCCTCACTTTTGCAATTTCCGCGTTGTGGGCGTCCCGATCCACCGGGTTAGCCTCTGCCATAAGCACAACCAACGCATCAAACAGATCAGATAAAACTTGAGCCGGCGGGCGCACAGAGCCTCCTGCCCCGGCCGCTGCCGCCGCCGCTGATCCGGAGAACATTGCTGCTGCAGTCGAAGAGTGGATCGCCGCCTGCGTACCGGCTATGAATATTCCAACCCGGTTGGGTAGATCAGAGGGGTCCGGAATACTGTCACCATCGGAGCAGCCCCCAATACGGCCGTCTTGCAGTTGATCTGATGATTCGGTTTCTCGGTTGAGCACTCGTCGCGGAATAAGCGACAGATCTCGCTACGGATGCCGATCCATCTTCATATTCTCCTCCGTGGATGACTCCCACGAAGGCACGCTTCACGGCGGTTTAACTGGGCAGATCTGCGCCGCTGAGCCGTTTCGGCGAGGTCGGTGCAGATGTCCGGCTCAGGGCCCGGTTCACCGATCTTGCCAATGAAGACGTGTATGCCACCAAAGGGGACCCGGTACCCGTACTCAATCGAGCCGACCTCGGGGCCCCAGCCTGAATCATCGATGTAGAGCTTGCCGCGACGACTCTTGGTCATCCGGCCCACAGCCTAACCCTTGAGTCCTTCGAAGTTGCCCTCCAAGAACTTGAAACCATCGTGTGATAGCCCCACAGTGGGCACCAACTGTCATGGTTTTGTCACGGCAGATGTCCTCATGAAAGGACTTAGTCATGGAGCCATCTCTACGGGTTAGCTTGAAGGGGTTAAAGTGGACACAAGGACGCAAGAGAGTTTATACTAGTTCGGCCCCTTCGATGAAGGTAGAAGCCTACGTCTAGTTGTGATGGAATTGATGGGGGTTTCGATGACTAGGGAGCAAACAAGCTTCGCCTAAGTCTCGAGTTGTTGTCTGTTGTCCTCGAACCGCCGCCGGGTCGTCCCCTTATATACATGGGTGACGCGCGTCGGTTTGCAGAGTCCCGAGACCGGCTCATAGATATGTCCGGTTCGGTCTCTAGTATTTCTAACTTACAACACAAGTTACTTACTAATGCCGGTTCACGGCTACAAGCCTTAAACCGGTTCTGGGCCTTGGGCCCTTATAGAATATCCTCACGGGCTTCAAGCATAATTGACTACTGATGAAGTTAACCCGGCCTGTCCTGGCCGGTTTACGCCTAGTAGTAATATCCCCAATACCAGGCGACCGATGAGGGTGCATCCTTTTTGTCCCGACGAGGGGTTTAGTGGAGACGAGTGGCTCCCAAGAGGCTGCCTGAGTTTTCCAGGCGCTTTCCATTGTGCTGTACTTATGTACTATGGTTGCCAAGTCAACAAAGTATGATACATAATGGCGATTGATTGCATTGAGGATTCCCTCGTTCGTTCAATTTTGCAAAATAATGAGATTGCGTCTTCATCGCGGCAGTCTTTGATCCTGTCCTTGACAAGGAGGAATCTGGCCCAAAATTGATGGACCGTTTCTCGGGACTGCTGTCTGATGTGGGTAAGATCGCTTATATCTGGGTGGGTGGGTTTTTTTACGTCCGAACCCTGACCAATCTGGGATCCGGAGCTTGAGAAACTTCCGAGCTTAACAGTTCGGGCTTTGGGATATCAACCAGCTTTTCTGGCCCACGGTCCGATCCTAAGTTCGGAGCACAGGGCAAGTCTTCTCGCGGGTGAGTATCCGGCTCTGTGAGCTCGGAGATCCGAACATAGTTCATCCTCAACATGGGGGAAGAGTTATCGCACTGCTCCTCCAATACCGCTATGTGATGTGTGATCGGTGGAGATTCAATTTCTCTCTGATCGGGTTTAAGCCCATTCCGATCGTAGTCCGTAGCGACTCCCAAGGCGGCGACGCGATCCAGGAGTTCATTTAAAGACGACAACTCCATCGGATCCATCTGTTCAAAGTATTCTGAGCTGACGCGAAGGCGATTTTTGATGACATAGGAAGTCATCGTCAGCCTGACGGCCGAACGAGCGACCATGGTGAAGCCGCCCAACCGGAGGGTCTGGCCTGAGGCCAAGGCGCCCCCGGAGGGTCTGGCCTGAGGCCAAGGCGCCACCGGAGGTGATGCTGTCCTTGATAACAAGGCGAGCCATCAAGCCTATCTTCGACGTCACAGTGGAACTCTCAATGAAAGCACCAATGTCGGTGTCAAAACCGGCGGATCTCGGGTAGGGGGTCCCGAACTGTGCGTCTAAGGCTAATGGTAACAAGAGGCGGGGGACACAATGTTTACCCAGGTTCGGGCACTCTATATGGAGGTAATACCCTACTTCCTGCTTGATTGATCTTGATGAATATGAGTATTACAAGAGTTGATCTACCATGAGATCGTAATGGCTAAACCCTAGAAGTCTAGCCTATGAGGATATGACTGTTACGACTTAAACCTTAGAATTCTAAACCCTCCGGTTTATATAGACACCGGGGGACAGGGTTGTACAAGGTTGGTTACAGAGAAAGGAATCTACACATCAAATCGCCAGGCTTGCCTTCCACGCCAAGGAGAGTCCCAATACTAGAAAAAGGGCTATAGATGGGATTGACACTAATTGCGCACCAGACAAGCGGTGCGCCATTAGTATATACTAATGGCGCACCACCTTCTGATACGCCATTAGAGTTGAAACTACTAATGGTGCACCTGCCTAGATGCGCCATTAGTATCAATTTTTTTTTGAACTAGTGCGCTTTGTCCAAACATACTTGATGGCGCATCCGGACTCGATCGCCATTACTAGTTGTAACTTGTAATGGCGCACTGTCGAAAAGTGCGCCACTAATGTTGTTTTTTATTATATTTTTTTATTCCTTTTTTGCAAAACTACTAATGGCGCACTGTTCCACCGTGCGCCATTACTAGTTTAAACTAGTAATGGCGCCTTTGTGGAACAATCGCCATTAGTATATTTTTTTTGCAAAACTACTAATGGCGCACCACCGGAAGGTGCGCCATTAGTAACCTGGATTACTAATGGCGCATTTAGAGTTGGTGCGCCATTAGTAAGTGGGCAGCAACAATATATTTTGGACAGCCTCTCCTACCCACACTCACTTTCTCCCCACTTCATTCCCTCCACCTCCTCCTTGTCTCGGGTGCCTCCTCTTTTTCACCTCATTTCCACCATAGATTCATTCAAATTAAGTGGTTAAATTACTTTGTTTTGATAGGTAAGTAAGGGGGGAAGCTATATTTATGTTGTTCTCCCTACAACAATGTGCACATGCACTTTTTATGGCCTAGCTAGATCTATGTATGTTCGTGGTGTTGCATATATTTGTGGTGTTGCATATGTGTTTGTGTTTGGAGGTGTACCGGTATTTGAAATGCGATAGTTGCCAATATTTTGCGGAATGTTGATTCATTTCCGTTTAAGCGAAATTTTGGCATTAAGCATTCTTTTGGTCCTATTTTTAGGAAAGTCATGCCAAATTTTTCTTGGTTCTAAAATATCGTTTTGCTCTACCCTTGACGACCATAGTCCGCACGATGACCGAAGGCATCGTGAATAGGTTTTTGAGGTCCGAAGGCGAGATGCTTCAAAAGAGCGAGGCGGAGATAAGATGTCCGTGTCGAAGATGCAAGCTGAAGAGCCTTATTGCGGACCCGGATTCCGGGCAGGTGCGGGACCACCTGCTCTTGCGTGGTTTCATGGATGGCTATCGGTGGCAAGGTGATGAAGATGACTACGAAGTCGTCCATGGGGGCGGGTAAGAAATGAGGAAGGGCAGCAAGACAACCACCGCGGCTCGGGCGGGCAAGAAGACGAAGAATCCCGGTGATGATCACGACGGTGATGTTGTACACAGTCATCATGTAGAAGATGCGAGGACATGATGATGAGGAAGATGCGGAGCAGGCGACGGGCATGATCATGAAGATGATGATGCGGCGGAGCGACGACGCTGGACCAACGATGGGCTGGGTGCAAGACCCTCATATTCAAGAGCTGCTTCTCAAGCAGACGGATAACGCAAGAGCTGCCGCCCGAGAGAAAGCCAAGATGGATCTGGAGATGAAGGTAAAACACAAAATGACCGACGCATGCTTCGACGAGAACATGTCATTCTGGCACGAACGTCTTCCCAAGGGGAACAAGTGCCCGACCAGTTTGGAGGAGGCGAAGAAAATCGTGTGTCCTCTAGATTTACCGCACGTGAAATACCATGTGTGCATGAACAATTACATCATTTATCGGGACGAGCACGCGGAGTCTACCATATGTCCGGTGTGCGTCGTCACTCGATACAAGAAGAGGAAGAAAGCTCCTCGAAAAGTGGTGTGGTACTTTCCGATCACTCCTCGTCTGCAGCGATATTTCGCGGACCCTAAGGTAGCAAAGCTCCTGCGTTGGCACGCGGATAGGGAGGAGAAGAAGCGAAAAGATGACGCAAATGATCCGGAGATAGATAAAAAAGACAAGATGCTGAGTCACCCTAAGGATGCGAGCCAGTGGCAAGCGTTGAACTTCGAAGACCTAGAATTTGGGAACGATCCAAGGAACATCGTCTTGGGCGCGAGCACCGATGGAGTCAATCCGTTTGGCAGCGGAGAAGCACACATAGCACCTGGCCTGTGTTTGTGTGGATGTACAACCTTCCCCTGGTTGTGCATGAAGAGGAAGTACATTCACATGAGTATGCTAATTGAAGGACCAAAACAACCAGGAACGACATCAATCATATCCGGGGCTGCTGAAAGAGGAGCTTGACACGATGTGGAAAACGCCAGCCAATCGTGGGGCGCCGCAGAAAGAATATTTCCCTATGAGAGTCGCACGCTCACGACGGTGCACGACTATCTCGATTCACGGATATCTCGCAGGGGCAGGTAGTCCACGGATTTTCGGATGCGTAAGGTGCATGGATGACACAACGTATCGCCAGCTAGATAGAGATCCGGGTCTTGAAAACCGTGTTCACGGGACATCGAAGGTGGCTTCGCGACGATGACCCGTGGAGAAATGCAAGGATCTGTTCGATGGTGAAACCGAACCCAAAACGCCTGTACGAGGCGGCGAGGAAATAGACAAGCTGTTGAAAAATTGGAAAGACTGCCCACGGCCGAAAGAAGCAAAAGGCACGAGAGCCGAAAGAAGCGAAAGGCGCGAGCAGCTGCTGAAGGTATGGAAAACGAGGTCTGTTTTCTAGGACTTGCCGTCTTGGAAGATCCACCGTGTGCCTCACAGCCTTGATGTCATGCATATCACGAAGAGCGTGTGCGAGTCTGCTTGGTACCCTGCTCAACATGCCGAGAGGACCAAAGATGGGCGAAAGCAAGGGCAGACTTGAAATCAATGGGCATCGGGCAGGAGCTTCACGCTAATGATGATGATGATGATGATGATGATGAGGCGAAGCAGGACACGATGAAAGTCGTCGCCAAAGGCAAAAGGCCAAGAAGACCGGAAATGACTACCCTCCCGCGTGCTTCACTCTAAGTCGAGGAGATCGAGCAGTTTTCACCTGCCTCCTAGGAGTAAAACTTCCTTACGATTCTGCTGGGAAGATAAGCGGATACCTAGACCCAGTGAAGCGAAGTTCAGTGGGATGAAGTCTCACGACGGTCACGCGTCTGATGACGTAGATACTTCCAGTTGCAATCCGTGGGATCATGGACGCGCACGTCCGTGAAACGCTATTTGGCCTATGCAACTTTTTCGACGTCATCTCTCGGAAGTCGATTGGCGTGAGGCAACTCAGAAGGCTACAGGAAGAGATCGTGGTGATACTATGCGAGCTTGAGATGTACTTCCCGCCCGCATTCTTTGACGTTATGGTGCATTTGCTGGTCCATATAGTGGATGATATCATCCAACTCGGGCCGACGTTCCTGCACAGCATGACGCCGTTCGAAAGGATGAATGGTGTCACCAAAGGATACGTTCGCAACATGTAACGTCCAGAGGGAAGTATAGCCAGGGGCTTTCTGACCGAAGAGTGCATCTCCTACTGCACGAATTATCTAGGCATTGAGAACCCCGTTGGTCTGCCCGTCAATAGGCACCTCGGCAGGCTCGCTGGATGGGGTCACCGTGAGGGTCGCCGCGAAATGCATGTCGACTTAGAGGGTCGACTCGCCAACTTTGAAAGAGCAAACCTAGTCGCGCTACAACACATAGACGTGGTCGATCCTTGGGTGGTAGAGCACAAAACCTTTATTAAGAAGGCGTACAATGACCGAGGCCAGCAGAGGGCGGACGAAGATATAATCAAAGAGCACAACTCATGTTTCACGCGTTGGTTCAAGCGAAGCTTACGTCAGTACCCTTTACATGAGGATTCTTCCGCGGAAGAACAACTCATATTCGCCTTATCACAGGCGCCGAGCACAACCTGATGACCTATGAGGCGTCACGATATCAACGACTACACATTCTACACGAGGCCAAGGACATGAAGAGCGATGGTTATCGAACTCCGGGTAACGATGGAATCCTACACGGTAATGACAAGGACAAATACTACGGAAGGATGGAGGAGATCCGGGAGCTGAGCTACGCTGGAGAGAAGGTCCCATGTTCCGTGTCGATGGGCGAAGAGCTTCCTAAAAGAAGACCGGTATTTCACCACCATGGTTATACCCGAAGCCAAATCCAAGACCATGGGTGCAAGCGTCACCGCAAAAATGAGCCATGGGTTACGGCTTCCCAAGTTGACCAATGCTTCTTCATTACCGACCCGTCAAAGCCCAATCGTGTTGTCGTGAGGAGAGGCAAAGGAAGATCATCGAAATGGATGGAGTAGCCAATGAGCAAGACTTGACAAATCGGCGACCGAGGATCGAACATGACGACGATGATGAAGTAGCAGCATACACCACAAGAAGAAGCAGGACCACCCTACCTAAAGGCGTCCGTTCCACGGAAGAACTCCATTTGCGAAAAAGAAGGGCAAGAAGATTGTGAACAGATAGCTAGCTAAGATCGATTGTATTTAAATCGTAGCCTTCATTTCTCGATTGTATTTCATAGGCACTTTTTGAACTATCATGAATATTTTTAAATTTCATGGACACTCGATCTCGATCCCCCTCCATCTCGACCGCTATCCCACCTCGCTAGATCCGTTCCCCCTCGCCGCCGAGCACCCCCCGGTCCACCGGCCGCCGCCCGCCCCCCCGCACCTCGATTCCCTACTCAACCGCCGCCGCCGACCCCGCACCCTCCCTACTCAACCGCCACCGCCGCCCCGCACCCCGCACCTCCCGCTCCACCGGCATTACTGTTTGATGATATTTTAAAAAATTATTACTGTCTTATAAAAAATATTACTGTTATGATTTAAACAAGTTTGAACATATTTAAACACAAATAAGTATCAAACAGCATTTTAAATGCATAAAAAATTGTGGAGTCAGGGAATCGAACCCAGACCTCCTAGTGTGAGAACTGGCTGTGACCAAATGAGCTAGTAGAGGAACTTGATGTGGATCAGGCCGGTGGAAGATAACTGTTGGCTCGAGCAGAAATCAAAATAAAAATACTAATGGCGCACCAGGGTGAGGTGCGCCATTAGTATGGATGTACTTATGGCACACGGAGGTGTGGTGCGCCATTAGTATTGTGCCGCCCCATCCATATTTCCTCCCCGGCCCAAACCTATCCCCTCTCTCTCTCCCTCGCCCTCGCCCTCGATCCCCTTCCCCTCTCCTCTCCCGACGCCGCTGCCCTACCGCCTCGGCGCCGCCCACGCCGCCTCGGCGCCGCCCAGCGCCGCCTCGGCGCCTCGGCGCCCGACGCCTCGCCTCGCCTCGGCGCCTCCCACGCCCTCGGCGCTTTGGCGCCTCACCTGGTGAGTTCCCTTTCATCAAGGAGGAGAAGGTGCTGCTGCTGGGATCCTTCTTGTACCTCCCGTCTCCATCTAGCTGACCCTCATGTCGTCTCTGCTCTGCAGGTAGAGCGCAGGCGAGCGACCAAGGCGAGGATGACGCCGGAGAGGAGGGCCACGTCGCCTCGACTCTGACTGGTGGTGCTTCAGCCTCGGCTCAGCAAACATAGGTGAGTCCCCACCCCTTCTATTCTTCCTCCTCTCTGGTGCAGGCTGGGTCAAATGCAATGGCAAATAAGTATCAATCTTTCTCAACTTCAAAATTTGTTTGTGGCACCAAGGTTCAGCAGACATCAAATCGAACATTTTTTAGCCTAGTTATTCTTGTATGTACAGTGGCAAGATACATCCTCATTCTATTCTAGCAGCAAGTTTTCTAAATCAAACAAATCTTTTTTTTTCTTTCAAGATACATACATACATACATACATGCTCATGAGTGAGCAGCGAGTTCTTCAAGATACGGATTTTTAAATCATGAGCGAGCAGGGACTTTCTCAAGATGCTCATGTATATATCAAATAAAAGGTCCAGAATTTCCTAGTCTCCTATCCTTCTCTTCTTCCTCCCTACTCTTCTTTGTTTGCAATGCCCAAAGTATTAATCTGCCTCCCTTCTTACCAAGGACCAAAAATTGTTTATGGTAGCAGCAGGAGATCAAATCAATGTTCTGCATCCCGTCGGTTCTTTCCGTTTGTGTTTTGACTGTTACGTATAGTTTCAGCAGTTAGCCATTGCGATTAAGGAATATACTTTGAGAAGAACAAACACCAGTTATAAAAATTGTTTCATTGCGCCGTCAATGACGGGTGAGATGGCAGCACCCATGGAGTTCATTTGGTTCAGTTTCTATAGTGCAGTTAAGAGTATTAGTGCTTACCGTTATTGAGTAAAAAAGGGAAAGACAAGCAATGTGAAAGAATCAGATTACGTGTGGTAGAGAGAAGTTCCTTCATTTTTTTTCTAAGTGCACTGCAGTAATTGTTCCTTTGTGCACCATAAGTAAAACTAGCTAATTTTATGAAAATGTATCATGTCACTGTCCGTGACTCTCTCTTTTTAAGTCCACATTCTGTTGGTGGCTCGGTTAACTCCTAGGGTTTTAGCAATTATGTATAAAAAAACATTGAAAAGCCCGGCGGAATTAACTTTGGATTTTCTGCATTTAAATAAAAAACCCATAAAGAGTACAGTTCATTATTGAATAAAATGAAATGGCAGTTTATTTAGAAATTTGGAGCAGTTGTTCTATGGTTTTTTTAGCACAAAAAGTCTGATTATATAAGCAATTGTTAGCTTTTAGATGTTGTGGTGGTTCACTTGGGGGTATGTGTAGCAGTTAGCAAAAACAGAGGACTAAAGTGCTCTGTTTTGGCAAACCAGTGCATGCATACCTTTTTTCTTCTTCATTTTTTTTCACTGACGACGAATGCTGGCAACTCGACAGCAGCTAGCTAGCAGGTGTTCCTTTACAAGCATAGTAGAGCATAGTATGGATTCTAATGTTCAACTCTGACTAAACAGGTTCTGCAAACGGTCTTTTACTGCACTTGACTGAAGAAGTAGGTGTCTGCTATATCCTGCACTTGAGGTGAGTTGTGTTCTCAGGATTACATTGCAATGGGCACTCTTCTTGTAAACACAAATTCAGATTTATATACTATATGCTGGCATGACTGTTTTTATTAGGCAGGACAATGCAGTAGTTGATGTATCTTGGGTTTATTATAAAGTTGCTTGGGTTTAATATTACCCAGCATGATGATGTATCAATGTAGCGTTAGCATATGATCCAAGTGCTAGTACTGCTAGTAAATAGCTAATACAGTTAATGAAGAAGAAAAAAAAACTGCTAGTACAGTTAATGAAGAAGAAAAAAAACTGCTACTACTGCTAGTAAATAGCATCGACTGAATGTCTTTTATATATGGCCAATACAGTCGATGGACAATACAGTTATTGAATAAGAAAAAAACTGCTAGTACTGCTAGTAAATAGCATCGACTGAATGTCTTTTATATATGGTACTGCTAGTAAATAGCTTCTTCTATATACTAATTTGCATCAAAGTGTAGAACAAAGGATCGGTGAATAACTAACGGTGGGTAATTAACCTAACTATTCATTTTCCTTAGGTTAATATTAAAATGTCCAGTGTATATATATTTGAAAATGATTGCTGCTAGATGTTAATTTGCTGGTACTAGCTAGAATTTGGCCTTTGAAAAGCAAAAGCAAAAGCTAATTAACTGCTGGGTAATAGCACTGGTACTAGGTAGCTAAAATATGTGTTCAAACACCGAGAGCGAAACACTTACTACATACATATGCTCAAGAAACACTTACTAACCAGAAAAGGTTTTGACTTGAAATGTTAATAGCACGAGAGAGCACCACAAGTTAAACACCTCAATCTGTTAGTATTTGTCTGCATTTTCTCACATTCTTCTTGTATCTGATCCAAGATTGCTTGTAGTGGTTTGTCCAAAATGTTGAATGATACTGCTTGGAGATGCATATATTGTTTCACCTCTTCACATGCCAATGTATTTTCCATGTTGTGATGGAGGCCTTTTTGCCTTGTCCACCCGAGAGGCCCTTGAGTTTGCTGGAATGTCGATTAACTTCCGTTCCGGCAAATTCGGTACTCCATATGTCCTATTTTCAGCGAAGGTCATGCTGAAATTTTCCGTGAATTTTAGCATGACTTTGCTAAAAATAGGACATATGGGGTACTTGTGACTAATGCATGGGCCGGGGTACTTGTGACTAATGATGAAAGCTTAGGCTTTTAGGGTGCCTCGGCGTCGAAAAACCCTCAATGATAAAAGCTTAGCTTTTAGGATGCCTCGGTGTCGACAAACCCTAAATGATGAGACCATGATCTTGTTCCTTGACAATAACCAACTTTTGACCAAATTTTGTTCCTATTTAGAGAAAACATGGCCAACAACGATGAGGCCGGGGTTGAGGCGGCAAGGCATTCTGGAGCTGTCCCAGGAGATGGAGGAACAACCTCACTTGTATGAGGACGCCGCCTTCCCCACCGATCCTGAGACCACTGATGGTACCGCCGAGGATGACCCCACTGATGCCACCACTGATGGTGCCGCCGAGGATGCCACCACTGATGATGGCAGCGCGCGCGACGGATGGCAGCCAACCAAGAGGCAACGGAAGGACGGCGCCCGACCGTGCTCCGCACCCTCAAGGAGGAAGTTATCAAGTGGACTCCGGCGGAATCCAACGGCGCCCGAACGAATAGTCAAGGGTACTCGCTTCAGCTCGGGTGCATTCTCCGAGCACCGTCTCGATCAACACCGAGAACACGAGGCATCCCGACCGAGGGAATTTGCGCAACCTCCTCTTCATGAATCTGCACGAACGATACAAGTTCCCGCTGAATTTGAAAACACAAGCCTCAAAGGGAATAAAGTGAACAATGCTGCCCTCACGAAGATGAGCAAGGCCCTGTCTACTTGGAAAAGCAATGTGAAGAGAATGATCGAGAAAGGTGAGAGTTATGAGAAGATCAAGGAGAAAAATCCTTCGATTACGAAGATGACTACAACGACTTCAAGATCAATTGCTCGAGCACCGCAAACTCCCAATCAAGTCGATGGGGAAAGAAATGCGGAGCTGAACTTAGGGAACACACACTCGGTCCCGGCGGTTCTGAGTGGCGGAGCCTATATGGGACAAGGAGGAGGCGGACCGTGCGAGCAAGGCCTACCGCCCTCTTCGATAAATCTGGTGACAAGCAGACCAGGAACTTTGTCGGGCCCGGTACAAGAAGGACCCAAAAACAAAGGAGCTTACCACGGATCCGAAGACCAGGGCGCTTGAGCTTGTTCTGGTAAGGAATACACCCCCGCGTAATTAGCTTATGGTTGCATTCTAATTAATGAAGCCAAATTTCTAAATGGTTCACATTCCTTCCGCAGGCGATCGAAAGCGATGGCGCTGGGTCGACTAATAGCAACCCTTGGGACACCACTCTAAATAGGGCGTTGAATGTAATGAAGAACAAGGATAAGCTCAGTAAGCCGACGTCAGCTGGTCGTGTGGCCGGCAAAGGCTTGTCGACAAAATGGTCGTCATACTATAACAATGGTGGGCGAAAGGAGAAAAAGACCAGCTCGGAAAGCGGTAGCGAGGTTCAAGAACTCAAGGCACAGGTGGCGCGAATTCCGGAGATTGTCCAAGAGCAAGTGCAACAACAACTCGGAGTGACGATCACCGCCATTGTGCCTACCTTGATCGAGGGTTAAGTCGTGGATTGCGGGCGCCAGCAGGGCCGCCCGATTCCTAGCTTCACTGCCAAAGAACTCGCAGAATGCGATGGCGGGCCATTGGTGTCTCCAACGGAGGCAGCATTGGTGTCTCCGACGCCGGCACGGGAGCTTAATGCACCCGGGTTTACGCCGCCGGCACCTCTGCAGCAAGCGGCCCCTCCGTCAACTGCACGCCCGCCGTTGGCGGTGCCTCGACATTAGCCGAGCCTGACGCCATCATCACGGTAACAAATTAAGCCTGTCTCGGCCGAGGACTTCATCTCCTTGCCTTTGACTGGGCATCCCTGACGCCCTACATGTTTTCGCAGGGCGCCGCCGACGTTCCGTGCACTCTCTTGGACTTCGTGAACAACGAGTTGGTTGATGTCGCCAAGGGAAAAATCGTTCAACCGGGCAACCCCTTGTTCCACAGTACCCAGATGCCACCCAACTTGTTTAGGGTTCAACTGGTTCGGGTGTTGCCAGGCTGCGACGAGTTGTTACCTCCGATTCGACCCGTCGGGGCCGACGATGATGACGTGATGACCCTCAGCACCTGCCTGAGCTGGCCCCTGCTTTGGCCGAAGAGCCAGATTCGTTTGGGGGCGGGGGACACCACCCCAAAGACAACACCGCCAGTCGTGCCGGCGCCAAGTCGGCCCCATGGCAAGACCGCCGCAACGGTGCCTGACATCCCTATGCCACTGGATCCAAACATGCATATGGCACAGGATCAGAACGACGACGACGACGATACATTTGGCAACGTCGATCAGTACTTTGCCGATCATGGGTACGATGGCGACTTCATGGGGCCTCCTTCTCAAGAACCCAACCCAACAAAAGACATGCGCGATCTAGCTGGTACCACGGAGAAGCCAAGTTGCAACAGGCGTCGTCTGCCGTCCAGCTCTCAGGAAACGCCTCCAGCTGCCGACTTCACCGAGCCTCAGATAGGCGAGGTGCGAAATATTATCAGCCCCAACACACTCAAGAAGGCGGTCTGTGAGCAGAACTCGGTCCCATTACAGGAGAAGAAGAAGGCACGCAAAAGAAAGACTAACAAGGGTGCGAGCCAGCTGGCACCGAGTACGATCCGTGCTCAGGACGGGCCACCTTCACCTAAGGATATCTCGAGGAGGGTGCATGTGGCGGGTAGGGCGATGCTACCGACAAATATGCTCAATGCTGCAACCGGTGCTATCACGAGTCTGCATGACAGTGTTCTTTCTTTGGAGAAGCGGCGTCTCGAGAGAAGGATGTGGCATACCGGTTTCGCGGCCAAGGTGCGGAGGGCAAGGGCTTTGTGGATAACTCCATCGGGCGTACGATCGTCCTGCGGTTTGATGACATCCACGCTATGTTGAACCTTCATCTGCTGCACTACACCTTCGTTCAGCTATTTTCGCTGAGTATGGAGATGCGGATCATTCGCGACAAGACCCCGGACATCGTGATAGTCGACCCCTTCTACATGCGTGCCAAGATCTTGGGCAGCGCTGGGGACCGGCAAGTTGCGAGTTCTTACCTCGAAGGCATCATTCTGGCAAACCAAGATAAGGATAACTTCCTCGTGCCTTAC
Organism: Aegilops longissima; assembly: GCA_021605205.1. Classification (NCBI taxonomy): domain Eukaryota; kingdom Viridiplantae; phylum Streptophyta; class Magnoliopsida; order Poales; family Poaceae; genus Aegilops; species Aegilops longissima. The sequence goes on along the minus strand of CM038681.1, from coordinate 596,216,262 downwards.
TTTCCGAGTAAGTCCTCCCTCAACCGCCCGTAACATATGAATTCTTAGATTTGATCGTTTTCTTTTAACATTCCGTGTTTTCTGCGGTGACACACATTGCACGCTCATCCTCCTAAGCCCCAAATATTCCATGGCCACGTATTTCGACCGGACCGTCGATCGAGCGTAGACTACACAAATGTCAAGAAGGTTCTTGATGATGTTCTCCCTGCTCACGCCAAATCTGGAGGCACCTTCACCAGGCCTATTCGTAAATCACGGCAAGCACGTGTTCTCCCACAATCTGACGTTACTCTGCGTCAAGCAAGCCGCTTTGGCGGTCGAAGGGTGCCTACTCGCCATCCATCACATGCGGGCGATCGTGCGGGACCATCATCAACTTCGCTACCGAGTAAACTCAAAGATTGGGCGGCAAGCGTGTCGGCAATCCAGGGCGCGAACATCGACAAGAATTCTTTCGCATCCAATGGAGTTTGCGGAAATCATCCATCAAGATGTCGCCGTCGCTCGGGGCAGTTCTACCTCGAAATCAACCGCCAACAGTGACATTGACACAATGCTACAAATGCAGGCTGACAACGCCCGTTATTTCATGACTCCCACGATGAGCGGCGGCTTCATCCACGCTCCGGTCCCTTGAGTCGAGTCGAAAGCGGTGATGCTGTGTCTAGTTCTCAAACATCGATTGGCTCATGTTTTAATTAAACTTTAATGAACTTGTAGTATGTCTCTTTGGTTTCGAGAGTCGTTCAACTTAGATGTAATCGATGCTATTAATGTCTTGCTTTTCTCTTCCGATCGTTACTGCATACTTATATATTGCTTATGTATTGTCGTGAATTGGTACTAACATTTCGTTTGGCTAGTGCATAGCGATGCCGTCGTATGTCGCGTATAAGGGTAAGGTTCCTGAGTCTCTGACGACGGGAGGAGTGTCGGAGACAGGTTCACCGATTCAGCGGTAACAGTTACAAAGGGTACACCACTAGGGCGAGGCCGAATCTAGATACGCCCGCTATCTAGCGGAGAGGGAGGGCGTTGGAGGAACCGGATGAAGACGAGTTTCATCGTGATGATGCTCATCGTGATGACCGCAGCTCTCTTCTATGTGATGGTAGTTTAGATGATCGATATCGACTTGTAATGTGAAGACAAACTCGCTACTCATGGGTCTCGAGACTTGTAATATAATGTTCTATCTTTGTTCGGTCTTTTCAATTCGGAGACTAATATGATGAATTGTATTCGGAGACTAATATGATGAATTGTATTCAGAGACTAATCTTCTATTGTATTCAATGAATCTGTTGTTGATGTGTGCTGTCTATATTTTGTCCAATTATACATTTTGTAACCTGTGCAAAAACAGAAAATTAAAAATAAAAAACCTAATATTCATACTAATGGCGCATCACATCACGATGCGCCATTAGTATGCCAAAGGATACTAATGGCGCATCATTAAATAGTGCGCCATTAGTATGCCGGGTTACTAATGGCGCATCTTGTCGTTGTGCGCCATTACTATGCCAAAGCACCTGGTATACATGGCCCCACGAGAAATATACTAATGGCGCATCGTTGTATATACTAATGGCGCATCTGAGGTCCGCCATTAGAATACCAGATACTAATGGCGCACCAGTGGTGCGCCATTAGTAAAATATACTAATGGCGTGGCACTAATGGCGCACCAGTGGTGCGCCATTAGTAAAATATACTAATGGCGTGGCACTAATGGCGCACCACTAATGCGCCATTAATGGCCAAATTAGGTGCGCCATTAGTAGGCCTTTTCCTAGTAGTGTCCCCTCCGGACACGGGACAAAGTCTTCTATCTTGTATCTTCATAGTCCAACAGTCCGGCTGTCCGAGGACCCCCTAATCATGGACTCCCTCACATGCGTCAGCAGATCAGGGGCTGGGGTTTTTTTAAGGGGGGGGGGGGTTGGGGGTTTTGTAGGGTTAATTTTGGGGTTTCATATGTTGTGTTAGCTAGCTAATAGAGAGAAATGTCCTCTCTTATCTCCATGCTTGGTCGACACTACGTACTATACGTATAGATAGGACTCGACACGCTATCTAGTAAGCAAATGAAGGAAACCGTTAAGTACATAAGATCGTCATGAACATATCCAGAGAGAAGTGATCGACCTCTCCTTCTCCAAGAGATTTGTCGAACAACAAATTTCCATATATCTATCCGACGCTACTGGCTACATATATACAATATAAGATCTCTTACATCCCCTAACATCTGAACTCAAGTTCCACATGGTATTCTCCGGCTTGATTGATGACGTGGTCAAGAAAGAATCCCGCAAATTCCTCTTGAATTTCTCGTATGCGATCTTGTGGTAGGAGTTCATTCCGCATCGGCCACGTCTAATTTGAAGAAGGGGGTCAATACATATATATGAATGAAACTCAACACAAATGATGGTGATAAAATGAAATTGTGAATATTATTGCTTATGCACTTCATATTGTCTTTTAGAGTAGCCCCGCTTATTCTTGGCCGTTGCGTTGTAGATGAACTCGGAAACGTAGTATTCAAAGTGGTTATTCCCGGGTTCCTGCCACAAGCACTTTACAAGGAATAGAGGTCAATCAAACTGATAATGAAGCATTATAAAAGGTATTGATGAAAGTAGCTAGAATCAACGGGAGATGCACGGCACTAGCTAGCTAGTAGTACTTACTTTCCGGTGTGTAAATTGAAGCTCCGCCGGCAGTCCCGGAGTTTGTGTGGTGAATACTTTCCAAACCCCGCGATACAAAGAAACAATTACTTGATATCAGGAAATGAACAAAGTTGCCGATATGGCGCGATAATGATCGATTGAACTTACTTCTCGAGCATTTTTGTCATGGCCGCATACTCCTCAGGATCTTTTTGTCTCGAGTCTAAGACGATTACTAGTCCCTGCTCAAGCTTAATCTCTAGGACAATAAAGTGGAAGCTGCACACGCATGCATAACTCATCCATTACATTACTATAACCTGAGTAATAAGGGAAACCGAATATGCACAAGACAGTAACACTCACTTGAAGTTGTAAGGAAAGAGTATTTTATCTTTGTTTTGATTTCGAAGCAACGATCGTAGCAAGTTGGCCTCGGTTTGTTTGGCATCATATTTAACCGTCCATTCATCTATGAGATTTGTGTTAATGAACCCAATATCATAGATTTCTGCCTTTCTGCATTCGACTATCTTCAGTCTGCATAATATAGTGAGGATAATTATATATACATGCAATGAAAGAGCTGAGCTATATATAGAGACTTAATTACAGAAGTAGTACTTACAGACAGTAGCAAGTGACGATTATTTTAACGAGGTCCTTTTGATTGAAAAACTGGGCGAACTCCTCAAATGGAACAGACAACAGATCAATTCCAACGAGGTCGTGCTCCACTTAAACTCTCAGTGTCAAAGTATCGTTCCCAGACTCGCTGCAGGTTTTCATGTACCACTCATGGAATCTTCGCATCATCGTTGTTAGAGGAGGATGACCAGGTTTGAAGAGAGGCTTCCCGTGCCGGTATTTGAAATCGTCCACCTCCATTGTATCAAAATGTGCATCATCGGGCAGGTAATCTCCAGGATTGGTACCGGGCACCATCCTCGGATGATTAGCGATGATATCGCTTGACACCTTGAGCGGGGACACGATTAGTTCGTTTGTTCTCCGAGTTGGGGAATTGCTTTCCCACTTCTTTGTTCTGCTAAACTTCGATCACTGCAAGTACTTCCCGACCGCTCTGCTTTGATATATGACCTTTCAATAATGCGCTCATAGTTGGTTTGCGGCGGAAATGGTGGTGGTCGCTTCAGGGCATCGACAGTGCGCTGAACTTTCATGGGATCTATCTTCTCCTCCAGAGGTGGATGCCTCATAGCTCTTCGCGTCTCAAAGAAGTCCTTCACTTGGATTAACAGATCTTCGCGTTTTCCTCCTCGGTCATGTTGTATGGTAACTTCTCTAGAGGCTTGAGAGATGGACTGAATCTGTATTGCCTACCGCCTCTGGCTGTACTCACTACTAGGGAAAAGCCTAGCAGCAGCTCGGGTTTTAGGCCTATCGATGGCGCGGGCAGGAGCGCTATCGATAAGGCGCTTCTGACTAAAGCTTAGCAACAACACGCCTGGACCCGCTGCTGCTAAAATGATCTAGTAGTAGCGCTTCTCGAGCAGCGCTGTTGGTAATTAGTAGTAGCGCCCTCCTTGCCCGCTACTACTATTATTTAGTATTTTATTTATTTTTATTTCATGTTCTATTTCATACACCTTTACACACTTTTTCATACAACAGGAATTTAGAGACTGTTTTTACATCATAATAGTAGGTGAAACAACCGTGGACTAGTTTCAAGTGGATGGACATCCACTTGAAACTAATCATGATTCTTTCACCCAATGATATAATAAATATCATATCATATCATTAACAACTTATCATCATAATACATCATTGTCATATAACACCTCCTCAAGATCATCGTTTTCATCAATGGGACATCACATAGCAAATTGGTCACTAGTCGTAATCACAAGTACTCCTCATCATCAACTCTAACACATTGTATCACATAATAAACATATTGTACCTCATAGGACCTACTACATTCTCTTAGGACCTACTATATTCTCTAAGGTAAAATAGCAAAAAATAAGATAGCCCCTGACGATCCATTATGGAGAATGGAGATTATCCTGTCTCCAATTCTTGCCTTTCGCTTAATGTTACTTCCAAGAACCTCCTTGCGAATGTCCAAACATTTTTTCCATTCTTTGATTAGCATGTGTTCACCGGTTTTAGAAATCCGATATGCATAGGTGAGATCCGTAGGATGACTTGGCTGTATGTTCAGAACTTCAAGGCGACCATTGTAATACATCAGATGAGGCACACAATCCATCGGGATATTTTGTTGAAAAACATAGTAATAACTTCGTAGTTAGCAATGATGTACTAGTTTTGGAAGTATGCAAAAGATGCACAGATGTCGTAATAGTAGAAAATCTTACCAGGGTATCTCCATAGAAGTTATCGTGGTTCAACACGTGCACTAGTGGCACATATTCACCATAATTTGGAGGTGTTCGATAATAGGTATTGTAATTCTCAAAGAAAGTACAAAATGCGATCAGATGATTTTTCTCCTTATAAGTTAATTCGGAGCCACCACTGTAGTGGGTTTTGTCTACCATCTTCTGCACTTTCTTTGAAGATTCAAAATAAGCTGTCAATGGAAATAAGCTGTCAACTATTTTGAAATAAACAATATAAATTAGTTAATAACTATGTTTGAGAAACTCACAATGCGGTAGAATCGAAAGCGTATCAACAAGGACCCAAATGTCCATATTGTCTTGCTCGATGTCAGGATCACCAAGATCCATGGTGACAATCATACCCTCATAAAAAACATACATTTTGCAAAGTGCTTCCCAATTTTGGCAACCAAAATGGGTTACGCTCTGAGCATTGTACAGATTTACTTAAAAATCCATATCATGATGGGTCCTTAGGTGTATTTTCTTTGTTTCAAAATTTTCATGGTCTTCAAAACCCATCCTCTCCAAGACAGAGCGTCTTGCATGGCATGGGATAAGCTAATTGGATTGTAAAAGATGAAAATTAGACGTTGAAATAGTTGAAGTCATGCTTAATTACGAAAAGAAACTCTTGTCGTTGTTGCGTACCGTTTCAACATCGAAGGTCTCCTCGAGCTTAATGCTGAAGCGCCGATCTTCGTCCAGCTCAACGAACTCATCGCACATACCTCGATCATCGTGGCACCAGCTGCACTCCCGGAGACTGTAAATCGTCCGAGTACGACATTTCCTACATTCATAATTCAAAGATTAAACTTGTACAATTAAATATATGTACTAAAAAACATAGGCCTGAAAAATCCGGCATGACCTTTGCTAAAAAAGGACATATCGAGCGCCTGAAATTTGCCGGAACGGAAATTAATCAACACTCCGGCAAAACATAGGCCACTCGGAGGTGTAAACTGAACATGAACGGCCACTTGGCAACCACTATCCTATTTGAGCAACAAAAGATATACATGGATATTTGGCTGGTCTCACCTCGATGTCGGAGGGGGTCGGTGACGGGGACGATGGCGGGGATGATGGAGGGGCTCCTTGATTTCTGCAAAAGCAAAAACCGTATAAGTTATCACTAATACATCCTGAATAATTGCTTAAACTAAAAAATAACAACAAATATGACATGTTCAACTAGTTTATTAATTCAATGAGTTCTTACTAAATATAAACTTACTATAAATAGAATATGTGGTTCAACTAGTTATATTAATTATCTTAGTAAAAACTAGTTCTTTCTAAAATAAAGTAGTTCAACTAGTTATATTAATTATCTTACTAAAATACATTAGTTCTATTAATTCAACTAGTTAAACTAGTTCAACTAGTTTATTAATTTACTTACTAAACTAGTTCAACTACAACTAAAATAGTTCAACTACAACTACTATTAATCATACTGCCCTAAATTTTCTTACTTCTATTTTATTCAAAACACCTACGATTTGGAAGAACAGAGACAAGGGAGGGAGGGAGGAGAGAGGAGGGGAGCGGGCGGCCTGAGGAGGAGGGAGGGGGCGGCCGCAGGCGGAGGGAGGAGGGCACGGTGGGAGGAGGAGGGAGGAGGGCGCGGTGGGAGGAGGAGGCACGGAAGGAGGGAGTACCTCGGTGGAGTCGGACGATGGTGAGGTCGAGAGCGGCGCGGTGAGGTCGAGAGCGTTGGGGGTGGGGGAGGCGGCGGCGACGGTGAGGTCGAGAGCGGCGGCGGGCGACAGCGGTGAGGTTGAGGGCAGCCTCGGGCGGCAGCGGTGAGGGCAGGCTCGGGCTCGGGCGGCGGCGATAGAGGAGTAGGGAACAGGGGAGGAGGACTTAGTGAAATTTTGAGCGGGTTAAGTCAGACTAGCAGTGGCGCACTTTAGGAACCGCGCTATAGCTAATGTAGCTATAGCGCATTCTCTTGGCACGCTGATGCTAAGTCTAAGCACGCATAAAAAATACATTGGCCATCAATGATCTTTTTGTGTACAATCTGAATTGTCAATATGAGTCCACTCCGGTAGGAACTGGAGAGGACTCATATTGCGCCACAAATTCTACACATAGAGTTCAGTGAAGACCAACTGGTTGTGATAGTTTCAGAAGTAACATATTTAAGGTGGTAAACACCCTGTTCGCGGAGCGAGGTGGGACTAAACTTGTGGGCTGATCATAGCAGTAGCGATTTTTTTAGAAGCGCGCTGCTGCTAACTTCTATAGCAGTAGCGCGGTTCACTATAGGGTGCTACTGCTATAACTAGCTGGGTTGCAAGGTCATGGCAATTAGAGCAATAGCGCGTTTCAGTGGGGCGCTCTCGCTACTTTCCTTTCAGCAGCGCGTTTTTATATCAAGCGTTGTTGCTAATTAGCAGCAGCGCCTTATTTTAGAGCGCGCTGCTGGTAAGATTCTGTGTATAGGCTTTTCCCTAGTAGTGACTGTTAGACACCGGAGCAGCCGGAATGGCCGCGACTGTCTTCTTTTGTTGCTTATGAGGCGGAGAAGGAGGCGTAGTGCTACGACGCGCTGGAGCAGGGGCTGCTGTCTTCCGCTGTTGCTGACGAGGCGGAGAAGGAGGCGGGCTGCTCGGACGTGCCAGCGCAGGAGGAGAAGGAGGCGGAGTGCCGCCACGCGTCGGAGCAGCCGGAGAAGGAGCCGGAGTGCCCTGGTCACTCACCGGAGGAGGAGGCGGAGTGCCCTGACTCACCGGAGGAGGAGGAGGCGGAGGCATCGAGTTCGGAAGGTTGATGAGCTCCTTCCGCCATAGATATGGAATCTTCAGAGCAAGACCCAGCTGAGTCTCCCCTTCACCGGTAGGGTGGTCAAGCTCGAGATCCTCAAATCCCTTCATTATTTCAACGACCATCATAACAACATAGCCTTGTGGAATCGGAAGGCAGTGAAAAGTTGCGCCGGGTTCACGAGGTGCAACAGAGCCAACAGCCGCCTTGACTTTGAGGTGTTGCCATTGCACCATAAGGTGGCAATCATGAGCCTCCGTTATAGCATCCATGTGGTAGCTGGGAGCCGTGAAGTCAGGCTGCTGAAGGAGCTCGGTGGAAGCCACGCTGCTTCTCGGCTGAGATGGCAGGGTAGCTTCTAGGGTAGCTCCGGCAGGTCACTGGTTGTGAACTACTTGTTCCTCTAGCGCTCAGACCCTTGCATTCAGCTTCTGTAGTTCGGTCCACTCCAATTTCCTCTTCCTATCCTGGGTTTTGTAACCTCCTGCGTCGGGAAACCCAACCTTCCAGGCAACGGAGCCTGCCGTGCCTCGTGTCCATCAGGGTGCTCAGGATTGCCGAGGGCCTGTGTGAGCTCGTCGTTCTCTCTGTCAGGAACGAACGTCCCTTGCTGCGCTACGGCGATATACTTCTAAAGCTTCTTGACGGGTATTTCCATTTGCTGGTCTGTCCAACGGCACTTCCCTGTTTCAGGGTCCAAGGTTCCCCCAACCCCGAAGAACCAAGTCCTTGAATGGTCTAGCCAGTTCAATGTCTCTGGTTCGACCCCTTTATCAAGCAGGTCATTCTCAACCTTGTCCCACAATGGTCGGGCTTTGAGGTAGCCACGTGACCCCGTGCGATGGTGATGCTCCTTCTTTGCAGCATTTATCTTGTTTGTCGCTGACATCTTCTTACTCTTCTCCGATGTCTTGTGGGCCATAAATGCGGGCCAGTGATCTCTTATCTTCTCAAATCGGCCGATAAATTCTGGAGTCTTCTCTTTGTCGACAAACTTTGATTTCAACTCATTCTTCCACCTCCTGAATAGACCTGCCATCTTCTTAACAGCATGAGCCTTGACCAATGGCTCTATAACTAGCTTATCTGGATCCTCCTCTGGCGGTAGGGTCAAATTTGCCTTCAGCGCAGTCCAAAGATCATCTTTCTGTCTATCGTTGACATAAGACACTTGAGGGTCTTCGCTCTTAGGCTTATTCCATTGTTGGATGCTGATCGGGATCATGTCCCTAACAAGAACCCCGCACTGAGTAGAAAATGCTTCCTTGGTCCGGCTGGGTTCAGTCGGTTGGCCATCGCCCTTGATTGCTGTGATTGTAAAACATTCATCCTGGCAAACTTTTTCTTCGGGCCTCGTCTCGTTACCGAAGTTTGGCTCAATCCGGAGGGCTAGAAAAGAAGAAAGAAGAGAGTTAATATGTGTACATACCAAAACAACTAATGCATCAATTAGCTAGTCAGCACAGGCTTAATTAATATATATATATATATATATATATATATATATATATCTGGCCGGACTCCATTTGGTCACCGGAGCCGTCATCACGGTCTCCTTCTTCCACCGGCATTCGGTCACCGGAGCCATCATGATCATTATGTCCTTCCTCCTCCATTGTTCGATCACTGGAGCCTGCTTCATCCTCTCCTTCTATACCATCGGTCTCAGTGAGATACGACAAGACATCACCTCAGCTGTGGATTATGTCCCCCAACAACTGTTCTGCTTCCAAGTCTCGGTGCTCCATAGTTTCTTCAAATATTTCAACATGGCAATTAATATACAAACATGAGAGATGGATATATTAGTGGCAAACGTAGACCTAGCTAGCTAATCACAACAAGGAATCATATTAGTGGTCTCGATGCTCCTACGGTTTGGGTGGCCTCGAAAACACTTCTAGGGTTTGGGTGGCCTCGACAACAACGCTCTTTTAACTTGGTAAATTTGGGTGGCCTCAGCAATGCTTCTAGGGTTTGGGGTGGCCTCGAGATGCTTCTAGGGTTTGGGGTGGCCTCGACGACAACGCTCTTTTAACTTGGTAAATATGGGTGCCCTTGGCAATGCTTCTAGGGTTTGGGCCGGACCGCCTCTCTCATGAATGTCCGACGTCCGGACCGACAAGGGATTTAACAAAATGGCGCCATTCTGGATTTGCATAAAATGGTCCATATTTTTCCTAATGTCATCTACCCTTCTATATGTCATGTTGTCTACTGTCAAAGAATTCATGAAAACCATGACTTCATCATTAGCCGGAAATGATCACTACTAGGAAAAGGGCTATAGATGATATGGCCACTGATGGCGCACCAGACATGTGGTGCGCCACTACTATATAGCAGTGGCGCACCATGTGTTGGTGCGCCATTAGTGTGATAGACACAAATGGCGCACCAGACCCATGGTGCGCCACTAGTAACAATTTTTTTTCCAAAAATACTAATGGCGCACCAGGGAACAGTGCGCCATTACTAGTTTTAACTAGTAATGGCGCACCAGCCACACAGTGTGCCACAACTATATATATATATATATATATATATATATATATATACAAAACTACTAATGGCGCACCACCAGATGGTGCGCCATTAGTAACCAGGGTTACTAATGGCGCATTTTTAGGTGGTGCGCCATTAGTAACCTGGGACCAACTAGATATTTTGGACAGCCACACCTACACACTCACTTTCCCCACTTCATTCTCTCCACCTCCTCCTCCAAGCTTGTCTCGGCTGCCTCCTCCTCCTCACCTCATTTGCACCATAGATTCATCCAAATTAAGTGGATAAATTACCTTTTTTTGATAGGTAAGTAAGGGGAAAGCTATCTTTATGTTGCAGATCTACTTTTTTCTCCCTCCAACAACGTGCACATGCACTTTTTATGGCCTAGCTAGATCTATGTATGTTTGTGGTGTTGCATATGTTTGTGGTGTTGCATATATGTTTGTGTTTGCAGGTACCGGTATTTGAAATGCGATAGTTGCCAATATTTTGCCAGAATGTTGATTCATTTCCGTTTCGGCGAGAATTTTGGCACTATGCATTCTTTTTGGTCCTATTTTTAGGCAAAGTCATGCCAAATTTTTTCTTGGTTCTAAAATATCGTTTTGCTCTACCCCGTAGGCGACCATGGTCCGCACGATGACCAAAGGCATCGTGATAGGTTTTTGAGCTCTACGAAGGCCGAGATGCTTCAAAAGAACGAGACGGAGATAAGATGTCCGTGTCGAAGATGCAAGCTGAGGAGCCTTGTGGACCCGGATTCCGTACAGGTGCGGGACCACCTGCTCTTGCGTGGTTTCATGGATGGCTATGGTGGCAAGGTGATGAAGATGATTATGAAGTCATCCATGGGGGCCGGGCAAGAAATGAGGAATGGCAGCAAGACAACCGCGGCGAGGGAGGGCGAGAAGACAAAGAATCTCCAGGACATGATCATGAAGTAGATGCAGTACACAGTCATCATGTAGAAGATGCCGGACATGATGATGAGAAGATGCCGGAGCAGACGAAGGGCATGATCATGAAGACGAAGATGTCGAAGCATACAAGGATGGACCATCGATGGGCTGGGTGCAGGACCCTCATATTCAAGAGCTGCTTCTCAAGCAGACGGATAACACAAGAGCTGCTGCCCGAGAGAAAGCCAAGCTGGATCAACTGGAGATAGACGTGGTTACTCCATTGTATGAAGGATGCAGGCCCGAGGATACCCGCCTGAAAGTAACGCTCATGGCTCTGGAGATGAAGGTAAAACACAAAATGATCGACGATGCTTCGACGAGAACATGTCATTACGCACGAACGTCTTTCCAAGGGGAACAAGTGCCCGACCAGTTTCGAGGCGAAAGAAAATCGTCGTCCTCTAGATTTACCGCACGTGAAATACCATGTGTGCATGAACAATTGCATCATTTATCGGGACGAGCACGCGGAGTCTACCATATGTCCGATGTGCGGCGTCACTCGATACAAGAAGAGGAAGAAAGCTCCTCGAAAAGTGGTGTGGTACTTTCCGATCACTCCTTGTCTGCAGCGGTATTTCGCGGACCCTAAGGTAGCAAAGCTCCTGCGTTGGCACGCGGATAGGGAGGAGAAGAAGCGAGAAGATGACGCAAATGATCCGGAGATAAATAAAAAAGACAAGATGCTGAGCCACCCTAAGGATGGGAGCTAGTGGCAAGCGTTGAACTTTGAACAACCAGAATTTGGGAAGGATCCAAGGAACATCGTGCTGGGCGCAAGCACCGATGGAGTCAATCCGTTTGGCAGCCAGAGAAGCACACATAGCACCTGGTCTATGTTTGTGTGGATGTACAACCTTCCCTCCTGGTTGTGCATGAAGAGGAAGTACATTCACATGAGTATGCTAATTGAAGGGCCGAAACAACCAGGGAACGACATCAGTCTGTATCTGGGGCTGCTGAAAGAGGAGCTAAACACGCTATGGAAAACGCCAGCCAATACGTGGGACGCTGCAGAGAAAGAATATTTCCCTATGAGAGCCGCACTGCTCACGACGGTGCACGACTATCTCGGTTACGGATATGTCGCAGGGCAGGTGATCCACGGATTTTCTGGATGCGTCAGGTGCATGAATGACACAACGTATCGCCAGCTAGATAGAGATCCCGGGTCTTCGAAAACCATGTTCATGGGACATCGAAGGTGGCTTCGCCATGATGACCCATGGAGGAAACGCAAGGATCTGTTCGATGGTGAAACCGAACCCCGAAGACGCCCGCGTACGAGGAGCGGCGAGGAAATAGACGAGCTGTTGAAAAATTGGAAAGATTGCCCACTGCCGAGAAAGAAGCAAAAGGCGCCAGAGCCGGGAAAGAAGCGAAAGGCGCCAGAGCCGCTGCTAAAGGTATGGAAAACGAGGTCTGTTTTCTGGGACTTGCCGTACTGGAAGATCCACCGTGTGCCTCACAGCCTTGATGTCATGCATATCATGAAGAACGTGTGCAAGAGTCTGCTTGGTACCCTGCTCAACATGCCAGAGAGGACCAAAGATGGGCCGAAAGCAAGGGCAGACTTGAAATCAATGGGCATCAAGGAGGAGCTTCACGCTAATGATGATGATGATGAGGCGAAGCAGGACACGGAAAGTCGTCGCTAAGGAAAAAAAGGCCAAGAAGAATGGAAATGACTTCCCTCCCGCGTGCTTCACTCTAAGTCAGGAGGAGATCGATCAGTTTTTCACCTACCTCGTAGGAGTAAAACTTCCTTACGGTTACGCAAGGAAGATAAGCAGATACCTACACTCAGCGAAGCAGAAGTTCAGCGGGATAAAGTCTCACGACTGTATGGTGCTGATGACGCAGATACTTCCAGTTGCAATCCGTGGGATCATGGACGCGCACGTCCGTGAAATGCTATTTGGCCTATGCAACTTTTTCGACGTCATCTCTCGGAAGTCGGTTGGCGTGAGGCAACTCAGAAGGCTACAGGAAGAGATCATGGTGATACTATGCGAGCTTGAGATGTACTTCCCGCCCGCATTCTTCGATGTTATGGTGCGTCTGTTGGTCCATATCGTGGAGGATATCATCCAACTCGGGCCGACGTTCCTGCACAACATGATGCCGTTCGAAAGGATGAATGGTGTCATCAAAGGATACGTTCGCAACATGTCACGTCTAGAGGGAAGCATAGCCAGGGGCTTTTTGACCGAAGAGTGCGTCTCCTACTGCACGAGTTATCTAGGCATCGAGAACCCCGTTGGTCTGCCCGTCAATAGGCACCTCGGCAGGCTCGCTGGATGGGGTCACCGTGAGGGTCGCCGCGAAATGCATCTCTACTTCGAGGGTCGACTCGCCGACTTTGAAAGAGCAAACCTAGTCGCGCTACAACACATAGACGTGGTTGATCCTTGGGTGGTAGAGCACAGAACCTTTATTGAGAAGACGTACAATGACCGAGGCCAACAGAGGACGGACGGAGATATAATCAAAGAGCACAACTCATGTTTCACGCGTTGGTTCAAGCAGAAGCTTCTGTCGTACCCTTTACATGAGGAGTCTTCCGCGAAAGAACAACTCATATTAGCCTTGTCACGGGGAGCACAACCTGATGACATATGAGGCATACGATATCAACGGCTACACATTGTACACCGAGGGAAAGGACATAAAGAGAGATGGTTATCAGAACTCTGGGGTAACGATGGAATACTACACCGGTAACGACAAGGACATATACTACAGAAGGATCGAGGAGATCTGGGAGCTGAGCTACGCTAGAGAGAAGGTCCCGATGTTCCGTGTCAGATGGGCCAAGAGCGTCATAAAAGAAGACCGGTATTTCACCACCATGGTTATACCTGAAGCCAAATCCAAGACTGCGGGCGCAAACGTCACCACGAAAAATGAGCCATGGGTCCTGGCTTCCCAAGTGGACCAATGCTTCTTCATTACCGACATGTCAAAGCCCAGTCGTGTTGTCATGAGGAGAGGCAAAAGGAAGATCATCGGAATGGATGGAGTCGCCAATGAGCAAGACTTCGACAAGTACGGCGACCAGCAGATGGAACATGACGACGACGATGAAGTACCAGCATACACCACAGGAAGAAGCAGGACCACCCTACCTAAAGGACGACCGTTCAAGAGAAGAACTCCATTTACGAAAAATAAGGGCAAGAAGATTGTGAACAGGTAGCTAGCTAAGATCGATTGTATTTAATTGTAGCCTTCATTTCTCGATTGTATTTCATGGGCACTTTTTGAACTATTGAATATTTTTAAATTTCATGGGCACGTTTTGAATTCATGACTATTTTTTCAAATTTGATGATATTTTTTCATATTCAATATGAAAAAATATTGAATATTCATGAGGACACTCGATCTCGATCCCCCACCATCTCGATCTCGACCCCCCCTCCATCTCGATCGCTATCCCCTTCCATCTTGATCTCGATCCCCCCCGCACCCTCCCCCGCTCCATCGCCGACGACCCACCGCACCTCCCCGCTCCATAGCCGCCGCCGACCCCCAGCACCCTCCCCGGCCCGCTCCACCACCGCCGAGCACCCTCCGCACCTTCCCCCGCTCCACCGCCACGCACCCCCCCCGCACCTCCCAGTAATGTTTTACCAATTCACAAATGAATGCAACTAAAAATCCAAAAAAAAAACAAATTTGATTATATTTTCAAATAACAAATTTGATGATATTTTAAAATAACAAATTTGATGATATTTTTTCATATTCATAAATATTTTCAAATAACAAATTTGATGATATATTTTAAAAAATTATTACTGTTTTTATAAAAAATTATTATTGTTTCATATTCATATTCATTTTCTAAAAAAGTATTAGATGCAACAAAAAATAATAATAACAAATTACTTATGGCGCACCGCCGGGTGGTGCGCCATTGCTGTGCAAAAAAAAAGTTACTCATGGCGCACCGCTGAGTGGTGCGCCATTGCTATCTAAAAAAAAGATTTCTAATGCCGCACCGCTCGGGGGTGCGCCACTGCTATCAAAAAACATACTAATGGCGCACCGCTAGGGGGTGCACCATTAGTAATCTTCCCCCCTAGCTAATTCGCCCGATCCCTTCATCCCTCCCTCGCCAGATCCACTCCCCCCCCCCCCCGCTGCGCCGACCCACAACGTCGCCGCCCCCGCGCCCCCACCACTGCAGCTCCTCCGCCGCCCACCGGACAGCAAGCCCGTGGCCCCAACCATCCCGCCGCCGACCAAGAACCATCCCACCACGACGATCAAGACGGGTGCAGGACGGCGACCGCCGCCGACCCGCAACCGTCCCTCCGCCGCCGACACCGACCCCGACCCCTCCGGCGACCGGCCGCGCCCGCCCAGGTACCTCTCCTCCTACCTCCTTCCTCCCTCTCCACCCTTCCTCCCCATTCCCTCCCTCCTTCCCCTCGACCTTGGCGACGCCGGCGTCCCTCCTGTCGGTCATGCTGCCATCGTTAGTTGTTCCGTAGTTTGGGACTTCAGTCTCTGCCTCTCTCGCTCGCAGCTCTCACTCTCTCCCGTCCCCCGCGGCCTCCTGATGTCTACTAGGCAACCTTCTTCTTGTAGACGTTGTTGGGCCTCCAAGTGCAGAGGTTTGTAGGACAGTAGCAAATATTCCTCAAGTGGATGACCTAAGGTTTATGAATCCGTGGGAGGCGTAGGATGAAGATGGTCTCTCTCAAGCAACCCTGCAACCAAATAGCAAAGAGTCTCTTGTGTCCCCAACACCCAATACAATGGTAAATTGTATAGGTGCACTAGTTCGGCGAAGAGATGGTGATACAACTGCAATATGGATGGTAGATATAGGCTTTTGTAAACTGAAAATATAAAAACAGCAAGGTAACAAGTGGTAAAAGTGAGCGTAAACGGTATTGCAATGCTAGGAAACAAGGCCTAGGGTTCATACTTTCACTAGTGCAAGTTCTCTCAACAATAATAACATAATTGAATCACATAACTATCCCTCAACATGGAACAAAGAGTCACTCCAAAGTCACTAATAGCGAGAACATACGAAGAGATTATGGTAGGGTACGAAACCACCTCAAAGTTATTCTTTCCAATCAATCCGTTGGGCTATTCCTATAAGTGCCACAAACAGCCCTAGAGTTCATACTAGAATAACACCTTAAGACACAAATCAACCAAAACCCTAATGTCACCTAGATACTCCAATGTCACCTCAAGTATCCGTGGGTATGATTATACGATATGCATCACACAATCTCAGATTCATCTATTCAACCAACACATAGAACCTCAAAGAGTGCCCCAACGTTTCTACCGGAGAATCACGATGAAAACGTATGCCAACCCCTATGCATAGCTTCATGGGCGGAACCCGCAAGTTGATCACCAAAACATACATCAAGTGGCACGTGAGATCCCATTGTCACCATAGATATGCACGGCAAGACATACATCAAGTGTTCCCAAAGCTTTAAAGACTCAATCTGATAATATAACTTCAAAGGGGAAACTCAATCCAGTACAAGAGAGAAGAGGGGGAGAAGAAACATAAGATCCAACTATATAGCAAAGCTCGCGATACATCAAGATCGTGCCAAATCAAGAACACGAGAGAGAGAGAGAGAGAGAGAGAGAGAGAGAGAGAGAGATCAAACACATAGCTACAGGTACATACCCTCATCCCCGAGGGCGAACTACTCCCTCCTCGTCATGGAGAGCGCCGGGATGATGAAGATGTCCACCGGTGAGGGTTCTCCCCTCCGGCAGGGTGCTGGAACAGGGTCCCGATTGGTTTTTGGTGGCTCTGGAGGTTTTGCGGCGGCGGAACTCCCGATCTAATCTCTGTTCTGGAAGTTTTAGGGTACGTGAGTATATATGGGTGCAGGAAGTACGTCGGTGGACCTACGGGGGACCCACGAGGCAGGGGGCGTGCCCTAGGGGAGTGGGCGCGCCCCTCACCCTCGTGAGCACCTCCTTTAGCTCCTGACGTGGGGTCCAAGTCCATCCACTGGGTTTCCTTCCGAAAATAACTTCTCCAGTTAATTTCGTTCCGTTTTGACTCCGTTTGATTTTCCTTTTCTTCGAAATACTGAAATAGGCAAAAAACAGCAAATCTGGGATGGGCCTCCGGTTAATAGGTTAGTCCCAAATGTAATATAAACGTGGAAAATAAAGCCCAATATTGCCCAAAACAGTAGATAATATAGCATGGAGCAATCAAAAATTATAGATACGTTGGAGACGTATCAAGCATCCCCAAGCTTAATTCCTGCTCGTCCTGGAGTAGGTAAATGATAAAAAAAAGATAATTTTTGATGTGGAATGCTATTTGGCATAATTTCAATGTAATTCTTCTTAATTGTGGTATGAATATTCAGATCCGAAAGATTCAAGACAAAAGTTCATATTGACATAAAAATAATAATACTTCAAGCATACTAACTAAGCAATTATGTCTTCTCAAAATAACATGGCCAAAGAAAGTTCATCCCTACAAAATCATATAGTTTAGTCATGCTCCATTTTCATCACACAAGAATGCTCTCATCATGCACAACCCTGATGACAAGCCAAGCAATTGTTTCATATTCTAGTAATCTCAAACTTATAAACCTTCACGCAATACATGAGCGCGAGCCATGGATATAGCACTATGGTTGGAATAGAATATGATGATGGGGGTTATGTGGAGAAGACAAAAAAGGAGAAAGTCTCACATCAACGAGGCTAATCAATGAGCTATGGAGATGCCCATCGATTGATGTTAATGCGAGGAGTAGGGATTGCCATGTAACGGATGCACTAGAGCTATAAATGTATGAAAGCTCAACAAAAGAAACTAAGTGGGTGTGCATCCAACTTGCTTGCACAGGAAGACCTAGGGCACTTGAGGAGGCCCGTTGTTTGAATATACAAGCCAAGTTCTATAATGAAAAATTCCCACTAGTATATGAAAGTGACAACATATGAAACTCTCTATATGAAAAACATGGTGCTACTTTGAAGCACAATATATGAGACTCGCTATATGAGAAAATGGTGCTACTTTGAAGCACAAGTGTGGAAAAAAGGATAGTAGCATTGCCCCTTATTATTATTTTTTTGGGCCTTCTTTTTTTCTTTGGCCTTTCTCTTTTTTTGGGACAATGCTCTATTAAATGATGATCATCACACTTCTATTTATTTACAACTCAATGATTACAACTCAATACTAGAACAAAGTATGACTCTATATGAATGCCTCCGTGATGTACGGGATATGCAATGAATCAAGAGTGACATGTATGAAAGAATTATGAACGGTGGCTTTGCCACAAATACTATGTCAACTACATGATCATGCTAAGCAATATGACAATGATGAATGTGTCATGAGGAACGGTATGGTGGAAAGTTGCATGGAAATATATCTCGGAATGGCTATGGAAATGCCATAATAGGTAGGTATGGTGGCTGTTTTGAGGAAGATATAAGGAGGTTTATGTGTGAAAGAGCGTATCATATCACGTGGTTTGGATGCACCGGCGAAGTTTGCACCAACACTCAATGTGAGAAAGGGCAATGCACTGTACCGAAGAGGCTAGCAATGATGGAAGGGTGAGAGTGCGTATAATCCATGGAATCAACATTAGTCATAAAGAACTCACATACTTATTGCAAAAATCTACAAGCCATCAAAAACCAAAGCACTATGCGCATGCTCCTAGGGGGATAGATTGGTAGGAAAAGACCATCGCTCGTCCCCGACCGCCACTCATAAGGAGGACAATCAAAGAACACCTCATGTTTCAAATTTGTTACATAACGTTTACCATACGTGCATGCTACGAGACTTGAAAACTTCAACACAAGAATTTCTCAAATTCACAACTACTCAACTAGCACGACTTTGATATTATTACCTCCATATCTCAAAACAATTATTAAGCATCAAACTTCTCATAGTATTCAACACACTCATAAGAATTCTTACAAATCTTGTATGCTTAGCATATTAGGATTATTTAAGCAAATTATCATGCTATTTAAGACTCTCAAAATAATATAAGTGAAGCATGCGAGTTCATATATTTCTCCAAAATAAAACTATCACCATGCTCTAAAAGATATACGTGAAGTACTAGAGCAATAACAAAAACTACTCCGAAAGATATAAGTGAAGATCAATGAGTAGTCGGATAATTATGCAACTATGTGAAGACTCTCCCATTTAATAATTTCATACCTTGGTATTTTATTCAAACAGCAAGCAAAACTAAAGAAAATAAAAAGACGCTCCAAGCAAAACACATATCATGTGGTGAATAAAAATATAGCTCCAAGTAAAGTTACCGATGAACGAAGACGAAAGAGGGGATGCCTTCCAGGGCATCCCCAAGATTAGACGCTTGGTTATCCTTGAATATTACCTTGGGGTTCCTTGGGCATCCCCAAGCTTAGGCTCTTTCCACTCCTTATTCCATAGTCCATCGAATCTTTACCCAAAACTTGAAAACTTCACAACACAAAACTTAACAGAAAATCTCGTGAGCTCCGTTAGCGAAAGAAAATAAAACAACACTTCAAGGTACTGTAATGAACTCATTATTTATTTATATTGGTGTTTAACCTACTGTATTCCAACTTCTCTATGGTTTATAAACTATTCTACTAGCCATAGAGTCATCAAAATAAGCAAACAACACACGAAAAACAGAATCTGTCAAAAACAGAACAGTCTGTAGTAATCTGTAACTAACGCAAACTTATGTAACTTCAAAAATTCTAAAATAAATTGGTGGACCTGAGGAATTTGTCTAGTAATCATCTGTAAAAAGAATCAACTAAATATAACTCTTCAGTAAAAAGTTGAAGCTAATCTCGTGAGCGCTAAAGTTTCTGTTTTTTACAGCATGATCATAAAGACTTCACCCAAGTCTTCCCAAAGGTTCTACTTGGCACAAACGCTAATTAAAACACAAAACCACATCTAAACAGAGGCTAGATGGGTTATTTATTCCTAAACATAACCAAAAAGCAAGAAACTAAAATAAAATTGGGTTGCCTCCCAACAAGCGGTATCGTTTAACGCCCCTAGCTAGGCATGATGATTTCAATGATGCTCACATAAAAGATAGGAATTGAAACATAAAGAGAGCATCATGAAGAATATGACTAGAACATTTAAGTCTAACCCACTTCCTATGCATAGGGATTTTGTGAGCAAACAACTTATGGGAACAAGAATCAACTTGCATAGGAAGGTAAAACAAGCATAACTTCAAAACTTTAAGCACATAGAGAGGAAACTTATTATTATGGCAATTCCTACAAGCATATATTCCTCCCTCATAATAATTTTCAGTAGCATCATGAATGAATTCAACAATATAACCAGCACCTAAAGCATTCTTTTCATGATCTACAAGCATAGAAATTTTACTACTCCCCACATAAGCAAAATTCTTCTCTTGAATAGTAGTGGGAGCAAACTCAACAAAATAACTATCATATGATTGAAAATTGAAATCAAGATGACAAGTTTCATGGTTATTTTAAAGCATACGTGCCATCACAATAATCATCATAGATAGGAGGCATGTTTTCATCATAGTAAATTTGCTCATTAAAACTTGGGGGACAAAAAATATCATCTTCATCAAACATAGCTTCCCCAAGCTTGTGGCTTTGCATATCATTAGCATCATGGATATTTAAGGAATTCATACTAACAACATTGCAATCATGGTCATCATTCAAAGATTTAGTGCCAAACATTTTAATGCATTCTTATTCTAACATTTTGGCACAATTTTCCTTTCCATCATACTCACGAAAGATATTAAAAAGATGAAGCGTATGAGACAAACTCAATTCCATTTTTTTGAAGTTTTCTTTTATGAACTAAACTAGTGCTAAAACAAGAAACAAAAAGATTCGATTGCAAGATCGAAAGATATACCTTCAAGCACTCACCTCCCCGGCAACGGCGCCAGAGAAGAGCTTGATGTCTACTACGCAACCTTCTTCTTATAGACGTTGTTGGGCCTCCAAGTGCAGAGGTTTGTAGGACAGTAGCAAATTTCCCTCAAGTGGATGACCTAAGGTTTATCAATCTGTGGGAGGCGTAGGATGAAGATGGTCTCTCTCAAGCAACCCTACAACCAAATAGCAAAGAGTCTCTTGTGTCCCCAACGCACCCAATACAATGGTAAATTGTATAGGTGCACTAGTTCGGCGAAGAGATGGTGATACAAGTGCAATATGGATGGTAGATATAGGCTTTTGTAAACTGAAAATATAAAAACAGCAAGGTAACAAGTGGTAAAAGTGAGCGTAAACGGTATTGCAATGCTAGGAAACAAGGACTAGGGTTCATACTTTCACTAGTGCAAGTTCTCTCAACAATAATAACATAATTGGATCACA
This sequence comes from Aegilops longissima, assembly GCA_021605205.1. Lineage (NCBI taxonomy): Eukaryota > Viridiplantae > Streptophyta > Magnoliopsida > Poales > Poaceae > Aegilops > Aegilops longissima. The sequence goes on along the minus strand of CM038681.1, from coordinate 596,194,533 downwards.
TAACTATCCCTCAACATGCAACAAAGAGTCACTCCAAAGTCACTAATAGCGGAGAACAAACGAAGAGATTATGGTAGGGTACGAAACCACCTCAAAGTTATTGTTTCCAATAAATCCGTTGGGCTATTCCTATAAGTGCCACAAACATCCCTAGAGTTCGTACTAGAATAACACCTTAAGACACAAATCAACCAAAACCCTAATGTCACCTAGATACTCCAATGTCACCTCAAGTATCCGTGGGTATGATTATACGATATGCATCACACAATCTTAGATTCATCTATTCAACCAACACATAGAACCTCAAAGAGTGCCCCAAAGTTTCTACCGGAGAATCATGACGAAAACGTGTGCCAACCCCTATGCATAGGTTCATGGGCGGAACCCGCAAGTTGATCACCAAAACATACATCAAGTGGCACGTGAGATCCCATTGCCACCACACATACGCATGGCAAGACATACATCAATTGTTCTCAAATCTTTAAAGACTCAATCTGATAAGATAACTTCAAAGGGGAAACTCAATCCATTACAAGAGAGAAGAAAGGGGAGAAGAAACATAAGATCCAACTATAATAGCAAAGCTCGCGATACATCAAGATCGTGCCAAATCAAGAACACGAGAGAGAGAGATCTCGAGATCAAACACATAGCTACTGGTACATACCCTCAGCCCCGAGGGTGAACTACTCCCTCCTCGTCATGGAGAGCGCCGGGATGATGAAGATGGCCACCGTGAGGTTCCCCCCTCCGGCGGGTGACTAACAGGTCCCATTGGTTTTGGTGGCTCTGGAGGTTTTGCGGCGGCGGAACTCCCAATCTAATCTCTGTTCTGGAAGTTTTAGGGTACGTGAGTATATATGGGTGCAGGAAGTACGTCGGTGGAGCTACGTGGGCCCCACGAGGCAGGGGGCATGCCCTAGGGGTGTGGGCGCGCCCCCCACCCTCGTGAGCACCTCCCTTAGCTCCTAACATGGGGTCCAAGTCCATCCGGTGGGTTTCCTTCCGAAAATAACTTCTCCAGTTGATTTCGTTCCGTTTTGACTCTGTTTGATATTCCTTTTCTTCGAAATACTGAAATAGGCAAAAAAAACAGCAAATATGGGCTGGGCCTCCGGTTAATAGGTTAGTCCCAAAAGTAATATAAAAGTGGAAAATAAAGCCCAATATTGCCCAAAACAGTAGATAATATAGCATGGAGCAATCAAAAATTATAGATACGTTGGAGACGTATCACCTCCCATCCCCTTTCCCTCGCACAGCCGGCGCCAAATTCCGGCCGCCGCATAGCATGAAGGGGCCTCTCTGGCTTTCCGGCTGCTCCATCTCCATGGACAAGTAGTAGCTCCCTCCTCTCCAACTCCAACCCAACTGCTGCTCCTAGGAAATGAAGAATCTCTTCTCTTCTTCGTCTACTTTCTCTCTTTCTCTAGCTGACCAGGAGCAAGAGGTTCAGTAGGGATGACGCTCACAGCATTCCCATGGAGACAAAATGTTAATTACACAACCCAATGGCATGGAAGTGTTAAAACCAACCTGACTGCTTGTCTCTGGTTATATGCCGCCCCATAACAAATTTGGTTCCTCCTTCTTATAGTAATCATGCACCTTGACCGGAAGCCTTGTCTGTTGCCTTTTTATTTTGCTGAAAATTTCACACAGGAAATAAATAAATGAAGAGCAGCAAGTTTTACTATTTTCCCACAATCTCAAGTTTCATACATGTCCTGTTCCTGCATTCTAGTTTGTGGCAGCCAAACGCTACTACCGTTGCATTTCAAGTTTTCACTAATGCTATGATGTTGTTATAACTGGTTTCATTAATGGTACGCTATGTTGTAGGTGTAATTTTCCACCTATGAAAACACATGCTCTTGCATTTATATTCCTGGTACTCATTATTTCCTTGCCTAATAGGAAGGTCTGCTTCCTGCCCTGCTCCACTAGCTACTTCGGGGAGAGACCCATCGGCGGTAATTATGTTATCCCGCTTAAATGAATTTCTTCTGAAATGTTTCAGTGTTTTGTTGAGTGTAATTTCTTTATTAACATTTACACTTTGCTCCTCCTCCTGCTACTACCCACTAGTTTCAACCTTGCTTGATGAGGAGCTTATATATTCCTGTTGCTGTGAATGTGGTAGTTTCCTTGCCCATCCTAGATGGTTAGCTCGTTATATTCCGTTTGCTCTGAATATTGTTGTATATTACTTATCTCATGCTAGAATTCTTTCTTTTTATGTGTAAATCTTTCTGTTATGTGCAAATATTTAATATATGCATCCATGCTAGTCATCGAGTTTTGTAGTCTGTTGTGCCTTCATTGGGGTTTTCATGGATTGAACTAATGAGATTTTTTTATAAAAATCTATCTGCTATCAGTAATGCCCTAGCTTATCTGCTATCTGTAATGCCCTAGATTTTTTTTATAAAACTGTAGAATATCATATTGAAATATTGGGGAGCCTGGTTTATGAACCAGTTTCTTAGTCTGCCCTAGCTTCATTACAGTTTTTATTGATTGCAATATTGGTGAGCATTGTGCTACTGTTATGAGTACCCTCTCATCAATATTGGTGAGCATTGTGCTAATTCTTGTCTCAGATTTCTGATGCTTCTTTAATTTGCTGCCAGATTTGTATTTAGTATGTAAATTCTTAAGCATATATTTTGGCATACAAGTATCTCTTTCTTCAAGACCGGTAAATCAAGTGGGTAAATAGATGTTGCTGCTGGACTATATGTTCTGGACTATATGTTCATTGGTACTACTAGCAAAAGAGCCCGTGCGTTGCAACGGGGCAGAAAAAACACACGCTCTTAACCCAATGACCACGACTCGAGACATGATAGGTAGACGTTCTTTATTTAAAATGGCATCACATTTGTGTTCCCGACGGTGGTCTCACTGCTCACACAACGAAAACGCATTTGAATGTGGTCAGTCCTAAGGCGTCTCTCTCTCTCTCTCTCTCACACACGCACACGCGCGCTCGCATGCACACAATCGCTCAGAATAAGATGAGAAAAGTGCTGTTTTTTCCTGCGAGGTTTTTCAGAGTTGTGCATGCGTGGTTATCAATGTTTTTTCCCACTCAATCTGGTTTTAATGTGTGTTTATTCGCAATTTGGATCGCCGCCGGTGCAAAAGAAAAATGGACCGTGCACTATAGATTAAGTCTGCACCCAAATTAATAGTTTAGAAATATTTAACAGCTAAAAGTAACAGCATATTTAGATTCTACACATTTTTCTAATCTAATTTCATATATAATATGTTAAAATCGGAGTTACGGTTTAAAAGATATGGACAATTTTGTTTTAGATAAACTGTGGATTGATTAACCGAAAGGTTAGGGGTTTTTCTGTTAAAATACAAAAAACGATGCGTATGACTTAAATACTGACGGCGGGTTGATTACCTGAAATCTTAGGGGGTTTTCTAAAAAAGTTAAAAAATGGTTCGCTATGACTTATAGATGGACTGCGGGTTGATTTCAACAAACTGTATGGACTTTTTTGCAAATAGGGTGAGGGACGACCGAAACCCACCGCGCTTTATTATTACTAGCAAAAGAGCCCGTGCGTTGCAATGGGAGAGAAAACATAACACACGCTCTTAACCCAACAACCATCACTCAAGACCACAATAGGTCCATCTTCTTTATTTTTGCGAGGCATCATATTTGTGTTGCCGCTTATCCTCCTTCTCACCCTCGCCGGTGATGGTGTCAGTGTTCACATAAAACAAAACAAAAACGTGTTTGAATATGGTTAATCCTCAGGTGTCTCTCTCTCCCCCTCTCTCTCTCTCGCCATCTCTCACTCCCGCGATGAGAAATCTATTGTTTTCCCCTATGACATTTTTCAGAGGTATGCATGTGTAGTTAGCGATGTTTTCTTTTCCCTATATGGTTATAGTGGGGTGTTTATTTGCAATCCGGATCGCCGCCGGTATGAAAAAATGGATCTTGTGCTATAAATTATAAGTTTGCTTCCAAAACAATATTTTAAAAATATTTAAAGGTAAAATTAACAACATATTTAGATTCCACACATTTTTATAATAAAATTTCATATATAATATGTTAAAATCAAAGTTACGGTTTAAAAGATACGGATAACTTAGAAAATCATTTGTTTGACTTAAATATATTCCAAAATAATATTTAAAATACTTAACAGGTAAAAATAATCTCATATTCATATTCTACATATTTTTATAATCAAATTTCATATATAACATGTTTAAATCGGACTTACGGTTTAAAAGATATGGATGATTTAAAAAAGCATTTATTTGACTTAGATATGATCTGTGGATGAATTACCTAAAACATCAGGGGGGGTTTCAAAAAATGTAAAATAACGGTTCGGGTGTGACTTAAATCCGGACCAAGGGTTGATTTCATCAAAACACAGGGGCTTTTCCGAAAAATGCCATGACGGACGACCAAAACCCAATTTGTCTTTATTATTAGGTAAAGATATGTTCAGAATGAGTTAACTTGCTATCATTTATCGAAATTCATAATGTGCTGGACTATATGTTCATTGGTTCTACTTGTGATCTCTTCTTTGTACTACTTGGGAATTTTGTCAACTTGTGATCTTCTTCTTTGTACCCGAGAGGCCCTTGAGTTTGCCGGAATGTCGATTAACTTCAGTTCCGGCAAATTCGGGTACTCCATATGTCCTATTTTCAGCAAAGGTCATGCTGAAATTTACCGTGAATTTTAGCATGACTTTGCTAAAAATAGGACATATGGGGTACTTGCGACTAATGCATGGGCCAGGGTATCTTAGTACTTAATTAAGTAGGATCAACTGCCCCTTTTATTCTTCCTGCATTAAACCATAGGTGGCAATAGAGCCAAGTGATTAGGCCCAACTCAGAATTCTCCTTCCCTATTCTTGATAGGGTATATTATTAGAAGATACCCATATATATCAGTCAACCTAGGGTGCCTCGGCATCGATAAACCCTAAATGATGAAAACTTAACTTAGCATTTAGGGTGCCTCAGCGTCGACAAACCCTAAATTATAAAACCTTGGCTTTTAGGGTGCCTCGGTGTCGATAAAAACCTAAATGATGAAAGCTTAGGCTTTTAGGGTGCCTCGGCATCGACAAACCCTAAATGATAAAAGCTTAGCTTTTAGGATGCCTCAGTGTCGAGAAACCCTAAATGATAAGACCATGATCTTGTTCCTTGACAATAACCAACTTTTTGACGAAACTTTTTTCCTATTTAGAGCGAAACATGGCCCACAAACATGAGGTCGGCGGTTCGGGCAAGCAATTCTGGGAGCTGTCCCAAGAGATGGAGGAAGAACCTCACCGCTATGAGGACATCGCGGAAGACACCGATCCTGACTACACAACCCCTAGTGGCGTCGGGGATGACACCATTGATGGTGCCGCCGAGGATGCCACCACCGATGATGGCAGCGCACACACAGATGGCAGCCAACCGAAGAGGCAACAGAAGGACCGGTGCCCGAACGTGCTCGGCACCGTCAAGGAGGAATTTACTGAAGTGAACTCCGACGGGCATCCAACGGCGCCCAAAGAATTAGTCAAGGGGTACTCGATTCAGCTCGGGTGCATTCTCCGGAGCACCGTCATGATCAACATCGAGAACCTAAGGCATAAGGAACAAGGGAATTTGTGCAGCCTCCTCTTCACGAAGCTGCACGAACGATACAAGTTCCCCGCTGACTTTGCAAACACACGCCTCTCAGGGAATAAAGTGAACAGTGCCGCCCTCACGAGGATGAGCACGTCCCTGTCTACTTGGAGAAGCGCGGTGAAGAAAATGATTGACAAAGGTGATAGTTATGAGAAGATCAAGGCGAAATATCCTTCGATCAGCGAAGATGACTACAAGGAGTTCAAGATCAAGTGCAAGAGCAGCGCAACCGTGGAATCAAGTCAGTGGGGGAAAGAAATGTGGGAGTTGAACTTAGGGGTCCACCAACTCGGTCCCGGCGGTTACAGAATGGCGGAGCCTATATGGGACAAGGAGGACGCGGAGCATGCCGAGCAAGGCCTACCGCCCCGCTTCGAGAAATACCGTGACAAGCAGACCAGGAACTTTGTCAGGGCCCGTTACAAGGAGGACCCGGTAACAAAGGAGCTTACCACGGATCCGAAGACCAAGGCGCTTGAGCTTGTTCTAGTAAGGAATACACCCCCGCATAATTAGCTCCATATGGTTGCATTCTAATTAATGAAGCCAAATTTCTAAATGGTTCACATTCCTTCCGAAGGAGACCGAAAGCAGTAGCGCGGGGTCGTCTCAGAGCTCCCCTTCGGACAGCACTCTAAATAGGGCGTTGAGCGTAATGAAAAACAAGGATAAGCTCAGAAGCCGTCGTCGGCTGGTCGTGTGGCGGCAAAGGCTTGTCCACAAAATGGTCGTCATACTATACATTTGGTGGGCGAAAGGAGAAAAGACCAGCTCGGAAAGCCGTCGCGAGGTTCAAGAACTCAAGGCACAAGTGGCGCGGATTCGGAGATTGTCCAAGAGCAAGTGCAACAACAAGCTGGAGCAGCGCTCACCGCCATGGTGCCTACCTTGATTCAGGGGCTAATGACGTGGATTGCGGGCGGCCAACAGGGGCCGCCCCCGGTTCCCAACTTCACGGCCAGCAACTCGCACAATGCGCAGGCGGCAGCATTGGTGTCTCCGACAGAGGCGGTATTCGTGTCTCCGGTGCCGGCACAGGCATTGGAGCTTAATGCACCCGGGTGTACGCCGGCCGGCACCTCGCCAGCAAGCGGCCCCTCCGTCAGTTGCACGCCCGTCATTGGAGGTGCCTCGACATTAGCCGAGCTCGACGCCATCACGGTAACTAAGCCTCTCGGCCAATGACTTCATCTCCTTTCCTTTGACTGGGCATCCCTGACGCCCTACATGTTTTCGCAGGGCGCCGCCGACGTTCCATGCACTCTCCTGCACTTCGTGGGCGGTGAGTTGATCAATGTCGCCAAGGGCAGAATCATTCAACCGGGCAACCCCGTGTTCCATGGTAATCCGATGCCACCCACCGTGTATAGTGTTGAACTGGTTCGGGTGCTGCCAGGCTGCGACGAGTTGTTACCTCCGATTCGACCCGCTGGGGCCGCCGAAGATGATGTGATGACCCTCAGCGCCTGCGTAAGCTGGCCCCTGCTTTGGCTAAAGAGCCAGATTCGTTTGGGGGCGGGGGACACCACCCCACAGACAAGACCGCCAGTCGTGTCGGCGCCAAGCCATGGCAAGACCGCCGCAACGCTACCGGACATGCCGGACATCCCTATGACACAGGATCTGAACATGCATATGGCATAGGATCCGGACGACAACGACAACGACGACGGTACATTTACCAACGTGGATAAGTACTTTGCCGAACATGGGTACGGTGACGAATTCTGCGGGCCTCCTTCTCAAGAACCCAACCCTGAAAAAGACGACCGCAATCTAGCTGGTACCGCGGAGAAACCCAATTCAACAGGCGTCGTCTCGCGTTCAGTTCTCAGGAGACGCCTCCAGCTGCCGCCTTCACCGAGCCTCAGATAGCTGAGGTGCAAAATATTATCAGCCCCAACACACTCAAGAAGGCGGTCTGTGAGCAGAACTCGATCCCATTACAGGATATGAAGAAGAAGGGACGGAAACGAAAGAATAACAGGGGCACCGGTGCAAGCTAGCCGGCACCGAGTACGATCCGTGCTCAGGACGGGCCACCTTCACCTAAGGATATCTCGAGGAGGGTGCATGTGGTGGGTAGGGCGATGCTACCGACAAATCTGCTCAATGCTTCAACCAGTGCTATGCGGAGTCTGCATGACATTGTTCTTTCTTTGGAGAAGCGGTGTCTCTCCCAGAATGATGTGGCATACCCGGTTTTCATGGCCAAGGTGCCAGAGTGCAAGGGCTTTGTGGATAGCGCCATCGGGGGTACGATCGACCTGCGGTTTGATGACATCTTTGCTATGTTTAACCTTCATCCGCTGCACTACACCTTCGTTCGGCTGTTTTCGCTGAGTATGGAGATGCGGATCATTAGAGACAAGACCCCGGACATCGTGATAGTCGACCCCTTCTACATGCGTGCCAAGATCTTGGGCAGCGCTGGGGACCGGCAAGTCGCGAGTTCACACCTCGAAGGCATCATTCTGGCAAACCTAGATATGGATAACTTCCTCGTGCCTTACTTTCCCGAGTAAGTCATCCCCTCACCGCCCCGTAACATATGATTTCTTAGATTTCGATCGTTCTTTTTTTTTCTAACATTCTGTGTTTTGTGCAGTGACACACATTGCACACTCATCCTCTTAAGCCTGAAATATTCCATGGCCACGTATTTCGACCCGGACCGTGAGTCAAAGATAGACTACACAAATATCAAGAAAGTTCTTGATGATGCTCTCCCCGGCTACGCCAGATCTGGAGGCACCTTCAAGAGGCCAGTTCGTAGGTATGGCAAGCACGTGTTCACCCACAATACGATGTTCCGCTGCGTCAAGCAGCCGCCTGGCGGTCAGAAGGATGCCTACTACGCCCTCCATCACATGCGGGCGATCTTACGGGACCATAATCACCTTCTGCTACCAAATAATCTCAAAGATTGGGCCACACGCTTGTCGGCAATCCAGGACGAGGACATCAGACAAGAATTCTTTCGCATCCACTCGGAGTTTGCGGAAATCATCCGTCAAGATGTCCTTCGTACCTCGGGGCAGTTCTACCTCAGATCTCAACCGTCCAACAGTGAGATAGAAACAACGCTACAAATGCAGGCTGACAACGCCGGCGATTTCATGACCATCACGAAAGACGGCGGCTTCATCCACGCTCCGGTCCCATGAGTCGAGTCGAAAGTAGTAATGCTATGTAGTTCTGAATTGTCGATTGGCTCATGTTGTAATATTAAACTTTAATGAACTTGTATGCCTCTTTGGTTTGGACAGCCGTTCAACTTATATGTAATTGATGCTATTTATTAGTAGGACCATGAATCGTGCTATTAATGTGTTGCTTTTCTCTTCCGATCCTTTTGTTGCATATATATTGCTTATGTATTGTCTGTGAATTGTTACTAACGTTTTGTTTGGCTAGTGCATAGAGATGCTGTCGTATGTCGTGTACAAGGGTAAGGTTCCCGGAGTCTACGACGACTGGTAGGAGTGTCGGAGACACGTTCACCGTTTCAGCGGTAACAGTTACAAAGGCTACACCACTAGGGCGGAGGCGGAAGTTAGATATGCGGGCTATCTAGCGAGAGAGAGGAGGGAGCGGTGGAGGAACCGGATGAAGACCAGTTTCATCGCAATTATGCTCATCGTGATGACTGCGGCTCTCTTCTATGTGATGCTAGTTTAGATGATCGATATCGACTTGTAATGTGAAGACAAACTCACTACTCGCGGTTTCGAGACTTTTAATGTTCTAGATTTGTTCGGTATTTTAAATTCGGAGACTAATATGATGAATTGTATCCGGAGACTAATCTTCTATTGTATTCGATAAATTTGTTGTTTATATGTTGTGCTCTCTATATTATGTGCAGTAATATGTTTTGTAACCTGTGCAAATATCAGAAAAGAGAAAAAATAATCCCTAATATTCATATTAATGGCGCACCACTCAGCACACTAATGGCGCACTGCAGAAAGGACACTAATGGCGCATCATCCCCTAGTGCGCCATTAGTAAGCCAAAGCACATGGCTAAATATGGCCCCCTGGGAGGCATAGTAATGGCGCACCGTGGGCTATACTAATGGCGCACTGCCTGGTGCACCATTAGAATATCATATACTAATGGCGCACCTGTGGTGCACCATTAGTAAAAAATTCTAGTGGCGTGGTGCTAGTGGTGCACCTGTAGTGCGCCATTAGTAGGCAAAACAGGTGCGCCACTAGCAGGCCTTTTCCTACTAGTGTGATAGGCCCATAATGGTATGAAGCTCTTCAAATTGTTTTGGAACGGGGTTCCCGATAGAATAATTTGCTTTTTGGTACAAAGTTCAGCAAGAGCCTTCCGAATATCACTATTTGGAAGGCCTTTGCTGAAATTCGAACCAAAAGGAGAATTATTCTATCAGGAACTCCGTTCCAAAACAACTTTGAAGAGCTTCGTAGCATCATACGCCTGTTACTTCTGGCAAATGATGAAGCCATGGATTTCTTCAATACTTCGACAGACAACATGACATATAGAAGAATATATATATATATATATATATATATATATATATATATATGAGATCAGATAAAGATTGGATCATCTTGTGCACATCCATAATGGGGGCATTCCTCATAAATCTGGACCCTCAACCCTTGGACGACCCTCGCCCCTTGACGACCCTGACCCCCTCATGTCACGTTTTTCTAGTGTCAAAGGATTCAACAAAACCATGGCTTTATCATTAGGCGAAAGTAACAGGCGCATGACGGTACGAAGCTCTCCAAAGTTATTTTGGAACGGAGTCCCAGATAGGATAATTCACTTTTTGGTACAAAGTTCAGCAAAATCCTTCCGAATATCGCTATTTGGAAGGCCTTTACTGAAATTCGTACCAAAAGGTGAATTATCCTATCCGGGATTCCGTTCTAGAATAAGTTTGGAGAACTTCGTACCATCATGCCCCGGTTACTTCCGGCTAATGATGAAGCCATGTATTTCTTCAATACTTTGACAGAAGGCAACCTCTCGACCCCTCGGCGATCCTCGACCCTCGACCCTCGAACCCTTAGTGACCCTTGACCCCTCGTTGACCATCGACCCTCGACCCCTCGACAACCCTAGACCCTCGAACCCTCGGTGACCCTCGGCGATACATACATGAAAAAAAATGTTATCGGGGAGGGGGTGTATCGACCCCCCCCCTCATGTCAAAGTTATAGAGGAGAGGGTATATCGACAACGACGACATACATACATGGAAAAAAATTATCGGGAAGGGGGTATATCGACCCCCCCCCCCCTCATGTCGAAGTTATCGGGGAGGGGGTATATCGACAACGATATACCCGATAAAAAATAAAAAGAGGAAAAAGAAGAAAAGAAGAAAAAAAAGAGGAGAATAAGGGAAATTAGATATTATTCTAGTTTCCCTTCTTCTCATCCATTCCTTCTTCTTCTTCCCTTTTTTTCTTCTTCTTCGTCTTCTTTTTTTTCTCCTCTTCTTCCTCTCCTCTTCTCCTCCTCCTTCTTCCTCTTCTTATTTTCCTTTTTCCCTCTCCTTCTTTTTCTTCTTCTTCCTTCTTCCTCTTTTATTCTTTTTCCTTATTTTCCATTTTCCTCTCCACTAACCTAAAATGCACCAACTGTCCAACTAACCTAAAATTGCACTAAATCAACTAACCTAAAATGCACTAACCTAAAATCGGTATCTACTAACAACCTAAATAAAAAATTGATACATCTATGAAAGAAACATATATAAACAAAAAATGTTATGAACATTATATCCATACATACATAGCCATATCCATTCATCATATAGCTACCACATACATATATACATTATATATATGAAAAAATGCAATGAAAAAAGAAATAACACACATTATATGAAAAAAAGGTCGATCGAAACCAGGGTGGCGGCGGCTCAGATCGGGGCGGCCGCAAGGGTGACGGCGGGCGGAGAGGGCGACGGCGAGGCGGCGAGGGGCGCCAGCGACGGCGACGGTGGGGCGTGGGTCGGGCAGGGCGTGGCAGCGGCGGCAATGGTGAGGGCGGGTCGTGGCGCGGCGCGGCTTGGCGCTTCGAAGCGGTGACAGCGTCGGCGTGGGTTCAGGGGTGGCGGACGGCGTCGGGGCAGCCTGGCGGCATCGAGGAGGTCAGAGTCGAGGGCAGCTGGCGATGAAATTCTGAAATTTTGCAAAGTGTTTCTTATATAGCAAAGGCTTTGGTCCCGGTTCGTGGCACAAACCGGGACGAATACCAACCTTTGGTCCCGGTTCGTGCCACCAACCGGGGCCAAAGGTCTCTTTTCAGCAGCGAGACCTTTGGTCCCGGTTGGCGTCACGAGCCGGGACCAAAGGTGGGTATTCGTCCCCGTTTGTGCCACGAACCGGGACCAAAGGTGGGTATTGGTCCCGGTTGGCAGCACAAACCCGAACCAAAGGTGGGTGCTGCTGCCACGGCAAAAATTTAGTCCCACCTCGCTAGCTGAGAGGGGCTCGGAGTGGTTTATAAGTGCCGCTGTGCCTGCCACTTCGAGCTCCTCTCAATTTTAGGCCTGCTGGCCTAAACTAGTCAATCTGCATGTGGGCCTACTAGGCCTTCTGCGGGCCTTAATCCTGGCCCAACAGGATAGTTAGGTTTCTAGTCGTATTCAGGCTGTGGTGGCCCAGTAGGTGGCATTTTTTATTTTTTTTCAAGTTTTTTTGTTTTGTTTTTTGCTTTATTTATTTTCTGTTATTTTTTGCTTTATTTTTTTAATCCTTTTTGCTTTTAGGTCAGAAAAATTATAAACTTTCTATTAGTGCCATTAGATTTCAAATTTGAATCTTTGAAATTTGTGTGAATCACTAGTTTGTTAATAACTTTACTATAAAAATAAATTTTGGAGTGATTCTTTTCCTGCTATTTAATATTACTGTGTTCTATCATTATATTAAAAACAATTTTGTTATTTTACTTTCTAATGAAAAATCTTTATGATAATTATTTTTGCTATTGAAGTTTCTACAAAAAGTTCTTGACAAAAATCCTTTTTGCTTTTAATGTTTTGAACAAAAATACTTTGATAATTTTAGTTGTATAAATTTTATATAATTTTAGTTTCAATAATACTATAGGTTTATAAAAGCTTTTAGTTGATTCCTTTTGCTATTAGAGTTTCATTAAAGTTTTCTAGTTCATTCTTTTTTCTATTAGAGTTTCATTAAAGTTTTCTAGTTAATTATTTTAGTTCATTATTTTTTTTCTATTAGAGTTTCATAAAAGTTTCCTAGTTCATTCTTTTTGATATTAGTTCATTCTTTGAGCTAAATGATCCTAAAATTGAAAAGCACTTCAGATGATCTTTGAAGAGGTTGAAAATTGGCATGGTATCATCATTTCATCCACATAGCATGTGCTAAAAAGTTGAGAGGGTTGCGGCAAAAACTGGATGCGCTTCGTGTACAAAATGGACAATCTCTTTCGAAGTATCAGGGTTTCATACGGAAACTCATCTGTTACAAAGGGATTTCATTTATTTTGAACTTATTTGAACTCGAGACTTTTTGTGTGTTAAAAATGCACCATTCAAAGTCACATCATCAATTTTCAACCCTTTTTGACTTTATTTGTTATTTTTCATGCATTTACTGATTTTTTTTAGCTATATGACCTTGAAATTGACAAGCACTTCAAATGAACTTTGAAGAGGTTGAAAATTGGCATTGTATCATCAATTCACCCACATAGCATGTGCCAAAAAGTTGAGAGGGTTACGGAAAAAACTGGATGCACTTCGTGTACAAAACGGACAATCACTTTCGAAGTATCAGGGTTTCATACGGAAACTTTTCTGTTACAAAAGACATTACATTTCTTCACATGTAACTATAGTGATATTCTAGATCAAAGGCATCATCATCATAATGGTGGGAACACCGGCTCAAAACTGACAAGACATTGCGCCACATCACTACTTAGCCTTGGTAGGATTTCTGGATCTATCACCTTCTGAGAGATTGCATTGAGGAATGCACATACACTACTAGGGAAAACCCTAGCAGTAGCGTTGGTTTTGTGCTCACTAGTAGCGCGGGTAGGCGCGCTACTAATAAGGCGCTACAACTATTGCTTAGCAGTAACGATTGCGCGCACGCGCTACTGCTAGGACAAATAGCTGCAGCGATTGTTCACTCCCACGCTACTACTAATGTAACTACTGGCAACGTGTTTTCCCTCCATCGCTACTAGTATTCTTTTTTTATTTTTTTATTTTTAGTGTATTTATGCGCCATCGTACAAATATTGGTACAATACCAGTTATGAGGTTTACATCATTATGTCCATAACAGTGTGTCAAATGAAGGTGGATTAGGTTCAAGTGGAGGCAATATGTGGTGCATGTCAAAAGTATACTACTAATCCAAACTTGATCTAATTTGGACTAATAGTACTTTCGATGTGCACCACATGTTGCCTCCACTTGAATCTAATCCACTAGCACAAGCTATTTAATCATCATCATAGTCATTACCACCAACAGTATTTATTTAATCACCACTGACACTAGCTAATAATAATCATCATAGTCATTACCAACCACACTAGTTATTTTATCATCATAGTAATAGTGTAGCACATCATCATCCTAACTCTCATTTCTAGCTAGCTAATCACTCCTGCTACTCTCTCATAGGTAAAATAACATAAAACATGTGTAGCTCTCCTCCTTGATCAAGTTGGAGCATGCAGATGAACCTGTCTCCTAATCGTGGGTAGCGCATCTGTTTGCTGCCCCCTAGTACTTCTCTGTGCTCCCCCATCACATATTTGGTCCAATCTTGCACTATTAAGCATCCGTAGCTAATCTTGAATGCACTAAAGTAATATGTAGGATATCTTGGCCGTAAGCTAATAATACTCATGGTACCTTCAGTCTCGATCCCATAAGGCACAACATTCATCGGGAGTCCCTGTTGAAGAACATTGTATGGTAACATACTTAGAAATGAAGTTTAGCTTCAAAAATAATGTATGGAAAAGATGCACTGAGGATAAATAGTAAAAATCTTACCATCCTTCCTAAATAGATGTGACCGTAGTTCATTACGAACACTATTGGTCGCACATTTTCAGTACTAACATTTCTAAATGCAGGAAGAAAATTTGTCTTGACAGTATCAAGATCCGCAAGCCATGAAACATAATGACTTAGCTCCTTGCAGTTGAGTTCAGCCCCGGGACAGTAGTAGGTCCTGTCTACCAAGCGCTGGACATGTTTGCTTGCACCGAAATAAGCTGACAATACAAATTAGTTGTCAACTATTTTTGAATAAACAATATCAAAGACATAAATATTGTTGAGAAACTTACATAAAGGTATAACTGGAGGCGTCTCCGCATCGACCCAGATGTCAGTATTACCTTCAATATCATCTTCCAGACGAATATCAAAGGTGATAACCATATCAGGCTCAAATGCATAAGTCTTGCATAGTGCTTGCCATGTTTTGCATCAAAAATAGGTGTAGTCGTCTGAATTGTATACTTTTGCATGGAAAATATAACCATGCTCGGTCTTCAAGTAAACTTTCTTTACCTCCCTAGTATGACTGAAACCTATCTTATCCAATACAAAAACTCTTGCATGGCAGGGGATACGCAAGTACAATAGTAAAAAAAATAAGTTGAAGCAAATGAAGCAGATGTCATGCTTAATTACGAAAAAAGACTTGTCGTTGTGACTTACTGTATCCACTTTGAAGTTCTCGTCCAGCTTGATGCTGAAGCGCCTATCATCATCTAGGAAGATTTCATCGCACAGGCCGCGCTCGTCTTCGCAGTATTTGCAAATACCGAAATCCTTTTCGTCGTCAGAAATTTCCTATGTTCATAGTTAAAACATTAATTGAAAATCAATCGAAGACAACTACCAGGATACTCAACACACAAATCCGACACTCGATATTTCCTACATATTCTAGCACAAGTCATGCCAAAATTCACGGAAAAATCCGGCATGACCTTTGCTAAAATAGGACATATCGAGCGCCTGAAATTTGCCGGAACGGAAATGAATCAACACTCCGGCAAAACATATGCCACTCAGAGGTGTAACCTGCAAACATGACCAGCCACTTGGATATTGAGCAACACAAGATATACATTTCAAAATATCTTATAAGACTCAAATTAGCATGCATTCAATAAGCAAAAGTAAATCATCTCATGCGTCCGTACATCGTCGAATATTATCACTAATACATCCCGAATAGTGTCATACATATAACATCACTAATACAACTAAAACCCTAGCACACGACGGGTATCGGCGCGGGCAGTTGACACCCACAGAGAAGGAACCATCACGGGATCATAGCTCCAGTGAGATCCCTGGAGAACCTGCGAGGTATTAGAGAACCTGTGCTCCAACGCAAACAAGTAGCGACGGACATGCGCGTCCTCCTCACTGACACGGTGAAGCACCACCTCCGCGGAGTCCTCGAGCCTCTGGACCGTCACTGGCCCACGCGACCGCCACCAAAGAAGGTTCGGGTCAATGACAGGCTGGCTCCTCACCAACCTGCGCCCCCCGGTAGGTAGCGCCTCCCAGTACCACCCCGGCGGAGCCCAGTCCCGGACATGAAACATCTGGTCAAGCAGGTGTCGTCCTCCGCCGACTCGACGACAAGGATGCGGGATAGGAATCGTCCACGTCGATGCGAGAAAAATTGCTTCAAGTTCTTACTACCTAGTTCTATTAATTCAACTAGTTCTTACTAAAAATAAACTTACTATAAATAAAAATATACTAGTACCTAATTAGTACCTAGTTCTTACTAACTAATTAGTACCTAGGAACTACTGCCCTAATTACCATATAAGTAATTAACTAACTAGCACTAAAAATAGCCTAGGGTTCATAATAACTAGCACTAAATAGCTAGGGTTCATACTAAGCAGAGAAGAGGGATTGGAAGGGGAGAGTGCTTACAGAGGGCGGGGAGAGAGACGGGGTCGGGGGAGAAGGCGGCACCGTGGCGCGGCGAGGTGGGGTAGGGGGAGACGGCGGCGAGGCGGGGTCGGGGGAGACGGCGGCGAGGCGGGTCGAGGGAGACAGCAAGCAGGCAGGGTCGGGGAGACGGCAGGCGGCGGGTCGAGGATCTGACAGCGAGGCGGGGTCGGGGAGACGGCGGAGAGGCGGAGGCGACGAGGAATAGTAGAGGAGAATTGGGGGAGGAAGCAGAGGAGAGGGAATCAGGCCGCGTGGGGGGTTAGGTGAAAGTAGCTTTAACAGTAGCGTGGGGAGGCAAAACGCGCTGATACTAAAATCATAGTAGTAGCGCTGTTCGTAGAAGGGCGCTACTACTATACCTAGCACGTCGGGAACTGTGTGGCAATTATAATAGTAGCGTGTTACATTCTGCCGGCGCTCTCGCTAAGCGGGTAACGATGGCGCGGTTACGGCGAGACGCTCTTCGCTAAGTAGCGATGGCGCCTCATTTTAACAAGCGCTAATAGTAACATTCTGTGTATAAGGTTTTCCCTAGTAGTGATAGCTTCACAATGGCTAATCGGAAGTTTTCCGGTAGAAGCCCCCTCAATGCAACCGGAAGCAGTTGCGTCATAATCACGTGGCAGTCATGAGACTCTAGGTTCTGAAACTTTTTCTTGGCCATATTTATTATTCCCTTTATATTCGATGAAAAGCCAGACGGGACCTTCATACTGAGCAGGCATTCATAGAAGATTTCCTTCTCTTCTTTGGTAAGAGCGTAGCTGGCAGGACCTTCATACTGCTTTGGAGGCATGCTGTCTTTTTCGTGCAAACGTTGCAGGTCCTCCCATGCCTCCAGTGTATCTTTTGTCTTCCCATACACACCCAAGAAGCCTAGCAGGTTCACCCAAAGGTTCTTCGTCACATGCATCACGTGGATTGAAGAGCGTACCTCTAGGTATTTCCAGTAGGGTAGGTCCCAAAATATAGATTTCTTCTTCCACATGGGTGCGCGTCCCTCAGTGTTGGAGGTTGGTCGGAAGAAATCGACGATGCCCCAAGTACACATTCTTCCTACATTTGTTCAGTTATATACTTTCGGTGTCAGCTAAGTAGTGTGTGCATGCGTTGTATCCCTTGTTTGTATGTCCTGAAAGGTTACTGAGAGCAGACCAATCATTGATGGTTACAAACAACAACGCATGTAGGTCAAATTCCTCCTGTCTGTTCTCATCCCACACATGTACACCATTTCCATTACATAGCTGTAAAAGTTCTTCAACTAATGGCCTTAGGTACACATCAATGTCGTTGCCGGGTTGCTTAGGGCCTTGGATGAGAACTGGCATCATAATGAACTTCCGCTTCATGCACATCTAAGGAGGAAAGTTATACATACATAGAGTCACGGGCCAGGTGTTGTAATTGCTTCTCTGCTCCCTGAACGGATTAATGCCATCCGCGCTTAAACCAAACCATACGTTCCTTGGGTTACCTACAAACTCAGCCCCGTACTTTCTCTCGATTTTTCTCCACTGCGACCCATCAGCGGGTGCTCTCAACTTCCCATCTTTCTTACGGTCCTCTCTGTGCCATCGCATCAACTTGGCATGCTCTTTGTTTCTAAACAGACGTTTCAACCATGGTATTATAGGAGCATACCTCATCACCTTCGTAGGAACCCTCTTCCTGGGGGCTCGCCGTCAACATCAGCAGGGTCATCTCATCTGATCTTATACCGCAATGCACCGCATACCGGGCATGCGTTCAAATCCTCGTACGCATCACGGTAGAGGATGCAGTCATTAGGGCATGCATGTATCTTCTGCACCTCCAATCCTAGAGGGCATATGACCTTCTTTGTTGCGTATGTACTGTCGGGCAATTCGTTATCCTTTGGAAGCCTCTTCTTCAATATTTTCAGTAGCTTCTCAAATCCTTTGTCAGGTACAGCATTCTTTGCCTTCCACTAGGCAAATTACAGTATGGTACCGAGCTTTGTGTTGCCATCTTCGCAATTTGGGTACAACTCTTTTTGTGATCCTCTAACATGCGATCGAACTTCAGCTTCTCCTTTTCACTTTCGCACTGTGTCCTTGCATCAACAATGACCCGGCGGAGATCATCATCAGGCACATCATCTGGTTCCTTTTGATCTTCAGCTTTCCCCGTTGCAGTGTCACATCCCTAGTTCTGGTAATGCTTAGTGCTTGCATTAGAGTGCTGCATCATGTCTAAATTCTTTTGAATTTGAAATGGGGATTGATCAAACCCTAGCACCAAATTAATTCAAATAGGCTCAAATAAAATCATTTTCAATGAATCCAAAATGCCCTTTGAAAATGTTCATGATTTCTGATAAAGGTGAAAACCTCTGCAAAAAATGATGAACATATTTCTAGGTTATTCCTGGATTTTTGAATTAAATCATGAAGTATTTGCATTTGGGCGTTAAATGCTAATAAATAGTTTAAATGCTCAAATAATCATAAACTAAAATGTTTGCTGTTGGTTATATTCCAAACAGTGGCATTGATTAGTTTCATGATTTTTGGGTTTGATCTAGTATTTTTTAATAAAGCCCAACAGTTGCAGAAAATTAGAAAATAGAAAACAATTTAGAAATAGAGAGAGAGAGAGAAAGGCCAGAGGCCACTTACCTGGCTGGCCCGGCCCATCTGGCCTGTGCCAGTCATCACCTACCTCTGCCAGTAGGCAGAGGAGGGACACCGCGATGCCGCCCGCGCGCCACGCCACCACCACTGCACTGCTGCCGTCGCCCGCGCCATTCAGCGCCTCGGCGCCTCTGCGGCACCGCCCGACCCCCTGAACCCTCCACTCTCTCCCCGAGCTTCTCTCCCTCCTTGGCTCTCCTCTTGCACGCACCCGAGAGCCACCGTCGCTGCCGCTAGCCGCTGTCGTGCCCTGAGCCTTCCTCGTGCCTCTCCGACGTGACCTCGAGCTCCGCCGTGGACCCTTACGCCGTATTCCCCGAGCCACGCGACGGGAAGAGCCCCGGAGCGCCATCCCCGACGTCATCTTCCTCCTCGGGCCACCGAGATCGCCGGCGACCTCCCGTCGTCACCAGCCCCTCCCCGAGCACCGAGGCCTCCGTTCAACTCGCTGTGAGCTTCTGCGTGTTTCCCCTTCCTTCCCGAGCTCATTCCTGCCCCGTAGCCGCCGATTCCACCGGAGCCGCGAGCTCGGCTCCGCCAACCATGTCGCCGCCGTGGCCACTGTCGCCTACAGCTACAACCGAGCGCACCGACGTGCTCAGCACAATGCCAGAAGACCAAAACCCCCTCCAGTTGCTCCTGTCATGCAACGCAACGGAACCGCTGAGACCCGAACTCCGGCCGCCGCGGACGTGGTCACCGCCGTTGTTCCCGGCCACCCCAACACCAAACACCGCCACCATTGGATGCGCCACATCGCCAGCTACTCGTAGCACCCACCCGTGCATCAAACCGTGGCCGGAGCAGCGTTTCCGACGCTCTCCGTCGTCTCGGCCTCGCCGGCGAGTCGACGCCGGTGGGATTGACCCCGCTGACCGTTGACTGGTGGGCCCAGTTTGACCCCCTGGGTCACTGACGTGTGGGCCACCCTTGTTATTTATTAGTTAGGTTAGTTCAGTGCTAATTAACCTAGATTAGTGCTTAACCTAACACTAACTAACTCTGTTTAGTTAGTTAACTAATCAGCGACACGTGGGTCCCATAGGTCAGGTTTGACCTGGCGACCAGTTATTCACGACATGACGGTGACATCATCTTGACGCGATAAATCATTTTCTGGATTTATTCTTTTACGGAAATTCCAAATTAGCCAAAACTTCTAAAATCATAGTAATTCAACCGTAGCTCCAAATCAAATAAGTTATATATGAAAAATGATCAAAAAAATTCAATATATCCATCTGTGCTGGTTTCATGCATGTTAGAACACATTAACCTTGCTGTTTAGGTGAAACAAGTTAATGCACTATTATGACCTCTTAAAATGGGTTTGTATTTGAATCTTCGGTTCAGATGGACTCATCTCAATCTGTTCTAGCTTGCATTAGCCAAAACACATTCATATTGCCATGTCATAGCATGCATCATATTGTGCATTGCATTGATCGTGTTTCTTCTTTGTTTGCCGGTGCTGTTCCCCCTCGGTAGACGTTGTACCGACGTCGTGATCGTTGACACTGATGAAGACTCAATGCTATCTTCAGAAGTGCGAGGCAAGCAAAACCCCCTTGTTCATTCTGATATAATCCCACTCTCTCGCTCCTGCTCTCTTTTACTGCATTAGGACAACAACGATTCATCTGTTACTTGCTGCGGTAGCTGAACCCCTTTATCCTCTGCATGACCTGTCATTTCACAGTAAATAGATGGAACCCACAAGCATGAGTAGGAGTTGTTTGAGCCCTGTCGTGCCTACTCATTCATGCTTGTTTGTCGTGCCTGCTACTGCTTAGAGTTGAGTCAGGTCTGATTCATCGGGGATGAATCGGAGGTGTGTGAACATTTCCTACTGTTGAGAGCTAAGTGTGTGAACACGATTTGGTAAAGGTAGCGGTGAGAGGCCATGTAGGACTACATGGTGTGTTGTCTCATTGCAGCCGTCCTCAGGAACTGAGTTCTGTGTTTGTGATCCATGAAACAGTTACTACCACACATTGGGATCCTTAATTGACCCTCTCGACTTATTAACCACTCTTGTCCTCTGTCCGGGAGTTGCAAAGTAGTTTCTGGTGTTTGTAGCATGCTGGGGGCCGCACGCAGCGCTAACCTTAGGGGTGGGCTGTGTTGCGGTAGGCACGTGGCACGGTGTACCGATTCGCCCGTTTGGTGTCTCGGGAACCCTGCACACATCGTTCGGGGCCGTTAGTGGAAACCTCGGCCGGAATCCCTGCGGATGGAACCCGAATAGGCGATAAACCTGGACTAGGGACTCGTGTGTTTAGTCAGGTCGTGGCCGACACCCTCGTTGGGCTTCCGCTTGAAGGTTGCCGAGTACATGTCGCGTAAACGGCGGTAAGTGGTGAGAGCGTGTGTGAACAAGTACACCCCTGCAGGATTAACATCATCTATTCGAATAGCCGTGTCCGCGGTAAAGGACTTCTGGGTTGCCTATAATAGTTCATAGACAAGTGAAAGTGGATACTCTAAAACTCGCAAGATAAGCGTGAGTGCTATGGATGGCGTCCTCGTAGGGAGACGGAAGCGGATCCATAGTGGGGTATTGATATGGTGAATATGTGGACTCGTGTGCGCCACCTCAAAAGAGTTGCTTGAAGTCGTAGTTCAGGATAGCCACCGAGTCAAAGCTGGCTTGCTGCAGTTAAACTCCTCCACCCCCTTTGTTGATACCGATGCATATGTAGTTAGTTCTGATGTAAGTCTTGTTGGGTACATTTGTACTCACGTTTTCCTACTTTATGTTTCTGTAGAGAGACGTCAGTCTCGCTAGTAGTTCCGCATGGACTTCGACGTTTAGCTTGTTACCTCAGCTAGGATCTTGTGCCCTCGGCAGGATCTAGTAGATAGTCAGGCTTTTCAGCCTTTTTCCGTTATAGTTGTCTGTACTCAGACATGTTAAGCTTCCGCATGTGTTTGACTTGTATGCTCTGAATGCTGGGTCGAGAGACCCATGTTTGTAATATCTCGCTCCTCGGAGCCTAATGAATAAATACTTGATTCGTAGAGTTATGTTGTGATGCCATGTTGTATTTACACATATCGAGCATATTATGTGTATGTTTGAAATGCTTGGTATGTGTGGGATCCGACAATCTAGTTGTTTATCCTTGGCAGCCTCTCTTATGGGGAAATGTAGTCTAGCTCTTCCTTGAGCCATAGTAGTCCGCTACAACCCGGTTCACCGGAGTCCTGCTAGCCCAGCACTACTGCTCAGGACGCTTGACTGGCTGGCATGTGTTTCACTTTGTTCCTGTGTCTGTCCCTTCAGGGAAATGTCACGCGGTGACATCCGGAGTCCTGGCTAGCCTGCTATAGCCCGGGTTCCCGGAGTCCTGTTAGCCCAGTGCTACAGCCCGGATTCACACGTTGCTGACCGACACGCTCGAAGTTGATTCATGTATGTCTGTCCCCATGGGTTAGTGCCGCTTTGAGTTCACGACTAGCCTTGTCGGCCCGGGTTCTCTGTCATATGCATGCTAGCGACACTATCATATACGTGAGCCAAAAGACGCAAACGGTCCTGGGCCATGGTAAGGCGACACCCGTGGGAATACCGTGCGTGAGGCCGCAAAGTGATATGAGGTGTTACGGGCTAGATCGATGTGACTTGGAATCGGGGTCCTGACAGCTTTGGTATCAGAGCCTGACTGCCTGTAGGATTACCAAGCCAAACCGGTCAAAGTTGTGTCTAGAAATGCTTTGGTTATGTAAGGGAATTGATTGTGGAAGGGAACGTAAGGCTCTTTTTACTCCTTATACCTCATGGCCTTCTGATCTGAGTCATCCTCTTCTCCTCTACGGGATTTAAGAACTAGTCTTCTCATCTATCTATTAGGATGACGTGTTACTAATCCATAGACTTATAGAATTGATAGTTTCAAATCTCAGTTCAGTCTTTACTACTTACGTATGTTCATAGCTGGTCTCAGAACCTTGATATTGTGATGTTGAGTGGTCATGCCACTATTTTGCAGGATGTCTCAAATCATTTTGAGCATTTACAGCCGTTATGTTGTCCGAGTCATCCCAGATTTCTAAATAGTATGATGCATTTGCAAATCCCTTCTCTCCATTTCTAATGTTCATTTGGGCCAGATTTATCACACAAATTAGTGTGTTGAGGTACTCCGCTGCCTCGGCATATATGTTGGAGATATTATTATGAACCTAGGTGTTTTAGGGAGTCACCTAGTAAACTAGCCATGTTTTGTGTTCCCCCTGTGATGATTCTTGCCATATTTCTTGAAAGCATCCCGTGATGCCATTTAGTTAGTAGGTATTCTATTCCTGGGTTCTTGAACCCGAGATTCACCCTACTTACTTCATGTTGATAGTGTTTGCTCGTTCCTTTAGGTTATTAGTAACCTTTGCATTAGTCCTCGAGGTCCGTGGTATTTCCTTCTTCCAAATACTATGAACCGCTTATGGCAGAAGTTCCTCGCTGAACCGAAGGATCACAATCAGAGTACTCTTGAGGAGTTATCCATTCATAATTGTGAATTTGCCAGTTCTACCTCCCTGCATGGGTTATCCGGAAGAAATATGTTGAATTTGTTCGGCATACTAACCCATGCCTCCACAACTCGAAAAGTTATATGTTCCTTAAGTTGTCCCTCTTGGTTGTCTTCTGACTCTCGTCTATCAATTGATAGACAGGAGTAGTTGTGCAACCGTGTCCATCGATGCCTATTATTCTTGTGGTCCGTCGAGCCATTCTATTCTGGAATGACTAGGAGAAACAAACTCCAGTACCTTGTCCATTTCTAGGATTGGGTCAAAGCAGTTGTATTCCGCAGATCAAATGCCAATCCAGCTTTGTTATGTTCTACCTTGGAGTGTTACCATCTTTATGTCAAGAGTGTCATGAGAATTGCACCACCTCTTATGAATTCTTGACGTAGTAATACGTCATGCCATCATTATTCATTCCTCGGTTCCCGTGTTATTGTAACCGGAATGCCAACAAGTGTACTATGATGCGCGAAATCAATACTCCGAGCAACTCATTGCTTGGTAGTAAATGGACAATATTCTCATTCTTATTGTGTTGGTTATTGAATCATCATTCTAAGATAGACTGTGCTACCTAGTCCTTATTTCTGGTGCACTCCTCGATTAATAAGTTAGGATTATTCAATCCCTTGCTTATTTGATCATATCGTCTTGCTCTGGAAAACAAGATTGTTCTTGAGCTTAGTAACATACCGGTGGTTCGTGATTTTCCGAATATCTTCTCGGAAGTATTACCAGGTTGTCACCTGATTGTTATGTTGAGCTCGTGATCAAGTTGGTTTCTTGTGAACCACCCTTTCTCCAAGAATCTATGTTGGATACCCCTGGGCTAGTTGGTTGAGCTAAATAGAAACTTGGAGAGTTGGAAGATAAAAGCTTAATCCACTTAGTTCATCACTAAGGGATATCCTTGTGTGTGTGTGTGTGTGTGTGTGTGTGTGTGTGTGTGTGAAGAAAGATGATATCTCCGTCGATTGGTCCTCGTGATCAGTTGTTGGATCTATTGCCTTGTCAAAACTTTGATTTGAGTGTGGGCTATTGTCAAATCAAGTTAGAACCAATGATATTCGTAATGTTGTCTTACTCGTGGTTGATTCCTCGAGCATACACCGTTATACCTTTTGGTCTGACCAATACTATCACCGTGTTCACATGATGGTGGAAGTCGAGTGATATGGAAAATTCCGATGAGTTGCTATTGAGCCCATCAGCAGCATTTCATCTCGTCCGTGATTCATGTTGAACATTAAATAGTGTTGGAAACTTTTTAAGCATTGCCTTCGTGTTCCATTCATGAGGTATATGTTTGGATGAAAGAAGTGACTTCCCCTAGTTCCTGTGCATTTGAAGCAAGTTGCCGCCGTGAATTCGAGAAAGTTTGTTTTGCTCATTTGAATCATCCCAAGTCACCAAGCATGTGCAAAGTATTCGTGGTTTGATAGACTGATCATCTCCATTCCATATGTATTTCCTAGCACACCAAGCCACTGACCGATTTGTTCAAGGAAGAGAAGTCTATGCTTGGGATCTAATCCATGGACTTGCGTAAAGACTTCGTTATCCTTGATGATGGTTCCCCACCTGAACTCGGTAGTGTTATGTTGTAAGACTACCATGTGGTCATGCTTGTCTGGGACATCGTGTTCACATGTGTTTAGCAGAACCAACTCATGTTTTGGAGCTTGCTATCTTAGTTCATTCCTCGAGAATCTCGCAACGCCATTTCGTCGAATCGTGTTGCAAACTTTCTTTCAGACATGCCGAGTCTGAAGTATCCCATCACCAATCGGATCTGAATCTCAGGAAGATATGATGGTTGGAACATTCCCATCAGTTGCATCTTGTTCCCAGCTTGCACCGCCATTGTGCCAATTTCCCATGGACTACCCTTCTCGGTAATTTCTGGTCAGGATTGCCTTCAAAATTGGTCCTACCATGGGTCCCATCCATTTCCGATGATAAGCAAAATCATCCATCGCGTTGTCTTAAACAAGGTAGTCAACATCATCCATTCTAGTCCGGGTATGCCATCCCTTTGTACTCCGCCAAATGATTGTTGTGAATTGCCTTAGGCTGGTATAAAGAGTTTCAATGATCTCTGAATCAAAAGTAATTCTTTTTGCCACTTAAGGGAATAGTTCTTCGAGTCACCTTTTCCAAAGTGCCCCGTTACGGGATCATGGCAATTATTTCCTCGCCACCTTGACACCGTCCACCATCTTTCTAAGCGTGGAATTGTTGCCCACCAAATCAAACCTCGTCGCTTGTTCTCCCATCCCTCTCGATGTGTTTCGTGTCTCAGCTCGAGAGATGTTTCAATGTCTCACTCGATGTGTGATCCTGAGTTGTTCGATCTTCGAGAAGATCGATCCTTCTGGAGTTTTCCCTTTCCTCTCATTGTCATGTTAGTCGGAGTTCTTAGAGCAAGACATCAAGAAAAAGATGGTGATCGTGTCAACGTTCTTATGAAGTGCAACCTGGACCGTGAACACCGTGTTAGCTTGTGCCCCCTCTGTCTTCTTACCTCACGTCTTGAATCTCGGGACGAGATTCTTGTTTAGTGGGGGTGAGTTGTCACATCCCTAGTTCTGGTAATGCTTAGTGCTTGCATTAGAGTGCTGCATCATGTCTAAATTCTTTTGAATTTGAAATGGGGATTGATCAAACCCTAGCACCAAACGAATTCAAATAGGCTCAAATAAAATCATTTTCAATGAATCCAAAATGCCCTTTGAAAATGTTCATGATTTCTGATAAAGGTGAAAACCTCTGCCAAAAATGATGAACATATTTCTAGGTTATTCCTGGATTTTTGAATTAAATCATGAAGTATTTGCATTTGGGCGTTTAAATGCTAATAAATAGTTTAAATGCTCAAATAATCATAAACTAAAATGTTTGTTGTTGGTTATATTCCAAACAGTGGCATTGATTAGATTCATGATTTTTGGGTTTGATCTAGTATTTTTTAATAAATCCCAATAGTTGCAGAAAATTAGAAAACAGAAAACAATTTAGAAAGAGAGAGAGAGAAAGGCCAGAGGCCACTTACAGCTGGCCCGGCCCATCCGGCTGTGCCGGTCATCACCTACCTCTGCCAAGAGGCGAGGAGGACACCGTGATGCCGCCGCCGCCACGCCACCACCACGCCTGCTGCCGTCGCCCGCGCCCATTCTCAGCGCCTCAGCGCCTCTGCGGCACCGCCTCGACCCCCCTGGAACCCCTCCACTCTCTCCCCGAGCTTATCTCCCTCCCTGGCTCTCCTCTCGCACGCACCCGAGAGCCACTGTCGCCGCCGCTCGCCGCTGCCACGCCCTGAGCCTTCCTCGTGCCTCTCCGACGTTACCTCGAGCTCCGCTGTGGACCCATACGCCGTCTTCCCCGAGCCACGCGACGGGAAGAGCCCCGGAGCGCCGTCCCCGACGTCGTCTTCCTCCTCAAACCACCGAGATCGCCGGCGACCTCCCATCGTCACCAGCCCCTCCCCGAGCACGCCGAGGCCTCCGTTCAACTCGCTGTGAGCTTCTGCGTCTTTCCCCTTCCTTCCCGAGCTCATTCCTGCCCCGTAGCCGCCGATTCCACGGGAGCCGCGAGCTCGGCTCCGCCGGCCATGTCGCCGCCATGGCCACCATGGCCTAGAGCTACAACCAAGCGCACCGACGTGCTCAACACAATGCCAGAAGACCAAAACCCCCTCCAGTTGCTCCTGTCGTGCAACGCAACGCCGGAACCGCTGAGACCCGAACTCCGGCCGCCGCGGACGTGCTCGCCGCCGTTGTTCCCGACCACCCCAGCACCAAACACCGCCACCGTTGGATGCGCCACATCGCCAGCTACTCGTAGCACCCACCCGCGCATCAAACTGTGGCCGGAGCAGCGTTTCCGACGCTCTCCGTCGTCTCGGCCTCGCCGGCGACTCGACGCCGGTGGGTTTGACCCCGCTGAGTGTTGACTGGGTGGGCCCAGTTTGACCCCCTGGGTCACTGACGTGTGGGCCACCCTTGTTATTTATTAGTTAGGTTAGTTTAGTGCTAATTAACCTAGATTAGTGCTTAACCTAACACTAACTAACTCTGTTTAGTTAGTTAACTAATCACTGACATGTGGGTCCCACAGGTCAGGTTTGACCTGGCCGACCCAGTTGACTGCTGACATCACAGTGACATCATGCTGACGCAGTAAATCATTTTCTGGATTTATTCTTTACAGGAAATTCCAGAAATTAGCCAAAACTTCTAAAAATCATAGTAATTCAACCGTAGCTCCAAATCAAATAAGTTATATATGAAAAATGATCAGAAAAATTCAATCATTCTATCTGTACTGGTTTCATGCATGTTAGAGCACATTAACCTTGCTGTTTAGGTGAAACAAGTTAATGCACTATTATGACCTCTTAAAATGGGTTTGTATTTGAATCTTTGGCTCAAATGGACTCATCTCAATCTGTTCTAGCTTGCATTAGCCAAAACACGTTCGTATTGCCATGTCATATCATGCATCATATTGTGCATTGCATTGATCGTGTTTCTTCTTTGTTTGCCGTTGTTGTTCCCCCTCGGTAGACGTTGTGATCGTTGACACTCATGAAGACTCAATGCTATCTTCAGAAGTGTCAGGCAAGCAAAACCCCCTTGTTCATTCCGATATAATCCCACTCTCTCGCTCCTGCTCTCTTTTACTGCATTAGGACAACAACGATTCATCTGTTACTTGCTGCGGTAGCTGAACCCCTTTATCCTCTGCATGACCTGTCATTCCACAAGAATAGATGAAACCCACTAGCATGAGTAGGAGTTGTTTGAGCCATGTTGTGCCTACTCATTCATGCTTGTTTGTCGTGCTCGCTACTGCTTAGAGTTGAGTCGTCCGATTCATCGGGATGAATCGGAGGTGTGTGAACATGTCCTCTTGTTGAGAGCTAAGTGTGTGAACACGATTTGGTAAAGGTAGCGGTGAGAGGCCATGTAGGAGTACATGGTGGGTTGTCTCATTGCAGCCGTCCTCAGGAACTGAGTGCTGTGTTTGTGATCCATGAAACAGTTACTACCACACATTGGGATCCTTAATTGACCCTCTCGACTTATTAACCACTCTTGTCCTCTGTCCGGAGTTGCAAAGTAGTTTCGTGTTTGTAGCATGCTAGGGGCATGCACGGCGCTAACCTTAGGGGTGGGCTGTGTTGCGGTAGGCACGTGGCACGGTGTACCGATTCGCCTGCTTGGTGTCTCGGAACCCTGCACACATCGTTCGGGGCCGTTAGTGGAAACCTCGGCCGGAATCCCTGCGGATGGAACCCGAATAGGCGATAAACCTAGACTAGGGACTCATGTGTTTAGTCAGGTCGTGGCCGACACCCTCGCTGGGCTTCCGCTTGAAGGTTGCCGAGTACATGTCGCGTAAACGGCGGTAAGTGGTGAGAGCGTGTGTGAACAAGTACACCCCTGCAGGATTAACATCATCTATTCGAATAGCCGTGTCCGCGGTAAAGGACTTCTGGGTTGCCTATAACAGTTCATAGACAAGTGAAAGTGGATACTCTAAAACTCGCAAGATAAGCGTGAGTGCTATGGATGGCGTTCTCGTAGGGAGACGGAAGCGGATCCATAGTGGGGTATTGATATGGTGAATATGTGGACTCGTGTGCGCCACCTCAAAAGAGTTGCTTGCAGTCGTAGTTCAGGATAGCCATCGAGTCAAAGCTGGCTTGCTGCAGTTAAACTCCACCACCCCCTTTGTTGATACCGATGCATATGTAGTTAGTTCTGATGTAAGTCTTGATGGGTACATTTGTACTCACGTTTGCCTATTTTATATTTTTGTAGAGAGACGTCAGTCTCGCTAGTAGTTCCGCATGGACTTCGATGTTTAGCTTGTTACCTCAGCTATGATCTTGTGCCCTCGGCAGGATCTGGTAGATAGTCAGGCTTTTCAGCCTTTTTCCTTTATAGTTGTCTGTACTCAGACGTGTTAAGCTTCCACATGTGTTTGACTTGTATGCTCTGAATGCTTGGTCGAGAGACCCATGTTTGTAATATCTCGCTCCTCGGAGCCTAATGAATAAATACTTGAGTCGTAGAGTTATGTTGTGATGCCATGTTGTATTTACACATATCGAGCATATTGTGTGTATGTTTGAAATGCTTGGTATGTGAGGGATCCGACAATCTAGTTGTTTATCCTTGGCAGCCTCTCTTATGGGAAAATGTAGTCTAGTGCTTCCTTGAGCCATTGTAGTCCGCTACAGCCCGGTTCACCGGAGTCTTGCTAGCCCAACACTACTGCTCAGGACGCTTGACTAGCCGGCATGTGTTTCACTTCGTTCCTGTGTCTGTCCCTTCGTGGAAATGTCACGCGGTGACATCCGGAGTCCTGCCTAGCCTGCTACTGCCCGGGTTCCCGGAGTACTGTTAGCCCAGTGCTACCGCCCGGATTCACAAGCTGCTGACCGACACGCTCGAAGTTGATTCATGTATGCCTGTCCCCATGGGTTAGTGCCGCTTTGGGTTCACGACTAGCCATGTCGGCCCGGGTTCTCTGTCATATGGATGCTAGCGACACTATCATATACGTGAGCCAAAAGGCGCAAACGGTCCCGGGCCATGGTAAGGCGACACCTGTGGGAATACCGTGCGTGAGGCCTCAAAGTGATATGAGGTGTTACCGGCTAGATCGATGTGACTTGGAATCGGGGTCCTGACATGCAGCATCACTGTATTCAGGGGGACACATAGTTGTCATCGTTCTCTTCTTCTTCGTTGTCTTCCATCATAACCCCTATTTCTCCGTGCATGAAACCCTTATAAAGCAGGTGGGCGTGAAGGATTTTCCGGTCAGAGTAAGACTTTGTATTCCCACCTATAGGGCATGGACAGCACATAAAATCATTTTACTTGTTTGCCTCAGCCACTTCGAGAAAATTATGCACGCCCTTAATGTACTCGGAGGTGTGTCTATCACCGTACATCCATTGCCGGTTCATTTGCGTGCATTATATACAATTAAGTGTGTCAAAAACCATTACAGAACATCATGAATAGATAAGTGACCAAATTAATAGAAGTTCATCATCACATTAAAACCAAAGTACATGCATAGTTCTCATTGCACAACATATAGCTCTCCAAAGCATCTAATTAAACCATACATTGGAACTACGTAAACCATTTCAATGCAACAACAAATGCGATCATAATCGCAACCAAGGTAACAATTGATCCAACGGCATAATGATACCAAGCCTCGGTATGAATGGCATATTTTCTAATCTTTCTAATCTTCAAGCACATTGCATCCATCTTGATCTTGTGATCATCGACGACATCCGCAACATGCAACTCCAATATCATCTTCTCCTCCCCAATTTTTTTATTTTTTCCTTCAAGTAATTGTTCTCTTCTTCAACTAAATTTAACCTCTCGACAATAAGGTCGGTTGGAATTTCCGGTTCACATGCCTCCTAGATAAATAAAATCTTTGTCAAGTTGGTCGGCATAATTTTCATAAACAATAAATGAACCAAATAGTTATAAAAGATAATATATACCACATCCGAATCATAGACAGGACGAGGGCTGACGGAGGCGGATACCAAAACCATCGCACTATATAATAACAAGCAATAATAAAGGTAAGAAAATTAGACAACTATCTATCTAACCATACAAGTAAGAGTTTTTTTCATTCAGAAAGAAGATAAGAATAAGAGGCTCACCACGGTGGTGTCGGCGATGAGATCAGTGCGGGTGATCGACGGCGGTGAAGACGGGGACGGGACTTGACGGACCGCTAAACCTAGACAGATCTTGAGGAAAATGGAGCTTGGAGGTCGAGTTTGGAGAGGAGAAAGCTTAAGTAGTGTGGCTCGGGTATTTCATCGAACACCTCATGTGCATAGGAGGTGAGCTAGAGCACCACAAAGCCCTCCCCTCGCCGGCCAGAAAAAACAGAGCATTAGAGTGCTCTGCTCGCGGACGAGGGGGTATATATAGCCACCTCATTGGTCCCTTTAGTTTCGGTTCCAGCCACGACCCGGGGCCAATGGATGTGGGCCAGGAGCAAGGCCCATTGGTCCCGGTTCGTGTCTGGAACCGGGACAAAAGGGTTCAGACGAACCGGGACCAATGCCCCATGAGACCCGGCCGCCCCCCTGGGCGCACGAACCGGGACGTATGCCCCATGAGTCCCAATTCATGACTGAACCTGAACTAATGGACTGGCCAGGCCTGGACCAAAGCCTTGTTTTCTACTAGTGCTATGATGTCGTGTGTATATATTTTCTGCAAAAAAAGCGCCATGCGTAAATTTTTTTTGGGGTGCTCGTGGAGTGCACGCGACTTAAAATCACCTGGATCGCGAGAAATTCGCAGGGGCACGCATGGCCCTGGCTCATACTTTTTGTCGTACATCTGGGTCGTCACCCAGAAAAACTAGTTTCTACATCCGCACCAACTTCCTATTCAGTTTAAGTTCCTCGGAACTGGGCAACTCATGATTGCAATATTTTTTTGTTGTTGATAGCTGACCAAGCTAACCACTTGGTTACTGGGCAACTCATGAAAAAATCAACTCCATATTTTAATTGACTACCGTTGCAAATTTTGCTATACATACTTTTTTAGTATCATTTTGCTATACATACAATACTTAAAGCGAACGACAAAAATATGTGGGATATACGAAACCAAATTTTCGGCTCACAACGCAGATGTGCGGCCGACAAAGTGCGAGGCAGACCCATGCGTGCTTCAAACTGCCTCTCCCTCGATCATGTGTGTTTGACCCGATCGCACCGCGCGCTACACGATGCATGACGATCGCTGCAGTGTCCGAATGCGGTAGCTGCTGGGTTTGTAGCTAGTGTCCAACTTGCCGGGCCGTGAAAACCTGGCCGAGGTCGCTGGCTCGCTGCCGTAACACGGTCACGGTGTCTGAGAGAAAAAATGCCCTTTAGAGAGCGACCAGCGATATGATGCTTTAACCGCTAGCTTAGGACTTGCGCATTGTGTAGCAGAAATAGACGACACTGGGAGCTAATAGCAGCTTTAGTGCCTGTTCGGAGCCCCTCCACTCCACAACTCTGCTACGGAGCGGAGCGGGCTGCAATTCAAATTTCCAAAGCGGCGGCATAGGTGCTCTGCTAGATTCATGGAGCTGGTAAATTACCAAACAGGCCCTAAGTACTGGCTAGATTCTTAACAACATGAGCCTTTCAAATGGTTGTGAGATGCACTCCTGAAATTGTAGAAACTTTAGACGAGTCATGCAAAGTCGGACTCGTAATAACAAAGCAAACAAACTTGTGGGTCGATGGTTAGGAGGACACTGGTATTCTCAGCCCACTAAGGTTTAAGTCCTAGACTTGATATTGGTGTTTGCGTTATTTCTGAATTTATTTCAGACATTCAGCGATGTTCGTTCAATGGGAGGAGACGTTCTCGTCGACAGCTAGGCGCCTATGATGTCTTTGTAAAATCTCAAGATGTTATACCGACTCAGTCTTTCGGAGTTACTCATAGAAGTAGGTGTGCGTGCATGCGTTAATAAAGGTGAGTGTATGCTTTGTATGTGAGCGGTTTTGATTGTACTGTGCTAAAAAAAGACTTATAATAACGAAGCATCTCTAAATTTTCTGCCATGTTGCCCACTTGTCAATGGATAAAATTTTCTGCCTTGGATTTCACTCTGGTCTCCTTCGCACACACCCAAATGCCATCAATTCCACGGCCGATACACCGCCCCGCCACCGGAGAATCTCCTCATGAGGCATGTCCATGCGCAGATAGGTGGCGATGCTAGACGCCTTGGCCGCGCACACGCGCGCAGACTCCGCTCTGGCCGGAGGGTATGGCCGTCGGCCACGCTGTGGCGCTATGCGCTGCAGGGGCGCCGCAGCGTACACATGACCGGCCAGAAAAAGTTCACCGTCGGCGTCAGGTCGCGTCCACACCAGTGCACGACCACAGAGTCCAAAGGTAGGCAGACTTATGGGCGGCAGCACCAGCGCCAGGTTCTTTTACACGCCGCCGCGAAATCCAAATCCCATCGCTTCCTTTCCTTTCCTTCTATAGACGAGAGAAGGCCACGTAGTGGTACGCACGGCTACGGCTAGATCTCGACCGACAGGGTCAATTCGACCGAGTCGCCCTCGTGCCGTCGTGCGTTCCGTGGCATGCAGAAGCCACATATCATAGTCAGAGTCAAAAAGTGATCCTTTCTGTGTGCCCAAATGATCCGCTGACTGTACATCGATCCTGCCATCGATCCGCGCACTGCCGCCGTCTTCATAGTCAGAGTAAGTGATCCATGCACGGAGCTGGATGACAAAAAATGTCTGATCCATGCGGTCCAAGCTTTTTGGGGCCGTTTTGGTGCACAACATTGGAGTTGCTCTCATACTTGTGTTTTTAAACCATGCATGCATACGTATGTTGATATTTGAGTCATTCACTCTAGCTAGCTCAGTTGTGTCGTTAGTTCTTTCTTTTTTTTGGCGAAACAGCAAACGCTCCTGCATATACACTCATTTTTATAAATGCATGGACACCATTTCACTATGAGTATTTTCAAGAGACTAAATGGCGAGTCTTGAGATTTACAATTCACCGTAGACGTCTCGGCGTTGACGTGAGGCATTGTACATGAAACAAAGCTAAAATCACTTTACTTGCTTGGTGCGATCTCATTGACGCCGGCTAGATAAAAGTAACATGGAACTTTGGCATGCTGGAATAATTGACAATTTTAGAATAATTTAATCAGGTTAGACATATGAGTAAGCACATGCATCAAGAGAGCGAGTGAGCGAGCATGCCTTGTTGTCCCATGCTCTCGTGTTATACAAAGGTGAGAAAGACAATCCTTTATGCGTTGGTCTCGGTCTACTACCGGAAATTCGTAGCAGGGGCAGGCACCTATCAAGTCCTTTCTGGCCGCCCGATTGCCTCACGATTCGCTAAGTAATTAGATCCCACACGAAGGCATAATAATTTTAAGTTTTAATCGTTGAAACTTTAATCTATTTTTTGTCAGTTTGAGGCACTAAAGTTGTGATTTTATCGGTCGCTCGTACTAAAAGAGTTGAAACTTAACATTTTTCTAAAAATCCGTCAAAACTTATTTAAAATGGATCTTATTTGGAAGACCTCGTAACGAGAAACATGAATGAAAACATAACTTAATTTGAACTTTTTAGTCAAAAGATCTGAAAGTTTGAAAAATCAAAAGCCACCCTAAATCCTCTCCGGGCCTACCACCACCGGAAATGTGGTACTAAACTTTGTGTAAGCCCAAAGATTCCAACAGACCAACACACTCCAACCGTGTGACTAAGAGCATCTCCACCGTTGAGCCTCTCAGGAGTCATTTTTTCGCCGCTTGGGGGGCTGCCGGCGAAAATTTTGGCCTGGGGGTGTAAAAGTTTCCAGCCGTGTCCACCCCCAAGTCGTGCCCAGGCCGCGCCTGGACGGCCGGCCGGCCTCGCCACCGAGCTCGAGCAGAGCAGCATGAGCCCCGAGCTCCATGCAGGTAGACGCCACGGCAACGGCAGCAAGGGCACGAGCGCGAGCCGGCGGAGCAGAGGTGCCCACTGTAGACCTCGAGGTGGAGGAGTTGAGACTGACGAAGCAGCTGGCGGCGGCGTGCGGGAACCCTGGCGTGTTTTGGCTTGTCAACCATGGCGTCCTTGAGCTGGAGGCGCCGTAGCCACCCCGGCGTCGTAGCCACCCTAGAATCCTTCCAAGGCCGCGCTCGCGGTCGTCGTGCCCTCCTTCCCTGAACGCACCCCGCGCCGCTTGCACGAGCACCTGCCGCACCCGCACACCTCCGTGCTCGGCCACCCCACGCTCGGTTCCCGCAGGCACGCCCTGGCCGCGAGCACGCCGAGGCCCCGCCCCCTGCGCTTGCCAGCGCACGCTCGCAGCTGCCCTCACAACCACTTCCGCTAACCACGCCCTCTGCTCCTTCTCGCTGCTACTGCGCCATGCTCACCCCGCCGCTGCTGCCCCCCTGCCGACGCCGTTGGCTGCCATCGCCGTCATGCCCGCCTCCAGCCGTAGCTCTCCCCTGCTGCTCCCCCGTGCTGCCCGAGCCCGCTGCCGATCGGTGTTGTCGATCCTGAACCGGAGGCGGCAGAGAGGAGCCACAGCTTCACCGGCAGGGCAGGGTGGAGGAGGAGGGGCGGCGAGGGAAGTGGAGCGGGGCGGACGAGGCGGGGCGGGGCTAGGAGGAAGGAAGGTAGGGGGGCGGCGCGGACGGCAGCCAGCCAAGCGGACTTCTCCATGGCCGATCTCGGGAGAGGAAAGAGGAACATAGAGGACAGAGGGGGTGGTTCCCAGATGAAAAGAGAGGAGAGAGGGAGGTGGGAGGCTGAGGGTGGGCCACCAGCGAGGAAAAGAAGCCGCCGGCACGCCCAGCTGCCCCCCAGGGGGCTGGGTTCGGGGTGGGACTGCCG
Source organism: Aegilops longissima (assembly GCA_021605205.1). Lineage (NCBI taxonomy): Eukaryota > Viridiplantae > Streptophyta > Magnoliopsida > Poales > Poaceae > Aegilops > Aegilops longissima. The sequence goes on along the minus strand of CM038681.1, from coordinate 596,158,211 downwards.
GCGTTATTTTTCTTCAAATCCGACGAAAAGTGACGCTTTGGGGACGTGAGTGGGAGGATTTTTTGCCGCCGGTGCTAAAAAAGTGGCCTGGAGGGCGTTCCTGGGGGCGTGGGTAGAGATGCTCTAACTCACTTGGCTTGCCGTGAGCCGAGTTGGCCAACTCAGGGGGATAGTGCAAGCAAAAATGACATTAGCCATCTGACAATACCTTACAGGAGTTCTATCCACCATCTAGACCTCTTGTGTCATGAGAAACAATTACTGAAGTTTGTGTTCTCTTACCGAATTAGAATTCACTAGTCATCAACCCGTGCAACTGCACGGGCTAGTAACTGTTTTAGATACACAAATTAGGGGATGCTCTTTGCATTTTTTTTTTTTGGCTCCCTAAAAGATAATGCAGTTTCACCCGCAAAAAAAAGACAATGCAGTTTTTTTGGAATGTAGTTTATTTAAGAACTGCATGTTATAGGGAAAAACAAAGACTATAAACTAAAGGATGACTCTAAAACCAAGATGTAGTTTACTACGGTACTCTGTTCTTATAACATATTCACCCAATTAGCTTCTCAATATATCATGCTTTGCCATTACCATAACCCGATATCCAATTGGCTTGTGATACTGAAACTTTATAATGTCTTTCAAGAACATTTTCTAATCAATAGCACAAACCCTTTGTACATGATAGGATGAACTATCATCTATACATTGCTTATTTTAAATTTCGTTACTCATAGAGAGTGGAATTTCACCTAAAAATGACACATATTTGAGAAGGATTTTTTAGAAGAAAATCTAAAACAAACTATTTAAATATATAAACCTACCAATTAACTTAACATTGAAATAATTATTTGATTTTAATTAGTGCTATTAGGATGCAAACCACTTGTGAAAATTTGCAAAAACTTAACTTAATGCACAAAGTAAACTTTGATGTTTTGCACAAAGTGAACTTAATTTACTAAACAATTCAAGATATTTGTTCCAAGATGCCATCCTTTCATTCTGGTTGTAGATAACTGGCACATTAAAATTAGCTTATTAATTTTAATTCTCAGCTATCATGCAGGGTTGTATAAATTAAATATGACCAGATATTGGAAGACGTTAACATATCTCAATTAGTAGGTCATAAAGTAAAGAAACCCGATTTCAAAGAAATGAAGCATATAACAATATGGTGTAAGCATTCATGCATCATGATATACCATGCTTGCACCTACTCTCGAAACTTCCATAGTACAAACCTTCGTTACTTCCAATTAACACTTATAAAGATTAATCCTAAACACAAGTACCATTAAGCAGACCAAACATGCATTGAGTGCAAAAAATAGAAAAGATAAAGAAGTTCTTTATGCAAAATAAAGAAATTGTAGACCATGTTGAGCAGAGGACACAATTTAGTGATGCAAGACACAGTATAAAAGAGAAAAAGCTATGATATTTTTTTATCAATGTGTCTACAGAAACGTGGAGCTACTTATATCTTGTAGGCAGAAAGCTCTAATCATAATCACCTCTGCTTTTATAAGATCCCATCTGCCTCCTCAACTAATATGTTACCTTCCGTGCAATTTATTAAAAACTTATGGTTCTTGTAAGATTAACGTGTTTGCAAAACTATAAAAAAAGATGTGCAAAGATCATGAATTGAGCTGGAGGTCTACAATTTACAGAGAAAAACAGATAAATTAGATAAAAGCATGAGACAAAATTCTTCTAACTAAGACCCTGTCAGAGAAAAATTAGTATCAAAGGATCACTAACCTCAACTCTAGCTCTAGGCATGACAGCCAAATCATCAGAAAAAAATGCTTCTAGGCTCCATAAATTACTTTGTTGCACTGTGAACTTATCACATATACACGTACTTCTTGCTGGAACTGTACTAACTCATTCTGATTGAAATCATTCACTGGAATTTAAGACCTGCTCAACTTTTTTTACTACAGAAAATAAAAAACTGAACATGTGGCAGTTCTCGTATGAGAAATATGGAAGAGAGGAACTATAGCCAAAGACAATTGCAGATGGCTGCTTAAAGATACAGATCTACCAAGAGCTGCTAACTAAGCAAAAAATATGTACGTGCACATACACATGCTGTAGTTGTACATACCTCAATACTCATACATTGTCCAATCAAAGAGATCATGATCATGCATCCCTCGTATGTATGCCTACACATACATCAACCAAACCAAAAGAATTAACTTGTACGTGCTTGGTTATGTTCGGACTGCTAATGCAGAAGTTGACGTATGTAGTTCTGAAATCTGAACCTGGGCATACATAACTTAATAGCTTTCCTGCACAGAAGAGTAATCTAATTAAATAAATAGAGCTCGTTTATCCGGTTTCCTACATGGTAAAAATAGATGGTGCGATCTTCTATCGTCAGCTTCGTCGAGTGTGGCTGCCCAATTCATCTTCTCCTCCACGCTGTAATGCTTAGAACTGGAGGATGACGAAAGGATAGATGGGAGAAGTTCGTCTTAGTTTCCCGTCGACTGAACATCCTATCTGCTTCAGACTGTAATTGATACACTTGTTCCTGCTGCATCAATAATCCTGGGAAATAATTGCGTCAGAAGAGAATTTGGATTAAAGTGTTTAATGTTTCAAGCTGTGGAGATTCACAGGTTCCATGTCGATTTGCATGGTCCATAGAACTTTCATGCAGGGGACGCCATGAACCGAACGTGAGATAAATCTGTACATCTATTGAGCAGGAGGGAGTATATGTTGTGAATGTGAAACTGTCAACCACATCAACAGAGGTCGATTCTGGGCTGCTGTTGCTATGTTTCTCCGGCAATAAGGCATCAACTCATAGCAACAGTCAAGGAGGAAGTACGTACTGCTTGTTTCATGTAGACAGATCAGCTTGCCGCCGTCTTGTACACCTAGCTGCTGCAGCAGTTATCTCGACGGGAAAAGCTGGAGAAGATCACCCACGACTCGCAAGTACACCGTGGTGTACCCATTGCAGTGATGTATGATCGCCAGGCGCCGGCAGTGACTCCGGGGTCCGGGCATAGGGCCTGTACTCGCAGTAGTTCATGCTTCCTTCCTCCAACATGCCGCCACAATCTCGTAGGTTCCAGCATCGGTACCCCGCCATGTTGCATGTCGAGTCGCACCTGTCCGCATAATGTTTGTAGAACGCCATCCGCGGCAGCACGATGATGCAAGTTAGCTTGATTTCTTCCCAACATGATCTTGCACCATGTTTGCACATAGCTCATCCATCAGAATCCTGGATTGGTGGACCTGAACCCAGGTACACTGCCTCCCTGATCAAAACTTCACTTGATTGATCTTTGGGGTTTAATTAAACCTAAAGTTCTGTTAGATCGCAAAGGATGTATAGGAGGAAGCTCGAGCCTGGAGTCAGAGAGATCGGGACAGATTGATAAATCACGCTCCGGACTCCTGATGGGGTTGATTACCATGAAAGAAGTCATCTGAACTGTTCATCTTTTGATCCAACGGTAAATAACGATCTACTGTGAGGATTAACGTGGTGTCATGTATGGTGCCTTCAATTAGTAAATATAAGATAGTCGGCGATCGAGTTACCAGTATCACCGGCTTACAATAAATCTATGTATGTTTGGACCATGCTTGATATGATTTTTCCGGTTGTGATAGATAAAAGTACTCCCATGTACATGCCTTTATAATTAAACGGATTATAATCTTCAGGTTGTTCACTCTATTTTACTTGGGTTTGTTCACTCTTGTTACTTTAGTTGTGTCTTTGTCAACTGAATTACTAGAATTGCCGTCTCTTCAAAGTCACACTTTCCCATGTTGATAGGATCGTAGTGAATTCCCGCTAGATAGAATTCTATGTTTCAAAGATGGATATGGAGCTTCAGCTAGTTCACTCTAACCGTCTAACTAGCTCACACATGTATCATTGTGGGTCGAGTTGCCGTATCACCAACTCTGCACGGTGATAGTACATGTACAAGTTAAAATCATTTTAACCCTTTGACTCTTATCTTCATGGAGTCCCATCTAGTAGATAAAATTCACACGTTCTTCGTGATCATCTAGTGAAGTTTGCGTTGCGCAACCAAATTACAATACATTTCTCACCGTTGATTGAGTTACCAAAGTGAGTAGCTCACATTAGTATACATATGTTTTGACTTTACGTGTTTTATACGACTTTACCGGAGTCTAGATAGATGAAATTATAGTTGCCTACCTTTTGGAACAAGATAGTGATCTTGGATTATTAAAACTCTACTTTAATTACGAGTTTACTGGTTTGGGTTCTTTGCTTTGCTAGCTACTTTACCCGTGTCGCCATCATCGAGTTACCATATAATCAACATCCCATTGGTAAAAAGAATCCCTTTTACCGGCTTGACATGATCATAGTGAAGTCATGCACAATAAAAAAAAACTATGTGCTCGAAACCACGTATAAACTTGATTATAAAGTTTGATTTAAAAAAAATATGATTTGCACTACATTTAGGGTGAAGGGACTACTAACAAGCATCATTCACTTTTACCCACTTGACACGAGATTAATGAACTTCTGTCCGATTTAAAAAAACACTTGCTCAAAACCACCCGAAAAAGAATAATGTTATTTTCAAAATACAATATTTTTGTGTTTTCAAATACTTACAAGCAGCATTCACCGACCAGTTCATAGATAAAAAAAAGGTCAAACTACGAAAGGTTACCTTGGTGACTTTCATGCATTTAGTACCATGCGTATCATAGAAGGGTAAAGAAAAGAACGAGAGTTACCGGCTAATCTCATGGCGGTCGATCAGTATTTCACACGCACTGCACGGGTTAAAAATCCATTTTCGTGTGCGTTTGACTCAAACACGCCGCAAGCGCGGCCGGCGGGCACCATGCATGGCGCGCGAGGTAGCTACATGGAGCGATGCTGTACACCGGCGATTTCGGCGGCCGCAGCTCGCTCGCTCGCTGCAGCACCGTCCGAATGCTCTCACGCGGTAAATATCAGAGAAAATTCGGCCGTGCAGCGAGCCCATGCACGCCACGGGTAGTACTGAGGGAGTGATATTCTAGACTAGCAGGAATTTTTGTCCAAAAGAACCACCTGCCGAGTGGAATTGACAGAAAAGACTACCTCTAGATCAAATTGTCAAAAAGGACCAGCTGAGCCGTGGCGGCAGGTGCGCCAGCCGACACGTGGCACCTGCCGCCACGGGCACCGGCGGCAGGACCTGCCGTCCACGGGTGCAGGCGGCAGCCCGAGCTTAACATGTTTTTTTCGTCCGGCGCACCAGCTGCAACGGAACGCCGGAGTGGTACGGCTGCTGCGCGTACCACGACAGGCCAGGTGGGCCCTGCCGCCACAGCCCGAGGCGGCAGCCGCTGTTGCTGCTCCGCGCTGCTTCCTTGCTTCGACAACTCCAGTTTTGTCACAGATGTAATAATTCAAAGCAAGATTGATCACTAATCACACGGGCAGGCAGGCCAATGCCTGAACACACAAAAGCTTTGTATTGATGCGCTTTTTCTCTTGGTTCAGGATTACTACATAGGTTACCGGAAAGTGTGAGATGATCTGTTCAGCCGTCCTCTCGATACGTCAAGCACATGAACATACATCATCACCTGAGTGGCTGACACAAATAGTCATATAATATTGTGCATTTGCTCCTTGGTTGCACATCAACAGCAGCAGTTGCCGCCTTTGGCCGTGGCGGCAGGGCCCATCTGGCATGTCGCAGCACACGTGCAACAGTAGCTGCCGCCTGACCGTTCCGTTGCAGCTGGCGCGAATGAAAAATCTGTTATGCCCGAGCTGCCGCCTGCGCTCGTGGCGGCAGGGGCTGCCGCCGACGACTGTGGCGGCAGGTGCCACGTGTCGCCTGCCGCGCCTGCCGCCATGGTGCAGCTGGTCCTTTTTGTCAATTCGTGTCGAAGGTGGTCTTTTCTGGCAATTTGACTCGGCAGATGGTCTTTTTAGACAAAAAAGTCCTAGTCGACCACCACAGGTGCATGCGTGGCTAGCCACCGTCAGACTCTTATCTTGTTGGAGTTTCATCGAGTAGGCAAAATTCATGTGTCCTTCATGTTCATCTACTGAAGGTTGTGTTGCGCAAACAAATTAGAATGCATTTACCATCATTGATGAGTATTTGTGTACCCAAGGAGAAAAACGTGCTCTGAAGAGTTCCCGACTCCTCGTGTGTCGCCCCTGCGTGGCGACCAGGGGGAACCCTAGTGCCGCCCCGTCCTCGTCCCTCCCCCGACCTCTTCTCCTCGCCACCGGGCAAAGCCCGACCGGCGTTGGCGGCGGCGGGATCTCTTCTCCCACGACTCACTGGATCTGGCGCGGGCGGATCGCAACGGTTGTTGGCGGCGCGCTGGAGGCGGGGCGCGCCGACGCGGGCTTGGGGACGACGACAGGGCTCACGCTCGCGGTTTCCCCTGGTGTGTGTGGGAGTCCGCTCGGCGCGCGGCGCCCTCGGCAAGCGGTGGCCGGCGCTGGGCTCTCGGCGGCGCCCGCGCGTGTGCAAAGCGGCGGTGGTCCCTGTGCGTGGTCGGCGGCTCCGTCTCTGACCCGGACGGCGCGGGGGATGGCGGCGGCCCGGCGTGGCCGGCGGTCTGGATGCGGTGGTGTCGGCGGCTCACTGATCTGCCGGTGCTCCATGGTTCTGCCTGGTGGTGCTGGTGGTGACGGCGGCCCGTGCACGAGAGTTGGATCCCTTCGAACTAATCTGGGTGAAAACTTGCCTTCGGCGTCTGCTAAGGCCGGCGGTGGCAGCGCTATCTGCGTCGTTCCCTTCTTGAAGGCATCGCCGTGGAGAAGCTCAAGGCCACTCTCTGCTACCTCCGGGGAAACCCTAGATCGGATGATCGGATGACGGCGGCGCTCTGGTGTCGTTCCTCCCTTGGGGGAATCATTCTTGGAGGTACACACGTGATCGAGGGACCAGAGGACGGATTCTTTGGTGGAGCAGTGATTCATCCTACACACTGATGGCGATGGATTTTGACGGCATGGCGCAGTGTAGATTCGGAGTTCGCTGTGGGAGGATGGACTCGCGCAGGAGGACGATGTTGTCGGGCGTCGTGGTGGCGTCGATGGCAGAGAGACCTGGCACGGTACATGCAACAGTACAGCTCTGAAGATGGATTGGTGGCAGGTGGCTGTGGTGGCCTCATACCCGGCGGCGTCCTGGTTGAGGAGTGCGCCGGACTGGTAGGTGTCCTATATCAAGCTGGCGTCCTGGTTGGAACCTCAGGTCTTAGATGTTTAGGTTTGGCTGCGATGTCTGTTTAGTATTAGGCCCAGACTATCTGTGCCCCTTCATCAATTGGATAGATATAGCAATAGTTGTTGCTTAGACGGTGACTTTAGTCTTGCTGTTGTTTGGCTTTCTAACGTCTTGTGATAATAATTAATAAAGTGGCCGTATGCATCGCCAGATGCAGAGGCCAGGATCATCCTCCTTTTCTAAAAATAAAATAAAAATTTTACCATCATTGATCGAGTTACCATGGTCAGTATCTCACAATCGTAGACACACATTTTGACTTTACATGTTCGATACGATTTTACCGAAGTGTAGATACATAAAACAAAAATACACGTATACCTGCCTTTCGCCTTTTGGAAGAGATAATGAACCTCGGGTCCTTAAGCTCTACTTTAGTTGCGTGTTTACTCATTTGAGTAGTTCACTTTGCTAACTTTACTTGTGTCACCATCGATCGAGTTACTCACCATCTATACTCGGTATTAACATCACTTTTACCCGCTTGACATAATCTTAGTTAAGTCCCACCTAATTAAGAAAACACGTGCTTGAAATGTAACTTTTAATATATAAATTATTATTATTATGGTCGCTCAAAGGAAATGGAATGGTGTTATTTTTCAAAACAAAATATTCTACATTTTTAAATACTTGCAAGCAGCAGCATTCACTATGGCATCATGAAGCATTAGCTAAAGCATGACTCGCATGTTGTTGGAAAGTATGCTCAGAAAAGCTAATAAGAATCGAATGAATGAATTGGGGAGTAGCTTTTTTTTAAAAGGACTATGTACCCCCGCCTCTACATCCGGGCGAGCATGCAGTTATTTTATTAATTATTCACAAAGCCCTTACAAGATAATACATCAGTAAGCCTGAAGCCACCATCTTGACAATACATGTCGCTCCTCCTATCCCTGTGATGAAGGGATGCCGAATGTCCAAGCCTAATACCAAGCAGACATCACACCAACCCTAACATCTAATGCTGGATGCCCCATCCAAGCCACAATACCTGGACTGTGTTACACACCCGCCCGTGCACTTTAAGTGGGCACCACATGCGCACGCTGCAAGGGCTGTCACCTTCTTCATCCATCGATCCATCCTCAGATCGGATAATGACGCATTGACCTTGCCAGTCCTCTCTGGCATCGACCTTCGTGGGTTAAAGTCTTCATCAACGTGGATGTACGATAGCACTACCTATCGGAACCACGCTAAAAATGTTCGTATTCCCCACTGCGTTTGCCTTCTTCAAACCCTTCGCTTTACCTTCATATGTAATATTTTACATTCCGCTGGTATACTTTTAGAATTGCATGTGTTGGTTGATTGCTTGACTTGTCATAATTGCAAGATCTGCCCACAACTAAAATTGAAAAAAACAAAGATTTTTATTTGGTCAAGTAGTCTAATCACCTCCCTCTAGACATACTTTTGATCCTACAAATAGCCACCCAGTTACGGATGACATTTAACAAACTTCAAAGTTCATGAAGCAAGCATGAAGAAACTCGATACTCTCATGGTCTAAGGAATTATGCAAACTTAACTTCTCTGTGTTATCAACCATTATCTTGTGACCAATGTATCTCATAGCATGACATCAATCGGGTCGATTCAACACAAGTATTCTCCTAACATTGTGCCCTCAAAGTTGCTGGCATAGTCATGCCCATGATCAGGAAAACAGAACCATCATGCAATACTTGAGCCAGTCTTAGAGGCCAGACTAGGAATACATTTTACCGTTTATTATTCCACACGTACATATGAGTTTCCCTCCGAGCCTCGTAGTTCTTGCAGACTCGAGAACCATAGCAGTTATAACACCAAATATAAACTTAATTAGGAACATGGAGATAAATAATAGCATTTATTATGGCCTCTAGGGCATATCTCCTACACTCCCATGTGCAAGATTGTAGCTCTAGCCACTGCATTGCTTATGTTCATATGATACATGAGGGGTTTGATGTAAATCAATCAAAGCGGAGGCGACTTATGAAGGAAAAAACGAACGAATATCCAATTCTATGCCCGGGTTCATCTACACCTGGTGAACAGTAGATTAAAAAAATTTAAAATTCAAAAATGTCCGATTTTGTTTGCATGGAAGATATTCGAGTGCGTGCCAAATTTCAAAGTATTTGGCCATCTGAATAACTCTTAGCAAAAGAAACAAAATCAGGTCCAAATAGTGCACAAATAGTAAACATTTTCACAAACCCATATTTGTCTTTTTGCTGAGAGCTACTCAGACATCCTAATGCTCTGAAATTTAACACATAAAAAATATTTTTTTTATTTATTTCATATTTTTAACGATTTCGTTTTTCACTGTCGGGCTCATCTGAGCTTGGGAGCCCAAATGCTTCATAGAAAAATGAATCGTATTTTAACTTGGGTGGCATAGTGAGTAATTTATGACATTTTTAAGGGCCATGGGAGCGCGGTGGATCTCGGCAAGGGCCGGCGAGAGGGCTCTGTTTTTAATCGTTTCTTTCAGTTTTGCTAGGGTTTGTGTCCTGCTCAGGAAGACGAGATGGCGGCGGCTCCCTGAAGATGGAATAAAGGTCACCCCGCCTAGTCCCCGTTCCGGCGGCGCGTCTAGCACCGTTGGTGGGCATGTGGAGGTGTGTCTCCGGCGGATCCATCTTGGGTGGATTTGCTCGGATCTCGTCGTTGTTCGTCCACGTTCGCGTGTCTTTGGATTGAATCTTTCTGATCTACGTTATTCTTCATCTGCGGCGGTTGCTGTTCTGGTGCGCTGGTCCTATGGGGCCTTAGCACGACGACTTCCCGACTGTCTACTACAACAAGTTGTGCCTGACTCCGGCGATGGAGGGATGATGACGGCGGCGCGCCTTCGGCTCGCTTTAGTGCTGGTAGTCGTCGCTAGGTGGTCTATGGATTTGGATGTAATTTTTATTATTTCTGGTATTCGTTGTACTGCCATAATTGAAGATGAATAGATCGAAAATTTTCTCGCAAAAAAAATTGTCCGGTGCGTGCGAGAAATTATCTTTTGTATCTTACACGTCACAGATATTTTTAACTTCACAAAGTACAACGAAGGAATATGTGTCCACCATCCTTGAACAGCTTGTTGCACACCACCCATCTGCTTGGTATCCTGGTCGACATGTTTCCTTGATATATTCATCACGCATGGTTATTTCTAGCTTTGTGCAACTATATAAATTCTTGGGTTGTGCTGCAGAAGGAGCGAGGGAGAAAAAAAACCTTAAAGTTGAAGTTAAAGTGGTAGATGGTGATTAAAGAAGCACTATCACTCAATCATGGATGAGACATGGAGAGCAAGGTTTTATGGGAAGCAGAAGATTTCTCCTTTCTACAGAACCATTTTTATCAATCCGTGGAGCATAACCACTTTTCGCCCTGCACTCAACTACGAATTTTTTATATTGTTCTCCAGCTTGATTCATGAGGGTGTAACCTCACTAATCTTTGCTAATTATATGGATTAATGTATCTCGTTTGTGGGAATAAATTTGTTCGTGAAAAAAGTTATTTCTGAATATTAAAGAACAGAAAATCGTTGAAAGAAGGTCGTACTTACTATAGAAACATTTGCTTTATTTGGTGCATAAGCACACCCTATTTTTGTGGCCAGTTATTAATATTTTGCTCTAGATATGATATGTTTACTATGGACGGCAGTGTCCACAAACTCAGTCGACAAAACCAGAGTTCTCAAAAAAGAAAAAGAACCAAAGTGATGGAAGTGGAAGAGAAACAAGGATCAATATTTCTACCGTGATGTGGCACGTGGTGACTATTCTGCTCGGATCTGGTGTTTTGGCTTTGTCGCCTTGGCATGGTCATTTGTGCAGTTAGACTGGATCGGTGGCCCTGTCGTCCTACTAAGCTTTTGTGGCATCTCGTACCGCAACTATTGAAGAACCAATAAATTGAAGAAATAGTGTGGGGTTGTTGTGATTGGGGGGGGGGGGGGGGCTAGGCCCCCATACCCTAAGATAAGATAACACACATATATGTTTGTCTCATCTGTGCGTAGGTCTTCATGCAACCAATCTTTGCGAGACTGGAGGATTAGGCTGGATCATAAGCCTACCAGCCGTGAAGTTAGTCATATGTACAGACGTGATCATTTTCACGATGTTGGTGGCGTTCTTAGTGCCAGTCGTCAACCCTGTTGGGGTTCATCAGCGCAACAGGGTGTTTCGCGATGGTGGGTGACGGTGTCCTGGACTAGGGGGTACTCGCCACGTCGTCTCCCGATCAGTTGGATTGGGCCGAGGATCCCCATGGCCGTATACTCATGGGCCAGTCCGGACAGTTGCCGCATACAAGGAAGATTCCACAAGACTTGGCGATCAAGACAAGGACTCCTCCCCCACCGGCATATTCGGCTAGGACTCTTGTTATCCTAGGCCTCTGGTGCATTATATAAACCGAGGCCAGGCTAGTCGATAGATATATACAACAATCATACCATAGGCTAACTTCTAGGGTTTATCCTCTCTGATCTCGTGGTAGATCTACTCTTGTACTACCCATATCATCAATATTAATCAAGCAGGAGTAGGGTATTACATCCATCGAGAGGGCCCGAACCTGGGTAAAAATATCGTGTCCCTTGTCTCCTGTTACCATCCGCCTAGACGCATAGTTCGGGACCCCCTACTCGAGATCCGCCGGTTTTGACACCGACATTGGTGCTTTCATTGAGAGTTCCGCTGTGTGTTCGGCAAAAGGTCGATGGCTCGCCTGCAGATCAACTGCGACTTCGGCATCTTCGTCACCAGCTCGACTGGTCACCTTGGTTCGACCAAGGACTGCGCCCTACCTCCGATCGTCATGTTCAGATGAGGGCCTTCATCAACATCAACTCCGATCTCTATCAAGATCATGGAGGAATCATCCAGGGAGCCCGGGGACTCAACGTCAACATTGCCCTCGGGCGACCGTACTGTATTTCTGGACAGCGGACTTGTGACCGCCGCCACCGCCTTCTCAAGTGTCGTTTTAACGATTGCTTTGGTGGAATTGTGCGGAATTAAGTCTACAACAACCCTGGAAAATTTCGTCGAGTTCCGATGGAGGAATCTCTAGCAATCTCCGATATACCGGAGCCGCATTGAATCTGGACGAGAATCCGGACGAGTTTAGGGCGTGGTGTCCAGCTTCTAGCTTGGACTTCCTTTGGAAGATCCAACCGTTGATCGGCTGCGGAATTCCTATATCTAACACCCCTCAAAATTTCAGCTTGATCCGACCGTCCAAACTCCGAGAACCTTCCGATTAGTGCATCGATTTTCGGATCTGTTTTCTGTGTGAAAACGAATCCGACCCGAGTTCGTGTTTTTTATGAACGGGATTTTGGACATCCTTTTTTAAGGAAGTTTTGTATGGGGTGTTGTGTTTTGTTTCCGAACACATCCCACTAACTTTAAAATCTTTTGAACATGATCTTCAATATCATGCTGGTGTCAAACCAGTCCGGCAATATTGCTCCACGGCTGCCGACCTACGGTACACGTCGTCACTTTGTTGAGCCGAGCTCAACTTCTTCGGATCATCATCTCGGCAAGCTGAACAAGAGTCCGGCATCGCGAAGGATAAATCATCATCAACATCGCCGCCCCACGGATTACACGGAGCGAGCATACCGGCATCGCCGCACGGTCGCTTCATCAAGCCGGCATCGACCGCGTCATGACCTGCATCAGCAGGGCCGCACTATTGCTTCTTCAAAGCTGGTGTCCATCACGCCGACCTGCATCGACATTGACTTCGGCGCCAGGCCATATTTCTTTTATTACTCACTTTTCATAAATTATTTATTATGCAACATTTTTTTAATTCTTGTTATTACTATTACCCCTGGTCTGCACTATTTTGTGTGCACAGGAAAATGATCCAGCCAGACTATATCCTTTAGCGTCACCTCGGCTGGACGGGGGGCTTCGTCAACACTTCATTACCCCATGCAGGGGACTTCGGCATCACTCTGCCGTCCTGCATTGGCCGTGCTATGTCACCACTTCGGAGTGGCGAGCTCTTTGCTCTGCCACCTCGGGATCGGCTTGGGGGATGGAACCTTGTCCCGCATCAAGCTCGGACCGCGTCGTCAATACCGAACACATTAACCAGCTAAGTTGCCTTCATGCTCAAAGTTTTAAATTTTTAACTTGTGTTCAGCAGCTCGACCAAGCGTTATACTTTTTTGGGGAAAAGTTGCTTGTAAAAATTTTCCTTGTCCAAACTTTGTTTGTGACGCGCAAATTCAAATACCCCGTTTACTTGGGGGCTTCCTTCATGAAGCTTTTTTCTCTTGCACATGATTATACTTGTACGGCTTCGTTCCTTGTTCGTGTATTACGCCACAATATGCACCATATTGACTTAAGTGATTTGCAAGCTGGGTTGCCTTGCTCCTGTGTTTACCCCTACGTTCCCGATTGTTCGGCTAGGGAGTAAAGGGAGCACCTCTGCGATTGTCACGATCGGGTCACCCGAGCCGGACCTCAGACTGGGTGAAGCCGAAAGCTAGCGCTCTTACTGTTTTCAATAATGGTTGGCACACAACGGAACTCATCACCAGTCTCATATCAACAATGAGCACCGAAGAAAGGTATCGGTGGGGGTACTATTTTCTTCGAAGATGCTTCTTACACTTTATTAGTAATATAGCATAAGTTCCTGGCGCGCTTTATGCATTACAGCCTTATGACCTGATTGCCTGGTTATTGGAAACATCGTCGATATACTCGACAGATGGAGTACATAACACTTTTCGGTCCTTGACCGAAGAGGGAGAAGCCGACGGTCGGTTAAGACGCGTTTAAAGTTCGGTTGAACATAGATATGATATAAGTACTTCGGTACATAGAATCATTCTTTTACCCAAGTCACTTGGGGGCTCTTATGTTTACTTGAGCCGTTTTATAATAAGTGTTTTTCTTCTTAGTCGTTGCAGAGTTTTTATTATTTATCACTCCTTTTCTCGACACGAGTGTGCGGTCACTAGCCGGGGAGCCTAATTTCTCTCTCAAAACCGCTAGAGTTTAGTTTTCTAAACTGGCCTAATGAGAAGTACTCCGCCTTCGGGATGGGAGACTGAAGCCGTAGGTTGACCCGCTTGAAGTCTTGAGATAGGATGTGTCATGTTAAAGCACGGCAGAACCACTTTTTTTTTCTAAAGTCCAATTTTCCGATTGGCACCGAACACTTGATCTTGTTCGGGCGTCATGTTTTTACTGACGTTTTTTGGTTTTCCAAGCTTTTGGCACTTTTAAACTATTTGTGTGTTTTCAGCACAAGTCTCGCAGTGCAACGCCGGACACCTTTAGAGATTCGGCAAAAACATTCTCGGATGTTGCTATATATGCATCAGTTTCGAATTGTGTCTTGGTCAATAGTTGGGTTGCCCGGCTCCTTGGTTGCCTCCTACGTTCCGCTTTGTTCGGCTAGGTGTGCAAAGGAGAACCATGCGATTGTGCTTCCAGCTCGCATGGTCAAGCACCTCGATGGAGAAAGCCGGCCCGACTATCACAATAGGTGTAAACTGGTCAGCGATCCGATGACTATATTAAATGACGGGCCATTCATAACATTGGCCGAAGTGTTTCCGGTTTGACCTCGACCGTCGCCGAACACTACCGGGGGGCTAGTAACTGACCTCCCAAACTAAATCCTCAATATTTTGCTCTTACATTGGAGCTGAGGTTTCATGATCATGCTTAGCATGACAACCCAAAGAAAGGAACCGATAGCGGGACTATTTTCTTTGGAAGACATTTCTTCTGTTAAACAGTAATATAACATATCTCTCTGCGTACCTTTGTTTATAAAATCGTATGGCCAGATTGCCTTGTTTGTCGTAAATCTTTGCCCTCATAAAGGCTTTATAAAGTAGGACAAACACTCCTCGACTCTTGGCGAGGAGGTTAAAGCCGATGGTCGGTCAACAAAGTTTTGTACAATGCGGATCAAGCATTAATGACATAAAGTACTTGGATACCTTGAGTCATTACACATAATTTGTGATTTTACTATAGATATCGATCCTTAATTCGGCCACCCGTGCCTGCATTAAGGATCGGGGGCTACTGGGCTTCGGGCTTATTATCTACAGATATTAAAGGGCACATCAATCCCCGATCCGGTGTTGCCACCCGACCCGGTGTCTCGGGGCTCTGCATTGCCTGTTCTATGCAGAAAATTTTAAGTGCAATACAATTTCCGAGGAGATTTTGATCCTCAGGTTGGTCGGCCGCACCCAACCCGAGTCTCGAGGACTGAGCACGCCGCTTTTTCTGTCCCGAAGTATTCTTCCGAGCTAGGACTTGATCCTCAGGCCGATTTTTGCAAATCAACCTGAGTCTCAGCGGCTACTGGGATCAGCGGTCGCATGTTATCCTTCAGGTGCATCCCGGGTTTTAGACCGATACATACCTTGTGGGCTACTGGCTATGTATCTCGGTAGAGAATAAATTGCACCAATCAAAAATATTGACAAAAATCGGCCCACATTCGGGGTGGTGCACCACCTCGGAAGCAGTCCGGCATAAAGCTCGGACGCTAGTGGCTGGCTCCATAGAGGGCATTTCCGGCATTAAGCTCGGCTAAACTCCTTCAAACTTCTTTGAACCAAGGTGATTTACGACACCTCGGATATAGTCCGGCGTTGGAGCTCGGATACCGTCCGGCGTTGGAGCTCGGATACATAGTCCGGCGATAGAGCTGGGAAGCAGTCCGGCGTTGGTGCTCGGCTGCAAAAGATTCCCTCGAATGCAGTCCGGCGTTAGAGCTCGGATGCAAGAGGACACTGCCTCCCGGGAATAACTTCAAACCCGAGGCGTGGCATAAAAATAACAAGGCATTGATAAAGGCCGTAAACTTAAAGGGGCTCCTCGGATACCCAACGTATAAACTCTTCGTATGCACTTAGGCGATCCTTAAGATCGAAGATGAGAAGATTTGTTGAACCAGTTTTCAAGACCGACGACCGAAGATGAAGAACAGTTCGGAAGAATCGAGGAGCGTCCCTAAACTTGAAGACCGGTTCAGGGGTCTACTGACGGTGTCCTGGACTAGGGGGTACTCGCCACGTCGTCTCCCGATCATTTGGATTGGGCCGAGGATCCCCATGGTCGTATACTCATGGGCCAGTCCGGACAGTTGCCGCATACAAGGAAGATTCCACAAGACTTGGCGATCAAGACAAGGACTCCTCCCCCACCGGCATATTCGGCTAGGACTCTTGTTATCCTAGGCCTCTTGTGCATTATATAAACCGAGGCCAGGCTAGTCGATAGATATATACAACAATCATACCATAGGCTAACTTCTAGGGTTTAGCCTCTCTGATCTCGTGGTAGATCTACTCTTGTACTACCCATATCATCAATATTAATCAAGCAGGAGTAGGGTATTACCTCCATCGAGAGGGCCCGAACCTGGGTAAAAACATCGTGTCCCTTGTCTCCTGTTACCATCCGCCTAGACGCACAGTTCGGGACCCCCTACCCGAGATCCGCCGATTTTGACACCGACAGTGGGCGTTGCAGGTTATGAGCATCCTATGCTTACTTCCTTGGCTTTGCATGGGCATTGCTTTGATTTGAAATATCATGCCAAAAGCTTAAAGAATTACGCCCTTCAGAATTACTCACTAGAAAGGTGGTCCATGTGTTACCATGCTCATGTTTGTCTGCATGTAACAAGCTAGTTGGCTATTTAGTACTCTACATCATTAATTATGCATATGGGCGAGAACTAAAATAATTTATGACATGCTACTTATTAAGTTAAATATGATATGGTATTACTCATGTGCATGGAAATTGTAGATGTTGTGGCATGCATGCTGGAATTCGTGTAATTTGTTAGTTCCAAGATTCAATATGTGCAACTTCTAATTTTTTACGTCAATTCTACTAATTTCTTTACATGTATGATACACTCAAGGAACTGGCATACTATATGCCGCTATGGGGGCGATGCCCTCCTCCCCCTAGCGGGGTTGGTTCCTCTGTTGTACAACTATTGTTGTGCACGTGTAGTAGCAGGTAGAATATGTCAGTCATTATAATTCAATGGCTCTCCTTTATCCCCTATAATTCTATTAATAACTAGAAATAAACACTCTCAGTGGTCCGAAGAAAAGTTTCAATGGCGGTAGAATTGGTGCCAAATAGATAAACCTGTCGCCAAACAGAATGTGGTGATACTCTCCTTGCTGTGAAACTCCTCCCACTCATCTTCCTTGATCCTCCAACCCCCCCCCCCCCCACCCCCTCGTAGAATAACGAGACCAAGTTATGTTGACCTCAACGTTTTGTAGATGACCTCCTATTTGCCGAACTAACGTTGGCGGCAAATATAACACATTGATAGTCTCCTTGGCACCAAACTCCTCCCGCACATCTTCCTTGTTCCTCCTGATCGTCCTCCTTGTAGAAAGAACGAGACCAAGATATGCTATTTGTAGATGATATAGGGGTACCTGTGATGTAGATGATCTTCCTTTGGTCTTCTTTCTCCTAGCAAAAAGGAAGAAGACATCAATCTTAGGGTATCTGCCATATGCTTCGACTATATTCATGTTCTAATGGGAGCGGAGCAACAAATAAATGATGGACTGAGTTTGCTATCACAAATTACAAAAGAGAAGGTAAACACAAGGTCTAATGGAGAATATGAGTAACTCCAACGAAGATTCTAACATGTGCTAGCAATATTGTTAGATTCACAGGCCATATCACCTTATGATTGTAGTGTAAGTAGATAGACAAATAGGTTATGCCTAATTACTAGTGAAGTTCGATTAAGTAGTATAATATGACCTGGAGAGGGACGATGTGGAAGCTTAGGTTGTTCACACTAATTGTCTAACTAGGTCACATGTGTCGTCGTGGACCGAGTTACCGTATCACTACCTCGCGGTGTAGTACCACTAGTAGAAAAAGGGCTATTTGTCCCGATTCGTAAGGGCCTTTAGTCCCGGTTGCTGAACCGGGACTAAAGGGTCGTTACTAATGCCCTATCCCTTTAGTCCCAGTTCTTACACGAACCGGGACAGATGGGTCTCCATGTGGCCGCTGCGGTGAGCCCAGGCAGGAGGCCCTTTAGTCCCGGTTGGTGGCACCAACCAGGACCAATAGGCATCCATGCGTCAGCATTTCAGGGGTTGGGGTTTTTGTTTTTTTTGAAAGGGGGGGGGGTAGGGGGTTTTGGGGGGTTAATTTAGGTGTTTTATATATTGTGTTAGCTAGCTAATTAATAAAGAGAAGTGTCCTCTCTTATCTCCGTGCTTGGTCGATGCTACGTACTATACATATAGAGAGGACTAGGCACGCTAGCTAGTAAGCAAATGAAGGAAACAGAAGATCGTCATGATGAACATATGCATACAGAGAGAAGTGATATCGACCACCTCTCCTTCTCCGAGAGATTGGTCGAACAACAAGTTCTCGTATATCTATCCAACACTACTGGCTACATATATACAATAATTATCTCTTACAATAATTATCTCCTAATTATATATGTACACAGGTTCCACATAGTATTCTCCGTCTTCAGCGATCACGTGGTCAAGGAAGAATGCCGCCAATTCCTCTTGAATTGCTCGCATGCGATCTGGTGCTAGGAGTTCATCCCGCATCCGAAACATCTAATTTGAAGAAGGTGGTCAATACATATATATGAATGAATGAAACTCAACACAAATGATGGTAATAAAATAAAATTCTGAATATTATTGCTTACGCACTTCATATTGTTTGGCAGAGTAGCCCCGCTCACTGGTCGTGTGGCGGATGGACTCGCAAACGTAGTATCCATAGTAATTATTCCCTGCTTCCTGCCACAACCACTTTACAAGAAATAGAGGTCAATCAAACTGATAAGCAAGCATGCATGCTAAATGGTATTGATGAAACTAGCACTTGAATCACTAGGAGATGCGCGGAACATGCTAGTAGTACTTACTTTCTGATGTTCAAATTGCAGCTTCTTTGGCAGTCCCGGAGCTTTTGAGGTGAATTTTTTCCAAACCCTGCCAGACAAAGAAAACAATTACTTGATATCAGGAAATGAACAAAGTTACCGATATGGTGCGATAATGATCGATTTCACTTACTTCTCGAGCATTTCAGTCATGTCAGCATACTCCTGGGGATCTTTTCGTCTCGAGTATAAGACGGTTACTAGTCCCTGCTCAAGCTTAATCTCTAGGAGAATATAGTAGAACCTGCGCACACATGCATAACTCATCAATTACATTACTATAACCTGGACTAATAAGGAAAACCGAATATGCACAAGACAGTAACACTCACTTGAAGTTGTGAGGAAAGAGTATTATATCTTTGTTTTGATTTATTACCAACGACCGTAGCAAGTTGGCCTCGGTATCTTTGGCATGTTTTTCAACCGTATATGCATCTATGAGATTTGTGTTAATGAACCCAATATCACCGATTTGTATTTTCTTCAATTCGGCGATCTTCAATCTGCATAGTATAGTGAGGATAATTATATATACATGCAAGGAAAGAGCTGACCTATATATAGAGACTTAATGACAAAAGTAGTACTTACAGACAGTAGCAAGTGACCGTTAATTTATCGAGGGCCTTTTGATTGAAAAACTCGAAGAACTCCTCAAATGGAACATTCAACAGTTCAATTCCAACGAGGTCATGCTCCTCTTTAACTCTCAGCATCAAAATATTCCTCCCCCCAGACTCTCTGCAGGTTTTCATGTACCAATCATGGAATCTTCGCATCATCGTTATTAAAGATCCTTCATCTTTGACGAGAGGCTTCCCGTACTCGTATCTGTGTTCGTCCACCTTCAAGAAATCATAATGTACATCGTCGGACTGGTAATCTCCAAGATTGGTATAACTGGGCACCATCCTCGGATCATTAGCGACGATATCGCTAGACACATTGAGCGGGGGGCACAATTGGTTCACTTGTTCTCCGAGCTGGGCAATTTTTTTCCCAGCTCGTCGTTCTTTTAACCTTTGATCACTGACAGTACTTCTCGACCGCTCCGCTTCGGCAAATGACTTTCCAATAATACGCTCATAGTTGCCTTTAGGCGGAGACTTTGGTGGTTTCGTCAGGGCAGCCAGAGTGCGCTTCGCTTTCACCGGATCTACCTTCTCCTCCGGAGGTGGATGTTTCTTTGCTTTCACCCCTTCAAAGAAGTTCGTCACTTCGGCTCGCACGATCTTCGCGTTTTCCTCCGGGGTCCTCTCGTATGGTAACTTCTCTGGAGTCTTCAGAGAAGGACTGAATCTGTATTGCCTCCCGCCTCTGGCTGTACTGTTAGACGCCAGCCGAGCAGATGGAGCGGCTATGGCTTTCTTCTTTCCTTGCTTACGAGGCAGAGGAGAAGGACTACGACGCGCCGGAGCAGCCGGAGCAGCGGCGGGTCTATTCAGCCCTTGCTGATGAGGCGGGGAAGGAGGAGGCTGGCTGCTCGGGCGCGTCGGCGCAGACGGAGAAGGAGGCGAAGTGCCGCCACGCGCCGGAGAAGGAGGCTGAGTGCCCTGATCACTCGCCGGAGGAGGAGGCGGAGGAGGTGGGGAGTGCCCTTACTCGTCGGAGGAGGAGGGGAAGGAGGGGGCGTCCAGTTTGGAAGGTTGATGAGCTCCCTCCGCCATAGGCATGGAATCCTCAGACAAGAACCCAGCCGAGTCTCCCCTTCACCAGTAAGGTTGTCAATCTGGAGGTCCTCAAATCCGTCTGTTATTTCGTCCACCATCACCCTAGCATATCCTTCTGGAATCGGCCGGCAGTGGTAGGTTGCGCCAGGTTCAGTAGGTAAAACAGAGCCAACAACCGCCTTGACTTTGAGTTTCATCCATTGCGTCATAAGGTGGCAATGTTGAGCCTCCGTGATAGCATCCACGGGGTAGCTAATAGGAGCCATGAAGACAGGCTCCTGCTGAAGCAGTTCAGTGGAAGCCACGCTACTTCTCCGCTGAGATGGTGGGGTAGCTTCGGGGGAAGCTTCGGCAGTTCGCTTGCTACGATTTGCTTCTCGCTCCTCTATCGATTGCACCCTTGTGTGCAGCGCCTGCAGTTGGTCATACTCCAGTTTCTTCCTCCTCTCCTGTCTTTTGTAACCGCCCGCGTCCGGAAACCCAGCCTTCCACGGAAGGGAGCCTGGCGTGCCTCGTGTACGTCCGGGGTGCTCAGGTTTCTCGAGGGCCTCTGTGAGCTCGTCTTTCTCTCTGTCCGGGATGAACGTCCCTTGATGCGCTTCTTCGATCATGTCCTTTAGCTTCTCGATGGATGTATCCAGCTGCTCATTCGTCCAAACACACTGGCCTGTTATAGGGTCCAATGTTCCCCCAAGCCCTAAGAACCAAGTCCTGCAACGGTCTGGCCAGCGTCGTGTCTCTGGTTCGATCCCTTTACTAAGGAGGTCAATCTCAGCTTTGTCCCACTTAGGTCGGGCTTTCAGGTAGCCACCTGACCCCGTGCGATGGTGATGCTTCTTATTTGCAGCATTTTTCTTGTTTGTCGCTGACTTCTTCGCTGCTCTCTCAGATGTCTTTTTGGGGACAAATACGTCCCACTGATCTGCAATCTTCTCAAACCGCCCGGTGAATTCTGGAGTCTTCTCTTTGTCGACATACTCTTTTTTCAGCTCATTCTTCCATCTCCTAAATAGCTCAACCATTTTCTTGAGAGCATAAGCCTTGATCATTGGCTTTTTGACTGGGTTCTCCGGATCCTCCTCTGGCGAAAAGGTGAAATTTGCCTGCAGAGCGGTCCAAAGTTCAGCTTTCTGTCGATCGCTGACATAAGACACCTGAGAGTCTTTGTCCTTGGGCTTCAACCATTCCTCTATGCTGATCGGGATCATGTCCCTAACTAGAACCCCGCACTGAGCAGTAAATTTTTGCTTCATCCGGAGGGGTCAATCAGTTGGCCTGCGCGATCAATTTCGACGACCGTGTATCTTTCATCCATGCGCAACTTTTCGCCGGGCCTCGTCTCATTACCGATGTGCTGCTCGATCCGGAGGGCTAGAAAAGAAGAAAGAAGAGAGTTAATATGTGTACATACCAAAAACAATTAATGCATTAATTAGCTATAGTCAGCACATGCTTAATTAATATATATACCTGGCCGGACTCCGTTTGATTACTGGAGCTGTCATCACGGTGTCCTTCGTCCTCCTCCATTCGATCACCGGAGCCATCATCACGGTGTCCTTCCTCCATTGTTTGATAATCGTCGTAGCCTGCTTCTTCCTCCTCCACACTTTTTTCCAGACCATCGGTGCATTTTTCGTTGAGAAACTCGAAGACGGCATCACTTTCGTGTGTGATTATGTCCCTCAACACCGATTATGTTGCTTCATCTCGGGGGTGCGGATCCATAGTTTCTGCAAATATTTACAACATGGCAATTATTATTCAAACATGACAGTGGATATATTAGTGGCAAACAACGTAGAACTAGCTAGCTAAGCGCACAATAAGGAATTATATTAGTGGCCTGGCCTCGACGCTTCTCAAGGGTTTGGGGTGGCCTCGGCAATGCTTCAAGAGTTTTGGTCGAGCGAGAGGGCCGGGGGGTACTCCCGTGGTATAAGTTATCGCGGTTGAGAGGGTATATATATATATATATATATCGACCGCCCCTCATGTCGAAGTTATCGGGGAGAGGGGGTTATATCGAGAACGACATACTCGATAAAAAATAAGAAAAGGAAGAAGAAGAAAAAGGAAGAAGAAAAAAAAGAGGAGAAGAAGAAAGGAAAAGAGGAGAAGAAGAAGAAAAATAGAAACTCTCCTCTTTTTTTCCTTTTTTCCTCTTCTTATTTATTTCTCCTCTTCTTCATCTTTTTCTTTTCCTTCTTCCTAAACTAAACATAAACTAAAATAATCCTAAAACTAAACGAAACTTCTCCTCCTCCCTTTTTATTTCTTCGTCTTCTTTATTTCATCCTATAACTTTATGAACAAAATACAACAGAAAAAACAATAAAAATTCTATGAACAAAATTACAACAGAAAAAAATCCTATGAACAAAATTACAATAAAAAATCCTATGAACAAAATTACAATAAAAATTCTATGAACAAAAAAACAATAAAAATTCTATGAACAAAATAAAAATTCTTTGCATATGAACATACAAACATTTGCATATTCTACAATATCATCATCATATTCTACAATAATATCACCAAAAATCCTAACTTTTGCATATGAACAGGGGGCCTGCTTCGTCGCCGGTGTCGGGGCAGGCGGCGGCTTTGGGGGCGCGTGCAGCTTGGGGCGGGGGAAGGGAGAGGAGGGGGAACGGCGCGGTGAGGCTCACACTGCAGGCGAGCGGCGGCGAGGTCGGGGCAGGGGCGACGGCAACGAGGTCGGGGCTGGGGCGACGGCGACGACGGAGATGGCGGACGGGGGCAGTAGCCTGGCGGCGTCGGGGCGGCCACTTTGAGATGAGAAGTGAAATTTTCACACAAGTCCTGCTTATATGCTCAGAGCATTAGTCCCGGTTCGTGGCACCAACCGGGACCAATGCCCCCTTTAGTCCCGGTTTGTGCCAAAACCGGGACCAAAGGTCCCTTTTCGGCAGCCCAAAGGGCGGGAAGCGGCGGCCTTTAGTCCCGGTTGGTGGCTGTCGGTGTCAAAACCGGCGGATCTCGGGTAGGGGGTCCCGAACTGTGCGTCTAGGCGGATGGTAACAGGAGACAAGGGACACGATGTTTTACCCAGGTTCGGGCCCTCTTGATGGAGGTAAAACCCTACGTCCTGCTCGATTGATATTGATATTGTGGATGTTTACAAGAGTGGATCTACCACGAGATCAAGGAGGCTAAACCCTAAAAGCTAGCCTATGGTATCATTGTAAGGGTTGTTTTGATAGTCCTACGGACTAGAGCCATCCGGTTTATATAGACACCGGAGAGGGCTAGGGTTACATAGAGTCGGTTACAATGGTAGGAGATCTACATATCCGTGTCGCCAAGCTTGCCTTCCACGCCAAGGAAAGTCCCATCCGGACACGGGGAGAAGTCTTCAATCTTGTATCTTCATAGTCTTGGAGTCCGGTCGATGATGATAGTCCGGCCAATAATAGTTCGGCTGATGATGGTAGTCCGGCTATCCGGACACCCCCTAATCCAGGACTCCTCGGTAGCCCTGAACCAGGCTTCAATGACGATAAGTCCGGTAGCGTATATTGCTTGGCATTGCAAGGCGGGTTCCTCCTCCGAATGATAGAAGATTGTGAACACCAGGATAGTGTCTAGCTCTGCAAAATAATTTCCACATTCCACCGTAGAGAGAATAATATATACACAAGTTCAATCTGCTGACGTTTTCTGCGGTGACGTCACGCCACTACCAAGCCATTATTTAAATCATTTTTTTACTCTACCACCTCTGCGCATTTAGCGAAGCGGTTTCCTTGGCACGTCTTGTCGAAGCAGAGATCGTGTTTCCCTTTAATCCGGGATTCTCATTAATACGGACGTGG
This sequence comes from Aegilops longissima, assembly GCA_021605205.1. Taxonomy (NCBI): domain Eukaryota; kingdom Viridiplantae; phylum Streptophyta; class Magnoliopsida; order Poales; family Poaceae; genus Aegilops; species Aegilops longissima. Next base: position 596,133,410 of record CM038681.1, on the reverse strand, counting down.
GTAACCCAACCGCGCTCATTCGCCACGCCCCCTCTATCGAAGGCAAGTCCCAAACGGTCACGGAGACGGCTCTTGGTATTCTCCCTCTTTATAACGGGACCAAGGCTCGTTTCTTTTTCTTCAATCCTCCATCGAATCCTCTCCACGCTCCAAGTTCCAGCACCTAGAGCTCCAGATTGAGCGCTTTGGACTTTCAACGATGTCGGTTCCGACCTCGGGGCGGTGGATGCCCTCCTCCGTCACGGAGGAGGGCGATGCTAAAGCTGCGGGAGGCCAAGTACTGTCTTATGAGATTTCGCACAGGTTGCTGCCGAAGGGCAGTCCATCCCACCCGAGCCCGCGAGTATGTCGCTTCGTATCCCACCTCCGTCGGGTTTAGGCTTCCGATGGATCCTTTTGTGAGAGGGCTCATGTTTTACTATGGGTTGGAATTCCACGATTTGGCTCCGGAGTTCATCCTCCATATCTCCGCATTTATTGTCATCTGCGAAGCCTTCCTCCGCGTCACCCCTCACTTCGGCCTGTGGCTGAAGACCTTCAATGTGGCGCCGAAGATGATCGGGGGGCGTCAAGCGGAGTGTGGTGGGGCGGCCATAAGTAGGAGGGCCGATGCCCCGTGGCCCTGCTGGCTCCTTCCAAGAGGAGCTCGGCCCGTGGCAGCAAGAGTGGTTCTATATTACCGTTCCGAGGGGCCGCAGGCAAAAGCCGCCGCCCTTATTCCGCCCGGGACCTCCACGACGATTGATGTCGTGGGTCAACCAAGGAGCTCAACTGGGGCCGTCAAGCGGCGTGCCCCTCTGCAGGGCGGTTCGGGATCTCCAAAGGAGGGAGATCGATATGGTGGTGGTGATGCAGGTTATGCTGATTAGGCGTCTCACCTGCCTGCAAGCGCCGCCCTCTCCGGCTATGGGAGTTTAATCCGGAGGGCCCACGGATTCTTCAACACTTCATGGATACGACACCCCACGGAGATGTACAAATTATTCTTCGGATCGCAAGAGGTGCGTCCGGAATTGACCGAGGATGCTGGCCTAAGCTGCAATCGCCGGATACTCAAGTAAGTAGTTCGAGTCCGGACATACCGTTTGTTTTGCCTTTCGATGATTAAACTTTATGACCAACTTCCTTCTACACAGGAGTGGATAGCGGAAGCAAAATTATCTGATGTCCGGCCCTCCCCGAGACCGCGCGGATCCGTGCTGGTCCGGATGTTGAGTTGCGCCTTGAGGAAGGCGAAGGGGAAATCGGAAAGCTCTTGCCTCGCCTAAGGAGGCTCTTGAAAGAGGGGATCGAGAATCCCTCCACCAAGGGGAGAAGAGGACTGCTCAGAGGACCGGGGAAAAAGCCCTAAGCGGGGAAGAAATCTTCGCCAGGTCCTGCGCCGGGGAGGCCCGCCGCACAATCTCCATTAATGAGTCAGCCCTCCAACGAGCTGTAAGTAGAAAGAAAGGAGTTTTATAATAAGGTGCATCCCTATTTGTGCTTCTGAGGATAACTAAAGTTTTTACCTTGTAGTTCGGATCTCCGTCCTTCATAAATGAGCTCGTCTTGGGGACCTTCGTCCGGAGATGATAGAGAGCGAGACGCCTCCGTCCGGGCGCCCGTCGGATAGAGCGGACGAGCACGAAGTGTAAATCACGGAGGAGCCCCGGGTTTGGCAAAGCCGGATAGTTCGGCGCCAAGCGGTGTCTGTTGAAGGATCTGCTTGAGAAGGCGTCTATCTCGTAAGATCAGCACGCATTGATGAGCATGGTGATTGAAAGGATTTCGTCCACCGAAGGCGGGTTGCACGATGCCGTCAGGAGTTTGCTGGCGGGGTTTGAGGTACGTAAAAATGACACACCTTTTAACAGTTTTGCATATAGAATGCGCCATGTATAGATAGTAGCCCCTGAGACTCGGTAGGTTGTCGAAATCGACAGCGTGCCGAGGATCAAAATCGCAGGTTTAAATTCCCGTCGTGCCGATGCAGGTGGCAGGTCGTCCGGGGCCAGCCGGACTGATGGAGTTGCTGAACTAAAGCAGCAACTCGATGCTGCAGATGCAGACATCACGCTGATCAACAGCCGACTTGATGAGTCGCAAGGTAAGTGTTACTGCGCGGTCACTTGGTAAGGGAGCCGAAGCCATCTCCTTATAACATGTGCGTGAAATGCAGATAGTGCCGCTACTCGTGGAGAGCCTTGGGCGAACTTGCTCAAGCCAAGGAGTAGGCGGAAGGAGTAATCTGGCGGCCTCGGGGCGGCCGAGGAGTTAAGCGGCGAAAGGGTCGCACACTGCGGAGCAGGGAAGAGATAGCCGAAATAGCCGTGAAGTTAAAAGATGCTACCGACCGCAATGAGGCTCTTGGGAAGGAGCGCCTAGCGGGGCAAGAAGACCTGCGGAAGGCCACCGCCGAAGCCAAGAATGCCCGCTCTGCAATGCGGGCTATGAAGGAAGAGCTGCGCCAGGCCGGGGATGTAGCTGGCAAGCCTTTTCTGCTGTGCCGAAGGTTCACAGATCCAAAATATGCTCAGCTGGGCCAACTGTGGTGTCTGGAGGACCCTTATATGGACTTAGCAACGAGTGCGGCGGATGCCGTTGTGCATTTTCGAAGCCAGAAGGATCACAAGACGGAAGAGCTGTTTTGGTCTCAATTCCATAGTCCGGGCGTTCGCCTGGCGACCGACCGTTTGGCTGAGTGGGCTGAGCTAAATAGGTTGTCGGGCTTGCTATAGCGGATATAGTGACCCATATCCGGCCGGATAGGCCCCAGCCGAAGAGTTGCTTTGGCTTATTGCAGCAATTTCTTGGGGCGGTGCCGCATATCAAGGCGATGAAGCGGTCGGCCTGCATAGAGGGTGCGCGGATGGCGCTCGCCCGTGTGAAGACACATTGGACAGAGATGGATGCCACCGCTATTGCCACCCCGGGTTCGGATGATAACCGGTTACCCGCCGAGCACTATTTTGGCGAAGTGCTGCGTGGTGCTCGTGTAATAGAGTCGTAGTGCTCAAAAAATGTTGCGTTCGAATGAACGTTTATACGATGTAAAACGATATTTATGATGTAAGCGCCTTTTATACTTGTGCGTTCAAGTAATAGAATATCTCCTATGCGGCCGTTCATGTATACGTGTGTATAACCTGAAAGATGGCAGTCGTCGGCTTCAGCCCCCACGCACAAGGTGCGGGGGTGTTCGCAAAAAATAGCGCGTTTTCACACTTAATCCGACGTCTCGGTCCTGTAAAGGAGGTGGTAGCGTAGCAAACGAGGCAACCGGACTATAATGCTTTATCACTTTCACTTAGCCATGGAGTTCGAGGGTGGGGCTACGACATAGCCCTTGGGGGCACCGCGCTCTCCCAATTGGGCGCCAGATGTGCCTGGCGGAAACGACCCTTCGTCGAAGCAGAGGAATCCTAAACATTCCCATGGTCGATCGAGTGGTTGACCAGTCTCTCGCTGTATCATGACAGTCAGTTTTCAGCTTTCTCTACTGAGGTGCTCGCCCAGCCGAACTGGGGCACAATCGCAGTAGTTCTCCTAGAGCCGCGTTAGCCAATGATACGGAACGTAAGGCAGCAAAACACAGGAGCCGGGCAAACCCAACATTTGACCAAAGACATGATTCGGAGCTGATGCATATAAGGCCTAACTCGAGACGCCGAACACTCCCGAAGGTGTTTGGTCTTTTATAATAGCGGGCAAAACAAAGCCCTAAGCCCCTTGTGTCCAGGTACGGGCAGGTTCTTCTGGCGCGGCCGATGCCAAAACTCCAGTCTCCACTCTGGTTATAATGATAAACCAGGGGATTATAGCAACAAGAGACAGTAAGAAAGGTTTACGTAGGGTCTTAGTCCGAAAAGAGTCCTTGCAACGGGTCCCTCTGCACGCCTGCGCTGTGTCTCCGTTGTGCCGTATCTCGGGCGGGTGTGCACGCTGTTCATTTGTAAAAAGAGAGGAACTTGGTTGGAAAAGAAATCGTGCGAGAAAGTGCATAAAAAATTGAAATATAGATTAGGAAAGCTGAGCCTATGCTAGCTCATTATGGCTTATATGTGCAAACCCTTGTGAAGGGATGTGCGGCTAGGTAGCCCCTAGCTTATTTATTCCGGACTCGTCCAGCCGTGTCCGGGGTCTCAGGCGACCTTTTAATGAAATGATGCCACGTGGACCGGGCATTTTAAGTGTAAGAGATGCGTAGTGTGGTATTGCATTGAAGCGGACGAAAGCTTCCCGTCCCAGTGATGCTTGATAGCTACTTTTAAATGGGGCGACATGAAAGGTTAGCTTTTCTCGTCGGAAGTTGTCAGGTGACCCGAACACAACTTCTAGTACTAATGAAACTGTGCACCTGGCGTAAGGGCCTGGCGCCACTCCTTTGAAGGAAGTGCGGCTATGCCGAATTGTAGTATGGTCTATCCCAACTTGCGGATTGTGTCCGGATCTAGCAGGTTTAAGTCACCGCCGCCGTCCATCAAAACCTGCATGAATTGCAGTCCGTTTATTATGGGGTCCAATATCAGCGCAGTCTATCCTGCGTTCCGGATACTTCTGGACTAGTCCAGATGGTCGAAAGTGATTGGTTTTGACATCCAATCTCGGTGTTCCGCTGGGGTGGACCGTGCGACACTTGTCGTAGCGAGTGCCGTATTGGTTTTCCGTACTATCACGTGAAGCGAGTTTACTGTTTCGACTTCTTGTGGGAAAGCCTTTTGGCTTCCGGTGCTCTACTGGTGGGGTTCGTCATCGTCCTCGCTTGGCGCATCGAGCCCCTTGTGTCCGGCGTTGAGTCTGTCGGACTGTTTAAAAACCCAACAATTTCGGTTGGTATGGTTTGCAGGCCTTCCGGGGGTACTGTGGATTTGACATATCCGATCTAAAATTTTGTTTAAATTTGATAGCTCGTCTCTGTTGTCCTTAAGAGGCCGTGTTTTAATGTTTGGCCGCGAGCTTTTGAATCCGGCGTTGACCGCCGTGCCTTTTGGGCTTTTTTCTTTATTCCGGCGCTGATCTTTCTTGCGCCGTGACTTTCCGTTTCCATCTCTGATATCAGATGTACTCGGGTCGCTGGTGCTGCATCTTGCTAGCCAGCTGTCTTCTCCTGCGCAAAAGCGCGTCATGAGGCTTGTTAGCGCGGCCATTGTTCTTGGCTTCTCTTGGCCGAGGTGTCTGGCGAGCCATTCGTCTCGGACGTTGTATTTAAAAGCTGCTAAGGCTTCCGCGTCCGGACAGTTGACTATTTGGTTCTTTTGATAAGGAACCTGTTCCAATTTCTGCTACCGACTCTCCGGGCTGTTGGGTTATATGACTTAGATCGTCTGCGATCCGGAGGGCGGACATAAGTCCCTTGAAAATTTTCTCTAAACGCGTCCTCAAGCTCTTCCCAACTTCCAACAGTGTTTTCTGGGAGGCTTTTGAGCCAGTGCCGAGCTGGCCCCTTGAGATTGAGGGGTAGGTATTTTATGGCGTGGAGATCATCTCCTTTGGCCATGTGTATGTGTAGTATGTAATCTTCTATCCGACTCAAAGTCTGTTGTGCCGTCGTATGCCTCTATGTTCATGGGTTTGAACCTGCTGAAATTCATGATCCAGCACCTCATCGATAAAACATAAGCGGGTGTCGGGCGCCCATATTTGGGTGTGCCGCTGTCTTGAACACTTGTTGTGTTGTGTTACTTCCTGGGGCCCTCTTTTTTGGCCTGTAGATGGACCTAGTTGGGCCGTCTGTTTTCCCGGGAATATAATTCGGCTTGTGCGCGGCCCCGCTTGTCGCTTTTGGCCTGTCATCTGGCCATCTATCCTGCCAGGTGGCCTCTTTATTTTTTGACTGTGAAGGCTCTATGGCTTCCTCGTCAAATTCTTGCAGCAACTTGCGCTTCGGGTAGCTCTTAGTTTGATGGCAATTGCCATATTTGTCTGCAGTCTTGAATACTTTGCTCAACTTCATTCTGAGCGTGTCTTCTGCTGTATTGAGCTTCCGTTTTGCTTTCTTCAAACTTCTTGCAGTGGCGACGAGTTTTTTGTGTATGTTCTTATGATCCGGTGTTGTGCCCGGACTATTGATTGCTCCGTGAAGGGGTTGATTATCTGGCTCGTCCTGTTCGTCGTCCGCTGGTTTACCCTGCTCTATCGCTGGGTCGTTAGGAAGGCTGCTTTGATCGAGGCGGGACTTAGGGCGGCGTCTACGTCGCCGTTTTGGTTCTTTATCGGCGGGATTATCCTCTACCGCGTCCCGTTGTTCCTCGTTATCGCTTCCCTTTGGGGTGTCCACCATGTATATGTCGTATGACGAGGTGGTCTCCCAGTGTCCTGTAGTTACTGGTTCTTGGTAGTCTCCGTCATCGTCGTCCATACCGTCGATGTCTTCGGAGTCGTAGTCGAGTACGTCGGTTAAATCGTCGACGGTGGCTACGAAGTGGGTGGTGGGTGGGGTCTGAATTTCTTCGTCGTCCACCTCCCAACCATCCTAGTCGTAGTTCGTCCAGGGCTCTCCGGATAGCGAGAGATGCTTCAGTGAATTTATGACATCGCCGAAGGGCGAGTGCTGAAAGATGTCCGCAGCGGTGAATTCCATGATCGGCGCCCAATCGGATTCGACTGGCAAGGGCGCAGGAGGTTCGGAGTCCGGCAGAGAGTCCGGCACCTCGGAGTCATGAGCTTTATGCGGGACAAGGTAAGTGTTCGGCTCCATCGCCGTAGAAGTTGCAGCTCCCGAGGCGGTGTCCAACCATCCGTCCTCGATCCGAGCGATCGGCTCCGGACTATGGGTCGAGCGGATTCGTGTCGCGGCCTCAAGGTGCTGTCCGCGGCGAGTTAGGTCATGCCCATCGTGACAGCCTTGCACGCTTCGGCTGCGCTCAGATCCATCGAAGATCAAGTCCCCGCGGATATCGGCCGTGAAGTTTAGGCTTCAAACCTGACTCGACGGCCAGGGCGTAGCTTCGATCTGCTCCAGATGGCCAAGTGAGTTGGCCCGCAGATGCGAAGCCGCCGAATACGAAGATCTGTCTGGGGAGAAAAGTCTCACCCAGGACTGCGTCGTTGTTGATTGAAGAGGCCATCAAGCCTGTTGGTGACGACACAGAGGAACTCTCAATGAAAGCACCAATGTCGGTGTCAAAACCGGCGGATCTCGGGTAGGGGGTCCCGAACTGTGCGTCTAGGCGGATGGTAACAGGAGACAAGGGACACGATGTTTTACCTAGGTTCGGGCCCTCTTGATGGAGGTAAAACCCTACATCCTGCTCGATTGATATTGATATTGTGGATGTTTACAAGAGTGGATCTACCACGAGATCAAGGAGGCTAAACCCTAAAAGCTAGCCTATGGTATGATTGTAAGGGTTGTTCTGATAGTCCTACGGACTAGAGCCATCCGGTTTATATAGACACCGGAGAGGGCTAGGGTTTCATAGAGTCGGTTACAATGGTAGGAGATCTACATATCCGTATCGCCAAGCTTGCCTTCCACGCCAAGGAAAGTCCCATCCGGACACGGGGCGAAGTCTTCAATCTTGTATCTTCATAGTCTTGGAGTCCGGTCGATGATGATAGTCCGGCCAATGATAGTTCGGCTGATGATGGTAGTCCGGCTATCCGGACACCCCCTAATCCAGGACTCCCTCAGTGGCCCCAACCGGGACTAAAGGGGGGCACCGGTCCCGATTGGTGCCACGAACCGGTACCAATGCCCCCCTTTAGTCTCGGTTGGTGGCACCAATCGGGACCAAATGCCTTGTGCTGCTGCGCCCGCATCGAAAGTTTAGTCCCACCTCGCTAGTTGAGAGGGGCGCGCAATTGTTTATAAGCCCTACTACTGCACCCCCTCTCGAGCTCCTCCGAATTGCAGGCTTACGGGACTAATCTAACACTGCTATGCCTGTGGGCCTACTGGGCCTTCTGCGGGCCTGAATCCTGGCCCATGGATGGGTTTCTAGTCGTATTCAGGCCGTGGTGGCCCAGTAGGTGGCATTTTTTTACTTTTTCTCAGTTTTTTTGTTTTCTTTTTGCTTTATTTATTTTGTTTCATTTCTACTTACAAAAAAATACTTATTTATTTTATTTTATTTTGTTTCTAATTACTTATTTATTTTATGTTATGATTATTCTTTTTGCTATTAAAGTTTCTAACAATTTTTTATGAAAATTCTTTTTGCTTTTATTGATTTTGAACAGAAAAATACCTTGATAATTTTAGTTGCATCAATTTTATATAATTCTAGATTTAATAATACTAGAGGTTGCTTATAATGTTTTTCATAGAAAATACTTTTATAATTTATTTTCATAAATTTTATTTCTGTTATTGAAGTTTATTTTATTTTATTTTGTTTCTACTTATATAATTTATTAAAGTTTATATTAATTTGTTTCTAATTACTTATTTATTTTATTTTATGATAATTCTTTTTGCTATTAAAGTTTGTAACAAAGAAGTTCTTTATGAAAAAGCTATAGGACCCTGAAATTGAAAAGCACTACAAATGAACTCTGAAAAGGTTGAAAGTTGGAATGGTGTTATCATTTCACCCACATAGCATGTGCAAGAAAGTAGAGAGGCTTACGGCAAAAACTGGATGCACTTCGTGTACAAAACGGACAATCTCATTCGAAGTATCAGGGTTTCACGCGGAAACTCGTCTGTTACAAAGGGATTTCATTTTCTTGAACTTATTTGAACTACATAGTTTTTTTGTTCAAAATGCACCATTCAAAGCCACATCATCAATTTTCAAACCTTTCTGACTTCATTTGTTATTTTTCATGCATTTACTGATTTTTTTTGAGCTATAAGACCCTAAAATTGTAAAGCACTACAAATGAACATGGATAGATAAGTGACTAAATTAATAGTAGTTCATCATCACATTAAAACCAAATTACATATATAGTTCAAATTGAACAACATATAGCTCTCCAGAGCATCTAGTTAAACCATACATTGAAACTATGTAAAACCTTTCAATGCAACAACAAATGCGATCATAATCACAGCTAAGGTAACAATTGATCCAACGACATAATGATACCAAGCCTCGGTATGAATGGTATATTTTCTAATCTTTCTAATCTTCAACCGCATTGCATCCATCTTCATCTTGTGATCATCGACGACATCCGCAACATGCAACTCCAATATCATCTTCTCCTCCTCAATTTTTTTTATTTTTTCCTTCAAGTAATTGTTTTCTTCTTCAACTAAATTTAACCTCTCGACAAGAGGGTCGGCTGGAATTTCCGATTCAACCACCTCCTACATAAATAAAATCTATGTCACATTGGTCGGCATAATTGTCATAAACAATAAATGAACAAAATAGTTATAAAAAGATAATATATACCACATCCGAATCATAGACAGGACGAGGGTCGACGGGGGTGGATACCAGAACCATCACACTATATAATAACAAGGAATGATAAAAGTAAGAAAATTAGACAAGTATCTATCTGAAGTAAGAATTTTTTTTTCTTTCAGAAAGAAGATAAGAACATTAGGCTAACCACGGTGGTGCCGGCGACGAGATCGGCGCGGGAGATCGACGGTGGTGAAGACGGGGACGGGATGTGACAGACCGCTAAACCTAGAAAAATCTTGGGGAAAATGGAGCTCGGAGGTCGAGCTTCGAGAGAAGAAATATTAAGTAGTGTGGCTCGGATATTTCATCGAACACCTCATGTGCATAGGAGGTGAGCTAGAGCACCACAAAGCCCTTCCCTCGCCGCCAGAGAAAAACAGAGCAGTGGCTCGCGGGCAAGGGGGTATATATATATATGCACCTCACACTACTAGGGAAAACCTTATACACAGAACTTTAGCAGTAGCGAGGGTCAAAAAAGCATGCTGGTGCTAAGTAGCAGTAGCGCTCCTGTGCAAACCGCGCTGCAGATAAAGTACTAGCAGTAGCGTGTCTTGTTCTAAACACGTTACTACTAAAATTCCCACGGCTTAGCCGATAGGCTACACATAGTAGTAGCGACCTATAACGAACCGCGCTACCACTACTTTCTTTGTAGCAGCGCGTTTTAATCTAAACTCGCTACTGCTAAAGGATATAAAATTAAATGAAAAGCAAATAGAAAGGTAATTGAAAATGAAAGAAATAGAATAAGGTGAAAGGAAAAAAATAAAATGTGAAGAAAACTAAATGAATAAGGGGAAAAAAGAGAAAGGAGTAGCAGTAGCGTGTATCCGAGAATGCGTTGTAGCTAACTTAGCCATGGCAGCTTTTCGAACGCGCCATCGCTACTTCGACTTAACCACGGGTTCGTCCTTCCCACGGCCACTTCCCCAAATCCAACTCTCCACTCTCGCCGCCGCCTGCCGTCAACCGTCACAGACTCTCGACACCCTCACGCCGCCTGACCCTTAGATTCAATGCCGCCTCCGCCCCCGACCTCAACGCTGCCCCGGACGCCGCCCTCGACCCCGACCTCGACGCTGCCATCCGCCGCGCGCCCGAGCCCCGACCCCGACCTTGACGCCGCCTGCCCCTCCCTCGTCGCAGGCACCCGAGGTGAGCACGCCTGCTCCTCCCTCTCCCTACCTCTGCCTAGGGTTTCTTTATATTTTAGTTGCATCAAATTACTTAGGGTTCATGTAAGGGTAGAAACGAATCGGATGCGGATGCGGCTCAAATGAGTTAGGGTTCATGTAAGGGTTGAAACGAATCAAATTTCTAAGATGAATCATAAAACGAGTAAAATTTGACCACTTATTTCACTTTATAGTTGGATAATTGGAATATCTGCTACCACTTTTCACCCCTAGGTTCTTCAAATTAGATGGTAATTAGGGAAGTAGTTCCTAGGTACTGATTAGTTAGTAAGAACTACGTACTAATTAGGTACTAGTTTATTTTTATTTATAGTAAGTTTATTTTTAGTAAGAACTAGTTGAATTAATAGAACTAGTTAGTAAGAACTTTGTGCTATTTTTTTAGTTAAAGCAATTTTTCCCGCATCGACGTGGACGATGCCTATCCCGCATCCTCGTCGTCGAGTCGGCGGAGGACGACACCTGCTTGACCGGATGGGCCATGTCCGGGACTGGACTCCGCCGGGGTGGTACTAGGAGGTGCTACCTACCGGGGGGCGCAGGTTGGTGAGGAGCCAGCCTGTCGTTGACCCGAACCTTCTTTGGTGGCGGTCGCGTGGGCCATGACGGTCTAGAGGCTCGAGGACTCCGCGGAGGTGGTGCGTCACCGTGTCAGTGAGGAGGACGCGTACGTCCGTCGCTACTTGTTTGCGTCAGAGCACAGGTTCTCCAATACCGCAGGTTCTCGAGGATCTCACCGAGCTATGATCCCGTGATGGTTCCTTCTCTGTGGTGTCCACCGCCTCGCCGATACCGTCGTGTACTAGGGTTTTAGTTGTATTAGTGATGTTATATGTATGACACTATTCGGGATGTATTAGTGATAATATTCGACGATGTACGGACGCATGAGATGATTTACTTTTGCTTATTGAATGCATGCTAATTTGAGTCCTATAAGATATTTTGAAATGTATATCTTGTGTTGCTCAATATCCAAGTGGCCGGTCATGTTTGCAGGTTACACCTCTGAGTGGCCTATATTTTTCCGAAGTGTTGATTCATTTCCGTTCCGGCAAATTTCAGGCGCTCGATATATCCTATTTTAGCAAAGGTCATGCCGGATTTTTTCCATGAATTTTGGCATGACTTGTGCCAGAATATGTAGGAAATACCGAGTGCCCCAGATTTGTGTGTTGAGTATTCTGTTAGTTGTCTTCGATCGATTTTTAATTAATGTTTTAACTATGAACATAGGAAATGTCTGACAACGAAAAGGATTTCGGTATTTGCAAATACTGCGAAGACGAGCGTGGCCTGTGCGACGGAATCTTCCTAGATGATGATAGGCGCTTCAACATCAAGCTGGACGAGAACTTTGAAGTGGATACAGTAAGTCACAACGACAAGTCTTTTTTCGTAATTAAGCATGATATCTGCTTCATTTGCTTCAACTTATATTTTTTTACTATTCTACTAGCGTCCCCTGCCATGCAAGAGTTTTTGTATTGGATAAGATAGGTTTCAGTCATACTATGGAGGTAAAGAAAGTTTACTTGAAGACCGAGTATGGTTATATTTTCCACGCAAAATTATACAATTCAGACGACTACACCTATTTTGGATGCAAAACATGGCGAGCACTATGCAAGACTTATGCATTTGAGCCTGATATGGTTATCAGCTTTGATATTCGTCCGGAAGATGATATTGAAGGTAATACCGACATCCGGGTCGATGTGCGACGCCTCGATTATACCATTATGTAAGTTTATCAACCATATTTATGTCTTTGATATTGTTTATTCAAAAATAGTTGACAACTAATTTGTATTGTCAGCTTATTTTGGTGCAAGCAAACATGTCCAGCGCTTGGTAGACATGACCTACTACTGTCCCGCGGCAGAACTCAACTGCGAGGAGCTAAGTCATTATGTTTCATGGCTTGCGGATCTTGATACTGTCAAGACAAATTTTCTTCCTGCATTTAGAAATGTTATTACTGAAAACGTGCGACCAATAGTGTTCGTAATGAACTATGGTCACATCTATTTAGGAAGGATGGTAAGATTTTTACTATTTGTCCACAGTGCATCTTTTCCATACCTTATTTTTGAAGCTAAACTTCATTGCTAAGTATGTTACCATACGATGTTCTTCAACAGGGACTCCCGATGAATGTTGTGCCTTATGGGATCCAGACTAAAGGTACCATGAGTATTATTAGCTTACGGCCAAGATATCCTACAGATTACTTTAGTGCATTCAAGATCAGCGACGGATGCTTAATAGTGCAAGACCGGACCAAATATGTGATGGGGGAGCGCAGAGAAGTACTAGGGGGCAACAAACAGATGCGCTACCCACGATTAGGAGACAGGTTCATCTGCATGCTCCAACTTGATCAAGGAGGAGAGCTACACATGTTTTATGTTATTTTACCTAAGAGAGAGCAGCAGGAGTGATTAGCTAGCTAGAAATGAGTTTGAGGATGATGATGTGCTACACTATTACTATGATGATAAAATAGCTAGTGTTGGTGGTAATGACTATGATGATTATTATTAGCTAGTGTTAGTGGTGATTAAATAAATACTGTTGGTGGTAATGACTATGATGATGATTAAATAGCTTGTGCTGGCAGATTAGATTCAAGTGGAGGCAACATGGGGTGCACATCGAAAGTACTACTAGTCCAAACTAGATCAAGTTTGGATTAGTAGTATACTTTTGACATGCACCACATATTGCCTCCACTTGAACCTAATCCACCTTCATTTCACACATTGTTATGGACATAATGATGTAAACCTCATAACTGGTATTGTACCAATATTTGTACGATGGCGCATAAATACACTAAAAATGAAAAAAAATAAAAAGAATACTAGTAGCGATGGAGAGAAGACACGCTGCCAGTGGTTACATTAGCAGTAGCGTGGGATTGAACAAACGCTGCGGCTATTTGTCCTAGCAGTAGCCCGTGCGGGCACGCGCTACTGTTAAGCAATAGCTGTAGCACCTTATTAGTAGCGTGCCTGCCCGCGCTACTAGTGAGCACAAAACCAGCGCTACTGCTGGTGTTTTTCCTAGTAGTGTCATGGTCCCGGTTGGTGGCATGAACCGGAACTAAAGGGCGACCTTTGGTCCCGGTTGAAGCCACCAACCGGGACCAATGGTGGTGGGCCAGGAGCGAGGCCCATTGGTCCCGGTTTGTCCCACCAACCGGGACCAAAGGGGCCAGACGAACCGGGACCAATGCCCCCACGAGGCCCGGCAGGCCCCTGGCCTCACGAACCGGGACCAATGTCCCCATGGGTCCCGGCTCTGGACTGAACCGGGGCTAATGGGCTGACCCGGCCTGAACCAAAGCCCTCTTTTCTACTAGTGTACATGTACTAGTTAAAACCGACTCTAACAGTTTGAGTCTTATCTTATTGGGGATCCACCGAGTACATAAAGTCATGTGTTGTTGATAATCATCTACCATGTGAAGTTTGCAATGCACACTCAATTAGAACACATTTGCGATCTGATTGAGTTATAAAGTCAGTATGTAGCTCACAACATATGAAAACATACACATGTTCTGACTTTACGTGTTTGATACGATTTTACCGAAGTCTATCTGAGAGATAGAAAGTAGAACATGTATGTGCCTTCATGGAACAGATAATGATACTTTACTTATTTGGCTCGTTCCTTCGCTACTTTATACTTGTTGTGTCTCCATCGACCGAGTTAATTGGTATAATCATCTTCTTGTTAAAGCCACTTTACCTACTCAACATTATCTTAGTGATGCCCCGCTAGATGAAAAAACCATGTGCATGAAAACTATATTTAAGTATCAATGTATCTAAATTGTTACTATAATTGTGAAATAGAAATAAAAACATTAATTGTTTTACTTTGTTAAGAGAATTATTGTACAATCTTGTTTCAAGGTATCATACATTCTATATACCTAAGAGAGTGATCCCGGTGCTTTTGATTATCTCAGCATGCGTCCTTCCACATCATCAATTTGTCGTAGCTGTTAGATTAACCAGATTGATCCACTAGCATTCGTCCGATACGCATGAGAATCCCCTACCATGCAACATGCATTAGTGTGCAACATGCATTAGTGCATTCTAAGTGTTTTAAATTACACTGCTTCCACATAAACATGCATAAGTAAAGACCTACCACAACATGCAACCATGCATGGAAAGAAACCACATCAATCGCGCAAATATGCATGAGAATTTCCATTGTATCATGCTAGATATTTTACAGTTATAAAGTAATCAAACACAATAAATCATATGTATTTTTAGCTTTAGTTCTCATATATTACTTTAAATATACATGCTACATACAATCCAATCGCATCAAAATGCATTGCAAAACATTTACACCACAGCGTGTGGGGGTATCATCTAGTTAAATTAAAGAAAGAGACACATTGCATTTTGGGTCTGCTGCAGTGTCCGAATACGATGCTGGGTTTTAGTGTGCATAGTCCGACTTGTGGGGTGATAAAATCTGAGGTCTTCTATAACCCGTACGGTAGAGAAAAATGGCCTTGGATATGACGCTTTAATTGCTAGCTTAGGACTTGAGAGCATCATTTTTTTTTCGAAAAGGAGGGACTCCCCGGCCTCTGCATCAAACGATGCATACGGCCACTTGAGAGCATCGTTTGAGTGTTAGAAATAAACAGGAACGATAAATCGTCTATCTAGATGTCCAGACTAGGAAAAGCTACCACTTTTACCCCGGCCCTAACGTGCTGCTTGTAGGTTGCCACCGTCAGCCACCACTGGCCAAGCTAGCTAGCTCAGCCATTCAACGCCGACTGACACCATTCCGAGCACGCACCGCCGTCCATCTCCGTCGATTTTGAAGCGGATCATGACATTGTCCGTCTGGGGAGAGGGAAAGCTGCCGCCGATCGAGCTAGCCAGCAAGCTGTGATATAACCTGAGATCGAAATGTTTATTTACTCCTATAAAGAAAGAACACTTTGTACGTCATTATCCAGAGAAAGAAAAAAAATACTAAAACGGGTCAATGGATCAGCGTAGCGTATAGAGTAGCATGCAGCTGGGTGGAGACGACAGAGGGTCAAACAAGAAAATTTAGCGCGAGCAACAGAGGATTTCCCTGGCGCGCACAATGCGTACGACTAAGACCGGCCAAAGCTTAACCGCCGGGTTGCGCCCACACCACAAACACAAAGGTCAACCGGCCAGAGGTAGGTCTTCATGCACGCAGCCAAGTTCAAACTCCATCGCTTACCTTCTAGACGACTGACCGCCACGTACGGCTAGAGCTCGACCGGGTCAAATCGACGAAGTGCCAAATTTAAGAACGCGCTCATGCAGTGGCCGTCGGATAGCATGTCTCCACCACCACTGTCCAAATGAGCTTTCAGCAAAAAATACTTAAATTCATCTAAAAAAAGACTTAAATTGAATCAAAAAATTCTGAATCCTTTTGCTGTAAAAAGATGACTGAATGCATGATGTTCATACCAAATTTAAGAACATTTAGACATCTGAGAACCTTTCAGCAAAAAAGACAAAATTGGGGTCCGTGAAAAAATTTACTATTTAGTACTATTTAGACAAGATTTTGTCTTTTTTGCTGAGAGCTACTCAAATGCCTAAATGCTCTGAAATTTGGCACGAACATCACGCACTCATGCATCTTTCACCACAAAAAAAATCAGAAATATTTTTATTTTCTTATTTTATTGTTCACCAGGTGCATTTGAGCTTGTGTTCAAGATTGAATTTTCGCTATATATCCAGCCTAGTTATAGTTTTTCTTTTTCTTTTGCAAGCTCATGCCTCATTGTAAAAACAGTGTATGGACGATTGAGTTAAAGTTATGCACACTACCTGTTATTTTCCTCCTCGAATGCGAACAAGCATATGTGCCATATATTGAAGGAGAAAAAGTTGTGACCCCCCGCCATGTTGTCACAGGTGACAAAAGGATCCAACGGATACTAACACACGTTCCTCGGGATCAGTTTGCATATCCAACGTCCCAAAAAAGGCATCAAGATCACCATGCAGAGAAGCCCGCCTAACATCCAAACCCTACCCCTCCCGACCCACTCTAGAAATTACAAGTCTAAGTGATGGTGATGCATGGTTGAAAAATTGTGTCTTTTGCTATGCTTCCAAAACTCTTTTTTTCCAAGAACACGCGAGAGAATCGCGCGCCTTTGGTATTAAGATAGGACTAGATAGTTACATATACATCGGGGGTACAACCTTAGCTACTCCGCCTCTCGATCGAGCTAGCAAGGCAGAGGACCGATAGGAACAGAAAGAACAACTAGTTCTCATAGGAGCCCACATGACCCTCATGTGCTGTTGGAAATATGAGCAAATTACTACGAGATTTAATCCAAATAAACAAAAGATAAATCATGACAGCAATAGTAGAGATTAAACTAATCATGTGAACTAGCATAACAGATGAACAGATCACATTTAGGGCACATACTAGAAACTTGAATTCTACCACGATCTCGAACAGGAAGGATAGAATCACATACGGTGCAGCGGGAGCAGCACCGCCGGCATTGACGTTGTCGCCCATGTCGTCGAGGATGAGGTTGCCGAGGTCGGGGAAGAAGTCGTCGTTCACGAAATCGTCGCTGCCAGCAGTCGCGCGAGTGCGCTCCCCAAAATACTGATCGCCCCTCTCCCGTACAGGATCACGAGAGGCGGGGTTCCGAAGGCCTGCTGTCCCTTCTCGCGGTGCACACCGGAAGGAGGGATGGAGAAGACTTGCTTGGCGGTGCAATGATCTGGAACGGTGGTAGAAACCATACGAATCGGCGGCGGCTAGGGTAGACGTCCGCCTGACTATATAGTGCGGGCCGGGTAGGTCGTGGGAGTAAACCCCACGTCCGAGACGTCACGATCCAAAAGAATCGGAAACGGTTCAGTAGTTAACGCGTCCGTTAATTATTAATTAATGACTCATTAATTTTTCTCGAGCAGCAAAAATATAGACAACGTGCATAGCTCTGTCCTCGGCTCGGCTCAATCCCGCAACCCGCGGCGCGTCGTGACGAGGCGAGCGAGGAGGAGGAGCGCGCGTGTAGGTCTCCTCTTCTCATGCTCATACAAGTGGTAGAAGAGCCCACCTTATAAAGAGGTGCAACTCTCTCTCAACTTATAAGGTGGGACTAAACTTTAGCCTCACTCACTCCACTCACATGTGTGCATGAATGGGCCAAGAGAATTTCAGAATTTTAGTTGGGCTTTGGGCCAAAGGCCTACTAGCAAAATTCCAACAATCCCCCACAAAGTCCCATTGGCACATCTCATCATTTAGTTCCAAAACATTGTTTATATACTGGTGCTTAGTGGAGACTGTGAAGTTGAACTTCCACTTAGATATTTATGCTACACTAGATCACAACTTGAATAGTGTACTATGCCTTGAACTACAAGTTTTCTGTGAGACTAGTTTCACACAAATTCTTGACCGATACTGGGCTGCCTCAAGGCTTGCCCGCGAGTGGAGCGTATACGTCATACTCCAGGGCCTTTTCATGAATTTATTAGAGAACACCCAATTCTCACAGACTGCGACGTTAACAGTCAAATTCATATAGGTGTGTTCCTCAAAAGATGTTCTGCAGGACAACATCTCTGCTTACCCGAATAAGCCACTTGGAACACATTAAGATAAGTATCAACCTGCCATGCAGATCAGGAGAGTATTGCATCTTCACGGAGTGGGATAGGTAATATAGGGATACTCTCCTCCCAGCTGACCAACAGCTTGTCTCCCACTTCTACTTCACGGGATCTCCGATCACATAGAGTGGGTTACCACTATGAACAACTCATGCGGTGGGTCTCAGACCCATCTCCATCGATGCATTATCTATCACATTACGTGATAGACCCTTTGTGAAGGGATCTGCCAAGTTTTTCGACGTTTGGATATAATCCAACGTAATAACTCCGGAGTTCCTCAATTTTCTGACAGATTTTAGTCTCCTCTTCACATGCCTTGAGGACTTCATATTATCCTTAGAAATGTTTATCTTGACGATCACAGTTTGATTATCACAGTTCATCGGGATAGGGGGTATTGGTTTTTCAACCACAGGTAAGTCCATCAAAAGCTCACGAAACCACTCTGCTTCAACAGTGGCAGTGTCTAATGCTGTGAGTTCTGCTTCCATAGTTGACCTCGTTAAGATGGTCAGCTTGCAAGACTTCTAGGAAACAACGCCACCACCAAGTGTAAAAAGATAACCACTTGTGGCCTTAATCTCATCAGCATCAAATATCCAGTTCGAGTCACTATAACCCTCCAGTACCCTTGGATACCCGGTGTAGTGAATCCCATAGCTCGCAGTGCCTTTCAAGTAGCGCATAACTCTCTCAAGTGCACACCAATGATCATCTCCCGGTTTTGACACAAACCGACTCAGCTTGCTAACAGAAACGAGATGTCATGCCTCGTGGCACTCGCCAAATACATAAGCGAGCCAATAATCTGAGAATACCTCAGTTGATCTCTAGCAACCCGTCGATTCTTTCGAAGCAACACACTAGCATCATATGGAGTTGGAGAAGGTGTGCAGTCGCTATACCCAAAACGACTCAAGACCTTTTCCACATAGTGAGACTGAAGCAGTGTGATCCCACCATTCCCATCTCTCAACAGCTTGATGTTTAAGATAACATCAGCTATTCCTAGATCCTTCATCTCAAAACAGCGAGATAAGAAATCCTTAACCTCCTTAATTAAATCAAGTTTGGTTCCAAAGATCAATATGTCGTCGACATACAGACAAAGAATAACTCCTTCGCCCCCACCATAGCGATAGTACACGCACTTGTCGCCATCGTTTACTACAAAGCCCGCAGCAGTTAATGTTCTTTCGAACTTCTCATGCCACTCTTTAGGAGCTTGTTTAAGGCCATATAAAGACTTTAATAACTTGCACACCTTTCCTTCCTGACCAGGTACTACAAAACCATCTGGCTGATCCATGTAAATTTCCTCCTTCAACTCTCCATTGAGGAAAGTTGTCTTAACGTCCATTTGATGAACGACAAGACCATGTGAGGTAGCCAGTGATAGTAGCACCCGAATTGTGGTCAGTCTAGCCACGGGTGAGTAAGTATCAAAGAAGTCTTCACCTTCTTTTTGGGTATAACCCTTGGCCACAAGCCGTGCCTTGTACTTTTCAATCGTACCATCAGGTCTAAGCTTCTTCTTGAACACCCACTTACATCCTACAGTTTTGTACCCATAAGGACGGTCAGTGATCTCCCAGGTACCTTAGCTAAGATGGAATCCATCTCGCTACGTACAGCTTCCTTCCGGTAGTCAGCATCAAGAGATGCATAGGCTTCTGAAATAGTCCAGGGTGTGTCATCCACGAGGTACACAATGAAATCATCACCAAAGGACTTTACAGTCCTCTATCTCTTACTCCTCACAGGAGTTCCATTGTCACCCTCAACAGGATTCTCAACGTGTTCCATCGCAATGGTGGGTTCAGGAATTACAGCGAATTCCTCACTAGATGGAGTAGGTATCTCCTGATTTGATGAACACGACCTATCCTTCATAAGAGATATGTCCTCAAAGAAAGTTGCATCATTCGACTCCATAATCGTACCAACATGCATGTCGGATACCTCAGATTTTATTATCAAAAATCTATAGCCGATGCTATGAAAAGCATAGCCCAGAAGAACACAATCCACGGTTTTTGGTCCAAGCTTGCGCTTCTTGAGAATTGGTACATTGACTTTCGCCAAACAACCCCAAGTACGTAGGTAAGAGAGTTTCAACCTTTTCCTTTCCCATTCCTCAAATGGAGTCATGGTCTTATGCTTTGTGGGAACTCGGTTTAGGACATGACACGCAGTCATTAGCGCCTCCCCCCACCATTCCTTGGATAGACCCGAAGTGTCTAACATCGTGTTAACCATATCAGTTAGAGTTCGGTTCTTTCTTTCGGCTACCCCATTTGACTGGGGTGAGTAGGGAGGCGTCCTCTCATGGATTATACCATGTTCCGCACAGAACAGATCAAATTTATTGGAAAAATACTCTCCACCACGATCGGACCTAAGCCGTTTAATTTTTCGATCAAGTTGGTTCTCTGCCTCAGCTTTATAGTTTTTGAAGAAAGTCAAAGCCTCATCTTTTGATTTGAGAAGATACACATAACAATATCTAGTGGAGTCATCAATCAACGTCATGAAGTATCTCTTTCCACCTTTTTTCAACACGCCATTCATCTCACAAGATCAGAATGTATAAGCTCCAGTGGCGCCAAGTCTGTTGCCTCTGCAGTCCTATGGGACTTGCGAGGTTGCTTAGCTTGCACACATACTTGGCACTTAGAGCCTTTGACAGCAGAGATTTTCGGAATTAAATTCAGATTGGCTAGCCGCGTCATGCAACCAAAGTTAATGTGACAAAGTTGTGAATGCCAAATATCAGACTCATTGTTGTGGCAAACATTATTAATAACTTTAGTGCAAATATCGACAAAGACAGTGGAACAAGCCTCCGCTCTCATAGCCTTTTCCAACAAATTGTCCATACTTAGAAATTACAACTTTATTGGATTCGAAAACCAACTTAAAACCATCTCGACATAAACGGGAACTGCTAACGAGATTTTTATTGATGGACGGCACATGATGAACGTTCTTCAGACACACGGTCATCCCCGAAGTAAACTTCAGATCGACCGTACCAACACCTCGAACGATGGCATGTGACGCGTTCCCCATCAGCACGGGAGAAGTCCCAGTGGCCTGGTAAGAATAAAACATGGAGGTTCAGCACAAACATGTACATTGGCACCGGTGTCAATTAACCAATCAGGGGTTTGGAATACTGAAAGGATGGTAGGAAAAATACCGTACCCTGATTCCTTCATATCAGTATCACCGATGACAACATTAGCGGACTGGCCGCTCTTCTCATGTTCGCGCTCCTCAAAGCGGTTAGGACACTTCGGAGCCCAGTGATTAGGATCACCGCAGACATGGAAAAGTCCCTTCCCCTTCTTATGAGAATTCTTCTTGAAGTTGGTAGAGTGTGATGGCTTGTTCTTTGTATCAAACTTGCCTTTGCTCTGGGTTTTGTTCTTGTTGTTTTTTAACTTGTTGGGCTGGAAGTTCTTCTTCTGTACCATGTGGGCACTAGAAGCTCCCTCAGCAACTCGAGCATGTGTGTATTTTGCTCTCGCCTTCTCTTCAACATCAAGAGTAACAATGAGATCCGCAACGGAAAACTCCTGTCTCTTGTGTTTCAGGGAAGTAGCAAAATTGTTCCACAAAGGTGGAAGCTTGGCAATGATGCCTCCGGCAACAAATTTGTCCGGCAACACACACTTGAAGTACTCAAGTTCTTTTGAAGCGATCAGTATCTCATGAGCCTGTTGTACAACAGGCGCTCATCGATCATCTTGTAGTCATAGAATTGCTCCATGACGTACAACTCGCTGCCGGCGTCCGAGGCACCAAACTTGGCCTCGGGTGCAGCCCACATGTCCTTGACGTTTTCAAACGACATATACGAATCCACAATGGAATCATCCAGAACACTCAGAAGAGCGCCTTTAAAGAGAGTATCGATCTTCTCAAAAGCTTCCAGCTGTGCGGTATTAAGATCGCCCTCAGGCTTGCCCTTGGTGGCGTCATAGCAGCCCATGGTCTGAAACCAGTAGACTGATCTCGTGCGCCACCTCTTATATTGCGCCCCCTTAAAGGCAGGCGGCTTCAGATGCGCAGCAAAACCACTCGGAGTAAATTGCCTACGATCAGGTTTTTGGATTGTTGGAAATATGAGCAAATTACTATGAGATTTAATCCGAATAAACAAAAGATAAATCATGACAGCAATAGCAGAGATTAAACTAATCATGTGAACTAGCATAACAGATGAACAGATCACATCTAGGGCACATACTAGAAACATGAATTCCACCACGATCTCGAATAGGAAGGATAGAATAAAATACGATGCAGCGGGAGCAGCACCGCCGGCGTTGACGTTGTCGCCCATGTCGTCGAGGATGAGGTTGCCGAGGTCGGGGAAGAAGTCGTCGTTCGTGAAATCGTCGCTGCCAGCAGTCGCGCGAGTGCGCTCCCCAAAAACCTTATCGCCCCTCTCCCGTATAGGATCACGAGAGGCGGGGTTCTGAAGGCCTGTTGTCCCTTCTCGCGGTGCACGCCGGAAGGAGGGATGGAGAAGACTTGCTTGGCGGCGCAATGATCTGGATAGGTGGTGAGAAACCATACGAAGCGGCGGCGGCTAGGGTAGACATTTTCCTGACTATATAGTGCGGGCCGGGTAGGTCGTGGGAGTAAACCCCACGTCCGAGTCGTCATGGTCCAAAAGAATCAGTAACGGTTCAGTAATTAACGCGTCCGTTAATTATTAATTAGTGACTCATTAATTTTTCCTGAGCAGCAAAAATATAGACAACGTGCATAGCTCTGTCCACGGCTCGGCTCAATCCTGCAACCCGCGGCACGGCGCGGCGCAACGAGCGAGGAGGAGGAGCGCGCGTGTAGGTCTCCTCTTCTCATGCTCATACAAGTGGTAGAAGAGCCCACCTTATAAAGAGGTGCAACTCTCTCTCAACTTATGAGGTGGGACTAAACTTTAGCCTCACTCACTCCACTCACATGTGTGCATGAATGGGCCAAGAGAATTTCAGAATTTTAGTTGGGCTTTGGGCCAAAGGCCTACTAGCAAAATTCCAACATGTGCAAGTTTCCAAAGCGCAAATTCAGCATGGATTTTTGCCAACATTGGGGTTAGACGGCATGCTTTCCTATTAAAAACCCGACTGTTCCTCTCGAGCCATATGTGATGGGCAGACAAAGGCCAGGGCTGCCGCCGAGAGAGAAGACCACCAAGATTAAAGAGTTGCATCCCATTAGGAGTGAAATGATGCAGACATAGGGGAATCAGAGTATTATACCAGATTTCACATGCAAAGGGGCATGCCAGGAGGAGGTGTGTGGTAGTTTCAGGTTGCTGCTAGCACAACACATAGCTAGGGGGTGATCTAGACTGCGCCTCCGGTTGGCAGTTTTGATGAATGGGAACAAGCTAGGGGCATGTTACACAATGCTATGGCCGTCCAGCCATCGACCCGTCTAGAAGTTGATCTTGGCGCCACTGCCCACCGAGCACTTTAGCGCGGCACCGAAGATGCCCTCTGCCTCCTTGGTGGACCATCAAGGGCATGCCAGCCCATGCTTGTCTTCGCCAACTTTCTCCATCCAACGCCAACGCACAAAGAGAGCTTGGTTGAGTAAGAAAAGTTGTGAACGCTTAGACCGCCATATTCTTTAGGAGAGCAAATGGTCTTCCAGTCAACCAAGCAGCTACCAGCGGGACTTTCAATCCATCCTGACCTCTGGTGGCTTGAGACTCAATCTGGCCTCAATAGCCACCAGAGGTCAGGATGGATTGAAAATCTCGCTGTTGAGGCCGGTTCTGCCGTCATCGAGCAGCTCCAGACCAAGAACGAGTTGTCTTCCACGGGGACCCAATTAGGCCGCCCCCAAGCGCCTAACAACACACTAGAAGTTGCACATGCAAGGATGCACCCAACCAACATGTGGTCAATTTTTTTATGTATTGATGCAGCAAACCACGTCGATCAAGCCGATCTGAGGTCTAGTGCTATTCTTCATGGCCAACCATAGTAAGAACTTGCAGCTCAAAGGTGCCCTCGTGTCTCAAATAACTTCGACAACTAGATCCTCCTGGCGGGTAGCAAAGAGCGCCTCTTAGGCCAATCTCACGCAGAAGTGGCCAGTAGGTCTGGCCCAAGATATTGAATCCTCAGTGGCATAGTTCTTGTCTGGCCAATGTGAGGCACTCCCAGGGAGCCAGAGGCTTCACAATTTCCTTCCCGCCCAAGTTCGGGCCAACATCCACCGTCCACACGCCATGAAGGGCATTCGCCACCATGCAAGGCGTTCTCATGCGATGGAGATATAATTATGAACCAATGGCGTAATGCCTGCTACATCTTGAGCACTGCGTTGGTTTTTCCTTGAAGAGGAAAGGGTGATGCAGCAAAGTAGCATAAGTATTTCCCTCAGTTTTTGATAACCAAGGTATCAATCCAGTAGGAGGCTCCTCAAAAGTCCCACGCACCTACACAAACAAACAAGAACCTCGCAACCAACGCGATAAAGGGGTTGTCAATCCCTTCACGGTAACTTCGAAAGTGAGATCTGATAGAGATAATAAGATAAGATAAATATTTTTGGTATTTTTATGATATAGATTGGAAAGTAAAAGATGCAAATAAAAGTAGATGTGAAACTTATATGATAAAAGATAGACCTAGGGGCCATAGGTTTCACTAGTGGCTTCTCTCGAGATAGCATAAGTATTATGGTGGGTGAATAAATTACTGTCGAGCAATTGATAGAAAAGCGCACAGTTATGAGATTATCTAGGCATGATCATGTATATAGGCATCACGTACGTGACAAGTAGACCGACTCCTGTCTGCATCTACTACTATTACTCCACACATCGACCGACTCCTGCCTGCATCTAGAGTATTAAGTTCATGAAGAACAGAGTTACGCATTAAGAAAGATGACATGATGTAGAGGGATAAAATCATGCAATATGATATAAACACCATCTTTTTATCCTTGATGGCAACAATACAATACGTGCCTTGCTGCACCTGTTGTCACTGGGAAAGGACACCGCAAGATTGAACCCAAAGCTAAGCACTTCTCCCATTGCAAGAAAGATCAATCTAGTAGGCCATACCAAACTGATAATTCGAAGAGACTTGCATAGATAACCAATCACACATATAAGAATTCAGAGGACATCCAAATATTTCTCATAGATAAACTTGATCATAAACCCACAATTCATCGGATCTCGACAAACACACCACAAAAAGAGTTGCATCGAATAGATCTACAAGAAAATCAAGGAGAACTTTGTATTGAGATTCAAAGAGAGAGAAGAAGCCATCTAGCTAATAACTATGGACCCGATGGTCTGAGGTAAACTACTCACAACTCATCGGAGAGGCCTTGGAGATGATGTAGAGGCCCTCCGTGGTTGATTCCCCCTCCGGCGGAGCGTCGACGAAGGCTCCAAGATGAGATCTCGCGGAAACAGAAGGTTGAGGTGGTGGAAATAATTTTTCGTGGTGCTCCTGGATGTTTTCGGGGTACGTGGATATATATAGGCGAAGGAGGTAGGTCAGGGGAGCCACGGGGCGCCCACGAGGGTAGGGGGCACGCCTGCCCCCCTAGGGCGCGCCGGGCACCCTCGTGGCCGCCTCGGTTACTTCTTGACGTCCACTCCAAGTCTCCTGGTTGCGTTTGTTCCAAAAAATCGCTCCCGAAGGTTTCATTCCGTTTGGACTCCGTTTGATATTCCTTTCCTTTAAAACACTAAAATAGGCAAGAAAAAACAGCAATTCGGGCTGGGCCTCCGGTTAGTAGGTTAGTCCCAAAAATGATATAAAAGTGTAAAGTAAAGCCCATAAACATCCAAAACGGGTAATATAATAGCATGGAACAATAAAAAATTATAGATATGTTGGAGACGTATCAATGCCCAGGCAGGCAACCGAGCCATCACCAATAATCCTTGTCGGCGCTGCTTCCTGGAGGAGTGTAAGCGACTAGTGGGCGGAACCCGTATGATGAATTCAGCCCAAGGGTGAGCTGAATCCACTCGCTAAAGCCACAATTGTCTCGCGCAAACTACAAGGCTAAGCCAGATCATATTAGGCATTCCCCGTCATTCGGCTGTCTGCGGCATACATATAACTTCCTAGGCCATGACGCAGTTGCCACCATTCGCAACCTTCTGCCTACATCGCAAGAAGTTGTGGCAAATTTTATTGATGTCAAACAATATTTTGGGTGAGAGATCTAAATTAAGTGATACTCATTTGAAACTTGTACTACGGAGTGCATCAATTTAACTAGGATACACCACCCTCCATATGGCAGCGTACTGCCTTACACACTAGTAACTTCTTGGCTTGTCGATCCCTCCCAGAACTAATTAGTCGGGGGTTTTAGAATGCCCAACGGGAGTCTCATGTATTTGCAGGGGAATGGCCACACACCCAAGTATCCCGGACTCGGTAACCAATGTTAAAACCTATAGTGCACAGCTAACAGGCATGCTCATGCATTTCGCGCAGTTGATCCGTAGACCCGAAGTATCGCCAAAACCATCTAGGATTTAGAGCAAACTTTAACATCCATGGTCTACGTCTTGATGAAGATTATCATGTCATCATCAAAGAATGTCAGCCTTAGGTTAAGACTAGAATAGGCAAGTGGTGCTAGCATGCCTTCCCTCAAGGAATGCGACTGTTTGTATCATGTTGGAGAGTCTTGGCCCATAAAATCCATTCATGTGTTTTCTGTATGTCGATATTTGGGCATTTCATATTGAAACGAAAGGGCAACAACGGTCGACCAATTAATCCCTCGTCACATTGATGAACATCTAAAAAATTACAACATCACATACTTTAGATGCTTGATAAAATCACGGTGAAGGCCCCCTAGATAAAAATAATATGTATGCAACTTTGGGTTGTTCACTCTAACCGTCTAACTAACTCACATGTGTTGTTGCGAATTGAGTTACCATATTACAATGATTCATCTTATATTTGAGTCCCATGTACATGTATCAAAATTTATGTTCTTCTTCCGCATCTGGATAAAAGTATGATCGATCGAGGCACAGGAGACACCGGCTCACATTTGCATATGTATCCTTCAACTTTGCGTGTTTGTCTATTTGATATGATTTTACAGGGTCATAATAGATAAAAATAAGTGCCTTTTGGAACAGATTATGATCTTTGTGTTCTTTATTTTGCTTTACTTACTATTACCAGTCAAGTGTACAAGAATTATCATCTCGTTAAATTAGTTTAATTGCCAACTTGATCAATAATAGAAAGTTTCGCTAGATAGAAAAAATATATGTGTTTTCGGAGATGGAGATGGATCTCTATAATTTTTACTCTAACCATGTAACTAGCTGACACGTGTTGTGAGGACCAAGTTACCAAATCACCAACTCATGATGATAGTACATGTACAAGTTAAAATCACTTTATCTATTTGATTCTATCTTATTGGAGTCTCATCGTTCACGTGTTCTTTATAATCACCTAGTGAAGTTTTTGTTGTCAACCGAACTAGAACACATATATCATGGTTGATTGAGTTACCGTAGTAAGTATCTCACAACTGCGTACATATGTTTTGACTTTACATGTTTTATACTATTTAACTTAGCCTAGATAAATAAGAATAATTTACTTGCCTAGATATGTCACCGTTGGTTCAGTTACTGATACTCTCCAACGTATCTATAATTTTTTATTGTTCCATGCTGTTATATTATCAATCTTGGATGTTTTATAATCATTTTATAGTCATTTTATATCATTTTTTAGTACTAAACTATTGACATAGTGCCAGGTACCAGTTGTTGTTTTCTGCATGTTTTTTACATCGCAGGAAATCAATACCAAACGGAGTCCAAACGCAACGAAACTTTACGAAGATTTTTTTGGACCAGAAGAAACATAATGGGCCCTGGCTGCACCTGGGGGTGCTCCGAGGAGAGCACAACCCACCAGGGCACGACAGGAGGCCCAGGCGCGCCCTGGTGGGTTGTGCCCACCTCGGGTGCCCACCGAACCGCCTCTTTGCTCTATAAATAGCCCAATATTCCCAGAACCCTAGGGGAGTCGATGAAATATTGATCCAGACGCCGCAGAGTCCAGAACCACCAGATCCAATCTAGACACCATCTCGTATGGGGTTCACCACCTTCATTGGTGTCTCTCCGATGATGCATGAGTAGTTCTTTGTAGACCTTCGGGTCCGTAGTTAGTAGCTAGATGGCTTCCTCCCTCTCTTTGAATTCTCAATACAATGGTCTCTTGGAGATCCATATGATGTAACTCTTTTGATGTGTGTTTGTTGGGATCGACGAACTTTGAGTTTATGATCAGATCTATCTTTTTTTGTCCATGAAAGTATTTGAGTTTTTTATCTCTTTTATGCATGATTACTTATAGTCTCGTATTTCTTCTTCGATATTTGAGTTTTGTTTGGCCAACTTGATCTATTTATATTGCAATGGGAAGAGGTGCTTTGTAGTGGTTTCGATCTTACGGTGCTTGATCCCAGTGACAGAAAGGGGACCAACACGTATATATCATTGCTACTAAGGATAAAACGATGGGTTCTATCTCTACATAGATAGATCTTGTCTACATCATGTCATCCTTGTTATTGCATTACTCCGTTTCTCCATGAACTTAATACACTAGATGCATGCTGGATAGCGGTCGATGTGTGGAGTAATAGTAGTAGATGCAGGCAGGAGTCGGTCTACTAATCATGGACGTGATGCCTATGTAAGGATCATTGCCTGGATATCGTCATGATTATTTGAAGTTCTATCAATTGCCCATCAGTAATATGCTCACCCACCATTTGCTATTTTTCTCGGGAGAAGCCACTAGTGAAACCTACGGGCCCCGGGTCTCTTTCTCATATTATTTGCCTTTGTGTTCCATTATTTTGCTTTTATTTTCAGATCTATTAATCCAAATATACAACAATACATTGCTGCAATTTATTCTTATTTATTTTATTTGGCGTTCGATCTGTCAATCTACTACAATTTATCTCACGTCCATTTGCCTATCTTGAGGCGTCGTGCCCGGAAGGGATTGACAACTCCTTTAACACGTCGGGTTGCGAGGATTTGTTATTTGTGTGCAGGGGTTGTTTACGTTGTGTTGCTTGGTTCTCCTACTGGTTCGATAACCTTGGTTTCACATGTGAGGGAAATACCTACCACTGTTGTGCTGCATCATCCCTTCCTCTTTGGGGGAATACCGACGTAGCTTCAAGCCACATTAGTTACCATTGAACAACGGATCTTCTGCGTGTTCAATCTACTTTATGTACTTGGGTCGCTAGCTCACTCTAGCTACTTTACTCATGTCGATGTCGATGGATCGATTTATAAGAATTATCATGCCCTAAAAGCCACTTTTGCTCACTTGACATGATTTTAGTGAAGTCCCACCAGATTAAAGCATGTGCTCAAAAACGATATGCAATTATCACTATATAAATTATAATTGTTAAGATTGCTCAAATGGAAATAAAATGATAGTATTGTTTTTCCATCGAAACTGTTTTGCAATGTCAGCATGCACCATTGTATTTGTAAAAAAGAAAAGTAATAGGTTCCTACAAAATAAAATTAAAAGGTGCAATTTCAACTTTGCGTCGAACATTCGTGCCTATAATGTCATGTGTATATATTTCCTGCAAAAACTGTCATGTGTTCGTGGAGTGCACGAGACGAACGGGCTAAAATCACCCGGGTCGTGAGAAATTCATAGGGGCACGCATGGCCCTGGCTTGTACTTTGTGGGTCGTACAACTGTGTCGACATCAAAAAATTAGTTCCTGCATCCAGCACCAACTTCCTGTTCAGTTCCTCCCGAGTCCCCCACGTGTCCCCAACGTGTCCCAGCCGTCAACTGCTCCGAAAAAGTAGGATCAGATCGCACGAGGCGATCAGGAGGCGATGAGGCCCTTGCGCGCCGCCGGTGACGCCTCCGGTTCCCTCTCTCTCCGTTGGCCGCTCCGGCGGCGGGAGGGAGAGGGAACCTCGGGTCTGTTCAATAGGTGGGTGTGTGGTAGGGTTAGGGTTGAGGGAGACGCTGCTGAGGCCGTTGTGGTGGTGTCACGTCGGAATAAGTTTCTCCGGGCTCCGTTTGCGGTCAGGCGAGGCTTTTGCCTTCGTCTAGGAGCCAGCGGAGTTGGGGATCCCCGGATCTCATCGAGGTCGCGGGCTATGGTGGCTGGAGGTCCATCGGCACTGGTCGTTTGGGTCCTCAGGTGGGCGATGGATGCAGGGAGACGAAGATTGTATCGCGCGGATAATTAAGCTACAGTAATTCCATGCTAATGATGCCATGTCATCACTTTTACTGTTGCTAGGTCCCACATTGGTTCAAACCAATTCAAATTTCAAATTTCAAATAAAGTCAAACAATGAAAGTTTTTCAAATGTCAAAAATAAAATGTTCAAAGTGTGGCAAATATTCCATAACCAATTATGGTGCTGACCCAACATTTTTGTAAAAATATTTAAATGCTCTTTGTGATTAAGACAGTGATAATCATATTTAATTAAATGCATTTCCTAAGATAAAAATTAGTAAACTATTTTTATTTGGGAATTGAACTTTTTGTGCCTGAGGGTTAAACTAAAACATTAATTCAGATGTTGGTCTCATATTTTATAAAACTACAATATGCTACTAGTAAATAAAACAGTAAAGGAGAAACAAAAAAATAAAGAAAAACACACACACCCACACACACACAAAAAAAGGGTCAAACCCCCGTGCCTTCCTCTGGGATTTGGGCCAACTGGCCCCTAGCCAGCCCACCAACAAGACCGCCTCCCCCTCCACAGACACGGGAGAGTGGGCAGCACCGATGCCCGCCACGGCACCGACCATCGCCGTGGAGGCCATCTGCCGTCTCCCCGAGGCTATAAGGCGGCCCCGACGCCTCTCTCTCGCGCCCCCGAACCCTAGCTACCCCGTTCCCCTCCCCCTGGTCTTCATCGTTCAGATCCGCCCGCGATTTCCACCGCCCGCCATGGCCGACCTCGTCCTCGTGCCCACCGAGCTCTCCGGCACCTGAGACCTCGTCCATCTTCTCCGTCGTCGTCCACCACTTCGTCTACGTCCATGAGTCGAGCTGGAATGCGCCGAGTCGAGCGGAACGAGATCTTCTTCCACTCCGGCCACCGCGGTGCCATCGTCGATTCCGGCGCCCTCTACTGCTCCTAAACCTCACAACGAGCCTCCTTGTGCTCCTCGGTGAGCCTCTCCATCGGCTCCCCCTCCTTCCCCTTTTGATTTATCGCCGTACACCGCACCCCCTCGCGCCCGAGCTCCCGGCGAGCTCGTGGTCGATGCGCCCGTGTGACCCGCCACGGTTGGCCACGCCTTCCCCAGCTCGCTCGCTCACCTCCTCTGCCCCCTCTCATGACCCATGCACCCGGCCGCGTCCTGCTGGCTGCTGTTAGCCTGCGCGCGCCCGCCACGGTGGCTGCAGCCCGCTCGCCGTCGCTGCCCGTCGACCGCCACGCACTTACGCCCGCCGCGCGGGCCCCTGCCTCTGCCTTTCGCGCCATGTCGCCCGCCACTGTGGCCTTCTGCTGCTGGTGCCCGTGCGCGACGTCATGGCTCCCTTCCCCCTGCGAGCACGGTGCTCGCTCGGCCCGCCTGCCGGACTCTGGCGGCCGCTGGGGGGCGTGGCCTCCGCCATGCGCCTGCCGCCCCCTCGCCCTCCGGCGGCGCCCGCCCCGCCGGGTTTGCCTCGCCAGTGCCGCTTCGCCGCCCGGCCGACCTCGCCGTGGCTGCGGCCACTCCGGCCGTTTCCGTGGCCAACGCCCCTGGTGGCCTTGGTCACGGGCGCCTGCCCGTTGACCCGCCCCGCCCTGCTGGTCTATTGCCACTGCCAGCGGGCCCCACCAGCCTCCCACATAAAAAAGATTAAAAATATATATGAAAAATATATAATCAATTAATTAATTAATTAATTAATTAACTTAACCTGCTAATTAACTATCTAAACTATAATCATTTAGATATGTGTATGACAGGGGGTCCCACCCCTGTTGACCAGTCAAACGTTGACTGGTCAACTAGGTCCCCAGCCCACTGTCGACCACAGGTACACTCTTGTGTACCTTGTCTTTGATGCACCTAGCATTTTAGCATTTATTTTCGTATTAAAATTAATTCCAGAATATTGTTTAAATATTTGAAAATTAATAGAAATTAAACCATAGCTCGGATGAAAAAGTTTTCTACATGAAAGTTGCTCAGAATTTCGAGACAAATTCGAATACGCGGTCTGTTCGTCTGCCACACGTCTCTAGCATAGCAAACCTGTAAACTTTCCCCTCACGTTCATCTGTCTGACAGACGTCCGGGACCGGGAAAACTTTCTCGGATGTTTCTCCCTTCGCCAATAAAGCCTAGCACTGCGTTAGAACACCTCTAGCCCCGCTTGTAATCATGTTGTGCATATGTTTGCCTATATTTACTGTTTCTTCCCCCTCTTCTCTCCGGTAGACCCCGAGACCGCTGCTGATGCCGCTGTGATCAACTACGTCGACGATGACCCATTCTTCTTGTCTGAGCAACCAGGCAAGCCCCCGCTTTGATCATCCCGATATCGCCCATTCTATACTCTCATGCTTGCATTAGATTTTGCTACTGTTATTGTTTGCTCCTATTCTGATGCATAGCCTGCTTTTGTACCTGCTATTGTTACCTACATGCTTACCCTAAACTGCTTAGTATAGGTTGGCTAGTGATCCATCGGTGACCTCCACCTTGTCCTTGTTGCCCCTTCTTCATCATCAACGCCTCGATCAGCGTGATCAACGACCAGAGCCTGACACATCACATCACATCACGCCCCTTTAGTTGCTCGACTCTGCAGAGCTACTATCGAGTGCCGAGGGTGATCCCTCTTAACGCACTCCTGATGATAATTCTGTAGTGTAGCTATTCGGTGTTGTCATCGAGGGTGGTTCCTCTTTCACCATTCCCGATACGGCTCTGTCGTGCAACACCTCACGTGTGAACCTCGAGGGTGGTCCCTCTTACGTTCACCTTGATGATTACATCGATTGGAATCCTCCGAGGGTGATTCCTTGGGTTTTCCCCTTCATGTCTGTACACACAGTTACCTTGACTTTACTGGAGACCGTTGTGAAAGCCGGGCGGGCCCGGAGAGCACCCGTGCGATGTGACGGTGGCGGCTGGCTGTTTAGCGGTATCATCCGGGAGGGGGTAATAGCTCTGGACTTGTCCGGTAGCCGTCACTCCGTTTAATAATGCACTAACATGTTTGGGTATTTGTTCTGAATTGGCCTTTGGCCTTTACGCACCAACCACCACATGAGAATAGTTATGGGCCTCGGCGTCGTGGTATCAGCCGAAGCTTTGTCAGACGTCCAGTTCAGCATTGTGGCCGGGCCGGATCGTGCCACCCACTTCACGGGTGGTGCTGGTATCCCCTTGCGCACAACGACCCGGAGTACAATGGGCGATGGGCCTAGACCCCGGAGTGCTTAGGATGTAGACCGACGGGGACCTCTCTGCTGAGCCTAGGTCGGGCTGCGACGTGTTGATCTTCCGAGGCCGGGCATTGACCCCAGAAAGGTGTGTCCGGCCAGAGTGATCGAGCGTGTTGGAAAACATGGTGCACCCCTGCAGGGAAGATATTTATTCGAATACCGTGTCCACGATAATGGACGTTCAGATTTATATCCTGATCTTATACAACTAGAAATGGATACTTGATATGTGATGGATATGTTGGCTCCGGGATTGATTTCTCGCAGGGAGTCGAGGAAGGATCTCTGGGCCTTAATGTTACAACATGCTTGTTAATTAAACTGCTATTCTTTACTCTTCTACATGCTGCAAGATGCTTGGAGCTGCTTGAAGATGCTAGTCTTCGATAGGCTAGGCTTCCCCTCTATTACGGCATTCTGCAGTTCAGTCCATGAATCTGCCCTTCCATTTGATACCAATGCATACTTAGTGTAGATCGATGCTTGCGAGTACTTTGGATGAGTACTCACGGTTGCTTTGTTCCCCTTTTCCCCTTCCTTCTCCTTTCCGGTTGATGCAACGGATGGTGGCCCCAGGAGTTAGATGCCACCCCGCCACTCGACTACTACCCCGAGGGTGCCTACTACTACGTGGAGCCCGCCGACGACCGAGGAGTAGTTAGGAGGTCCTGGCGGAGGCCTTGCCTCTTGATCGTTGATGTTTGTGCTAGCCTTCTTAAGGCAAAACTTGTTTAACTTATCTCTGTACTCAGATATTGTTGCTTCCGCTGACTCTTGTGCTTTCGAGCTATGTATTCGAGACCTCGAGGCCCCTGGCTTGTAATATGAAGCTTGTATGACTTTCATTTGTGTCTAGAGTTGTGTTGTTATATCTTCCCGTGAGTCCCTGATCTTGATCGCACACGTTTTCGTATATGATTAGTGTACGGTCGAGTCGGGGGCGTCACAAGTTATTATTAGAGCCGACTGCCTGTAGGAATCCCCCTTTCCTACTCCTTGCCAAAGTTGAGTCTAGTCTTTGAAAGAACTGTTTTACTAACATGGCTGTGTGACTTACGGGCCCACGTCGCCATTGGGTGGTATTAGGATCTTTTACTCCTCGACCTTTACTCTGGGATTCCGATCTCTCTTCTACTCGGGTTAAATGATTTTACTAACTCCAACATTAGGATCTCGTAATCATATTCACCCGGAGAGCTGGATTATCTACCACTATTCCCTTGAATTGTATTTTGAATAATGCTCACATAGTCATTTGACATCCTTGAACTTCCTTATTTCAGATGCGTCCCGCAACACAGATCGTCCGCCAGACTATCGCGGTCGGCACACACTGGTTCCCGCCATTCAGTCGACCTCTTGACCTCTTTGGGATATCATTTGGTATCCTCGATTACACTTGTGTACGAGATCTACCGCGAGTTCAACCAGGAGATGTATCACGCTAAGGTTGATATCTATGATCGGCAGAACAACTCCAACCACGAGTTGCATATCTTTGAGGGTATTGGAGTGACTGTCGAGATGGCAGTACAGGAGGTTGCCTATGTTGCTATCACCAGCCTCCGTCGAGAGCATTCACGCTTGGAGGAGACTGGGTTCATCTACTTTCCGTACCCACCAGCTGGGGATGATACTAGGTGGTACACTGTTGTGTGTACCCCCTACGTGAGCCGTCGGTACGACCCTCAGTATATGGTTCGATACATTGAGGTTCTGGATCGCACTGTTCGAGCTCTGAGTATTGAGTTGTACGCCATGCGTGCGCGCCACTTCGACACTCTGGAGCGGATGCGTCCACTGGGTACCGCAGCTGGTTCTTCCTTCGTTCATTCTTTACCCGCGCAGGACGGAGATGCCACCAGGTCTTGTGTGGCCTGAGGTTGGGGGTGATACTCCTGCTCGTGGACCTCTTCTTCCGCCTGGAGATCAGCTGGTACACCAGAGCCGCCACGGCATGCAGCCTCCTTCCCTCGAGCACCGCCAGGCTTTTCTTCACCGACAGCTGCCAGACTTCAGAGGTTTTCCCCGACGTTGATGTAGCATATCGCTATGTCGCGTTGTTGTATCCCTCCACCGCGTGCCTGTGCGCTGCCTAGTTGGTCTAGACTACCTGTCCTTTCTGAACTACTACTTATGGCTTGTAACCGAACTTATGTATGGATTTGTATGTCGTGTTTGGCTACTATGTAGTATCTATCGAACTTCTTTCAGTATGCATGTTTCGTCGTGAATGGATCATTATCTTTGCAAATTTCTTCATGCTGAACTACCCATGTTACATGTTAGCAGGATGGTTAGACCCGCTGGTCGTGGTCGTGGTGGCAACGCCCCACCACCGCCTGAATACATGGCTGGTATGATCCAACAGTTTGAGCTGAATCGCCAGTTCATGGAAGGAGTGATAGCTCAGTTTCCTAGCCCCAACTTGAACCAGCAGCCAGCAACTGTGACACTGAACGACTTTGCACATCTCAACCCAAGCATCTACCGCAGCTCAACTCAGCCACTTGATGCTGACGACTGGCTACGTGACATCACTTTCGAGCTAGAGTCTGCTGGTGTAGCCCTTGCCAGCTATGTCACCTTTGTGGCATATTATCTGAAGGGTCCCGCTGCTCAATGGTGGGACAGCCACAGACGCTCTTTACCTGCTGGAACGGTCATCACTTGGCCAGATTTCCAAGCTGCTTTCCATGCCCGCTTCATTCCTCAAGGAACTATGGACAAAAAGAAGCGTGAGTTCCGCAACCTCACCCAAGGTAACAAGACTGTGGATGCTTATCAGTGGGAGTTCCTTGACCTGTCCCGCTATGCTGAAGATGACATTGCCACTGATGCACGTAAACAGGAAAAGTTTCGTGATGGACTTCAAGCTGATATCAAACTAGCGCTCCTCATGCATGACTTTGCTGATTTCGCCACCTTGGTGAACAAGGCCATTCAGGTCGAAACTGGTCTGCAGGAGCACCTCGGATCCCTCAGGCGCAACCGTGATGCGGGTTCATCTTTGGGCCCGTCATCGCAGAAGCGTAAGATATGGATCCCCCACAGCATGTATCCACCAGCTGCCCCTGCACCAAGACAGACCCATGCTGCACCTCGTCTGCCTCCTCCACCACCTGGACAGCCGAGACTTCAAGCTCCTACTTCCCGTCCCAATGATGGGCTTTGCTTCAAGTGTGGTCAACCAGGACACCGTGCCAGGGACTGCTCTCAGAATCAGTACCAGCTTGCACTTCCTCAAACTGGCCGTGGTAACAATCAGCCCCGCAACAACAATGCCAGGCCTTATGGTCGTGGTCAAGCCAACCACATTGATCTGAATGAAGCTCAAGACCAGCCTGCTACGGTGTTGGGTACTCTTCTTGTTAACTCAGTACCAGCTTCTGTTTTATTCGATTCAGGAGCATCGCATTCTTTCATATCCGAAGATTTTGCATCCATGCATGGCCTTAAATTCGAAGAAATGAACAACCCGCTAGTGGTACACACCCCCGCGGGCCAATGTCGGACCACCATGGTTAGCCTCAATGAACCTGTTGAAATTGAAGGGCTGGTGAGGGAGTCCCGGACTAGGGGGTGTCCGGATAGCCGGACTATCGTCACGGCCGGACTCCAAGACTATGAAGATACAAGATTGAAGACTTCGTCCCGTGTCCGGATGGGACTTTCCTTGGCGTGGAAGGCAAGCTTGGCGATACGGATATGTAGATCTCCTACCATTGTAACCGACTACGTAAACCCTAACCTATCCGGTGTCTATATAAACCGGAGGTTTTAGTCCGTGGGGCGAACAACAATCATACCATAGGCTAGCTTCCGGGGTTTAGCCTCCTTGATCTCGTGGTAGATCTACTCTTGTACTACCCATATCATCAATATTAATCAAGCAGGGTAGGGTATTACCTCCATCGAGAGGGCCGAACCTGGTAAAAACATCGTGTCCCTTGTCTCTTGTTACCATCCGCCTAGGCGCAGAGTTCGAGACCCCCTACCGAGATCCGCGGTTTGACACCGACATTGGTGCTTTCATTGAGAGTTCCTGCGTATGCGTCACCGATAGGCCCGATGGCTCCTTCGATCATCAACAACGGCGCGTCCAGGTGAGACTTTTCTCCCGGACAGATCTTCGTGTTCGGCGGCTTTACTGCTGCAGGCCAATTAAGCTTGCCATATTGAGCAGATCGAAAGCTTCGCCCTGGCCATCAGGTCAGATTTGGAAGTTTGAACTATCGGCCCGATATCCGCGGGGACTTGATCTTGACGGATTCGAGCCACAATAGCAGCGCCGCCTTTGTTTCGATGGGCATGATCTAGCTCTGCAGCGAGCGAGTGTCACGGAGGCCGCACCAGCACCGCTCCGGCCCTTGATCGGGCGGATTCCCGATCGAGGGCGAGTGGTTGGACACCGTCTCGGGGCTACAATCTCTGGGCAATTGGGCGAACTCTGTCCCTGTCCTTTGCGAAGACCTTGACTCCAGGGTGCCGGACTCTGAACCCTCCGCGCCCCTACCAATCGAATCCGATTGGGCGCCCGTCATGGAGTTCACTGCCGCGGACATCTTTCAGCACGCCCTTTGGCGATATTCGAATTCACTAAAGTCTCTCTCTTTATCCGGAGAGCCTGGCGGACTGCGGACGGGAAGGTTGGGATCTGGACGACAAAATTCAACGCCCACCCACCACCCACTTTATAGCCACTTGTCGATGATCTAACCGACATGCTCGACTTCGACTCGAAGACATCGGCGGTATGGGCGGCGATGCGGAGGCGACCAAGACCCAGCGCCTACAGAGGCCTTTGGAAGGCCACCTCGTCATATGACATATACATGGTGGACATCCCGAAAGATGGGAGCAGCGATGGAACAGCGGAGGATGACCCCTCAAGAAACAACGAAGCGCCGGCGTCGGTGGCGCCGCTCTAAATCCCGCCACAACAGCGGTGATTCCGACCACGGGAGATAATAACACCCGGACGGTGCGAAGAGAACCCCTCCAGCGGGACTCGGCGCGGGAGGAGGGAGAAGCAAGCTTCGCCTGACGGTCTGGCGAAAAGAAGGTTGAGGATGATAATTATCGCCTCCCTCCGAAGATGAGGAAAGCCTCGAAGGCAGCGAGTTTGTCGTGCACGAGGATCCCGCCGAACAGGGCGTTTCAAGCGCGGCTTATAGCCACGGCAAACAGCCTCAAGAAAAAGCAGCAACAGCTTAGAGCTGACCAAGATCTGCTAGGCGGCGAGACGGACTGAAGTCCTCGCAGCCGAAGAGTATGAACTCGAACGCCCCTCCAAAAGCTACCCCAAACACAGGCCGTTGCCTCAATCAGGGGAAGCACCCAAGTCACCAGCGTACGACATGGCAGACCGGCCACCCCGTGGCCGCGATAGGGAGGCCTCTAGACCCTCTGTTCAAGACGTACCCCGGCGCCGTTCAAAAAGTACTAGGGCACGGGAAAACGCGCCGGACTTGCAAGATATATTGGAGGATAAGGCAAAACATACAAGATCAATCTACGGATCGCGTGGGCGCCCCACGACACGTGATGATAACCGTCACGCCGGATACAGAAACTCCGGCAGGGGCGAACACAATAGGCGAAGCTCATTTGAGCTGCGTCGTGATATAGCCCAATATAGAGGCGCCGCACACCCACTATGCTTCACAGATGAAGTAATGGATCATTAAATCCCCGAGGGCTTTAAACCCATAAACATTGAATCATACGATGGTACCACCGATCCTGCGGTCTGGATCAAGGACTGTCTCCTCCATATCCACATGGCCCGCGGTGATGATCTACACGCCATCAAATACCTCCCCCTGAAGCTTAAAGGACCAGCTCGGCATTGGCTCAACAGCTTGCCAGCAGAATCAATTGGTTGTTGGGAGGACCAGGAAGCCGCATTCCTTGATAACTTCCAGGGCACATATGTGCGACCACCAGACGCCGATGACCTTAGCCACATAATTCAGCAGCCAGAAGAATCGGCCAAACAATTCTGGACACGGTTCCTCACAAAGAAAAATCAAATTGTTGTCTGTCCGGATGCAGAGGCCCTTGCAGCCTTCAAACATAACATCCGCGACGAGTGGCTTGCCCGGCACCTAGGTCAGGAAAAGCCAAAATCCATGGCAGCCCTCACAACCCTCATGACTCACTTTTGCGCGGGAGAGGACAGCTGGCTAGCTCGAAGCAACAACTTGGCCAAACACCCTGATAGTTCGGATACCAAGGACAGCAATGGCAGGTCGCGTCACAACAAGAACAAGCGTCGCATCAACGGCGATAACACTGAAGATATGGCCGTCAATGCCGGATTCAGAGGCTCTAAACCCGGTCAGCAGAAGAAGCCATTCAAAAGAAATACCCAGGGCCCGTCCAACTTGGACCACATACTCGATCGCTTGTGCGAGATACATCGCACTTTTGAAAAACCAGCCAATCACACCAACAGGGATTGTTGGGTGTTCAAGCAAGCAGGCAAGTTAGGTGCCGAACTCAATAACAAGGGGCTTCATAGCGATGACGAGGAAGAGCCCCGGCCGCTGAACAATAGAGGACAGAAGGGTTTCCCCACACAAGTGCGGACGGTGAACATGATATACGCAACCCACATACCCAAAAGGGAGCGGAAGCGTGCACTACGGGACGTATATGCGATGGAGCCAGTCGCCCCAAAATTCAACCCATGGTCTTCCTGCCCGATCACCTTCGATCTAAGGGACCACCTCACTAGCATCCGTCACAGCGGTTTCGCGCATTGGTTCATGACCCAATTATTGTGGATTTCACCTCACCAGTCCGGATGGGCGGCGGCAGCAACTGAACCTGCTTTATCGGGATACGGTCGTAAGATGGGCATAGACCCTCAAGGATTAAACCTACAAAGGCGACCTTTAAAGGCGTCATACCGGTGTAGAGGCCAATTATACAGGCTCGGTCACACTTGAAGTGGTCTTGGATCACGGATAACTTCCTAAGCGAAGAGTTAATCTTGACATAGTCCCGTTCATGGCGGCTATCATGCCTTTGCTTTCGGATGAACCGCATTGCGAAGTTCAATGCGGTGCCGCACTATGCATACCTCAAGCTCAAGATGCCAGGACCTCGAGGAGTAATCACGGTCAATGGAAACACCGAGCGCTCTCTCCGAACGGAGGAGCACACGGCGGCCCTCGCGGCGGAGGTACAAAGCAGCCTCTCACGGCAATTCTCGAGTCCGGCCACTAAGCGTCCGGACACCGCCAAGCGCGCCCGGAGTAACCTACAACAAGACCACCTGGCACGATTCAAGCACGAGTAGCAATCCGGCCCCAACCCCAGCCCTCGCGAAATTGCGAAGCCAGTGGGCATATGGGGAGGGGCACGACCACGGCAAGCCAAGAATGCGGCTCAACCGCACCAGGGGCTCCCGATTGTGTCATTCTTTTTCTTTTTTCTTTTCTTTCTTTTCAGGACTCCGTCTTTCAGCAGTCCTGTCCGGCACTAGAATCGCCGAACTCACGATGCAACAACCAGGGAAGCAGTAAAGCTCCGTCGAGCGTTCAGGTGGTCTCTATTACGAGCATTATACCTGTTTTACATACCATCCCGCAGCTTACCCCTGGAGGGGGACATGTTAGATAGTCCCATCCCTTGCTTATCGCACTATTTGTATCGTTCTGCTTTCATTGCAGTACCTTTTTGAATAAACAATACATATCTTTTGTCTATTATTGCACTCTTTTCTTTTTCTATATATATGTTCATTTCATGACATGTTGCACTCGTACACTTTGGTACGGCCAATACACCAGGGGCTTAAGTACCCCAAAATTATGGTGTGATAAGTCCGAACACTTTCACAAGTGCGACACCCCGAACTTATAGCATTATATGAATCGGCTCGAATCATGTCTTGGGTCAATAGTTGGGTTTGCCCGGCTCCGTGTTTTGGTACCTTACGTTCCGCTATATCGGCTAAGGTAGCACGGGAGAACCACTGCGATTGTGCCCAGTTGAGCTGGGTCGAGCACCTCGATGGAAAAGCTAAAACTGACCGTCATAATAGAGGCGAGAGTCGATCGCTGTTAGAGAGGTTTTTGGGTCCCTAAAGACTTATGCCGCTTAGGCGAGGAACCGAACTGTCCGGCCAAAGGCGTGGATAGCGCCCGAACTCGGTCTTCGAATACTAGGGGCTTCGCCGAAATTTAAAATTATAGAATTCTATGGCTAAGTGAGAGTGTTCAAGCATTATAAGTCCGGTTGCCTTGTTACGTTGCGTTGGCGCCTCCTAGATGGACCCAAGAATGGGAACAAGACTGCTCAAGTTTATCCCGAACACCCCACTTTCGTGGCATGGGGCTGAAATAACGACTTGCCATCTCTCAAATCGATAAGCGGCCGCCTGAAGGTAATATTTTAAATTAACAAGCGTTGCTTAGCGCATATGAACAAGTTTTCAGCGTCAGGGATAACAAATGCGAGTCTACTCAAAATTACATCTTTGGAGCACTCATCCGCTATTAAGCAAGCACCCTTGAAGGCCCTCATAGTACATTTCGGGCGTGCGATGCTCCTTGCCCTTAGGTGGCCCGTCCGTCACAAGCTTCTGCATCCAGCTTGCCCGGTGCACTTTAGCACGGGCAAGGGCCCGACGGACACCTTCGATGCGAGCGGGCAACGCTTGATGACTTCAATTCGTGGACAAAGCGTCCACCAGCCGCTACACCAAGCCGAAGTAGCTCCTGGCATGGCCTACAATGGCCACAACCGCGCTATAAAGGCCCTTTATGGCCTGTTCGGCGATCTTGTGGAGCTCGACCAGCTGCTTCAGCTGGTCGCTCGAAACACCGGATGGTCGGCCTCGACATCTTGAGACCGAACACCTTTTCCGTCGAGCTCCCTCCTTGGCGTGGTAGAATGCGGCAGCATCACACGCCTTCTGAGAACAAATCTGTGAACAGCTCTGGAGAGCTCGAATCAGGGTAAGTAATAGGTAATTCACTTTCACATTCTTGCTTTGCATAAAGAATGCCTTACCGCCGCTATCTTCTTTAATGCTTCAATTTCTTGGAGGGATTTTTGGGCCTCGGCCTTAGCAGCTTTGGCACTTTCAAGAGCAGGCGAGCTCGGACTCTTGAGTCTTGAGT
This sequence comes from Aegilops longissima, assembly GCA_021605205.1. Classification (NCBI taxonomy): domain Eukaryota; kingdom Viridiplantae; phylum Streptophyta; class Magnoliopsida; order Poales; family Poaceae; genus Aegilops; species Aegilops longissima. The sequence goes on along the minus strand of CM038681.1, from coordinate 596,090,501 downwards.
CACGCTCAAACTCTTGTGTTTTTTCACGAGCTTGGAGCTCTTGCCGCATCTGTAGCCAGCTGCTCCTCCCCCTCCTCTCGCTCGGTGCACTCCATGGCCGCTTTGTTTTCGACCACGGACACGCTTCCTTGAGGTCTCCACCTCGTTCGTGGCCCCTGCAGTACCCATCTTATTCCTGTTCTTTTTTGCAACCGAAACCTTTTCTATAAGGTATTTCTTTAATAAGGTATCACTTACCTTCCTTGTCCTCGAGCTCCTTCTTGGCTCGTCCGAGCTCGTTCTCGGACCGCTCGAGGTTCTGCTTCAATGCATTAACCTCCGCAGTCAATGCGGTAGAGGTCAGCAGTGCAGCCTGCATTCCCATATTGACATACCTATGTTAGACTCCTGCGTATATCTTTTTAGATCCTCGGTCCGGCTTTTCTTCCCGAACACCGAACTAAGCATCAGGGGCTACTGTCTATGCGGTAATATTTTACATATTCTAAACTTACCTCAAAGCTTTGTTAGAAGGCTGGTACAGGCTTCATGTTGGAAATATGCCCTAGAGGCAATAATAAAAGCATTATTATTATATTTCCTTATTCATGATAATTGTCTTTATTAGTGCTATAATTGTGTTAACGGAAATCGTAATACATGTGTGAATAACAGACAACAACATGTCCCTAGTGAGCCTCTAGTTGACTAGCTCGTTGATCGACGAGATAGTCATGGTTTCTGACTATGGACATTGGATGTCATCGATAGCGGGATCACATCATTAGGAGAATGATGTGATGGACAAGACAATCCTAAAACATAGCATAAGATCGCATAGTTCGTTTGCTAGAGTTTTCCAATGTCAAGTATCCTTTCCTTAGACCATGAGATCGTGTAACTCCGGATACCGTAGGAGTGCTTTGGGTGTGCCAAGCGTCTGGCGTAACTGGGTGACTATAAAGGTATGCTACGGGTATCTCGAAAGTGTCATTGGGTTGACATGGATCGAGGCTGGATTTGTCACTCCGCTTGCGGAGAGGTATCACCGGGCCCTCTCGGTAATGCATCATCACAATGAGCTCAATGTGATCAAAGTGTTTGATCACGGGATCATGCATTCTGATGCGAGAAAAGTGACTTGCGATAGCGAGATTGAGCGAGGTATTGGTATCCGACGATCGAATCTCGGGCAAGTAAAATACCGATTGACAAAGGGAATCGTATCACGGGATTAATTGAATCCTTGACATCGTGGTTCATCCGATGAGATCATCGTGGAGCATGTAGGAGCCAACATGGGTATCCAGATCCGCTGTTGGTTATTGCCGAGAACCGTCTCGGTCATATGCGCATGTCTCCCGAACCGTAGGGTCTACACATAAGGTTGATAGCGCTAGGGTTATAGGAATATGTATGTGCAGTAACCCGAATGTTGTTGAGTCCGGATGAGATCCTGGGCGTCACGAGGAGTTCGGAATGGTCGGAGGTAAAGAATTATATATAGGAAGTGCTGTTTGACCATCGGGACAAGTTTGGTGATATCGGTATTGTCTGGGACCACGGAGGGTCGAGGGTCCTGAAGTGGGGCCACCAGCCCGAGGGGCCACATGGGCCCTAGGTGGTGCGCCTAGGCCCACATGGGCCAGGGAACCAGCCCCAAGGGCCCATCGCCTAGGGTGGAAAAAGGGAGAGTCCATGAGGGAAGGCACCTCAGGGGTGCCTTGGGGAGGTGGACACCTCCCCTCTTGGCCGCACCCCTCCCTTGGAGGAGGGGCAAGGCTGCGCCCTCCCCCTCCTTGGCACCTATATAAAGGGGGGAGGGAGGGGGGGCAGCAGCACCTTTGCCTGGGCGCCTCCTCTCCCTCTCCAACACATCCTCCTCCTCCGTAGTGCAGTGAAGCCTGCCGGAATCTTGCAAGTTCCACCATCCTGCCTTGTCGTCGTGCTGCTGGGAGCCATCTTCCTCAACCTCTCCTTCACCTTGCTGGATCAAGAAGAAGGAGGCGTTCACGTAACCGTCGTGTGTTGAGCAGCGGAGGTGCCGTCCGTTCGGCACTAGATCATCGGTGAATTGGATCGCGGCAAGTTCGACTACCTCATCCACGTTCACTCCGAAGCTTCCGTTGCGATCTACAAAGTGGTATGTAGATGCTATCTAATCTGAATACTCGTTGCTAGATGAACTCATAGATGGATCTTGGTGAAACCGTAGGAAAAATTTTAATTTTCTGCAGCGTTCCCCAACAGTGGCATCATGAGCTAGGTCTATCGTAGTTCTTCTTGTGAGTAGAACACAATTTGTTGTGGGCGTAGATGTTGTCAATTCTTCTTGCCGTTACTAGTCAATCTTGATTCAGCGGTATTGTGGGATGAAGCGGCCGGACCAACCTTACGTGCGCTTCGTGAGACCGGTTCCACCGACTAACATGCACTAGTTGCATAAGGTGGCTGGCGGGTGTCTGTCTCTCCTACTTTAGTTGGATCGGATTCGATGAACAGGGTCCTTATGAAGGGTAAATAGAGATTGACAAATCACGTTGTGGTTTGAGCGTAGGTAAGAAAGCGTTCTTGCTAGAACCCTAATTCAGCCACGTAAAACTTGCAACAACAATTAGAGGGCGTCTAACTTGTTTTTGCAGCAAGTGCTTTAATGATATGATATGGCCAAAGTTGTGATGTATGATGAATGATCTATATGTGATGTATGAGTTGTTCATGCTATTGTAATAGGAATCACGACTTGCATGTCGATGAGTATGACAACGGCGAGAACCATAGGAGTTGTCTTTATTTTTGTATGACCTGCGTGTCATTGAGAATCGCCATGTAAATTACTTTACTTTATTGCTAAGCGCGTTAGCCATAGTAGTAGAAGTAATAGTTGGCGAGCAACTTCATGGAACACGATGATGAAGATCATGATGATGAGGATCATGGTGTCAAGCGGTGACAAGATGATCATGGAGCCCCAAGATGGAGATCAAAGGAGCTATGTGATATTGGCCATATCATGTCACGTTTATTATTTGATTGCATGTGATGTTTATCATGTTTTGCATCTTGTTTACTTAGAGCGACGGTAGTAAATAAGATGATCCCTCATAATAATTTCAAGAAAGTGTTCACCCTAACGTGCACCGTTGCTAAGGTTAAATCGTTCGAAGCACCACGTGATGATCGGGTGTGATAGGTCCTTACGTTCGCATACAGCGGGTGTAAGACAGATTTACACCATAAAACACTTAGGTTGACTTGCGAGCCTAGCATGTACAGACATGGCCTCGGAACACGAGAAGACCGAAAGGTCGAGCATGAGTCGTATAGAAGATCGATCAACATGAAGATGTTCACCGATGTTGACTAGTCCGTCTCACGTGATGATCGGACACGGCCTAGCTGACTCGGATCATGTAATACTTAGATGACTAGTAGAGGATGTCTATCTAAGTGGGAGTTCATTAAATTTGATTAAATGAACTTTATTATCATGAACTTAGTCTAAATATTTACAATGTGTCTTGTAGATCAAATGGCCAGCGTAGTCCTCAACTTCAGCGCGTTCCTAGAAAACCAAGCTGAAAGGCGATGGTAGCAACTATCTCGGACTGGGTCCGGAACACGAGATTATCCTCATAGCTGCCAAGAAAGATTATGTCCTAAGAGCACCGCTGGGTGGCGCACCTATTCTCCTGCAGAACAAGGCGTTATGAGCAGCTTGGCGATCACGCTGCGATGATTACTCCCTCGTTCGGTCGGCATGCTTTACAGCTTAGAGCCGGGACTCCAAAAGCGTTTTGAGAGACATGGAGCATATGAGATGTTGAAGAGCTGAAAATGGTTTTCAAGCTCATGCCGGGTCGAGAGATATGAAGTCTCCGACAAATTCTTTAGCTGTAAGATGGAGGAAAATGGCTCTGTCGGTGAGCACATACTCAAAATGTGCAGGTTGCACAACCGCTTGACTCAAGCTGGAAGTTAATCTCCCGGATGAAGCGGTCATTGACAGAATCCTCGATCGCTTCCACCTAGCTACAAGAGCTTTGTGATGAACTACAATATGCAGGGGATGGTAAAGACCATTCACGAGGTATATGCTATGCTGAAATCAGCGAGGTAGAAATCAGAAAGAACATCAAGTGTTGATGGTGAATAAAACCACTAAGTTCAAGAAGGGTAAGGGTAAAAGAACTTCAAGAAGGGCGGCAAGGAAGTTGCGCGCCCGATAAACAAGTTGCGGGAAGAAGCCAAAGAATGGACCCAAGCCGAGGCCGAGTGTTTTTATTGCAAGGAAGTAGTCCTTTGGGCGGAACTGCCCCAAATACTTAGCGGACAAGAAGGCCGGCAAAACCAAAGGTATATGTGATATACATGTAATTGATGTGTACCTTACCGATTACTCGTAGTAGCTCTTGGGTATTTGATACGGTGCAGTTGCTCACATTTGTAACTCAAAGCGGGAGCTGCGGAATAAGCGGAGGCTGGCGAAGGGCGAGGTGACGATCTTGGCGTCGGGAATGGTTCCAAGGTCGATGTGATCGCCGTCGACACGCTGCCTCTACATTTACCTCTGGGATTAGTTTTAAACCTCAATAATTGTTATTTAGTGCCAAGTTTGAGCATGAACATTGTATCTGGATCTCGCTTAATTGAGATGGCTACTCATTTAAATCGAGAGAATAATGGTTGTTCCATTTATATGAGAGATATGTTTTATGGTCATGCTCCGATGGTTAATGGTTTATTCTTAATGAATCTAAATGCGTGATGATACACATATTCATAGTGTGAGTACCAAAAGAGTTAAAGTTGATAACAATAGTCCCACATATTTGTGTACTTGCCGCCTTGGTCACATAGGTGTCAAGCATGAAGAAGCTCCATACAGATGGACTTTTAGAGTCTCTTGATTATGAATCATTTGACACGTCGAACCATGCCTCATGGGTAAAATGACCAAGACTCCGTTCTCGGGAACAATGGGCGAGCAACCAACTTATTGGAAATCATACATACCGATGTATGCGGTCCAATGAGTGTTGAGGCTCATGGAGGCTATCGTTATGTTCTCACCCTCATGATGACTTGAGTAGATATGGGTATATCTACTTAATGAAACACAAGTCTGAGACCTTTGAAAAGTTCAAGGAATTTCAGAGTGAGGTTGAAAATCAGCGTGATAGAAAGATCAAGTTTCTCTGATCGGATCGTGGAGGAGAATACTTGAGTCACGAATTTGCACACACTTAAGAAAATGTGGAATAGTTTCACAACTCACGCCGCTGGAACACCTCAGCGTAATGGTGTGTCGAGCGTCGTGTCGCACTCTATTGGATATGGTGCGATCTATGATGTCTCTTACCGACTTACCGCTATCTTTTGGGGCTATGCTTTAGAGACTGCGCATTCACTTTAAATAGGGCTCCGTCGAAATCCGTTGAGGCGACACCGTATGAATTATGGTTTGGGAAGAAACCTAAGCTATCGTTTCTAAAAGTTTGGGGATCGCGATGCTTATGTCAAGAAACTTCAACCTGAAAAGCTCGAACCCAAATCGGAAAAATCGTCTTCATAGGATACCCTAAAGAAACTGTTGGGTATACCTTCTACCTCAGATCCGAAGGCAAGATCTTTGTTGCCAAGAATGGATCCTTTACGGAGAAAGAGTTTCTCTCGAAAGAAGTAAGTGGGAGGAAAGTAGAACTTGATGAAGTGTTACCTCTTGAACGGAAAATGGCGAAACTCAAGAAAGCGTTTACGAGGTGCTGCACCGACTAGAGAGAAATTAATGATGATGATCAAGATGCTTGATCAAGCTCCTCTGAAATTGAAGGTCAACAAGGACACGTTCCGCACCAGTGATGCAGCAACCCTGTCTTGGAAATCATGTTGTTGAACAACGGTGAACCTTGAACTATGAGGAAGCAATGGCGGGCCAGATTCCGACAAATGGCTGGAAGCCATGAAATCCGAATAGGATCCATGTATGAAAACAAAGTATGGACTTTGGTGACTTGCCCGTTGAGCGGCGAGCCATAGAAAATAAATGGATCTTTAAGAAGAAGGCAGAGCGCGGATGGTAATGTGACCATCTATAAAGCTCGGCTTGTCGCTAAGGGTTATCGACAAGTTCAAGGGTTGACTACGATGAGACTTTCTCACGGTAGCGAAGCTAAAGTCCGTCGAAATCATGTTAGCAATTGCGCATACTATGATTATGAGATATGGCAAATGGACGTCAAAGCGGCATTCCTTAATGGTTTCCTTAAGGAAGAATTGTATATGATGCAGCGGAAGGTTTTGTCGATCCTAAGAATCTTGACAAGGTGTGCAAGCTCAACGCTCGATTTATGGGCTGGTGCAAGCATCTCGGAGTTGGAACATTAAGCTTTGATGAGATGATCAAAGCGTTTGGGTTTACTACAGACTTATGGAGAAGCTTGTGTTTACAAGAAAGTGAGTGGGAGCTCTGTAGCATTTCTCATATTATATGTAGGCGACATACTTTTGATGGGAAATGATATAGAACTCTTGGACAACATCAAGGCCTACTTGAATAAGAGTTTTTCAATGAAGGACCTTGGAGAAGCTGCTTATATATTAGGCATCAAGATCTATAGAGATAGATCGAGGCGCCTCATAGGTCTTTCACAAAGCACATACCTTGATAAGATATTGAAGAAGTTCAATATGGATCAATCTAAGAAGGGTTCTTACCTGTGTTACAAGGTGTGAAATTGAGCTCAGCTCAATGTCCGACCACGGCGAGAAGATATAGAAGAGATGAGTGTCATCCCTATGCCTCAGCCATAGGTTCTATTATGTATGCCATCTTGTGTACCAGACCTGATGTAAACCTTGCCGTAAGTTTGGTAGGAAGGTACCAAAGTAATCCCGGCAAGGAACAACTGGACAGCGATCAAGAATATCTGAAGTACACGAAAAGGACTAAGGAAATGTTTCTCGTTTATGGAGGTGACGAAGAGCTCGTCGTAAAAAGGTTACGTCGGCGCTAGCCCGACACAGATCTGAATGACTCTAAGTCACAAACCGGATCGTGTATATTTTGAATGGTGGGGCGATGGCTGGTGCGATTTGCAAGCAAAGCGTCGTGGCGGGATCTACATGTGAAGCGGAGTACATGGCAGCCTCGGAGGCAGCACATGAAGCAATTTGGGTGAAGGAGTTCATCACCGACCTCGAGTCATACCCAATGCGTCGGGGCCAATCAAGCTCTTCTGTGACAACACTTGGAGCTATTGCACTTGCAAAGGCCAGGTTTCACAAGAAGACTAGGCACATCAGCGTCGCTTCAACTCCATTCGTGAAAATGTTCAAGATGGAGACATAGAAATTTGTAAAGTGCACACGGATCTGAATGTCGCAGATCCGTTGACTAAACTCTCTCCCTAAGGCAAAACATGATCAGCACGAGAACTCTATGGGTGTTCGATTCATCACAATGTAACTAGATTATTGACTCTAGTGCAAGTGGGAGACTGTTGGAAATATGCCCTAGAGGCAATAATAAAAGCATTATTATTATATTTCCTTATTCATGATAATTGTCTTTATTAGTGCTATAATTGTGTTAACAGGAAATCGTAATACATGTGTGAATAACAGACAACAACATGTCCCTAGTGAGCCTCTAGTTGACTAGCTCGTTGATCGACGAGATAGTCATGGTTTCTGACTATGGACATTGGATGTCATCGATAACGGGATCACATCATTAGGAGAATGATGTGATGGACAAGACCAATCCTAAAACATAGCATAAGATCGCATAGTTCGTTTGCTAGAGTTTTCCAATGTCAAGTATCCTTTCCTTAGACCATGAGATCGTGTAACTCCGGATACCGTAGGAGTGCTTTGGGTGTGCCAAGCGTCTGGCGTAACTGGGTGACTATAAAGGTATGCTACGGGTATCTCGAAAGTGTACATTGGGTTGACATGGATCGAGGCGGGATTTGTCACTCCGCTTGCGGAGAGGTATCACCGGGCCCTCTCGGTAATGCATCATCACAATGAGCTCAATGTGATCAAAGTGTTTGATCACGGGATCATGCATTCTGATGCGAGAAAAGTGACTTGCGATAGCGAGATTGAGCGAGGTATTGGTATACTGACGATCGAATCTCGGGCAAGTAAAATACCGATTGACAAAGGGAATCGTATCACGGGATTAATTGAATCCTTGACATCGTGGTTCATCCGATGAGATCATCGTGGAGCATGTAGGAGCCAACATGGGTATCCAGATCCGCTGTTGGTTATTGCCGAAACCGTCTCGGTCATATGCGCATGTCTCCCGAACCGTAGGGTCTACACATAAGGTTGATAGCGCTAGGGTTATAGGAATATGTATGTGCAGTAACCCGAATGTTGTTGAGTCCGGATGAGATCTGGGCGTCACGAGGAGTTCGGAATGGTCGGAGGTAAAGAATTATATATAGGAAGTGCTGTTTGACCATCGGGACAAGTTTGGTGATATCGGTATTGTCTGGGACCACGGAGGGTCGAGGGTCCTGAAGTGGGGCCACCAGCCCGAGGGGCCACATGGGCCCTAGGTGGTGCGCCTAGGCCCACATGGGCCAGGGAACCAGCCCCAAGGGGCCCATCGCCTAGGGTGGAAAAAGGGAAGAGTCCATGAGGGGAAGGCACCTCAGGGGTGCCTTGGGGAGGTGGACACCTCCCCCTCTTGGCCGCACCCCTCCCTTGGAGGAGGGGCAGGCTGCGCCCTCCCCCTCCTTGGCACCTATATAAAGGGGGGGGGAGGGGCAGCAGCACCTTTGCCTGGGCGCCTCCTCTCCCTCTCCAACACATCCTCCTCCTCCGTAGTGCAGTGAAGCCTGCCGGAATCTTGCAAGTTCCACCATCCTGCCTTGCGTCGTGCTGCTGCTGGAGCCATCTTCCTCAACCTCTCCTTCACCTTGCTGGATCAAGAAGAAGGAGGCGTTACGCTAACCGTCGTGTGTTGAGCAGCGGAGGTGCCGTCCGTTCGGCACTAGATCATCGGTGAATTGGATCGCGGCAAGTTCGACTACCTCATCCACGTTCACTCCGAAGCTTCGTTGCGATCTACAAAGTGGTATGTAGATGCTATCTAATCTGAATACTCGTTGCTAGATGAACTCATAGATGGATCTTGGTGAAACCGTAGGAAAAATTTTAATTTTCGCAGCGTTCCCCAACAGGTGGTATGTGGAACTTGTTTTGCGAGCGGACACTATCCTTGTGTTCAAAACCTTCTATGAAGTATTCGGAGGAGGAACCCGCCTTGTAATGCGAAGACAATATGCGCGCCGGACTCGTCGTCATTGAAGCCTGGTTCGAGGGCTCTTGAGGAGTCCCGGACTAGGGGTGTCGGATAGCGGACTATCATCACGGCGGACTCCAAGACTATGAAGATACAAGATTGAAGACTTCGTCCCGTGTCCGGATGGGACTTTCCTTGGCGTGGAAGGCAAGCTTGGCGATCGGATATGTAGATCTCCTACCATTGTAACCGACTCTGTGTAACCCTAACCTATCCGGTGTCTATATAAAGCTGGAGGGTTTTAGTCCGTGGGACGAACAAAAATCATACCATAGGCTAGCTTCTAGGGTTTAGCCTCCTTGATCTCGTGGTAGATCTACTCTTGTACTACCCATATCATCAATATTAATCAAGCGGGGTAGGGTTTTACCTCCATCGAGAGGGCCGAACCTGGGTAAAAACATCGTGTCCCTTGTCTCATGTTACCATCCGCCTAGACGCACAGTTCGGGACCCCCTACCCGAGATCCGCCGGTTTTGACACCGACAGCTGGAATTCCATGTTTCCCCCATTGTTTTGAAGTCGTCCAATATCGACCACATTCTAGGAATGGAATGGTTGAAAACACATACCGCTTCTATCATTTGCGCCACTAAAACCGTGCATCTACTACATCCCTCAAGTGAGATAGTGAGCTACCATGCTCACCTTGTTCGGAATGCCGAGGCACGGATTTATTCCTTGGATGCATGAAAAACACTACCTCAAAGCCTGAAGTATCTGTCCGGTCCGCGCTCTCAGTCAAGCTGAATGTCGCACCGTCAGAGGGCTTTCAAAATTCTAAAAGGTCCAGTGGTCAAATCCTTCTGAAGATGAAGCCACCTGGGAACTCGAGGATCGTCTTCGAGCTAAATACCCCGTTTTGTTTCTTTCTACCTCCTAAATCTCGGGACGAGATTTCTTGTAGTGGAGGAGATTTGTAATGCCCGGATAATTAAGCTATAGTAATTCCATGCTAATGATGCCATGTCATCACTTTTACTGTTGCTAGGTTCCACGTTGGTTCAAACCAATTCAAATTTCAAATTTAAAATAAAGTCAAACAACGAAAGTTTTTCAAATGTCAAAAATAAAATGTTCAAAGTGTGGCAAATATTCCATAACCAATTATGGTGCTGACCCAACATTTTTGTAAAAATATTTAAATGCTCTTTGTGATTAAGACAGTGATAATCATATTTAATTAAATGCCTTTCCTAAGATAAAAATTAGCAAACTATTTTTATTTGGGAGTTGAACTTTTTGTGGCTGAGGGTTAAACTAAAACATTAATTCAGATGTTGGTCTCATATTTTATAAAACTACAATATGCTACTAGTAAATAAAACAGTAAAGGAGAAATAAAAAAATAAAGAAAAACACACACACCCACACACACAAAAAGGGCAAACCCCATGCCTCCCTCTGGGCCTTGGGCCAACTGGCCTCTAGCCAGCCCACCAGCGCACTGCCTCCCCCCTCCCTGTTCACGCGGGGGGGGGTGGGGGGATCGTGGGCAGCATCGATCCCGGCACGGCACTGACCATCGCCGTGGCGGCCATCTACCGTCTCCCCGGGGCTATAAGGCGGCCCCGACGCCTCTCTCTCACGCCCTCGAACCCTAGCTACCCCGTTCCCCTCCCCCGGGTCTTCATCGTTCAGATCCGCCCGCGATTTCCACCGCCCGTCATGGCCGACCTCGTCCTCGTGCCCACCGAGCTCTCCGGCACCTGAGACCTCGTCCATCTTCTCCGTCGTCATCCACCACTTTGTCTACGTCCACGAATCGAGCTGGAACACGCCGAGTCGAGCGGAACAAGATCTTCTTCCACTCCGACCACCGCGGCGCCATCGTCGATTCCAGCGCCCTCTGCTGCTCCTAAACCTCACAACGAGCCTCCTTGTGCTCCTCGGTGAGCCTCTCCATCGGCTCCCCCTCCTTCCCCTTTTGATTTATCGCCGTACACCGCACCCCCTCGCGCCCGAGCTCCCGGCGAGCTCGTGGTCGACGCGCCCGTGTGACCCGCCACGGTTGGCCACGCCTTCCCCTGGCTCCGCTCGCGCTCACCCTCCTCTGGCCCCCTCCCCGCGACCCATGCGCCCGGTCCGGCGCGTCCCTGCTGGCCGGTTGCGCCCTGCGCGCGCCCGCCACGGGTGGCTGCGGCCCGCTCCGTCGTCGCCGCCCGTCGTCGCCGCTCTGCACTTACGCCGCACGCGCATCGCCTCTGCCTCGCTCGCGCCCGTCGCCCCGCTGTGGCCTTCTGCTGGTGCCCGGCGACGCCGTGGCTCCCGCTTCCCCCCTGCCGAGCCTGGTGCTCGCTCGGCCCCGCCTCTGCCGGACTCTGGCGGCCGCCGGGGCCGCGTGGCCTCCGCCATGCGCCTGTCGGCCCCTCGCCGCTCCGGCCGCCCCGCCCGCCGCTCGTTTGCCTCGCCAGCGCCGCTCGCAGCCCGGCCGACCTCGCGGTGGCTGCGGCCCCTCCGGCCGTTGCCGTGGCCAACGCCCCTGGTGGCCTTGGTAACGGGCGACTGCCCGTTGACCCGCCCCACCCCGCTGGTCTATTGCCACTGCCAGCGGGCCCCACCAGCCTCCCACAAAAAAAAGATTAAAAATATATATATATGATAAATATATAATCAATTAATTAATTAATTAATTAACTTAACCTGCTAATTAACTATCTAAACTACAATTATTTAGATATGTGTATGACAGGGGGTCCCACCCCTGTTGACTAGTCAAATGTTGGTGGTCAATTGGTCCCCAACCCACTGTCACCCACAGGTACACTCTTGTGTACACTATGCTGGGTGCACCTAGCATTTTAGCATTTGTTTTCGTATTAAAATTAATTCCAGAATATTGTTTAAATCTTTGAAAATTAATAGAAATTAAACCATAGCTCGGACGAAAAAGTTTTCTACATGAAAGTTGCTCAGAATTTCAAGATGAATTCAAATGCGCGGTCCGTTCGTCTGCCACGCGTCCCTAGCATAGCAAACCTGCAAACTTTCCCCTCTGGTTCATCTGTCTGACTGGCGTCTGGGACCGGGAAAACTTTCCCGGATGTTTCTCCCTTCGCAAGTAAAGCCTAGCACTGCGTTAGAACACCTCTAGCCCCGCTTGTAATCATGTTGTGCATATGTTTGCCTGTATTTACTGTTTCTTCCCCCTCTTCTCTCCGGTAGACCCCAAGACCGCCGCTGATGCCGCTGTGATCAACTACGTCGACGACGACCCCTTCTTCTTGTCTGAGCAACCAGGCAAGCCCCCCCTTTGATCATCCCGATATCGCCCATTCTATACTCTCATGCTTGCATTAGATTTTGCTACTGTTATTGTTTGCTCCTATTCTGATGCATAGCCTGCTTTTGTACCTGCTATTGTTACCTACCTCCTTACCCTAAACTGCTTAGTATAGGTTGGCTAGTGATCCATCAGTGACCTCCACCTTGTCCTTGTTGCCCCTGCTTCATCATCAATGCCTCGATCAGCGTGATCGACGACCAGAGCCTGACACATCACATCACATCACGCCCCTTTAGTTGCTCGACTCTACAGAGCTACTATCGAGTGCCGAGGGTGATCCCTCTTAACGCACTCCTGATGATAATTATGTAGTGTAGCTATTCGGTGTGGTCATCGAGGGTGGTTCCTATTTCACCATTCCCGATACGGCTCTGTCGTGCAACACCTCAAGTGTGAACCTCGAGGGTGGTTCCTCTTACGTTCACCTTGATGATTACATCGAGTGGAATCCTCCGAGGGTGATTCCTTGGGTTTTCCCCTTGATGTATGGACACACAGTTACCTTAACTTTACTGGAGACCGTTGTGAAAGCCAGGCGGGCCCGGAGAGCACCCGTGCGATGTGACGGTGGCGTCTAGCTGTTTAGCGGTATCACCCGGGAGGGGGTGATAGCTCCGGACTTGTCCCGACAGCCGTCACTCCTTTTAATAATGCACTAACAGGTTTGGGTATTTGTTCTGAATTGGCCTTTGGCCTTTACGCACCAACCACCACGTGAGAATAGTTATGGGCCTCGGCGTCGTGGTATCAGCCGAAGCTTTGTCAGACGTCCAGTTCAGCATTGTGGTCGGGCTGGATCGTGCCACCCACTTCACGGGTGGTGCTGGTATCCTGCGCTGTGACCGGAGTGCAACGGGCGATGGGCCCAGACCCCGGAGTGCTTACGATGTAGACCGGCGGGGACCTCTCTGCTGAGCCTAGGTCGGGTTGCGACGTGTTGATCTTCCGAGGACGGGCATTGACCCCGGAAAGGTGTGTCCGGCCAGAGTGATCGAGCGTGTTGGAAAACGTGGTGCACCCCTGCAGGGAAGATCTTTATTCGAATACCGTGTCCACGGTAATGGACGTTCAGACTTATATCATGATCTTATACAACTAGAAATGGATACTTGATATGTGATGGATATGTTGGCTCCAGGATTGCTTTCTCGCAGGGAGTCGAGGAAGGATCTCTGGGCCTTAATGTGACAACATGCTTGTTAATTAAACTGCTATTCTTTACTCTTCTACATGATGCAAGATGCTTGGAGCTGCTTGAAGATGCTAGTCTTCGATAGGCTAGTCTTCCCCCTCTATTCTGGCATTCTGCGCTTCAGTCCACAGATCTGACCCTTCCATTTGATACCAATGCATACTTAGTGTAGATCTGATGCTTGCGAGTACTTTGGATGAGTACTCGCGGTTGCTTTGTTCCCCCTTTTCCCCCTTCCTTCTCCTTTCCAGTTGATGCAACCAGATGGTGGCCCCCAGGAGTTAGATGCCACCCCCGCCGGCTACGACTACTACCCCGAGGGTGCCTACTACTACGTGGAGCCCGCCGACGACCAGGAGTAGTTAGGAGGTCCCAGGCAGGAGGCCTTGCCTCTTTGATCGTTGATGTTTGTGCTAGCCTTCTTAAGGCAAAACTTGTTTAACTTATGTCTGTACTCAGATATTGTTGCTTCCGCTGACTCTTGTGCTTTCGAGCTATGTTTTCGTGCCCTCGAGGCCCCTGGTTTGTAATATGAAGCTTGTATGACTTTCATTTGTGTCTAGAGTTGTGTTGTGATATCTTCCCGTGAGTCCCTGATCTTGATCGCACACGTTTGCGTGTATGATTAGTGTACGGTCGAGTCGGGGGCGTCACAAAGACCCTTCTTCTTTCTTGTTGGTATGATTTGCTGCTGCTGTTCTTCTGCTTCCGCTGCGCTGATGCTGGTGGGAGATCCTGCTTTGTCCGGGCGGATGGCCAGGCCGTGGTGCTGGACCGGTCGGATGACTCGAGTTCTCTTCCTCCCGGAAGGGACACTTTTCGTGGTACTCAAAGCCAAAGATGGCGACGGCTGTTGCAGGTGTGTTGGATTGATGTCCATGCCCTCTGAGCGCTGGTCTCAAGAAAGGAGGAGGCAGCGTGACGGCAATTGTACCGTGGTCGAAGATGATAACCTGCTTGCGACTGGTTGCAGATCCTTCTGCTGCAGGGGTCTTCTCTCAAGATTCAGGGATGATGACCCAGGGCTCCGGAGATCTTCTTGTGTTATGGTTGTTTTAGGATACTCTAGGTGTTCATGGTTCTTTGTGTTTGCGTTTCAGTGTGTCTGTAAGGGTCAACTTCGTTGTACTGATTCATGATATGAATGAAAAAATTTTCAAAGAAAAAACTTCCTGTTCAGTTTAAGTTCCTCAGAACTGGGCGACTCATAAAAAAAATCAACTATATAATTGCCTACCATTGCAAATTTCGCTATACATACAATGCTTAGAAGCGGACAACAAAAATGTGTGAGACATACGGAACCAAATTTTTGGCTCACGTCGCAGATGTGCGGCCCACAAAGTGCAAGCCAGGCCCATGCGTGCTTCAAATCGCCCCTCCCTCGATCATGCGTGCTTCAAATTTTTGCCACGAATTTAAGAGCTCGAATATCGAGGCTCACAAGCTCGCGAAGCATGCTTTATCTCTTCCGGCTGGCCAACATGTTTGATTGGGTGAGCTGGACGGACTATCTTTCGTCCATGTAAACATTGTGACGTCGTAATAAAAGCTTCAGAGTTTGACTAAAAAAAAGTGTGTGTTTGGCCTGATGGCACCGCGAGCTGCACGATGCATCACGATTGTTGCAGTGTCCGAATGCGCTAGCTAGCTGCTGGGTTTGTAGCTAGTCCGACTTGCCGGGCGGTAAAAACCTGGCCGTGGCCGAGGTCGCTGGCTCGCTGCTGTGACACGGTCACGGTGTCGAGAGAAAAAAAGACGCCCTTTAGAGAGCGACCAGCGATATGATGCTTTAAGCGCTAGCTTAGGACTTGAGCGCATTTAGTAGTAGAAATAAACAACACTGGGAGCTAAGAGCAGCTTTAGTGCTAGCTAGATTCTCATTTAGTAGTATTGGCTGTGTGCATCCTAGCTATGCAGAGGCCGGATGTGTACTCATTGTGTTTATATTCTTTTGATGCTTCATTTTAAGTCAATAAAATCCATCCTTTATTGAGAAAAAGCTAGATTCTCAACAACATGAGCCTGTAAAGTCGTTTTGAAATGCACTCTTGAAATTGTAGAAACTTTAGATGAGTCTTGCAAAGTTGGACTCCTAATAACAAAGTGAACCAATCTATGGTTCGATGGTTATAGGAGGAAGTGATATCTCCGGTTTGCCAGGGTTCAAATTCTAGACTTGATATTGGTGCTCGCATTATTGCTGGATTTATTTCAGGCTTTCGGTGATATTTGTTCAGTGGAAGAAGACGTTCCTGTCGACTACAAGGCGTCTATGGTGTCTTCGTACAATCTCAAGATGTTATACCAACTTAGTCTCTCGAAGTTGCTCATAGGAGTATGATGTGTGCGTGTGCGTTAATAGATATGAGCGACTTTGATTGTACTGTGTTAGAAAAAAGACTCGTAGTAACGAAGCATCTCTAATTTTTCTGTCATGTTGGACCCACTTGTCAGTGGATAAAATTTTCTGCCTTCGATTTCACTCTGATCTCCTTCGCACACAACCAATGCTATCAGTTCCGCCGCCGTTCCACTGCCCCGCCGCGGTCGTTGTTGAGTGGTGCTCCTCCCCTCTTCCCAAGGCCATGGCTCCAGAGGAAACCTCAATTCTGCGGGATCGGGTGATGAAGGCATCCTCACGTCTTCTTCCTTCTTGGGGGCATCGTCTTGGAGCCGGCTGCAATCTCAAGACCGGTGGATGGCGGCATCTTCGCCGCGTGGTTTTGCTGAGGTGGCCATTTCAGGGGCACGGAATTCTGTTTGGCAACGATGCTGGCGTTGAGAGGAGCTCGGGTCGCGGCTCGGGCTTCGGTAGTCGGATCTTCCCAGCGTGTCTGAGGTGCTCTTCCGCGGTTGCCTCGTTGATCTGAAGTCGGAGATGCGGTTGAGCGGGTCCAGGTGGTGACGATGCCAGGCTCTCGGTGGTCGTTTGCTGAGAGCATGGTCGGCGCAAGTCCTACATATTTCACTTGCAATGCTCGTCATCAAATAAGTTGAAGCTATCATTATTCGCGCGTGTGACTTTCTGTTGGCTTGGCTAGGTTGGCCGGTGGTACTCATGTTTGGGCTGAGATGTATTAGTTTTAGCACGGTTTTTTGTTAATTAACCGGGTAATTCTCACTTCTTCTTGATCAATGAAAATGACTAGTCTTTTGGCTCTTTAAAAAAAAATCGGTGCGCAGATAGCTGGCAATGCTACACGCCTTGGCCGCGCGCTCGCCCGCAGACTCCGCTCTGGCCGGAGGGTGAGGCCGCCGGCCACGCCGTCGCGCTGCGTGCTGCAGGGGCGCCGCAGCGTACGCATGACCGGCCAGAAAAAGTTCACCGTCGGCGTCGGGTCGCTTCCACACCAGGGAAAAAAATCCTATACGACCAGTGCGCGACCACAGAGTCCAAAGGTAGGCAGATTTGTGGGCGGCAGGGATCTTTTGCACGCCGCCGCGAAATCAAAATCCCAGCTTTTCCTTTCCTTCCTTCTGTAGACGAGAGACGGCCACGTAGCGGTACGCACGGCTACGGCTAGAGCTCGACCGACCGGGTCAATTCGACGGAGTCGCCCTCGTGCCGCCGTACGTTCCGTGGCATGCAGAAGCCACATATCATAGTCAGAGTCAAAAAGTGATCCTTTCTGTGTCTCCAAATGATCCGCTGACTGTACATCGATCCTGCCATCGATCCGCGCGCTGCCGCTGTCTTACCCAGAAGACCTTCATAGTCGGAGTCAAAGTGATAGTGCACAGCGTTGGATGACAAAAAGTGTCTGATCCGTGCGGTTCAAACATTTTAGGGCGCTTCGGTGCACATCGTTGGAGTTGCTCTTGTGCTTGTGTTTTTAAACCATGCAATGCATGCATATGTATGTTGATATTTGAGTCATTCGCTCTAGCTAGCTCTCTTGTGTCATTAGTTCTTTCTTTTTTCTTCGCGAAACCGCAAACGCTTGCACATGGATGCTATGAGTATTTTCGAGAGACTAAACCGACGAGTCTTGAGATTTTCAATTCATCGTCGACATACGCCTCGCTGTTGATCGTGAGATATAGTACATGAAACAAAGCTAAAGTCACTTTACTTGCTTGGTACGATCTCATTGACGCCCGGCTAGATAAAAAATAACATGGAATTTTGGGGTAATTGTACTTGTTGGAATAATTGGCAATTTTATACTGATTTAATCAGGTTAGACATATGAGTAAGCACATGCAACAAGAGAGCGAGTGAGCGAGCATGCTTTTGTTGTCCCATGCTCTCGTGTTATACAAAGGTGAGAAAGACAATCATTTATGCGTAGGTCTCCGTCTACTATCAGAAATTCGCAGCGATGGCAGGCACCTGCGAAGTCCTGTCTGGCCGCTTGATTCCTCGCAATTCACTAAGTAATTGGAACCCGCACGAGGGTACAATAGTTTAAGTTTAAATCGTTGAAGCTTTAAGCAATTTTTTTGTCGGTTATAGGCTAAAGTTGTGATTTTATTGGTTGCTCGTACTAAAAGAGTTGAAACTTAATATGCATTTTTAAAATTCATCAAAACGTATTCAAAATAGATCTTATTTGAAAGCCCTCGTCGTGAGAAACACGAATATGAAAACATAACTTAATTTGAACTTTTTTATTCAAAAGATATGTAAGTTTGAAAGTCGAAAGCCACCCCAAATCCTCTCCAGGTCTACCACCACCGGAAATGTGGTACTAAACTTTGTGTAAGCCCAAAGATTCCAACAGACCAACACACTCCAACCGTGGCTTGTTGTGAGCCGAGTTGGCCAACTCAGGGGGATAGCGCAAGTCAAAATCACATTAGCCATTTGACTCGACCTTGTAGGAGTTCTATCCACTATCTAGACCTCTTGTGTCTTGAGAAATATGCACTGAAGTTTGCGTTCTCTAATCGAATTAGAATTCATATATTGTCGATGATCGAGGTACCGGTATCGCCGGCTTACAATTCGTATATGTATGTTTCCACCCTATGCGCTTGATATGATTTTACCGATTTTGATAGATAAAAGTACTCCCATGTACACGCCTTTAGAATTAAACGGATTATAATCTTCAGGTCGTTCACTCTATTTTACTTGGGTTTGTCTTGTTACTTTAGTTGTGTCTTTGTCAACTGAGTTACTAGAATTACCGTCTCTTCAAAGTAACACTTGCCCATGTTGATAGGATCGTAGTGAAGTCCTGCTAGATAGAATTTTTATGTTTCAAAGACGGATATGGAACTTCAGGTAGTAGTGCTTCACTCTAACCATCTAACTAGCTCACACATGCATCATTGTGGGTTGAGTTGCCGTATCACCAATTCTACTACGGTGATACTACGCGTACAAGTTAAAAATCTTTTAACCCTTTGACTCTTATCTTCATGGAGTCCCATCTAGTAGACAAAATTCTCGTGTTCTTCGTGATCATCTAGTGAAGTTTGCCTTGCGCAAACAAATTATAATACATTTATCATCGTTCATTGAGTTACCGAAGTGAATAGCTCACATTCGCTGGTATACATATGTTTTTGACTTTACGTGTTTTATAAGACTCTACCCGAGTCTAGATAGATAAAATTGTAGTAGTTACCTACCTTTTGGAACAAGATAATGATCTTGGATTCTTAAAACTCTACTTTAATTATGAGTTTACTGGTTTGGGTTCTTCACTTTGCTAGCTACTTTACCTGTGTCGCCATCATCGAGTTACTATAAATCTCATTTGTAAAAAAAAAATCCCTTTTACCCGCTTGACATGATCTTAGTGAAGTCACACACAACAACAACAAAACTATGTGCTCGAAACCAGGTTGATAACAAAATATATAAACTTCATTATAAAGTTTAACTGAAAAATATATAATATGCACTACATTTTAGGGCGGAGGGGGTACCAAGAAGCATCATTCACTTTACCCGCTTCACACCAGCTTAATGAAGTCCCATCGGATTAAAAAAAACGCATGGGCTCAAAACCACCCGAAATGGAATAATGTTATTTTCAAAATACATCATTTTTTGTGTTTTCAAATACTTACAAGCAGCATTCACCAACCAGTTCATGGATAAAAGAGGGTCAAACTATGAAAGGTTACATCTTGGGGAGTTTGATGCATGCATGGCTAGTACGTACCATAGAAGGGGAAAGAAAAGAACAAGGGCTACCGGCTCATCTCATGGAAGGGGAAAGAAAAGAACAAGGGTTACCGGCTCATCTCATGGCGGTCGATCAGTATTTCACACGCACTGCACGGGTTAAGAGTCACTTTTCGTGTGCGTTTGACTGCATCTCGGCCGGCGGGCACCATGCATGGCGCGCGTGCTAGCTACATCGATCGCTCGGGCGAATTCGGCGGCCGCAGCTCGCTCGCTGCAGCACCGGCCGTGAGAGTGCGATGTTGGGTTTGCAGTCCCCGACTTTGTCGGGCTGGCGGTGAACCGGAGCAGGCCGGCGGCCGGCCGCTGCAGTCACGCGGTATAGTATCAGACAAAATTCGGCCGTGCAGCGAGCCCACGCACGCCACGGGTAGTACCGAGGGAGTGGCAAGGAAGAAGGATAAATCTCTGCCATATCTATTCTAGACCTAACAGATACTTCGCCCCGGCCGTAGCATGCAGTTGTCACCGTCGGCCACCACCGGTACGTACGCGCGTGACAGGCCACACGGCTAGCTAGTAGCACAAACGTAGCAAAACATAGTACTCCCTCTGTAAACTAATATAAAAGCGTTTAGATCACTACTTTAGTGATCTAAATGCTTTTATATTAGTTTACGGAGGGAGTACAAGTTAAAATCACTTGAACCGCCGTTAGACTCTCATCTTGTTGGAGTCCCATCGAGTAGACAAAACTCATGTATCCTTCATGATCATCTAGTGAAGCTTGCGTTGCGCTAACAAATTAGAGTGCATTTATCACCATTGATTGAGTTACCAAAGTCATTATCTCACAATTGTAGACACACATTTCGACTTTACGTGTTTGATACGGTTTTACCGAAGTGTAGATACATAAAACAAAAATACACGTATACCTGCCTTTTGCCTTTTGGAAGAGATAATGAACCTCGGGTCCTTAAGCTCTACTTTAGTTGCGTGTTTACTCATTTGAGTAGTTCGCTTTGCTAACTTTACTTGTGTCGCCATCGATCGAGTTACTCATCATCTATACTTGGTATTTAAATCACTTTTACCCGCTTGACGTGATCTTAGTGAAGTCCCACCTGATTAAAAGAACACGTGCTCGAAACGTAACACACAAAAAAATATGTATTTATTGTTACTATGGTCGCTCAAAGGAAACGAAATGGTGTTATTTTTTAAAACAAAATATTTTAAATTTTTAAATACTTGCATGCAGCAGCATTCACTATGGCATCATGAAGCATTAGCAAAAGCATGCATGATTCACATGTTGTTCGAAAGTATGCTCAGAAAAGCTAATAAGAATCGACTGGATGAATTGGGGAGTAGCTAAGAGATTTTAATATCTAGGATGAACAAAAATGCCAACTAAGATCGAAAATAAAATTTCTTCCAAAGTTCATACAGCAATGCTACTCCATCTCTCATGGTATGTAAGCTTCTTGTAGAACTAGTATGTAGGAATAGCCGAATAGGATTTTCAAAGTTTATACATGTGTTGCACTTGCACGTGCATGCTTACCGGAGTAGTTTTTTTTTTTGTACGAGAAAACTTCTGATCTATTTATCTTCAATCATGGTAGTACAATGAACACCAGAAAAAATAAAAATTATATCCAGATCCGAAGACCACCTAGCGACGACGCACTGAAACGAGCTGAAAGCGTGGCGCCGCCATCGCCCCACCCTCGCTGGAGCCGGGCAAAATTTGTTGCACTAAACAGTCGGGAAGTCATCGTGTTGAGGCCCCAATTGGACCAACGCAGTAGAATAGCAACCGCCGCCGATAAAGAGTAGCATAGATCAAAAGGATTCAACCCGAAGAAACACAAATATAAATGAACTATGACCAGATCCGAGCAAATCCACCAAGGACAGATCCGTCGGAGACACACCTTATTCCATCTTCAAGGAGCCGCCGCCGTCTCGTCTTCCTAAACAGGACACAAACCCGAGTCCCTCACCCCTCACCCCCCCCCCCGCAAGGGCAGGATCCTGCGCCGTCATGGCCCTAAGGCCACCGGAAACGAGGCGGACCAGCGGCGGCGCCGACGGGAGGCAGAGGAACTTAAGGTTTTCTTGAGGGGTCTTACAATGACGTCTAAGGGCATGTACAATGATGCTATCTTAGGAATGTCACGTAGGATAAATTGTGAGGTGAAAGAGAGAGAGCTCATAAGAAAAGACTTGTCTTCTCTTATTTAAGAGAAGACAAGAGATGATCTTAGCACAATATGTCTCACCATATTTTTATGAATAACTAGTTATTGAAGATAAGGCTAAGAGATGACCTATTGTAGACATTTTATTTTGTCATCTCTAAATTACATGCAGACTTAAGATAAGACTATCTTATCAATCATTGTATATGCCCTTAATGCGTGTTTACTAGAGTATTTAGTATGGAAAAAAATGAATCCAAATTTCATCTTGTCGGCGACAACATTCGTGTCTACAGCTTATAGAAGAGGTAAAGGAAGAGTTACCGGCCGCTCATGGCGGTCGATCACTGCTATTCACACGCACTGCACGCACGAGATAAAAATCACCTTGTCATGTGCGTTTGACTGCCCGCGCGGCCGGCCGGCGGCACACGAGCTAGCCGCTGCTTGCTACGTCGATCGGTCTGCGGTGAACTGGCGAAATCGGCGGCCGCAGCTCCCTGCGGCGCTGCGCCCGGATGCGATGTTGGGTCCGCAGTCCGACTTGTCGGGCCGGCGGTGAACTCGGAGGTCGCTGCCGTGATGTACTCACGCTTCGGTACGTGTCGAATAAAAACCGGCCGGCCGGCACTTTTTCTTTGGCTTTGGCTTTTGAGAGCGACGAGGGATCGATCTGAGATCGATGCCTTGAGAGCGTACTACTTACGTAAAAACATCAAGAAATACCAAGGTCACGTCAGAAAAAAAAAATATACTGAGGGAGAGTGATAAATTGGTACGGTACGTGACTGGCCACGCGGCTAGCTAGCTAGCCAGTGGCACAAACGTAGCAAAATAAGCGACCCAAAACACGCCCATGAGGTAAAATTTGAAACTAATTCCTACAAACACGCTTCAAATTCCAACTCACTTGAGCTCGTAGTTTAGGACAAGATGACACATTAAGTTATTACCCAAAAGCCTGCTGTGAAATTTCAGTCTACCTAGTAAATATTACAAATATGTGTAAATTCAATGTATCTATAATTTGTATTTCATCTCATTCAGACAAGCAGCTTAAGAGATCTTTGATGACGTGATGACCAGAGCATCGTGGGCCGCATTATGGTTTTGGAGTCGAGGGGTAATTTGAATTTCAGATAGAGTGATGTGGGGCGCATATGGTTTTGGAGTCGAGGGGGTAATTTGAATTTCAGACAGAGTAATGTGAATTTTATTTCTATATGATCTAAATTGGACATGCATTGATTGCACTCCATGTGACACAGTATCTTGAAATCAAAAAGTACTCCCTCCATTCCTTTTTACTCTGCTTATTAGATTTGTGTCAAGTCAAACTATGCAAAGTTCAATCAAATTTATATTAAAAATATCAACATCTACAATACCAAATATATACTATGAAACTACATTACATAATGAATCTAACAATATTGATTTGACATTGTGAATATCTACAGTTTTTTCTATAAGTTTGGTCAAAGTAGAGATACTTTGACTTTGAACAAAATTTATATGCAGACTACAAAGAACCGGAGGGAGTATGTTAGAATCAAAGATTATTTAAAGAAATCTAGCTTGTGGATATTAGATGGTGTATTTAAAAAAAAGGGTTAAAAATGTGCATAAATAAGTCTATGCGAAAAAGGCAATTGTGAGCTACTACCTCCTTCCTGATTTATTGATCCCCATTGTAATTTGTGCCAGATTGTGACTAACGATTTAACTATCAAAATGTTCATGCATGTCAACAAAAATTACATCGTTTGATTTGTATTTGAGAACAATGTTCAAATACAAATCAAACGATGTAATTTTTTGTGACATGCAAGAACATTTTGTTAGTTAAATCTATGATCAAAATTTGGCACAAAATACAATGGGAACCGATAAACCAGGACGGAGGTAGTATAAGACGATGATGGTGAACTAAAAGGCGGCTTTATGTGCTCTAAATTTGTTTGGCGTTTACAAACCACAAGAATACAAAACTTCATCATCCCCAAATGTAAACTTGTTGGAATTTTTCAAGAAAATATAATACCAAAGACACCCTATTGACTTGGGATCGCATTTGAGGTCATTATTATCGGAACTACATCGCACAACTCATGAGAAGTTGGGCCTGGCGCCTCCCTCCCATTAGTCCCGGTACTTATACGAACCGGGACCAACGGGTGCATTCGTCCCGGTTCGTGAGCCCAGGTGGCCAGCCGGGGCCTCGCGGGCTTTGGTCCCGGTTCGTCTGGTTCCATTTGTCCCGGTTCTAGGAACGAACCGGGACCAATGGGCCTCGCTCCTGGCCCATAACCATTGGTCCCGGTTCCAGCCACGAACCGGGACAAATGATTTGCCTATATATAGCCCATCGCCAGCGAGCAGAGCACTCCACCGTGCTCTGTTTTTTGCTGGCCGGCGAGGGAAGGGCATCTGGGTGCTCTAGCTCACCTCCTATGCACATGAGGTGTTCGATGAAATGTCATAGCCACACTAGTTAATATTTATTCTCTCGAAACTCGACCTCCGAGCTCCATTTTCCCCGAAATTTTTCTAGGTTTAGCGGTCCGTCACGTCCCGTCCCCGTCTTCACCGCCGTCGATCGCCTGCGCCGATCTCGTCGCTGGCACCACCGTGGTGAGCCTCTTGTTCTTATCTTCTTTTTGAAAGAAAAAAAAATTCTTACTTGAGATGGATACTTGTCTAATTTTCTTACTTTTATTATTCCTTGTTATTATATAGTGCGATGGTTCTGGTATCCGCCCCCGTCGGCCCTCGTCCTGTCAATGATTCGGATGTGGTATATATTATCTTTGTATAACTATTTGGTTCATTTATTGTTTATGACAATTATGCCGACCAATGTGACATAGATTTTTTTATGTAGGAGGTGGTTGAACCGGAAATTCCAACCGACCCTGTTGTCGAGAGGTTAAATTTAGTCGAAGAAGAAAACAATTACTTGAAGGAAAAAATAAAAAAATTGAGGAGGAGAAGATGATATTGGAGTTGCATGTTGCGGATGTCGTCGATGATCACAAGATCAAGATGGATGCAATGCGGTTGAAGATTAGAAAGATTATAAAATATGCCCTTCATACCGAGGCTTGGTATCATTATGACGTTGGATCAGTTGTTACCTTAGTTGTGATTATCATCGCATTTGTTGTTGCATTGAAAGGTTTTACATAGTTTCAATGTATAGTTTAACTAGATGCTCTGGACAGCTATATGTTGTTCAATTTGAACTACGTATGTACTTTGGTTTTAATATGATGATGAACTACTATTAATTTGGTCACTTATCTCTATCCAGCTAAAAAAAATCAGTAAATGCATGAAAAATAACAAATGAAGTCAGAAAGGGGTGAAAATTGATGATATGGCTTTGAATGGTGCATTTTGAACACAGAAAAACTATGAAGTTCAAATAAGTTCAAAAAAATGAAATCCCTTTATAACAGACGATTTTCCGTATGAAACCCTGATACTTCGAAAGAGATAGTCCGTTTTGTACATGAAGTGCATCCAGTTTTTGCCGTAAGCATCTCTACTTTCTTGCACATGATATGTGGGTGAAATGATGATACCATGCCAACTTTCAACCTTTTTAGGGTTCATTTGTAGTGCTTTTCAATTTTAGGGTCTTATAGCTCAAAATAATCAGTAAATGCATGAAAAATAACAAATAAAGTCAGAAAGGGTTGAAAATTGATGATGTGGCTTTGAATGGTGCATTTTAAACACAGAAAAACTATGGAGTTCAAATAAGTTCAAAAAAATGAAATCCCTTTGTAACAGACGAGTTTCCGTATGAAACCCTGATATTTTGAAAGATATTGTCTTTTTTGTACACAAAGTGCATCCAGTTTTTGCCGTAAGCCTCTCTACTTTCTTGCACATTCTATGTGGGTGAAATAATGATACCATGCCAACTTTCAACCTTTTCAGAGTTCATTTGAGATGCTTTTCAATTTTAGGGTCTTATAGCTCAAAATAATCAGTAAATGCATGAAAAATAACAAATAAAGTCAGAAAGGGTTGAAAATTGACGATGTGGCTTTGAATGGTGCATTTTGAATACAGAAAAACTATGGAGTTCAAATAAGTTCAAAAAAAATCCCTTGGTAACAGACGAGTTTTCGTATGAAACCCTGATACTTCAAAAGAAATTGTTCGTTTTGTACACGAAGTGCATCCAGTTTTTGCCGTAAGCCTCTCTACTTTCTTGCACATGCTATGTGGGTGAAATGATGGTACCATGCCAACTTTTAACCTTTTCAAAGTTCATTTGAAATGCTTTTCAATTTTAGGGTCTTATAGCTCAAAATAATTAGTAACTGCATGAAAATTAACAAACAAAATAAATAAGTAATTAGAAACAAATTAATATAAACTTTAATAAAATATATAAGTAGAAACAATATAAAATAAACTTTAATAACATTTATGAAACTAAAATTAACAAAGTATTTTCTGTTCAAAACATTATAAGCAACCTCTAGTATTATTGAAACTAAAATTATATAAAATTGATGCAACTAAAATTATCAAGTATTTTCTGTTCAAAATCATGAAAAGCAAAAAGAATTTTCATAAAGAACTTTTTGTTAGAAATTTTAATAGCAAAAAGAATTATCATACGATAAAATAAATAAGTAATTAGAAACAAAATAAAATAAAATAAAATAAATAAGTTTTTTTGTTATAAGTAGAAACAAAACAAAATAAATAAAGCAAAAAAGAAAAAAAACAGTCAAAAATAAAAAATATGTCACCTACTGGACTGCCATGGCTTGAATATGACTAGAAACCCATCAATGGGCCAAGATTCAGGCCCGCAGAAGGCCCAGTCGGCCCATCAAACATAGCAGTGACATTTAGGCCCGTAAGCGTGCAATGGAGAGGAGCTCGAGAGGGGTGCGGCAGTGGGGCTTATAAACCACTGCGTGCCCCTCTCAACTAGCGAGGTGGGACTAAACTTTCGAGGCGGGCGCAGCAGCACAGGACCTTTGGTCCCGGTTGGTAGCACCAACCGGGACTAAAGGAATGCATTGGTACCGGTTCGTGGCACCAACCGGTACCAATGCCCCCCCTTTAGTCCCAGTTGGTGCCACCAACCGGGACCAAAGGCCGCCGCTTCCCGCCCTTTGGCCTGCCGAAACTGACCTTTGGTCACGGTTGTTAGCACCAACCGGGACTAAAGGATTGCATTGGTACCGGTTGGTGCCACGAATCGGGACCAATGCTCTTGGTATATAAGCAGGACTTGTGAAAATTCCACTTCTCATCTCACAGTTGCCGCCCCGACGACGCCGACGACATCGGTGCCGCCAGGCTACCGCCCTGCCCTGGCCTCGCCGCTCCCTGCCCCGACCTCGCCGCCGTCTCCGTCGTCGCCCGTCGCCCCTGGCCCGCCTCGCCGCACCCCTGCCCGACCTCGTCGCCGTCGCCCCTGCCCGGCCTCGCCCCCCCCTTGACCTCGCCGCCGTCTCCGTCTTCGCCGTCGCCTGCCTCGGCCTCGCCGCACCTGCCCGACCTCGTCGCCGTCGCCCCTGCCCGACCTCCTCACCACTCGCTGCAGTGTGAGCCTCACCCGCCGTTCCCCTCCTCTCCCCTTCCTCCCCAGCCTAACGCCGCCGCCCCTTGACGCCGCGCCCGGCACGGCAGGCTCTGCTTCATATGCAAAAGTTAGGATTTTAGTGATATTATTGTAGAATATGATGATGATATTGTAGAATATGCAAATGTTTGTATGTTCATATGCAAAGAATTTTAAATTTGTTCATAGAATTTTTATTGTTTTTTTTTGTTCATAGAATGTTTATTATAATTTTGTTCATAGGATTTTTTATTGTAATTTTGTCCATAGGATTTTTTGGT
The DNA here is from genome assembly GCA_021605205.1 of Aegilops longissima. NCBI lineage: Eukaryota > Viridiplantae > Streptophyta > Magnoliopsida > Poales > Poaceae > Aegilops > Aegilops longissima. Next base: position 596,062,547 of record CM038681.1, on the reverse strand, counting down.
CAGGTAATTTTGTTCATAGAATTTTTATTTTGTTCATAGAATTTGTACTGTTTTTTCTGTTTTAATTTTGTTCATAAAGTTTTAGGATAAAAAATAAGACAAAGAAATATAAAGGGAGGAGGAGAAGTTTCGTTTAGTTTTAGGATTATTTTAGTTTATGTTTAGTTTAGGAAGAAGGAAAATAAAAAGATGAAGAAGAGGAGAAATAAATAAGAAGAGGAAAAAAGGAAAAAAAGAGGAGAGGAAGAAAGGAATAGGGGAGAAGAAGAAAAAAATAGAAAATCCTATTCCTTTCTTCTTCTCCTCTTTTTTTTCTTCTTCTTCCTTTTCTTATTTTTTATCGGGTATGTCGTTGTCGATATAACTCCCTCTCGACCGTGATAACTTATACCACGGGAGCACCCCCCCCCCCTCCCCCGGCCCTCTCGCTCGACCAAAACTCTCGAGGACACCCAAACCCTAGAAAAGAACGATGTGGGTCTCCTACCCTCTCTCGTCGCGCCCCTACCCGATCGACAAACTCTCTTGAGGCCACCCAAATTTACCAAGTTAAAAGAGCGTTGTCGTCGAGGCCACCCCAAACCCTTGAAGCATTGTTGAGGCCACCCCAAACCCTTGAAGCGTTGCCGAGGCCACCCCAAACCCTAGAGAAGCGTCGAGGCCATGCCACTAATATGATTCCTTATTGTGCTTAGCTAGCTAGTTCAACGTTTGCCACTAATATATCCATCTGCCATATTTGAATAATAATTGCCATGTTGTAAATATTTGCAGAAACTATGGATCCGCACCCCCAAGATGAAGCAAAAAGAAGCGGTGTTGGGGGAGATAATCGCACACGGAAGTGATGCCGTCTTGTCGTTTCTCAACCACACATGCACCGATGGTCTGGAAAGACAGGATGAAGAAGCAGGCTACGACGATGATCAAACAATGGAGGAGGAAGGAGACCGTGATGACGGCTCCGGTGACCGAATGGAGGGGGAAGGACACCGTGATGACGGCTCCGGTGAGCGAATGGAGGGGGAAGGACACCGTGATGACGGCTCCGGTGACCGAACGGAGTCCGGCCAGGTATATATATTAATTAACTAAGCATGTGCTGACTATAGCTAATTGATGCATTAATTGTTTTTGGTATGTACACATATTAACTCTCTTCTTTTTCTTCTTTTCTAGCCCTCCGGATTGAGCAACACTTCGGTAACGAGACGAGGCCCGAAGAGAAAGTTGCGCGCGGATGAAAGGTACACGATCATCGAAATTGATCGCGCTGGCCAACCGATTGAACCCCTCCAGACCAAGGAAAAATTTAATGCTCAGTGCAGGGTTCTAGTGAGGGACATGATCCCGATCAGCATCGAGCAATGGTTGAAGCCGAAGGACAAAGACTCTCAGGTGTCTTATGTCAGCGATAGGCAGAAAGCCGATCTTTGGACCGTGCTGCAGGAAAATTTCACCTTCCCGCCAGAGGAGGATCCGGAGAATCCAGTTAAAAAGCCAATGATCAAGGCTTATGCTCTTAAGAAGATGGCTGAGCTATTCAGGAGGTGGAATAATGAGCTGAAATCATCGTTTGTCGACCAAGACAAGACTACAGAATTCATCAGCCGATTTGAGAAGATCAAAGATCAGTGGCCCGAATTTGTCACCAAAAAGAAATCTAAGAGAGCAGCGAAGATGTCAGCGACAAACAAGAAAAATGCTGCAAAGAAGAAGCATCACCATCGCACGGGGTCAGGTGGCTACCTGAAAGCCCGGCCGTTGTGGGACAAGGCTGAGAATGACCTCATTGATAAAGGGATCAAACCAGAGACGTGACGCTAGCCAGACCATTGCAGGACTTAGTTCTTCGGGGTTGGGGGAAAATTGGACCCTGTAACAGGGAAGTGCGTTTGGACCGACGAGCAGCTGAACACACCCATCGTGAAGCTTCAGGAGTATATCGAAAAGGCACAGCAAGGGACGTTCGTTTCGGACAGAGAGAACGACGAGCTCACAGAGGCCCTCGGGAATCCTGAGCACCCCGGACAGACACGAGGCACGCTAGGCTCCCTTTCGTGGAAGGCTGGATTTCCCGATGCAGGCGGTTACAAACGCCGAAGAGGAAGAAGAAAAAGGAGTTGACCCAAATACAGGTGCTGCACGCAAGGGTACAAGCGCTAGAGGAACGAGAAGCAGTTCGCAGCACGCGACCTGCCGAAGCTACACCCGAAGCTATCCCCCCATCTCAGCGGAGAAGCAGCGTGGCTTCCACGGAGCTGCTTCAGGAGCCTGTCTTCACGACTCCTGCTAGCTACCCCGTAGATGCTATCACGGAGTCTCAGCATTGCCACCTTATGACGCAGTGGATGGAATTGAAAGTCAAGGCGGCTGTTGGCTCTGTTGCACCTCTTGAACCTAGTGCAACTTTTCACTGCCGGCCGATTCCAGAAGGATATGCTAGGGTGATGGTGGATGAAATCACAGAAGGATTTGAGGACCTCCAGCTTGACCACCCTACAGGTGAAGGGGAGACTCGGCTGGGTTCTTGTCTGAAGACTCCATGCCTATGGCGGAAGGAGCTCATCAACCTTCCGAACTGGATGCCTCCGCCTCCTCCTCCGGCGATTCAGGGCACTCCGCCTCCTCCACCGCCTCCTCCTCAGGCAAGTGACGATCAGGGAACTCAGCCTCCTTCTCCGGCGCATGGCGGCACTCCGCCTCCTTCTCCGCCTGCGCCGGCGTGCCCGAGCAGCCACCAGCCTCCTCCTTCTCCGCCTCGCCAGCAAGGGCGGAAGAGACCCGCCGCCGTCCCGGCTGCTCCGGCGCGTCGTAGTCCTTCTCCTCCGCCTCATAAGCAAGCAAGAAAGAAGACAGCCGCAGCCGCTCCGTCTGCTCCGGTGTCTAGCAGTACAGCCAGAGGCGGGAGGCAATACAGATACGGTCCACCTCTCAAGCCTCTAGAGAAGTTACCGTACGAGAGGATCGTGGAAGAAAACAAGAAGATCGTGGAAAAAGAAGTGAAGGACTTCTTAGAAGGGGCGAAAGCAGAGAGACATCCACCTCCGGAGGAGAAGGTAGATGCAGTGAAAGCAAAGTGCACTATCAATGCCCTGAGGAAACCACCAAAGTCTCCGCCGGAAACCAACTATGAGCGCATTACTGAAAAGTCATATCTCGAAGCGGAGCGGTCGGGAAGTACTGTCAGTGATCAAAGGTTAAAAGAACGACGAGCAGCTGGGAAAAAAATTGCCCAGCTCGGCGAACAAGCGAACCAATCGTGCCCCCCGCTCAACGTGTCTAGCGACATCGTCGCTAATGCTCCGCGGATGGTGCCCGGTTATAGAAATCTTCGAGATTACCTCCCCGACGATGTACATTATGATTTCTTGGAGGTGGACGAACACAGATACGAGTACGGGAAGCCTCTTGTCAAAGATAAAAAATCTCTAACAACGATGATGCAAAGATTCCATAATTGGTACATGAAAACCTGCAGAGAGTCTGGGGGGACGAATACTTTGTATCTGAGAATTAAAGAGGAGCACGACCTCGTTGGAACTGATCTGTTGCATGTTCCATTTGAGGAGTTCTTCCAGTTCTTCAATCAAAAGGCCCTCGATAAATTAACGGTCACTTGCTATTGTCTGTAAGTACTACTTCTGTCATTAAGTCTCTATATATAGCTCAGCTCTTTCATTGCATGTATTTATAATTATCCTCACTATATTATGCAGATTGAAGATCGTCGAGTGCAGAAAAGCAGAAATGTATGATATTGGGTTCATTAACACAAATCTCATAGATGAATTTCAGGTTACAAAGAACGCCGAAGAGGCCGAGGCCAACTTGCTCAAATCATTGTTAATAAATCAAAACAAAGATTTAATACTCTTTCCTTACAACTTCAAGTGAGTGTTACTGTCGTGTGCATATTCGGTTTCCCTTATTACTCGAGCGAGGTTATAGTAATGTAATTGATGAGTTATGTATGCGTGCGCAGCTTCCACTATATTCTCCTGGAGATTAAGCATGAGCGGGGACTAGTAACCATCTTAGACTCGAGACGAAAAGATCCCGAAACCTATGCGGACATGACTAAAATTCTCAACAAGTAAGTTCAATCGATCATTATCGCACCATATCGGCAACTTTTTGTTCATTTCCTGATATCTCAAGTAATAATAATTATTTTCTTTGTCTTGCAGGGTTTGGAAACAGTTCACCACAGAAGCTCCGGGACTGCCAAAGGAGCTGCGATATACATACCGAAAGTAAGTACTACTAGCTAGCTAGTTGCGCGCATCTCCCGTTGATTCTATAGCTACTTTCATCAATGTCATTTATAATGCTTCATTATCAGTTTGATTGACCTCTATTTCTCGTAAAGTGCTTGTGGCAGGAACAAGAGAATGATTACTGTGGATACTACGTAAAGAGTTCATCTACAACGCGACTTTGAAAAATAAGCGGGGCTACTCTAAAAGACAATATGAAGTGCGTAAGCAATAATATTCACAGTTTCATTTTATTACACCATCATTTCTGTTGAGTTTCATTCATATATATGTATTAAACCCCTTCTTCAAATTAGACGTGGCCGATGCGGAATGAACTCCTACCACAAGATCGCATGAAAGCAATTCAAGAGGAATTGGCGGGATTCTTTCTTGACAACGTCATCAATAAAGCCGGAGAATACCATGTGGAAGTTGATTTTAAATGCTAGGGGATTGTAAGAGATCTTACATATTGTATATGTATGTAGCCAGTAGCGTCGGATAGATAATATGAAAACTTGTTGTTCGACCAATCTCTCAGAGAAGGAGAGGTCGATCACTTCTCTCGGTATGCATGACGAACTTCTGTACTTAATGGTTTCCTTCATTTTCTTACTAGCTAGTGTGTCGAGGGCCTCTCTATGTATAGTACGTAGCGTCGAACAAGCACGGAGATAAAAGAGGACACTTCTCTGTATTAATTAATTAGCTACCTAACACAATATATGAAACACCTTAATTAACCATACAAAACCCCCAAATCCACCCCCCTTTAAAAAAAATAAAAACCCTAGCCCCTGAACAGCTGACGAGTGGATGCCTATTGGTCCCGGTTAGTGCCACCAACGGGACTAAAGGGCCTCCTGCCTGGGCTCGCAGCACCGGCCACGTGGAGGCCCATCTGTCCCGGTTAGTATAAGAACCGGGACTAAAGGCCTAGGCATTAGTAACGACCCTTTAGTCCCGGTTCCCCAATCGGGACAGATGGGCCTTATGAACCGGGACAAATGGCCCTTTTTCTACTAGTGGTCTGGAACCTCTGATAACATTTCCTACCGTATGCATGGGAGAAAAACATGCATTAGCGTGAGTTAGTCATCGATGTTTTCTAAATTCTTGTATAGTAATATTTTTTTGAAGTCAGAGTAATTCTAGGACAACTCTATCATTTTTATTTCCTTTGAAAGAACAACTCTAGCACTTCAAAAAGGGATTGGGTTCTTGTCCTATTTGATAAAGCGACTGAAGACCTAAGACAAAACTAATGCTATTTTGGTGGCGTGTTTGGCATCATAGAAATGATGTGATCTTTGCAAAAGGTAAAGCAGAAATTTCCCACTCTGCTCTTTTTTTTTGCAAAACTACCTTGTAAACATCCGCATAATTGAGAAGGAAACTCCGAGATATATCATAAAGGGAAAAGCCCTGTGATCAAACCGCCAGGAGTGAAAGAACATGATAATACTAAGGAGGAAGTGCGGCAAAAGCCTGACCTCGGGTGGGCCAAGGTCAATGTCGATGGAAGTTTCTTGCAGGAGAGCAGCAGTGGAGCGTGGGGAGCCATGGTTCGAGATCATGATGGGAGAATTCTCTTATCGGCCTGGGACTATATTCCGCTATGCAAAGGAGCGGATTTTGCTGAAGCTATTGCTTGTCTAGAAGGACTACGGAAAGCGATGTCAGATACAGACCTACCTTTAGTCATTGAGACGGACAACAACGTGGTGGCAAAGGCGATGAACCCCTCATGTATGGATAGATCGGAAATCGAAGTGATTGCAAGAATTACAAGCCATCAAATAAGAAGGCGGAGACATTAAATTTCGTAAAGTAGATAGAAGAGTCAATAGTTTAGTCCATAATCTTGCCCAGTTTAGGCGTAGAGAGTTGTGTGGTGGTGATATGCAGTGCCAACCTGCGTGTTGAGTATGGCCTTGCAAGATTGTAAGAGCAATGTTTCCTCTTTTAATTAATACAACTATAGTTTTTATAAGTCAACATAATTTGGAACAACTCTACCGCTTCCTTTGCCAAAGAACAACTCTAGCACTCTAAACATGCATCAGCACAAAAATATCATGCATGGTGGGTTTTCTATCAAGTGAAGAGTAGACACCACTAGGTGATAATAATGTACTGCACAAAGATATCAAGTTTTTTTTGTTTTGGAAACACCGAGTAATACGATGAGTTTTAAGAGTAAGAGCATCTCCAGCCGTTGGCACCCCCAAGAACATCACCGAACCAAAAATTGGTGGTGTCTTGGAGGTCATCCGGCGAAATCCAGCGAAACAAAGAGGGCATCTTACCAGTCACACCCCACCCCAAGCAAAAGTTTGTGAGGATAATGATTAAGTGGGCCAAGAAAAAGGACATGTGGTGAGACACGATTCGCCCAAACTTCCGCCGGCGCCCTAAAGACCCCCAGCGCGCCGGGTTTCACCTGGGTTTGCCGGCACTATTTTGACGTCCTGGGAGGCGTTGGGGGCGTGGCTAGGCCGTTTTTCGACGAAAAGTGCCGTCCGAACCTAAAACCGAGCCTAAGAAGGTGTCGGGGCGTGCTGGGAGGCTAGTGAAGATGCTCTAACAAACTCACCATAGGTGTCTTGCTATCGATGGGGCCACTGGCTTCCACTTAAAAATATATTCACACATGTCATCAAATTTGGACTTTGATCCCTCATGCCTTATTATTCTATAGTATAAGCACTGTAGAGTTTTGATTGACTTTTTTGCAAAACTACGGAGAGTCAACCCAATTGTCTCTCGGCGTCAGCAATGATCCTCCTCCTCCCTAAACCTTCAATAATTAGCTGGTATTTATACGTCACATTTTTTCTTGGAGTACATTTTAGTACATGTCTCTAGAACCAGAGAGGCCCCAATTAGGACAGGAGAGATCCTGCAAGACGACGACCGACTGCGGCCCCACCGAGCAGCCACACCCGGGATCTGCACGCGTTCGCCAAAGCGATCCCTGCTAGCTGGCCCTACGACTCGCCACGTGGCCAGGACCATGCACGTCCCCGTCCGACGCGCCATTTCCCGCGAGTCAACGCGCCGCGCGCGACCCCGGCGACGGTATAAAGCGGCCGCTCGCCAACACCATCAGCTCAGCTCCATCGGCAACGCACCACCCTTCGACGTGCAGCAGCAGCGGCAGCACGAGCAAGCTTCCATCGACGATCGACGACGACTAGCTAGCTTCTTCCGGCCAGCTTCCGGCCAGCGTCTACCCTTCGACCGACGTACAGCAGCGACACGATCGCCCAAGCTCCGACCGACGACTAGCTAGCTAGCTTCTTCCGGCCACCAGCTGCTAGCTGACCAGCGGCATGTCGACGTCGTCGCCGGTGAGCGGCGCCGCATCGCCGGAGGTGGAGGGCGGCGGGGGCAGGAAGTACAAGGGCGTGCGGCGGCGCAAGTGGGGCAAGTGGGTGTCGGAGATCCGGCTGCCCAACAGCCGGGAGCGCATCTGGCTGGGCTCCTACGACGCGCCCGAGAAGGCCGCGCGCGCCTTCGACGCCGCCTTCGTCTGCCTCCGCGGGCCCGGGGCCGCCGGCGCCGACCTCAACTTCCCGGACTCGCCGCCGCCGCCGTGCCGCCACAGCGTGGACCCGCAGGAGGTGCAGGCGGCCGCGCTCTCCCACGCCAACCGCGCCACCGTCTCGGCCCGGGAGGCCGCCGCGGCGCTCATGGACGTGGCCGACGACTGCTTCTCGCGGGCGCCGGCCGCGCTGTCGACGGAGCAGTGGCCCGTGACGCAGCCGTCGTGGGCGCAGCATGAGAACGGCGCCATGGACATTTTCGGCGACGAGGTGGCGGCCGCGCCGGACGGCAGCATCGACTGGCGCTCGGTCATGGCGCACCAGCCGCCGCTCTTCTCGCCGACGGCGGGCTGGGGCAGCAATGCGTACGACTTCCTGCAGGTGACGCCGCCGCCGCCGCCGCCGCAGGGCGACGAGGACATGGAGGAGTGTGGCCATGGCGCCAGCGCTTCCCTCTGGAGCTTTGACTCCCGAGACTCCTACTTCAGATACTAGTTTTCTTCTTCTTTTCACAGGCCTATACTTCATATACTGTACTATAGTTAACATACTGTCACTGCTGGAGTTAACCTAAACGTGCAAAATTTCAACAGGTGCATTGCAAAGAGTATTACATTTGCATTGCTAGTTTTAACACTGTCTACAGACGCTTTTTTCCCCTGTCTTATTTGTATCTTGCAAACGGAAAATGCAAAAGTGAAACAGAAAATTTGTATGGCCGCTTAAACAAAAGAAGAAGATGTATATGGATGTACTACAAGGTTACAGTTCATTTCAAATACAGTTTTGCTAAGTATCAATCGACCGAGACTTCGTTATGTCTCTATCAATGCTATATTCATTTGACTTTTGCATGAAGATTCGTACTAAAATTTTCTTTTCAGTTTTTCCATTTTGCTTCTTATATACTATATCACTTGACTGAGACTTGGTTAAGTCCCAGTCGACTGAGACCTATCCACAACCTTTCAAATATCGCAAACAGCTCGCCACATCCAAGTCCCTTGTCGAAATCAACATCATGAGCCGTCCTATGTTTTCGCGTTGAAGTTGTGTAGAGAAGAAGGCAACCGAGACTAGATCAGACTGCTGCTAGTACCATTTACATAGACATCAAAAATAGATGGACCCACGTACCCAAGCTTTTCAAACAGCACGTTCAGCATTTTTTTTTTAATTATTACAGGGCAACAATGTTCCGAGGGTTTACACAAGTAGTACTCCAACACAAGGAGGGAAGAAACAATTACTAGGCTGGAAGAAACAGCACCCTGAGCTAGCTAGATAAGGCAGAATAAACGTTACAATCTCTTGCAGCCAGGTGAAACAACATACTAGTGCACTGCTGCCTACTTTTCTTCAGAGGATCGACGATGATCTCGCGAAAAGAAAAAGTCAAGGATCCTTTGTCTGGAGCAGATTTTTGCGCTCTGATTGATGAACATATATGCACGGATATTCAAGGGTAGCTGCATGACATGCACACACTCAATTCCATGTGCAAACCAGACGCTGGAATAATAAAGAAAAAGGGTTAGATCAGATGCACACCATCTGCACCACACAAGCCCTAGCTAGCTGGGCGCATATTCATGGGCAACTTGCGATGGCAGACAAGACGGGGCGTCGTTTTCAAGCATGTGCCAAATACTAGCAAGATCCGAGTATACAATGCACTGTGTGTTTGTGACACCTATATGTCTAATCTGGGTCCGGTTTCTGTGTCTGGCAACAGTTCCAACTGAGGCCCGAAAAGGACGCGCGCCCACTAGCTGTTGCGTTGTCTCTATTGTCCTTCCACTGGATGCAGCATCTATCGGACAATTACTTCCAAAATAGGTATCGCAGTTTTAAACTGAGGTTAGTTCAAAACTGTGACACTTATTATGAATCATCAAAGGTAGTAGTAAATTGGCGTTTCGAGAATTTTACTTCCTTTGAGATGGCTTAATTACCACGGTGAGAATCCTGAATATGAACTGAATATCGTTTTTTTTTTGCCATGGGGCCCGCTATGCCGTCTCAGATGGGAAAAATAATTGATCTTGAGAGGGCGCACGGGTAGAGCATCTTGGTTCGGCCCTTGGTGGGAGAAGAAGGGAGTGCAAGCAACGCCTAGTCACCATCCAAGCAACAACTCGGTTCGGATCGATCCTAGTACGGGAAGCATACACGATTACGATCGGGTTGTCGATGCACTCCCCATCATACACGGTACACGCGATAACGAAATGAATCGAAGATGGCGTAGTGCATGAGCGCGTGATGGGCACGCTACATACTTTTTTTTTTCGTCGGCTACAACTACTAGTCCTGGAAAATATGCAAAAATGTACTCCCTCCCTAACATAATATAAGACCTTTTTTTACACCATGAGAATGTCAAAAATGTCTTATATTATATTACATGAGGAGTGTATATTAATAAAACCAAACCAGCCTCAGATATATGATTAGGAGCATGTGTTTGTGTGCGTCTGCGTTTGCACTGTGCTTCGCGCGCGCACACACAAAAAAGAAAAAGCAGCACATGCATATTACAAACAAACTGAAGTTCATACATGGTAGCAGAACACCGGAGGCAGGTCCATGTGTAGTGCCTGAACTCTGAAGGCAAGAAAGGAAAACTTCAGTTTTCTGTTTTTTAGGGGATTATAATATTGAAGGTTGATCTCTCTGCAGAATAATGAGTTGAATCTTCTTCTGTACTGTACTTTTGTCCTCCGGTTGGCTTGGCAACCAACACTCTGCACTGCACTTGACACTGCGGATATAACCCACGTGAGCGGCGTGCGTGTATGGCCTTTGGGTGGGGTCCTACACTACTCCTCTAACCTCTAGCTATATTCATGGTTGGTTGCCCTGATTAACAATAGTGCAACGACATCACTCCAGTTCAACATGCATATAGTGTGGTCATCATCAGCTTATCAAACAACAGTGGCAGGATAAATAAGTGTTGTCTAAAAACTATGCCAATCGTGTAAGTTGACCTTCAGGACACGCCGCTCTCATGTCTGGTCGGGGCCCACGTGTCAGCGAGCCAAGGAACTCAACTGATGGGAGCAGCATATTCTGAAAAGTCAACAATATAAGGGAATCGCCGGTACAGCACGTCATGCCTGATACTCCATGGCAAAAATGATACTCCCTCCATTCCACAATGTAGCGCATATAGATTTTTCTAAAAGTCAAACTTTATAAACTTTGACCAAGTTTATAGAGAAAATCATATACATCTAGAATACCAAATACATGTGCTTAGATACATCACAAGACATACTTTCATATTATATACATCTTGTATTGTAGATATAAATAGTTTTCTCTATAAACTTGGTCAAAGTTTATAAAGTTTGACTTTGTAGAAAATCTATATGCGCTACATTATGGAACGGAGGGAGTAGTTAACATGGAGCCAACCAGAAAGCGGTCATCATCACTTACTGACGAAAATACAGAAAGTTCTCATGGCAGCAAACAAGCCTTAAATTTCCTGAAGCAGCACATGAATACAAACTTGAACTTCATGCATCTTAGCATCTCTGCAATATTTATGAATTCTGTAGCCAGGGACACATGCACAATAGACCATGGATAATTCTGTAGCTATATGAATTTATGGACTAATGCTACAGGTTGATCTCTCTATAAAAGGGAATTGGTTGAATCTTCTTCTCTGCTGTACTTTTGTCCTTTGGATATCAACCAACCCCAAATGCACTTTTGATTGCACTGCACAGTGCGGATAGGATATTTATCACCCACGTGAGTGGCGTGCGTGAATGCAGCAGAGCCGTTGGGTGGGGGTTCTACTACCTCTTTAGGCACACATGGTTAGTTGGTTACCCCTGATCAACAACGGTGGCGCAACATTACCCCAACCCAACATGTATAGTCCGGTCATCAGCTTATCAAATAGCAAGATATAGTAATATGGAAATTTCTAAAATGCGATGCAGACATAAGCTGAGTTTCAAGACATGCCGCTCTCGCGTCTGGCCAGGAGGACCCACATATCCTAAACCCTAACTAAGGGGAGCAGCATGTTCTCAAAACTCTAAACAATGATGAGGGGGGTCACTGCCAGAGAATGTTCTTGCCCTGATCCATGGCAGAATGATTAGCAACTTTGCATGGAACCAAGTGGAATCTGGAAAGCAACTGCTCACAAACAGTGCTTAACATGTGGGAGCTAGCTGCACATTCTTCTGGGGTTCCTCCCCTTACATATATTCTAGCTAATAATCAGGCAAGTACTACATTGTTTTCTCCTGGGTGTGACTCTGACGCTTGGCTAACGCGCAGGAGCAAAACATAAGTAGCAGAAGATTCGAAAGGCACGTGTTCAGATCTGCTAGATAGATAGGAGTAGTATATAGTATCGATTCCCTCCTGTCTGGACCACGGGCACGCACATATGCATGAATGGGGCAAGGGCCAACCCCCCAAATAAGACTTCCCTTCTGCCTCTGCACACCATGCTTGTGTTAATTGCTAACAATGTGGCGTCCCTGCTCCTCCTCGCCACGCTGCAAATCTTGGGTGGCTTCATGGTCCGTTCAGGATCAAGAGGATGCATCTAGAAGTCAACTACTAACTCCGGCAAAAACATACGCGGTGTTTTTCAGAAACTGTGGGCCATGAAACTGTTCTAACTTTGACTCCTACAATCAGTATATATAGGGTGAAATTGTTTAGATTGGTCAAGTGAATATGATACTATACTATTATTAGGTTTGTCGTGGACTCTTTTACTTCTTCTTAGTATTTTAAGATTTTCCACTGTGACTTAACATATATTCATATACAAAAAGTAAGTGTTGATCAAGAACACACACTGTTTTAGATTCCACTTCACACTTACTTTCAGTTGTCGAGCATGAGGCAGTAATTGATCCAGAGACCAAGTCAGTAGGCTGCACAAGTAAACAAGAGGACGCAATGATCATCATGACAATAGTGACAACACAATAGAAAAATAAGAGCACATGTTTGTGAATGTCAAGTGGTTGTTGATGTGTGGCATCCAACAACAGCGATAGCCATGGAGGATCTTATCTGTTCTATGGCAAAGAAGAAAAGCCCCAGCTATCTGAAACCCCATCCACTGGCTACAGAATGCCTACGATCCTTGGAGCCACAGAAACCCCGGATTTCTTGCTATGGGCGCTCTTTTCTCTTCCGTGGAACAGTAAAAACATGCATTTGTGGAGATCAGAACAAATTGCGGCTGACGGAATGGTTATAACCTCTGATTAGAAGCACGTGATGGAATGAGTGAATCACCTGGCTGGGAGAGCGCGAGATTACTTCCCCGGTTCCAGTTCTGCTTCAGATTGACTTCCTCTTGATCACGGCTTTCGCTTTATCTGCCTCCCCTGATTTCCTGTCATGTTGCCTTGCGGCTTCCACTATCCAAAATATGTCGGCAGATAAGTTTATGAAATGACCATGGCACTAGCAATGAGATCCCAAAATGCAACTTATGAACAATTATACCTTCTGCAACTTACTACCACAGGTGTGAGAGAGTTGAAAATGGAAATGCAAGGAAGGTCCGAAATAGTTGCTATAAGAAAAATTGGCACCACATTGACACCCGCAAAGTTACGTAGTTGTTCCAGTGACTGAAGGAGAATTTCTCAAAGAAGACAAGTCTAGCACAATAGAGACCAGAAGTTAAGGCCAAAACATTGCAAGATTACAAGGTTCTTTTCCACCTTTTGCAAGAACAAAATGTCAATGGTGGCCAAATAATTGGTGAGATACAACGGAGACGATGTAAGCAAACCTATGAAGAGGAAAATCTCCTCTGTATTTACAGTTCTACGACAAAAATATAAAAGATTAAAAAACTAAAAAATATGATAGTACCTAACTTACACTATTGAAAACCTATCAGTGACACAGTGTGTGTCTCATATATCATAATCAACTTCCGTACTGTTCAGCACTGCCCCACTCTTGAGAAGCTGCCCTTGCTCATCGTAGACATCTAAATTCTCACATGGTTTTGGAAAGACTGACCCGATAACACGGCCTTCGATGTAGGAGCATTGGAATATATGCTTCTTCTTGTAGCTGATGCCTACTGACATGTCCTGAAAGGTGACATCCTTGATGGGGATGTAATTGCTGCCATGAGCACGGACAGGCACACGAACACCCCACCCATGTATTTTTTTGAATGATATGCCTGTGATATCTGGGAAGGCATTTCTGTCATACCCATCATCAGCATGCTCATTGTAGTCAACCTTTATCACAATTGCAGCACGAACATTGTCGAAGGTTATGTTGCTGTAGGAGATATTGCGGATGTAGCCTCCTCTTCCTATGGCAGTCTTTATTCTCACGCCTCGCCTTGAATCCCAGATGCGTACATTCTCCACCGTAACATTTGCAACTCCACCAGACATCTCACTGCCAATTGAAATTCCAGCACTGCACACAGGCAAGAAAAAAAAGTGTAAGCTTTACCTTTATACTCCACATTCTATGCAAAAGAATGTGAAAGCTCATCCTGGTCTAAAACCAGTGCTTTGTCTTGAGCACCAGACTTGGAATAAAAGGCTCATGCAAATAAATATTGTTTAAAAAGCAATATATACCTAACCAAAGATCGGACTGTCACATTGCGTATTAAGATGTTAGAAGACGGCCGCCCATATGCAATCCCATATTGATCCCACCCGCTCTTTATAGCAATTGCATCATCACCAACAGATATGTAGCAATTCTCAATTAGGACATCCTCACAAGAATCTGCACAACTCATAAACATATGTCAGCTGAAGGTACCTACATATGGTTTCTGATCAGCAAAGTCTGTTATTAAGATAAGAATTGATCTCAGATGATATGCATCATTAGCAGATAGTTAATGCTACAAATATGCAGATGCTTGAAGTAACGCCTGAACATTGAAAAAAGAAATATAGGTTATACTGGAAGTCATTAAAAATAGTTGCAGGATGAATACCTGGATCTATGCCATCTGTGTTTGGAGCACCAGAAATAGGAGCTAAGATTGTAACATCCGAAACAGTAACATTCGTGCAATCATATGGGTGGAAGTGCCAGAAAGGTGAATTCCGCAACGTTATATTTGTAATAACAATGTCCATGGACCACATCAGTTGTACAAGTGGAGGCCTTGTGTTCTTCAGCATTCTTCTGCGATGCTTCAACCACCAAACTTCACCCTGGCCATTTATGCTACCATTGTATCCTATTTAGCACAGTGAAAAGAAGGAAGATCGTGATAGTTAAATAGCTACCATCCAATGAAGCATGAACATGGCAATACCATCATTTTTCTGTTAGTAATTTAATATACAACTGAGAACCAAATGCATAATGAAACCACCAAACTGCAGGTACTGCTGTTTCAGTGAACTTGCCTATTCGGTATTTACTCATTTAAATATCACTAGAAAATATGCTATTCAAGCTATTGATATAATGTTCTACTTTTGACAAATAAGCGGGACATGAAAGCATGCATGCCGAAATCAAGTACATTCAGATTCGGGGATTAAACAGGTCAAGCAGTTGCTTTGCGTTATTCAAACAGTCAGGCATGCTGGTATACTGTTACCATCACTAGATTGCTTAATATGCAAATTATGCACTTCTCTCACGCATGTTGCTTCATAGCTAACCAACAAATCCATGATAGGGTGTTGTAGATTACACAGCTTGACAAGTTGATATTGACAGCTTACTTAGATAAAAAGGCAAACCTGTAATGACAACATCTTTCAAATTCTGTCCATGAATTAGACTCCCGAAACGAGGTCCTTTGCGCTCCCTCCCATATCCGTAAGATGGCAGTGCTGGCATCAGCGGCCAATCCTTCTCGTCCTGTCCAGAAAAATATTAGAATCCCAGCTGGATACACCTGCTAATCTGAAATCTGTGCATGATACCATGCTCAAGTCGGAGATTCAGAGAGCCAAGAGTGACAGTTCAAATCGTAGCACATTCCACCCAACTCTGAACACATTCTAAATGTTCCCTTTGAGATAAACAGCAATGTTTCGCCAAGCTAACTAGAAATATCTGCAGGAGTGGAATTAAACAGACAATGTGGTAATTATATTGTGCGATTATTACCCACCCATTTTCTAGAATGGTAAAAATCTGAACATTGGTATCACTTCAATCTTCAGTCCTAGGAACACATCACACAACAACAATCCTTCTATTTTTACCATTGGTCTGTTTATCCATCAAACCAACTAGTCAAAGGGATTTAATTCAACTACGTGTTAGCCAGCCATGACCCACGCCACTATCCAATAGCTCTTGAAAAACTAACCCCATTGCTCCGGTTGTAAGTAAAGCTCACCGTAATGCCGAGGATCTCGGCGCCCTCGGCGAGGAACAGCGTCATGTGGCTGGTGAGGTTGAAGGGGCCCGTGAGCCAGCGGCCGGGCGGCACATTGAGCTGCGCCCCGCCTTGGTCCGCGAAGGCCGAGACGGTCTCCACGGCGCGCTCGAAGGCCCGGGTGTTCACCGCCCGCCCGTCCCCGACGCCCCGAAGTCGGTCAGGTTGTACGCCATCGGGCGCAGCCGCGGCGCCGGGCGCGACGGCGCGGGCGCCGGGCGGGCCCGCCCGCGCCCCGGCGACGAACACGGAGGCGCTCTGCCACAGGAAGACGAGCGCGAACCCGGCGACCCACACGGCGGCGAGCAGGGTCTTGTTGGCGGCCAGGAAGGCGGCCGCGCTCCGCCGCTGGCCGTGGAGGTGCAGCCTCCACCTCCCGCCCGACGTCTCCACCATCGCGCCGCGGGGCGGTCCGCCGGGGCGAGCGGGTCTTTCTTCTCCCCCCGATCTCCCGATCTAGGGCACGGCGCGGGTTGGGTCAGTGCGTGGCGCGCCGGGGGTACGGTGGTGCGGGCTTGGGGAATTCCGCCATTGGAGCGGTTGGTGCTGAGATGGGTTTATAGGAGGGAAGAAGTCGTTTGAGTGAGGCGGAAGCGAGGAGCAAACGGGCGTGGCATTCGCGGGTGCGTGTTCCCTGTCACGGCCGCCGTCGAGGGGGAGAAGACGGTGAGAATCGTAGGGAGTCGTGGCTTAGTATGAGCCATCCGATTTAGATCCGACGTGCGGGATCCAATTAAACCCGCGGCTTGTTTGGTTGAAGGTAAATTGGAGAGTGGAGGTAGTTTAATTTAGGGGGTGGTTAGATATAAATTCATCTGTTTATGCATTTATGGTTTACCAAAAAGACTATCTGTTCGCTCTTCGGGGGTGGTAATTGTGAAAGTAAGGCGTGGTGTGAAGATATCGGACATATACCTGGGCATATCTCGGGACGTGTCGGGCTTCAGGCAGGGCCAAAAGTCTGGTGCTGAAAACCCAGGTCTAGCCCGATCGTCAAGCCTACTAAATCGGGCCCGAGCCCGGAAAAGCCCAACAAGGCCCGGTCGGATCGGCCTAACTATGACTAAACTCTTGTTTTCCGCAAGCCTGAGGTCGTCTCGATCTGCCCCGTTGGGCTCAATTTCCAAGCCCGAGCCCGGCCTGATGGCACATTTAGGCCCGGCCCAGTTTGGGATTTTCAGGTCGGGTCGGGTCGGGCCGTTAGGGGCGGGTTGTCCATGGCCAGGTATAATCGGACACATGCCATTCGAATACGACGGAGGTTGGGAGGAATTTGAATATATATAATATCTTGGGACTTCATCATAACTTTTGGCATCATCTTTTTAAATGTTTTTTTGAAGATTGCCTAACATGTCACATGCCTAACTTCTCTACACCCCCCTCTTCCAAAATTTTAGCCCTTAACTCAAGCGTCTTGGATATGTCAAGGTGGATCATTTCGCCATGTAGGGGAAAAGTGGATCTCTTTTTCAGGAACATAAGTTATGTTTGTTGACATGAAAAAATAAAACATAACAATCGAATATATGCATGATACAAACAGAATCAAGCTACCTTCATCTTTGGTCATAGTCCACAGTCCACACAAGTCTGAATCTCCTACAAGAGGTTTAAACACTGTTTCAGAAACTTGCTTACAACCGAGACAAAGGCTTCACTATTGACACATCATCTAGTGGCATGCTTCGAGCATGGCAAACATGATGAAGATCGCAGAAGACTGAACACACCAATTCGCAAGATCTAGTCGACCAGACCCATCAGAACAAACCCTTAATGGCTCCATGCCGATGCCCTAGACACGCCATCATGACGGAAAAGGAGCCAAAGGGACTCAACGGTATCTCCACCCCCATCATGCCTCTGCCTGGAAACCAAACCTGAAATCACAGAGCACAAAGGCCCCCCTCCCCCAACCCACCACTCAATGCTAGAGCGGCACTCGCGGGCGAGGGGACGGGGTGGGAGAAATCACATGCGAGAAAACTATTTGAAGCCAGTCGGAACCGTCATAGTGGTCTCTTTGAGTCGCACGCACTAATAGAAAATGAAATGCTTTTACGCACATATGAAACATAGGAATGTCTCCTTTCTCGCATGAGTTGAATCATGTACTCCCCCCGTTCCATATTACTTGTTTCTGATTTAGTACAAAGTTGGACTAAATCAGCGACAAGTAATATGGAACGGAGGGAGTAGTTCGTACGGAACTTCCCATGAAATTATTGTGTTTGAATTACAAGGAAAAAAAACATACGGAAATGCCCATTCTACAAACATGGTGGTTGTGGGAGGCAGAACAAAGATATGCCTTTTTCACAAAGACATGTTTATTTCCTCAAAGCCATTTTTTGAAAGCCATTTCGGAAGGACACAATTATGTGGGACGCCAAAGCTAGCTAACCATGAAAGGGATACGTCGAGTAGCAAAGGTTGTGTGTTAATTGGCGGCATATAATTCGACCCGTCGCGTCGTCCCGTCCGGTGAGACGCGACGCGCGGACGGCATTCTTCTCATCTTCATTTTGTTCAGGTGTCACTCAGCTCGATCTGGTGGATTGGTTGGGGTTGGGCTTGACGTCGTAGCTACTCCTGCTGGGCCGCTGCGTTTGGTGAGACGCGCCCTCCTCCTCTGCCTGCTGGCCGACACGCCGCGTGCGTGCATGCTGGCTTGGCTGGCTAGATCGGAGCGTATAGATGGACGCCTAAGCTTTGTCGGGGTGATCTGATGAGATCGATGCACCTACCTGCAGATGCGAGCATAGTTTAACAATCTGAACCGGCAATCGAATTGGTGAGCCGGTTCAGGTTTTTACTGATCGGATTGCCGGTTCATCGGTTCATTTGCGACAAAAAACAGGAATATTTAAGGTGATCTTTTTAAAATTGACCTCACAACAAATGAATCTCCACTCCTAACTAGTAGAACGCATGTGCGTTGCTGCGAGCTAAAGCCGAATACCCATGCATTGTCATAGAATAATAAAAATATGAACACATCAATCAAATTATTCTTTTAATTTAGAAATACGGGTTAAGCATGGTTACATCCGGTTTTCATCATGCAACAACGAATATAAATTCTCTTTCACTTTTCTCAGCAATCTTCCTATCTCCTTAACCAGCCAAATCACTCGTATATAGATCATCCATTTTTAAATAGTATTAGTAATCCCTAGGTAAAGAAATATAAGTGTCTAAACGCTCTTTATGGAGGGAGTATCACTCAACTTCACGCATACACAAAGATTGACAAATTCACAAGCCTCTTATTTCAGCAATAATAGCACAATCGATGCAACCTTCAATAATACGCTCATTGTATATAGGAAAGGTTCCATTTATCTTGAATCAAACTTTTTCAATAATAAGTTGGATATTTATCTAATGTTTCCGAAGCTCATTGTATATAGGAAAGGTTCCATTTATCTTGAATCAAACTTTTTCAATAATAAGTTGGATATTTATCTAATGTTTCCAAAGTTGGGGGATATGTATACAATTAGTACCCTTATTACCAACACAATGGTCATGATCATGGTCGTGGTCGCGGCAGCAGGCATTGAGGTCTTCACGGCGCCACCGCTGTCCTTCCGCGTCTCCACCAAGTTCAAGACTGTGAGATGGAGGCGAACCTGTCACCAGTCTTTAGGTCCGCCAGCTTTCACATCGGCCACAGTGGCCAACCTCGCCCCAGGCTTCAACTTCTTCAGTTGCGTAATGGCGGATGCCTTGCTCTCCCTCAGAAACACCATGATGGCCACGGTCAACCCTGCCCTGCCCGCCGGCATGTTTGCCATCGCAGGCATCACCTTCCCGTCCAGCCCGCGCTCACTGACGGTCTCTCCCACGACCCGCTCCACAACTACCCAGCTCCTGCTTCCATGAAAACGCCATATATTTCATATTCACCAAGAAGCAACAGAAGTAAGATCACTAGTTAAATCCTAGTATATGATGAACCATTTATGCCGAAATAGATACAGAGCAACTCATAGGTTAAAGTTGAATCTAGCAATATAGTACACTTGGCACCGGAGTAATCCCCAGATTAAACAATGTGGTAGATAGTGTTTACCTGAACGCTGACAGAGGTATACCAAGTAACAAAGCTAGTTCCAAAGCTCAATGCCTCCAAACCAAAGTTTAAGTCCTAACAGAGAATGTCTCCAAATCAAGCTAGCTACGGTCAACCTTTGGAACCTGAAATAAATGGAGGGAAAACGAAATCAGGAAAGGCAAGTGAAAGAAAGTCATATAGGATATAATTGTCTCACTGCTCCAAACATATACAGTACTGCTAAGAAATCTCCTTATTAGTTATTCTATAGAATTAACCCACTGATGAGATAAGATACTAAATATAGTTATTTCTTACAACAATCTCTGGAAGATTAGTATTACAACAAATTTTGCCAAGAAACATATACATCGAGAGAAGAAGTGGTTTTGTTTCAGAGAACTAACTGAACAAAGAAACTAGTAAAATTAATAAAGTAGCACATAGTTCGTGATGGAACTCGTAGCAGTACAGGTCCATTGATGTTATTGCATCAAGAAAGTGGTACAATCGATTCTTTTCTCGATGCAAGGTATTGATTTTTTTCACTGTTTGTTAGAAATACATCACATCAGAGATGCAAAACCCATTTTCTCTTAGGTTAATAACAAACAGATCAAACATTAAACCTTGGAGACGGGATTAGCAATTCAGTGGAACACCAACTTCTCCTACTGGTTTAATACACTCTACAATTTTCATGTTTATTTTAGCAGCATGCTAAATGCCATTTGCTGCTTCAGTAGACTATATATGCATGGTTATGCAAATCAAAATTGAAAGATGCAATGTTGCAGACATGAAGAAAACATGCATGGTGGTGCTGTAAGAGTGAATACTTATTTATGAGATAAATCAGCATATGAGCTGATACTGTATAAATTAGGAAGACAAAATTGAACTATCACTACTAGGGAAAAGGCTACTAGCAGCGTAGGTAAAATGGCTACTAGTAGCGCGGGTAGTTGCGCTACTAGTATCGCGCTACATCTAAAAGTTAGTAGTAGCATGGGTTGTTAGTAGTAGCGTGGGTCGAACCCACGCTACTACTAACTTTGTTAGTAGCAGCGAGGGTTCAATCCGCGCTACTGCTATTATGAACCGCGCTACTGCTAATGAAATAGTAGTAGCGTGTCTATAGTCCCAACGCTACTAGTATCTAAATACTAGTAGCGCGCCATTTTAACCCCACGCCACTACTAACTTATTAGGAATTAAAAAGAATCAACCAAATTCATTCTATCACGTGTCATATCTTCTCTAGTTCCTCATTGTAGCAGCAACTCGTGTATAATTTCATTCTATCGCACAGTTACAAAGCAACTACTCCCTCCGTTCCGAAATAATTGCCGCTGGGAGAAATCTCCGACCAGGTGAAAATGAACGGAAGTACAGAACTTCCCCTAACTTGAAATCAGATCGTCGTCTTCCTCGTTGTCTTCCTCCAGGGCAGCGCATCCAGGCCAGCAGCAGGCCCCTCCTCCTCCTCCAGCTGCTCGTCCAGACCAGCAGCAAGACCATCCTCCTCCTCCTCCTCCTCCTCCGCCCTCCACCAGCCGGAGCCTCCGCCAGGCTCCTCCTTGTCGTCCAGCTGCTCGTCCCCGTCGCCAGCAGCAGGCCCCTCCTCCGCCCTCCACCAGGCTCCTCCCTTATGTCCAGGTTCTCATCCCCGTCGCCAGCAGCAGGCCCAACCTCCTCCGCCCCAGTCTTGTCACCGCGGCCCTAGCGTCCTCACCCCGCTGCCCAGACAGATCGTCGCTGCGCCCCCGCCTGGTCATCACAACACACACCACTCCAAGCAGGTACTCCTCACCTCAAATTACAGTAATTAACAACACAAGATTGATTCAGTTAAACAGTACAACAGAATTTGACGAATCACTAGAATTTCAAATTCAGGACTCAACTGAAATAAAAGAGACAAATAAAGGAGGCAAGTGTAGCCTGTAGCCCACATTTTCCATCAGTCATCCAAATATGGCTAATTAAACATGGCTTGCTTTGGTTGTGTGTTAAGCTTACATTTATTCTTTAAACATGGCTGGCTTTGGTTAGTTAGCAATGGCACTTTCAATTTACAGTCATAGCCAAGAAAAGAAAATGTAGGGTAAAGCAAAGAAAAGAGCAGCTGGCAAGGTGCACTATCTGCTTCTTACTATAGACATGAATACAAGGAGTACATCATTCTCTGTCTATAGGAGTAATGTGAACATCATTCTACATGGGTCTCTGAACATCTTCTTACAAAGTTGGAGCACAATCACTTTCATTTATCGATCTGTATATCATGGAAGAGGAACCGAAGAATGTGCATGTACTTACAGTAGTCTTTTGTCTTTGTACTCCAAATCTAGAAGCAGGCAAAGATTTTCTTTACTTGCCAAAAACACACTTAAAATTGGAGTCTACAACAGTCTTTTGTCTATAGGAGTGAATATGCACTGGTGTACTCAAATTCTGGAAGCACTAGCACTAGTACTGCATTTGTTTGCTTTAGTAGATGTATACACAAATCTGCAGGCAAAGGTTTTCTTTACCTACCAAAATCTGCTTATGCTTTCTAGTAAATGGCTTGCATCGTCCTTGGATGAAGTGCATTGAAGTACTCCTATTAAAAGATGAACAGAAAAATGTTACTCCTACACTATACTGAAAAAGTTGCACAAATCTCTACTGCCAAGCCTTGCATTCACAGAAATGAAGTACTCCATACTCCATACTGTACATCCTTCCATAAGCAAAGAAGATGCCAACAAAGAAGTGTTGGAAATATGCCCTAGAGGCAATAATAAATTAGTTATTATTATTATATTTCCTTGTTCATGATAATCGTTTATTATCCATGCTATAATTGTATTGATAGGAAACTCAGATACATGTGTGGGTACATAGACAACACCATGTCCCTAGTAAGCCTCTAGTTGACTAGCTCGTTGATCAATAGATGGTTACGGTTTCCGACCATGGACATTGGATGTCGTTGATAACGGGATCACATCATTAGGAGAATGATGTGATGGGCAAGACCCAATCCTAAGCCTAGCACAAAGATCGTGTAGTTCAGTATGCTAAAGCTTTTCTAATGTTAAGTATCATTTCCTTAGACCATGAGATTGTGCAACTCCGGATACCGTAGGAATGCTTTGGGTGTACCAAACGTCACAACGTAATCGGGTGGCTATAAAGGTGCACTACGGGTATCTCCGAAAGTGTCATTGGGTTGGCACGAATCGAGATGGGATTTGTCACTCAGTGTGACGGAGAGGTATCTCTGGGCCCACTCGATAGGACATCATCATAATGTGCACAATGTGACCAAGCGGTTGATCACGGGATGATGTGTTACAGAACGAGTAAAGAGACTTGCCAGTAACAAGATTGAACAAGGTATCGGGATACCGACGATCGAATCTCGGGCAAGTACAATACCGCTAGACAAAGGGAATTGCATACAGGATTGCTTGAATCCTTGACATCGTGGTTCATCCGATGAGATCATCGTGGAACATGTGGGAGCCAACATGGATATCCAGATCCCGCTGTTGGTTATTGACCGGAGAACGTCTCAGTCATGTC
Source organism: Aegilops longissima (assembly GCA_021605205.1). Classification (NCBI taxonomy): domain Eukaryota; kingdom Viridiplantae; phylum Streptophyta; class Magnoliopsida; order Poales; family Poaceae; genus Aegilops; species Aegilops longissima. Next base: position 596,038,703 of record CM038681.1, on the reverse strand, counting down.
TGCATGGTTCCCGAACCCGTAGGGTCTACACACTTAAGGTTCGGTGACGCTAGAGTTGTTATGGGAAATAGTATGTGGTTACGAAGGTTGTTCGAGTCCGGATGAGATCCTGGACATGACGAGGAGCTCGGAATGGTCCGGAGGTGAAGATCGGTATATTGGACGAAGGGTATTGGAGTCCGGAATTGTTCCGGGGTACGGTGATGACCAGCGTGTGCGAAAGGGGTTTGGAGGCCCGGCAAGCTTTGGGGGCCTTATGGGCCAAGGGAGAGGGCACATCAGCCTACTAAGGGGCTGGCGCCCTCCCACCCCATCTCACGTAACTTGAGAGGTGGGGCGCCACCCCTAGGGCAGCCACCCTCCCGGCTTGGGGGGCAAGTTTCCTAGGGGTGGGGCGCCAAAACCCATCTAGGGTTTCCCCTATGGCCGCCGCCCTCCCTAGGGAACCCTAGGCGCCTCCTCCTCCCTTCCCCTATATATAGTGAGAGAGAGGCAGCCGCACCTTCCCTCGGCGCAGCCCTCTCCTCCTCCAACACCTCCTCCTCCTCCGTAGTGCTTGGCGAAGCCCTGCCGGAGAACCACGAGCTCCATCACCACCATGCCGTCGTGCTGTCGGAGTTCTCCCTCAACTTCTCCTCTCCCCTTGCTGGATCAAGAAGGAGGAGACGTCCCCGGGCTGTACGTGTGTTGAACGCGGAGGCGCCGTCCGTTCGGCGCTAGATCGGATCTTCCGCGATTTGAATCGCCGCGAGTACGACTCCATCAACCGCATTCTTGTAACGCTTCCGCTTAGCGATCTTCAAGGGTATGAAGATGCACTCCCTCTCTCCCTCTCTTGTTGCTAGAATCTCCGTAGATTGATCTTGGTGATGCGTAGAATTTTTTTAATTTCTGCTACGTTCCCCAACAGTGGCATCATGAGCTAGGTCTATTGCGTAGATTCTATGCACAAGTAGAACACAAGTTGTTGTGGGCGTTGATTTTGTTCAATATGCTTACCGTTACTAGTCCAATCTTGTTTCGAAGGTATTGTGGGATGAAGCGTCCCGGACCGACCTTACACGTACACTTACGTGAGACAGATTCCACCGACTGACATGCACTTGTTGCATAAGGTGGCTAGCGGGTGCCAGTCTCTCCCACTTTAGTCGGATCGGATTCGATGAAAAGGGTCCTTATGAAGGGTAAATAGCAATTGACATATCACGTTGTGGTTTTGCGTAGGTAAGAAACGTTCTTGCTAGAAACCCATAGCAGCCACGTAAAACATGCAAACAACAATTAGAGGACGTCTAACTTGTTTTTGCAGTGTATCCTATGTGATGTGATATGGCCAAAAGAATGTGATGAATGATATGTGATGTATGAGATTGATCATGTTCTTGTAATAGGAATCACGACTTGCATGTCGATGAGTATGACAATCGGCAGGAGCCATAGGAGTTGTCTTTATTTATTGTATGACCTGCGTGTCATTGAGCAACGCCATGTAATTACTTTACTTTATTGCTAAACCGTTAGCCATAGTAGTAGAAGTAATAGTTGGCGAGACAACTTCATGGAGGCACGATGATGGAGATCATGGTGTCATGCCGGTGACGATGATGATCATGGAGCCCCGAAGATGGAGATCAAAAGGAGCAAAATGATATTGGCCATATCATGTCACTTTTTGATTGCATGTGATGTTTATCATGTTTATGCATCTTATTTGCTTAGAACGACGGTAGAAATAAGATGATCCTTCATTAAAATTTAAGAAAGTGTTCCCCCTAACTGTGCACCATTGCGAAAGTTCGTTGTTTCGAAGCACCACGTGATGATCGGGTGTGATAGATTCTAACATTCACATACAACGGGTGTAAGACAGATTTACACACGCGAAACACTTAGGTTGACTTGACGAGCCTAGCATGTACAGACATGGCCTCGGAACACAAGAGACCGAAAGGTCAAGCATGAGTCGTATGGTAGATACGATCACATGAAGATGTTCACCGATGATGACTAGTCCGTCTCACGTGATGATCGGACACGGCATAGTTGACTCGGATCATGTAATCACTTAGATGACTAGAGGGATGTCTATCTGAGTGGGAGTTCATAAGATGAACTTAATTATCCTGAACATAGTCAAAAGCCCTTTGCAAATTATATCATAGCTCGCGCTTTAGTTCTACTGTTTTAGATATGTTCCTAGAGAAAATATAGTTGAAAGTTGACAGTAGCAATTATGCGGACAGTAGAAGGCTTATGTCCTTAATGCACCGCTCGGTGTGCTGGACCTCAAATGTGGTCTGTGGATGTTGCGAACATCTGACATACACGTTTTAATGACTACATGATAGTTCGGTAATGTTAAATGGTTTAAAATTGGGGCACCAAAGACATTTTTGAAATGTCGCAGAACATATGCACTACTAGGGAAAAGCTTATACACAGAAACTTACCAGTAGCGCGGTTTAAAATGAGGCGCTACTGCTAATTAGTAGTAACGAGCGGACAGTATAAAACCCGCGCTACTACTAAGTTGATAGTAGTAGCGAGGGGTATAAACCCGCGCTGCTACTAAGTGGTCTTCACCATGCCTCCCGGGACAAAACATAGTAGTAGCAAAGGATGTAAAACCTGCGCTACTACTAAATAAGTAGTTATAGCGCAGGTAACACCCCACGCTATTACTAAGCGTGTCCGGCCCGATCCACTCCCACCCCACCACTCTCTCTCTCTCTCTCATCCCTAAAAAATCTCTCTATCTCATCCTCGGACCTCGGTCCACCCCCATCCCGGGCGTCTCGCTCACCGAAGGAGTCTCGCTCGGCCTCCCCTCTCCCTGATCTAGCCGCCACCTCTCGCCCTCCCGCGAACTCCACGGCGACTGCGGCCTGATCTGCATCCTCGCCGGCCCTGCTGCCTCTCCGCCGCCCTGCTGACCCCATCTACCTCGCCGCCGCCCTGGTCTTCAAATCACGGCTGCCCCACTTCAACCTGCCCGTCGCCAAGTCCAGCACACCGTCGCCGCCGGCCGGGAGAGGTAGCTACTCCGTCTCCTCCTCCCCTCTTCCTTCCCCTACCTACCCTCGTTCCTGCCTCGGCCCGGCGAGCCCCTGCTGCGTGCGTGACCAGGGACAAGCCCTTGATTTTTGTTTGACAAGGGATGAGGCCTGCCAATTTGTTTCTACGGAGAGCCCCTGCTGCTGTAGGCTGCCAATTTGACCAGGGACAAGCTCAGAGTGGATCAATCTATTGTGGCCAAAATACACTGCAGTAATTTGTCCATGGGAGTACAACTTCCTTGAGCTTGTTCTCTAAGTGTGCACTGGTATTCATCTCCTTCTCATTGGACAAACTTCAGTTTTGAGGAAATGTCGTTCAGATGGATTACTACGCATGAGTGCTACATCTAGCATCCAATTTCCCCATGTTCTCCGGTGTTTACAGAGAGCCTACACTTATGTCAATATTGTTTTGTCAACTACTGTATCTATCTTCTGTACAGAGAGCCGTATATGTTTCAGACCAAAAATTTGCTTCTCTGTTCCCTTGTGATTATCATGTCTAGGTGGTCAAAATGATTACAGTAGATGTATAGACTTTTCATTGTTTGTAGCTACTATGCTCATATTTAAGTTTGTTCATTGCTTCTCATGCTGAAAAAACTATTCTGTAGGGACTTGGTGTTGTAAAACTATTCTGTAGGGCGGCGTACAAGCTAGTCATGCGGGCTGCGGCGGCTGACGACGCTGGTTGACCTTCTCCTGTGCGTGCAGGGCAACATCGACGATGGACCAGATGGACGAGCTGCAGTGCCAAACTGGTACCTTTGAATTTTGCTTCAGTTTTACTTCCTGCTAATCTGAATTTAGGGGAAGCTCTGAATTTTGTTATGTTTTGCAGGGAGAGGAATAGATGCTCCAGCAGCAGTGGTATTCTCTATGCAATCAAACAATAAGCATTTAGTGTTGTTTCACCGAATCAAAAGAGACCAAAATCAGACCACATATGATTGCAGATTATGCGTGTGTATGTGGAGAAGATAACTGGGTCGATTGATTTGATATTAATTTGTTTGCTTCACTCTGTTTATTTATGGCTACGACGACGGCGGCGGCACACGAGGTAAATTAAACCCAGCCCTCCTTCGCGTTCCCGTCCATTTCGCCGCCCACCTTGTGCTCCTAGCTGACGAACCCCTTGTAGATAATAATGGATCTGAATGTCTGAATGTCACTATAAATGTCGTTTTGGACTTTGATATGGTCTTCCAGTGTACAGTTTGACATCATTTTTCTTGAAAATATGCTTCGTCGAATAAAATAGGCACATATAAGCAGAGTACATTTCATTAGGCTTGTTTTATCTGTTTGGTGTTATAGATGGTTGACGGGGCAATTCAGGCATGTAGTTGGATGGATGAATATACCTTGCATACATCTCTAGGATTTACAGAATGAAGCTAACAATTGCTTGAGCCTACTATGTTATATATGTTAGGAGTATCCTCAGCCAGGTTAATTACTAATGATCTGAATTGCTCGAATAGCTGCAAACTTGTGGCCACACAAGTTAACTTTTTATATTTTACCTAATGATTTTTATACTAGCTAGCGTTTCTCATATCACAAAAGCTGTTGCTGCACTTGGGATAGAATACAGGATTTTCTGAAAATGAAAGCGAGTTCACCATGACTACGACAGATACTAGGTAGTTTAGCTTGGGATAGAATACAATGCACGGGTTACAACAGAAGTTATTTCTTGTCTCACAATTACTGATTGCTCTTTGTTCTCATTTTCCTTTGTTAGCCGAAACTATTCCTTGTCTACAGATAAGCGGAAGCCGGGTTCGGAGCCACCGACAGTGTCTTCCTTGGATTCGTTCGTGCAATAAGGAGGGGACCCGACCTTCTTCACGTGTCGAGCAACAAGTAAGGACCAGCCTTCAGCTGTTACTATTGATTCATGTGCATGCGCAATAAAGAAAGAAAATACAATACTAGATTTGGACATAGGACGTGAACCAACAAGTTTTCACTTTCCTGACGTGGGTGCAGGGGTGATCGAGGATGATTACCGTGGCCCGGTGGGTGTCGTGCTCTTCAACCACTTGGAGGTGGACTTCACCGTGAAGCTCGGTGACTACTGCACAGAGATGATCATCCAGGTGATCGCACCGTCGGAAGTCGCCGAGGTGGAGGTCCTCGACGCCACCGTCCGGGGGGAGGTCCACCGGCGTCTGAACTCCAAACCTTGGTAGATACATCTAGAGAAGTGGTTTGTTTAGGTTGGTGGTGGAATACTTTCAGTTGAGATGATGGTTGTGTTCGTCTGATGTTAAATGGGATGTCGTGATTTCTTTCAATTGAGATGTTGTTCCTTGACATGAATTTATTTTGCACCGGGTATGTCTATTTCTATCCAGGAATAATGCATCTAAATTTTATTTTTTTAATTCCTAATTAGATAGTAGTAGCATGGGAGGAAAAGTGCACGCTACTACTACTTAGGATAGTAGTAGCGATGGTTGAGATAGTAGTAGCGCGGTTCCATCCATGCTACTACTAACCGACGTAGTAGTAGCGTGGGTTGCATCCGCGCTACTGCTATCTACTTAGCTGTAGCGCGATACTAGTAGCGCGGGTACCCGCGCTGCTAGTAGCCAGTTTACCCGCGTTGCTAGTAGCCTTTTCTCTAGTAGTGATGAGATGTTTCAAGAGCTGAAATTGGGATTTCAGGCTCGTGCCCACGTCAAGAGGTATGAGACCTCCGACGAGTTTTCTAGCCTACAAACTAAGGGAGAAGATCTCAATCGTTGAGCTTATACTCAGATTGTCTGGGTACAACAATCACTTGATAGTGATGTTTCTCCAAAGACATTGCCACCAAGCTACTAGAGCTTCGTGATGAACTATAACATAACAGGGATAGATATGATGATCCTTGAGCTATTCGCAATGTTCGACACCGCGAATGTAGAAATCAAGAAGGAGCATCAATTGTTGATGGTTAATGAAACCACTAGTTTCAAGAAGGGCAAGGGCAAGAAGGGGTACTTCATGAAACGGCAAATCAGTTGCTGCTCCAGTGAAAACCCAAGGTTGAACCCAAATCCGAGACTAAGTGCTTCTTTAATGAGAGGAACAGACACTAAAGCAGAACCACCCTAGATACTTGGTAGATAAGAAGGCAGGCAAGGTCGACGGAAGTATATTGGATATACATTATGTTAATGTGTACTTTACTAGTACTCCTAGTAGCACCAGGGTATTAAATACCGGTTCGGTTGCTAAGTGCTAGTAACTCGAAATAAAAGCTACGGAATAAAAGGAGACTAGCTAAAGGTGAGCTGACGATATGTGTTGGAAGTGTTTCCAAGGTTGATATGATCAAGCATCGCACGCCCCTCTACCTTGAGATTGGTGTTAAACCTAAATAATTGTTATTTGGTGTTTATGCGTTGAGCATAGACATGATTGGATTATGTCTATCGCAATCTGGTTATTCATTTAAGGAGAATAATGGTTACTCTGCTTATTTGAATAATACCTTCAATGGTCTTGCACCTAAAATGAATGGTTTATTAAATCTCGATCGTAGTGATACACATGTTCATGCCAAAAGATATAAGATAGTAATGATAGTACCACCTACTTGTGGCAATGCCATGTAAGTCATATTGGTATAAACGTATGAAGAAGCTCCATGTTGATGGATCTTTGGACTAACTCGTTTTTGAAAAGTTTGAGACATGCGAACCATGTCTATTGGTGTATATGCATGAAGAAACTCCATGCAGATGGACCGTTTGGACTCACTTGATTTTGAATCACTTGAGACATGCAAATCATACCATATGGGCAAGATGACTGAAATCCTCATTTTCAGTGAAATGGAACAAGAAAGAAACTTGTTGGAAGTAATACATTTTGATGTGTGCAGTCCAATGAGTGCTGAGGCACGTAGTGGATATCGTTATGTTCTTACTTCACAGATGATTTGAGTAGATACTGAGTATATTTACTTGATGAAATACAAGTCTAAATTATTGAATGGTTCAAGTAATTTCAGAGTGAAGTTGAAGATCGTCGTGACAAGAGGATAAAATGTCTATGATATGATCATAGAGATGAATATCTGAGTTACGAGTTTTGGCACGCAATTAAGACATTGTGGAAATTGTTTCACAATTAATACCGCCTGGAACACCATAGTGTGATGGTGTGTCCGAACATCATAGTTGCACCCTATCGGATATGGTGCGTACCATGATGTCTCTTATCGAATTACCACCATCGTTCATGGGTTAGGCATTAGAGACAACCGCACTCACTTTAAATAGGGCACCACGTAATTCTGTTGAGATGACACCGTATGAACTATGGTTTGGAGAAACCTAAGATGTCGTTCCTTGAAAGTTTGGGGCTGCGACGCTTATGTGAAAAAGTTTCAGGTTGATAAGCTCGAACCCAAAGCGGATAAATGCATCTTCATAGGACACCCAAAAATAGTTGGGTATACCTCCTATCTCAGATCCGGAAGCAAAAGGGATTGTTTCTAGTAACGGGTCCTTTCTCGAGGAAAAGTTTCTCTCGAAAGAATTGAGTGGGAGGATGGTGGAGACTTGATGAGGTTATTGAACCATCACTTCAACCAGTGTGTAGCAGGGCACAAGAAGTTGTTCCTGTGGCACCTACATCAATTGAAGTGGAAGTTGATGATGGTGATCATGAAACTTTGGATCAAGTCACTACCGAACCTCGTAGGGTGACAAGGATGCGTACTACTTCAGAGTGGTACTGTAATCATGTCTTGAAGGTCATGTTGCTCGACAACAATGAACCTACGAGCTATGGAGAAGCGATGGTGGGCCCGGATTCCGACAAATGGCTCGAGGCCATAAAATCCGAGAGAGGATCCATGTATGAAAACAAAGTGTAGACTTTGGAAGAACTACTTGATGGTCGTAAGGCTATTGGGTACAGATGGATTTTAAAAGGAAGACGGACAATGATGGTATGTATTACCATTAAGAAAGCTCGACTTGTCGTTAAGATAATTTCCGACAAGTTCAAGGAGTTGACTACGGTGAGGCTTTCTCACTCGTAGCGATGCAAAGAGTCTGTTGGAATTGGATTAGCAGTTACTGCATCATTTATGAAATCTTGCAGATAGGATGTCAAAAACCATTGTTTCCTCAACAATTTTCTTGAGGAAAGGTTGTATGTGATACAACCAGAAGGTTTTGACAATCCTGAAAGACGCTAACAAGTATGCAAAGCTCCAACAATCCTTCTAAGGACTGGAGTAAGCATCTCGGAGTTGGAATGTACGCTTTGATGAGATGACCAAAGATTTTGGGTTTATACAAAGTTTATGAGAAACTTGTATTTCCAAAGAAGTGAGTGGGAGCACTATAGAATTTCTGATGAGTATATGTTGTTGACATATTGTTGATCAGAAATGATGTAGAATTTCTGGAAAGCATAAAGGGTTGTTTGAAAGGAGTTTTTCAAGGGAAAACCTGGATTAAGCTGCTTGAACATTGAGCATCAAGATCTATAAGGATAGATCAAAACGCTTAATGGTACTTTTAAATGAGCACATACCTTGACATGATCTTGAAGGTGTTCAAGATGGATTAGTCAAAGAAGGAGTTCTTGCCTGAGTTGTAAGGTATGAAGTTAAGACTTAAAGCTCGACCACGGCAGAATAGAGAGAAAGGACGAAGGTCGTCCCCTATGCTTCAGACGTAGGCTCTATAGTATGCTATCTTGTGTACCGCACCGAAGTATGCCTTGCCATGAGTCACCAAGGGTACAAGAATGATCCAGAATGGATCATTGGACAGCGATCAAAATTGTCCTTGGAGTAAATAAGGACATGTTTCTCGATTATGGAGGTGATAAAGAGTTCGCGTAAAGGGTTATGTCGATGCAAGCTTTAACACCTATCCGAGTGACTCGAGTAGCAAACCGGATACGATAGTGGAGCAACCATTTGGAATAGCTTCAAGTGGAGCGTGGAAGCAGCATTTACAATATGACCTAGAGATTTATGAAGTGCATACGGATCTGAATGTTGCAGACCCGTTGACTAAAACCTATCTCACAAGCAAAACATGATCAAACCCCAGAACTCATTGAGTCTTAATCACATGATGATGTGAACTAGTTTAGTGACACTAGTAAACTCTTTGGATGTTGGTCACATGGCAATGTGACCTGTGAGTGTTAATCACATGGCAATGTGAACTAGATTATTGACTCTAGTGCAAGTGGGAGACTGTTGAAAATATGCTCTAGAGGCAATAATAAATTAGTTATTATTATTATATTTCCTTGTTCATGATAATCGTTTATTATCCATGCTATAATTGTATTGATAGGAAACTCAGATACATGTGTGGGTACATAGACAACACCATGTCCCTAGTAAACCTCTAGTTGACTAGCTCGTTGATCAATAGATGGTTACGGTTTCCTGACCATGGACATTGGATGTCGTTGATAACGGGATCACATCATTAGGAGAATGATGTGATGGACAAGACCCAATCCTAAGCCTAGCACAAAGATCGTAGTTCAGTATGCTAAAGCTTTTCTAATGTTAAGTATCATTTCCTTAGACCATGAGATTGTGCAACTTCCGGATACCGTAGGAATGCTTTGGGTGTACCAAACGTCACAATGTAACTGGGTGGCTATAAAGGTGCACTACGGGTATGTCCGAAAGTGTCTGTTGGGTTGGCACGAATCGAGACTGGGATTTGTCACTCCGTGTGACGGAGAGGTATCTCTGGGCCCACTCGGTAGGACATCATCATAATGTGCACAATGTGACCAAGGGGTTGATCACGAGATGATGTGTTACGGAACGAGTAAGGAGACTTGCCAGTAACGAGATTGAACAAGGTATCGGGATACCGACGATCGAATCTCGGGCAAGTACAATACCGCTAGACAAAGGGAATTGCATACGGGATTGCTTGAATCCTTGACATCGTGGTTCATCCGATGAGATCATCGTGGAACATGTGGGAGCCAACATGGGTATCCAGATCCGCTGTTGGTTATTGACCGGAGAACTTCTCGGTCATGTCTTGCATGGTTCCCGAACCCGTAGGGTCTACACACTTAAGGTTCAGTGACGCTAGAGTTGTTATGGGAAATAGTATGTGGTTACCTAAGGTTGTTCGGAGTCCCGGATGAGATCCCGGACATGACGAGGAGCTCGGAATGGTCCGGAGGTGAAGATCGGTATATTGGACGAAGGGTATTGGAGTACGGAATTGTTTGGGGTACCAGTGATGACCAGCGTGTCCGAAAGGGGTTTGGAGGCCCGGCAAGCTTTGGGGGCCTTATGGGCCAAGGGAGAGGCACATCAGCCCACTAAGGGGCTGAGCGCCCCCACCCCATCTCACGTAACACGGAGAGGTGGGGCGCCACCCCTCCCGGCTTGGGGGCAAGTTTCCTAGGGGTGGGGCGCCAAAACCCATCTAGGGTTTCCCCTATGGCCGCCGCCTCCCCTAGGGAACCCTAGGCGCCTCCTCCTCCCTTCCCCTATATATAGAGAGAGAGAGGCAGCCGCACCTTCCTCTGGCGCAGCCCTCTCCTCCTCCAACACCTCCTCCTCCTCCGTAGTGCTTGGCGAAGCCTGCCGGAGAATCACGAGCTCCATCACCATCATGCCGTCGTCTTGTCGGAGTTCTCCCTCAACTTCTCCTCTCCCCTTGCTGGATCAAGAAGGAGGAGACGTCCCCGGGCTGTACGTGTGTTGAACGCGGAGGCGCCGTCCGTTCGGCGCTAGATCGGATCTTCCGCGATTTGAATCGCCGCGAGTACGACTCCATCAACCGCGTTCTTGTAACGCTTCCGCTTAGCGATCTTCAAGGGTATGAAGATGCACTCCCTCTCTCCCTCTCTTGTTGCTAGAATCTCCGTAGATTGATCTTGGTGATGCATAGAAATTTTTAAATTTCTGCTACGTTCCCCAACAAGAAGATGCACATAAATCTCTACTCCATGCTTTAGTGAATTTAGTGAATCAAGTCTGTAGAAACTACAGAAGCTGTGGAGATCCCATAAATCTGTGAGACCAGCCAAATTTCATTGCTTGATGGCCATTTAGACAATTTTGATAGTGATAAACCTTATTTTATTTTAGCCAAAGCATCACAAAGTGATGTTGCTTATTTTATTTCAGTTTTACAAGGGATATAGTTTTGGTAGTAAAATCTGCGAGACTCCAATTTTACAAACTGAAAACTATGACAAGACAAGCAGATCTCAGTTTCCACATGGAAAATACATTTCTCAGCTTTACAAACTGAAAATTACTGTATGATAGTGCAAGCAGATGTCAATTTCAAAATGGAAAATACACTTCTCAGTTTTATAAACTGAAAATTATGACAGTACAAGCAGTTTCAAAATCTCCAAGAAGTCACCTGGAAATGCAAAGTCTCGAGGGAAAAGCACTCGAGTAAGCTCATCACCTTGAGAACTTCACAATAATAGCCATGATCTTCAAGCTATGTTTACAAGGAGATCTCAGTTGTTCAGTTTCACAAGCAGATCTCAATTTCCAGTTTTGATAGTCAAGCATCTTCACCTTTGCTCTGTCGTCGCGGGAGGCGATAGTGGTGGCTGCCCTATCCCCATGAGCTCGACGTGACGACCTCTCCTCTCTCCGGGCTCCGGCAACCTACACCAGAACACCAACGCTGACCGTGCCTCCCCAACCTTGTACAGGTATATACGACGGTCAATTTTCAGCAATCATATTGTACATACAAATTTGTTGCATTTGTTCAGACATCACGGACAGCAACTTATAAATTGCCCATTTTTTGTTGGCTTTACTAATATTGCCCCTAACATTGACCAGGACCATGATCCTAGATTAAATTGTGCAAACTTCTGGGAAGAAAATTACTCTTGCTTTCAAGTCCACGGCCTCCTCCAGCTGGAAGCGCAGCACGGACGCGTAGCTCTCGGCCTGGTCCATCTCCGCGAAGTGCCGGCTCCAGCGGGTCCAGTCCCACGCCGATGTCGATGCTGCAGGGGAGGAGGCCGCGGTGTACATGCCCTAACTCCCCTATATTAGCAACGACGGTCGTCCAACCAAGTTGAACAGACTGAAACCACTAAAAATGATGTGTAAATCAAACCCGTGACCGTCATAGACTCCAACTTCTCCACACGCCTCAGCTAATTCTACGCACCGCAGAACTAATGGCACGACTAACTAAGGCCTGAACGGGGCTTCGATCTGAATTTGGTAGCAGTAAGCTGCCGATTCCGAACGAAACGCAAGCACACAGAGCTCGTTGGAATCGAGCTTATGCGGTACTCAAATTCGCGCATCGTGAACCCCGCAGTTGCGACGGACAAATGCGTGTGGCGCTGGTATGAGATGGGGGGTGAGCGCAGGGGGTGGGCGGGCGGAAGGAGTAGCGATGGGGAGGAGGCCGCGGTGCAGCGGCATGCCATAGCGGAGGAGGAGCGGCCATGGTGGCGGGCACGCACTGCGGCGGGGGGGCGGGGCGGCAGCGGGCGGCAGCAACCGCCAAGTGGCACACGCGGCGAGGGGCATGGGGGCGGACGGACGGAGGAGAGGAGGTGGAAGGGAGGCCAGCGGCGAGTGGGTTGGGAGAGGAGAGGAGGTTGGGGATCTGGATCGGGTTGCGTGGTTTTTTTTGAGACAGACGGGGGGTAGTGGGTGGTGTGGGACGGTTGGTGGGGTGGGAGGTGGTGGTGGGGTGGGAGTGTGGATCGGGCCGGGGTGGAGACGCTTAGTAGTAGCGTGGGGGTCTTACCAGCGCTACTACTACTTACTTAGTAGTAGCGCCGGTTTTATACCCCTCCCTACTACTATGGCCTATCCCGGGGGCATTGTTTGAGACCATTTAGTAGCAGCGCGGGTTTATACCCCTCGCTACTACTATCAACTTAGTAGTAGCGCGGTTTTTATATCCCTCGCTACTACTAATTAGCAGTAGCGCCCGTTTTTAAACCACGCTACTGATAAACTTCTGTGTATAAGGTTTTCCCTAGTAGTGTATGCACCATTGAAAGAAAAATTAGGCAGTCCACATTTTTGCTGAGACATATAGCAGATTTATATTAGCATTCAACATCTATTCGCAGAAGACAAAAAAGGTCGTTCAATTTGCAAAGTCCACAATTTATATGTTTGCCTTAAGGTTAAAGAATGATGATCAATTCTCAGAGTAAAACTAACTATAACATGCCTCTCATTATTATTTTTGTTGGAGAAGAAGTTACATTTGTTATGTACTAAAAGGCACCACATAGCATATTAGGTCATCAGATAATCTTCTGGACTGAGTTCCTACTTCCTACTGCTTCACTGATTTCTTGTATTTGCTAGAAAAATGTGATTTCTGTGTCAAACAGAAGCTTCCTTCTGCCGGCCATGATACGTCTCCAACGTATCTACTTTTCCAAACACTTTTGCCCTTGTTTTGGACTCTAACTTGCATGATTTGAATGAAACTAACCCGGATCGACGCTTGTTTTCAGAGAACGCCATGATGTTGTTTTATGTAGAAAACAAAAGTTCTTGGAATGTCCTGAAAATCCACGGAGGCACTTTTTGGAAAATATAAAAATACAGGCGAAAGAATCAAGACCAGGGGCCCACACCTGTCCACGAGGTGGGGGGCGCCCTGTCTCGTGGGCCCCGAGGCTCCATGACCTCAACTCCAACTCCATATATTCCGTCTCGCGGAGAAAAAAAATCAGAGAGAAAGTTTCATCACGTTTTACGATCGGAGCCGCCGCCAAGCCCTAATCTCTCTCGAGGGGCTGATCTGAGTCCGTTCGGGGCTCGGAGAGGGGATTCATCGCCGTCGTCATCATCAACCATCCTCCATCACCAATTTCATGATGCTCACCGCCGTGCGTGAGTAATTCCATCGTAGGCTTGCTGGACGGTGATGGGTTGGATGAGATTTACCATGTAATCAAGTTAGTTTTGTTAGGGTTTGATCCTAGTATCCACTATGTTACGAGATTGATGTTGCTATGACTTTGCTATGTTTAATGCTTGTCACTAGGGCCCGAGTGCCATGATTTCAGATCTGAACCTATTATGTTTTCATGAATATATGTGTGTTCTTGATCCTATCTTGCAAGTCTATAGTCACCTATTATGTGTTATGATCCGACAATCCCGAAGTGACAATAATCGGGATACTTCTCGGTGATGACCGTAGTTTGAGGAGTTCATGTATTCACTATGTGCTAATGCTTTGTTCCGGTTCTCTATTAAAAGAAGGCCTTAATATCCCTTAGTTTCCGTTAGGGAAATCCTGTCCTGAAAGTCATGTTGTTGGATAACGGCAAACCTACGAACTATGAAGAAGCTATGACAAGCCCAAATGCTGAAAAATGGCTTGAGGCCATGAAATCTGAGATAGGATCCATGTATGAGAACAAAGTATGGACTTTGGTGGATTTGCCCGATGATCGGTAAGCCATTGAGAATAAATGGATCTTTAAGAAGAAGACAGACGTTGATGGTAATATCACTCTCTATAAATCTTGACTTATTGCAAAAGGTTTTCGACAACTTCAAGGGGTTGACTACGATGAGACTTTCTCACCCGTAGCGATGCTTAAGTCTGTCCGAATCATGCTAGGAATTACCGCATTTTATGATTATGAAATCTGGCAAATGGACGCCAAAACTGCATTCCTTAACAGGTTTCTTAAGGAAGAGTTGTATATGATGCAACCAGAAGGTTTTGTTGATCCTAAAGGTGCTAACAAAGTATGCAAGCTACAGTGATCCATCTATGGACTGGTGCAAGCATCTTGGAGTTGGAATAAACGCTTTGATGAGGTGATCAAAGCATTTGGTTTTATACAGACTTATGGTGAAGCATGTATATACAAGAAAGTGAGTGGGAGCTTGATACGTATCCAAAGTATCTATAATTTTTGATTGTTTCATGCTGTTATATTATCAATCTAGGATGTTTTACCATCATTTTATAGCAACTTTATATCATTTTTTGGGACTAACCTATTGACATAGTGCCCAGTGCCAGTTGCTGTTTTTTGCTTCATAGAAAATCAATACCAAACAAAGTCGAAACGTGGCAAAACTTTTTGGAGATTTTTTTGGACTAGAAGACACACGATGGGCCAAGGAAGTACCAGAGGGGGGCTCCAAGGGGAGCACAACCCACTTGGGCGCCCCTGGGGGGCCAGGCGCGCCCTGGTGGGTTGTGCCCACCTCGGCCGCCTCCCGCACCACCTCTTTGCTCTATAAATACCCCAATATTCCAAAAACCCTAGGGGAGTCGACAAAACACAATTCCAGCCGCCGCAAGTTCCAAAAAGCACAAATCCAATCTAGACACCATCACGTGATGGTTGATCATCCTCATTGGTGCCTCTCCGATAATGCGTGAGTAGTTCATTGTAGACCTACGGGTCCGTAGTTAGTAGCTAGATGGCTTCCTCTCTCTCGCTCTTTTGATTCTCAATACGATGGTCTCTTGGAGGTCTATTTGATGTAACTCTTTTTGCGGTGTGTTTGTTGGTATCCGATGAACTTTGAGTTTATGATCAGATCTATTTTATCCATGAAAGTTATTTGAGTTTTGATCTCTTATATGCATGATTGCTTATAGCCTCGTATTTCTTCTTCGAATCTTTGGTTTAGTTAGGCCGACTAGATCGATTTTTCTTGCCATGGGAAGATGTGCTTTGTGATGGGTTCGATCTCACGGTGCTCAATCCCAGTGACAAAAAGGAAAATGACACGTATGTATCGTTGCTATTAATGATAACAAGATGGGGCCTATTCTTACATGAATAGATCTTTTCTACATCATGTCATCATTCTTATTGCATTACTCCGTTTTTCCATGAACTTAATACACTAGATGCATGCTGGATAGCGGTCGATGTGTGTGGAGTAATAGTAGTAGATGTAGGCAAGAGTCGGTCTATTAATCTTGGACGTGATGCCTATATAATAATCATTTCTTGGATATCGTCATAATTATTAGAAGTTCTATCAATTTCCCAACAGTAATTTTTTTACCCACCGTATGCTATTTTTCTCGAGAGAAGCCACTAGTGAAATCTACGGGCCCCGGGTCTCTTCTTTATCATATTTGCCTTTGAGATCTATTTTTATTCGCTTTTATTTTCAGATCTATTAATTCAAAAACCCAAAAATACCTTGCTGCAAATTTTTGTAATTTATTTTATCTCACGTTACGGCGAGATCTATTTATCCAATCTACTACAATTTTATCTATCTTTTTACCCGGGAGGGATTGACAACCCCTCTTTTACGCTGGGTTGCAAGTATTTGTTCTTTATGTGCAGGTACCATTTATGTAATGTTTCGTGGTTCTCCTACTAGTTCAATAACCTTAGTCTCATCACTGAGGGAAATACCTAACGTAGCTGTGCTGCATCATCCCTTCCTCTTTGGGGAAATACCGACGTAGTTCAAGCCGCATCAGAGCTCTGTAGCATTTCTAATATTATATGTGGATGGCATATTGTTGATTGGAAATGATATATAATTTCTGGATAGCATAAAAGATACTTGAATAAGAATTTTTCAATGAAAGACCTCGGTGAAGCTGCTTACATATTGGGCATCAAGATCTATAGTGATAGATCAAGACGCTTAATAGGACTTTCACAGAGCACATACCTTGATAAGATTTTGAAGAAGTTCAAAATGGATCGGTCCAGGAAGGGGTTCTTGCCTGTTCTACAAGGTGTGAAATTGAGTAAGACTCAAAGCCCGACCACGGTAGAAGATAGAGAGAGAATGAAAGTTATTCCCTATGCCTCAGCCATAGGTTCTATAATGTATGCCATGCTGTGTACCAGAACCGATGTGTTCCTTGCCATAAGTATGGCAGGGAGGTACCAAAGTAATCCAGGAATGGATCACTAGACAACGGTCAAGAATATTCTAAAGTACCTGAAAAGGACCAATGATATGTTTCTCGTTTATGGAGGTGACGAAGAGCTCGTCTAAAGGGTTACGTCAATGCTAGCTTCGACATAGATCCGGATGACTCTAAGTCGCAAACGGGATACGTGTTTATATTAAATGGTGGAGCTGTCAGTTGGTGCAGTTCTAAGTAGAGCGTCATGGCGGGATCTACATGTGAAGCAAAGTATATAGCTGCTTCAGAAGCAGCGCATGAAGAAGTCTGGATGAAGGAGTTCATATCCGATATAGGGGTAATACCCAGTGCATCGGGTCCAGTGACAATATTTTGTGACAACATTGGAGCAATTGTCTTAGTGAAGGAACCCAGGTTTCACAAGAGAACAAAACACATCAAGCGACGCTTCAACTCTATTCGTGAATATGTCGAGGATGGAGACATAGAAATTTGTGAAGTGCATACGGATCTGAATGTTGCAGACCCATTGACTAAGCCTCTTCCACGAGCAAAACATGATCAACACCAAGACTCCATGGGTGTTAGATTCATTACAATGTAATCTAGATTATTGACTCTAGTGCAAGTGGGAGACTGATGGAAATATGCCCTAGAGGCAATAATAAAGTTGTTATTATTATATTTCCTTATTCATGATAAAGGTTTATTATTCATGCTAGAATTGTATTGACCGGAAACTTAAATACATGTGTGGATACATAAACAAATACCAAGTCCCTAGTGAGCCTCTACTAGACTAGCTCGTTAATGAAAAGATGGTTAAGGTTTCCTAACCATAGACATGAGTTGTCATTTGATAACGGGATCACATCATTAGGAGAATGATGTGATGGACAAGACCCAACCGTTAGCATAGCATATGATCGTTCAGTTTTTTGCTACTGCTTTCTTAATGTCAAATACATGTTTCTTCGACCATGAGATCATGCAACTCTCGGACTCCGGAGGAACGCCTTGTGTGCCATCAAACATCACAACGTAACTGGGTGATCATAAAGGTGCTCTACAGGTATCTCCGAAGGTGTCTGTTGAGTTGGCATGGATCGAGGCTGGGATTTGTCAGTCCGTATGATGGAGGGGGTATATATCTCTGGGTCCTCTCAGTAATACGACATCACAAGAAGCTTGCAAGCAAAGTGACCAAGGAGTTAGTTACGGGATGATGTATAACGGAATGAGTACAGAGACTTGCCGGTAACGAGTTTGAACTAGGTATGGAGATACCTACGATCGAATCTCGGGCAAGTAATATACCGATAAACAAATGGAACTACATATGTTGTCATAAAGGTTCGACCGATAAAGATCTTCGTAGAATATGTATGAACCAATATGGGAATCCAGGTCCCGCTATTGGTTATTGACTGGAGAAGCATCTCAGTCATGTCTACATCATTCTCGTACCCGTAGGGTCTACATGCTTAATGTTCATTGACAATTTAGTTTTATATGAGTTATGTATGTTGGTGACCAAATGTTATTCGTAGTCCCGGATGAGATCACAGACATGACGAGGAGCTCCGGAATAGTTCGAAGGTAAAGGTTAATATATGGGATAATAGTGTTTAGTCTCCGGAAGGGTTCCAGAATTCATCGAAAAGGGTTTCAGATGTTTCCCGAAATGTTCGGGTACGAACACTTTATTTGGGCCAAGGGATAAAGCCCATGAGGCTTTTGGAAGGTACAAAAGGAAGTTTTGCAGAGCCCAGGGGCAAGACGCCAGGGACCCTGGCGTCTGGGTGTCCCTGGCGTCTGGGGCTAGATGCCAAGGACCCTGGCGTCTGGTCCTGGAGTCCGAGTAGGACTCTTGCCTTGCGTGCAATACCACTTTGAGGAGGCTTTTTCTCCAAGTTTTGACCCCAGGGCTCAACATATAAATAGAGGGGCAGGGCTAGCACCTGGAACAGATCAAGATACACCAAGGTGTGTGCCGGCAACCCCGACCCTCTACTTTATCCTCCGTCATAGTTTCCGTTGTGCTTGGTGAAGCCCTGTAGAGATTGTTCTTCACCATCACCGTCACCACACCGTCGTGCTGCTGGAACTCATCTACTACTTCGCCCCTCTTGCTGGATCAAGAAGGCGAGGACGTCATCGAGTCTGAACGCGGAGATGCCGTACACTCGGTACTTGATCGGGACGGATCATGAAGGTGTATGACTACATCAACCGCATTGATAAATGCTTTCGCTTAGCGATCTTCAAGGGTATGAAGATGCTCTTCCCCTCTTGAAGCTATGCATCTCCATGGATAGATCTTGCGTGTGCGTATAATTTTTTTGTTTTCTATGCAACGTTCCCCAACATGTTTCGCATTGTAAAGTCATTGGCACTATTTTAGTTGAATCGCTCAACTGCTGATAGTAAATGTTACTCCCTCCGTCCCACAATAAAAGACATTTTTGCAAGCTACAACCAGCACATAGGTGAACTTCAGATCAAAGTCAACAACATGAAGCCCATTCTGGTTTGTGTAGTGCTCCCCCCCCCCTGAATGCTACAGCTTGTGACCTCGGCACTCTGGCAGTGACGTGAGTACCATATATTTCCCCAATGCAATCCTGAAATGGCAATACAAGATTGTGTTAGTGCTCACCTTGAACTATCCAAGCATATCAAGGAATGAACTACATACTGCAGTGCTCACCTTGATGTATGGATACCATCTTAGGCTTGTGCGAATCTTGGTAGGAGTCCGGACATATGGTGACTTGATCATCTCTCCTCTGAGCTCCCCAACAGCATACAACACTTGCTTGAAGTACCTTGAGATGGTCTCCATTGACCTCCTGATCGTGTTGTGGATAACCCCGAATCTCTGCTATGACCAACAATATGAAGGAACATGGCCACTTGCTCATCCACACTGGTGTCGCTCTATATTCTAGCAGCCCCATGGACCTAAAGGTTTGAGCAAGCCAGTCAAACGGTGCTCTTTTCATTCTAAGCATCCACAAAGCATCTGTGTCATTGCAGTTGTATATGTAGTTTAGATTGGAGATTCGCTCCTGCTCCTGCATAAGCATTGGACCATATCTGATGACAGGTCTCTTAGCACGATAAACAACTCTCTTGTGCATGAACATGACCCATGCTTGAATCACAGCTATCAGTGCTCCGGCCCGAAGTACCAGCCACATCCGTGCGTCGATAACCTAGTCCACATCGACGGTGCGTTGAGCAATGGGGAAATTGATCCTACACCTTGCCTAACGTCCTAACAACGCACCTAACATAGGGGACATGCGGTGTTGCTTACCGGCATCGGAGACGAGGACGACGAGGGGGGGGGGGGAGGGCGGGGGGGCATGGCTCAGTGAAGGACGACTAGACGATGGCCAAATGGAAGAGTAGCAGCAGCTCCTACTGCCGGATCTGTTGCCGCGTCCACACAGATCTGAGTCATCGCCGCCGGTGGTGGTGAGGCTACAGGAGGTGTGGTTGTCCTAGCGGTGACCCATGAGAGGGGCGGGGGAGGGGGGAGGGGGCTGAGCCTAGATTTGGCGCCGTGCCACCGCACCCGATTCCCATCTCCCACGTGCGAGCTTGCGCCGCGCTCAGCCTGGCTCGCTAGAAACTGCCAACTCAGCAGTTTCTAGCGAGCCAGGCTGAGGGCTGCTTTAAGCTTCGTGCGCATGCGAGCCAGCCCACTGCGTTGGCAATCAAACACACATTTCGTGGCCCAGCTGAGCCTGGTTGCGATTTTGTGGGCAACAAACACACCCATAGTGTCACATTCCATTCCACACCGATTGATGTTGAGTTGCACCGGCAAGCGGCAAGCTATTATGGGCAAGCCTGCAAATAAATTGTTTCACATTCAGTTGGCATTCTATCTCCCAATTTTGTTGTCAATGTATTTTGTCCACCCCTCCTGTAGATGATGATGCACATGCTCCATCCCGTGCATGCACATAAACTCTGTATGCTGATTTTACAGAAAGGCAACCCTTCTGATCATAATGTCATGCTGCAAAGCTTTGAACTCCTCATGGATGAGTGTAGCTAGTAGTATAATGTTTGCATCTTGCTCTCAGAATATATCATGGACCAAAGCCTCGTCCCATACAGCCGTTCCCTGGATAATCAGCTCATTAACGCGTGTCAATTCACTGACCTCTTGGGGTAAAAGGTTTTCTTGTGCCATCACGAGCAATCCATGGGTCCTCTCATATCTTTATTTGTGAGCCATCGCCTATAGGCCAAATAATAATACCCTCTTTCAACAGGTCCACACCTTTTAGTATACTTCTGCAAGTATAGGGCATTCCGGACTTTGGTTGGGCCTCTAGGGTTGATGTATCTTGATGGTACTTTGCTAGTTTTCTTTGAGGGCACAAGCACACAAAGAGTCTGGGCCATTTAGCACTCTCCATGCTTGCCTTGCCAACATTGCCATATTGAAGCCGTGGAGGTCCCAGAAGCCCAGCCCGCCTTCTTTCTTGTTCTTTGTGAGGGTGTCCCAACTAAGCCCATGAACCTTGTTTTGCTTTTCCTGCTGCCCCACCAATATCGGTTGATCATCGTGCCCATCTGGTCACATAGGGTTTTGGTAAGATCGAAGCAAGACATGACAAAGTTGGCGATAGCTTGCGCACAAGCTTTTATTAGAACATCCTTTGCTGCCTTGGACAACAAACATTCCAGCTACCCCTGAATTCTTTTCCACGTATTTCGTTCAAGTATTTGTTTTTTTTTTGTTCTGTTCTGACCTACGTACACCGCCAAACCAAGGTACTTTTCCATTCGTACCCAGCCCCAGTTTGTAATGCATCCAGCACCTCATTTTTCTTTCCCTGCCTTGTGTTCTTACTAAACAACACCGCTGACTTTATCATAATTAACCATCTGACCCGAGCAGTCCTCATATAAGGTTAGCACGGCTTGATTCCTAGCACTCTCCTCTGTTGCCTTGATCAAAACAAGCGAATCGGCTTGGCCTAGTCTTTTTTCGCTTCATCTTTGTAATATGCAGTTGGCTCTGAAATAACCATAAATAGAAACAAACCTTGTTTGATTATGCTGTTGTTGAAATCAGTGTTGAATAGTTAATCTGAACACTATAGAAAACAATGTCATAAATCCATCACTTTTCAGCTGGCAAATATCGGGAATAAAAAGCTCGTGCTAGCTTTGGAAGGAGGATACGGCGAAAGATCATTATCCAGGTCTGTATCGGCTTGTGTGAAATCATTGCTGGCAACAGGTGAAGAGTTCCATGAAAATATTATTTTGAGAGACAAAAAATTAGAAGTGCGAGACAGTACTTGGAAGACAATAAATGAGGTATGAATGGAAATTCGTTAACTTGCCTGTTACTCATTGAGTCTAATAGTAATTTACTTTCTTGTTTTGTACTGATGGAAATATATTAATTTGTTTGTCATAGGTCCATGGGCACCTGCTTCCTTGCTGGCCTATATTGAAGGGCCACAGTATCCCCCGTGAGGTGTTAAAACGGCTGGCAGCAAAACAAGCTGCTCATTGAGGTAGGAGACGGTGGTTTTTGCGTCCCTACTTCAGCTACAAATCCATTGGCTCTTTTACTAACCAGTGCTCGCGATTCGGATTGGCTGTCCTTCGAGTTTGTTCTAACCCTTGGATGATTTCATTTCTGCAGGATCTCCTCTCCTGCCCTTTGCATGTGGTGCTGGCCAGCGTTCAAGCTGCTGACATGTCTTCCATCTTCATTTTTTCCATTCGTCACTGTGTTTGACGCAAAACAAATACACTACTGCGCCGTGTAATTAGTACTCAAACCTTGACACTCATTTTGGATTGGAGGCTGTAGCACTTGTATGATGGAACTGGGATACATCTGACGAGCTGATGCTGGCAGGTATGTCTTGTCTTGTTCAAACGGATATAAAGTCTGAATCGTACATTATCAGCTGCAGTTTTTGATATTAGTTGTCCGGGCAACTACCTTCCAAGGGACTCGTTACTACTACCTGTTAACATTTGTGTGTGTGACAGCGAATTTATTCATTCAACTATGTTCGTTTTCGTTGATCCGTCGCTGTTCGCACTGTTTCTTTTTCTGTTTTCTCTTTCGTTTTTTTGGGGGTGACTGTGCTGCTTCCGCCCCAGCACCTATTGTTGACTGTATCGGTGATGGTTGCTTTGTAATACAATACAAAGCGGGGGGACCCTTTTTCAGGTAAAGCAGGTAGCCACAAGTGGCGGCTGACACCTAGAGAGGTTTGCAACACGCGAAGGGTGGAGATAATGGTCACAACAAAGCAACCGCAATACAAAATGCACGCACCCCACCCAAAATTACACGTCTCCTAAAAAATTGCCAAGAAGCCAAAAAGAACAAAAATTCAAAAGAAAAAAAAAAGCATATGGGAGTGCCTACTTAATTAGTGGTTACTTATATGTGAAATGAACCCCAAAAATCTCAGCTGGCGTGCAGAGCCACACAATCTCTGCTAGTAAACCATTTACAGCATGTTCAAACAAATTCAATTACAAATGCTAATAAACGGGAAACCCGCGAGAATACAAGTCAAATTACCAATGCTACATGTTTTGGACATGGTTCAACGGTATTGCACAAGGAGAAACAATCAATGAGAGTATGAGGCCCCGGCACTACTTTATGAGGCCACGGCACGGAGCTGTCTAGGTTGTAATGGGCAGATTTCGTGCTTCCATTTGGTAGATGGTAAGCCTCTATTTCTTCATCATGGACTCTCTCCTTGAGATCAAAGCTCAAGTAGATGGTATCACCGGTTATAGAGGGGAAAATCTTGGTGGAAACCGAAAGAGAGCAATAAAAACCCATGAACAATGCCCGGCCGCCCAAGCTCATGACCGGGAGTAGAGTTCCGGTCTCCAAATCCACCTTGTAAACGTCGTACGTCCTCCTCCTTGATCTATTCCTGAGGTACCGAAGCGTGCGGTGCACCAGCATCAGTTCACCGTCGTTGTTCACCAGGTGTGCGCTATCCATTATCATCGCCGAGATTGGCTTTTGCAATCTGGCAGCCACCTCCATGCGTGGTGGCTGATCTGCACTTGTCTCTAGCAGCAGGATGCCATTTTCTGTGGTGCAATAGAAGCGGCCTGCAAACATCAAGGGTGCAGTGTGTACTGAGTTCTTGTACCGGACCACTGTCCAGCGCTCGTCGCCGGGCTTGGCGATGCCTAGGATGCATCGCGAGTTGAAACAGAGCACGACCGAGGAATCATCTGCAGCAATGCCAGAGCCCCACGCTCTGAGAGGAAAATCACGGTCGGGAAGGAGGTCCGAGTGGCGCTCTGGAGGCAGCAGCGTGGTTAATGGCGGGAGATCTGTGAGCTGCTGGCCGGTCAGCGGGTTGAGCAGACGGACATGGGTGCGCCTAGGTCCGTGGGGGAGCAAGATGATGAGGCCCTCGGGGGTGAGCCCGAGCTCGTCATGCTCGCAGAGCTCCAAGATTTCCGTTTGTATGCACTCGCCGGTGGAGACGTTGAGGAAGCGGCGGGCGTAGGGGGAGGCGAGCTTCTTCCGGAGCATGACCCAGCGCCTGGGGTGGAACCGGCGGTCCAGAGCGCCGTGCCCGCGCGGGTCGGTGCAGCACCGCCGCCACGGGCCGCACACGGCGCGGAATCGGACGTAGTCGGCCACGTCGTTGGCGAGGACGAAATCCGCGATGAGCCCCGCCGGACCTTCCCCGAGGCTCGCCCAGTCCCTGCTGCTAGCCGGCAA
Source organism: Aegilops longissima (assembly GCA_021605205.1). NCBI lineage: Eukaryota > Viridiplantae > Streptophyta > Magnoliopsida > Poales > Poaceae > Aegilops > Aegilops longissima. The sequence goes on along the minus strand of CM038681.1, from coordinate 596,014,032 downwards.
CCAACACGGGTCAGATTTCAGGATTAGATAAAGAAAGAAAGCGAGAGGGCACGCCCGTACCAGTTATTAGTATCATCATCGGGATCATCAGGGTTGCGATTAGACGCGGTACGTGCGCGCTTGGAGCCCCAGTTCGTCGTGTGGGCGATGGTGCAGCCAGCATTCAGAGAGGGGATCTGGGCGGTGGTAGAGCAAGCGTTCGTGTGGCTCGAAGAGGGGATCTTGAGAGAGGAGGAGGGGCGTGGCTGTTGATGGTCGAGGGTCTCCCCCGGTCGCCGCCGCCTGGGCCTCCTCCTAGACCTTGACGCGGCGGCCGGCCCTCGCTCCGCCATCCGAGCGCGCGTGCGCCGCCGATTCGCCGTGTTGGGCTCGGCGGAAGGGATGGGGGCTCGATTCCCTCTGGGCGGCGGAGGGGAGGGGACGGGAGGGCTCATAGTTGTACTGCTCCAATCAGACCGAAATGGAGTCGACTTCCAATCCGGCCTTTGGATGGCCTGGGCGGCACTCCGATTACGGCTTGTTTGTAGGATGGGAGCCCGACATGGCAGGCCCAGTTTCAGCGCTGTTGCTCCCCATTTTTCTTTTCTTAGTCTTTTTTCTTCTTCTTCTTTTAGTTTCCAATCAGATTTCCTTCAAAAATAACCGCTACTTTTTTTTGCATCTACATCTTTACTAGTAGTATTACCCTCTACTATTCCTCTATTGTTAAAGGGAAGTTCGTTTTATGACCCCCAACTTTCAGCTGGTCTTTTCCTCCCACGCTTCCCCTCCTTCCTTTGATTTTCTATTTTCCCCAACCGATGCCACACAAATTAGAACCAACATAAATCGATACTTCCACAAAACCAAGTCATGCATTAAGTCAATCGAATGAATTTCAATTACTTGGTTAATATTGGCGTTGATATCAGGTATGATGTTAATTCGGGGATGTCACTTAAGGCGCTTAGTGCTAGACATGTTTACTACCAAACACCGGAGTAGCGCAAACCACTGGACAGACATGGTTGCATATATGTAATATAGGAACAGTTTGTGAAATGGCAAAACAAAAAAATGTTGATGAAAACTCTAAGAATGTTCAAAAATCTTTTAGAGATGTTTCAGAATTTTAACTCAAGAATTTAATAATTGTTCACAAACATGAAAGATATTGTTATATTTTAAAAGAATACAATTTCATAAATGTTCTATGATTTTTCTAAACATGAAATTCTAAAAAATGTCACAAAGTTTTTAAAATGTTCGTGAACTCTGAAGTATGTTCAACATTTTTAAAACATTCTCAAATCTTAAAACATGTCTATGTGATTTTTAAAAATATATACAGACGGTGAATCTTAAGATTTTTATGATAGATGGAAGCTTCGATACAGCTGCGTTTTTATTTGATTGATTGTTGTATCTCATATCTATCTATACAGTCGGGAGCTAGCTAAAATGTTCAACGTTTTTAAGACATTCTCAAATCTTAAAACTTGTCTATGTGATTTAAAAAAATGTATACTAAAAAAACCATTTCATAAATTTTTAAACATCATCCTTTGGTGACTTGGTGAGGAGGGTGAACACTATTCAAGTTGGATCTAAGCTGGATGCAGGAGATGAAATCCACGCCCACCCGCTCGTGAAGTAAATCATCGCCCCTACGATCCAACCAATTGGGAGAGAATCAATAGACTCCTTTTCAGGAGCGATTCATCCTTCCCAAACGTAGCATACAACTCCCCGATGTACTGCGCTCTTCAAGTGTGCTTCTTCCCCCTTCTCCCGGGCCTTGTACACACTACCCGTCACACTATAGGAGTTGGCCATGTTTGAAGTCATTACCCTTAACCATAAGGAGAGGGATGCCTAAGGCTAGGCTTGCGACTGGAGTGAAGTCGTAACAAGGTAGCCGTACTGGAAGGTGCGTCTGGATCACCTCCTTTTGAGGGAGAGCTAATGCTTATGCTTATTGGGTATTTTGGTTTGACACTTCTTCACGCCCCAAAAGAAGGCAGCTACGTCTGAGCTAAACTTGGATATGGAAGTCTTCTTTCGTTTAGGGTGAAGTAAGACCAACCTCATGAGCTTATTATCCTAGGTCGTAACAAATTAGTTGATAGTGATAGGATCCCTTTTTGGCGTCCCCATGTCCCCCCTGTGGTGTGGCGGCATGGGGATGTCAAAAGGAAAGGGACAGAGTTTTTCTCGCTTTGGGCGTAGCAGGCCTCCCTTTGGGAGGCCCGCGCGACGGGCTATTAGCTCAGTGTTAGAGTGCATCCCTGATAATTGCGTCGTTGTGCCTGGGCTGTGAGGCCTCTCAGCCACATGGATAGTTCAATGTGCTCATCACCGCCTTTTCAAGATGTGGATCATCCAAGGCACATTAGCATGGCGTACTCCTCTGTTTGAATCGAGTTTGAAACCAAACAAACTTCTCCTTAGGAGTATAGATGGGGCGATTCAGGTGAGATCCCATGTAGATCTAACTTTCTATTCACTCGTAGGATCCGGGCGGTCCGAGGGGGGGGGGGGGCACCACGGCTCCTCTCTTCTCGAGAATCCATACATCCCTTATCAGTGTATGGAGAGCTATCTCGAGCACAGGTTGAGGTTCGTCCTCAATGGGAAAATGGAGCACCTAACAACGCATCTTGAAAGACCAAGAACTACGAGATCACCCCTTTCATTCTGGGGTGACGGATGGATCGTACCATTCGAGCCTTTTTTCATGCTTTTTCCGGTGGTCTGGAGAAAGCAACAATCAATAGGACTTTCCTAATCCTCCCTTCCTGTCAAGAAGAATGTGAAATTCGTTTTCCTTAAATGGGAGCAAAGTATGTTTGAAAAAGGATCTTAGAGTGTCTAGGGTTGGGCCCGGAGGGTCTCTTAACGCCTTCCTTTTTCTACCCATCAGAGTTACTCCCTCCGTCCCAAAATTCCTGTCTTAGATTTGTCTAGATACGGATGTATCAAGTCACTTGCCATGGTAAGAGGGAGAAGGGGGAAGAAGTCACACTTCCTTCTCTTTCCACTTTCACTTTCATGCCCAGTTCTTTTTCGACTTGGCAATCGTAGCAATTTATGTAAAGCCTCTTAATCCAGATAAACATGCTCGATACATTCTAGTTGTGATGCCCGGATAATTAAGCTACAGTAACCCTCTACTAATGATGCCACATCACCACTGTTACTATTACTAAACCCACTCTGATTCAAATCCCGTTTGAATTCAAAATTTAAAATCAAGTCAAACGGTAAAAGTTTTCAAACGTTAAAACTAAAATGTTCTAGGTGTGACGAATAATCTCTAGATAATATTGGTGGAGACCCAACATTTTTAAAAGTGTTTAAATGCACTATAGTAAATAAAACAGTGGCAAAACTATTATTTAAATCTATTTAAATAATTGAACAATTACAAAACTATTTTTAGTTTGGGTAGAAAATTAATGTGACAGTGGCATAGCTGGTAACATCAATTTAGGTGCCACTTTGGTATGTTAATGAAACTATAATAAATAGGAACTAAAAGAAACAGAAAAGAAATAAGATAAGAAAAAGAAAAGAAAAAGGAAAAGGAAAAACAAAACAAAGGGAAAAAGAGCAGGACCCCCGCCAACTAGGCTAAACGCCCACCGCCAGCCCATCGTCCCTGTGCCGCCCACCCCACCTCCCTTAACCCCTCAATCACCCAAACCCTAACCACCGACACCCCCACTTCCCCCGCTCGCCTCTCCCTCTCACCCCGATCCAGATTGGATCGGGCTGACCTCATCGCCCCGCCCTCGCGAACGGCGCACCGGTCCCGTCGCCGACCACCGCCACTCGCAGGACCGCCCCACCGTCGTCGTTGCCTACCCGACCCCGACGTCGCCGATGCCTCCCCGACCCCGACGTCGCCAATGCCGTCGACACACGCCGCCCCGCCACTGCACCTCGCCGCCTCGTCGCGCCGACCCCGACTCCTTCCCGAGCCCACTTCCATTCCCCTACAGCCCCGCTGTGAGCACCTCCCTCTCTCTTCCCGTTCCCGTCGCACGTCCCGGCTACAGCGCGCCCGCCTCACTCCATGATCGCCTCACTACACCACGATCGACCTGGCCGCTTCTCCCCTGCCCCTCCCCTCGCGCACGCATGTTTTTTGAATTAAATTAATCTATTAATTTTAGAAATGATTAAAACTTTGAGAATTAATATAAAATAAACTGCAACTTGGATGAAAATATTTTGTACATGAAAGTTGCTCAGAACGACGAGACGGATCCGAATACCCAGTCCGTTCGTGTGCCACACGTCCCTAGAATAGCAAACATGCAACCTTCCCCCTCCAGCCCGTCTGTCCAAAAATGCCGAATACCAGGAATACTTTCCCGGATGTTTTCCCCCTTCACTAGTACCGCGTACTATCATGTTAGGGCACACCTAGCACCGCTTATTGTCATGTCATGCATCTATTTGCATTGTATTCATTGTTTCTCGCCCCTCTTCTTCCGGTAGACTATGAGACTGAAGCCATCGCTGCCCCGATCGACTATGGTGTTGACGACCCGTCCTTCTCTGCCGAGCTTCCAGGCAAGCAAACCCCCCTTGGTCACCATATATCATCCACTCTCTTCTCTGTTATTCTTGCATTAGGTTTGCTATTGTTGTTGATTCAATAGCTCCTATTTTGTTGCATAGCCTATCATTGTTGCTACTGTTGGTACCTTTACCTGCAATCCTAAATGCTTAGTATAGGATGCTAGTATTCCATCAGTGGCCCTACATTCTTGTCCATCTGCCATGCTATACAATCGGGCCGTTATCACTCGGGAGGGGATCACGGGTATATACATACATACATATTATACAGGTTACATGATGTGATTAAAGTCGGGTCGGCTCGTAGAATACCCACAAGTGATTCCGATGTGGGGGGCTGAAGGGGCAGGTGGTTCCATCCAGGTAGTGATGGGCCTGGGTTCCCGAAGGCCCCCGACCGTTACTTTGTGGCGGAGCGACAGGGCAGGTTGTGACCACCTAGGAGCAGGTGGGCCTGATCCCAGGCCAGCGTCCGATGTTACTTCAAATAACATGCTTAACAATATTGGGTATTTGATCTGAGTTGGACACTAGCCTATATGCACTAACAACCACACGGGAATAGTTATGGGCACTCAACATCGTAGTAACAGCAGAAGCCTCCTAGACGTCAGCGACTGAGCGGCGCATGCCGGGTTGGACTAGAACGCCTGCTCTTGTATAAGGGGGGCTAGGTCTGCTCACCGTCCGCGTACGCAACATGCAGGAGTGCAAAGGGCGATGGGCCCAAGACCCTGTGCGCTTAGGATTTAGATCGGCGTGCTAACCTCTCTGTCGGGCCTAGGTAGGGTTGCAACATGTTGATCTTCTCAGGCCGGACATGGCCCAGAAAAGTGTGCTCGGCCAGAGGGATCAAGCGTGTTGGGTAATGTGGTGCACCCCTACAGGGAAGATTGATCTATTCAAATAGCCATGTCCACGGTAATAGGACGACCCGGAGTTGTATTCCTACCTCATGAGAACTGGAACTGGATGCTTAATAAACACACCCTTTCAAGTGCTAGATACAACCCGGTGATCGCTCTCTCATAGGGGGACGAGGAGAGGATCGCCGGGTAGGATTATGCTATACGTTGTTACTTGGTGAACTTACCAGCTACTCTCTTCTACATGCTTCAAGATGGAGGCTGCCAGAAGCGTAGTCTTTGATAGGACTAGCTATCCCCCTCTTATTCTGGCATTCTGCAGTTTAGTCCATAGATACTACCTTTTCATTGATACCGATGCATATGTAGTGTAGGTCCTTGCTTGCGAGTATGTTGGATGATTCACGGTTGCTTTGCTACTTCTTTTCCCCCCTTTCCTGGTTATTGCAATCATATGATGGAGTCCAGGAGCCAGAGGATCCCGAGGATGTTTCTGCGTGAAGTTTGGCTTCGAGGAGTAGTTAGGAGGTCCCAGGCAGGAGGCCTGCGCCTCTTCGATCTGTATCCTAGTTTGTGCTAGCCATCTTATGGCACCTTGTTTAACTTATGTGTACTCAGATATTGTTGCTTCCGCTGACTCATTCGTTTTCAAGCCCTCGAGACCCCTGGCTTGTAATATAAAGCTTGTATTATTTTAATTTGCGTCTAGAGTTGTGTTGTGATATCTTCTTGTGAGTCCCTGATCTTGATCGTACACATTTGCGTGCATGATTAGTGTATGATTGAATCGAGGGCGTCACAAGTTGGTATCAGAGTTGACTGCCTGTAGGAATCCCCTTTCCAACTCCTTGGCCGAAGTTGAGTCTAGTCAGTGCCAAACTTTACTAACATGGCTGTGCGGCTCACGAGCCTGATATGTCCATTTTGCATCATGCTTTTATATTGATATTTATTGCATTATGGGCTGTTATTACACATTATATCACAATACTTATGCCTTTTCTCTCTTATTTTATAAGTTTTACAGGAAGAGGGAGAATTCCGATAGCTGGATTTCTAGACTGGAAAAGGAGCAAATATTAGAGACCTATTCCGCACAACTCCAAAAGTCCCGAAACTTCACAGAGAATGTTTTTGGAATATATGAAAAATATTGGGCGAATAAAATACCAGAGGGGGGCCACCAGCCAGCCACAAGGGTGGAGGGCGCGCCCTACCCCCCTAGGCGCGCCCCCTGTCCTTGTGGGCCCCCTGACAGGCCTCCGACGCCCATCTTCTGCTATATGGTGTGTTTTGACCTGGAAAAAGATCAGAAGGAAGCTTCCGGGACGAAGCGCCACCGTCTCGAGGCGGAACTTGGGCAGAACCAATCTAGGGCTCCGGCGGAGCTGTTCTGCAGGTGAAACATCCCTCCGGGAGGGAGAAATCATCGCCATCGTCGTCACCAATGACCCTCTCATCGAGAGGGGGTCAATCTCCATCAACATCTTCACCAACACCATCTCCTCTCAAACCCTAGTTCATCTCTTGTATACGATCTTGGTCCCAAAACCTCAGATTGGTACCTGTGGGTTTCTAGTAGTGTTGATTACTCCTTGTAGTTGATGCTAGTTGGTTTATCCGGTGGAGATTATATTTTTCAGATCCTTAATGATAATTAATACTCCTCTGATCTTGATTATGAATATGCTTTGTGAGTAGTTACGTTTGTTCCTGAGGACATGGGAGTAGTCTTGTTATAAGTAATCATGTGAATTTGGTATTCGTTTGATATTTTGATGAGATGTATGTTGTCTCTCCTCTAGTGGTGTTATGTGAACGTCGACTACATGACACTTCACCATTATTTGGTCCTAGGGGAAGGCATTGGGAAGTAATAAGTAGATGATGGGTTTCTAGAGTGACAGAAGCTTAAACCCTAGTTTATGCGTTGCTTCGTAAGGGGCTGATTTGGATCCATATGTTTCATGCTATGGTTAGGTTTACCTTAATTCTTCTTTCGTAGTTGTGGATGCTTGCGAGAGGGGTTAATCATAAGTGAGAGGCTTGTCCAAGGAAGGGCAACACCCAAGCACCGGTCCACCCACATATCAAATTATCAAAGTAACGAACGCGAATCATATGAGTATGATGAAAACTAACTTGACAACAATTCCCAAGTGTCCTCGGGAGCGCTTTGCTTTATGTAAGAGTTCGTCCAGGCTTGTCCTTTGCTACAAAAAGGATTGGGACACCTTGCTGCACCTTGTTTAGTTTTGTTACTTGTTACCCATTAGGAATTATCTTATCACACAACTATCTGTTACCGATAATTTCAGTGCTTGCGGAGAATACCTTGCTGAAAACCGCTTGTCATTTCCTTCTGCTCCTCGTTGGGTTCGACACTCTTAATTATAGAAAGGACTATGATAGATCCCCCATACTTGTGGGTCATCAAGACTCTTTTCTAGCGCCATTGCCGGGGAGTGAAGCGCCTTTGGTAAGTGGAATTTGGTAAGGAAACATTTATATAGCATGCTGAAATTTACTGTCACTTGTTACTATTGAAAATAATCTTTTGAGGGGCTTGTTCGGGGTATCTTCACCTCGACCGGAAGAGCAAAGAGTTGCTCCTCAACCTACTGCACCTACTGAAAATATTTATTATGAAATTCCTTCGGGTATGATAGAGAAACTGCTAGCTAGTCCTTATGCAGGAGATGGAACATTACATCCTGATATGCACCTAATCTATGTGGATGAAGTTTGTGGATTATTTAAGCTTGCAGGTATGCCTAAGGATGTTATCAACAAGAAGGTTTTCCCTTTATCTTTGAAGGGAAAGTCATTGACATGGTTTAGGCTATGTGATTATATGGGATCATGGAACTACAACCGATTGAAATTGGAATTTCATCAGAAGTTTTATCCTATGCATCTTGTTCATCGTGATCGTAACTATATATATAATTTTTGGCCTCGTGAAGGAGAAAGTACCACTCAAGCTTGGGGGATGCCTAAGTCAATGTTATATTCATGCCCCAATCATGAGCTCTTAAGATAAATTATTATTCAAAAAATTTATGCTCGGCTTTCTCATAATGATTGATCCATGCTCGATACTTCTTGTACTGGTTCTTATATGAAGAGGGATATTGAATTCAAATGGGATTTTTTGGAAATAATTAAACGCAACTCTGAAGATTGGGAACTCGATGAAGGTAAAGAGTTAGGTATAAATCTTAAGTTTTATTGTGTTAAATCTTTTATGGATACCGATGCTTTTCGTGATTTTAGCTCTAAATATGGACTTGACTTGAGATAGTAGCTTCTTTCTGTGAATCTTTTGCTACTCATGTTGATCTCCCTAAGGAGAAGTAGTTTAAATACCATCCTCCCATTAAAGTTAAAGTGAACCTATTAAAGTTGAAGAAGAAACTATTACTTATAAGGCCAGCACTCTGCGCCGGCGCGCCGGCCGAAATTTTCGGCCGGTCCGGCCGCAGCCGTTCGATCTGGTCCCAATAGCCGTCGGATCTGGCATCTTATCCTTCTTTGACTTCATCTTCAACCTCCGTTCCCCACAAAGCCTCGGTCCCGCGCGCCTCCGTCCTCGTGCCCCGCGAGCACCCCCATCCTCTCCTCGTTGCCGCTGCTTGTCGCAGCACCTAACGCCTCTCCTCGCTGCTTCGCCGCTCTTCGCCGTCGACGCTCGTGCATGCACAGCCTTGTCCCCTCGGTTGAAGCTTTTTTAAACTCTGGTTGAAGCTTTTTTCGCTTCGGTTGAAACTTTTTTCATGGTTTGAAGCTTTTTTTCACATCGATTGAAGCTTTTCCTATAGTTTGGAGCTCCCTCATTTGCCCGTTGAAGCTTTTCCACACACCAATTGAAGCTTTTTTTGTTATTGAAGCTTTTTTCCACATCCATTGAAGCTTTTTTTCATGGGGTTGAAGCTTTCTTCCATGCCGGTTGTAGCATTTTGCAGTATGTTTGTAGCAAAACATGATGCTGATTGTAGCAAAAATCAAAATATCATTGTGCGATGTAGCAAACCGCGATGCCGGTTGCAGCCGGATTGGATGCCGGTAGTAGCAAATTGCAACGCCGGTTGTAGCATGTAGCAAAAATCCCGCGATCCTATCCTCGCCGCCTGTGGTCACCATGCTTGCCGCCTGCGGTCAGCCTCGGTTGTAGCAAAAAGAAAGGCGTAGTAGCAAAAGCGAAGTAGGTTGTAGCAAAAGCATGTTGCTGGTCTTCGCCACCGGAGCAAAACAAGGTCGCCGGCGTCGAGGCGCGAACTCCGATGTGAATGGATGTAGCAGCCATCGGGGAGGAGGCGGCGACGCCGCCAGGAGAAAAGGCGAGGAGGGGCTGCTTGTGAATCGCTTCGTCGGGGAAGAGATAAGCTGCAGCCCACTGCACACATGTGCCAGCTGTTCCTCGCGTGATAGAGCGAGCGAGCCAAGGGCGACCGGCCGAATCGTTCGGCCGGCGCACCGCGCTGAAATGTTTCCCTACTTATAATGTTGATCCTATTGTTCCTACTACTTATATTGAGAAACCACCTTTTCTTGTTAAAATAAAGGATCATGATAAAGCTTCAACTGTGGTTCGTAAGAGTTACACTAGAACACCTACACCCTTTGAACAAATTAAAGTTGAACCTAGTGTTGCTATGTTTAAAGATCTCTTGGTCGGTAATATTGATGGGCATGTTATTTATTTCTGTGATGAAGCTGCTAGAATTGCTAAACCTGATATGAAAGATAAACATAGACCTGTTGTTGGCATGCCAGTTGTTTCTGTTAAAATAGGAGATCATCGTTATCATGGCTTATGTGATGTGGGTGCCAGTGTGAGTGCAATTCCTTACTCATTATATAAAAAAATTATGGATGATATTGCACCTGCCGAGATAGAAGATATTGATGTTACTATTAAGCTTTCCGATAGAGATACTATATCACCAATTTGGATTGTTAGAGATGTTTAAGTCTTGTGTGGGAAGATTAATTACCCTACTGATTTTCTTGTTCTTGCTTCCCCACAAGATAATTTTTGTCCCATTATATTTGGTAGACCTTTCTTGAATACTGTTAATGCTAAGATAGACTGCGAGAAAGATATTGATATTGTTGGTTTAGGGGATATGTCTCATGATTTTAATTTCTCTAAATTTCGTAGACAAGCCCATGATAAAGAATTGCCTAGTAAGGATGAAATTATTGGTCTTGCTTCTATTGTCGCGCCTCCTGCTGATCCTTTAGAAATATATTTGCTAGACCATGAAAATAATATATTTATGAATGAAAGAAGAGAAATAGATGAAGTATTCTTTAATCAAGGGCCTATTTTAAACACAATTTGCCTATTGAAATCCTCATGATCCTCCTCCACCCAAGGGTGATCCCGTGTTTGAGCTTAAACAATTACCTGATACTTTGAAATATGCTTATGTCGAGGGAAACCACGGCCACCTATGGGACTAAAAGGCCCCTTGCTGGTTCGGCAGGGGGACGTTGCGTTGCACAAAGAGCAGACAAGTGTGGGGCAGCACGGCAGAGATCACACAGGCATTTTTACCAAGGTTCGGGCCGCCGTGAGGCATAAAACCCTACTCCTGCTTTGGTGGATTCATGGTGGAAAGGTGGTGGTGGTGCATAGTACACTTGCCCGACAGGGGTTGCCTCAGGGCCGCAGTGACTACGCGCATATGAGGGTGTGAGTTATCCAACCTTCTAACCCTTTCTAAGGTTGCCACATGCCTCCTTTTATAGATCAAGGGGTTACCACAATGGCAAAGTTGTCATTACACACTGATAAGATAGCAAACAGTGCTATCATACTTAACTCTGCTGGCTGACAGGGCGCATTAAATGCACCGCTCAACATCACATCATTGGTTGCCCGGCAAGGCTTGCCGGGCCATCTTGCCAGCTCCGCGCCTACTCGCTTGACACGCCGCAGGACGGGTGTCATTTGTGGGTTTTCCCTGTAGGGAGAGGGCGCCATGTGGTGAATGGCCGCCGCTTAGTCACTCTGCGGCTTGACACCACACTGATCGACGACGTGGGTCTTGGCGAAGTAGTTGGTGAGGTGGTCTTGCTCCGCGAGTCCCGGCAGGCCCTGTCGGGAAGCCTTGTTTGTCTTCTTCTGGGTGTGGCCTCGTCCTTGCTGGGCTTGCCTGCCCGACAAGGGAGGCCTTTTTCTTGATGGTTTCTTGCTTCTCTGGCTTGATCGTAGTCCTCTTGATCTGCTTGTTAGTCCTTTGAATCTTTCGGCCCTTTGTACTTTCACTTGGGCTGGTGCCTCAATCTTGTTCCTGTGCATGTGCATAGTCTGGGCAACAGAACCAAGGTTTGTTGCACCGACAGAAGCCCCCGGGCCTGCCCCGAATGCGCTGCCGGGCGTCGTCGGGGTAGGGCCTAATAAGTGCACGGGCGAGGTTTGCTGAAGAGGCTGGTCTCCTAAGGTCTTCTTTGCTTCTTCATTAGCCTTGATTCCGGGCCAGTTTCCGGTTTCTTCGCTTGTCGTGTAAAGCCAATAGTGGTGGGGCCTGTCGGTGTCAAAAATGGCCGATCTCGGGTAGGGGGTCCCGGACTGTGCGTCTGAGGATCAAAGGTAATAGGATACAAAGGGGACACGATGTTTACCCAGGTTTGGGCCCTCGTAATGGAGGTAAAACCCTACTTCTTGCTTGATTGACTTGGATGAGTATAGGGGTTACAAGAGTTGATCTACCTCGAGATCGTAATGGCTAAACCCTAGATGTCTAGCCTATATGAATTCTGATAGCCTCTACAGACTAAACTGTCCGGTTTATATAGACACCGGAGGGGCCTAGGGTTGTACAGAGTCGGTTTACAGAAGAGGGAAACTATACATCCGGACGCTAATCTTGCCATCCACGCAAAGGAGAGCCCTATCCGGACACGGGGGAAGGTCTTCTACCTTGTATCTTCATGGCCCATCACCCCGACCCATAGCACATAGCCCGGACACCCGAGGACTCCTTAATCCAGGACTCCCTCAGGGCTGCTCCAGTAATGGCCCGTGAATGACTTTAACGCATGGGGTAGAAACTGCCAATTCACTCTTCTCACCACGCCCTTATCCTTGGCCACATATGCTGCATGCATCACGCGGGGTAGGTAACGGAGGTGCGTGGTGTGGGAGAGCATCAAGGTGAGGGCCCGGTTGTCTTGAATTGGTGGAGGAGGACGATGGTCGCCCGTTGAGGGAGCGACTTCCTTCTTCGGCCCGCCTATAAAAGGACGGGGTGGAGGAGGGCGGTGTCACCCATCCTTGCATTCTTCTTCTTTCCGTCTTCTGCTTCTCGTTTGATATGCTAAAGAGGAGAGCCTGGGGCCAGCCCCCGGGCTCTTGGTTGGGGCTAGTGTTGCCGAACACTAGCGCCAACACTCAAGGAGTGAGCCTGGTCCTTGCTGTGGCGAATCTCTTAGTTCCTTCGAGTCTCGACAGGGAGGCGGGGCTGGAGATCGTTGGTAATCCCGGCACTACCCCTCCCGGAAGTCTTGGGGCTGATGTCGACGAGAGGCGCGCCTTCCTGCCTGCCAAGGTGGGGAACGGTGCGCCTCAAGCCCCCTGTCCGTCTTGGCCACTCGCCATCTCCCTGGGGATGGCGCCGGGCTAGAGTTCTGGCCCTCCCCTGTAGACGTTGATGAAGACGTAGCCAGGGAGAAGGAGAAGGCGGGAGGCAGACCATCTAGTAGGAGCACGACTGAATCGACACATTCGTCTCGTACTGGCGACCTGCTGCCCATCTATCTGGCTTTTCCCCCCTTTTTGCGGTGCCGTCATCATCGTTTCCCCCGGCTCCCGGAGAAAGGCTTTCCCCCTGGTACTTCCCCTTCCCTCAGGGGTCTTCTGGCTGGGCCCCGGTGTCCTCTTCTGCCGGTGCTGGTGCTGGAGCTCCCCACTTAATCCTGGAGGCGGTGACCAGGGGGCTGCCGAGGTGCTCCGCCCGTCTTCCTCCTTCGCAGCCTCGCCACTCCCGATCTTGTCAGGCTGCGCTCATCAGCTCCTGACGGGGATCGGGGTGGCGTTGTGCCGGCGCGCCGCCCATCCTCTTCTCTTCCCATCGCACTACCTGGGATAAGATGGACAGGGAGATAAATTTACAGAGCACTTATCTTTTTTCAATCTTAAACCTCTCAGCACTTGCCAAATTTTAATTCAAATAATGTAATCTCCCGAGTCCATGTTTGTGTTCTGTAATGCTTGTACTTGTATCAGCATATTAATGAAAAAGAGGAACCTTGACGGGAACCCGTGCATGTGTATGTCCATGCAGAGGTGAGATACCTCTTTAATTTAAATAAACGAGTTTTCCCTGGCAGGCTATCCTGTCGGCACCCTTTTTGTCTACCGGAGAGCTGCGTCTACCGGGTAAGAGACAAAGGGACCAGCCACCCGCCAACTTATTTTTACCAAAGGCCACTGTGACCATCATGACCGATGCAATGTTCGAGTCAGGGATGGGAGCACCTAAGTCTCAATGAGTGGTGATGTTTTCTTATGCACAAGTTATAGCTTACAGAACACTAATGGATGGGAGGTAGAACTTATCTGTTTGGCTTGCCGGGGATCGCAGTGCCGGGCAAGCTTCTCAACTCCTTGTCAAAGCCAAGTTCACGGCAGGAACATGAGCTTTATGTAGATGAGGATGAATGCAGGATGAAATTCTATCTATATGCATATGCAAATGCTCATGAAATGCTTATGCAGTGATCTTGGAATGCTCATGCATGCATGCAATCTTGGTCGGGGACCCCCCACATCACTTATTTATTTTCTCTTGCACAGGGTCATCGCCCTGGCTTTGTACAAGGGGTTACATGCAGCTGAGGCAAGGCCTGTACAAAAGGGTGGCTGTCAGGCCGCGCCTTACGGGTAGAACTTGCGGATATGCTCAATATTCCATGAGTTTTGCAACTGAATGCCATCTCCGGTCTCCAGACGGACTGCGCCAGCTCTGGTGACTCATACTACCCGGTAAGGGCCTTCCCACTTCGGTGACAACTTGTTTGTATCCTTGGCGGAATGAACGCGCCTAAGGACAAGGTCACCTTCCTCAAAACACCGGGCGCGAACCCTGCAACTATGATAGCGACGCAGGGCTTGCTGATAGCGTGCAACACGCGTAATAGCCCAGAGATGGTTCTCCTTGAGTAGCACAACGTCGCCAAGCCGGTGCTGATCTTGTGCTACTTCGTCATAGGCAAGCACTCGAGGCGACCTGTAAATGAGTTCCGTGGGGATGACTGCTTCTGCCCCATAGACCAGGGAGAAGGGAGTCTGCCCGGTAGCTCGGTTTGGTGTCATTCTGAGGGACCAGAGAACTACCGGCAGCTCCTCGATCCACCGCCTGCCGTGCTTCTGTAGAGTATCAAAGGTTCTCGTCTTGAGTCCACGTAGCACTTCGGCGTTCGCCCTCTCAACTTGTCCACTGCTCCGGGGGTGTGCCACAGAGGCAAATGAGATCTTGCATCCGAGGGCATGAACATATTGCATGAAGGTGCGGCTCGTGAACTGGGTGCCGTTGTCGGTAATGATCCTTGCCGGAACTCCAAAACAACACACCAATTCTTTCAAGAACTTGATATCTAACCGAGTAGTCACCTTTCTCACGGCAGTCACTTCCGGCCACTTTGTAAACTTGTCGATAACAACGAACAAGAGTTCAAAGCTCGCGATTTCTCGGGGGAAGGGGCCGAGGATATCGAGCCCCCAGACCGAAAATGGCCATGATAGAGGGATTGTTTGAAGAGCTTGGACAAGCAGGTGGGTTTTCTTGGAATGGAACTAGTAGGCTTCACATATGGTGACTAGCTCGACCGCATCTTGGAGGGCTGTGGGCCAATAGAATCCTTACCGAAATGCTTTCCCAACTAATGCCCTTGATCCAATGTGGGAGCCGCACATGCCTTTGTGTATCTTAGCCAGCAATTCCTTTCATTCTTCCCGGCAGACACACTTCAATTTCACACTGTTGGGCCTCCTTCTGTACAACGTGCCATTGACAAACGGATACATACTTCCCCCAGGCTACTTTTTCAGCTTCATCTTGGTCACCGGGAAACTCTCCGGTTTGGAGGAAGTGGACAATGTGCTTTGCCCAAGTTGGAGCCTGGGGCTCGGCAACAAGGACTAGTGGCACCTCCTCTGCTGCGGGAGCACATGCCTCATTCGCGGGGTCCATGGGCCCGGCTGGAGGGTGTGGTCCGACAGGCTGTGAGGAGTTGTTTCCGGCAGGGTCTCTGCTAGGAGCGGACGACTCTACCGGGAGAGGCTTATCAGAGTCCAACTTTCTCCTTTTCCGGGCCATTGTTGCTGGGGATACGGAGGGCTGAGTGAGATGGAGAACAAAAGTCCCTAGTTCCATAGGAAGCTTCTTCATAGCACACTTTGACAGATGATCAGCTATGCTATTTTCCGCACGGGGTACATGCTCTGTTTGCAATCCGTCAAAGCGCTCCTCCAATCTCCTCACTTCCTCGATGTATGAGTCCATCAATGGACTTTGGTAATCCTTGTTGACTTGTCTCACCACAAGCTGTGAATCTCCTCGAATGATCACCTTCTTAATTCCTAATTCAACTGCAATCCTGAGCCCGACAAGGAGCCCTTCATACTCACCTGTATTGTTGGTTGCTTCTTCCCGGGCAAAATGCATTTGGATGACGTACTTCAAGTGCTCCCCGGAGGGGGCGACAAGAAGCACGCTAGCTCCTGCACCTTGTAGGGAAAAAGCACCATCAAAATACATAATCCATTCTTGGGGCGATTCCTTGCCGAGGATAACTGTCTCTGTCACTTCCTCATCAGGGGTTGGCGTCCATTCTGCAATAAACTCTGCCAATGCCCTACTCTGAATAGTTGATGTGCTCTCAAACTTCAAACCAAAACTAGATAACTCCAAAGCCCACTCCACTATCCTGCTGGTAGCCTCAGGGTTTCGGAGTATCCTTTGCAACGGGAAACGAGTGACAACCATGATCTCATGGGCTTGGAAGTAGTGGCGCAGTTTCCTTGAGGCCATGATGAGGCCAAAGATCAATTTTTGCACGCCAGAGTACCTCGATCTAGCCCCTATAACAAGGAGCTGACGAAGTACACTGGGCGCTGCACCACTTTCTTCCTTGCCGCATGCTTTGGGTTGCTCTTGATGGAAATATGCCCTAGAGGCAATAATAAAGTTGTTATTTTATATATTTACTTATATCATGATAACTATTTATTATTCATGCTAGAATTGTATTAACCGGAAACTTGATACATGTGTGGATACATAGACAAACCACCGTGTCCCTAGTAAGCCTCTACTAGACTAGCTCATTAATCAAAGATGGTTATAGGTTTCCTAACCATAGACATGTGTTGTCATTTGATGAACGGGATCACATCAGTAGGAGAATGATGTCATGGACAAGACCCATGCATTAGCTTAGCATATTGATCGTTCAGTTTTATTGCTATTGCTTTCTTCATGTCAAATACATATTCCTTCGACTATGAGATTATGCAACTCCCGAATACCGGAGGAATATCTTGTGTGTTATCAAACATCACAACGTAACTAGGTGATTATAAAGATGCACTACAGGTATCTCCGAAGGTGTTTGTTGGGTTGGCATAGATCGAGATTAGGATTTGTCACCCGAGTATCAGAGAGATATCTCTGGGCCCTCTCGGTAATGCACATCATGATAATCCTTGCGGGCAATGTGACTAATGAGTTTGTTGCAGGATGATGTATTACGGAACGAGTAAAGAGACTTGGTGGTAACGAGATTGAACTAGGTATGAAGATATCGATGATCGAATCTCGGGCAAGTAACATACCGATGACAAAGGGAATGACGTATGTTGTTATTGTGGTTTGACCGATAAAGATCTTCATAGAATATGTAGGAACCAATATGAGCATCCTGGTTTCACTGTTGGTTATTGATAAGATATGTATCTCGGTCATGTCTACATAGTTCTCGAACCCGTAGGGTCCGCACGCTTAACGTTTGATGACGATTTGTATTATGAGTTATGTGTTTTGGTGACCGAAGATTGTTCGGAGTCCCGGATGAGATGACAGACATAACGAGGAGTCTTGAAATTGTCGGGAGGTAAAGATTGATATATTGGACGATAATATTTGGACACCGGAATGGTTACGGGACGTTTCAGATATTTATCAGAGTACCGAGGGGTTACCGGAACCCCCCGGGGAAGTAATGGGCCAACATGGCCATAGGGGAGAGAGAGGGGAGCCCACAAGGGGTGCCCCCCCCATGGGTTGTCCAAATTGGACAAGGGGAAGGGGGCGCGGCCCCCCTTTCCTTTCTCCCTCTACCTCTCCTTCCCCTTTTCCCCCTCCATGAGAAGGAATAAGAGGGGGGCCGAATCCTACTAGGACTGGGAGTCCTAGTAGGACTCCCCCCTCATGGGGCCCCCCTAGGGCCGGCCACCTCCCTCTCTCTCCTTTATATACATGGGCAGGGCACCCCTTGGAGACACGCCAATTGTTCCAAGCCATGTGCGGCGTCTCTCTCCATAGTTTACTCCTCCGGTCATATTCACATAGTTCTTAGGCGAAGCCTTGCGCATATCACATCACCATCACCATCACCACGCCGTCGTGCTGACGAAACTCTCCCTCGACCCTCTGCTGGATCAAGAGTTCGAGGGACGTTATCGAGCTGAACGTGTGCTGAACTCAGAGGTGCCGTACGTTCAGTACTTGATAGGTTGGATTGCAAAGACATTCGACTACATCAACCGCATTAACCTAACGCTTCCGCTTTCGGTCTACGAGTGTACATGGACACACTCTCCCCCTCTCATTGTTATGCATCTCCTAGATAGATCTTGCATGATTGTAGGATTTTTTTTGAAAATACATGCTACGTTCACCAACAGTGGCATCAGAGCTAGGTCTATGCGTAGATGATATGCACGAGTAGAACACAAAGAGTTGTGGGCGATAATAGTCATACTGCTTACCACCAACATCTTTTTTTGATTCTGCAGTATTGTTGGATGAAGCGGCCCGGACCAACTTTACATGATCACGTTCATGAGACCGGTTCCACCGATAGACATGCAACTTGTTTTGCATAAAGGTGGCTGGCGGGTGTCTGTTTCTCCAACTTTAGTTGAATCGAATTTGACTACGACTGATCCTTGTTGAAGGTTAAAACAGCACACTTGCGAAAAATAATTGTGGTTTTGATGCGTAGGTAAGAACGGTTCTTGCTAGAAGCCCGTAGCAGCCACGTAAAACTTGCAACAACAAAGTAGAGTACGTCTAACTTGTTTTTGCAGGGCATGTTGTGATGTGATATGGTCAAGACATGATGTGATATAAGTTATTGTATGAGATGATCATGTTTTGTAAAAGTTATCGGCAACTGGCAGGAGCCTTATGGTTGTCGCTTTATTGTATGAAATGCAATTGCCATGTAATTGCTTTACTTTATCACTATGCAGTAGCGATAATTGTAGAACCAATAGTTGGTGAGGCGACAACGACTCTACGATGGAGATCAAGGTGTCAAGCCGGTGACGATGGAGATCATGATGGTGCTTTGGAGATGGAGATCAAAGGCACGAGATGATGATGGCCATATCATGTCACATATTCTGATTGCATGTGATGTTTATCTTTTATGCATCTTATTTTGCTTAGTACGGCAGTAGCATTATAAGATGATCCCTTAACAAAATTTTAAGGTATAAGTTTTCTCCCTGAGTATGCACCGTTGCGACAGTTCGTCGTGCTGAGACACCACGTGATGATCAGGTGTGATAGGCTCTACGTTCACATACAATGGGTGCAAGACAGTTTTGCACATGTGGAATACTCAGGTTAAACTTGACGAGCCTAGCATGTACAATCATGGCCTCAGAACATTGGAGACCGAAAGGTCGAACGTGAATCATATAGTAGATATGATCAACATAGAGATGTTCACCATTGAAGACTACTCCATCTCACGTGATGATCGGACACGGTTTAGTTGATATGGATCACGTGATCATTTAGATGACTTGAGGGATGTCTATCTAACTAGGAGTTCTTAAGTAATATGATTAATTGAATTTAACTTATCATGAACTTAGTCCTAATAGTATTTGCATATCTATGTTGTAGATCAATAGCTCGCGTATAGCTCCCCTATTTTATTTTTGATATGTTCCTAGAGAAAACTAAGTTGAAAGATGATAGTAGAAATGATGTGGACTGGGTCCATGATCTGAGGATTATCCTCATTGCTGCATTAAAGAATTATGTCCTTGATGCACCACTAGGTGACGTACCTGTTGCAGGAGCAGATGCAGACGTTATCACTACAAAAAATACACTTCCGTGATGATACGTGTTTGTCACAGTAGGTCACGTTTTTTGTCATGCATGTACATCCATGACGATTGTATGCCAGAATCAAGATAGTCATACCGGTGCTGTCGTAGAAGTGTTCCATGAAATTACCAAAATTATCATCACGGAAGTGTCCACTTCCATGACGATAAATCACGCGTCACAGAAGTGCTTTCGTCAAGGGTGACCGACACGTGGCATCCACCGTAACGGGTCGCCAGCTATCGGGTCCGGTTTTGAATCCGATAACCCGTTGACAGCCTGGACCAATGGGAAATTTCCAGATCTAAAATTTTGATTGGCTGGAGGAAACACGTGTCAGCTCGTCAGTGGGTCAGATAGACGCCTATGATATGTCGACACGTGCGACGGCCCACCACTGATCCATTTAGCTTACAAAGGCCGGCCCGTTTGACTTGGTCAAAAGTTAGCGGGCTGGCCCATGAAAAGCATGTTAACGGTCTCTTTGCAAATAGCCCATTTTACGGCCCGCTAACTCACGGCCCGCCAGGGCCTACACGAAATCGGCCCAACAACGTCATGTGGGCCATCGAATATAACACCATCCCGTTTCACTTTCGGCCCATGTATGTCCCACGACATCTTTCGGCCCATATGAGGCCTTCGTATCTTTAGGCCCTTTAGAGGGCCACAGTGACTCTAGCCCATAATGAACAGTAAATTTCTTTGTACCCATTAACGACCCATGATTCACATTGGCCGTTTCCAGCCTGTGTTAGCTTTCGACGTACTGACGGCCCATACGTTCTTGGGCTCCTTTCCGCCCTCGACTACTTCCGGCCCGTTACTGGCCTGTTGCCCTAATGGGCCAAATTCGGCCCGTGGCAAGAGTCGGCCTGTTTCTGGCCTGTTAACCCGTTCCGCCATTTCTAGCCCATCCTATATTCTGGCCCATTAACGACCCGTTATGCCTGTGACAAAATTAAGCCTTTGCTGTCCTCTGGCCTTTTAATGGCCCGTTACCATGCTGGGCCAATACCAGTTACGCCTGTTTACGGCCCATGTAGACCCATTTATCCGATGGCTCGAGGCCCATCGATTCTACGACCCTGTTGGAGGCCCATTTATCGATGGCCCGTAGGAGGCCCATGGATCCTACGGCCCGTAGCAGGGTCAAAGTTACCACGGTCCGTATATGGACCATGGTTGTTGCGGCCATTAGCAAACCAGGGAAAAAGAAGACTAGGAAATAAATAAGCCCGAAACTAACGCTAGGCTATTAAGGCGATTGCACAGATTACATCCACCGGGCATCAAAGATCGCCAGCAGTGCAAATATAGGGAACACCCTACACTACACAAAAATTGCTTGCTGTTTTCTTCAGCTGGTGGCTGCACGTTAAGAACACATTTTGTATTACAGCAAAACCAAATTACAAGTATAAAACCAAAGGAAGGTTGGCATAAAAGTTAACAGTGTGGCAGATAAATGCACCACCAGAAGTTCAGAAGCTCGGTTCATTTGACCTGACTGTTATGTTTTCTTGTTGTATTGTCCGATGGAGCACCATAACCTTCGGCTTCATTTCTCCTAGGCTCCTGAACAACATAGCAAATGTCTGATAGTCTGGTTTCAAAACCATCCATATCTTGACGACATCGAACAATGTCTATCCTTGTTTCACAAAGGGTCTCTGTTAAGGAATGGACTTGTGTATGGAGCACAAATATAACATTGGTTTGAGCTTGCATATCTTGATCATGAGGCAGTTTGGACGAGATTGCCTTAACAACCAACCCAGTATTACGCTGGTTCGTGCTTTTGGCAATCGTTAGTGACAGTATCGACCCATCGCAAAGAAGAGTCGACATTGCGATTATAGTTGCCTCGCCACTTTCGTAAGGTGGCGGTTCCACCATTATTTCCATAGCTTGCTGAAAAGTTGAGTTTTTACATTAGTAGTACCAGAACAGAAGATATTAAGGAGGCAAAAAAACCAAACAAAATAGCTTTGGTCTATATACAGAACTTATTTTGGTGAACCCATGTAAAATGTTAGTTGTATTTTACTGCAAAGTACATAATAAAACCAGGTTCCAAACATATGACCATGTACCATGGCTAATGTATTGTCTATTTGTTCACATTGTATTGATAGCTAAGGATAAAGATACAAAGTTTATAATACGGCAAGCATAGTATGACATCATTCATATCACAAAACAACTGAGAACAGACAAACATGCAATTGTAACATTGTGTAACATCCCAAATTTCCAATTTGGCATGTTATACATTAGATCATCATTGCATATCATATTATTATTTCATTTTGGCTCGATCCTAGAAATTCTACGCAACTCAAGGACCCGCGGAGAGAGTTGGGGATTTCGTTATTTTCATATTTGAGTTTTCTCAAATTTTGAAAAGAGGATCATTTTGATTTTAATTTTTTCTCTTCAAATATTTCTTCTAAAAAATAAAAGAGAGGGGATAAAATGACTTTCCCAAAAATAAAGAAATATTGGAGATTTAATATTAAAATTAATTGGTATTTTATTCAGATTTTATTGCAATTTTATTCGAATTAGAAAAATTGCATGTTTTTCAAAATTGCATTTTAGGGCCAAGAAAATGTTCCTCTCGTTCTAAGTATTTTGTGTAGACGATGAAAACTTATTTTGGCATTTTTAGAATTTTATTTTATTTCCTAGGATTTTGTTTAGTTTTGGCGAATTAGTTTTTTTTAAAAGTTCCTCATGACGAATCGGGTCAAGGCCCACTGCCCACACCGCCGCCGCCTTCGTCCCCGAGCCGGACTCCTCGAGGGAGTCCAAGCCGCCGCCATTACCGCCCCGCCGCCCCTCCCTCAAGCCACCACCTCCCCCCTTTAAAATCCGACTCGGGGCCCCCTGGAGCCCCAAGCCGGAGCCGCCGCCGCTTCGCCTCGCCTCCCGCCGCCGCCTCATCACCGCAAAGACGCCGCCACGCCATTGCCCTGGCCCGCCCAAGACGCCACCACCCCGCCATGCCTCACCGCGCCGCAAGCCGCCGGAAGCGCCGCCTCCGTTTGACCGGATCTCGCCGCTGTTTTTTTTCGGTTTTTAGGTAAAACTGATCGGTTTTTGTTTAAACCCTAGTTTTTTCAGATTAGATCGGTTTAGTTTTTTTTGGTTTAGTTATTTAGCGAGCGTCCACTCGTTTGTTCGTTTTAACGAACGCTGTTCACTCGTTAGCCGCAGACAGCGAACATACGTTCGTTAGCCTGTTCGTCAGTTTTCTTTTTTTTTCAGGGTTTTCCACGATTATTTTCGATCGCGATTTCAGCCCGAATCTTAGTTTTAGTTTATCTTTTCGCTCATTTATCGGAATCAGGCGATTCAAGCGCCTAGATATTCGTTTCGAAGCCCTCTTTCTGTTTAACCAACTTGAATAAGATTTTGGTACTGTAAAATTTGACCTAGGTCCAGATTAGTAATTGGATCTTGTTTCTTTCGCAGTTTGAGTTTCGTTGCTTCATTTGATTTGGTTCTTTTTGCAAATCGGAGTTATTAAGTTGAACTTTCTGGTTAGATCTTTTATTTGAGTTTTACCCGTGCTTCTAGATTGATTGCTTATTGTATGCTTGTTTGTTTGCGATAGAGTACCCGGAGTGCGAAGCGTGCTACTACGAGTCTCTAGGTTTTGTAGATCATCAGCAAGGCAAGTAACACTTTGATCATACCTCTTTACTACCCAGTTTTATTTCATTAGATCAATCCATCAAACATTGCATGACTAGGATTTGATTAATATGTGGGATTGGGAAGTAGATGAGGTAGTACCTATTCACCTCTTTATTATCAAACCTTTGGGAGTTACTTCTACGTACTACTTATATTGCTATGCTATGCTAGTAGACGTGGATTGGGTGAGTGTATCCATGACAGATGTGAGTTTTGTTAATTAATGGTTAACTTAAGGTGGCAACTTTAATACACATCTGGGTGGATTGAGGCACCTGGAGAATCCAGTGTTGTCTGTTTTTCTGGAAATCCCGAGGTACCGTGTGATTTTCCTATGGACCGCCACCCAGGCTAAAAGGGATCATAATATTATTCATGCTAGAAACTTCCGTGTGCATCCACAAGATATTATGGGCTCTAGCATAGTTGAGTAAGTTGTGTGACCTTCTTCAGTGGTAGACGAGCAGATGTAGGGGATGTAAGTTGGTACTGTCTACCCAGAGTAAGGAGTTAATGCTTCTGAAAGACTGTGTCTCGGTCATTCGTTTCTCAAACACCATGTAGTGCGAGAAATCCAACGCAGGAGATCGAGTATTATGGGGAAAAGTGCACAAACCTCTGCAGAGTGTACAAACTAATCATGGTTAGCCATGTCCCCGGTTATGGATTAATTATGATGCTTGGATTTTCATGTTGATCTCATCATGTTACTTAAATAAATTGATTGGGTTTAATTATGATGCTTAATTGGGATTGAGTTGGAGTAACCTTCTCAATGTTTAACAACTACCATGATAGTTAAATAAATTATTCCTTTGTTGTAGGAAAAAATTGGCTTTATGCAAAACAGTAACTATAGAGCTTTACACCAGCCATATTGCATGTAGTGATAGCAATTATCTGTTCATTATTCTCGATGTGTTACTTTGCCAGCATATTCCATGTGCTAACCCATTACGGGCTGCAGTGTTCATGTTGCAGACTTTTGAGACGACGAGTGAGGTGCCTTAGGTCGTGATCTTTCACTCAGCTATGCCGTTGGATTTGATGGACTCACTTTATCTTCCAAGCATTCCGCTGTTATCGTTATTGGATGGCCTTAAGCCATATTATTGTAATAAGTTTCTCTTTTGAGACATTCGATGTAATAAGTGTGTGATTGCTACTCTGTTATAAATCCTTCAAGTACTGTGCGTGTCAACACTACCGATCAAGGGATGACACTGATGCACAGAGATCAGACTGTTTGAGGTCTAGTCGCTACAAGATGGTATCAGAGCACACGTTGACTGTAGGACATGACCACTAAGCTAAAGCCCTAGATCACTACTCTCTTCTCATTTCTGACTCCTCTCCCTTTTCTACTCTATAGGATGGCGGATGCAAGGAACAAGTTGACGCAACCGGATGAAGATACACCTTTTGGACGACACTTGAAGGAAGTTACTAAGTACCTGAGCATAGGAATACGAAGCTTCACGGGGACCTACATCGCCACTATGCCAGAAGAAGAGTGTTGGATGATACAAGTTCAAATTCTAGGAAGGACAGATCTATTGCAGCTTTTATCCAGGAGTTAAACCAGCACATTCATCGCCAGGAGAACCAGATGTGCGCAGGCATGATGGATCTGAAGAAGGCCACGACCAAGATTTCAGAACTGGAGGAAGAACTCAAGTCTACACGCGATGGATACGAGGAGGAAATGACGATACTCACAGAGAAGAATGACGACTTGACAAGGAAGCTAGGAGTGTTCATGGGAGACCCCGCGCCAGGAGGAGAAGACGATGATTCAACTTGTCCGGAGAACTACATCATCATCGACGACACCGACTCAGACCCTGACGATAGCGATGATGACTATGTTGATGAAGCTGGAGCAGATATCATGGAGTCTTCCACTGATCAAACCTTCTAGTCGACCACCATATCAGTAGTAGTATTTTCCCCCATGTATATAGTATAGTCCGAGCACTTTTGTAACGATAGTTAGACCGATTGTATGCCCTTGTTTGAATTGATTGAAGTGAAATTGATTGTGTTTGTCTCATGAGCATATGGGTAGTGTTTCCTCTCTAGACCTCATTCTATTCTGTTTTCTTATCTTTTCTAAACCTATCAGATGCCTCCGAGACGTGACAATGGATTTGCTTTCCCACTGGAGCTCACCCAGTTGATCCAGCAACAGAATACACTGATGTAGCTACTAGTCCAGAATCAGAACTAGGGGAACAACAACAACAACAACAACCCACCACCACCACCACCTGTTGACCACTTAGCCCGTTTCCTAAGGCTGAATCCGCCGGTGTTTTCCAGTAGCACCGAGCCGATTGTTGCAGATGATTGGCTCTGCAAGATTGGAAGGGAGTTGACCATTACAGGATGCACATATGTGAAGAGAGTGCGTTTTGCTGCACACCAGCTTGATGGACCCGCAACATCATGGTGGGAGAATTTCACAGCCACTTACCCCATCGACACTGTCACATGGGATCAGTTTCAGCAGGCGTTTCGCACTGCCCATGTTTAGCAGGAGCTATGGCCATGAAGAGGCGCGAGTTTCACAACTTGCGCCAAGGAGGACGCACAGTTGACCAGTATGTAGATGACTTTAGTAAGTTAGCATGTTATGCCCCTGATGACGTTGCTACGGATGCAGCTAAGCAGGAGAAGTTTCTGGAAGGACTGAATGATGAGCTGAGCATGCAGTTGATGGTGGCAAACTTCAACAACTACCTGGAGTTGGTAGATAGAGCTCTCATGATTGAAGGGAAGCAGCAGTAGATAGACAGCCGCAAGATGAAGTATGGACAAGGGAAGTACAGTTCGGGAGCTCATCAGAAACCCCGTTTTACCCCGAACTCGGGAGGACACCTTCAACATAACCATGGAGGCCATAATGCCAATGGAGGGATTCCACACAACCATAGTGGCCCCAAGAATGGGAATGGTAATGGAGGTAGCAATGGTAAGAACCGTTCCAACCCAACAACGCCCGCTAAGAAGGATCTAAGTCACATTACTTGCTACAAGTGCGGGAAGAATGGACATTATGCCACAGAGTGTCCTGAAGCTAAGAATGGAAATGGCAACGGAAGCTCTGGAAAGAAGCCCAACCCTTTCAACAGAGGACAAGTGAACCACATTAGCGTGGAGGAGGTTGAAGCACAACCAGATGCAGTAATAGGTAAGTTTTTGGTTAAGACATTTACTGCAATCGTTCTTTTTGATACTGCTGCATCACATTCATACATATCAAGGGGATTTGTGGATAAGTATAAATTGCCCACCAAGGTTCTTAGAACACCTATGTTAGCAAGTTCGCCGAGAGCGGAACATATGGCAAGTCAAGGATGTTTTCAGATGCCATTGACCATAGGTAGGCATGTTTTCCCTTCGGATTTGATAATTCTGGAGTCGCAAGGATTGGATGTGATTCTGTGTATGGATTGGCTATCGATGTATGGAGGAAACATTGATTGCGCCAGTAAGTCAATTTTGCTCACCACCCCAGAAGGAAGAAGGATTAGGTATGTATCCAGGTATATGCCTAAGAGGACTCAAGTGAATTCCTTATCAGGAGTTGTACATGAGGAAGTACCAGTGGTGAAGGATTTCCCTGACGTATTTCCAGAGGAGTTGCTGGGCATGCCACCGGATAGAGACGTTGAGTTTTTGATTGAACTGTTGCCAGACATAGGACCAATATCTAAGAGACCGTACAGGATGCCCGCAAAGGATTTGGAGGAAATTAAGAAACAGATTAAGGAGTTACTGGATAAAGGCTATATTCGCCCAAGTTCGTCACCTTGGGGATCACCAGTGCTTCTAGTGGAGAAGAAGGATGGATCATGGAGGATGGTTGTTGATTATCGTGGATTGAATGAGGTGACGATCAAGAACAAATACCCACTGCCGATGATCAATGATCTGTTTGACCAATTGCAAGGAGTTAAGGTATTTTCCAAGATCGATCTGCGATCAGTATATCACTAGCTGAAGATTCGAGAGCAGGATATACATAAGAAAACTTTTACCACGAGGTACGGGCTATATGAGTATACCGTTATGTCATTTGGTCTGACTAACACACCTTCCTATTTCATGAACATGATGAACACAATATTTATGGAGTTTTTGGATAAGTTCGTCGTGGTGTTCATTGATGACATACTAGTCTACTCGAAGAATGAAGAATAACATAAGGAACATTTGCGTTTGGTACTTGGGAAGCTCAGAGAACATCAACTATATGCCAAGTTCAGCAAGTGTGAATTTTGGTTGAAGGAAGTTGGATTCCTCGGACATGTTATATCCGGAGAAGGAATAGCAGTAGACCCCACCAAGGTTATCACCGTGAAAAATTGGGAAGCACCCACGATGGTTGGAGAGATCCGGAGTTTTCTTGGACTCGCGTGATACTAAAGGATATTCATTGAAAATTTCTCAAAGATTGCAAAGCCCATGACGGAATTGTTGAAGAAGGATACCAAGTTCAATTGGACTGAGGAATGTGAGGCTAGTTTTAAAGAGTTGAAGAAACGTTTGGTTACAACTCAAGTGTTGATTCTTCCAGATCAACGCAAGGATTATCAGGTGTATTGCGATGCTTCTCGTAAAGGACTTGGAGCAGTGCTTATGCAGGATGGAAGAGTTGTCTCATATGCCTCCCAACAGCTAAAACCGCATGGGCTAAATTATGCTACACACGATTTGGAGTTAGCAGAAGAGCTTCGTGAGCTATGTTTGGAGATAGTTCTGAGAGGCTATGTAGCAACATTGGAAGTCCAGTCTACTTTGATGATTAAGATCAGAGAAGCTCAGACGACGGACAAGGAGATTGCCGAGATCAAGGAAAGAATGAGAAAAGGAAAAGCAAAGGTTTTTCGTGAGGATGAACATGATACCCTATGGTTTGAGGACCGCGTTTATGTGCCCAGTGATCCGGAAATCAGAAAGTTGATTCTGCAAGAGGCCCATGATTCACCATACTCGATTCTCCCAGGAAATACCAAGATGTATCTGGATTTGAAGGATAGTTTCTGGTGGACCGGTATGAAGAAGGATATTGCTGAGTACGTAGTAGTTTGTGATGTTTGTCAGAGAGTGAAGGCAGAGCATCAGAAGCCAACATGATTGTTGCAGCCGTTGCGAATACCCGAATGGAAGTGGGATAAGTTAGGCATGGATTTTATCATGGGATTGCCCAGGACTCGTTCATGCTATGACTCGATATGGGTTGTAGTCGATCGTTTAATGAAGGTATCTCATTTCATCCCAGTGAAGACCACTTATACCAGTGCTAAGTTGGCAAAGATTTATATGACCAGGATCGTATGTCTGCATGGAGTTTCGAGGACCATTGTATTAGAGAGAGGAACCGAGTTTACCTCAAAGTTCTGGAATCAGTTGCACGAAACTTTGGGAACCAGGCTAGAGTTCAGTACAACTTTCCACCCGCAGACAGATGGACAGACTGAGAGAGTAAATCAGATTCTGGAGGACATGTTGAGAGCTTGTGCGCTAGACTATGGATCTAGTTGGCCAACAACAGCTACCAAGCTAGTTTGAAGATGGTCCCTTTTGAAGCCTTGTACGGAAGGAGGTGCCGGATCCCGTTGCTGTGGGATGAAGTTGGAGACCGTCAGTTGTTTGGACCAGACTTGATTAAAGAGTCTGAAGAGAAGGTTAAGTTGATCCGTGATAGACTCAAAATAGCCCAGTCCAGGCAGAAAAGCTATGCAGATTCAAAATGCAAGGAGACAATTTACAAATCAGAGACGGAATGTATCTTCGTGTGTCCCCACTTCGAAGAGTTAAACGTTTTGGAGTCAAAGGAAAGTTAGCACCATGTTTTGTGGAAACATACAAAGTTTTGGAACGTATGGGAGAAGTTGCTTACAAGTTGGAACTGCCCGAAGGATTGTCAGGAGTTCACGACGTGTTCCACATTTCCCAGCTGAAGAAGTGCCATGCAGAGATGGCTGATATTCCTTTGAGAGATACAGTGCCACTGGAGGCGATTCAGTTGGATAGCGATTTGACCTACGAGGAGAAACCAGTGAAGATTCTCGAGTTTGCCAGCCGAGTCACACGCAACAAGGTTATCAAATTCTGCAAAGTTCAGCGGAGCCATAATACCGAGGAGGAAGCAACCTGGGAACGAGAGGAAGACCTACGGAAGGACCACCCGCACCTATTTTCTAGCCAACCCGAATCTCGAAGGCGAGATTCATCTTAAGGGGGATAGGGTTGTAACATCCCAAATTTCCAATTTGGCTTGTTATACATTAGATCATCATTGCATATCATATTATTATTGTATTTTGGCTCGATCCTAGAAATTTTACGCAACTCAAGGACCCGCGAAGAGAGTTGGGGATTTCGTTATTTTAATATTTGAGTTTTCTCAAATTTTGAAAAGAGGATCATTTTGATTTTAACTTTTTCTCTTCCAATATTTCTTCTAAAAAATAAAAGAGAGGGATAAAATGACTTTCCCAAAAATAAAGAAATATTGGATATTTAATATTAAAATCAATTGGTATTTTATTCAGAGTTTATTGCAATTTTATTCGAATTAGAAAAATTGCATGTTTTTCAAAATTGCATTTTAGGGCCAAGAAAATGTCCATCTCGTTCTAAGTATTTTGTTTAGACGACGAAAATTTATTTTGACATTTTTAGATTTTTATTTTATTTCCTAGGATTTTTTTTAGTTTTTGTGGAATTAGTTTTAAAAAAAAAGTTCCCCGCGGACCGAACTGGGCCGAAGGCCCAGCCAGCCCACGCCGCCGCCGCCGTCGCCTTCGTCCCTGAGCCGGACTCCTTGAGGGAGTCCAAGCCGCCGCTGTTGCCGCCTGCCGCCTCCTCAAGCCACCACCTCCCCTTTTTAAGCCGAACTGGGCCCCGAGCCCTGCCGAGCCGCCGCCGCCTGTCTCGCCTCGCCGCCTCCCGACGCGCCAGAGCCGCCTCGTGGCGCCTGCCGCCACGCCCCATGCCACCGCCACGCCAAGCCAAGTCACGGAGACGCCGCCTCCGTTTGACCGGATCTCGCCGCCGGTATGTTTTCGGTTTTTAGGTAAAACCGGCCGGTTTTTGTTTAAACCCTAGTTTGTTGTTTTAGATTAGATCAGCTTAGTTTTTTTTGGTTTAGTTATTTAGCGAGCGTCCGCTCGTTCGTTCGTTTTAATGAACACTGTTCACTCGTTAGCCGCAGACAGCGAACGTTCGTTCATTAGCCTGTTCGTCAGTTTTCCTTTTATCAGGGTTTTCCGTGATTATTTTCGATCATGATTTCAGCCCGAATCTTAGTTTTAGTTTTTATTTTCGCTCATTTGTCCGAATCCGGCGATTCAAGCGCCTAGATCTTCGTTTCGAAGCCCTCTTTCTGTTTAACCAACTTGAACACGATTCTGGTACTGTAAAATTTTACCTAGGTCCAGATTAGTAATCGAATCTTGTTTCTTTCGCAGTTTGAGTTTCGTTGCTTCGTTTGATTTGGTTCTTTTTGCAAACCGGAGTTCTTAAGTTGAACTTTCTGGTTAGATATTTTATTTGAGTTTTACCTCTGCTTCTAGATTGATTGCTTATCGTATGCTTGTTTGTTTGCGATAGAGTACCCGGAGTGCGAAGCGTGCTACTACGAGTCTCTAGGTTTTGCAGATCATCAGCAAGGCAAGTAACACTTTGATCATACCTCTTTACTACCCAGTTTTATTGCATTAGATCAATCCA
This sequence comes from Aegilops longissima, assembly GCA_021605205.1. Taxonomy (NCBI): domain Eukaryota; kingdom Viridiplantae; phylum Streptophyta; class Magnoliopsida; order Poales; family Poaceae; genus Aegilops; species Aegilops longissima. Next base: position 595,982,789 of record CM038681.1, on the reverse strand, counting down.
TCAAACATTGCATGACTAGGATCTGATTAATATGTGGGATTGGGAAGTAGATGAGGTAGTACCTATTCACCTGTTTATTATCAAACCTTTGGGAGTTACTTCTACGTACTGCTTATATTGCTATGCTATGCTAGTAGACGTGGATTGGTTGAGTGTATCCATGACATATGTGAGTTTTTTTAAATTAATGGTTAACTTAAGGTGGCAACTTTAATACACATCTGGGTGGATTGAGGCACCTGGAGAATCTAGTGTTATCTGTTTTTCTGGAAATCCCGGGGTACCGTGTGATTTTCCTATGGACTGCCACCCAGGCTCAAAGGGATCATAAGATTATTCTTGCTTGAAACTTCCGTGTGCATCCACAAGCTATTATGGGCTCTAGCATAGTTGAGTAAGTTGTGTGACCTTCTTCAGTGGTAGACTAGCAGATGTAGGGGATGTAGGTTGGTACTGTCTACCCAGAGTAAGGAGTTAATGCTTCTGAAAGACTGTGTCTCGGTCATCCGTTTCTCAAACACCAAGTAGTGCGAGAAATCCAACAGAGGAGATCGAGTCTTGTGGGGAAAAGTGCGCAAACCTCTGCAGAGTGTACAAACTAATCATGGTTAGCCATGTGCCCGGTTATGGACGTCTTGAGTATCTGGTTCTTGGATTATCATGTTGATCTCATCATGTTACTTAAATAAATTGATTGGGTTTAATGATGATGCTTAATTGGGATTGAGTTGGAGTAACCTTCTCAATGTTTAACAACTATCATGATAGTTAAATAAATTTATTCCTTTGTTGTAGGGAAAATTGGCTTTATGCAAAACAGTAACCGTAGAGCTTTACACCAGCCATATTGCATGTAGTGATAGCAATTATCTGTTCATTATTCTCTATGTGTTACTTTGCCAACATATTCCATGTGCTGACCGTTTCGGGCTGCAACGTTCATGTTGCAGACTTTTCAGATGACGAGTGAGGTGCCTTAGGTCATGATCTTTCACTTAGCTATGCCGTTGGAGTTGATGGACTCACTTTATCTTCCAAGCCTTCCGCTGTTATCGTTATTAGATGGCCTTAAGCCATATTATTGTAATAAGTTTCTCTTTTGAGACATTCGATGTAATAAGTGTGTGATTGCTACTCTGTTATAAATCCTTCAAGTACTGCGCGTGTCAGCATTACCAATCCAGGGATGACACTGATGCACAGAGATCAGACTGTTTGAGGTCTGGTCGCTACACATTGTGTGGGCAAGTCCAGCATGGAACTAGATTACAGGTCAAGATCAAAGGAACATCACTCCTCTCTTTTAAACCTTGTAAGGTGCAATGATACGCTAAGACAATTGTGTATAAAATTGAAAAGAGTAATAGACATTGGCTGCAAACCATGCTGTTCAAGGCACAAGTCAGAGTAAGTAGTAGTTAAAAGGCGTGAGGATTAAGGACTTACAACAGCGGCTTTGACTGGTGTAGTCATGCCCTTCATCTTGCTGGTGTGACAGTCCTTGAAGATTTCCACAGGATTTGGTTCAGGTACTTTTTGGTCCTTGCGGGCTTTCCTATGCATTTGGAACAAGTCAATATAGGTATGATAATATGGTACAACGAAAAGAGTGAAACAACAGCTAATTACAAGAGCCTCGCAGTGTGCAATATAGCTACGAGATCCGTAAATGCATTGAATTTCACTTTAAATGCGGTTGGCCTTGTTCTTGGAACAATAAACCTATGAGAAGATAGATTTGTGTGGCACATGCGTAAATAGGACTTCAACTTGATACTTCGGATCATACCAGTGTTTAACAAGGCCTCTCCAGTCTTCATCCAATATATTTTCCACTAGAGATGTTTGGGCAAGTTCACTGTTAGCCTTGCCTTCAAAGTGATTTCTCCTCAAGTTATACCGATACTGTCTTAGAGCAAACTTGAAAACATGGGTGCAAGCTTGTCTGGTTGCATCATCTTGGCTATCCAACTTGAACCTCATCTGTTGAAAATTATGGGAGTCTAATTATCAGCAACCTAAAAAGTATGGGAGAGAGCAAGACGATATTACTAGTTTCCATACATAACCATACTTATAGATAAATGGTCGAGGAAGGTGTTGAACTGGGTTTTGTTTTTGTCATTCCCATACCAATCCATGTTGGGAGGATACATGTATACATGACACCAAACGGCAACCGCTGCCTCTGATAGTAACTTGGCTGACTCTGTAGCATCACGTGACCTTTTTAAACCTGCCTCAAAACGGATGTCCATTCTTCCTCCTCTAGATTTAGTTAACCTATCGAGCATTATCCCTGATGTTTGTTTCCTCTTGTGCCTAGGTGCTAGTCCAACAACGAACATAGGAAGTGTTAGTGTACATCAAACTGTGAGACTACATATAAAGAAGCATGCAACTGTAACTTGACTCTAGCAAGTACCTTCTTGCTGTTGAAGCTCACAAAGTTCATCTGATCTTGCCAACTCATCTTGTGTCAAGAGTGCTTTGGAAGTAGTGTCAGGTGGCAAGGGAGCTTGGGAACGTGCTGCTAGCTGAGTTGACCAACAAGTAAATCATGCAGCTGGTGGTACTGTGGAAGGTGTTGCAACAACTAGGGCTATCTCTGCTTGTTTGGTGGCAGCTATTTGTTTCTGTTTGGCTTGTTCTGCATCTCGTGTAGCACGGGATACCCTGTTTGTACAATTTTCCGCTGGACTTTGACCTTCTATTGCACCATCAGTACCACCAGAATCTGCAAGATTCTTCCGCTTCCCTTTCCCTCTCATTCTGTGTTGCTTCCTCTTTCTCTTTGCCATGTTAAGTCAAGCCGACAAGAAAAACGAATAACAATTTTGTTCTTAAGAACAAATTGATGCGTGATACAGATGAACTGAAATTTGATGTTAGACAACCACATGATAGGAGGATGTAATATGTACGAAAAACAGGACGACATGAGATAACCAGAACTATGACGTGTAAACTAAGAAGAAGACATTTCATTAAATTAGAAGCAATGCAATGGAAGGTAGACACCATATGAAAGATGCTACAAATATCGCTCTGCCAAGCTAAAAGTGTCTCATCATAAATGGCGGTTAAACAAATGTGAAGTAGTACACGAAATAAATCATATGCAAGATGCAAACAACATCACACTATGAAGTTAAAGGTCTCTTGTCATTAGTGCCATTGCATATTCACAGCATTGCATATTCACAACTTATGATGTGTAAACTAAGGAGAAGGCATTTCAACAAATTAGAAGCAATGAAAGCTAGACACCATATGATAGATGCAACAAATATCACTCTACCAAGTTAAAATTGTCTCGTCATAAGTGCCATTTCAACAAATTAGAAGTAGTTCAAGCTAGAAAAGAATGCGAGATGTAACCTATATCACAGTCCCAAGTCAAACGTGTCTTATGATAAGTGATTGTTGGAGGTTACACAACAGTAGTACTTTGATGTAAGAACATGGTGTGATAGACAAATATTGTATGTTCTAGAAACAAGAACACATGTCTTATTCACAAGTATAATGTGTAAAGTAAGCAGTTGAAATTCAACAAAATTAGAAGCAATACAAGCTAGACATCATACATAACATGCAATCACATATAACAGTGCCAAGTTAGAGGGAGCACCTGTGATGGTGCACTAGGGGAGATGTGCTCATCATTAACACAACTACGTTGAGTGTCTATGCATGTGTTGTCTTGAAAATCATCTTGGGGGGATGGAGGAGTAGAATCTGTAGAGGCCCTCCGCTTGGAAGGAGCACCTTCATCCGCTGCCTTGCTAACTTCCTTCCGCTTTATTGATTTTGAATTTTCAAGTAAAACCGACAAGAAAAAGCAATACAATTCACTCTTCAGAACTCATTCGTGCATGATACTGACAATCACTACTTTGATGTAAGGCAAACACATGATTCCAGGATGGAATAATACGAAAAACTGGACGACATGGCATATTCACAACTGTTTGTGTAAACTAAGAAGAAACCATTTCAACAAATTAGAAGCAATGCAAGATAGACACCACATGAAAGATACAACCAATATGACTCTGCCAAGTTAAAAGCATCCCATCATAAATGGCATTTCAACAAATTAGAAGCAGCACATGCTATAAATCATATGAAAGATGCAACTAATATCACACTCCTTATACTAAAGGTGTCTCGTCATATTGATTGATGCGGGATACAAATAAACAATAGTTTTATGTAAGGACATGCTTAATAGACAGATGTACTATGAACTAAAAACAGGAAGGCATGTCACGTTAACAGGTATAATGTATAAAAATAAGCAGAATACACTATTGCAGGATGCTGCTAACGCGATAGTATGATTAGAGACCCTTCAACGAAACTGTGTGCGATGCCATAATCGCAAACGGTGGTGTAAAAAAACGTCAAAAAGGTGCAAAACGTTTGCGATTGCAGAGCCATAAAACACAGTTCAGATTTTAGTTGCGTGTGCGATGCAGGGCATACGATTCAGTTCAATTAACTGTTTGCGATGAGGAGGAACAAAAGAAACAGGCAACCAGATGGAGGTGTGTGCGATATACAGCATGCGGTTCACTCGGATGAACTGTTTACGATTAGGCAACACAAAAGAAATGGTCAGCCAGATGAAGGTGTGTGCGATATACGACATGCGGTTCACTCTGATGAACTGTTTGCATTGAGACACCCCACTGCCGGCCACCATGGCCATCACCCGCCTCGCCACCGCGGCTCGAAGGCGGGAGGTGGTGGTCGTGGCCGCCACCCCATCATCGGTCGCCGTGGTCGCCAGCCCACCATCAACCGCCGGGATCATCACCCGCTCCCCATCGCCGTCCGAAGGAGGGAGGCGGAGGAGGAGGCCCGCATGTGCGTCAGCGACCTTGCGCGCTGCATCGAGTTCCTGCGGGAGGAGGAGGAGTGCCTTGTCGAGCACACAAAGAGCCTTACTGCAGCCGTGGCCGCAGCACACGCTGACGCAGAGGCGAGGAATCAGGAGATCTACGAGCAGTCCGACCGCTTCGAGAGGGATCGTCTGGAGCGACAGTGGGCGTTCGAGCTGGCGAGTGTTGCTGAACGTGCAGCAGCGACATGCACCGTTTTGCATTTCTCCAGCTCGTCAGTAGGCTGCCCCTCCTCCTCTGCCTCTTACTGAGCGCGCTCGACAGAGGAGATGCTGCCGGAAGTAGCACAAAGCCCCTTCGTGGTAGTAGTAGTATTTTGGGGCTATTTTGTTCAGTTCATCTGACTATAGATGTATGATCGAACTGTACAACGTACTTAAAATTAGCTAGTATATATAGGTGAACTAGCTATTTCAGTACGTGGTTGGCAACAATTGGGGAAAAGTTTGGTCGGTTCAGCTGTCGAGTTGAACTGTTTGTATAAATTAAGAACGACTGCTTAATCTATGAATGAAATCTATGCTTAATTACTGAATTTTAGTTGAAAAAATTAGATAGTGCTAGTGATTTCTAGCTGCATATTTTGACAAATCGCAGTGTTACAAGAATTGACAAATGGCAACGTTACTAGATCAACAAATGTAAATCTTTCCAGTTTGACAAATGGCAACATACCCAATATGACAGATGCAAATCTTACCAAATTGTTTGTATGTGGTTGCACACAGGTCATCCAAAACAACCGTTTGCATTGAAGGGATGCACAAATCCTGCGCTACTCTCACTTTGCATATGGGTGTTCTATCTAAAATGTTTGCGATCAAGAGCTGCACAAATACTGCTCGACACATTTTCCCTTGGCATCCTGGGGAAGCTGTCAGTTTGCATACGGGTGTTCTAACTAAAACGTTTGCGATGAGTGTTTTATACTTAAGCACCGGATTAAACTGCAGCTTGGGCGCCATTAATGGAGAGTATGCGAGCAAGGCGAGTGGCCATGGAAGTTAAAGTGCTCGCTTCCCGGTGAGCCTACGCGGCGTATAGCTTGCACGCTTCCTGTTGAGCCTCCGCATTGGAGTACAGCTCGTACGCCTTCCGTTTAGTCAAGCACTCAAGTACCTGTCCGCATGGCACCTCCTAGCCATTAAAAGAGTGAGGCGTGGCGTCACGTGAATGGTTAACAGAATGCACATAATTTAAATTATACAAAATGTTTGAGATGTTAGAGTGACAACTATTTGTTTCAAAATGCCTTTGTGTGCTCCTTCTCTCAAAATGGACACGAAAAATACCACAGCATGTCGGGTGCCATTCCATTATAGAATGCCAAGTTTCATGAATTTCAGACGAGTTTTGGATTTACTAGACTTTAAAAACAAAGTATCTCAATGTTTTGCCGGCAATCAACAGTGCCCTGGTGCTTGAAATTCATTCCCTTTTCCTGCATGGGATCTAAGCATGCCACGAAGGACACATATTTGATTTTTCAACCAATTTATATGCACTGGAGCTTGTGCATGTAGTTCAAATTTGAATTATGCGCATGAAATGCCTAGAAAACCCAGTTAATGTATAAAAATGTCCAAACAAACCCTAAAAATTTCCAAAAGTAAACACAACACTCCTGTTATTCTATGTTGACACTAGAAATTTTTTGAAAGCAATATGAGGTAATGAATATCGTTTCGTCCCCAAAGGTGGCACGTTCCCTACCGAAACCATGACACTTGTTGTGGGAAGCTAAGGTTTGTGAGAAGCTTATACCCAAACCTGCCCCAAATGGAACAAAATTTTTACCACGGCATGTTGATGCTGCTCCATGATAGCATGCCAAGTTTCATGAATTTCAGACGAGTTTTGGATTTACTAGAATTTAAAAGCCATGTATCTCAATGTTTGCGGCCGAGTGACGGTGGAAGGGTGTTTGAAATTCATTCCCATTTCTTGCATGGGACCTAAGAATGCAACCAAGGACACATATTTGATTTTTCAACCAGTTTATTTGCACTGGAGAATGTGCATGTAGTTCAAATTTGAATTATGTGCATAAAATGCCTGGGAAACCCAGTTAATGTATAAAAATGTCCAAATGAACCACAAAAATTCCACAATTTTAACACAACACTCATGTTGTTCTATGTTGACAATAGAAATTTTTTGAAAGCAATAAGATGCAATGGATATCGTTTCTTCCCCCAAAGGTGGCACGTTCCCTACCGAAACCATCATGCTTGTTGTGAGAAGCTAAGGTTTGTGAGAAGCTTATACCCAAACCTGTCCCAAATGGGACAAATATTATACCACAGCATGTTGATGCTACTCCATGATAGCATGCCAAGTTTTATGAATTTTAGACGAGTTTTGGATTTACTAGAATTTAAAAGCCATGTATCTCAATGTTTGCGGCCGAGAGACGGTGGCAGGGTGTTTGAAATTGTGGGATCTTGGGGGGGGGGGGTGATTAGACACTAAGTACCAAAGTTGAAGTTTTTAACTTCTTTTGGCTTAAATGGAGTTTAGGCAAAATTTCAACATTCACAATACATAACAAGCAAGCATGCAAAGAGTATATAGGCAGCGGAAATTAAAGCATGCAACTTGCAAGAAAGTAAGGGAAGGGTTTGGAGGATTCAAACGCAATTGGAGACACAGATGTTTTTGTCGTGGTTCCGATAGGTGGTGTTATCGTACATCCATGTTGGTGGAGACTTCAACCCACGTAGGGTAACGGTTGCGCGAGTCCACGGAGGGCTCCACCCACGAAGGGTCCACGAAGTAGCAACCTTGTCTATCCCACCATGGCCGTCGCCGACGAAGGACTTGCCTCACTAGCGGTAGATCTTCACGAAGTAGGCGATCTCCTTGCCCTTACAAACTCCTTGGTTCAACTCCACAATCTTGTCGGAGGCTCCCAAGTGACACCTAGACAATCTAGGAGACACCACTCTCCAAGAAGTAACAAATGGTGCGTTGATGATGAACTCCTTGCTCTTGTGCTTCAAATGACAGTTGTCGGATCACGGGTTCCGGCAGACCCTTAAGGTTCGAACTCTGGGGTGCGCACGGAGATCCAACCCTCCACTGTCTCGTACCTCGCCGAATCGCAGGGACCTAGACTACTAACAAGAACAACACAAGAGACGCAAGATTTATACTAGTTCGGGCCACCGTTGTGGTGTAATACCCTACTCTATTTTGTGGTGTGTGGATTGCCTCTGGGGCTGATGAAGAACAGTACAGGGAAGAACAACCTCGCGAGGGTCTGTTCTTGGTGGGTGTGATGAACTGCTAAGTGGTGCCCCGTCGCTCTAGCTTAAGGAACGGGTTTCTCTCTCTCTCTCTGGATTCCGAATGCTCGATCCGATCGTCCCTCGTCCCTGAGTGTGGCTACCCCTATTTATAGGCGAAGGCCCTGGGCCTCTTCCCAAATATTGAGCGGAAAGGGCGCCAACAATTGGCCATTTTGAAGGGGAACATCGGGTACACTTATCCTGACTAAAGTTGGTCCTCGCCTGCCAAAGGCTCTGGTGATGACGCCTGCTTGGGCTCCACGATGACTGCATTCCAGCCGTTGGGGGCTGGTCTTGGTCTTGTTGCACCGAAACGGATGCCTTTGCTTGATGCCCTTGCCTGCGCTTACACCCTTTGCACCAAAGAGGAAAGGAGGACGCCATGCTGGCTGGCGCCTCGATCGCGCCCTTGGTCGCCATGGCTTACGCCACGGGCACCTCGCGAGGTACCCCGCTTGAGTTCTCCGCCTCCTCATGAGCCAGCCTGACGAGGCGCTACCGAGAAGCTCTTGGTCGTCCGCCCATGAGGCTTGGCCCCTCGCGAGGGTCTCGAGCTTGTGTTGATGAAGATGGGCCGCCCTGGCCCCTTTGAGCCACGCCGCAGGCCACAGTGCAGCAAGTCTGGGACCCCGTTCCCGAACGCCGACAAGAGCCCCCGGGCCACGACGCGCTGGAATTGGCCGTGCGAGAGGCGAAAGGCAAGTCGCGGCGTTGCCAGGGCCCTAACAGCTGTGGGTTTTGGGCGCCGCGTGGCGGTTGATTGATGTGGGCGCTTCGCAACAGCTGGTTGATAATAGAGCGCATCTTGCTTGCCTCCTTTACTTTCTCCAGTTGCTGCTCAGATCCCCTTTCTTGCGCCTCTCCTTCCCACTTCCAAGACCTTCAGATCCACTCTGCCTCCGTGCCCTAGCCAGTCATGGCTCCTCGTCAAACCCAGCCTGGTACTCTCCTGCCTTGGACCCGCCGAACGTGTCAGCGGCGAGCCTTGCCCTGATGCGCCGGCTGGCGGAGGCGCAGGGCGTCAGCGGAACGGCGGTGTTCAAGGCCGGCTCCTCCGCCCCTGAGGGTCGGGGGAGTACCTTCTACCCATTCTTCGCGGGCGCCATTATTGCTGGTCTGTCGCCTCCCTTCTCTGAGTTCTTCTTCTCCGTCCTTCGCCATTACAACATTCACGCTCTGCACCTCCATCCCAACTCCGTCCTTCTCCTAGCAATCTTCGCCTACTATTGTGAGGCCCATGTTGGGGTGAATCCTCGTGGCCTTGCTGCGCCACTACTTCTTCCTCCGATTCTCCAGCGGTCCCGTCTCCACGTCGCGAAGCTTAAACAAGATACGGCGGAGCCATTGCCATTTCAAGCACTGGAAGCGGATTGAGGGCTTCAGAGCAAGTGGGTCTTAGTGGATGCCGGCGGATCCACCTCGACCGATCCTGCCCACGGAGCCCGCCGAGAGCTCCGACGACCGGTCCCGGGAAGCTGGGATCCTCGCAAAAAGCTGGTGCCGGAGAGGATGGACGCAGATCTGGCCGGACGATGCGGGCGGCGGGCGAGGCTGACCGTCGCGCTGCTGCTCGTGGAGTTCCTGTAGCATCGACTGCTCCGCTTCGCCAAGACTGCCTGATGTGGAGGCTAACCCGAGCCCGTGGCCCCGCCAGCGAGGATCCGTGACGGTCCTCCAGTCCTTGGTAGGGGGCGATGTGGCGAGACCGGAGGGCGCCCCCGCGCCCCTGTTTCTTCGCGAGGATTGGGAGCAGGTTGTGGGGTCCATGCCCGCCTTCAATGGGGACGGGCTCGTGCCCGCGGAGGCTCCGGAGGACCTGGTGGACGTGCCCTCTTCCGACTCCAGCGAAGAGGTGGAGGAAAGGGAGCCAGGAGAGGGGGTTGATTCGGGGGCGGAGTCAAGGGCTCCCTCCCTGCGGCGCAGGCCCCGCGTTCTCCGCCTCCCCGAGAGTGACGACGACGAAGATGAGGATGAGCGGGGAGGCAAAAGCCTGCCCCCGATCCCGAAGAAGGACCGGACTGGGCTGGTCCCCCGCGGGTCCGCCCCGGCCCCGGGGCGATCCGCGGACGCGCCTGCCGCTCCTGGTCCCCTTGAAGCCGATCCCTGCAGCCGGCTCTCGGGCTTCAAGTATGGCCGGAGGCTGCTCGAGTCCACCAGAGACGGCCTGTAAGTGCCCGCCTCCTGTCTTGATTATTGCTTTGTTGACGAGATCTGATGTCCATGCTCTTCGGTCAGGCTGGCGCCTGCGGCGAAAAAGCTGAAGGGGGCTCCTGAGGCCCCATCCGTGGTGGTGCCTTTGCCCGAAAAGGAAGATGACCCCGACGCCCAGGCCTCTCCTGCCGGGCATCTCGCGAGGCTCGGCTGAGCTCTTTGGGCGAAGCCAGCCCCTTGTCCCAAGCGACTCCCGAGGCGGCCTTGCTGGGCGCAGCCTCCACCGTCGTCGTTGCGCCGCTGGTTCCGCCTCAGGGCGCAGTGGTTACGCCGCCGCCAACTCCTCCTACTCCGCCAACTGCTGTCTCTCCGACTCCTCCCGCTGTCCTGGACCGCGCTGCTGCTGAACTGGACCGGCTGCGGCAGGATCTTCTGGGCGCCGACCCTCGCTTGGTGGCCGGGCGCCTGGAGCTGGCCTCTGGCTGGATTTGTGCCGACGCTTCGATTCGGGCGGCGCTGGTCCAGGCTTCGACGGCCTGTGACGAGGAGAAGCAGGCTGTTCGCGAGGCGAAGGTGGCCCGCGGTGCTGCCCTGGGGGAGGCAGCCAACATCCAAGGTCGCTGCGAGATGCTGGAGGGTGAGCTGAAGGGCCTGTAGAATCAGCTCGCCGAGGAGGCTCGCCTCCGCCAGGAGCAAGAGGAAGGCATGAAGGCTCGCGAGGCAGCCATCAAGGACCGGGAGGCCAAGCTGAAGAAGCGCCACGACCGCCTTGACGCTACCGGGCAGGAACCGGAGGCGAGGAAGGTCGAGCTGGACGCCAAGGCGCGGGTTCTGGCTGAAGACCGCGTGGCCTTCATGGATATGGAGGTGAAGGCTCGCGTCCTGCTGAGGGAGCTTTATGACAGCGGCCTGGAGAGCCCACTGGCTGGCGCGGAGGACGGCCCCGCCAAGCTGCTTCCCTTCCTGATCCGCGCTCTTGAAGATGTCTCCCTTGGTCTTGGCCCCACGGCTGAGGCCGAGGCGCGGGTCTTGTCTTCTGCGGCACTGACGCGGATCCTCACCCACATCTATCTCCGCGACCCCAGCGTCGACATGAACAGCCTGCTAGAGCCGGCGAGGGGCGAGCACGCAGCTGCCGCTGCCGAGGCTGTGAAGGGTCGCGCAGAGGCTCTGTTGAGGAAGTTCCGGGCCTTCAGCACCAAGCCGAAGCGAGGCACTGCCGGCCCTGCTGCTTCACGAGGCGAGCCCACTCCGCGCCGCTCCGCCGCCGACAAGTGACTCCGATGTGGCTCCTGTCTTGCTTTTAATTCCTGCACATGTATCATGCCTCGGGGAGGCGTTTAAACTTGCGTTTGGTACTGCGATAACAGTGTGGACTGTAATATTTGCTTTTGAATTCCTTGGAATTTGTGCTTCCTACTTGCTTATGTTCTACGCCTGGCAGAGCCTGCCTCACAGATACCTCAGCCGCTGCTAGCCCCGACCGAAACCAGGACGGGACCAAGGGGTGAGGGCTACGTGACAAGTTAGGCTCTGAGTCGCGATGCTCAAGAGTCCCCTTGGCGCATTTAACAGCAAGTAGGGAGGTGAGGCGCGGCGGATCCACCATTCTATGTCTGCAGGGCCTGCCTCACAGATACCCCAACCGCCGTTAGCCTTTGGAACTAAGGGGTGAGGGGCTATGTGACCAGTTAGGTTCCCGAGTCGCGATGCTCAGAGTCCCCTTGACGCTCAAACGGCATGCGTGCCTTGGCTCCGCTCGGGAGTGGCGTGCGACGAACCAGGCCCGAGGGGCCTGGCTGGGTGGCGTGCATCTGGCGTGACTCAGCGCATCCCGTGCCCAGCCTCTCTGGCGCGCCCCCGAGGAGGCGCGGCGACGAGGCCGACACTGAGCTCTGGCTCCCGAGGTTGACGCGACCGGAGGCCACCTCGCTTGTTTATCACCAGCGCTGAGCATAGCGCTCCGCATGAGTACGGGCATAGCCGCTCCTCGGCAGTCGTCGCCACCAGCAAGGAGCATGGTGCTTCCATCGAACGTGAGGGGGCTCCCCTCGAGGAGCCCCGGGCGATACAGCCCCACCGACACGTGGCTGGCACGGTAGGGCTAGACGAGGTGTGTCTGGGCACCCGTGAGCCAGCTGGACTCACGGGCCCTACCTCAAGGCGGGTTGCGCTGGATCTGGGCCTTATCTTCGAGTGTGTTCCCGCAAAATGGCTAGATGCCGGTGCTCTCGTCTTGGTCCGGCTCTCGTGCTGGTCTCTACCGTCAGCCGGCAAGCCAGGTCGCGATGCCATGGACAAGACCAGAGGGTGAGGGCGGAGAGCCGGTAGGAGCCCCGAGCCGCGATGCTCGTGCACCCCCTTTAACGCCGCAAGCTGGATTAGATGACACAACTCGTCGCCCGGGTCCGGTTCTCGGCTGGTCTCTACCGTCACCGGCAAGCCGGTCGCGATGCCGTGGACAAGACCGAGGGTGAGGGCCAGAGAGCCGGTAGGAGCCCTGAGTCGCGATGCTCAGGCACCCCCCCTTTAACACGCAAGCTGGATTAGATGACACAACTCTACGTCCTTAGGTCCCGGCTCTTGGGCTGGTCTCTACCGTCGCTGGCAAGCCAGGTCGCGATGCCGTGGACAAGACCAGAGGGTGAGGGCCGGAGAGCCGGTAGGAGCCCTGAGTCGCGATGCTCAGGCACTCCCCCTTTAACGCGCAAGCTGGATTCGATGACGAAACTCTACGTCCTCGGGTCCCGGCTCTCGGGCTGGTCTCTACCGTCGCTGGCAAGCCAGGTCGCGATGCCATGGACAAGACCAGAGGGTGAGGGCCGGAGAGCCGGTAGGAGCCCTGAGTCGCGATGCTCAGGCACCCCCCCCTTTAACGTGCAAGATTTCGCCACCCAAGAGAAGGCACCAAATAACAAGCATGGTGGAGCATAATCCTAAGGAAAACGCATGAAGGATACATGCCGCTGGGACTGGCCCGAGCTACTTGGGGATGATGCAGCCCGAGGGGCGCCCCCAACAGGGTAAGCTAAGGACATGAAATAAAAGGGATACATGCCGCAGGGACGGACCCACGCGGCCTGGGAATAATGCGGCCCTGAAGGCGCTCCCAGCCGGAAATAAAACTTAAAGATGTCACCTGGTGATGTTGGGGATGAAGGGCTGTTGATGTAGCAGACTCGGTGGGCTGCGGAGCCGATCCTCACGAGCCCCCAGGCTCAGGGGCCTCGGGAGGCTCCGGAGGCGCTGGCGGCCCCTCACGGGCCATCTCCATCTCCGCCAGGGCTGCGGCGTGCCTGACCTCTTGAGCCTCCAGGATGGTCCTCATGAGACGCTGGTGTGCAGCAGCCGCGTTTGGCAGGCCATAAGGCATGCGTACGTAGCTGTGGGGCGGGCCCTCGCAACGTCCCACTCGCGAGGGCCAGAGGCGCTCTTGAGATGCGGCTCGGTTGAGCCCTGGTACGTCGATGCAGACGCGCAGCCCACCATCCTCGCCTGGATGGGGGGCCACAGCGGGTAGGCGGCGGCTGCCCCTCATGACCCTTGACTCCTGTAACTCCTGAATGGCCTTGCTGATGAACTCTTGAGGGTTCTGTTCTCCTGGTCTTGCTCCCTTGCTATGGAAGCGTGCTTCAAACACGCCCACGTGGTGCCCAAGCGCCCTCGAGACCTTGGCGAGGTCGGTGGCCCTCAGGGAGAGCCCCGAGCCTCGCTGAGGAGGGCGCCGGCGCGCTTCCTATGCGATGAAAGGAGGCTCTCTGCCCGGCTGGCGCGGGCCCTGAGGGGCCTGTCTCTTGATGAGCCGGGCCGGTCGATGTCTTCTTCTTCTTGGGTGCTGCCTCGGGAGGCGTCCTGCTGCTGTGGTCTGGGTCTTCCAGTGATGCGGCCTGAAAAGCTCGCTCCAAGGAGCACACTGCATCTCTCTCTTCACAGGGCACCGTGATGACCCCGCCGCTTCCTGGCATCTTGAGGATGTTGTAGCCATGGTGGGTCACGGCCATGAACTTGGCCAACGCTGGGTACCCGAGGATGGCGTTGTACGGCAGGCGAATGTGGGCGACGTCGAAGTCGATGAGCTCGGTGTGGTAGTTGTCGCGGGCCCCGAAGGTGACAGGAAGGCGGACCTGCTCGATCGGGACCATGGAGCCGTCAGTGACTCCGGAGAAGGGCTTGGTTGGCTGAAGCTGACTGTAGGGCACTTGAAGGTTGTTGAAGGTCTCCACGGATAGGACGTTGAACCCTGCTCCGCCGTCGATGAGGGTCTTGGTGACCAGCACGTTGCTGATGATTGGGGAGCAAAGCAGTGGGAGAACTCCGGCTTTGGCTGTGCACTTGAGCTGATCCGCTGAGCTGAACGTGATGGCGCACGCCGACCACCTGAGAGGGCGCGTGGACTTGAGCTTGGGGAGGACTGCATTCACTTCACAGGCGAATTGCTTGAAGATGCGGTGGGAGGCTGGGGCTTGGGCTCCGCCCAGGATGCAGGCGATCGCGCGCGCTTCCTGGAAGCCCGCAGCCCCCTCGTCCTGATGACGGTCTTCGATTCTCCTTGGTGGCGGCGGCAGCGGAGGGAGGCCTGCGTTCCCTTGCGGGCGATCCTCACGAGGCTGATCCCTCCAGCGGTCCTCGCGAGGTGGGTCTTGCCAGCGGTCCTCGCGAGGTTGGTCGCGCCACCCTTGGCGCAGGCCGCGGTCTTCCCAGTGTCCTGCATTTCTTCCTCCTCCTCGGCCGTAGCCCCGGTCACTGCGCTCAGGGCATCTGCCGACCCTTCCTTCGCGCATGGCCCGGAGCTCTTGACATTCATTGGTGTTGTGGGTGTGGAGGTCGTGGTACACGCAGTACCGGCTGCCCTTGGAAGACTCGGGCTGATCTCTGCCCCGCTTGGTGTCTGGTTCAGCCATGAGTACGGCAGCCCCTTGCGCTTTTACGCCCTTGGCCTTGGACTTCTTCTCTTGGGATCCGCGGCAGGCAGTTCGAGGAGGAGAGGCGCCTCCTCAGCCCTGGGGCGCACTTGGTCGCCAAGTTGAACAGCTCCGTGAGGTGCACAGATCTTCATGCATCGCCAGCCTCCTTCATCTTGACGTCGCGCACACCGCCGGAGAAGGCAGAGATGATGGCCTCCTCCGTCACCACAGGGATCTTGAGGCGCGTTGTTGAAGCGCTGGATGTACTTTTGCAGGTTTCCGGCTGCTGCTGATTCTGCGATGTCGCCACGGCGGTGGCCGTCGCGAGTACCTTGGAAGTTGGCGATGAAGCGGGTGCGCATCTCGCCCAGAAGAGATCGTGCTCGGGCCGATTCAGAGCCAAAAGGGCTCCGTCCTTGAGCGCCATGGGAAACCAGTTCGCCATGACCTTTTCATCTCCGTTGACAGCCTCGATGCCCAGCTCGTAGAGCTGGAGGAACTCCATAGGGTCTGCCGTGCCGTCGTAGCGTGGGGGCAGGTCCGGCTTGAACTTGGCGGGCCACGCGACGCCGCGCAGCTCAGTGGTGAAGGCGCGGCAGACCGCCGTGGCCGCGGGGGGCATCGGACGGCAGAGAGCTTGGTCTTGCAGGCCTCCCTGCGCCGCGGCTGGGGGCAGCGCAGGGTCTTGACGTGCTGGAGCGGGGAGCACTCGGGCAGCTTCTTGTGGGCAAGGAACTTCTTGGCAGCTCTGCTCTTGCCGCGCCGGCGCCTGGCGGAGCGGGTTCCGCCCAGGGGCCGCGCGCCTTGGGGCCAGGGCGCCGTCTTGAGGAGGAGGTGGCTGAGGCGCCCCGGGAGCTTCATTGCCCGCGCGAGGCGGGGTGCGGTGCAGCGAGACGGACGGCGCGGCGTCGCCTCCCGCAGCGCAGATGAGCTCGGCGACGCGGTCGAGCCATTCTTCGTAGACGTCGTCGACGGGGCGGTAGCGCAGGAGCTCGTTGGCCGCGATGAGTGCAGCTCGGGCCTCCATGGCCGCGCGGGGTGCGCGTGACGAAGAACCAGCGGGGGTGAGTGAAGGCGTGGCGGTACGGCCGTCCCGCCTCATGGACGGGTGCTAGGACGACGCTTGTTGCTCGTTCCCCGCCGGGCCGGTGGCGGCGTTGACAGCCGGTGACGGGGAACGGCGAGGACGTCCGCCGACGGGGGCCGTCTGGGCGACGTGGGAAGCAAGGGCGGCTCGGCGCTCGCGCGAGCCCGACGAGCGCCGACATGGTTGCGTGGTCGGGAAGAACGAGGCGACGAAGGCAGATTCCGTGCACCCTACCGGCGTGCAAATGTCGGATCACGGGTTCCAGCAGACCCTTAAGGTTCAACTCGGGTGCGCGACGGAGATCCAACCCTCCACCGCCTCGCACTCGCCAATCGCAGGGACCTAGACTACTAACAAGAACAACACAAGAGACGCAAGATTTATACTAGTTCGGGCCACCGTTGTGGTGTAATACCCTACTCTAGTTTGTGGTGTGTGGATTGCCTCTGGGGCTGATGAAGAACAGTACAGGGAAGAATAGCCTCGCGAGGGTCTGTTCATGGTGGGTGTGATGAACTGCTAAGTGGTGCCCCGTCGCTCTAGCTTAAGGAACGGGTTTCTCTCTCTCTGGATTCCGAATGCTCGATCCGATCGTCCCTCGTCCCTGAGTGTGGCTACCCCTATTTATAGGCGAAGGCCCTGGGCCTCTTCCCAAATATTGAGCGGGAAGGGCGCCAACAATTGGCCATTTTGAAGGGGAACAGCGGGTACACTTATGCTGACTAAAGTTGGTCCTCGCCTGCCAAAGGCTCTGGTGATGACGCCTGCTTGGGCTCCACGATGACTGCATTCCAGCCGTTGGGGGCTGGTCTTGGTCTTGTTGCACCGAAACGGATGCCTTTGCTTGATGCCCTTGCTCGCGCTTGCCCCTTTGCACCAAAGAGGAAAGGAGGACGCCATGCTGGCTGGCGCCTCGATCGCGCGCCCTTGGTCGCCATGGCTTACGCCACGGGCACCTCGCGAGGTACCCCGCTTGAGTTCTCCGCCTCCTCATGAGCCAGCCTGACGAGGCCGCTACTGAGAAGCTCTTGGTCGTCCGCCTCATGAGGCTTGGCCCTCGCGAGGGTCTCGAGCTTGTGTTGATGAAGATGGGCCATCCTGGGCCCCCTTTGAGCCACGCCGCAGGCCGCAGGCAGGCAAGTCTGGGGACCCCCGTTCCCAGAACACCGACAAAAGTCTCCCCAACACTCAACTCTCTCTCATAGGATTTGGATCTGGTGGAAAGAGGGTTTGAGTGGAAAGCAACTTGGGGAAGGCTAGAGATCAAGATTCATATGGTAGGAATGGAATATCTTGGTCTCAACACATGAGTAGGTAGTTCTCTCTCAGAAATGGTAAGTTGGAAGTGTAGGTTTGTTCTGATGGCTCTCTCCACGAATGAAGAGGAGGTGGAGGGTATATATAGCCTCCACACAAAATCTAACCGTTACACACAATTTACCAATCTCGGTGGGACCGAATCAACAAACTCGGTCAGACCGATTTTAGTAAACCTAGTGACCGTTAGGGTTTTCGGTGTGACCGAAATGCAACTCGGTAGGACCGATATGGTTAGGGTTAGGGCATAACGTAATCTCGGTGAGACCGATTACACAAACTCGGTGAGACCGATTTTGGTAATTAGCTAACCAGAGAGTCGGTCAGGCAAACTTGGTTGGACCGATTACTCAAACTCGGTGGGACCGATTTTGATAACGAGTCAACCAGAAAGTTTGCGTTCTAATCTCGGTAGTACCGATTGCTCAAACTCGGTGAGACCGATTTTGATAATGGACATACACAGAGAGATTACAATCCCATCTCGGTGAGACCGAGATCCCTACCGGTGAGACCGATTTGCCTAGGGTTTGTGGCAGTGGCTAAGACATCCAAACTCGGTGGCGCCGGATAGGAAGAATCAGTGGGGCCGAGTTTGACTTTAGGTTTTAGGAAATATGTGTGGAGTGGGAAAGTAGTTGAGGGTATTTAGAGCATATCACTAAGCACTTGAAGCAAGAGGCTCATTAAGCAACACCTCATCCCTCCTTGATAGTGTTGGCTTTTCCTATAGACTCAATGTGATCTTGGATCACTAAAATGTAAAAATGAAGAGTCTTGAGGTTGAAGCTTGAGCCAATCCTTTGTCCTTAGCATCTTGAAGGAGTTCCCACATCCTTTAGTCCATGCCACTCCATTGTTGAACTTATCTGAAACGTACTAGATAAAAGTGTTAGTCCAACAAGAGATATGTTGACATTAATTACCAAAACCACCTAGGGAGCACTTGTGGTTTCAATCTCCCCCTTTTTGGTAATTTATGACAACATACATCAAAGCTTTAGATAAATATATAAAGAATAGCAAGTAAAGCTTTGGAAAGACATGTAACAGGCATAGGCTCCCCCTACATGTATGCAATCATGTGAATATGGAATATAGAAGCATGTGATAGCATAACCATGATAGAGCAGGCAATGTGTTACATGTATCTTGGCCATATGCATCAGAGCAAATAATATTAAAGAAAATACCTTCATGCCCATGAGTCCTTCTTGCAAACAGTATGTACATCAGCAAGAATTCCTCATACACATGATTGTGATGCATATACTTACCTTGTATTCTTGAGTTGGCTTAGGATGGAATGAACCTGCGTAAACAAGATTAGATAACACAGATGCACCTACTAGCCAGAGCAAACAAAAGAAACTACAAGAATACCAAGACTGGGATGACATGTAGAGAGTGAGTACTAAGTACTACATTGGATTTGACATGTCCCCAAGAGTAAAGATATCAAATGAATTTAGATGATTTCTTTCCCTTAGATGTCTTGCTCCCCCTGAATCTAGCATGGGATACTGGGAGAAGATAGGGAACAGAAAATCAGAGCTGAAAGATATAAATGAATAGAGCTAATGCAAGATAATGCAAATAAGCACAAATAAACATGTCTTTCCCCTCAAGAAGACATGTGGCATCTCTCCTCTTGAACACCAAGCATCTGGGATCCTTGAGAAATACTCTCTACTCTTATTCTCTCCCCCTGGAGATCTCTCTCTCTCTCCCTGAAGGATCTCTCTCTCCCTCTGAGACATTATCTCTCTCTCTAAATGATAAGCTTTGATGTGATCTCTCTCCCCCCTTTGACATCAATTTCCAAGAAGGGCTTGATAAAAAAATGTGAGCTCTCTCTCCCCCGCTGGAATTTGTCGTGAATGGGTTTGATCCTTGAGTCACAACATAAAGCAATGATGAAAATGTGATGCTTGTAGAGGACAAGATTCATTGAGTGGAGCTGGATCAAAAGAAACACAGAATAAGTGGCAAACTGATTTTCCTGTTGTGAAATCGGTGGCATCGAGTGGTATGCTTCGCTGGTACCGAAAGTTTTCATTTGGACCAAAAATAACAAATCGGTGTAACCGAGTTCATCACAGAGAAAACACTTGTCACCTCAGCTCACTTGACTAATAAGATCTCACAAAGATTTGCAAGGAATTTACTGAATGATATGCAATGAATTGGAATGCAGAAAATGCAGAGCAAATAGAAAGAAATCTAGATGAAGTTTTTTTTGAAAGGGGAAACACATATGCATGAGACAAATGCAAAAACTCATAAAAGAACACAAGAGAACTTCATCTAGAGATGGTCGGCGACAAAGTCACCTATGTTAGAGTATATTGACTTAGGAGTCAAGTGAGATCACTTGATCATAGGTCATACTCATCGTTTAAGCTCAAAATGGGGTTACCATTTTTCGTTTAAGCATTTTGATGTATTCACATCTTGTCGAGGTTCTTTGGCTCATGTCTCGGAGTAAAGCTTCTCTAAGATGGAATGACATACCTTGGTTGGTGGTGATGTCCATGTAGTTGAACTTGTGTGGGTTGCTCAAGGTTGATGTAGCTCATCAAGAGTTGGGAGCACCACTTGGAATTTGAGTCCATCAACCTACATGGGTTAGTTCGTGCAAGGAAGAGCACTTGTGTATCCAACAATGACAATCATGAAGCTCAACATAGAATTTGTCAAAGAATATGTTTAAATGGTTTTGTGCTTCCTTGGCTTCAACCACCTTGTGTAGAGACTTGGTGATGTAGAGATTGCTCAAGATATGAGTAGGTTACAACCTCATGGAATTTGATTCAACCAAGTACCTACATGGGTTAGATAACATACAAGATACAAATATATCCAAGATATAATATATTCATCATAAGAGAAATATCAAGGATTAGTCATAATCTTATGTCTTGCATGTATCCAATGGAGTTTCTACTCCAAGTTTGAAGCATCAATGATGTTCAATTCTCCTCTTAACCTGCAAAACACTTTCTCATCAAGGGGTTTAGTGAATATATCCGCTAATTGCTTTTCGGTGCGAACATGCTTAAGATCAATGTCACCCTTAGCAACATGATCTCGAATGAAATGATGACGAACTTCAATATGCTTAGTTCGAGAATGTTGCACATGATTATGACTAATTTTGATAGCACTTTCATTGTCACAAAGCAATGGAACATGTCTCACATATATCCCATAATCTTTAAGAGTTTGGGTCATCCAAAGTAATTGAGCACAACATGAATCAACGGCAATGTACTCCGCTTCGGCGGTAGATAAGGATACCGAGTTTTGTTTCTTGGAGGACCAAGACACAAGAGATCTACCAAGAAATTGACAAGTACCCGAAGTGGACTTTCTATCAACCTTGTCTCCGGCATAGTCCGAGTCGGAGTAGCCAACAAGATCGAAAGAGGCCCTCTTAGGATACCAAATGCCAAAATTTGGTGTATGGATTAAGTATCTCACTATCCTTTTCACGACCTTAAGATGACATTCTTTAGGAGCAGCTTGATATCGTGCACACATGCACACACTTAGCATAATATCGGGACGTGAAGCACATAGATATAACAATGAACCAATCATAGAGCGATAAACCTTTTGATCAACCGGTTCATCATCTTTGATTAAGTCAAGATGTCCACTAGTTGGCATGGGTGTAGTCATACCTTTGCATTCTTGCATATTGAACTTCTTGAATAAGTCCTTGGTGTACTTCGTTTGAGAAACAAAAGTACCTTCCTTAGTTTGCTTGATTTGCAACCCAACAAAGAATTTGAGTTCACTCATCATAGACATCTCAAACTTCTCCGACATTAGCTTTCCAAACTTTTCACTAAAACGAGGGTTAGTTGATCCAAATATGATATAATCAACATAAATTTGGCATAAAAATAATTCTCCATTAACCCTTTTAGTAAAAAGTGTGGAATCAATTTTCCCAATTTCAAAGCCTTTTTCATTAAGGAACTTGGTCAAGCATTTATACCAAGCTCTTGGAGCTTGTTTAAGACCATAAAGAGCTTTGTGAAGTTTGTAAACATGATTTGGTTTCTTAGGATTGACAAAGCCGGGAACTTATTTGACATAAACTTCCTCCTCTATTTCACCATTTAGAAAAGCACTTTTAATGTCCATTTGGTACAAGGTGATATCATGATGATTAGCATGGGAAAGTAAGATGCGAATGGACTCAAGTCTAGCAACGGGGGCGTAAGTCTCACCATAGTCCATACCTTCGACTTGTGTGTAGCCTTGGGCGATGAAACGTGCTTTGTTGCGAACTACTTGTCCATCTTCATCTTGCTTGTTGCGAAACACCCATTTGGTACCGATGATGTTGTGGTTGCTGTCGGGCTTCTCAACCAATGTCCAAACTTGATTCCTCTCAAATTTGTGTAGCTCTTCATGCATAGCATTTATCCAATCCGGATCTTCCAATGCTTCTTCAACCTTAATAGGTTCAACTCTAGATATGAAAGAATAGTTTTCACAAAAGTTAGCTAAACGAGTTTTAGAGCGAGTGATTCTCCCGGTTTGAATATCATTGTATATTTGCTCAACGGGATGATCTTTAGCAATTCTTGCTCGAACTCGTGAAAGCTTTTGCTTGGGTCTTCGTTGAACATCTTCTTCATCTTGTTCTTCATCTTGGCCTTCTTCATTGTTGGCGTTGTCGTTCTCTTGTCGTGGTGGAGAAGGAGGTTGTTGACGTTCGTCTTGATGCACTTCCTCGTTTTCTTCATCTTGATGTGTCCCACTTGTGGATGCTTCCGTATCAACTCTTGGTTCACCTAGTCGTGAAGTAGAAGCTTCCACTTGGACGGACAAGGTACTCTCCTTCACCTCCGTTGGACGAACCTTGCCAATAGACAAGTCTTGGATTGCTTCCGAAGGATCTTTGTCTCCTACATCAATTGGCAATTGCTCTATTTGCGAGCCGTTAGATTCATCAAACTTCAAATCTACCGTCTCTTCAACCTTTCGGGTGAAATTGTTGTAGACACGGTAAGTGTGAGAGTTTGAGCCATAACCTAGTAGGAAATCTTCATGAGACTTAGGAGCAACTTTTGAATGACGATGCTTATCAAGAATGTAGCACTTTGAGCCAAATACTCGAAAGTATCCAACTTGGGGTTTGTTACCGGTGAGGAGCTCGTATGCCGTCTTGCCGAGTAGCTTGTGAAGGTACAAGCGATTTGTTGCATGACAAGCTGTCTCAACCGCTTCTGCCCAAAAGTGCTTCGGCGTCTTGTACTCATCAAGCATCGTTCTCGCCATTTCGATGAGCGTCCGGTTCTTCCTCTCAACAACTCCATTTTGTTGAGGTGTGTACGTAGCCGAGAACTCGTGTGAAATCCCTTCTTCGACAAGAAAGGTGTCCACATTTTCGTTCTTGAACTCCGTTCCGTTGTCGCTGCGAACCTTCTTGATCTTCACTTCAAATTGATTTTGGGCCTTTCTAGCGAAGTTTTTGAAGATCTTTTGGACCTGTGATTTATAATCGAGAAAGAACACCCACGTAAATCTTGAAAAATCATCAACTATAACTAAACCAAAATAATTTCCACCGAGACTCTTGTAGGAGTTGGGACCAAAGAGATCCATGTGAAGTAGCTCGAGTGGCCTCCTTGTGGTCATAATGTTCTTCACGGGATGCCTTCCTCCAACCTGTTTACCTGCTTGACAAGCACTGCACAATCTATCCTTATCAAATATGACATCGTTGACACCAAGGATATGATTCCCTTTAATAAGCTTGTCAAGGTTTCGCATACCAACATGACCTAGTCGTCTATGCCATAACCAACCTTTTGAGGATTTAGCAATGAAGCAAGTTTTAGGTTGAGCCTTTTTAGTGAAATCAACAATGTATATATCACCTCTACGTATACCGGTAAAGACCATTTTATGATTGTCTCGACGAAACACTTGACAATCAATTTCAGTAAATAGGACATTGAATCCGAAATCAGCAAGTCTAGATACTGAAAGTAAGTTGTAACCAAGAGATTCAACGAGCATGACATTCTGAATGGAGCTATCATGTGAGATGGCCACCTTACCGAGACCAACCACCTTACCCTTTGAGTTGTCACCGAAAGTGACATACTTTCGAGGACTATCATTATCAGCAAGCTCACGAAACATGTCTTTATCTCCAGTCATGTGATCGGTACATCCACTATCAAGAACCCATTCCTTTCCTCCTGACATATATCCCCGAAGATTTGCCATAAGACCAAAGTGTCTCATTGCATCATCAAGATCGAAGTCGCTATCATCATCCTCATCATAGTATCCATGTTCAATATCGTCATGTGGTGGATCAAATCCTAGAGAGGGTAATTCGTTAGAGTGAGTTTGACAATGATCATGCTTATGAATTCTTATAGCTTCGGAATTAATATCACCAGTAATTCCAACATCTCCTTTGGCACGCATAAGGTTTGTAAGCTCAAATAGACGATCACCAAACATCGGATCACTAGTGTTCATCTTACTCAAGGCAATAGATTTATAGAGAATCTTATCTAGATTTTTCAAGGAATAATTTGGAAAGCGTTCCTCAAGAAATTTCCATATAGTGTAGGCACACTCAAAAGTAGGCAAGATTCTAATCAAGTTTCTAGGTAAGCCTCTAATGATAAGATTAACAGTTCTAAGATTTCTTGTCATGCCAATAGATTCATCAAGGGTAGGATGCATAGGATCAACATGAGGTGCACAAGGGCTAGCAATGTACTTATTCAATTGATATTGATTGAAAATTACAAGCATCTCATTTTTCCACTCATGAAAATACTCTCCATCAAGAATAGGCACTCTATGACTAAGACTCCCCGAAGTAGACTCATCCATCTTCCTCCAATGGTGATTAAACCAAGGCAATGGAGACCAAAGCTCTGATACCACTTGTGGGATCTTGAGAAGAGGTGTCTAGAGGGGGGGGGGGTGATTAGACACTAAGTACCAAAGTTACAGTTTTTAACTTCTTTTGGCTTAAATGGAGTTTAGGCACAATTTCAACATTCACAATACATAAAAAGCAAGCATGCAAAGAGTATATAGGCAGCGGAAATTAAAGCATGCAACTTGCAAGAAATTAAGGGAAGGGTTTGGAGGATTCAAACGCAATTGGAGACACGGATGTTTTTGTCGTGGTTCCGATAGGTGGTGCTATCGTACATCCACGTTGGTGGAGACTTCAACCCATGTAGGGTAACGGTTGAGCGAGTCCACAGAGGGCTCCACCCATGAAGGGTCCACGAAGTAGCAACCTTGTCTATCCTACCATGGCCGTCGCCCACGAAGGACTTGCCTCACTAGCGGTAGATCTTCATGAAGTAGGCGATCTCCTTGCCCTTACAAACTCCTTGGTTCAACTCCACAATCTTGTCGGAGGCTCCCAAGTGACACCTAGCCAATCTAGGAGACACCACTCTCCAAGAAGTAACAAATGGTGCGTTGATGATGAACTCCTTGCTCTTGTGCTTCAAATAACAGTCTCCCCAACACTCAACTCTCTCTCATAGGATTTGGATCTGGTGGAAAGAGGGTTTGAGTGGAAAGCAACTTGGGGAAGGCTAGAGATCAAGATTCATATGGTAGGAATGGAATATCTTGGTCTCAACACATGAGTAGGTAGTTCTCTCTCAGAAATGGTAAGTTGGAAGTGTAGGTTTGTTCTGATGGCTCTCTCCACGAATGAAGAGGAGGTGGAGGGGTATATATAGCCTCCACACAAAATCTAACCGTTACACACAATTTACCAATCTCGGTGGGACCGAATCAACAAACTCGGTCGGACC
Organism: Aegilops longissima; assembly: GCA_021605205.1. Classification (NCBI taxonomy): domain Eukaryota; kingdom Viridiplantae; phylum Streptophyta; class Magnoliopsida; order Poales; family Poaceae; genus Aegilops; species Aegilops longissima. Next base: position 595,957,301 of record CM038681.1, on the reverse strand, counting down.
GATTTTAGTAAACTTAGTGACCGTTAGGGTTTTCGTGGGACCAAATGCAACTCGGTAGGACCGATATGGTTAGGGTTAGGGCATAACGTAATCTCGGTGAGACCGACATACAAACTCGGTGAGACCGATTTTGGTAATTAGCTAACCAGAGAGTCGGTCAGCAAACTTGGTTGGACTGACACTCAAACTCGGTGGGACCGATTTTGATAATGAGTCAACTAGAAAGTTTGCATTGTAATCTCGGTAGTACTGATTGCTCAAACTTCGGTGAGACCGATTTTGATAATGGACATACACAGAGATTATAATCCCATCTCGGTGAGACCGAGATCCCTATCGGTGAGACCGATTTGCCTAGGGTTTGTGGCGTGGCTAAGACATCCAAACTCGGTGGCGCGGATAGGAAGAATCAGCAATGAGTTTGGCTTTAGGTTTTAGGACATATGTGTGGAAGTGGGAAAGTAGTTGAGGGTATTTGGAGCATATCACTAAGCACTTGAAGCAAGAGGCTCATTAAGCAACACCTCATCCCTCCTTGATAGTATTGGCTTTTCCTATAGACTCAATGTGATCTTGGATCACTAAAATGTAAAATGAAGAGTCTTGAGCTTGAAGCTTGAGCCAATCCTTTGTCCTTAGCATCTTGAAGGAGTTCCCACATCCTTTAGTCCATGCCACTCCATTGTTGAACTTATCTGAAACATACTAGATAAAAGTGTTAGTCCAACAAGAGATATTTTGACATTAATTACCAAAACCACCTAGGGAGCACTTGTGCTTTCAGAAATTCATTCCCATTTCTTGCATGGGACCTAAGCATGCAACAAAGGACAGATATTTGATTTTTTTACCAGTTTATAGGCACTTGAGAATGTGCATGTAGTTCAAATTTGAATTATGCTCATAAAATGCCTGTAAAACCCAGTTAATGTATAAAAATTTCCAAACGAACCCCGAAAAATTCAAAAATTGAACACAACACTCCTCTTGTTCTATGTTGACACTCGATTTTTTTTTGAAAGCAATAAGAGGCAACCGATATCGTTTTGTCTCCAAAGGTGGCACGTTCCCTACCGAAACCATCACACTTGTTGTGAGAAGCTCTGGTTTGTGAGAAGATTATACCCAAACCCGCCCCAAATGGGACAAAAATTTTACCACGGCATGTTGATGCCACTCCATGATAGCATGCCAAGTTTCATGAATTTCAGACGAGTTTTGAATTACTTGAATTTAAAAACCAGGTATCTCAATGTTTGCATCTGAGTGACGGTGGCAGGGTGTTTGAAATTCATTCCCATTTCTTGCATGGGACCTAAGCATGCAACCAAGGACACATATTTGTTTTTTCAACCAGTTTATATGTACTGGATAATGTGCATGTAGTTCAAATTTTAATTATGCGCATAAAATGCCTGGGAAACCCCGTTAATGTATAAAAATGTCCAAATGAATCACGAAAAATTCCACAATTTAATACAATACTCCTGTTGTTCTATGTTGACAGTAGAAATTTTTTGAAAGCAACAAGAGGCAATGGATATCGTTTCTTCCCCAAAGGTGGCACGTTCCCTGCCGAAACCATCACGCTTGTTGTGAGAAGCTAAGGTTTGTGAGAAGCTTATACCTAAACCCGCCCCAAATGGGACAATTTTTTTACCATGGCATGTTGATGCTGCTCCATGATAGCATGCCAAGTTTCATGAATTTTCGACGAGTTTTGGATTTACTAGAATTTAAAAGCCATGTATCTCAATGTTTGCGCCCGAGTGATGGTGGCATGGTGTTTGAAATTCATTCCCATTTCTTGCATGGGACCTAAGCATGCAATAAAGGACACATATTTGTTTTTTCAACCAGTTCACAGGCACTGGAGAATGTGCATGTAGTTAAAACTTGAATTATGCACATAAAATGCCTGGAAAACCCAATTAATGTATAAAAATGTCCAAACAAACCCCAAAAAATTCCAAAATTGAACACAACACTCCTGTTTTCCTATGTTGACACTCGAATTTTTTTGAAAGCAATAAGAGGCAACAGATATCGTTTCCTCCCCAAAGGTGGCATGTTCCATACCGAAACCATCACACTTGTTGTGAGAAACTCGGTTTTGTGAGAAGCTTATACCCAAACCTGCCCCAAATGGGACAAATTTTTTACCACGGCATGTTAATGCCGCTGCATGATAGCATGCTAAGTTTCATGAATTTCAGACATGTTTTGGATTTACTAGAATTTAAAAACCAGGTATCTCAATGTTTGCGGCTGAGTGACGGTCATAGGGTGTTTGAAATTCATTCACATTTCTTGCATGGGACCTAAGCACGGAACCAAGGACACATATTTGATTTTTCAACCAGTTTATGTGCATTGGAGAATGTGCATGTAGTTCAAATTTGAATTATGCACATAAAATGCCTAGGAAACCTAGTTAATGTATAAAAATGTCCAAAAAACCCCACAAAATTCCAAAATTTAACACAACACTCCTGTTGTTCTATGTAGACACTCGAATTTTTTTGAAAGCAATAAGAGGCAACGAATATCGTTTCATCCCCAAAGGTGGCACGTTCTCTACCGAAACCATCGCGCTTGTTGTGAGAAGCTCTGCTTTGTGAGAAGCTTACACCCAAACCTGCCCCAAATGGGAATTTTTTTACCACAACATGTTGATGCTGCTTCATGATAGCATGCCAAGTTTCATGAATTTCATATGAGTTTTGGATTTACTAGAATTTAAAAGCCATGTATCTCAATGTTTACGGCCGAGTGACGGTGGCAGGGTGATTGAAATTCGTTCCCATTTTTGGCATGGGACCTAAGCATGCAACCAAGGACACATATTTGATTTTTCAACCAGTTTATATGCACTGGAGAATGTGCATGTCGTTCAAATTTGAATTATGCACATAAAATGCCTGGAAAACAGAATTAATTTATAAAAATGTCCAAACAAACCCCAAAAAATTCCAAAATTGAACACAACACTCCTGTTGTTCTATGTTGACACTCGTATTTTTTTGAAAGAAATAAGATGCAATGGATATCGTTTCGTCCCCAAAGATGGTATGTTCCCTACCGAAACCATCACGCTTGTTGTGAGAAGCTTTGGTTTGTGAGAAGCTTATACCCAAACCTGCCCCAAATGGGACAAAAAAATTTACCACGGCATGTTGATGCCGCTCCATGATAGCATGCCAAGTTTCATGAATTTTAGACGAGTTTTGGATTTACTAGAATTTAAAAACCAAGTATCTCAATGTTTGCAGCCGAGTGACGGTGGCAGGGTGTTTGAAATTCATTCCCATTTCTTGCATGGGACCTAAGCATGCACCGAAGGACACATATTTGATTTTTCAACCAATTTATATGCACTAGAGCATGTGCATGTAGTTCAAATTTGAATTGTGCACATAAAATGACTAGAAAACCCAGTTAATGTATAAAAATGTCCAAACGAACCCCAAAAAATTCCAAAATTAAACACAACACTCATGTTGTTCTATTTTGACACTAGAAACTTTCTGGAAGCAAGAAGAGGCAACCGATATCGCTTCGTCCCCAAAGGTGGCATGTTCCCTACCGGAACCATCACGCTTGTGAGAGGCTCTGGTTTGGAGAAGCTTATACCCAAACCTACCCCAAATGGGACAAATTTTTTACGACGACATGTTGATGCCGCTCCATGATAGCATGCCAAGTTTCATGAATTTCAGACGAGTTTTGGATTTACTAGAATTTAAAAACCAAGTATCTCAATGTTTGCGGCCGAGTGATGGTGGCTGGGTGTTTGACATTCATTCCCATTTCTTGCATGTGACCTAAGCATGCAACCAAGGACACATATTTGTTTTTTCAACCAGTTTATATGCACTTGAGCATGTGCATGTAGTTCAAATTTGAATTATGCACCTGAAATGCCTACAAAACTAAGTTAATGTATAAAAACATCCAAACGAACCCTCAATAATTCCAATTTTTTTGACGACTCACCTATAGTTGCATGTTCACTGCGATAAAAGTTCTAGCAATTCAAACACCGTCCTTTGCAGCTGTGACCCCATTACGTAATTCAAATCAAGACGAAAAATCAAGTAGATCGCACACAATTTATTACCACCAATCATGTGAGATGCAACACAAGATATCTTGGAGCACCGTGGGCGTATATAGTACGCCTATGGCTTACGCGAGAAGGTGCATCGGCTACAGTCCACAGCCGGCATGGCAAGCACACAAATATCATTTCATTGTTCATCATCGCCGGTGAAAGATGGGGACGTGGACCCGCGTCGTGAGGGCAACTTCGGTGGCCCATTCCAGCGAGAGCGCAGCCGCAGCCGCCAGGCGTGTGCTAACAAGCTTCGTGAGGGCGACCACAATCTGCGTCCGGGCGGCCAAGGCAGCCCAAACGGCCGCTATTGTTTCTCAGGATGCGGCAGCAGCATCTGCCTCGGGGATAGAAACTGGTGATAGCGGAACAGGTTGTCTGTTCTGCAGTGGCGGCCTTAGCCCTGATGGAGGCTGACCACCACCATGTCGAGGCCGTCCACGCCCAGCTCGTGGTGCTCACAACACAAATCAAAGGAAGCTTCTCCGACAATGGTCGGCAACCCACGGTAAAAGAGTTGGCAATCGTCGAGAGAGTTTGAGCAGCCATCCGTTCCTGCGCGGCATACCTTGCCACGACGGAGCCTGCCAAAGCCTAGATAGCAGCTGCTCACGCCTAGCTCGTGGCGGCCTATTCCAAAGATATGGTGGACGTGGATGGCGAGATGCTTGCCGAGTATGGTGCGATTGATGCTATGGAGCCCCTTCCCCAGGAGATCGTCGGGCGCAAGCTGGACATGGAGGTGGTGGCGGAGATCGACGAGCACCAGCCTTAGTAGTACTCTTTGTTTTGTTTAATTAAGAGCGCCGGTCTTTAATTAGTTAGAGTAATGTTTAGGTCAGCTAGCTCTGTTTAATTGCTGAACTTGCTCGATTACGATGTGTGGTTGTGCTGTAGTCTCCTTTATGTAACCAAAATATGCAATGACGTGGATGACCACTGTAACCATGGAAATTTGAACCAATTTTTTTAACGTTCAAACTCATCACACGGGTTAAGCTATCTGAATCGTTTGTGATGTCCACATATCATACACAATTCTGAATAAGGGACCGTGTCTGATGACACTTTGCGCGCCAGTTTTTTGGCTGAAGCGATTCCAAATTTTGGCTTCATGAAATATCTACCTCCCGTCCCCCCTTACCAAAAGCCACATTTCCCCCCTTTCCGCCTTCCTTTCCAAGTTGAAACCTTCACTCCTTGCTCGTAGCACCGCTTCCTCGCCGGTGACCCTCCTTCGCGCTGCTCGGCCTCGCCTATCCAGGCAGGTAATCCACACCTGACCCCCATCCTCCTCCTCCTTCCACATCCCACATGCCTCGACCGCCGGCACGATCTCGTCACCTTCCATCCAAATCACCGTTCCTTCCACCAAAGCACCGCCCTAAGCCATGGTGCACGCAGTAAGCCAGAATCTCAAGGAGCATTTGGCAGCGGAGAAGCAAATCGCGGCCGCACGCGCGGATGAGGTCGCGATGGCTGCCATTTGGGCCGACCCCCAGATCTTGGAGGAGCACCTTGCCATTTGCTAGCTACGCCGCTTAAGCATGCTCGGTTTACCCGTTGCGTGTGCTGCTCCTGCCTTTCCTTCACAAATTCCAGTGAATTATGCTATCTAATTTTACCATGCAATCTGTTACTCTAGTGTATATGTTCTATATGTCGTGCGGTGTGGTGCTCACTTAGTAACTATTTTGTTAATTATTTGTCATCTTCAGTTAACTATTTGGTTCAATTCTGCAAATGTGATGTTCAAATCTTTAGGCTGCAATTTTGTATTGTCTTCCATGTGAGAAATAAATCGAATTTGTCTTTACAAAATACATGAGAAACGAATACAATTGCTATATTTCCAAGTTGTTAAGCATGCTTGGTTTGGTTATACATTGTGCAATGTGGTGCTCAGTTAACGTTTGGTTCATTTGTGTTGTGGTGTTTAGTTAACTGTTTGGTTCAATTTTGCAATGTGATGTTCAATAGTTGTGGGTGCATTCTGTTATTGTATACCATGTGATGAATAAATTGAATTTGGTTGTAGTAAATACATGAGAAACAAATACAATTGCTACAATTGGTTGTACTTAACTGTCTGATCTTCTATTAGATGTTATATAGTGCAATGTGGTGCTCAGTTAATGTTTGGTTCATTTGTTTTGGTGTTTAGTTAACTGCTTGGTTCAATTCTACAATGTGATGTCCAATTGTCGTTGGTAGAATTTTGTATTATTGTGCATGTGAGGAATAAATCAAATTTGGCAGCACTTAATACTTGAGAAACAAATACAAGTGCTATATTTCCTAGTTCTTAATCATGCTTGGTTTGGATAAATGGGTTTTCTGTGTGACTTGAATTAATCTCACGAATCTGCAATGTGCTTATTTTTCATCAACATATTTTACTGATAGCACGCGAACCCTTACTTAACCTGATGACTAACTACGTTATGTGTTGCACGAAAACAATGGGAAGCACTTAGGTTTACAATCAAGGTTAACACGTGCATGGTTGTGGCACCCCGACTCAGAGAAACTGGAACACCCCGTATTCCAGCCCAGAGATTGAGGCGAAGTCTTCTGGAATACGGCACTGCTTAGCATAGAACAAATCAGCTCTTTATTACAATCTATGTGGGTACAAGGGGATTACATCTGCACGGCGAAACTACGCGTGCCACGGTTGCTCCATGCAAGCAGCAGAACATCACGAAGCAGCGGAAATACTACTGGCAGCAGAACAACGACGGCGGTGGTGAACTCCACTCCGCAGGGACTCTGGCTGGAATGCTTATCCTAGCTCGCAAACAAGGAATCCACGGAAAACAAGCAACCAAATCTGGCATGACCTGCAAACTAGCATGACACGCCAGGTCAGTACATTGAATGTACTTGCAAGCTCACAGCAACCAAAGCAATCAAGACAAACAATAGCATGGCAATTACAGGTTAACAAGGATTAACATAATACTATCAGATCAATCATAGCATGAACAAGATGATATAGCTAGAACAATACGAGCATGGAATGAACATATGAACATGATAATACTAGCATGCAACATGATGAAACTTTCATGCACCAACTTACTCTGCTCGGGTTATCTCGTAACCCTTACCTGCACAAACTTACCATCACGGACATCACACGATCATCTCAGGATCCAATCAAGCTTGGTATTAACAATACCATAGTAATCATTTACGACCACAAGGAGCTTTACTTCTACCCTTGACTCTCGCATAACTCCACAAATATCCAACGAGTTGATATTCACGATACCGCAGTGATCCTCTCTCAATCACAAAAATATCAACCAACTTCTTTCATCATCGAACCAGGGTTGTTATTAAGCAAATCATTATTATTACTGTTGACCCACAGTGTGACCAACTATGAACTAGGCCCATATCCGTGGGCGTGGCTATCGATAGATAAAAAACACACACTCTGCAGAGGTTAGCACACTGTACCCACACCACGGAACCTTGGCCTCGCACTCCCATTCGGGTGGACCAAAGCGTTCCGAAAAAACCGTCCTACTGCCATGACGCTCCCCCGGCCACTCCGACCAACTCCCCTTTGGGCTAAGTCCTGGGTGGCCCCGTGCCTACCAAAGGCACCAACGGCCACCGTCGTGGGAAAACAGTCCCAATTGGGGACAAGGATCCTTACAAAAACAACGGGCACACAAGGCTTATGCCATCCTACAGGCTAGGTAGCGCCACAAGATAACCTTCCCATGGGAGGCACCGGCGAGAGGCATGACAATAGACCCAGTTAGGAACGCCCATAGGGTAAGCGTGGTTGCACTGGTCAGATCGATATGGTGGCACCATGACTCAGCCAACATTTGTTCATGTTCAATTTAATCCGGTTAAACTTGAATGCAATATGCTGAGCCATGATAAAATAACATGATGCAACTACAATGCATGAACATGATATCAACATAAGCATGGTGATGCATCATAATCAACGAGCATAACAACAACATTTAACCATTTATCCAGATGAGCATGGCATACTGACGAGCATAATATCACAACTAGCACACTACACATAGCATGACATGACACTAGCATCAAAATAACTACCATGCAATAACATAATGATAAAACTACCATGCAAGTATTTAATCAACTGGATGCAAGGAAACATGCATAATGGCGGTACTCGGAATAGATGATAGTCATGCACCGAAGACCATCACCAACATGTACTACTACCAAACATGGTCCATAAGAAAGTAATATTAGCATGAAGAGCATAATAACATTGCGCAAGAAAACATAGCATGACGTAAACACCGATCCATAAGGATAACCGAAATACCGACAACAGTAGCAAAACAAACAGACGGTTATTAAAGATTCAAGTTGAAAACCAATGCTTCTTCATGGCTATCATGCAAATGGTGGTTGTGGCTTGCCTGAGGATGAGGAAGGCTCCGGGGAGAAGTGTGGAACGACCGCGGAAATAATCGCTGAAAAGGGTACTCTCTCGGAGGGGGCTGATTAGGGGCAAGGGCAAAATGGTCATTTTCATAATTTTGAAACATAGTGGAAATGGTTCCATCGGAACGGGCCCGACGAAACGAAGACGTGGGTGTTGGATTCTCCTAAATCGGAGTTACAGTTGCGGAGATATGAGGTGCAGAAGATCAGGGACTTTTGTGTAAAAAATAATATTCACAGCCTGGTCCCTGAGTGGATAAGGCAGAGGCGTAAATTAGAACTACGCTTTCAGAAGTTGAAAACGCACATTCCCAAAATACGTCTCCACTTGCCACGCCATCAGAGGCGGGGTCAACGCGTGGAGAGGCTGGCCGGTGGGGTCCACGCGTTGGGGGGCACGTGCGGTCGTCTTTCTTCCTCGCTCGCTTTGCCCCGAGTGAGACAGAGGGCGAGGCGAGGCAGGGGCGAAGCCGGCAGTGGCCCGGCCAGCTCCGACCACCGTTTGCCGAGCCTAGGCCACCGGCAGCACCGTAGAGGACTGCGGCTTCCGTTCCCAAGGCAGCGGCCACAGGGGAGGCGCGGAGGCGCGGTGACGGGAGGAGGACAGAAGGAGGCAGAGGCGGCGGGCGGTGGTGATGGCCGACGATGCGGACCACTCCGGCAAGGGCTGATGGGCAAGGGAGGTTCGCCGGGACATGGGGAGGCTTGGGGTGGAGTCAGGGAGACGAGGGAGAGGCTAGGGCGGCCGGACGGTGAGGCGCCCGAATGGTGGAGGCGGCAGCCGAGCTCGAGGAACGTGGCCATCGTGGACTCCGGTGAGGGGCAAGTGGTTGGGGCAGCTCGGAGGGACTAGGGGAAGGCCGTGGACGTGGCGGGGAGGCTAGAGGGGGTCTGTGGTGGCCAGAAACTAGCGAACTCCGGCGACCACCGAGGAGGAGCGACAAACTCCGGCGAGTTCTGGCGACTCCAGAGGGCAAATGAGGCGAGGGAGGGATCGAGGTACCTATTTATAGGCAAGGGGAGGGCTCGTGGAGGCTCTAGAGAGCTCCAGCTCGACGCCAATGGAGGTGACAGAAGAGGTAGGTCACGGGCAAGCTCGATGGAGAGTAAACGACGACGAAACAGGAGGGGGCCCGAGCAAGGGGAGACTGAGTTGATCACGGGATGCTCCAGGACATGAATGGAGGTCGAGACGAAGAGGGAGCGGACGAGAACAACGCCGAGGTCGTGCCCGAGCGCGAGATTTGGCATGTCTGTCCCGTAGTCACCGCGTGAGATGGCACACACGGTGCACTCCAAGCGGCCAAATCATGTCTGGGAGATAGATCGTGCTGCCCGTGGTCAAAATGGGAAAAGAAATTGGTCCAGGGGCAAAGAAGTGATTGGCAGGAGGATCCAAGGGACATGAACTTCAAGGTGTTTGTGCTGCAGGGAGACAAACACAGAGGGATTCAGGGGCTGAGCTTTGGCATGGCTTTATCAAACACTAAGAACGCTGTGATGACCATGTATCAGCCCAAATGGAGGATTCTAGAAGAGGATTGCTGTAGAAAGTGCCATAATGGCCAGAAATTGGGATTTGGATGATGCACTCACATGGAGGATCAACTTAAGCTCAACTTGGGAAAGGCACAGTTATTTGAGCATATTAAGATGCTGAAAAATGTTTCATACCATTTGGATAAACCAAAATGGTACTTCCTTAACAAACATCCCCACTGACCAGAAACATGCAAAAATTCTAGAGGAAAATTGGCTAGATGAAATATGTCCAAAATAGGTGGAGATAAGTTATATGGATATGAGAAAGCCTAGGAAATTTTACAACCACAATGGAGCAAGGAAAAATATACTTGCTTCACTAACTGAAATTATTGCCAGAATCAAAGATGTGATGCTGTGCTCACATAGATAATTGGATGGGGATGCAAATGGGTGGAGAGGGTTAATATGAGCATATGAAGGAGTGTGAAAAAGTTCAACTCATTTGGATACTCCTAGCTATTACTTCCTTCACAATGCATTCCCTCAGACAGGAACTTTGAAAAATCACCGAGAAAGATTGGCTAGGAAAATAAAGTTTAGCATTGGCACAGGGAAATTATTTGAACTTGAAAAGATGTCCAAAAAGGTTGAGGTCAATTGGGCAAAGGAAAATAGCACTTCCATCACAACCTGCCACACATGACAGAATAGAAAAGGAATTATTTGAGCAAGATGATAAAAATGTCAAATGAAATATTTTGCCATACACTACTAGGGAAAAGGCTAGCAGCAGCGCGTGTTTTAGATGTATCAGTAGCGCGGGTATATGCGCTACTAATAAGGCGCTGCAGCTATTTCTTAGCAGCAACAAGTGCCAGCCAGCCCATCGCTAGGACAAATAGTCTGCAGCGTTTGTTCGTTACCACGTTGTTGCTAAGGTAACTACTTGCAGCGTGTTTTCTGCCCATCGCTACTAGTACTTTTTTTATTTTTTTATTTTATTGTATTTATGCGCCATCATACAAATATTGGTACAATACTAGTTATGAGGTTTACATCATTATGTCCATAACAGTGTGTCAATGAAGGTGGATTAGGTTCAAGTGGAGGCAATATGTGGTGCATGTCAAAGTATACTACTAATCCAAACTTGATCTAGTTTGGACTAGTAGTACTTTCGATGTGCACCACATGTTGCCTCCACTTGAATCTAATCCGCCAAAGACAAGATATTTAATCATCATCATGGTCATTACCATCAACAGTATTTATTTAATCACCACTAACACTAGCTAATAATAATCATCATAGTCGTTACCACCAACACTAGCTATTTTATCATCATAGTAATAGTGTAGCACATCATCATCCTGAAACTCATTTCTAGCTAGCTAATCACTCCTGCTGCTCTCTCTTAGGTAAAACAACATAAAACATGTGTAGCTCTCCTCCTTGATCAAGTTGGAGCATGCAGATGAACCTGTCTCCTAATCGTGGAAAGCGCCTCTGTTTGCTGGCCCCTAGTACTTCTCTGCACTCCCCCAACACACATTTGGTCCAGTCTTGCACTATTAAGCATCCGTCGCTAATCTTGAATCCACTAGAGTAATTTGTAGGATATCTTGGCCGTAAGTTGATTATACTCATGGTACCTTTAGTCTCGATCCCATAAGGCACAACATTCATCGGGAGTCCCTGTTGAAGAACATCGTATGGTAACATACTTAGCAATGAAGTTTAGCTTCAAAAATATTGTATGAAAAAGATGCAATGAGGACAAATAGGAAAAATCTTACCATCCTTCCTAAATGGATGTGACCGTAGTTCATTACGAACACTATTGGTCGACGTTTTCAAGATTAACATTTATAAATCCAGAAGAAAATTTTCCTTGACAAGATAAAGATCCTCAAGCCATGAAACATGACTTAGCTCCTCATGAGCTTTAGTTCAGCCTCGGGACAGTAGTAGGTCCCGCTCTACCAAGCTACTGGACATGTTTGCTTGCACCAAATAAGTCGACAATACAAATTAGTTGTCAACTATTTTTGAATAAACAATATCAAAGACATAAATATGGTTGAAGAACTTACATAATGGTATAATCGAGGCGCTCGCACATCGACCCAGATGTCGGTATTACCTTCAATATCATCTTCCTGACGAATATCAAAGGTGATAACCATATCGTGCTCAAATGCATAAGTCTTGCATAGTGCTCTCCATGTTTTGCATCCAAAATAGGTGTAGTCGTCTGAATTGTATAATTTTGCATGGAAAATATAAGCATGCTCGGTCTTCAAATAAACTTTCTTTACCTCCGTAGTATGACTGAAACCTATCTTATTCAATACAAAAAATCTTGCATGGCAGGGGATACGCTAGTAGAATAGTAAAAAAAAATGTAAGTTCAAGCAAATGAAGCAGATGTCATGCTTAGCTACGAAAAAGACTTGTCGTTATGACTTCATCAGTATCCACTTCAAGTTCTCGTCCAGCTTGATGTCAAGCGCCTATCATCATCTAGGAAGATTCCGTCGACAAAGCCACGCTTCGTCTTCGCAGATTTGCAAATACTGAAATCCTTTTTGTCGCCGACATTTCCTATGTTCATAGTTAAAACATTAATTGAAAATCGATCAAGACAACTACCAGGATACTCAACACACAAATCTGGGCACTCGATATTTCCTACATATTCGCACAAGTCATGCCAAAATTCACGGAAAAATCCGCATGACCTTTGATAAAATAGGACATATCGAAGCGCTGAAATTTGCCGGAACGGAAATGAATCAACACTCCGCAAAACATAGGCCACTCAGAGGTGTAACATGCAAACATGACCGCCACTTGGATATTGAGCAACACAAGATATACATTTCAAAATATCTTATAGGACTCAAATTAGCATGCATTCAATAAGCAAAAGTAAATCATCTCATGCGCCCCTACATCGTCGAATATTATCACTAATACATCACGAATAGTGTCATACATATAACATCACTAATACAACTAAAACCCTAGCACACGACGGGTATCGGCGCCGGCGGTGGACACCCACGAGAAGGAACCATCACGGATCATAGCTCCAGTGAGATCCTCGGACAACCTGCCGGTATTGGAGAACGACCTGTGCTCCAACGCAAACAAGTAGCAACGGATGTGCGCGTCCTCCTCATCGACACGGTGACGCACCACCTCCGCTGAGTCCTCAAGCCTCGGATCGCCATCGCCCACGCGACCGCCACCAAAGAAGGTTCGGTCAACGACAGGCTGGCTCCTCACCAACCTGCGCCTCGGTAGGTAGCGCCTCCAGACCACCTCGGCGGAGCCCAGTCCCGGACATGGCCGATCTGGTCAAGCAGGTGTCGCCCTCCGCCGACTTCGACAGCGAGGATGCGGGATAGGCATCGCCCACGCTGAGGCGGGAAAATTGCTTTAACTAAAAAATAGCAACAAGTTCTTACTAACTAGTTCTATTAATTCAACTAGTTCTTACTAAAAATAAACTTACTATAAATAAAAGGGTTTTTATCACTTATGCCACCGGTTGTGTCTCACTACTCAATTTTGCCACTAGGAATTTCAATCGCTCAAAAATGCCATCACTTAGTTAGGTACATGCTCAAAATGCCATCGGATACCATTATTGTGATCTCAAAACCCTTTTGCTATGTTATAGTGACATAAATACCTATGAACCAACATGCCAGCTCTCCTCTATCTCACTACAATAAAGTGTGGGGCCCACTTAATCCTAACAACGTTCTTATTTTCCCGTAAAATTATTCGCTTGGTTACTCCCGACAAGTAGGGATACACTTAGAACCGACATATGGGTCTAGACTTATTTTTGTCATATAACATGGTCAACGGGTTTGACATGAAAATAATAATGTCTAATGGCATTTTTGAGCAAACATCTAACGAGATGGTGGCATTTTTTAGATATCTAATGGCATTTTTGAGCAAGCATCTCACGGGTCGATGGCATTTTTGAGCAGTTGTAACTTCTAATGGAAAAACTGAGTAGTGGGATACTATTAGCACCTAGTTCTTAATATGCAACTAAAATAAACTTACTATAAATAAAAATAAACTTAATATGCAACTAAAATATTAAAAAACCCTAGGCAGATCAGGTAGGGGAGAGGGAGAGCGGGCGTGCTCACCTCGGGTGCCTGCGACAAGGGAGGGGCAGGCGGCGCCGAGGCCGGGTCGGGCGGGTCGGGAGGCGTTGAGGTCGGGGCGGGCGGCGTTGATTCTGGGTTGGGGCCGTCCGGGTGGCGTTGAGGTCGGGCGGGCGGTGTTGAGGTCGGGGTCGGGCGGCGAGAGGGTGCGGAGAGCGTGGCGGCCCGACCAGCGACGGCGGCGCAAGCGAGTGGAGAGATTTGGGGAAAGTGGCGTGGGAAGGACGAACCCGCCCGTGGTTAAGTCGAAGTAGCATGAGCGCATTCGAGAAAAGCGCTGCTGCTACATTAGCTACAGCTGCTTCACGATACACGCCATCGCTACTCCTTTCTCTTTTTCCTTTTTCATTTAGTTTCCTTCACATTTTATTTGTTTCCTTTCACCTTATTCTATTTCTTTCATTTTCAATTACCTTTCCATTTTCTTTCCATTTAATTTTATAACCTTTAGAAGCAATGAGTTTACATTAAAACGCGCTGCTACAAATAGCATAGCGGTAGCGCAGTTCGCCATAGATCGCTACTACTATGTGTAGCTTATGGGCTAAGTCGTGGGAATTTTAGTAGTAACGTGTATGTACAGAAGACGCCATCGCTATATCTTTATCTCGCAGCGCGGTTACCTCAAAGCGCTATCGCTAATTAGCACCAGCGTGCTTTCTTGACCCACTGCTGCTAAAGTTCGTATAGGGTTTTCCCTAGTAGTGATATTTGAGGAAGATATGACCCAAACAATTTATGAGAAATATTTGGGAATTTTAGGAGTGATGGAAATATAGGTTGCTTCACAACCTAGGGCAAAAAGGATAATTCCTTTAATAGAAAAGGAATATTCCCAATAAAAAGAATATTGGGATTCGGTCCAAGGTGGAGATGGAAAGGTCTAGGGAAGGATTTGGATATGACAAGCCACTCTAGAAGCAAAGAAGAGGCCATCTTCTTCAGTTTGCAGACCACAAAGCCACGGAAAAAGAAAACTCAGGCAAAAACCTCGGAAAAACAAAAGAAAAAGAAAGGGCCAAAAATCAGGCTGTTACAAACCTTACCCCTTAAAGAAATCTCGTCCTCGAGATTTGGTTGCTCAGGGAACAAATCTGAATATATCTGACCTTAAGGATACCGTTTCCAACTCGGGTATCCTTTTTCCTTTATGGTTGTTCCCAGTAAATTTTATTTGACTGGCTGACTGTCTTTGAGGTTGTATCCACATTCAGATAGATCTTTCCTTACATATTCACGTTTATACTTGTTCCACTTCTTTTCATATCTGCTGACTTATCTAAGATTACCATGACCGAAATATATGTGTGTCTCACAAATCCGAGGGTGAATTCTGATGGCTGTGTCTGTACTGACAATCTTCCATAATTTGGTGACCAGATTTTCCTGATGAAGACCCAAGCTCTGACTCTTTGCATTGGGTTTCTTCACTAAAGGCAGGTCCTTTGGGTTCCAAACTGTGAGTTGAGACATAACCGTTTCTTGACAGTTTTCGACTCACTGTAGAAGCTTCTGAATCATCGTAACTGATTCCACTGTCTTGAGTATCAAATTTTTACCAAATATTTCTCTTGGCCAGTATAAAGGGGTACGAACCTTTATGATATTATCTGCAGACTTGACCGATGGTGGTTCTGACAGACGAGATTTTATCCATGCCAAGCTATCCATTGGTGATTCTCATACTTGAGGGCACATGCTTCGAGACTGTTATTCACATTTTGATTGCTCATTTTGCCCGTCAGTCCATGGGGATAGTAGGCTGTGTGAGGCTTCACCATAGTTGCTGGAGTCATACTGTTGAATTGACCTTTGACCAAAAATTGAGTAGGCCCCCTGTCGGTGTCAAAACCGGCGGATCTCGGGTAGGGGGTCCCGAACTGTGCGTCTAGGCGGATGGTAACAGGAGACAAGGGACACGATGTTTTTACCCAGGTTCGGGCCCTCTCGATGGAGGTAATACCCTACTCCTGCTTGATTAATATTGATGATATGGGTAGTACAAGAGTAGATCTACCACGAGATCAAGGAGGCTTAACCTAGAAGCTAGCCTATGGTATGATTGTTGTTCGTCCCCACGGACTAAAACCCTCCGGTTTATATAGACACCGATAGGTTAGGGTTACACGAGTCGGTTACAATGGTAGGAGATCTACATATCCGTATCGCCAAGCTTGCCGTCCACGCCAAGGAAAGTCCCATCCGGACACGGGACGAAGTCTTCAATCTTGTATCTTCATAGTCTTGGAGTCTGGCCGTGATTTATAGTTCGCTATCCGCACACCCCCTAGTCCAGAATCCTCAAGAGCCCTGAACCAGGCTTCAATGACGACGAGTCCGGTAGCGATATTGTATTCGGCATTGCAAGGCGGGTTCCTCCTCTGAATACTTCATAGAAGGTTTTGAACACCAGATAGTGTCCGCTCGCAAAACAAGTTCCACATACCACCATAGAGAGAATAACTTTTGCACAGATCTGCTGACGTATTCCGCGGCGTGACATCACACCAAGGCCAGGCCTTTATACGAATCGTTTTTTACAGTTCCACCCTAGCGCGTTTAGCGAGGCGGTTTCCTTGGCACGTCTTATCAAAGCATAGATCGTGCCCCCTTATTCCGGGATTCTCATCAATATGGACGTGGGTAACCCATCCGCGCCATTGATTACGGCGCTTGGGGAGATAAGCAAGTTTTACCAGGCCGGTGGGGGACGCATAGCTCCGTCCGTCCATATAAGGGGATAAGGATCCATCTTTTCACCTACGCCTTCTTCCTCCTTTGCTTCTCCATTTCCGCGCACTCGAGCTCTAGCGCCCAAGCCCGCACATTCCTCCTCAACCTTCTCCAACCATGTCAGGAGCGGGAGGCAGATGGATGGCCTCCTCCGTCACGGAGGGGCACATCATAAGACTGCGGGAGGCGGATACTTGTCCGGCGATATCGCGCCACAGCTGCTGCCCGGACGCGGCAACTCATTCCAACCCCGGCCCCATGAGAGGGTGGTGTTTCTCCCCACTTCCTCCGCGGACTAGGTTTTCCACTTCACCCATTTGTTCGGGGTTCATGTTCTACTACGCCTGACTTCCACGACCTGGCCCCAATTTCGTCCTCAACATCTCGGCGCTTATCGTCAGGTATGCGAGGCCTTCCTTCGCATCCAGCCCCACTTCGCCTATGGCTGAAGACCTTAATGTCGGTCAAGGTTGTGGGCGTCCAGAAGCGGAGTGCGGAGGCGCCATGGTTGGCAAGATGGCCAAAGTCCTATGGCTCGAGGGCTCCTTTGTGGAGACAATAAAGGGGTGGCAATCGGGTGGTTCTACATCACCGAGCCACGCGACCTGAATGGGTGGCGGCCCCGAATTCAGATCTGGCTTCCCCACACGGCTCTCGTCATGGAAAGAGACAGGCCTGACGTGGGGGGATTCGAACGAGCTATCCGGACTCCAAACATGCGTCCGAAACCTGGTGGACAAGAATCTCAGGCTTGTCGACGTAATCCAGGTGATGCTCATCCGCCGGATTCTCCCATGCCAACAACGGGCCTTCAATTTGTGGGAGTTCGATCTGGCACAGCACCGAACCTTGAGCCGGCTCTTAGACACTACGTACGAAGATGCCTGGAAGGTGCTGTTCAAGGGCGCCGAAGCCCCCGCATCCGCCAACAAAGATCGCGGATACAGCTCGTGGCGTCAAGCCGGCGAGGTAAGTTATTTTACCCTTTATGGGACTCTTTTTCATAGATTGACTCTATGTGGGATCTAAAACTCCTAAACTTTGACATGATCGGCTGAAGACGCCCGCACAGATTAACCGTCCGGCCCTTTGCCGAAGACCCAGCGGACGCCTCGATTGACGGGCTGCTGGCTCCGTACCCCATGTGGTGCCGGAGAAGAAGGCTAAAGGAGGCCACGGAACTCAAGGAGCTCCCGACGCCAGTGCTGTCGATTCAAGCGAATCTTCTCCCGAAGACGAGGAGGAGGAAGAAGAAGCTTCTCCCCCAGCGGGGGAGGAGAGGAAAAGGAAGGCCGCCCCAACTAGGGAGGCCGGGGTCCAAGAAGGAAGAACCTTCCTCCGGACTTCTCCACCAACGTCGACGATGACGAGGAGGATTGGCCAACAAGGCCAAGCCTCGGCGAGATCGTAAGTGTCTGGATACCCATGGCTTTTTTTTATCATTGCTAGTGTTCTCTAATACGAACCATCATGCAGCCCGCCTAAGGGCGAAGTTCGCCGCCTCGACAAGCGGGTCCTCGAGTTCGCCGAAAATGGAGAGTACTTCACTTCGACCGCCTCATTTCATGCCGCAGACGACGCCATGGTGGGGCCCCAAGAGGGCTTGGTCAAGAGGAAGTGGCGCAGAGGCGCCACAAGGCAACCTCCTGGACCCTGGGGCTCTAAGCCCGACCCTTGTCCGGACTCCATGCCGGAACCTTCAGCGGTTCCGAGTCCGCAAGTGGTCCTTCAGAAGAAGGTAAGACGCCGTGTCCTCCGCCCAACCGAGGCACCGGATAGCATCGGAGGCGCTTAACAGCGCCCATCGAGGAGGAGCACCGCCTTGCTATGAGTGCGGTGATCCGACAGTTCAGTCCGCCAAGAGCGGGCCGACTGAAGCCTGCACCAGCCTTCTAACAGGCTTTGAGGTAAGTTTAGACTATGTAAAAATATTACCGCATAGACAGTAGTTCTCGATGCTTAGTTCGGTGTTCGGAAAGAAAAGCCGGACTAAGGATCTAAGAAGATATACGCAGGAGTCTAACATAAGTATGTCAATATGGGAATGCAGGCTCGCTGCGACCTCTCGCCAGACCGACCATGGAGGTCAATGCATTGAAGCAGAGCCTCGAGTGGTCCGAGAACGAGCTCGGCCAAGCCAAGAAGCAGCTCGAGGACAAGGAAGGTAAGTAGTACCTTATTAAAGAAATACCTTATAGAAAGGTTTCGGTTGCAAAAAATAACAGGAATAACATGGGTACTGCAGGGGCCACGAACGAGGTGGCGACCCTGAAGGAAGCGGTGTCCGTGGGTCGAAACAAAGCGGCTGCAGGACGCACCGAGCGAGAGAAGGGGAGGCGCAGCTGGCCAAACAGCGGCAAGAGCTCCAAGCTCTCGTGGAAAAACACGAGTTTGGGCGTGACTCAAGACTCGAGAGTTCGAGCTCGCTTCGCTCTTGAGAGTGCCAAAGCTGCTAAGGCTGAGGCCCAAAAAGCCCTCCAAGAAATTGAGTCGTTAAAGAAGATATCGGCGGGTAAGGCATTCTTTATGCAAAGCAAGCATGTGAAAGTGAATTACCTATTACTTACCCGGATTCGGAGCTCTCCAGAGCATTCGCAGATTTGCCCGTAGTGTGTCCGATGTCTGCCGCATTCTACCGCGCCAAGGAGGGAGCTCGACGGAAAAGGTGTTTTGGTCTCAGATCTTTGAGGCGGACATCCGTGCCCCTGAGAGACCAGCTGAAGCAGCTGGTCGAGCTCCACAAGGTCGCCGAACAGGCCATGAAGGGCCTTATAGCGTGGCTGTGGCCATTGGAAGCCATGCCTGGGAGCTACTTCGGCTTAGTGCAGCGGCTGGTGGACGCCTGTCCACGGATTGAAGTCATCAAGTGCTCCGTCTGCATTGAAGGTGTCCGTCGGGCACTTGCCCGTGCTAAAGTGCACTGGGGCAAGCTGGATGCGGAGAAGCTTGTGACGGACGGGCCAACGAAGGGCAAGGAGCATCGCACGCCGGAAATGTACTATGAGGGCCTCCTGAAGGGTGCCCGCCGAATAGCGGATGAGTGCTCCAAAGATGTAATTTTTGAATAGGCTCGCATTTGTTATCCTGTACACTGAAAACTTATTCATATGCGCTAAGCAACGCTTGTTAATTTAAAATATTACCTTCTGTGCGGCTGTTTATCAAATTTGAGAGATGGCAAGTCGTTGGCTTCAGCCCCCATGCCACGAGTGCTGGGGTATTTGGGATAAACTTGAGCACTCTTGTTCCCATTCTTGGGTCCATCTAGGGAGGCGCTCAACACAATGAACAAGGCAACCAGACTTATAATGCTTGAACACTCTCACTTAGCCATAGAATTCTATAATTTTAAATTTCGGTGAAGCCCCTAGTATTCGGAAGACCGAGTTCGGGGCGCTATCCACGCCTTGGCCGGACAACTCCGGTTTCTCGCTCTAAGCGGCATAAGTCTTTAGGGACCCGAAAAAACCTCTCGAACAGCGATCGCTCTCGCCTATCATGACGGTCAGTTTTAGCTTTCCACCGAGGTGCTCGACCCAACTCAACTGGGCACAATCGCAGTGGTTCTCCCGGTGCTACCTTAGCCGATATAACGGAACGTAAGGTACCAAAACACGGGAGCCGGGCAAACCCAACTATTGACCCAAGACATGATTCGGAGCCGATTCATATAATGCTATAAGTTCGGGGTGCCACACTTGTGAAAGTGTTCGGACTTATCACACCATAATTTTGGGATACTTAAGCCCCTGGTGTATTGGCCGTACCAAAGTGTACGGGTGCCACATGTCATGAAATGAACATATATATAGATAGATAAAGAAAAGAGTGCAATAATAGGCGAAGGCCATTTATTGTTTATTCAAAAATGGACTGCAATGAAAGCAGAACGATACAAATAGTGCGGTAAGCAAGGGATGGGACTATATAACATGTCCCCCTCCAGGGGTAAGCTGCGGGATGGTATGTAAAACAGGTATAATGCTCGTAATAAAGACCACCTGAACATTCGACATAGCGTTCTACTTCCCAGGCTGTTGCATCGTGAGTTCGGCGATTCTAGTGCCGGACAGGACTTCTGAAAGACGGAGTCCTGAAAGTAAGAAAAAGGAAAAAAGAAAAGGAAAAAGAAAAAGAATGACACAATCGGGAGCCCCTGGTGCGGTTGAGCCGTATTCCGGGCGTGCCGTGGTCTTGTCCCTCCCCATATTCCCATGGTATCTCCAGAGCGTAATTAAGTATGCGTAATACTAGCTTCGCAATTTCGCGAGGGCTGGGGTTGGCCGGATTGCTACGCTGCGTGCTTGAATCGTGCCAGCGGTCTTGTTGTAGGTTACTCGGCGCGCTTGACAGTGTCCGGACGCTTAGTGGCCGGACTCGAGAATTGCTGTGAGAGGCTGCTTTGTACCTCCGCCGCGAGGGCCGCCGTGTGCTCCTCCGTTCGGAGAGAGCGTTCGGTGTTTCCATTGACCGTGATTACTCCTCGAGGGCCCGCATCTTGAGCTTGAGGTATGCGTGGTGCGGCACCGCATTGAACTTTGCAAATGCGGTTCGTCCGAGCAATGCATGATAGCCGCTGCGGAATGGGACGATGTCGAAGATTAACTCTTCACTTCGGAAGTTATCCGGGGATCCGAAGACCACTTCGAGTGTAACTGAGCCCGTACAACTGGCCTCTACACCCGGTATGACGCCTTTAAAGGTCGTCTTTGTGGGTTTAATCCTTGAGGGGTCTATGCCCATTTTGCACACAGTATCCTGATAAAGCAGGTTCAGGCTGCCGCCGCCGTCCATCAAGACTCTGGTTAGGTGAAATCCGTCAATAATTGGGTCAAGAACCAATGCGGCGAAACCGCCGTGACGAATGCTAGTGGGGTGGTCCCTTCGATCGAAGGTGATCGGGCAGGAAGACCATAGGTTGAACTTTGGGGCGACTGGCTCCATCGCAAATACGCCCCTTAGTGCATGCTTCCGCTCCCTTTTGGGTATGTGGGTTGCGTATATCTTGTTCACCGTCCGCACTTGTGTAGGAAAACCCTTCGGCCCTCTATTGTTCGGCGACCGGGCTCTTCCTCGTCATCGCTATGCAGCCCTTGTCATTGAGTTCGACACTTAACTTTCCTGCTTGCTTGAACACCCAACAATCCCTGTTGGTGTGATTGGCTGGTTTTTGGGGTGCCATGTATCCGCACAAGCGATCGAGTATTCGGTCCAAGTTGGACGGCCCCGGTATTTCTTTTGAATGGATTCTTCCGCTGACCGGTTTAGAGCTCTGAATCCGGCATTGACGGCCGATCTTCGATGATTATCGCGGTTAATGCGGGCGCTTGTTCTTGTTGCGACGCGACCGCCATTGCTGTCCTTGGTATCCGAACTATCAGGATGTTTGGCCAAGTTGTTGCTTTGAGCTAGCCAGCTGTCCTCTCCCGAACAAAAGCGGGTCATGAGTGTTGTGAGGGCTGCCATGGATTTTGGCTTTTCCTGTCCTAGGTGCCGGGCAAGCCACTCGTCGCGGATGTTATGTTTGAAGGCTGCAAGGGCCTCTGCATCTGGACAGTCAACGATTTGATTTTTCTTTGTTAGGAACCATGTCCAGAATTGTCTGGCCGATTCTTCTGGCTGCTGAATTATGTGGCTAAAGTCATCGGCGTCTGGTGGTCGCACATATGTGCCCGGAAGTTATCAAGGAATGCGGCTTCCGTGTCTTCCCAACAACCAATTGATTCTGCCGCAAGCTGTTGAGCCAATGCCGAGCTGGTCCTTTAAGCTTGAGTGGGAGGTATTTGATGGCGTGTAGATCATCACCGCGGGCCATGTGGATATGGAGGAGATAGTCCTCGATCCGCATCAGCAGGATCTGTGGTACCATCGTATGATTCGATGTTTACGGGTTTGAAACCCTCGAGGATTTGATGATCCATTACTTCATCTCGTGAAGCATAATGGGTGTCTTGGCGCCTCAGATTGGGCTATATCACAACGTAGCTCATATGAGCTTTGTCTACTGTGTTCGGCCCGACCAGGTTTGCTGTATCCGGCGCGACGGTAATCATCCCGTGTCGTTAGGTGCCCACGCGATCCGTAGATCAATCTTGTATATTTTTCTTTGTCCTCCAATATATCTCGCAAGTCCGGCGCGTTTTCCCGTGCCTTGGTACTTTTTGAGCGGCGTCGGGGTGTGTCTTGAGCGGAGGGCCGAGAGGCTTCTCTGTCGCGACCACGGGGTGGCCGGTCTGCCATGTCATGCGCGGGTGACTTGGGTGCTTCCTCCTCTGATCGAGGCAACGGCCTGCGTTTGGGGTAGCTTTTGGAGGGGTGTTCGAGTTCATACTCTTCGGCTGCAAGGACTTCAGTCCATCTGTCAGCTAGCAGGTCTTGGTCAGCTCTAAGCTGTTGCTGCTTTTTCTTGAGGCTGCTTGCCGTGGCTATAAGCCTGCGTTTGAAACGCTCCTGTTCGGCGGGATCCTCGTGCACGACAAAAATTGCGTCGCCGAGGCTTGCCTCATCTTCGGAGGGAGGCGATAATTATCGCCCTCGGCCTCTCTTTACGCCGCCCGTCGGCGGACTTGCTTCTCCCTCCTCCTGCGCTAAGTCCTGCTGGAGGGGGTTGTCTTCGGTACTATCCGGAGTGTTATTATCTCCCGTGCCGGAATCACCGTTTTTGTTGTGGCGGGATTTAGAGCGGCGCCACGACGCCGGGCGCTTCGTTGCTTTTTGAGGGTCATCCTCCGTTGTTCCATCGCCGTTCCCATCTTTTGGGATATCCACCATGTATATGTCGTATGACGAGGTGGCCTTCCAGTGCCCTGTAGGCGCTGGGTCTTGGTCGTCTCCGGCATCGTCGTCCATACCGTCGATGTCTTCGGAGTCGAAGTCGAGCATGTCGGTTGAATCATCGACAGTGGCTACAAAGTGGGTGGTGGGTGGGGGTTGAATTTCTTCGTCGTCCGTATCCCAACCTTCCTGTCCGTAGTCCGGGCAGGGCTCTCCGGATAAAGAGAGAGACTTTAGTGAATTCAGGATGTCGCCAAAGGGCGAGTCTTTGAAAGATGTCCGCGCAAGTGAACTCCATGACCGGCGCCCAATCGGATTCGATTAGCGGGGCGCGAGGGTTCGAGTCCGCACCACAGTCGAGGTCTTCGCAGGACTGGATGGAGTTCGCTCAATCGCCGTGGAGATTGTAGCCCCGAGGCGGTGTCCAACCACTCGCCCTCGATCGGGGAATCCGGCCCGGATTAAGGGTCGGAGCGGATGTCTTTGGTGCGGCCTCGAGGCACCGCTCGCTGCAAAGCTAGATCATTCCCATCGAGACAGTGCGGCACGCTTAGCGCGACTTCGAATCCGTCGAAGATCAAGTCTCCGCGGATATCGGCCGATAGTTCAAACTTCCAAATCTGACCTGATGGCGGGCGTAGCTTCGATCCGCTCCGGATGGCTGCGAATTGCCCGCATGCAAAGCCGCCGAATCTGAAGATCTGTCCGGGAGAAAATTCACCCTGGACCGTGTCGTTGTTGATGATCAAGGAGCCATCGGGCCCTATCGGTGGCGACACGCAGGAGCTCTCAATGAAAGCACCAATGTCGGTGTCAAAACCGGCGGATCTCGGGTAGGGGTCCCGAACTGTACATCTAGGCGGATGGTAACAGGAGACAAGGGACACGATGTTTTACCCAGGTTGGGCCCTCTCGATGGAGGTAATACCCTACTCCTGCTTGATTAATATTGATGATATGGGTAGTACAAGAGTAGATCTACCACGAGATCAAGGAGGCTAAACCCTAGAAGCTAGCCTATGGTATGATTGTTGTTAGATCCTCTGGACTAAAACCCTCCGGTTTATATAGACACGGATAGGTTAGGGTTACAGTCGGTTACAATGATAGGAGATCTACATATCCGTATAGCCAAGCTTGCCTTCCAAGCCAAGGAAAGTCCCATCCGGACACGGGACGAAGTCTTCAATCTTGTATCTTCATAGTGTTGGAGTCCGACCGTGATGATAGTTGACTATCAGGACACCCCTAATCCGGGACTCCTTAGTAGCCGTGCAGCTTGACATTAGGGGCCTCGTAGCGAACTTCATCAGGCGGACTCCAAGACTGACAAGATTGAAGGGTGTCGGATGGGACTGGCAAGATACTAGATCATAACCCTAACCTATCCGGACTATATAAACCGGAGGTTTTAGTCCGTGGATGAACAACATTGAAATATCGTGGTAGATCTATCATCAATATTAATCAAGCAGAGTAGGGTATTACCTCCATCGAGAGGGCCCAACCGGGTAAAAACATCGTGTCCCTTGTCTCCTGTTACCATCCGCTTAGACGCACAGTTCAGGACCCCCTACCCGAGATCCACCGGTTTTGACACTGACACCCCCTTAGGTGAATATCCATGGTGATCCATACTGACTCAGACTGTCCAAGGCATCTGCACCATGCGGTTCTTGCAAAAAGTATCAGTCTTGATCCTGCTTTCTTGCCTGAATCCTTGGGTGAAGGAGCGGGGTCATATTGTCTCTCTGTCTGACCATAGTTTCTGTCGAGTGCAATATTCTGACAGACATACTCTTATCTGCATCTTCTGACATGGTAACCCATTAAATGGCAGGTTCAACACCTGTCAAGGTCTGACCATAGGAAAATGATCATCCAAACCCTTGCAAGAAATCGGCAAATAAATCAGTAGCCACCAGAACGGTCTTTACAACTCAGATCTAGGACATTACTGAGGTAACTCAACCACGGCTCAGGACGGCCGAAAAGCAGCTCAGAGCATGAGACTGGGTCGATAAGAAGAAAGTGGCAGCTCCCTAAGATAGCTGAAAAGTAGCTATAGGGTCACTGCCACAAAAAGAAACTCAACAGCTGTACGAGACGGCGGGAAAGCAGCTCAGAACTCATGACAGTCGCGAAGAGAGAAATACAAATCGGCATCCACCCCGGATAGCTAAAAATAGCTTAGATGACAGGCATGGTGCCGGCACTAAAGAAAAGGAGACAAGGGCTCATCAGGATCATCTTCCAGGTTCACCGGTACTTGTACATAGCTTAGTGTTGTCGTCAATCCTCATAGTCCTTTGTCACACTGAGGTGTATATCTGGCTTCCTTCACATATATCTGAGAATCTGATTCCCGAGGCAGACTTGTGTTCTGACTATTCTTGCTTCTGATCAACTGTTGCGGATCTGATTCTGACATCTGCTATCAATTCACAATGTACTATCTTGCAACAGTGCTGTACGGGGCCGATTGGATAGATTATGCTAAAAACCATCGAGAGTATCTTGCTGAGGAAGACTGGGCTTCGTGCCGAAACATGAATTGCTGGACCATCCTCCTTTCTGAGTATGTGGCACATCCTTGGTTTCTTCCAGGCATATCATGTTTCAAAATCATCCTCCACGAAGAATCAAACCTTGTATCTGAACCATACCTTTGACTGAAATTGCACTTTTGGTCTCGTACATAGCTTATCTTCTTGCTGATCTGATCATTTCTGTCATGAAGAGTGCACTCTGAGGAAAACTTGATTATCCGTATTGTTGTAAGGAGTGCATGCTGATGCAAACATGATACTGACTGCCCATCCAGGATTCCTTTTCCATTCAGACGAGATATTCCAAATTTCACTGCAGTCTACTGATAATTCCATTCTATTTAGCTGAGTTTCCAAACATTTGAAGTCCTTGCCGATTCTTCGCATCTGATGTCGGTTGACGAGCAACTTTAATAAGGGGAAAAATTTGTAACACCAAAGGCCCAAAGAAAGAAACAAAAGAGACGACGAGGACAAAGGCACACAAGCATACTAATAATATAAAGCAATCAACACATATTACTGCTAGTCACAAAATAATATGCATGCACACCTAAGCACACAAATCTCGCAGAAACTCCTGTATTACAGTCTAATATGCTGTGATGGTGTGCACGAAAGTGAAATCCATGGGTGGAAAGAGTTGGCTACACCAAGCACTGGCTGAACACCGGCTAGATCTGGATGGATATGGAGGTGAGGACGAACTTGGCGATCATGCAGCAAGACACGGAGGTCACAACCATATCATCATCAAGCGTATGAAAGGGAATTGTACACGTCCAAAGAACGAGATGACAAGGCAAACTAGGGGAGGAAAAGCAAGGCTGCTGGCATTGCCCTCTTTTGATAACAAAGATCAGTAAGGGTTGCCAAAGGGACGAGATGTAGGGCACGATTTGGGATAGAGACACGTCTATCACCAAAACAATTTGGGTGGGTGGAGGAAAAGATATCGACGCAATACCTGAGCATAACTCCTTCAAATGGTGTCTGGAACACTCGGTACTAGGGCATCACTCTACTAGGACAGAGATGATGCCGAACACCAAAGGGCAGGCATGCAAAGAAAGAGGGTGCATGTAGTGGATCGAAACCGATACCACCTACACACGCGAGATAAACCGTTAGTGATAAGATAATAATCTATATGCATGCTACGCAACAAACAAATGCAGCAATCAAGTGCAACAAACCAACTGGGCTCTATACCACCGTTTTCTAATGTTCGCATGGGCTAGGGTGTCCTACAGCCAGACCTGCTCTGATACCAAGCCTGTGGCACCCCGGCTTAGAGAAACCGGAACGCCCCATATTCCAGCCCAGAGATCGAGGAGAAGTCTTCTGGAATACAACACTTCTTAGCACAGAACAAATCAGCTCTTTATTACAATCTATGTGGGTACAAGGGGATTACATTTGCACGGTGAAACTATGCGTGCCACGGTTGCTCCATGCAAGCAGCAAAACATCACGAAGCAGCGGAATTACTACTGGCAGTGGAACAACGACGGCGGTGGTGAACTCCACTCTGCAGGGACTCTGGCTGGAACGCTTATCCTAGCTCGCAAACAATGAATCCACGGCAAACAAGCAATCAAATCTGGCATGACTTGCAAACTGGCATGACACGCCAGGTCAGTACATTGAATGTACTTGCAAGCTCACAGCAACCAAAGCAATCAAGACAAACAATAGCATGGCAATTACAGGTTAACAAGGATTAACATAATATTATCAGATCAATCATATCATGACCAAGATGATACATCTAGAACAATACGAGCATGGCATGAACATATGAACATGATAATACTAGCATGCAACGTGATGAAACTTTCATGCACCAACTTACTCTGCTCGGGTTATCTTGTAACCATTACCTGCACAAACTTACAATCACGGACATCACACAATCATCTCAGGATCCAATCAAGCTTGGTATTAACAATACCGTAGTAATCATTTACGACCACAAGGAGCTTGACTTTTACCCTTGACTCTCGCATAACTCCACAAATATCCAACGAGTTAATATTCACGATACCGCAGTGATCCTCACTCGATCACATAAATATCAACCAACTTCTTTCATCATCGAACCAGGGTTGTTATTAAGCAACTCATTATTATTACTGTTGACCCATAGTGTGACCAACTACGAACTAGGCCCATATCCGCGGGCGCGGCTATCGATAGATTAAACACACACACTCTGCAGATGTTAGCACACTGTGCCCACACCACGGAACCTTGGCCTCGCACTCCCATTCAGGTGGACCAAAGTTTTCCGACAAAACCTTCCTACTGCCATGACGCTATCCCGGCCACTCCGACCAACTCCCCTTTGGGCTAAGTCCTGGGTGGCCCCATGCCTACCAAAGGCACCAACGGCCACCGTCGTGGCAAAACGGTCCCAATCGGGGACAAGGATCCTTACAAAAACAACGGGCACACAAGGCTTATGCCATCCTACCTGGCCAAGGTAGCGCCCGCGCATAACCTTCCCTCGCGGGAGGCACCGGCGAGAGGCATGACAATAGACCCAGTTAGGACCCAACATAGGGTAAGCGTGGTTGCATTGGTCAGATCGATCGATATGGTGGCACCATGACTCAGCCAACAGTTGTTCAAGTTCAATTTAATCCGGTTAAACTTGAATGCAATATGCTGAGCCATGATAAAATAACATGATGCAACTACAATGCATGAACATGATATCAACATAAGCATGGTGATGCATCATAATCAACGAGCATAACAACAACATTTAACCATTTATCCAGATGAGCATGGCATACTGATGAGCATAATATCACAACTAGCACACTACTCATAGCATAACATGACACTAGCATAGAAATAACTACCATGCAATAACATGACGATAAAACTACCATGCAATTATTTAATCAACTGGATGCAAAGAAACATGCATAACGACAGTACTCGGAACAGATGATAGTCATGCACCGAAGAACATCACCAACATGTACTACTACCAAACATGGTCCATAAGAAAGTAATACTAGCATGAAGAGCATAATAACATTGCGCAAGAAAACATAGCATGACGGTAAACACCGATCCATAAGCATAACCGAAATACTGACAACAGTAGCAAAACAAACAGAGGGTTATTAAAGATTCAAGTTGAAAACCAATGCTTCTACATGGCTATCATGCAAATGGTGGTTGTGGCTTGCCTGAGGATGAAGAAGGCTCCGGGGAGAAGTGTGGAACAACCGCGGAAAGAATCGCCGAAAAGGGTACTCTCTCGGAGGGGGCTGATTAGGGGCAAGGGCAAAATGGTCATTTTCATAATTTTGAAACATAGTGAAAATGGTTCCATCAGAACGGGCCCGACTAAACAAAGGCGTGGGCGTTGGATTCACCTAAATCAGAGGTACGGTTGCATAGATATGAGGTGCAGAAGATCAGGGACTTTTGTGTAAAAAATAATATTCACAGCCGGGTCCCTGAGTGGATAAGGCACATGCATAAATTAGAAATACGCTTTCATAAGTTGAAACGCACACGCCCAAAATACGTCTCCACTTGCCACGTCATCAGAGGCGGGGTCAACGCGTGGAGAGGCTGGCCGGTGGGGTCCACGCGCAGGGGGGCACGTGCGGTCGTCTTCTTCCTCGCTCGCTTGGCCCCGAGCGAGACAGAGGGCGAGGTGAGGCAGGGGCGAAGCTGGCAGTGGCCCGGCCGGCTCCGGACACCGTTGGCTGTGTCGAGGCCACCGGCAGCACCGCAGAGGACTGCCGCGTCCGTTCCCAGGGCAGTGGCCACCGGGGAGGCGCGGAGGCGCGGTGACGGGAGGAGGACAGAAGGATGCAGAGGCGGCGGGTGAGGGAGTCCTCGATAACGGGGTATCCGGACAGCCGAACTATATTCATCGTCCGGACTATAAAGGCGTCAAGATACAAGACTCAAGACTTCGGCTCGTGTCCGGATGGGACTCTCTTTTGCGTGGAAGACAAGCTTGGCGATCCGGATATTGTGTTTCCTTCCTTGTAACCGAATCCATGTAAACCCTAGCTCTCCGGTGTCTATATAAACTAGAGAGCATGGTCCTTAGAAGGCCGATCACAATTACAATCATACCATCATAGGCTAGCTCTTAGGGTTTAGCCTCTACGATCTCATGGTAGATCTACTCTTGTATTCCACATATCTTCAATATTAATCAAGCAGGAAGTAGGGTTTTACCTCCATGGAGAGGGCCCGAACCTGGGTAAACATTGTGTCCCTTGCTTCCTATTACCATTAGCCTAGGACGCACAGATCGGTACCCCCTACCCGAGATTTGCCGGTTTTGACACCGACATTGGTGCTTTCATTGAGAGTTCCTCTGTGTCGCCGCTGCAAGGGCTAGATGGCTCGTCTCGTTGTCAAGGACGACATCACTTCGGGGGGAGCGCTGGCTGTAGGCCAGACTCTCCGGCTTGGCGGCTTCATTGTGACCGCCCCATCGGCTGTCGCGCCGACAATGGCCTCTCGGGTCATCACACATAACCTTCGCATTGATTCGGAGCTTGTCAAACAGATGGATCCGATGGAGCTCTCCTCTCTTAACGAGCTCTTGGATCGCATCGCCGCTTTGGGAGTCGCTACGGACTATGACCGGATTGGGCTTAAACCCGACCAGAGGGACATTGGATCCCGGCCGACCACCCATGAGATAGCGGTAGTGGAAGAATCACACGTGGGTCGCCCCTCAACTTTGAGGACGAATTGTGTTCGGGTCACCAAACTCAGTGAGCCGAGCACTGTCAATTTAACCACACCTGGAAACTTAGTATCTGCAGCAAGTGTTTAGTAGCAAAGTAATATGATAGTGGTGGTAACGGTAACAAAAGTAAAACAGCAAAAGTAATGTTTTTGGTATTTTGTAGTGATTGTAACAGTAGCAACGGAAAGAAAATAAGCGAGAACCAGTATATGTAAAACTCGTAGGCACCGGATCAGTGATGGATAATTATGTCGGACGTGGTTCATCATGTAACAGTCATAACATAGGGTGACACAGAACTAGCTCCAATTCATCAATGTAATGTAGGCATGTATTCCGAATATAGTCATACGTCCTTATGGAAAAGAACTTGCATGACATCTTTTGTCCTACCCTCCCGTGGCAGCGGGGTCCTATTGGAAACTAAGGGATATTAAGGCCTCCTTTTAATAGAGAACCGGAACAAAGCATTAGCACATAGTGAATACATGAACTCCTCAAACTATGGTCATCACCGGGAGTGGTTCCGATTATTGTCACTTCGGGGTTGCCTGATCATAACACATAGTAGGTGACTATAGACTTGCAAGATAGGATCAAGAACTCACATATATTCATGAAAACATAATAGGTTCAGATCTGAAATCATGGCACTCGGGCCCTAGTGACAAGCATTAAGCATGGCAAAGTCATAGCAACATCAATCTCAGAATAGGATACTAGGGATCAAACCCTAACAAAGTAACTCGATTACATGATAAATCTCATCCAATCCATCACCATCCAGCAAGCCTACGATGGAATTACTCACGCACGGCGGTGAGCATCATGAAATTGGTGATGGAGGATGGTTGATGATGACGACGACGACGAATCCCCCTCTCCGGAGCCCCGAATGGACTCCAGATCAGCCCTCCCGAGAGAGATTAGGGCTTGGCGGCGGCTCAGTATCGTAAAACATGATGATTTGTTCTCCCTGATTTTTTTCTCCTCGAAAGACAATATATGGAATTGGAGTTGGTGTCGGAGGGCCACCAGGGGGCCCATGAGGTAGGGGGGCGCGCCCTAGGGGGGGGCCCACCCTCGTGGACAGGGTGTGGGGCCCCTGGTCTTCATCTTTGGCGAGGATTTTTTATTATTTATTCTAAGATATTCCGTGGAGTTTCAGGTCGTTCCGAGAACTTTTATTTTCTGCACATAAAACAACATCATGGCAATTCTCTGAAAACAGCGTCGATCCGGGTTAGTTCCATTCAAATCATACAAGTTAGAGTCCAAAACAAGGGCAAAAGTGTTTGGAAAAGTAGATACGACGGAGACGTATCAACTCCCCCAAGCTTAAACCCTTGCTTGTCCTCAAGCAATTCAGTTGACAAACTGAAAGAGAAAAATAAAAACTTTTACAAACTCTGTTTGCTCTTGTTGTTGTAACATGAAAAGCCAACATTCAAGTTTCAGCAAATATTATGAACTAACCATACTAACAATAACACATAGGTCTCACAATTACTCATATGAATACCATAATCAGCTAGCGAGCTATAATAACAAAACTCGGATGACAACACTTTCTCAGAATAATCATAACATGATATAACAAATGGTATCTCGCTAGCCCTTTCTGAGACCGTAAAACATAAATGCAGAGCACCTTTAAAGATCAAGGACTGACTAAACATTGTAATTCATGGTAAAAGAGATCCAGTCAAGTCATACCCAATGTAAACCAATTATAATGAATGCAAACGACAGTGTGCTCTCCAGCGGGTGCTTTTTAATAAGAAGGATGATGATTCAACATAAAAGTAAATAGATAGGCCCTTTGCAGAGGGAAGCAGGGATTTGTAGAGGTGCCAGAGCTCGGTTTTAAAATAGATATTGAATAACATTTTGAGCGGCATACTTTTGTTGTCAACGCAACAACTATGAGATGATGATATCTTCCATGCTAAACAAATTATAGGCGGTTCCCAAATAGAATGGTAAAGTTTATACTCCCCCTCCTCCACAGGCATCACTCCATGGCTTGCTCGAAACAACGAGTTCCTCCAACATTCAACGGGTCCCAGGGGGGGTTTTGTTTGCAATTATTTTGATTTAGTTTGCATAAAGCACGGGACTGGGCATCCCGGTGACCAGCCATTTTCTCGTGAATGAGGAGCGGATTCCACTCCTCTTGAGAATAAACGCCTAACATGGAAGATATGGACAACCCTAGTTGAAACATGAGCTGCTCGAGCATACAAAACAGAATTTCATTTGAAAGTTTGGAGTTTGGCACATACAAATTTACTTGGAACGGCAGGTCAATACCGCATATAGGTAGGTATAGTGGACTCATAAGGAACAACTTTGGGGTTTAAGGAGTTTGGATGCACAAGCAGTATTCCCGCTTAGTACAGGTGAAGGCTAGCAAAAGACTGGGAAGCGACCAACTGGGAGAGCGACAACAGTCGTAAACATGCATTAAAATTAATTTACACCGAATACAAGCATGAGTAGGATATAATCTACCATGAACATAAATATCGTGAAGGCTATGTTGATTTGATTCAACTATATGCGTGAACATGTGCCAAGTCTAGTCACTCAATTCATTTAAAGGAGGATACCATCCCATCATACCACATCATAATTATTCTAATAGCATGTTGGTACGCAAGGTAAACCATTATAACTCATAGCTAATCAAGCATGGCACAAGCAACTATAATCTCTAAATGTCACTGCAAATATGCTTACTTCATAATAGCTGACTCAGGAACGATGGATCATCATATTTACAAAAACAAGAGAGGTCGAGTTCATACCAGCTTTTCTCATCCCAATAAGTCCATCATATATCATCATTATTGCCTTTCACTTGCACGACCGAACGATGTGTATAGTAATAAGAGTGCACGGCATTGACTAAGCTGGAATCGCAAGCATTCAACTCAAGAGAGAAGACAAGTAATATGGGCTCTAAGTTAAATAAACAATCATGCATATAAGAGCCACTTCAACAATTTAATCATGGTCTTCTCCTCGAATTTCAAAGAAAAGAAAATAAATAAAAACTATTTACACGGGAAAGCTCCCAACAAGCAAAAGAAGAACGGGAAATATTTTTGGGTTTTCCTTTTTAATTACTACAGCAAAGAAATAAACTACTACTAACTTTTTTTGGTTTTCTTAAGGTTTATTAAACACACAAGAAGAAGGCAGGAAAAAGAAAGTAATCTAGCATGGATATTACAGTGAAAGAGTATGAACACCGACATCTAGCAATGAGTGTGTGTGAACATGAATGTAATGTTGGTGGGAAATACATACTCCCCCAAGCTTAGGCTTTTGGCCTAAGTTGTTCTATTGCCAGGGATAGCCTGGCGGATACCCGTAGGTGAAGCTGGGGTCATACTACGATGCAGCGGCTATCGCCTCCTGAGCCGCAGCGTAGCGTTGAGCTGCCTCCGCTCTTCTCTCATACTCATCTACCTCCTCTCTGGTAATAATATATCTTCCTTTTGTCTGAGAATCAAAGAAGGCAGGAGCAGGAAGAGTAATATGGACTACATGCCGTTTGTTAAAGATTAGTCGATATTGGAGAGGTGGTTCAGTCCTCTCAACAAACTGGTGGGAAACCATAGAATCAAAATCCAAATAAGTAGAGGGTAACTCCATATCACCCTCTCGAATGTCTATCTCAAGAAAATTAGCTAAGCGGGTTGCATACATTCCTCCAAAGAAATCTCCGTTTTGTCTGTTATGGTGCAACCTACGAGCTACAATGGCCCCCATATGATAAGATTGGTCTCCTAACACAGCACTTCTGAAAATGCTGAGATCAGGGGCACACATGTGACATGCTTCATCCTTAGCATTAATGCTTCTACCTATAAAGAGAGCAAAATAATGTATAGCAGGAAAGTGAATGCTCCCTATAGTGGCTTGCGTTATATCTCTAGATTCCCCCATAGTTATTTTAGCAAGAAAGTCTCTATATTCAGATTTAGGGGGATCCCTGACACTACCCCAAGATGGAAGTTTGCAAGCAAAAGTGAAATCCTCTAAGTCGATGGTATAAGATTTGTCATAAAGGTCAAACATGACTGAAGGAGAATTATGCGAAGATAAAAACTCAAACCTCCTCACAAATGAACTTGTGAGATCATGGTACTGGGGGCATTTGTCAGCTTCAAAGTCCTCAAGATCGGCATTGCGCATATATGCGTTGAATTCTTCTTTAATGCCCGGCTGATTCATAAAATTTTCCAAAGGCCATTCACAGGGCCTAACAGGAGCATCTCTTGGTGGTTCCTTGTCAGCATCGCGCATTGCAAGCCTGGGACCTTGTTTCCTTGAAGAACCACCTTGGAACATCCTCCTAAACATAATGTTTCCTCTGAAAAATTTCTGAAATTTTTAGTAACTTCAAATAAAAGTGAACCAACTTCAATAAAATTGATAGCAACTACTCCCATAAGTGCCTACAACCTATATCAAGCATTAGAACTACTTGGAACCATATGAATTTGACATGCAAGCTCAAGAACGTGGTCACCTATGCAACATAAATTTGCAATGAATAGATCACTAGAATAAAAACTAATTGGACCAATGGAGGAGTCACATACCAAGGAACAATCTCCCCAAGCAGTTTTGCGAGAGGTGCTTTGAGCAAGGAGATCGAAAATCACAGCAACAGGGGCTGGAACTCGTGCTTGAGTTGGTTTTTCGTGTTTGTGTGAGGCAGAGGAAGAAGATGGATGCAGGGATAAGTGGAGGAGGGCCACCATGGGCCCACGAGGCAGGGGGGCACGCCCTCCACCCTCGTGGCCAGGTGGAAGCTCCCCCCGCGGTAATTTTTGCACAGTAAATCCTCAAATATTCCCGAAAAATCATATTAAATTGGCATGGCATTCTGAGGACTTCTATTTTCGGGATATTTTTAAATTGCACGGATAAGTCAGGAAACAGACAGAAAAATACTATTTTACTTTATTTGTACTAAATAACAGAAAATATAAAGAGGGTATAGAACGTTGTGCTTCTATTTTCATCCATCTCATGTTCATCAAAAAGAATCCACTAACAAGGTTGATCAAGTCTTGTTAACAAACTCATTCCGATTAACATGAAACCGGAGAAATTTCGAATAACACTAAGTTACCTCAATGGGGATATGGACATCCCCAATAATAAGTATATCATACTTTTTCTTGACAGTAGGGAGAGGAAATTCAAAACCTCCAAATATAATCGATGGAATTTTTCCAATAGAGTTGATACTGTAAACCTGAGGTTGTTTCCTTGGAAAGTGTACCACGTGCTCATTGCCATTAACATGAAAAGTGACATTGCCTTTGTTGCAATCAATAACAGCCCCTGCAGTATTAAGGAAAGGTCTTCCAAGAATAATAGACATACTGTCATCCTCGGGAATATCAAGAATAACAAAGTCCGTTAAAATAGTAATGTTCGCAACTACAACAGGCACATCCTCACAAATACCGACAGGTATAGCAGTTGATTTATCGGCCATTTGCAAAGATATTTCAGTAGGTGTCAACTTATTCAAGTCAAGTCTATGATATAAAGAGAGAGGCATAACACTAACACCGGCTCCAAGATCACATAAAGTAGTTTTAACATAATTTCTCTTAATGGAGCTTGGTATAGTAGGTACTCCTGGATCTCCAAGTTTCTTTGGTATTCCACCCTTAAAAGTATAATTAGCAAGCATGGTGGAAATTTCAGCTTCCAATATCTTTCTTTTATTAGTAATAATATCCTTGATATACTTAGCATAAGGATTTGTTTTGAGCACATCAGTTAATCGCATACGCAAAAAGATAGGTCTAATCATTTCAGCAAAGCGCTCAAAATCCTCATCATCCTTTTTCTTGGATGGTTTTGGAGGAAAAGGCATGGGTTTCTGAACCCATGGTTCCCTTTCTTTACCGTGTTTCCTAGCAACGAAGTCTCTTTTATCATAACCTTGATTCCTTGATTGTGGGTTATCAAGATCAACAGCAGGTTCAACTTCTACATCATTATCATTACTAGGTTGAGCATTATCATGAACATCATCATTAACATTTACTAGGTTCATGTTCATTACCAGATTGTGTTTCAGCATCAGACATAGAGATATCATTTGGATTCTCAGGTGGCTCAACAATAGGTTCACTAGAAGTTTGCAAAGTCCTATCATTCTTCTTTTTCTTCTTTCTTGAAGAACTAGGTACATCAATATCATTTCTCTGAGAATCTTGCTTGATTCTCTTAGGGTGGCCTTCAGAATACAAAGGTTCCTGAGTCATTCTACCAGTTCTAGTAGCCACTCTAACAGCATAATCATTCTTCTTACTATTCATTTCATCAAGCACTTCATTTTGAGCTTTAAGTACCTATTCTACTTGAGTGGTAACCATAGAAGCATGTTTGCTAACAAGTTTAAGTTCACCTCTAATATTAGCCATATAATCACCCAAGCGTTTAATCATATAAGCATCTTGTTTTAATTGTCTACCGAAATAAGCATTAAAGTCATCTTGCTTAAATATAAAGTCATCAAACTCATCCAAGCACTGACTAGCAATTTTAGTAGGAGGGACTTCAGCTTTATCATATCTATAGAGAGAATTTACCTTTACTACCTGTGTCGGTATATCGGGATCAGGAGGTTCTTCGGTAAATAAAGTATTGAGATCATATACTTCTTCAACAGGCGGTAAATTAAGACCGTGTATTTCTTCAATAGGAGGTAAATTCTTAACATCTTCGGCTTTAATACCTTTTTCTTTCATAGATTTCTTTGCCTCTTGCATATCTTCGGGGCTGAGAAATAGAACACCTCTCTTCTTCGGAGTTGGTTTAGGAATTGGCTCAATAATTGGCTCTGGAGCTGGCTCAGGAGGTGCCCAATTATTTTCATTTGTCAACATATTATTCAATAGAATTTCAGCTTCATCCGGTGTTCTTTCCCTCAAAAGAGAACCAGCACAACTATCCGTAATCTCTGGAAGCATCGGTTAGTCCATTATAAAAGATATCAAGTATTTCAGGTTTCTTAAGAGGATGATCAGCAAAGCATTATAACTTGAGAAGCCTCCCCAAGCTTGTGGGAGACTCTCTTCTTCTATTTGCATCGGTTGTATATTTCCCTCAAAGCAGCTTGTTTCTTATGAGCAGGGAAATATTTAGTAGAGAAGTAATAAATCATATCCTGGGGACTATGCACACAACCAGGTTCAAGAGAATTAAACCATATCTTAGCATCACCCTTTAATGAGAACGAAAATATTTTGAGTAAATAAAGGTAGCGCGATCTCTCATCTTTAGTAAACAGGGCGGCTATATCATTTAACTTAGTAAGATGTGCCGCAACGGTTTCAGATTCATGGCCATAAAAAGGATCAGTTTCAACCAAAGTGATTATATCTGGATCAACAAAAAATTCATAATAATCCTTATCAGGAACACAAATAGGTGAAGTAGCAAAAGCAGGGTCGGGCCTCATTCTTTCTCTAAAAGATTCTTTACTCCATTTAACTAGCAACCTCTTAAGTTCGTATATATCCTGGCAAGCAAAAATAGATGCAGAAGATTCTGCATCAAAAAGATAACCCTCAGGAATAGCTGGCATATTTTCATCATCACTCTCATCATTGTATTCAGATTCAATAATTTCTCTTTCTCTAGACCTGGAAATTTGCTCATCTAGAAATTCACCAAGGGGCACCGTAGTATCAAGCATAGAAGTAGTTTCATCATAAGTATCATGCATAGCAGAAGTGGCATCATCAATAACATGCGACATATCGTAACTAATAGCGTAAGCAGGTTTAGGTGTCGCTAGCTTACTCATAATGAAGGTGAATCAAGTGCGAGCTAGATGGCAGTTCCTTACCTCCCCTCGTAGTTGAGGGATAAATTGTTGTCTTAGCGTCTTTCAAGTTCTTCATAGTGTCCAGCAGATATAAATCCCAA
This sequence comes from Aegilops longissima, assembly GCA_021605205.1. Classification (NCBI taxonomy): domain Eukaryota; kingdom Viridiplantae; phylum Streptophyta; class Magnoliopsida; order Poales; family Poaceae; genus Aegilops; species Aegilops longissima. The sequence goes on along the minus strand of CM038681.1, from coordinate 595,918,283 downwards.
GTAACTCAAGAAATAGAGCTATGCTCCCCGGCAACGACGCCAGAAAAAGGTCTTGATAACCCACAAGTATAGAGGATCGCAACAATTTTCGAGGGTAGAGTATTCAACCCAAATTTATTGATTTGACACAAGGTGAGCCAAAGAATATTCTCAAGTATTAGCAACTGAGTTGTCAATTCAACCACACCTGGAAACTTAGTATCTGCAGCAAGTGTTTAGTAGCAAAGTAATATGATAGTGGTGGTAACGGTAACAAAAGTAAAAACAGCAAAAGTAATGTTTTTGGTATTTTGTAGTGATTGTAACAGTAGCAACGGAAAGTAAATAAGCGAGAACCAGTATATGGAAAACTCGTAGGCACCGGATCAGTGAAGGATAATTATGTCGGATGTGGTTCATCATGTAACAGTCATAACATAGGGTGACACAGAACTAGCTCCAATTCATCAATCTAATGTAGGCATATATTCCGAATATAGTCATACGTGCTTATGGAAAAGAACTTGCATGACATCTTTTGTCCTACCCTCTCGTGGCAGCGGGGTCCTATTGGAAACTAAGGGATATTAAGGCCTCCTTTTAATAGAGAACCGGAACAAAGCATTAGCACATAGTGAATACATGAACTCCTCAAACTATGGTCATCACCGGGAGTGGTTCCGATTATTGTCACTTCGGGGTTGCCGGATCATAACACATAGTAGGTGACTATAGACTTGCAAGATAGGATCAAGAATTCACATATATTCATGAAAACATAATAGGTTCAGATCTAAAATCATGGCACTCGGGCCCTACTGACAAGCATTAAGCATAGCAAGGTCATAGCAACATCATTCTCAGAACATAGTGGATACTAGGGATCAAACCGTAACAAAGCTAACTCGATTACATGATAAATCTCATCCAAACCATCGCCGTCCACCAAGCCTACGATGGAATTACTCACGCACGGCGGTGAGCATCATGAAATTGGTGATGGAGGATGGTTGATGATGACGACGGCGATGAATCCCCCTCTCCGGAGCCCCGAACGGACTCCAGATCAGCCCTCCCGAGAGAGATTAGGACTTGGCGGCGGCTCCGTATCGTAAAACGCGATGATTTCTTCTCCCTGATTTTTTTCTCCCCGAAAGTCAATATATGGAGTTGGAGTTGGCGTCGGAGGGCCACCAGGGGGCCCACGAGGTAGGGGTGCGCGCCCTAGGGGGGGGGCCCACCCGCGTGGACAGGGTGTGGGCCCCCTGGTCTTCATCTTTGGCGAGGATTTTTTATTATTTATTCTAAGATATTCCATGGAGTTTCAGGTCGTTCCGAGAACTTTTATGTTCTACACATAAAACAACATCATGGCAATTCTGCTGAAAACAGCGTCAGTCCGGGTTAGTTCCATTCAAATCATACAAGTTAGAGTCCAAAACAAGGGCAAAAGTGTTTGGAAAAGTAGATACGACAGAGACGTATCAAGCACCCACCCAAAGGAATACATGACCCAGATCCCGGACTTAGAATGAGGCGCTGGGCCAAAGGGATTAGGTAATACTCCAGATCCCGAACCGTCAGGCACGATACTTCCCGTGCCCCCGGGCGTCAGATCGGATCAGAATACGGATTCAGCCAACGACGCCCACTCGGACTTAATCCGTCTCTGCCGTGTCTGGCAGGAGCCCCAGGAGACGGTACATCGTTACTGGGCCAGATTTCTCCTTGCTCTTAATAAGGTCAAGGGCTGCCACAAGGAGGACGTAGTCCCTCTTTTCTGCAGAAATTGCACGAACAAAGGACTCCTTAATGCTATAAGTCGCCGTGACATAGTGCACTTTACAGACTTAGCAACCATAGTACAAAAGTACTGTGCGATGGAAAGTGCCTGGAAAACCCAAACATAATTCTGGGATAGTACGGCCCTCATTGGAACCTTTGTCCGAACTAAACGGCCGAACTCTCGTAAGTCGACCAACTCAATTCCCAAGAAACCAAAACCCACCCCAGGGCGTGGAACCGTATTGGAAGAATGGCTCAACGGGCCGTGTAAGCTCCACAGCACGCTGGAGGCAACACCGACCCATAGCCTTAGAGCATGTTGGATACTCCGGCAAGTAGCTAAGAGTGGCGAGGATCTCCTCGCCAGCCATAAAGCAGAACCACATCCCGCCAAGGAACACAATACGGTGCTGACAGTCTTCGAGACCTTCGCCTCAAACAATAGGCGCAAGTGAGCGCATCGAAGCTCTGCTGAAATTTGCCATGTGGAAAAAGTAAATCCGTGGAACGACACTGCTATAACCTTCAATACCAGTGGCGAACCCCAATTCTAGTCCGTCCGGGCACCAGCCGCTCTGGTCCTTAGCCCAATAGTGGATGGCTTTTGGCTCACTAAAGTACTCATGGACGGCGGAAGCGGATTAAACCTAATCTATGAAGAAACCCTTAAGAAGATGGAGATTGACAAAAGCCGCATTGAACAAAGTGGCACGACCTTCAGGGGTATTATCCCTAGTCGGGAGGCTCGATGTGCAGGTAAAATCACACTCGACGTGGTATTCGGCACCCCAGAGAATTACAGGTCCGAAGAAATCACCTTCCAATTGGCTCCTTTCAACAGCGGATACCACGCCCTTCTAGGGCGGGACGCGTTTGCAAGCTTTCAAGCCATACCCCATTACGGGTACATGAAGCTTAAAATGCCCGGACCTAATGGAATCATCACTCTAGCTAGTGATCCGGACGTCGCACTCCACGCCGAAAACAAAACCGCAGCGCTGGCCTTGGAAGCATTATCCGAAGCCCTAGCGGCAGAAGAACTAACCACGCTACGCGCCACCGTGGACAGGGACGACGTGATACTCAACAAGCGACCCAAGTCCACCTCATTCAAGCCCGCGGACGAGATAGTCATATTCCAAGTCCACCCAACGGACCCCATGAAGACAGCTTCCATCAGGACATAGTTGAACCCCGCTATGGACGCCGCGCTGCGCGACTTCTTACGCGAGAATTGGGATATCTTCGCCTGGCACCCATCGGACATGCCAGGCATCCCACGTTGATTGGCTGAACACAGCCTTAACATACTGAAGGGATATAAACCTGTTAAACATACCCTAAGGCGATTTTCGGAGCCCAAACGACAAGCCATGGGGGAGGAGCTAGCCAAGCTACTTGAGGCCGGATTCATCAGAGATATCAAACATCCGGATTGGCTGGCGAACCTGGTAATGGTACCAAAGAAGGACAAATCATGGCGCCTGTGCGTCGACTTCAAAGACCTTAACAAGGCTTGCCCCAAGGATCCCTTTCCCCTCCCTCGCATCGATCAAATCATCGATTCCACAGCCGGACACGACTCACAGTGTTTCCTCGACGCATACTCCGGATACCATCAAATAAAGATGGCAGAGTCCGACCAAGCTGCAACAACTTTTATATCGCCATATGGCCCTTTCTGCTTCAACACTATGCCTTTCGGGCTTAAGAATGCCGGAGCAACCTATCAACGCATGATTCAAACGTGCCTGGAAAAGCAAATCGGCAAAACAGTGGAGGCATACGTGGACGACGTAGTCGTAAAAACAAGACACGTCGAAACCGTAATTGATGACTTGAGGCTTACGTTCGACAACTTACGAACATACGACATCAAGCTGAATCCAGAGAAATGCGTTTTCGGCGTCCCCTCTGGAAAACTGCTGGGGTTCATCGTTTCCAATAGAGGAATTGAAGCTAATCTAGCAAAAATCCGAGCTTTGTCACAGTTGGCTATACCAACAGACCTCAAACACATCCAGAAATTAGCTGGATGCGTGGCTGCTTTGAGCCGCTTTATCTCCAGGTTAGGAGAAAAGGCATTGCCTCTTTAGCGCCTCCTTCGGTGCACTGAACACTTCGTGTGGACGGATGCAGCCGCGGCCGGACTAGATGAAATAAAGACCTTATTGGCCAGTAATCCAGTCCTAACAGCGCCAACTATCGACGAACCTATGCTGTTGTACATAGCTGCAACACATCAAGTTGTAAGCGCAACACTCATCCTCGAACGAGAGGTTGACGGATACAAATTCCCGCTTCAGAAGCCGGTTTATTACGTATCCACGGTCCTCACCCCATGCAAATCCGGATACCCACACTATCAAAAAATAGCATACGCAGTCTTCATGGCATCCTGAAAGCTACGACACTACTTTCAAGAGTGTTCGATTACGGTGGCCTCCGAAGTACCATTCAACGATATAATAAATAACCGTGATGCCACGGGCCGGATTGCTAAATGGGCCATCGAACTCCTTCCGTTTGACATAATGTACAAGCCTCGGTGGGCTATCAAGTCGCAAGTATTAGCCGACTTCGTCACCGAATGGACGGAAGCCGAACTCCCTAAAGAGTACGGCGCATACTCTAACTGGATCATGCACTTTGACGGCTCTAAAATGCTGGCCGGATTGGGAGCAGGTGTAGTCCTGACTTCTCCCACCGGGGACACGGTCCAGTACGTCCTCCAAATATTATACACGGACTCCAACAATGCAGCCGAATACAAGGCTCTGTTGCACGGTCTCCGGATGGCAGTCTCTATGGGCATTCAATGCCTAGAAGTGCACGGGGATTCAAACCTCGCAATATCACAAATAAATGTGGACTTTGATGGCAAGGATCCAAAAATGGCGGCCTATCGCAATGCCGTCCTTAAAATGTCAGCTCAGTTCGAGGGGCTCGAATTCCACCATGTGGCTCGAGAAAACAATCAAGCGGCAGATGTCCTTGCACGCATCGACGCTAAACGCGACCCCGTCCCACCTAACATATTCCTGGAAAGGCTGTTCAAGCCATCCGTGGTATGTGAAGGGGAGTCCGGCAATACCAGCACGGATCCGAATACATCCCCAGATTCCGAACTATTAGACATAGTCGGAGGTTCTACCACCGAAATAACATCGTCAGCCCACGAAATAATGGCCGTCATCGCCTCGTGGACTGAGCCTTTCTTGGCCTAACTAAATAGGCAGGAGCTCCCTGAAGACCAAAATGAAGCACACTGCATTGTCCGGCGCTCTAAAGCTTACAAAGTCCATGAAGGGGAACTCTGTAAGAAAAGTGCTACCGGAGTGCTCCAAAGGTGCATCTCCGAAGAGGAATGGCGGCAGCTCTTGGCTGAAATCCACGCCGGACTGGGCGGGCACCACGCTGCGGCTCGACCACTAGTCAGCAAGGCCTTCCGTACAGGTTTCTATTGGCCGACGGCCCGAGCAGACGCACAGGACCTTGTCCAACACTGCGTCGGTTGCCAGCTCTTCGTCAATCAGAGCCATATGCCCCCTACCGCTCTCCAAACAATCGCCATAACTTGGCCCTTCACGGTCTGGGGGTTGGATATTGTTGGGCCCCTTAAAGGGGGAAGCCATAAGAAAAAAATACTTATTGGTCATGGTTGACAAGTTCACCAAATGGATAGAAGCCAAACCAGTGAAAACGGCTGAATCCAGACCAGTCATAGACTTTATATCCGGGGTCATACACCGATAAGGTGTCCCCCACAGCATCATCACCGATAATGGCTTGAATTTCACGGCCGATGAGGTGAAATCTTGGTGCGGAAAAATGGGCCTTAAGCTCGACTATGCTTCCATCTACCATCCTCAAACAAATGGCCAGGTCGAACAGGCAAACGGTCTTATCATGAGCGGCATGAAACCCAGACTAGTGCGATCCTTGACAGAGTCGGATACTCAGTGGGTCGAGGAGCTCGACTCCGTACTCTGGGGGCTGCGGACCACGGCGAATCACACCACCGGATATACACCATTTTTTATGGTGTACGGCACGGAAGCAGTACTACCATGCGACATCATACATGATTCGCCACGCGCACGCATGTACGAAGAGAAGGAAGCCGAGTTAGATCGGCAGGATAATTTGGATGCCCTAGATGAAGAGCGCGATGTCGCTAAGGCCCGTTCCGCATTATATCAGCAACATGCTCGACGATACAAAAGCAAAGAAGTGCGGGCCAAAATTTATAATATTGGCGAACTTGTTCTACGCTTACCGGAGAAGAAGAAGGACAAGCTCAAACCCAAGTGGGAAGGCCCCTTCATCATCGACAAAGTTCTCACCGGAGGAGCGTACCGCTTACGTAATGCGTCCGATAACAGACTCGAGCCGAACCCATGGAACGCGGCCAGGCTCCGGAGATTCTACGCCTAGCACCGAACTCAGTGTTCGTCTCCTGAACCCTCCTTTTTCAATTATGCTCCCTCCCTTTTTGTTTCTCGATCTCTTTCTTTTCACACAAGTATTTCATACAGTGCGGATTCCCGGATTACTCCGGCCGCACTATGTGTGTAAACTTTACCTGGGGGCTTCCTATACAGAAGCTTAATATAAATTACTTTAAGGGCTTTTTGCCCGTCACACATGCGTTTCTTTTTCCATGTGTGCCTTTTCTTCACCATTATATGCATCGATATGACTTAAGATGTGGCCAAGCTGGGTTGCCTGGCTCCTATGTTTATGCCCTACGTTCCTGTTAATTCGGCTAGGGCATAAGGGGAGCACCTCTGCGATTGTTACTGCCGGTTGAGCCGGATGTGTACCTCAGATTGGGTGAAGCCGAAAGCTAGTTTCCTTAAGAGAATATTCGGTCGGTGAACAAAAGATGTCTTCGTTTATTATAACATTAATCCAAAGAAGTTTTGTATCCTGCGCTTTGGTTTGCAGTCCGGACATGTGCGTTGACACATGCTTACCCACGGAAAGGAACCCTTAACGGAACTATTCTCCCTGGAAGATGTTTCTTGCTAACCATGCAATATAACATAACTAGTTGGGTACTTGTCTGTTCAAGCACTTATGACCCCTACGCCTGGTCTCCACGCATACTCCGGTTTTATATAACCGAGCGCGTATTCGGACACACCCCAGACATTAGGATCCAGGGGCTGAAGCGAAAAGGTCCGCCACGACAAATGATTTTAATCCGGCTAGGGGCTACTTATGTCCATCGAATTACACAGTCATTTGGACTTATTATATTCATCCTCTATACCATCCAACATGCTATCTAACTTACAATCCTGTTGAGAATACCTTGCGGCTAATGCCTCCTGGTCATATACCAGACTCACGGGAATTTTTTTCCCATCTGGCCCGGCCGGTCCAACTTCGTCCATATGGTTCGGGTCCAGCTTGGTGTAGCGCGTCTTCACCATCGCCCATGCTTCTCCTGCACCTTGCCGGCAGGCGGATATCTTCCACAAACGGAAGCGCTGCCGTGCTCCCTGAAGCATGTCTACAAGCCCCCCATGCCCTTTGGCAGGGAGCTTGATGGCCACAAAGATCGCAAGAATGCCTCAGATCACCCGCCGAGCTCGCCGTGCAGCCAGTGAGAGGTCCTACAAGAAATCACCCATGTAAGCGGGCATCTCCTCTTCAGGGCAACCCATCAGCATTCCTACAAACATAACTTTTTCAATATGCTTCCTCACCGAACTATACTAAAGTTCGTTTAGGCACTTACGATAAATGCCGCGGTGAAGCCTTTTGTTCTCCTTCACGGAGTCCGCCAGCTGTGCGCGGACGTCTTTCAATTCCACGTCCAGCCGAACATTGGCATCTTGGAGCATATTCTTATCATGCTTCATTTGCGTAAGAATGCGCTCACCGGCCTTTAGTTGCCTCTGGAGATGCGACTCGTCGTCTCCCCCGCCCTCCGGATTCACTCCGGTGTTGCCTACAGAACTTTCTGTTAAAATTTCCATACCAGCCAGTTGCCAACTGGTGCATTTTCATATAACTACGATAAATGTTACCATATGAGGCCTTCTGGGATTCCTCTAGCTTGGCAACTGTGGCCCTTAGTTGGGTCTTGCACTCCTCTAGCTCCCGAGACAATTGCTCATTCTTATCTACAAGAACCTGCGCATAAATTGATACTTAAAACTGTTGTTTCAACCGTTTCAAGTCTCAGGGGCTACTACTATACATACTTATCAAACTTTCTTACCCGTATATCTTTGGTATACTAGACTGTCGCCCGGGCGAGTCCGCTTTGAGCAGTTCGGATGTATGCGTCTCCCGAATTGAAGGCATTAAACGCCTCTTCGGAAAAGATGTTGTTGCGAAGCACGGCCCGTCGACGCCGATGATCCATGGCGCTCTGTACCTCCGAATTGGTGGCGGAGAGTATATCTGTGTCCTCTGTCAGAGGACTATGCGGCATCGGCCCTACGTCTGCTTCCTCTCTCGAAGTTGGTCCTGGAGTCCGACTGGTGGAGGCGTGGTTGACAGGATCTCCGGATACAGTCCGGATACTCCTCTTCCTGCCAAAATGTACGAAGGGCGCTGTTATACTTCAAATGACAACAAAATTGCATGACAAGTTGTTTTCTTACCTCTCTAGAGGCGTGTCGGTTCTAATCGCCTTCCTCTTGAGCCTACCCAATCCGGACGGCTGTGGCTGACGGGTCCCTAGGGGCTCGGCCCTGCGCTCTGAACGTCGCTTCTACAAAAGCACGACATATCAGGGATAAGGTGTGACATCAGGAAAGAATTCTCTTCAGAGGATCGAGTTTCCGGCTTGGCTTACACACGACGAAGGTAACAGTCCGGGATAATCGGCGGTAATAGTCACTGGGGCGCCGTCACGGCTCGCCCGATAAAATATCCCATCGACGAGCTCCACAGTCGCATCTGGGTCTTCTTCGAGTCCTGGATCCAGGGCCCTTTCGGGGTCCTCTGGCTGCGGAGAAGGGCTGGTGATTCTTTCCACGTCCCTCCTCAGTTCCTTCTTGGAAATATCGACGCAGGTAACTTTAGCAAAGAACGCCACAATAAGTGAAGCGATAAAATAAATGACAACTTACCCAGTTTGGGGGATTGTACATGGAGAATCCGTCCCACGGTTTGATATGGAGGAATTCTTGCTCTTCTCCTTTGTACAGGTCGGACAGTATCCTTGCCAGAGCGAGGGGGGTCCGACCCTTACGGCCGCAGCGGGTGGCGTCGTCTGTCCCGTTGTAGTGCCACATGGGATTGCTCCTTTATTGAAGCGGTTGCACTCCCCGCATTATGCATATTGCCATCACCTCGACTATCGTCAGTCCGGATTTGGCCAATAACTTTATCCTGTTCATCAGGAAATGTACTTCCCTGGAATCCTCTTCTTGGGGGCCTCAGGGGCGCCAACTTAGACGTGCCTTCGGCGGGGAGTTACTGAACTTGGGGAGTCCTGTCCGGACTGGATCCGGAAGGGAGCATCGTCAATATAAAACCACTCTGAAGCCCAGTTATCTGTTGCCTTCTTGGGAGTGCCGGACAGGTTTCCGGTCTTAGCAATACGCCATACTTCGGCCCCGCCCACTTGACATAGGGATTCTCCCTGGTTGCGAGGGACAAGGAAGAACAGCTTCTTCCACAATCCAAAATGAGCATCACAGCCTAGAAATAACTCACAAAGGGCAACGTACCCTGCTATATGCAGTATGGAGGCTGGGGTAAAATTGTGCAGCTGGAGGCCGTAGAACTCCAGAAGCCCGCGAAGGAATGGATGAATAGGAAACCCGGCGCCCCTTAACAGATGCGGAATTAAGCATATTCGCTCCTCTGGAGACGGATTGGGGGATCTCTTCGCTTGTTCTCCGCCGTTATAGGTGGCCACTCCGGCTCAAACAGGGACCATGAATACCGGCGGGAGGAGCCCTTGGGTTTGTAACTTTATCAAACGGCTATGAGAAACTGAACACTCTCCCAGTCTCCCGGCTTGGGGCAAAGGGAGCGAGTAGAAGAGATGCGACGACCGGCCATGCTGGAATGGTTTTTTCTGAGCGCTCTGTTGGATGCTTGCTCGAGGAGGGAGAGTGAGGTTTGGATCTGGGAATCCCCGTCTCTTCAAATAGACGGCCAGCCCAAAGGACCGAGGCTGGCAAATACAAAAATGCCTCGACTCCTCACATTCGCTCGACACGTGGAAATGGTCATTATTGATACACTGAAGCCGAGGAGTACAACATTGATGAAGATGCCGAACACTATTCGTCATGATGGGAACCTTGGAGTATTCGGAGGAGGAACACGCCTTGCAATGCTGAAAACAAGACTGCGCGTCGGACTCATCGTCATTGAAGCCTGGTTCACGGGCTACTGAGGGAGTCCTGGATAAGGGGGTATCCGGGCAGCCGGACTATATTCATCGTCCGGACTATAGAAGCATCAAGATAAAAGACTCAAGACTTTGGCTCGTGTCCGGATGGGACTCTACTTTGCGTGGAAGACAAGCTTGGCGATCCGGATATTGTGTTTCCTTCCTTTTAACCGACTCCATGTAAACCCTAGCTCTCCGGTGTCTATATAAACCGGAGAGCATGGTCCTTAGAAGGCCGATCAAAATTACAATCATACCGTCATAGGCTAGCTCTTAGGGTTTAGCCTCCACGATCTCGTGGTAGATCTACTCTTGTATTCCACATATCTTCAATATTAATCAAGCAGGAAGTAGGGTTTTACCTCCATCGAGAGGGCCCGAACCTGGGTAAACATTGTGTCCCTTGCTTCCTGTTACCATCAGCCTAAGACGCAGAGATCGGGACCCCCTACCCGAGATCTGCCGGTTTTGACACCGACAGCGGGCGATGGTGATGGCCGGCGATGCGGGCCACTCCGGCGAGGGACGATGGGATGGGAAGGTTCACCGGGACATGGGGAGGCTAGCTTGGGGTGGAGTCAGGGAGACGAGGGAGAGGCTAGGGCGGCCGGACGGTGAGGCGCCCGAATGGTGGAGGCAGCAACCGAGCTCGAGGAACGTGGCCATGGTGGACTCCAGCGAGGGGCAAGTGGTTGGGGCGGCTCAGAGGACTAGGGGAAGGCCGTGGATGTGGCGGGGAGGCTAGAGGGGGTCTGTGGTGGCCGGAAACTAGCGAACTCCGGCGACCACCGAGGAGGAGCGACGAACTCCGGCCAGTTCTGGCGACTCCAGAGGGCAAATGAGGCGAGGGAGGGAGCGATGAGGAGCGGGAGGTCTCGGGGTACCTATTTATAGGCCAGGGGAGGGCTCGTGGAGGCTCTAGAGAGCTCCTTAACGCCAATGGAGGTGACGGAAAAGGCAGGTCACGGGCAAGCTCGATGGAGAGTAAACGACGGCGAAACAGGAGGGGGCCCGAGCACGGGGAGACTGAGTTGATCACGGGGATGCTCCAGGACATGAATGGAGGTCGAGACAAAGAGGGAGCGGACTAGAACAGCGCCGAGGTCGTGCCCGAGCGTGAGATTTGGCCTGTCTGCCCCGTGGTCAGCGCGTGAGCTGGCACACACGGTGCACTCGGAACGGCCAAATCATGTCTAGGAGATAGACTGTGCTTCCCTTGGTCAAAATGGGAAAAGAAATTGGTCCAGGGGCAAAGAAGTGATTGGCAGGAGGATCCAAGGGACATGAACAACAAGGTGTTTGTGCTGCGGGGAGACAAACACAGAAGGAGTCATGGGTTGATCTTTGGCATGGCTTGATCGAACACTAAGAACGCCGTGATGAACAAGTATCAGCCCAAATGGCGGAGTCTAGAAGAGGGTTGCTGTAGAAAGTGCCATAATGGCCAGAACTGGGGATTTGGATTATGCAATCACATGGAGGATCAACTTAAGCTCAACTTGGGAAAGGCACAGTTATTTGATCATATTAAGATGCTGAAGAAGGTTTCATACCATTTGGATAAACCAAAATGGTACTTCCTTCACAAACATCCCCACTGACTGGAAACTTGCAAAACTTCTAGAGGAAAATTGGCTAGATGAAATATGTCCAAAGTAGGTGGAGATAAGTTATATGGATATGAGAAAGCCTAGGAAAATTTACAACCACAATGGAGCAAGGAAAAATATACTTGCTTCACTAACTGAAATTATTGCCAGAATCAAAGATGTGATCCCGTGCTCACATAGATGATTGGATGGGGATGCAAATGGGTGGAGAGGGTTAATATGAGCACATGAAGGAGTGTGCAAAATTTCAACTCATTTGGATACTCCAAGCTATTACTTCCTTCACAATGCATTCCCTCAGACATGAACTTTCAAAAATCACTGAGAAAGATTGGCTAGGCAAATAAAGTTTAGCTTTGGCACAGGGCAATTATTCGAACATGAAAAGATGTCCAGAAAGGTTGAGGTCAATTGGGCAAAGGAAAATAACACTTCATTCACAACCTTCCACACATGACAGAATATAAAAGGAATTATTTGAGAAAGATGATAAACATGGAAAATGAAATATTTTGCCATATTTGAGGAAGATATGACCCAAACAATTTATGAGAATTATTTGGGAATTTTACGAGTCATGGAAATATAGGTTGCTTCACAACCTAGGGCAAAAAGGATAATTCCTTTAATAGAAAAGGAATATTCCCATAAAAAGAATATTGGGATTTGGTCCAAGGTGGAGATGGAAAGGTCTAGGGAAGGATTTGGATATGACAAGCCACTCTAGAAGCAAAGAAGAGGTCATCTTCTTTAGTTTCCAGACCGCAAAGCCACTGAAAAAGAAAACTCAGGCAAAAACCTCGGAAAAACAAAAGAAAAAGAAAGGGCCAAAAATCAGGCTGTTACAATGGTCCATTCTCTAATAGCACATTATTGTGCAATTGTAGGAACCATTCTAATATTTTGGTTTTTAACAATTTGGTCTTGCACACACTACAAAAAAAATACACTTCCGTGATGATACGTGTTTGTCACAGTAGGTCGCATTTTCTGTCATGCATGTATATCCATGACGATTTTATGACAGAATCAGGATAGTCATACCTGCGCTGTCATAGAAGTGTTCCATGACATTACCAAAATTATCATCACGGAAGTGTCCACTTCCATGAGGATAAATCGCGCGTCACAGGAGTGCTTTCGTCAAGGGTGACCGACACGTGGCATCCACCGTAACTGAACACCGTTAAGCTATCGCGTCAGTTTTTGGATCCGAAAACCTGTTAACAGCCCGGACCAATGGGGATTTTCCACGTGTAAAATCATCATTGGCTGGAGGAAACACGTGTCGGCTCATCGTTGGGACAGATGTCATCCACTCATTGGACAGAAGGCACCTATGATACGTCGATATGTGGCACAACCCAACAGAGGCCCATTCCTCTGAAAAGGCTGGCCCGTTTGACTTGGTCAAAAGGTGGCAGGCTGGCCCATGGAAAGCCTATTAACGGCTTGTTCGCATATATCCCATTTACAGCCCGCTAACCCAAGGCCTGTTACGCCCTATCCGAATTAGGCCCAGTAGCGTCATCTGGGCCATCCAATATGATTCCAGCCCATTTTCACTTCTGGCCCATGTATGGCCCATGACGTCTTTCGGCCCATATGAGGCCCTTTGTAACTCTTGGACCATTAACGGCACGTGGTGAAACTGGCCCGCAATGAACAGTGTATCACTTTATACCCATTAACGACCCATGGTGAAACTGGCTCATAATGAATAGTGTATCACTTTATACCCATTAACGGTCCGTTATTCCGTTGGGCCGTTTCCAACCCATGTTATCTTTCAGCCTTCTCAGAGCCCATTTATTCTTGGGCTCATTTCCAGCATTCGTTTACTTACGGCCCGTTCTGTCATTTTCTGCTTGTGGGCTAAATTCAGCCCGAGGTTAGAATCGGCCCGTTTGTGGCCTGTTAATACATTGGGCCGTTTTCATAACGTCATCAAATACGGCCGATTAACGACGGCCCGTTATGGTCGGCCCATGAACAAACGATTCCAACTCTAGCCTGTTTACGACCATAATGCGGTCTGTTATTGGCCCATGTTTGGCCAACCGATCATACGGCCCGTACAAGGCCCATTGATGATACGACCCATAGAAGGCCCATTGTGTCTATGTCCCGTATAAGGCCCATTGTTTCTACGACACGTAGAAGGCCCATTATTTCTACGGCCCATAGGAGGGAAATGGTAACTACAGTAAATATGTAGCCCATGGTTATTGTGGCCTAGTTTTAAAAAATAGGTTATTGCGGCCAATAGCAAACCACGTAAAAAGAACTGCACGACTACAAGCAAACAAATAAACAAGACAATAAGGAAATAAATAAGCAAGCAACTTACGCTAGGCTATCACAGCTATTACACATATTACATCCACTGGGCATCAAATTTCGCCACCAGTGCAAATATAGGGAACACAGCAGCATATAAACGCCGCAACAAAACAAGTCCAGAACTGAAACCACTTCAGAAGAGCTCAAGAAACAATATCCTAGGGACACATAATGCTGGCAAGGTGCTTAGAAAGCTTATTAACTTTCTCTTGTTTGGTGCTTAAGTCCTCCAAAGACTTGTCGTTGCACCGTAAAGTATCATCTGAATTCTGCAGGACTTCCTCGCCCTTCTGGCTTCTGTCTCATAACATCTGATCGATGTCTTTCAACTTGAACTTGAGACTCAAGAAGCCGAACTGATTCAGGCAACGAGTTCGAAGAGCTGGTGCAAGCAGTAGTAGCCCGTAACTCGAACACTACATCAAGACAGGACTTTGGGGTTGTCTCAATGTCTTCAATATAGTTTTTATCAGCTTTCTTGGAGACCAACAGGGATGTCTCACTATCTTGAACCTTATCTGCATTACTTCCTTTACCATTGCATAACGGGGTACTCTTCTCCAATATTTTATCCGCGTTCTAAAAGAGAAACAAACAAACACATCACAGGTTTACAATGTAGTCTATGAAACTCATTTTGGTAAACCAGTTCAGTAGTAAGGTGGACAGTATAATAGCATGTAACAAACATATATCTATGTAGTATGGTCACTGTATGGTCTATATCATTCTAGTTTATGTTGCCAAATCAAGATAGATACAGTTCGAATCATATCTATTTAAGACAAAGCAGCATAAACAGAATATAAGTGTGGAAACTACACAACAATAACAACACTTGTAATGTGCATGTCATGAGAACATAACTATTTATTCAATTGAAACTGAAATCAACATAGAGCAAGTTACAATAGCAAACAACCAAACACGTTAAAGAAACAGGTTTAAAACATACCTGTTGCGCCATTGGAGTTTCAATTGCATCCTTCAAATTTGAAATTAGTTGGTATGAGTAAATAGAGTGATGCAAGAGCAAAGTAGTATGAACCATAGCTACGGAACCTGACCTGAGAACTATTCTTCTTCTGCTTTAAGCATTCACTTGGGGTTCGCAGTGGTGGTCCTCGTGCTTTGGGCACTGCAGTTGCCTTACTAACTGCTCGTGTTTGGGTGCTCTGTGGTGGAGACGGTGCTATGTCAACGGGAACTGGGTTACTATCTGCTGGGGTTGGGGTTAGAACTTAGAAGGGGTGTAGCTAGTTCCCTGTCCAACTGGGTAGGGGTATAATCTGCATGAGTCTGGGTTATGTGTGGTGGGGCTGGTTCTTAGGCAAGTACAACCCTGTTTCTATCTGCATCGTCAGGTAGCACGATCTTTTCTGAAGACCGTGTTTTTACTCCCACAGATACTGCCATCACTCCCTCCAATTGAAATGGTTGATAAACAAGAAAAGTAATTGAATGCACATACATTGTAAGATAGACATGTGCAATGGATAGTAGGGAACAAAACAGGGCATGAAATAATTCACATTTATGTTGTCTAACCAAATAGAATAGCAGGACATAATTTCACATATATGATGGCTAATTAAACAGGATAGCATGAAACAATTTCACATGTATGATGGCTAACTAAACAGGATAGAATGACATACTTCAAAATATGATGACTATGTAAACAGGATGACATGATATAACTATACGATCTGTCTATTAAAGTGGTTGGCATGCCATAAATCACAAACATGCCATCAATGGAAACATGATGGCATTATATAATTCACGGATAGAATGACATAATTTAAAATATCATGACTATGTAAACAGGATGAGATGATATAAATATATTATGCCTTTAGAAAATGGGTTGGCATGCCATAATTCAGATACATGCTGTCTATGTAAACATCATGGCATGACATAATTCAAATATATGATTTATATACTAAGGAAGTGAGCAGAGGGCAATCGCATATATGATGCGTCAACTAAGGAGATGGCATTCAATATTGTGTATATGATGTAAAAACTAAGCATTGCAATACAACATATGCATGATATGAGTAATATAACCCTGCCAAGTTTGAGCATACACCTCAGGGGGATAATAGGACTAGTCATCTGCCTCTAAATCCTCCTCTGAAGAGCTATCTGTAACTAGCAAGATATCTGCTTCAGCAGGTAGCATTGTCTGCTCTGAAGACCTTGTTTTCACTCCAGATTTCTCCATCACCAATTCAAATGGCTGAAGCATAGGAAGAGCAGTTGAATATACAAACATTGTCGACAAAAGCAATGAGAAATACAAAAAAAGGACAGCATGATATAATTCACATATATGATGCTTGCCTAAACAACATGGCACACATAATGCCTTGCAACAAGATAACATTGCATAATTCACATATATATTGTCTTGCAACAAGATGGCAATGCATAATTCACATATATGGTAATTAAACACTAAACAGGTGGCATTCACACAAAGCATGTATAAACTAAGCAAATGACATAGCAATGCAAGATACCATACACACGATATGAGCAACATAACCCTGCCAAGTTGGAGCATGCACCTCGGGGGGGGGGGGGGATATGACTGGTCATCTGTCTCTCAATTCTCCTCCGAGGAGCTATCAAGAACCAGCAAGACATGCGCTCACGATAGCATTGTCTCGCTCAAGACCTTGTTTCCACTCCAGATTTTTCCATGACCATGCCGAATGGCTGATGCATAGGAAGAGTAATTGAATGTACTAAAACTGTTGACAAATTGAACACGTAATAAAAAATGATGGCATGATATAATTCACATATAAGATGACTGGCTAACCAGGGTGGCATTGTAAAATTCACATATATGATGCCTAGCTAAACAAGATGGCATTGCATGATTCACATATACGATAAAGAAACTAAACAGATGGCATTGACTCAAAGCATGTATAAACTAAGCAGATGGCATCTTTAATGTATACAGTAAGCAATGCAAGGCACCATATGCATGATATTACCAACATCAGCATGCCAAGTTAGAGCGAAGACCTCATGGCGTAAATAGGAGTGGTGTTCTCCTTCTGAATCCCCCTCAGAACAGTTATCTTCCTCTTGATTACGATCCGAAATGGGTGGAGGGGGGCTGCCTTTGCGCCCACCATGGAGCGACGTCTGCATGAAATTTTATTGCCACGCAAGGCTCATCTCTTTTGCTCTACATGATCAGTTCCATTGTGTACAATAACTGGCATGCATAGGAATAAAACATAGTGAGATTATATAAGGAGTGCATGCACAAATCCAGAGTGATGGTAGCAAAATGTGGATAGACCCAAAACCAATGATAGCAGGCAGATAATAGCTTTAGTTAAAAAATACAGATAATGGCTCCTTTAATGTTTGTTTGCACCCAACATGAAACTCATAGTAGATACCCGAGATTAACCAGATAGTAGACATATAGTACTGATTGCTGCCCCAATATGTACCCTACAACCATTTAAAAACTCAAGTTTCAGCATTAGTTTGGACCTGACTCGGAGTCTAATAGGTGAACACGATGATAATGTAGCATGTCATCATATTAAGCGATGCATAACGTAAGCAGATACAGAAGAGTGCGACCTCTCTTGCGGACCCGTGTAGTCCTCCAGGTCATCTGCTCAGTTGATGATGGTAATGGAGTTGTCGTGGCTGCCGGCGGCGGGGAACAAGATCTAAGGCAGCGAAAGACAGTCTGGAGAGCGGATCCCTACTGTGGTGAACCCTTCCGTTGTTGGAGCAGCTGAGCTGGGGTGGAACACATCGCCGCAGGAGCAGGACAAACCACACAAGGTTTTCTTTGACACATTTCTGTAACAGAAGTAATTGAGTAAGGCTTGTTTGAATTTGAGGATTCTAACAATGTAGGGATAGGAAATAGACTGGAATATGATAGGAATGCACGTGCAAAACAGAGAATTTAAAAACACAGGATTTCTGCTAATCTGGGTGTTTGATTCACAACTATTGGAAGATCACAGGATGGAAAAAAGCATGGTGAGATTAAGTCAAACCACAAGAAAATGTACGATTATAATGCTATCATTCTACTATCTCTTAATCTTGTGCTTGATGAATAGGAATTTGAAAAGGAGGACAAGTGAAAATTAAAATTCCTACGTTTTTTATTTCAAGGAGACACTAAAGGAACAAATCCTACAGTTTTCCTTTGCTGCATTCCTTTGAACCAAATTCATGAATAGTAGTACCATAGGAAACTTTCCAATTCCTATGTTTTTCATTCACTTTTCCTTTCAAGCACTGGCGATTCTAGTAGGCAGGCTTGAGCAAGGAAAATCCTACACTAAAAAAAGATTTTTGTGCTACTTCTATTACTTTGGACCCAGGCCACTGTCCTACTAGCTCAACTCCCAGGGCCATCGACAAATGCACAGCTCAAACGCGCAGAGATAAATAATGATGGAGTGCAAGATAGTCCATCATAGATAGCTAAGTTGCCTGGTACCTAACTGCTTGTCATATAGTAGGATAAAATAATCGTATTTCCCGTTACTAAGTGTGATCAGTGGACAATATATATAACATGTAGAGTAAAAAAGAGATGCAACAAGTGTACAACCTCTTTGGCGAAGCCATGTCGATCTCAGCGTGATTGGGTTGGCCGGTGAGGATGCTCCGCTGACTTGGCTGTCGAAGGAGGGAAGAAGATCTTAGGCGCCCGGAGATGGAGCCCGAGGTATCGCTCCGCTGTGATGGAGGGTTTCGCGTTGGAGCAGCTCCGTGAGTTGTACGACGCCGAGGCTGAAGCAGACAGAGAGACAATGTTAACCTGAGTGGAATTCTAATAGCATCTCCAATACATGACGTAAAATACATAACCACAAAGTGCTAGATGTAAAATACATCAGCCGCTCATCTCTGAACTTAACTGTCGAAACTGAACTTAACTATCGAAACTGAACTTAACTATTGAAACTGAACTTTGCTGTCGAAACTGAATTTTACTGTCGAAACTGAACACACTAGCAAGGTGAGGCTACACATCCGTCGACTGACTTTTTCATCTCTGCTCAGTCGATTTTGCAGCCGTTGGATACGAAATCAAGGGCCTGCAGTTCATCTTCAACCTCCACCTCGAGCCGCCACCACCACCGGCCAAACAGCAGCCCCCATGCCTCATGGCGGCGACGATGCGCGCCGCACCCGCCTCGAAAACACTCCCCACCGCTGGTCCGCCGCCCCCGGCCATCCTCTAGGCCCCCTGTGCCGAAGCTTTTCTCCGGCGATCCCCACGCCACCGCCCCACCACCGCCGGCGACCACCGCCCGCCTCAACCCTAAGATAGATAGTGGGGTAGCTTTCGTGAGCCCCCTCCCGCTGCAGCTGGTTCTTCCTTCACCCCGCGAGCCCCTACCCCTGAAAATCGATCGACCCAAAAGTCGATTCACCGATCAAGTGTAGCTAAATTGGAGCAGCATCGCAAGCAAGAGCAAGAGCGAGAGCAGCAGCGCGAGCAATAGCAATAGCAAGAGCAAACTAGGCAGGGAACCGAGAACAAGAGCAGAGCAGCTGCGCAAGCGAGAGCTAAAGCAGCAGCAGCTCCTACTGATGTGGACGTCGCCGCCGAGGGAGCGACGCCGTGGAGGAAGTGGTCGGTGACGCCGCCGTGGATGGATCCGCGCCGTGTCGGCTCGGGACCGAGAGCCGGCAGCACCGTGAGATCGAACCAAGAAGAAAATGCGGCGATTAGTGTACAACCTATTTGGTGGCGCCGATTAGCCCACAGTTTCATCCGAGGAAATGATGATGATGATGCTATTCCGATGGTGCAAGTGAAGACGACGGTGTGGGGATGGAGGTGGCGCAAAAGACGAGGGGAACGTCGAGGCAGCTCCTTGGAGGTGGAGGACGGGGTAGCTGAACCGGCGGGACAACGAGATCGACGACGGATCCTCATCCGGTACGGTGGATGAGGGACGTCAAGGTGTTGCTGTGCACGACGTCGTCGGGGAAGAGGCTCCGGCTGGGTGGCGGACGGAGGAGGGTGTGGGGCTTCGTCGCGGGTTTTCGCGGCCTCGGTGTACGAGGGTGGGTGGATGGGATGGGAGTGAGGAAGACGCGTTTGTCCGAAATGTGGGGTAAGCTACGAAAGTAGCCCCACCGATTTGAGGCGGTTCTTTCGGTTCAGGGGTACCATGGGCATTTCACGTGTCGGGATTTCACAGGAGGTGGGAGTTTTCACGCACGTTGGAATTTTGGAATAGCAAGGCACGGGTTGAGATGAAGGGAGTTGTCGGAGCACAACGAGATAAAGATATATCTTAAATATTCCGGGCTAACAAGGCGCGGGTTGAAGAGGCGGGAGTTTCGCAGCATGGTAGACAAAGACGCTAGCTTGAATTTTCGGCATAACAAGGCGCAACTTGAAATTTCGGGAGAACAATCTTAACGTGTACCCAAAAAAAGACAATTTGCACCTCAACACGCACAACAGACACACAAACACCATTTAGACTAGAGTAAGGTACACATGCATTGCACGCATGAGATTTGGCAACCAAATTATGAATAAATACCACATTATAGCATGTAAGCTTTGAGTCATATATGCATGATGTAGATGTTCGTTTAATTCTTATAGTTCATTTCATTCAAAATCATCTAGTTTTTATAAGAAAGCTAATCTATTTTAAGATTCATGGAATTGTGCGTTGTAAGACATAAAGTAAAAACAAATAATGGCAAATCATGTAGAAAAACATTTGGGTAATTCTGATACAGAAGATTCTAGAACAAAGAAGAAGTGCTTGTGTTTTGATGTTTGTGCATTATGCTTAAGTTCAACCATGGAGTCTTCTAGATTATACATGTGGCTAAATCTGGTGGAATCTAGATGATATCCAACGGCCAGTAGTGCTCAAATTTGCCATCTTTGGACCATCGGATTCGCCTCATCCAACGACCATCTTTCAAAGTTAAAGTTACCCGCACAAAATATAAAAATATAAAATATTATATATATATATAGGGGTATAGATATATATGTGATGCGAAAGCCACCCATCATCTCCAATTAGAATAGTGTGTCCATGCATGGATGCGACGTGGCCAAATGATGTCTGCCATTGGTATCTCAAATCAAATCAGTCTAACCTTGTTCAATGTGTATACATTACAACATGCTCGTTTCCAAACCACACCGTGCAGATCTCCGTTATATTCATGCATGCATGGGTTTCAAACATCAAGATCTCTTATTCAAATATTTGAATTCAACTTTACATTGATTATGACCTCACCTAGTCTTTTACACCCACACAGTCGCCTTCTCTTTATAATTGTACCACTAACTTTCTCTCGTGCATGCATGCACACACACTACCAGTCGGCATTATCCATCGCACGCATGCAATCTTTTTCTTCAGGTCGGTCTCCCATGAAGGCACACACCCACACACACTCCCCTCTCCATCATCGGGCATTCTTTATCTCTCACGCGTGCATGCGCAATGATCCATGTTCCTCTATGTATGTGTGTATATAGCTAGGTCTTTCATAGTTTTCCACACAAACAGATCAATCGATATATCCAGTGAGGTCTCACCCTCTTTCACACGTCCACATCGATCAATCCATACCTCTCTATATATGATTATCATATATAGCTAATACACCCACATTAATTATATATCTAACGTCCCCCTCTCATCATCCATGCCTTCCGCTTCGTCTCTCAGACGCGTGCACAATGGCGAAGACAGGGGGCAGCAAGGGCCTTGCCCCACCTAACATCACTATATATCGAGGATAATATGAATGTGATCATTAGACAATTGCTGCTAAAATGGTTTAAGTTCATGAATTGACCCTCCTCGTAAAGCATTAGCAATGCTTGGCCCCTAGCTCATTTATTTTTCATGGCTCACATCGTACAAGCAACAACAAGACGTTCTGACCCTCTCTCTAAATATCGATCTCGCACTTGTGCACTCCTTCATAGTCTCCCTCCACTCGGCCCCTCGCACCATCTTCTAGCCCCCACCGAATTTTGCCACATGTACAATCTAGCAGACTCATGGCTGAACTTAAGCATAATACACAAACCTCAAAACAATAGTGGTTCTCTTTTGTTCTAGAATCTTCCGTATCATAACTGCCCAAACTTTTTTTCTAGTTGAATAGCCATTATTTTCTTTTACTTCATGCTTTACAACGCACAATTCCATGAATCATAAAATATATTAAGGGCTTCTTTGATTCAAAGGATTCTCAAAGGAATTTTGGAGGATTCTAATCCTTGGGAATTTTTCCTATCTTGGTTGTTTGATTCGTAGGATTGTAAACCAAAGGAATTTTTCCATATGATTCATTTGCACTAGATTTCATAGGAAACATCCCATCCACTCAAACCTCTTTGAAAGAATTCTGCGTTTTTTCTGTGCACAATCAAACACTCGTACAATCCTATAGGCTTCAAGACGACATTCCAATATAATCCCATGTTTTTCCTATTCCCGCCTTTTGGAAATCCTACGAATCCAAGAGGCCCTATGTTTTTTATAAAAACGAATTGATTTTGAATGAGATGAACTATAAGAATTAAACGAAGGTCTATGAGGGAGTCCCGGATTAGGGGGTGTCCGGATTGTCGGAATACCATCATCGGCCGGACTATCATCGGCCGTACTATCATCATCGACCGGACTCCAAGACTATGAAGATACAAGATTGAAGACTTCACCCCGTGTCCGGATGGGACTTTCCTTGGCGTGGAAGGCAAGCTTGGCGATACGGATATGTAGATCTCCTACCATTGTAACCGACTCTATGTAACCCTAGCCCTCTCCGGTGTCTATATAAACCGGATGGCTTTAGTACGTAGGACTACAATCACAACAACCCTTACAATCATACCATAGGCTAGCTTCTAGGGTTTAGCCTCCTTGATCTCGTGGTAGATCCTCTCTTGTCAACATACACAATATCAATATCAATCAAGCAAGACGTAGGGTTTTACCTCCATCAAGAGGGCCCGAACCTGGGTAAACATCGTGTCCCTTGTCCCCTGTTACCATCCGCCTAGACGCACAGTTCGGGACCCCCTACCCGAGATCCGCCGGTTTTGACACCGACATTGTTGCTTTCATTGAGAGTTCCTCTGTGCCGTCACCGATAGGAAGGATGCCTCCTCCCGTCTTCAAGGACGGTATTTTCGCCAAAGGAGCCTTGGCCGCCGGCCAAACTATCCGGCTAGGTGGTTTTCTTATGACCTCCTGTCCGACCATCGCTTCGACAACGACCTCTCAAGTCGTCAAAAGCAATCTTCACGCCAGCTCGAATTCGCCGAGCGGTGGATCCAATAGAGCTCTCGTCCAGAACGAGCTCTTGATCGCATCGCCGCCACGGGAGTCGTTACAGACTACGATCAGATTGGGCTTAAACCCGATCCGAGAGAAATTAACTCTCCCGGTAACCCACCACGCTGCGGTGGTAGAGGAACAATGCGCGACGCTTCTCCGTATTGAAAACTAGTCATGTCCGATCCCCGAACCCCCCATGCCGGATTCCCGCGGAGGGACGGGCTTCGATCAAACACTGAACTTAAAGTCAGGCATCGGACCAGACTCGTTGGACAACGTCCAGAAATCCAAACTTCCAAAATCGGAAACTCCACAGCCTTGGAGCCTTGAGATGGGTAGGGTTCCGGACTTAGTTCCACCCACCCGCCCAGACATATGCGATCTAACTCTAATTTGGCAAGGGCCCGCCGAGACAGTACATCACTATTGGGCCAGATTCCTCCTGGTTATGGACAGGATAAAGGACTGCCGAGAGGAAAACGCAATCTCAGTCTTCTGCAATAATTGCAAGGACAAGGGAATCCTAAACGCCATAAGTCGTCGCGACATTACACGCTTTGCTGACTTAAAAACCATCATACAAAAGTACTGTGCGATGGAGAGCGCCTGGAAAACCCAAAGTAAATTTTGGGATAATCCGGTCCCGAATACATCCCTAGTCCGGAACCAAAGGGTGCATCATTATCAAGCACCGGCTGAATACCAAAAACCAAAACCCCTAAAGGGTAATGGAACTGCATCGAGGGCTGGCTAAACGGACCTGCAAAATTCATAGCACGGGGCGCCACTCCAACTCATAGCCTTCGAGCATGTTGGATACTACGGCAGTGGCCAAAAGTGGCGAAGAGCTTCTAGCTTCGAATCCCAGCCCAAGAACACCAAGACGGTGTTAATAGTCTTGAGACTTTCGCATCCAATAACATGCGAAACGACAACTCCATAACCTTGCGAAGTCTACCAAGTAGCAACAATAAATCCATGGAGCGACACGGTATTACCTTCAATGCCAAGGATTTAACCTAAATTCGAACTACACGGGCACCAAACCGCATTGGTCCTCAAATTCGATAGTAGACGGCTTTTGCCTTACTAAGGTACTCATGGATGGCGGCAGCGGACTAAACCTCAACTATGAGGAAACCCTCCGAAAAATGGAAATAGATCGAACCGCATTGAGCGAAGCAGCACAACCTTTAGAGGAATAATCCCCACCGGAAGCATGCTGCACAGAAAAATCACGCCGACGTAGTGTTCGCTCGCGGACAATTACAGGTCCGAGGAGGTCACATTTCAAGTGGCTCCATTCAGCAGCGGATATCATGCTTTATTAGGACGAGAGGCATTCACAATTTTTCAAGCTATACCCCATTATGGGTACATGAAGGTTAAAATGCCCGGTCCCAACGGAATTATCACTCGCTAGTGATCCGAACATAGCACTCCGCTACCGAAAATAAGACAGCCGCACTAGCCCTCGAGGCACTATCCAAAGCCCTAGCGGCCGAGGAACTCACTGCGATGCGCCCACGGTGAAAAGGGACGACGTGATACTTGATAAAAGATCCAAGTCCACCTCTTTAATCCAGCGGATGAAATAGTCAAATTCCAGGTCCACCTAACGGACCCCACGAAGACGGCCTCCATCGGGCACAATTGAACCCGGATGTAGATGCCGCATGAGAAATTCCTTCGAAAATTGGGACATTTTTGCACGGCACCCTCGGACATGCCCGAATCCCACGCAGATTGGCGAACACATCCTAAACATCCTAAAAGGATTCAAGCCACCAAACAGGCTCTTCGACGATTTTCCAACCCAAAAGACAGGCAATGGGAGAAGAGCTAGCCAAGCTATTGGAAGCCGGATTCATCGAGACATCAAGCACCCGGATTGGCTAGCAAACTTGGTAATGGTACCAAAGAAGGACAAATCCGGCGCCTATGTGTCGATTTCAAAGACCTAAATAAGGCCTTCCCAAAGGATCCTTCCCCTCCCGCATCGACCAAATCATCGATGCCACCGCAGGCACGATTCATTGTGCTTCCCGGACGACATACTCCGCTATCATCAAATCAAGATGGCGAAGCGGATCGCCGCAACGGCATTCATTACTCCATATGGACCATTCTGCTTCAACACGATGCCCTTCGGACTTAAAAACACCGGCGCAACATATCAGCGCATGATTCGTACATGTCCGCTACCCAGATCGGCAAAACAGTAGAGGCATACGTGGACGACGAGTCGCCAAAACTAAACACGCCGAAACTCTAGTAGACGACTTGAGGCTCACATTCGACAGCCTCGTGAGCATATGACATCAAGCTGAATCCGAAAAATGTGTTTTCGGCGCATCACCGGAAAGCTGCTGGGCTTCATCGATCCGGTAGAGGAATTGAAGCAAACCCAGCCAAGATCCGAGCTCACACAGCTAGATATCCCAAAAGACCTCAAGCAAATACAAAATTGATCGATGCGAGCGGCTCTAAGCCGCTTTATCTCCCTTCTAGGAAAAAGGCATTACCCTCTATCGCCTCCTCAGCGCATCAACACTTCGAGTGGACGGATGCTGCCACCGCCGGACTCGAGGAAATAAAGGCCATATTGGCAACAACTGTCCGGTCGGCTGCGCCTAACCTGAACCAATGTTGTTATACATCGCAGCTACGCATCAAGTTGTAAGCGCGGTACTGCGTCGTTTAACGAGAAATGTAAGGGCATAAATTCCCTCTTCAAAACCAGTATACTACGATCCACTGTGTTAACCCCCGCAAGTCCTGCTACCCGCACTATCGTAAGATAGCATACGCGTGTTCATGCCATCCCTAAGCTCGACACTACTTTCAAGAGTGTTCGATAACAAGGGCCTCTGAAGTACCACTTAACGACATTATAAACAACCATGATCGCGACAGCAGGATTGCAAATGGGCCATTGAGCTCTTACCATTTGATATATCCTACAAACCTCGGCGAGCTATAAAGTCACAAGTTTTGGCTGACTTTGTCGCTGAATGGACCGAAGCCGAACTCCCTAAAGAATACGGCGCATACTCCAATTGGATTATGCACTTCGACGGCTCTAAAATGTTAGCCGGACTGGGGGTTGTCGTCGTATTGACGTCCCCGACCGGAGACACAGTCCAATACCTACTTCAGATAATGTACACGGACTCCAACAACGCAGCCGAATACGAGGCCCTTTTACACGGTCTTCGGATGGCAATCTCCATGGGCATTCAACGCCTAGAGGTGCGCGGGGATTCAAACCTCGCAATATCCCAAATAAATGGAGACTTTGACGCCAAATATCCGAAAATGGCAGCATATCGCAACGCTGTCCTAAAAATGTCACCGGTTCAAGGACTTGAATTCCATCACGAGCCCGGATAATAACCAAGCAACCGACGCGTCGGCACGACATTGGCGCAAAACGCGACGTTGTCCCTCCTAACATCTTCCCGAACGGCTCTTCAAGCCATCCGCATTATGG
Source organism: Aegilops longissima (assembly GCA_021605205.1). Classification (NCBI taxonomy): domain Eukaryota; kingdom Viridiplantae; phylum Streptophyta; class Magnoliopsida; order Poales; family Poaceae; genus Aegilops; species Aegilops longissima. The sequence goes on along the minus strand of CM038681.1, from coordinate 595,891,340 downwards.
GAAGAGGAGTCCGAACTAACAAACCGAACACGCCGCACTAACCGCGATTCAGCCGATGACATAACACCTTCCGCCCACGACATAATGGCAGTAATTGCCCGTGGATGAACCATTCTCGCCTACTTGCTTAGGCATGAGCTTCCCAAGACCAAAATGAGGCCCGCTGCATTGTCCGCGATCTAAAGCCTACAAGGCCTATGAGGGAGAACTTTATAAGAAAAGCACAACCGAGTCCTTCAAAGGTGTATCTCCGAAGAGGAAGGGCGAAACCTCCCGCTGAAATTCATGCCGGACTAGGCGGACACCACGCCGCAGCTCGGCCCTTGTAGGAAAGGCATTCCGTGCAGGATTTTATCGGCCGACGGCCCGAAAGCAGATGCAGGACCTAGTCCAAAGATGCGTCGTTGTCAACTCTTTGCTAATCGAGCCATATGCCACCCACCGCCTCAAAACTATACCCATTACCCGGCCATTCGCGGTCCAGGGGCTTGACATGGTTGGACCACTTAAAGGGGGAACCCACAAGCAAAGGTACATATTGGTCATGGTGGATAAATTCACCAAATGGATAGAGGCCAAGCCGCTTAAAACGGCAGAGTCCGGACCAGTGATAGACTTTATATCCGGGTAGTACACCGCTATGGTGTCCCCACAGATCATCACCGATAACGGCACGAACTTCACCACCGATGAGGTTAAATCATGGTGCAAAAATATGGGCATCAAGCTCGACACGCTTCATCTATCATCCTCAAACCAACGGTCAAGTGGAACGAGCAAATGGTTTAATAATGAGCGGCATCAAACCCGACTAGTGCGGTCCTTACGAAATCGACACGCCTTTGGGTAGAGGAGCCCGACTCAGACTGGGGCTGCGGACAACGCCTAACCGTACTACCGGATTCACACCATTTTTATGTTATACGGCGCAGGCAGTTTTGCCTGCGACATCATTCATGACTCACCTCGAAAAGCGCATGTACGAAGAAAGAGAAGCCGAGTTGGATCGGCAGGACAGCTTGGACACATTGAGGATGAGCGCGACGTCGCCAAGGCTCGTTCCGCATTCTATCAACAGCAGGATCGAAGATACCAAAGCAGAGAAGCACGGGCCAAGACTTACAACGTTGGCGAACTGGTTTTACGCCTGCCGGACAAGAAAAAGGACAAGCTCAAGCCCAAATGGGAAGGCCCTTCATCATCGATCAAGTCCTGACCGGCGGAGCGTACTATCTACGAAAGGCATCAGATAACCGACTCGAGCCGAACCCATGGAACGCAGCCCGCCTCCGACGATTCTATGCCTAGCGCTGGACTAAGAGTTCGTCCCCTTCCCCCGTCCAAATTTTTTTTATTTCAGCTGCCTTTTGTTTATCTTTTCTTCTCAACCCTATTCATCCAAGCCTTGAAGGGCTTTACCCAAGCTAACGTCACAAGACAATTGATGTGCTTCCGCACTCATTATACTGGGGCTTTTTACCGTAGCTTAATTATACCGGCTTTATGCCCAGCACATGTGTCAAGCCTCCACATGTACCTTTTATTCACCATTATATGCATTGATATGACTTAAGTTTTGGCCAAGCTGGGTTGCTCGGCTCTGTGCTTACCCCTACGCTCCCGATTGTTCGGCTAGGAGGTAAAGGAGCACCTCTGCGATTGTTACTGCCGGGTCACCGGATGTGTACCTCAGACCGGGTGAAGCCGAAAGCTAGCGTTTTAAGGGAATATTCGGTCGGTGACTTAAAAGATGATTTTTATCCACTTTTATCTGCCCCAGATGTTTTCTGCTTTTTCGCATCCGGACATGCACTTTAGGGCATGCCACCCCAAATGAAAGGAACCCTTAACGGAACTATTCTCCCGGAAGATGTTTCTTACTAACCATGTAATATAACATAACTAGTTGGGCACTTGTCCGATAAAGCATCGATGACCCCTCGCCTAGTCTCCATGCATACCCGGTTGTTTCATAACCGAGAAGGTATTCGGACACACTCCGGACTCTAGGGTCCCGAGGTCGGCGAAAAGGTCGGCAAAGACAAACGATTTACAATCCGCTAGAAGGCATTTTGTATGTCATTTTATAATACATTGTCAAATCGATCGATTGTATTCTTCCTCAATCCCGCCTAACAAAGTTGTCTAACTTACAGTCCTGTTGGGAAAATTTAGCGCCAACTCCACTTGGTCGTATACTAAACTTACAGGATCTCCTTCCCATCGGGCCCCACAGTCCGACTTCGCCATGTGGTTGGGATCCGCCTTCTTGTACCGCTGTCTTTACCATGGCCTGTGCCTCCTCGGCACCTTGGCGGCAGGCGAAATCTTCCATAAATGGAAGCGCTGCCGCCTCCTGCAGCTTCTCCATAAGCTCCCCAAGACCCTCGGGTATGGAGAAGGCTGGCCATAACGCCTGGATGACGCCATTATAGCCTGCCGAACTCGCTCGGTCAGTTGCAACAATTGAAGTTGATCACCCGTTGTTACGGGCATCTCCTCGGAGGCGACACTGTGAGCATACCTACGATATATTCTCATCAAATTGACATCCTCGCCAACTCTTCTTTTCAAAGGAGTTCTCTCAAGCACTTACTATATATGCCGCGACGAAGCCGCTGATTCTCCTTAATGGAGCCCGACAGCTCGGCCCGAACGCCTTTCAGCTCTTCTCCAAGCTGGGCATGGGCATCCTGGAGCTTGTTCCTTTCATGCTGCACCTTATGCAGCACCCTCTCGCCGGCCTTTAGTTGGCGCAGAAGTTCTTGCCTGTCCGGATCTTGTCCGGCAGCACCTGCAATGTCGCTTTTTAGACTTGCGCAATGGCCAAACGCTACTTATCTTCATAAAATAATGCGTTACCAGGAGAGGTCCTTGCGTTTCCTCATGCGCCAGAAAATGCGGCCTCAAGTTGGGCCTTGCACTCTTGCAACTCCTGAGACAGTCGGGTATTCTTCTCGGTAAGATCCTCGTTTCATATGATCCTTAAATCAGTTAATATAACTACTTTAAGTCTCGGAGGCTAACGCATATATAACTATCAAATTCTCTTACCCGATGTCTTTACATACTGCTCCGTGGCTCGTAAAACTATCTTGAGCAGCACGAAGGTGCGCGCCCCCGTGTTAAAGGCATTCAACGCCTCGGGGAGAAGCACGCGACACGAATACTGTCCGGGCGGCTCTGTGATTCAGGGCACTCTCCACCTCGCACTCGGTGGCGACAGTCTTCGGCATCCTCCGTCGGAGGAACGTCCGGCTCGCGCCTTGCGCTCGCCTCCCCGACCAAAAGCGGGAGCCCTACCGGCGAGGTTGGATCGACAACTTTCACGCCTACAACCGCGGACGCTTTTTTCCCTATAAAATCATGAGCACTCAAACGCTTCCTAGGAACGTTGTTTCAAATACTGAATTGTGAGCTATACCTTTGCGGCGACAGTTTTAGTCCGCGCGCGCCCTCTTCCGCCTCATCGTCCGAATCGGCCCTTGTTGGCCAGCCACCGAGCTCGGCTTCTCGCCTAGGCGCCTCTCCTGCACAGGCCATCATATACGGTGGTCAGAAATAATCAAGGAAGGAATGACGGTGTCAAGGCTTCGGCCACAATCATCTGGGAAGCCGGATATAGTCCGGGATAGTCGGCCGTGATGGCGACTAAAGCATTGTCCATGCTGAGCTGGTGGAACATCCCGTCGATTAGCTCCACCTTTATGTCCGGATCCTCTTCGGAGGCCGGATCCCGGGATCTCTCTGGATCCTCAGGCTGCGGAGCCGGACTTAACATGCCCTCCACGGTCCGGCGCAGTTCCTGCGTCGAAAGAAGAAACACACTATAAGAAACTTAAGTTTCGAAAGGCACGGGTCGGACACGCTGAGTGTTCGCTTACCCAAGGCCAGGGATTATTCATGGAAAACCCATTTAACGGGTTCTTCCGAAGGAAATCCTCATTCTCCCCCTTATACAGGCCGGACAAGATCGTCACTAGATCTTCGGCCGAACCCGGCCCTTTGTGGCCATGACGGGTGGCATCGTCCTCCCCGTTGAAATCCCACATGGGGTGGCCCCTGTATTGTAGTGGCTGCACCCCCCGCGTAATGCATATTGCCATGATTCCGATCATGGTCAAACCGGCATGGGCCAGTAACCTTATTCGGCCCATCAAATAATGGACGCTCTTGTCTTCCTCCAGTCGGGGGCTCCACGGACGCCAACTAAGGCGTTTCTTCAGAGGAGCATTGCTGAACTCCGGGAGGCCGATCCAACAGGGTCCGCAGCGGGCGCCTTCTATAAAACCATTCAAGGCCAGTCTTGGACGCCTTCTTAGGGGTTCCGGATGGATATCCGGTCCCGCAATGCGCCATATTTCGCGCCGCCACTTGATATATGGACCCCTCGTGAGAGCGGGGTACAAGGCAAAATAACCTCTTCCACAGCACGAAGTGGGGCTCGATGCCCAGGAAAATCTCGCAAAGAGCTACGTAACACGCAATGTGCAGGATTGAGGCGGGCGTGAGGTGATGGAGCTGGAGTCCGTAGAATTCCAGGAGCCCGTGGAGGAATGGATGTATAGGAAATCCGAGCCCCCTTATCAGATAGGGGACGAAGCATACCCGCTCCCCTTTGTTGGGGTTAGGGGTAACCTCTGACTGCTCCCCACCTTTATAGGTGGCAAGCCCAGCTCGAACCGGAACCATGAAGGCCGGAGGGATATATCCCCCCATTTGGAGCTTCACCAGCTCGTTGTGCGAGACAGAGCATCTCCTCCAATCTCCTGGCAAAGGGCTGGGAGCGCGAGAAGAGGAGCCGCGTTGACGGTCCATGATGGAATGGATTCTTGGTCGGGAGCGCTCCGATGAGTATTTGCGAGAGGAAGATGGTGATTTGGATCTGGATTCTCGCCTCCCTTATAGGCAGATTGTTCGCACAACTAGGGGGTAAAACATAAAAGACACCCTGGCTTTTCACATTCGCACGACGCGTGGAAGAAGGCCATTATTGGGCGTGGAAGCCGAGACGCACAACATTGATGAGGAAGCCGGACACTGTTCGGCAAGTACATGGAACTTAAAGGAGAACCCGCTTGCAACGCCAAGACTACACGCATGCTGGACTTATCGTCATTGAAGCCTGGTTCGGGGCTACCTTGAGGAGTCCCGGATTAGGGGTGTCCGGATTGTCGGACTACCATCATCGGCGGACTATCATCGGCGGACTATCATCATCGACCGACTCCAAGACTATGAAGATACAAGATTGAAGACTTCACCCGTGTCCGGATGGAACTTTCCTTGGCGTGGAAGGCAAGCTTGGCGATACGGATATGTAGATCTCCTACCATTGTAACCGACTCTATGTAACCCTAGCCCTCTCGGTGTCTATATAAACCGGATGGCTTTAGTCCATAGGACTACAATCACAACAACCCTTACAATCATACCATAGGCTAGCTTCTAGGGTTTAGCCTCCTTGATCTCGTGGTAGATCCACTTGTAAACATCCACAATATCAATATCAATCAAGCAGGGCGTAGGGTTTTACCTCCATCAAGAGGGCCCGAACACAGGTAAACATCGTGTCCCTTGTCTCCTGTTACCATCCGCCTAGACGCACAGTTCGGGACCCCCTACCCGAGATCCGCCGGTTTTGACACCGACAGTCTACATCAGGCATATATGACTCAGAGCTTACATGCTATAGTGTGGTATTTATTCATAATTTGGTTGCAAAATCTGATGCGTGCAATGCACATGTACCTTACTAGTACTTCGAGTATGTGCAGAACACGTAAATTAGAATTCCAATGGCACGCTACATTCATGAAGCCACGTGGCACATGTGGAGGCGTTGTCGCGACCTCCTTGTGTGGATTGATCATAGTGACGTGCTGCTGGTTCTAGAAGAATGTACTCGTCCTCCCTGAGCCATACTGTCGGTACATGCACGAAATGAAGATGTGCACGCATGCCACGCACGCACTCATTCCCTCGCACGCACAAGCGGGTACATGGGCGGACACAATTTTGTACCAAGATCCACCCCATGTGATAATTTGACGCGTGTGAAGTCGTTCATTTCATTGATGGTCAATTAATATAGCGCATGCAAATTGAGTGGATGTGAGGGTGGAAGAAAGACATTACTACTCTTAATCATGGGTTACTAGTAATACTTCCATTGCTCTCCTTCGTATTGTGTGACAATTTTTGACAGTAACATAATATTTACGCATTTGAGCAGTGTAGTCTACTTGAAATTTATGTCCCACTAAACTCATCGAGCGCTGGTTCGGGACTCGAAAGCAAAACCATCAATTAATCTTTACCTTGTTCCCGTCCCATTCGAAAGCCTACTCACACCTACTAGTACGTACCAAACCTGAACGTGTTCCCACTATGCAGGTATTAGTACTAGTGCTAGTACTTAGGTTATAAAAAGGGGAACTACCTAACCGAAATTACTCTACCTTTCCTCCTCATAAGTGCTTCTTCTTCGTCCGTCCTTGGCATGGCCGGTGAGCAAAGCTGTAGGTCAAGAACTACTCGTAACAAGGGAGCGGCAACCAAGGCTGTGGAAAAAAGAGAGGGCTCTTCACCACATAGAGACCTCGAAAGATCTCTCACGGGAAGGCGATGGCTCCCAGGAGCGCCCTAGCCGTGGAGGCCATGCCGAGTCGGCGGCGCTGGAGTTTTTATCCCTCGACGGCATGCCTGATCAGCTCAATAAGCACCTCAGTAAGCAGAAGGAGTTCATCCAAGGCTTGGTGGAGCTGCTGAAGGAGAGCCTCGACGACATGCCCGCTGAGCTCAATAAGCAGGGGGAGTTGACCGCCGAATTGGTGATGCTGCTGAAGAAGAGCATTGCCTTGGAGAAGAAGGCGACCGGCGAAATCCTGCAGCTTCAGGAGGACAAGGCGAAGCTCTGCCACGAGCTCGACCTGTTGAAGGAGAAGAACGCCGGCTGGAAGAAGCTGCATGAGAATAGTAGTTCCTCGATGAAGATGTTGCATGCCCTCGCCTTGGAACAGAAGGAGGAGTCTGCATTGAGCACCTGGGTGCTGTCAAGGTACGTAATGCGGCCGTGGAACAGATGATGAAGGACCACGTAGAGAAATCTCGCGTCATGGACAGAATTAAGAAGATGGCGGAGGAGACGCGCAAGGGGATGGCGGTCGTGGAGGCGATGAAGAAGCAGTTACGAATCCGCGGCAAATTAGATCATTTGGGATGATAATCTTCCTTCTTCTTTTGCTCCTGTGTTTCATCTTTTGCTTCGGGTGTTTCGCCGCACGTGTCACGTTCTCTGCGAGGCATGAATAGAATAATGCTTTTTTTGAGGGAATGAATAGAACAATGCTAACAATGAGATGACTAGCAAATTAGATCATTTTTATCGCCATTTGGCACTGGGCTGCCGTGTTTCGTGCTCCTCCGTCGTAGTACTACTCCAGTGGAAAACTTGAGTATACCGCGCGGTTCTTCGCTCCTCCTCAGGTGGTCGGCGCATTTATACGAGTAGTCAAATCACAAGGCCCCGCCTTCCAGCAGTAATGAGCCGTCAAATCATAAAGGCCCACGCCTCTGGTGAAACCGACCAAGCTAGACTGCCCCGCTCTCTAGCCTTTAAAAAAATGTACTATACTTTTGTACAGTAGTACTACCTCCGTCCGGGTTTATTAGTCCCTTTAGTATTTTGTGCAAAACTTTGACCTTAGATTAAACTAAAAAAATGTTAATGCATGTAACCAAGAATAATATCTCTCAAAACTATGTTCAAATACGAATACAGGGATATAATTTTTGCTAGCATGCATTATTATTTACTTAGTTAAATATATGGTCAAAGTTTGGCATAAAATACTATGGGGACGAATAAACTAGGACAGAGGTAGTATATCGATGGATTGCGCCATGGAGCAAAACTTGAAATTAAAAAAAAGGTGGTACATATAGAGATCGCTCGTCACCAAATTATGCATATAGTAATATTAAAAAGGCTAGTCACAATAATGGTGTACAGCACAACCCAGCCCTCAAATAAAACTAAGCATCCTAGAATTATTGGACAAAACTAAGCACCCTGAAATTCTTTGACAACTAAACTGCTGGCTATATGATGTTGGCCATATATATTGTACATATATAATGTGAAGAAACGAGTCGTAGTACTATACCAACTAAAAGATGAAATGTAAGAAGTACTGGTATGTACATACTGAAGAGTTAAAGTAACGAGAAGAAACATAACATAGTTCTGCTGGGGGTTCAGGACAACACACCCCTCAAATTAATCTAAGCACACCTGAAATTAAACTACGCAACTAATCCGGTAGACACTGCACTAGAACCACCATGAGCAACGACACTGTCACCTTACTCAGAGTACTCGTCCACGTCCTCGAGTTCGTCCTTGTCCCTATTCCTCTTGGCCGATACTTCTTTGCTTGAACAGCACACTTGGCTCTTGCTCTTCATCCAACCCTTGTAGATATTCAAACAAAGGTAGCCATCCATTGCAGCGTAGTGGATGTGGTCTATATCTAGTACATTCCGCTGCCATGCATAACGATGAAATGTGTATTTAGGTTTCTCCAGTTTACCGTACGAAGGATGAACCATGGCTCCTGCCAGGGTCAGCATTGAAGGCTGGCCAGAGGGCAGCAACCGATTCTTCTGGAGGTCGAAGGGGTTGCCTACAACGAGGCCTATCTAACCCAGGACTTCTTTGTCATTCGTAAAGTCTACAGTAACAAATTTGACTAGGTTGCTCTCGAGGAAGTTCTTAAAATCCAGGCATTCAACGTCGACATGGCATATGTGGTAGACCAAGGATAAGTCATGGACGCAAACCTGGAGCACGGCGGGCTTCTTCCTCTCTTCGTCCTTCAGATCCTTCTCTCGTCCCAGGACTGTGGTGTACTAAACATCTAGCCCAGCTACCCACTCATCATGTGAGTTTTCGAACATGCGTCTGAAGCGAGAAAGGCATCCTTTCACCGTCGCGGAAGAACGGGTGTAGATGATGTCGAACTCATCGCGGGTGATGGTTCTAACCTTGTACTCACCACCGATCATGGAGATTTGGGACGCCATGGATTTGGGAGGAGGGTCAGGATTAGTGGAACTGCCATAATGTGAAAGGACGGGACGATTAGGAGCAAACCGCCGTAATATTAAAGGATGAGTGGGGACGAGTAGGAGCAAACTGCCAGCGTGCGAACGGCAGGGTAGTGGCTTTCCATTCTTCCATGATACGGGCTTCCGAGAGCCCTTGGATCCGAGATCGAACGGTTGCATGGCGTGATTCTAGACCTATGGGTGAATATCCTATCATGGAGGGTTATCCTGCAAAATTTCAGCAACTTAGCATCCGACCGTTTGATCTCAGATCCAAGGGCTGCCAGCAGCCCGTATAATGGTCGCACCTACCACGACCGTCGTGTCGCTCGCGCAGTCGCACCCTTGGAGATTTACCATGGTGCGTTAGACTATCTGATGTTGGCATGTCATACATAGTCATCACTTAGTCACTCATACTACAACAAGGTTATCTATAAGGTTGGCTATAAGTGTATTTTTTACTTCTCTCTATCTCTTTCTTCGTACTCCCTCCGTCCCATAATATAACAACGTTTTTGACACTAGTGTAGTGCCAAAAACGTTCTTATATTATGCGACAGAGGGAGTATTATTTATTGCATTTGCCAAGGAGTGACCTCTTCCAATGAAATGGTGCTTAGATGAGGTGCTAAGGGCATTAAAGGGCTTAGCAATCAAGTCCCCAATGCATAGGTGCTTATTAGTAGTTTTTTGTTGCTAAGTTTGCTTCATTTAATTAGCTATAGACACAAAATTGTCTTTTCACCTAGGTACACGTGCTTAGCACCGTTTCTTCTTTGGGTCACCAAACTTGCCACATCAGACTTTATGCCTATGTGGCAAGCTTAGCACCTGTAGGAGCAAGTAAGTACACTATTGCGCTTTACATGGAATTTTTGCATAAGTGGAGGAAAGAGAGGCAAGGAAAAAGTGGAGAAGTGGGCTCTCATGCAAGAGCCAGCCTCTACTACATGGTGGAGCATTGGGAGAGGCACCTGTATGGAGGTGGTCAGGAATCGGCAGACTCACGCCGGTCATAGCACCGCAGTTAAAATGATAATGGCAAGTCAAATCACGGGGCCCCACCTGTCCAACAGTAACTCGCTGTCAAATCACACAGCGCTACGTTTGCAGCAGCCTACTCCCTCATCTTCTCGCGCCTCTGTCGAACCGACTAGGCAGATCTGCCCCGCCTACCACACAGGAAAAGCCCCGCCCTCGACTTTTAAATACTATAGTATACTAATTTTGTATCCATGGATTGCGCCATGGAGGAAAGCCTCTAGAAAACAGTGGTACACATGTATGGAGTATACAGCACGCCCGTCGCATTCGCATCGCACCCCAGACGGTCGATCGGTCTGTCACGCTGCTCTCCGAATGGAAGGCGCTTCATATTGCATTTGCACACACATGTGGGAACGCAATTGAGAACCGACCATAGGCACACTCCTTGGCCCCGCAAGTCGAGTGACTTAATAGAAGAGGGAGACGAGTCATAGTACTAGAGAAGTGTTGTACTACGTTGGTGCCTGGATGATCCCTGCACGACACGGAAGATCAGTTCGTCCATGCATGTGACCAGACTCCAGCAGACACGCCTGGATTGGCTATCGTCTACATATCGTGCAGGCTGTGTTGTACATGGCTATAGTTGTGGTGAGAAATCTAAGAAAAGTTTCTTGTCATCTCACAAAATTAGGTGTCATGTGCTTGGATCGATCTGAGGTTAAACAGCGACAAGCTGAGTTGGGCTAGTCATTGGGGCACATGCACGAAGACTACTCGGCTGCCATCTAGGTCAAGCTGGCTATGTTAATTAGGACATCTATCGACGAACCCCTTTTCTACGAGTTTCTCTTTAATTTGAGCCTTGTTCCTTGTCTAGTTTGTCCGTCGGGATTCATGTTGTCTCCTTTGGGCAGTGAGATTATGATTTCTTGTCATGTGGCATTTTTTCGGGTTATATGTTATAATCCGGTGCTTCAGATCAAAATGAAGACAACTGCACCTCCGTGCCACGTGCATGAAGACGTCTCGACAGTCATTGACGAGGTCAAGCCGGCTCCGGTAGACAGAACAAAACTAGTACTCCACTATATAGGCAGGAGCCTCCGCGCTTGCTTGCTAGTGTTGCTCTCTTCACACTGTCTCGTCCTCTCCAGATCTAAACACGACAGCGGTGGCCACTCTCTCTCTCTCTCTCTCTGCTCACCGCTGGTCACAGATCCAGCCGGATCCTCTCCGCTGGGGAAGGTGAGAAGGTGCAACTTTCACGCTGTCGTCCTCGGCGATGGCTCTTACCCACTGCTGGCGCGTCCCGATCAGCCTGCCTTGTCGTTCTCTCCCAAGCACCGCTGGCGAGGGAGGGCCTCCGACCCTTCTTCCTCACTGCCGTAGTGTGGGCAGATCCGGTCTCCCGCCGCCCACCTAGCAACATCGCGGTGACCATCAGGTATAACTTCCTTCGAAACCGGCCTTGCTCTACTTCCCGAGCTCCCGACGTCGCTGCATTTGTATCTTTTACTATTTCTCAGGCCCCCTCATAGATAGGATTGATCGGCTGTTCGAAAACCACCTAATTTTTTTTACGTTTAAGAGGTAAAACTAGTTCATGCACTCGAATCTAGTACTACTTGGTTCAAACAAGGAAGAAAGGGGTGGGGGGTGGGGGAGGATTTGTTACCTCAATCTAGGACTTGGTCGAAAGAGGAAATAATGGGGGCGAAAAGTAGCAGAGACTGGCTATCCAACTGGTCTCTAGGTCTAATAGAAAAAAAAGGGAAACATAGTACAGACTCAATATAAACCCAATCTTGGTTGAAAAAAGAAAGAAAGTGGGGACTGGGGGACAAGTCAACAGAGTAAGTCCAGCACTAGATTTGCTAGCCTCACACAGTATAAGGTGGCTATACCGAACAAAAATGGGGCCAACCCGATATCTTGTTACGATGTTTGTTGCCCGAGCCACTCTTATGTAATGCCACCGTAAAATGTAGCGATCGCCTTTGTTAAAAATAAGGACACGTTAAACCAATGTTGTTTTCAATGTAATGCGTCTAGTAATATGAATCAATGGCACTTTTTTACATGTCCTGCTAAATTTCCCATTAAGATAAGTTGGTTCTTTTCGTTAGAAATGCAACTGTCCTGGTCCGCCTACTCTCCCGTGCCCAAAGTAATGTCGTATTTAACGGTTTTCATAGTTAATCCTAATGCCCACACTAATATCTAGCAATGCCACTGCTTTAGAAATTCCTACTGTCCTTGTAGGATTGCCATTCAGATAAGGGACATGCTTCTTTTCATTTGATGCATGTTTCATCACTTGTTAGTCACCCTCCTTTCCACCTTTTTTCTGCAAACAGAGATATACATTTCTCGCTCCATCTTAGTTGAACTACATAAATGATATCCAAATTATAGTTGAACATTCTAGGAGCTTCACAACCAACCTTGATGTTGCTCAATTTTATTGCAACTAATGAAGAAGAAGCTCTGTGGGTTTCGCTTTCTGATGGAAATGGAACCGGGGCTGGAGCCCTTTTCTTAAAAAAATGAAGAAGAAGCTGCTAGCTCACGGGACATTGCTTCATTTTAGGTGAACTGCACCAAAAGGTCCCATGAATTGAATCATCCATGTTGGTGACTGAAAGAGCGAGCTTCAGCATCCTAGTCTAAGCACCCTTGGCCTCCATCCTTGCGATGCACGGTACACCTCGTTTGCCACCTGCTCGACCCTAGTGTCACTGATAAAATGAAGTAATAATATAGTTAAAATAGAGCAAGTGTCCTCTCTATCATTTCATTTCCAATGTAGATAAAGAAAGTGCTTCTCTTTGTTAATGTATGTTTCATCAACAAGTCCCATTGTTAATGTTTAAGCATTTCTGCAACCTTGGGTGTTTAATTTTAGTTGATCTGTACAAAAATAGAGATTTGAATGTCTCAAGGAGCCTCCTTGTACTACCTCTGTACACTGATGTTCATCATTGGCAGAAGGTGTATCTGGGAGACTTGGGACGATTTCCAGTATGAGGCATACCATATGAGGCGTCGCAGGGCCCATCTCGCCCTCGCAGCATGGCATGCTATGATACTATCACAATATTTTCTTCTATTTATTTTGTGTGTTTCATCAACTAGTGCCACTATAATGTAATCACGCTTTTTCATTATCTGTGCAAACATGGTTATTCAGCTGCATTATGGTGGAACTACACAAATGTACATATGGAACCGGCATATATGCAGAGTGCGGGGTGTGCCAAGTAAAAATTACCGACACCAACCATGCTGCATGCACGCATTTGCATCCACCACCACCAGTGGGATGTGTGGCGCTCTCTGTGGACGTATCTTTCTCGGCAGCAAATCCTCTAACCAAATACTAGTAGCCTATATTGGCAGTTTTCTAGGGAGTACTCTTTTCTGAAAGAAGCACCAATCTATTTTTCTTTATTTGTACATTGTGTCACAACTTTGACCAAAAGGTCCAGAGCTATTTTAGGGTGATTGGCGTAGTACTCGGAGACTGATTGTAAGCATGATTTTCATTAGCTGTCACACTGATTGTAGGCATGAGCAGGTGGAAGATTAGGTTAGTGCGAAGCTTAGCTTAAACCCTACTGCCACCGTTGAAACAAGGCGAGCGTCGAGGGAACCGTGGAGAATGGCGGGGAAGCGACGTCGCGCCATCTGGCCTATCTTGCGGTGGGAGAACGAATACTCCTGTGGCTCCGGCTGGCTCTGCACCCTCATGAATGGCACACCATACTCGATCGATTCGTTATCCTCTGGGTGCTCGACCTTCGATCTGTACGCCCACCACCTTCGCCTGACTGTCGCCTCGGGCAAATCTGTCTGCTCCATCGCCCAGAGGAGATACTCGATGAACTCGGAGGACTGTGGCGTGACTGTCGCCGAGGAGTACATGTACATCGCCGCCCTCATCGCCGCTGTCTCGCTCTTTCGCATACATTGCCACATGGCCCTGCACCGTCCTCGAAATCTCCCACTCATTGTCAAACCAAGTAAGGATCTCCTTAAACTTGGCTAACTTTGCCTGGTCGCCGCCGGTGATCTGCCTAATTCCGTGCTGCATCCTCTTCATAGATGTCCTTCGGAGTGGTCCGGTGCTAGCTTTGGAAGATGGGAGGAGAGACGGTGGTCTTGCAATAGAGAAGAGGGAGAGGCGAGACAGTGGTTTTGGACTGGAGATGATGGAGAGGAGAGGAGGTGGTTTTGCAATGGAGAAGATCAGAAGAGGGAGAGGCGAGACGGTGGTTTTGGAATGGAGATGATGGAGAGGAGAGGAGGTGTTTTTGCAGTGAAGAAGAGGGAGAGGAGCGTGCGACAGCGATTTAGGATTGGACGAGAGGGCCGGCGCGCTGTGATTGGATCAAAATCAAAATCAATTTACCCTTCAATTAAGAAAGCGACCCCACATTAACAAGTCTCCCTTTTATTCTGGGTCATAATTGACCATGATTTTTGCACATAAAATATATGTTATACATTGCAAAAATAATATAATTTGAAAGTACATTCAGATACAAACCAAACGATACAATTTTTGGTGACATGCATTCACATTTTGCTTGTCAAATATAGTACATGGTCAAACTTTGACCCAAAATACGCAAAACAACAAAAAAATACTTCCAAGATCAGCGCCGCTCTTCCTCTCTTCTCCTCTTAAACCACCGCCGCTCCTCTCCTGTTCCAATCTAAATCCAGCGCCGCTCCTCTCCTCTTCCATTTCAAAACCACCACCCCTCATCTCCTGTTCCAGTCCAAAACCAGCGTCGCTCCTCTCGCGTTCTAATCCAAAACCAGCGCTGCTCCTCTCCTCTTCCATTCAAAAACCACCGCCGGCGACTGAAGGTGCTGTGGAGAAGTAGATCGATGGAGGAGTAAAACCGATACGTGAGGATCGCATACGGCGACCCTGTGAAGCTAGCTAGGATGTTGGAGATACAATCTTGGTTTGACAACAAGGACCAACTAGTGGCGACGGCGACATCCATGGGCAAATATCTGCAACAGAGCGAAAAGGCGACGATACTTCCAGAGGGAGTCACGTGGGAGTACATAGAGCTGCTCCTCTGGGCCATGGAGCAAACAGATTCACCGAATCCGATCGTGAGGGAGCGGTGGTGGGAGTATCGATCCCAGATGGAGCATCCTCCAAAGATTGAAGGATCGAGCATCTACAGGGTGCCGTTTGTGAGGGTGTCCTGCCAGAGCATGCCGGTGGAGTCTTCATCGACTGAACCCAACTGCAAGAGGAGAAAAGCAGTTGGCCCGACGACGCTTCCCCGCCATTCTCTCCCTCGCCGTTCACATCGTCTCACGAGGCAGCTGTCTACCGCCAAGGAATAGGAGGGGACTGCCCCCCTAGCCC
The DNA here is from genome assembly GCA_021605205.1 of Aegilops longissima. Classification (NCBI taxonomy): domain Eukaryota; kingdom Viridiplantae; phylum Streptophyta; class Magnoliopsida; order Poales; family Poaceae; genus Aegilops; species Aegilops longissima. The sequence goes on along the minus strand of CM038681.1, from coordinate 595,875,841 downwards.
AATAGTCGGGCAGGTTGTGAATTGTCAAGAGGAGCTTAGGGTTGTCAGTATTTGCAGGTTGTGAATTGTGTTTTGTGTTGTGTATTTTGAGAGTACTTTCAGATATGAATGTCTTTTGAATTTCAGATTTGCATATTGAGCATATGAAGTATTTTATGAATTCTAGAGATCTATTTTAGCACTTCAAAAATGTAGTTTCATAGGAGTATAAAAGTGCGGACAATGTGATTCTCGAGAAGAAATCGCAAGTTTCAGTTTGAGATAAGCGCAAGTCGATTTGGATAAGAAACTGCAACTTTCAAAGGCAGGGCATTTATATTAACACGGCCTTTTCAAACAAGGTTAACATCATTTTGGAAATTTTATTCATGGTCAAAAATGGAACTAACAGCCAGTTAACGTCATGTTGATCAACATTCATGCATAGCACATCTTCATATGATGCACAGTCAAAATGCCCACACAATGTCGAGTGTGAGAAACACAGAGAAAATGAGGGACGAAGTTTTGGCAAGTGTTGGACGTGGTGTGCATAGATGACAATGGGGACCCACGTGTCAATAAAGGCAGTGGCAAAAATATTGGACATATTTTCGTTGCACAGGTGGAATCGAACCCGGGCGGAACAGCTGTCGGGTAGTGTCTCTTGGCCACTAGGCTAGTTCAGTAGTTTCGTTAGTAATGAGGCGCTTCCTCAGGTGGTCGGTTCCCTCCTGCGCCTTTGTGCGCTCGCTGCGACGCCACTGTCTACCATTGTGAACATGCTGAACAAACGAGATGAATCTGGAGAGGACTGTATGTGGAGAGGCGGACAGTGGGGATCCACCAGGTCTATGGCCGTACGCAAGCAAGTGCCTCATCGAAAAGAATACTTCCTACTAATGCTACACTGACATTGGGGCCCATGGGTTTGTCAACATAGTTACATTTTTTTAGGTGCTTCAACGTATTTACTATACGAGATAAATTCACAACGAAGCCGGGGAGCAAGTATCAGCTGGGTTTTGGGCTGCCCCGTCTAGGCTTTCATTTTTAACATGCGCAGCCCATGACCTCGGATGGGAGGTCCATAGGCCTGTTTGTATTTTCTTGAGGGCCGTCATGTATCGACCTGCCTTTGGACCTCCCATCCGAGGTTTTTCATTTCCTTAAACATCGGCAACCTAATTTATGTATTTTTTTGAAAAAAGCGCAGAGGTCTGTTCTATTTTTTATATAGGAATAGGAACGCCAGGTCCAACTTATGTTTCCCTTCTAACTATATTATATGTATTTAAATTATTTTATATGTTATATATTATTTTTATTTTCATCATATATTTAACAGATACTTACATATGTAAGAAAACAATATCCCACATCTTATTAACTTATAAAAATAATTTCTTAACAATAAAATCCTGGATTGTTTTGGCACGAAAATCCTAGTGATTCTGGACAAAAGCTTGGCAAGATTTAAGCAGGAATGTAATAATATCACTTATTATTTAAATATATTTATAACAAAATGCTCAGCCCCTTTTTATTTTTTGATAATATTGCTGGCCCAACCCAACATTATAATTAGAATCAGCCCAGCAAAATTGTGTATTTCGAGAAAGTGCAAATGGCCTGTAATTTTTTAGGAAATAAAATAAATGAGTCGCATGGACGCTACATTATTTGTTCACCCAGCCCAGCTAATGGACTGTAATTCGAAAAAGAAAGATCAAATTGACTGTAAATTCTACCGCCCAAAAAATAGACTGTAAATTTTGATAAAATGGGTTGAATACGTGCCACATTTTTGGAGGCTGAAATGTGGGCCAATAGGTCCAAGCCAACACAAGTCGTTGTAAATTTAGTCAACAAATGATTCTGACATGTTAGCCGTTGGATTTACATCCAAAAACCGGCATCCATCTTCAATCTCTCGTATTCTTCCTCCAGCGCCGCCAGGACCACCTCCCGCCTCCTGCTGCTAGCAGCTCTGCTTAGCACGCTTCGCTATGAAGCGCTACTCCACCGTTGGCCAGGCCATCCCTCCACCCCTCCACACCTCCTGTTCTTCTCCATCGACTGCTGAGCCACACCGCACTAGAACCAGTTAACCCTCGTACACACCTCTCCATCTACGACTCTACTCCCGTGTCTTCCCATCTCCGGCTCGTTGCTGTCCGGGGCCTCGCCGTCGTCCACCACCTTGGATGCGCTCGGCGCGGCATGGTCAACGTGGTCAACGAACGACACCATCGGAAGTAGACTGTGCATGGAGAGGCTGACAGCTGGGTCCACAGCCACACACAAGGAAATGCCTCCTTATTACGCGCAAAATAATGATTCCTCCACCTGACATCTGGGACCCACCTGAAGGGCCTCTGTATTTCACGAAAAAAATGTGCCCCCCACTGACAGGTCGGACCCACCAGCTATCTTCGCACGCAAGGAAGTGCCTCCTTATTACGCACAAAAAAAATGAATACTCCCCCTGCCAGCTAAAACCCAACATAGTGGGAGGCTGACTTGTGGGACTACCAAGTTGACGGGGACAGAGGGCTTTGTCAACTTAGTCAATATGAACGATTCTAGCTCCTGTTACCGTACGACGTTCATCCAACGGCCGTAGTGCTTATTTAACCTCTGGTCTTCTTGCCCCAGCCGCCCAAACCAGCGCCTGTCGTGCCCCGTGCTCCTGCCTCCCATGGCCGGCTGTGATGTCGCGGAGGCCTCACCGCCCGTACTACTCCCACCACTGGCCAGGCCACCCCTCTACTCAGCCACACCCCCTGTTATTCTGCGGCGACGGCAGCCTCACACCTCAGCCGAACCAGTGAACCCTCGTACTCCTCTCCGCGCGGGCTTCCACTTCCGCGTATTCCCCGGCTCCGCGTTGTCCCCTTCCTAGGCCTCACCGTCATCCACCGCCCTGGTGCTCTCCACGCGGCATGGTCAATGTGGTCAAGGAACGACTTCCATTGGAGTACTGTACGTGGAGAGCCTGATAGCTCGGTCCACGGCGGGCGCAAGGAAGTGCCTCCTTATTACACGCAAAATAATTATTCCTCCACCTGACAGCAGGGACCCACCATACGGGCCACCGTATTTCATGAAAAAAATGATTTGCCCCCTGACTGCTGGGACCCACCAGCTACATCTTCGCACGCAAGGAAGTGCGCCCGGGCAAAAAAAATGATTCGCCCCCTGACTTCTGGGACCCACCATCTACATCTTCGCATGCAAGGAAGTGCCTGATAGTCGGGACCCACCTGGTCGAAGCGTACATAGCGTTGTCATTCTGGTCGCAAACGTGTACGTACATGCTGGTGGATGTAGAGGTGTGCACGTATCGTAGTAGAGGCACGCACATAGCATGTACACGTATGTACAACGGCCAGTGTGCAAGAAAGAAAATACGACCACGTACGTACATACGGGAGGGGTCTCGAATGCCTACTCGCACATACGTATGGCTAGGGCTCGTGTATATGGCTGGGTCGGAACGGAGAAACAACGTCGTCGTCATGTTCATGGGGAGCCAACCGGCTGGGTCGGAACGGAATGCGTCGTCGTGTTCATCGGGAGGGCTTGGATGGAACAGGCGATGGAAACGAGGCTTGGCGTACCGCACAACAGAGGAAACGGCCTTGTGTTTGACCGGCCACATTTGAAACGGGATCCTGTTCATTGGGAGGGGTCTGGCGTACCTTAAAACGGAGGAAACGGACCTCCTACGGTCACAACAGGGGTCCTATTGATCGAGAGGGGTGTGGCGTACCGCAAAACAGACGAAACAGACTTGTGTTGGAGCACTACGGTCGAAACGGGGGTACTGTTCATCGGGAGGGGTGTGGCGTACTGATACGTCTCCAACGTATGTATAATTTTTGATTGTTCCATGCTATTATAATACCTGTTTTGGATGTTTATGGGCTTTATTTTACACATTTATATCATTTTTGGGACTAACCTACTAACCGGAGGCCCAGCCCGTATTGCTGTTTTTTTTGCCTATTTCAGTATTTCGAAGAAAAGGAATATCAAACAGAGTCCAAACGGAATGAAACCTTTGGGAGCGTGATTTTTGGAACGAATGTGATCCGGAGAACTTGGAGTGCAAGTCAAGAAGCAATCTAGGCGGCCATGAGATAGGAGGGCGCGCCCACCCCTCCTGGGCGCGCCCACCCCTCCTGGGCCTCTCGAGCGGCCACCGACGTACTTCTTCCTCCTATATATACCTACGTACCCAGAAAAAATCCAGGGAGCCACCGAAGAAATATTTCCGCCACCATAACCTTCTATATCCGCGAGATCCCATCTTGGAGCCTTCGTCGATGCTCTGCCAGAGGGGGAATCGACCATAGATGGATTCTACATCAACACTATAGCCCTTCTGATGAGTTGTGAGTAGTTTACCACAGACCTTCGGGTCCATAGTTATTAGCTAGATGGCTCCTTCTCTCTTTTTGGATCTCAATACAATGTTCTCCCCTTCTCTTGTGGAGATCTATTCGATGTAAACTCTTTTTGCGGTGTGTTTGTCGAGATCCGATTAATTGTGGCTTTATGATTAAGTTTATCTATGAGAAATATTTGAATCTTCTCTGAATTCTTTTATGTATGATTGAGTTATCTTCGCAAGTCTCTTCAAATTATTAGTTTGGTTTGGCCTAATAGATTGATCTTTCTTGCCATGGGAGAAGTGCTTAGCTTTGGGTTCAATCTTGCGGTGTCCTTACCCAGTGACAGAAAGGGTTGCAAGGCACGTATTGTATTGTTGCCATCGAGGATAAAAAGATGGGGTTTATATCATATTGCTTGAGTTTATCCCTCTACATCATGTCATCTTTCTTAATGTGTTACTCTGTTCTTATGAACTTAATACTCTAGATGCATGCTAGATAGCGGTCGATGTGTGGAGTAATAGTAGTAGATGCAAGCAGGAGTCGGTCTACTTGTCACGGACGTGATGCCTATATACGTGATCATGCCTAGATAATCTCATAATTATTCGCTTTTCTATCAATTGCTCGACAGTAATTTGTTCACCCACCATAATACTTATGCTATCTTGAGAGAAGCCTCTATCGAAACCTATGGCCCCCGGGTCTATCACTTATCATATTTGCTTCCAGTTTACTTTTATTTGCATCTTTATTTCTGCATCTATATTATAAAATACCAAAAGTATATTTATATTATCTTATTATCTCTATCAGATCTCACTTTCACAAGTGGCCGTGAAGGGATTGACAACCCCTTTATTGCGTTGGTTGCGAGCTCTTTGTTTGTTTGTGTAGGTTCGTGGGACTTGTTGAGGAGCCTCCGACTGGATTGATACCTTGGTTCTCAAAAACTGAGGGAAATACTTCGCTACTGTGCTGCAACACCCTTTCCTCTTCAAGGAAAACGAACGCAAGCTCAAGACGTAGCACGTACCACAAAACGGGACTCCACGGGATACTGTTCATCTCCACCGTCGACCTCCTCCAGCCTCCACGGGATACTGTTCATGCACCCACCGTCGACCTCCTCCAGCCTCCACCTGCGACTGTTCATCCACGGGCTCCTGTTCATCCAGCCTCCACCACGCGCTACTCCACCGGCTATTGTTCAAGCACCCCTCCATGGGCTCCTGTTCATCCACCCCTCCACCGTCTACTGTTCATCCAGCCCTCCACGGGGTCGTCCTGTTCATCTAGCCCTCCACGGGGTCCTATTCATCCAGCCCCAACTGGCTCGATCGATTGGGGTCCTGTTCATCCAGAGGCAACGCCACGGGGTCCTGTTCATCCACCCCCACCGCTCACTGTTCATCCAACCCTCCCGCAATGCTCACTGGTAGTCCAGAGGCAGCATCGATTGGCTTCAGTTAGCAGCAGTAGCGAAGAATCGCTCGATCGGGTTCAGTTAACAGCCATCGGTCGATCGCTCGGGTTCAGTAATGCGTAGCCTGCAGTGCATTCGCTCGGGTTCAGTTAGAGCCCAATGCCTCGCTCGGATTCAGTTAGAGCCAATGCCTCGCACACACACACGCGTACGTGTACGAGAGAAACGCGCATCGCCCGGCCCCCAACTGCCCACCGTAACCGGGAACTCGCCAAAATTTTTCTCGCCCTTGCTTCTACCACAGTTTTTCCCATCATGGATGGCCCAAAAATGCCATGCAGCTGCGTCTCCGGCCCTCCCAGGACGAAAAGCCCATTTTCTTTCATGAGTTTGTCATAGAAGTAGGAGCCCACCACATCTATGATGATATCGGGTTTTGTCACAATTATCGTCATGGAAGTGTCATAAGTATGACATAATTTTTTTTGTTCGGCCCAAAATGTCACGGATGTGTCTTTTTTTTGTAGTGATATGTAGGTCCTGCTGTCAGAGGGTTTGACCCGCTGTTCGACCCTTTTTGCATATGGGGAAATGAGTTGTCCATGAATATCAACCAAATCAAGAAACTCACAAAGATTGTTAGGATAAAGAAATTAGCGAGAAAAAAACGAAAAGATCTTTGTCTGCACAATGAAGAAGACACCAGTTCACTACAAGATGGTACTAACTATTATACCTTGCCTTTTTTATTCCATTGCCCCATTTCCAATATAGAGAAGATATTTATGCACATCCTTGTTTTCAGGCCTTTCCAAAGCAGTTCACTGATGATTATCTCTCAAACCACCTCTATGGCCAGGAGGCGAGGAAGGTTTTCATACAACACCCACGGATAAATATTGAAGTGTTCTTGAAGAGGACGAAGGACGGGCGGTCAATCATCCACAGGCACTGGCCTAAAGTTGCAAAGACCTTAAACATTAATGCAGGCTCAATATTCGCCTTCTGCTTCAGCAGTTTTCCAGATGAGATGCATCTGTCTATATACCGTATATGATGCTAATTTCGAAAGGTTCTACATTTTGCATGTGGAACTTGGTGATGGTGCAGTTGTGTAATGGGGTAGCTGAGTGCCTAAGCTATATCATGCTCTACTCTGATGTATTTCAATTATGAAATTTTGCTTCCTTAATATGGAAATGGAATATATTGTGTGCTTAATATGAATGTCAATTAGATTAATAAATGGATTATTAATAATAGGGCAATTAGCCTCCTAATGGCGAATTAGCCAGCTAATTGGGTTTTCCTATTGCAAACGGTTATTGATAAAATACCGTGGGCGATGACCTCAGGCAACGCACAAAGTTTCTAGGAATAAACCGTGTTGGATCATTGAAAAATAACACATGACTTTCTCTTGAAAACTGTTTGTGTTGGGCCACCTTGCGCAAATGTTTACCACATAAAACTATGTGTGATGGATAGCCTTTGCCACACAGTTTCTTCTATGGACCGTGTGTGATACATTCAATAACACAAACGATTTAATGGGAAAAATTGTGTGTGATGTACCTGTGAACGGATACGTTTTCCTTGGAGCAACTGTGTGGGATGTTCATACGAACAGAAACGTTTAGCGGCGACTGACTGTGTGCGATGTACTTGCGAACAGAAACAATTTCGCGTGTATAATTGTATTTTTAGCTCTACTGTATGTATTTCCGTATTTGAGCGCTCACCGATCGCACATGACCTCATTTTGCCGAGCATGTGTGCCAGGAGGGCATATCCCCGACGGTTTCTGGGTCGTGTGGGAAGGACCCCCCCTATCGCCCACACTCACTTGGCGACGGTTCCAAATGTCATCACAGGAAGGGGTTATAAACCGTTTGTTTAGGACCGACGCGCACCAGTGATAGCACATGCAATTTAACCAGATTGGAAGAATTACAAGCTAGACACCATATGCAACATGCAACCACATATCACGCTGCCAAGTTAGAGCAAGCACCTGCGATGCTAGTGTAGGGGAAATGCGGTAATCAACTATAGAGCTACATTCACTATCTTCATCTAGCCTTAATGTTTCTTGAGAATCATCTAGGGAGGCTGACGCTGCATTCTTTAAATGAGGATCTTTTCTCATAGTAGTCCACTGGCCTGAGTGCCTCATCATAAGTGATTGATGAGGGATACACTAGAACATTAGTTTGATGTAAGAACATGGTTAATAGACAGATGTACTAGTATGTACCAAAAACAGGAAGGCATATCATTTTCAAAGGTATAGTGTGTAAGCTAAGCAGATGCAATTTAACCAAATTGGAAGCAATACAAGCTAGACATCCGGCTAGAGTGGTGAGCATGATCATCTAGGACCTGAGAGCCTGGTGGGAAGCGGCTGCTTCGCCACCATCGGGGCTTTTTAGTTGGCTTCCAGGTGATGTCTATCTATGCTGGGCTTGTCACTAGCTCGGCCAGTGCCCTGACTAGCTATTTGTCTTCTGGTGCTCCCGGGATGGTGGTTCATGTAAAAAATATCTTGCCTTATCTTGATAAAGACCGACTGTGGCCGTTCGAATATAAGCTAGACACCATATGCAACATGCAACCACATATGACACCGTGAAGTTAAAGCAAGCACCTGGGATGGTGGTTCATGTCAAGCGAGATCATCAACTCTAGAGCTACATTTACCGTCTCCATCTGCTAAACACCCAACCTTTAAAGGGAAAACACGTGTCTTGCCTGCCCGTGAAGCAAGCAGGAGCAACTTCTCTCTTTTCTTTTCTGCTTCTGTCAAGGCAGAGTCTGAAATACCCTTGCATAAAAACACAATAATAAGAGTATGGGTGAAGTGCATGCAGAACTAGTGCACTGTAAATAAATAGGCCAATCAACTAAAAATAAATAGGTCAGTCGGTTTTTTAAGAACCGTCCGATCTATAAGGAACGGGTAGATGGCCTTCGTCTACCTCTCGCTAGTCACTGTTGACGATCTTTCTCGAACCGCCAGCGACCACCGGCCCAGCCCCTGCCTACGCCGCCCTGCCCTCCCGTCGACCTCACACCACCGCCGTGCTTGGCAGCACCCCCAGGCCATCCCTTTGATCCCGAACGACCTCCAGATCGGGCGCTAGTAGCTCTAGGCCCCACGCGCCCCTAATATAAACACCAAGGCACTGCTTCCCCGGCATAATAGGCAGACTAGCGCATGTTACGCTGGGGAATGCTTCCGTTAATTGGGAATCACCTGACAAGGAATTGAAATCCAAGGGGGCGACGGACCTCTAGCTAAGGTGAAATAGTATATGAGGGGAGCCCTTATGCATCGCGAGTTACTAGGAACATCTAGTATCAAGAAGAAGTGCTCAACTAGTGTCTTCCGTGGGATGAATACCGTTCAAGCAGACACTTAAGATTTGCACGAATAAGGGAAGAGGAGTTGTCGGGTGGTAGGTGCGACATATGCCAACGGGTGGCTAATCATAGTGGGAGCCAATAAGACGTCGCCGGTGCCTGGAAACGGGATGAGGCGAAGACATGCATGCCGGCGAATCTTACCCAGCTTCGGGGCTCTCCGTGGAGATAACACCCCTACTGCTGCTCTGCGGGGTCTCCGCATGATCTCTAGATGAACAAGGGCTACAAGAGGCTCCTTGAGCTGTTCGGGGTGAGGAAGAAGAAGGGCACGGCTAGCTCTTCTCTTCCCTCTACGTGGGGTCTAAAACTATCAGAGTCCAGCCCTTTGCATGGGGGCCCTGGGGGGTTTATATTGGCCTACCCCCCAGGGGTACAATGGTAATCCGGCTAGGTGTGGGCCCTAGCCGTCAGTGTCTTCATCCGCCAGCTTCTCCGCTGGCCACTGGGGCCCGCCGACTTGGTGGGTCCCGCCGGCTGTCGACTTCCTGGTCGACAAGCTGGCCCCATCATCGAGGGCCTTGTCGGGGGCTGGTTACTGTTGCCTCAATCCTGATGACGAGGGCTTTGTCGGGGTAAGCGTGGCTACAGTGCCGCCGCCTTGGCGGCGATCACTGTAGCCTCACTTCGTCTTGTCTCCTTAATGAGGCGCTTCCTTCGAGGGAGGGAACAAGCCGGCTATGGGGAGCCGGCCATGTCCCAGGCCGACTAGGAGAGGCCGAACCGCCCTCGGGCATCTCTCTGACTGGAGGGACCCGCCGCCCGTGGGTAGTACAGACAGCCTGTCGTGGGTGATGTCACAGTCAGCATGGTGACAGTGCCGCGCCGGACGGGTGATGGCTGCCCCGTACGGCGCACTGTAGCCACGCCCACTCCGGGATGCGGGGGTGGCAGGCTTCACTGTAGCCACGCCCCGTCTCATCGCCGTTATGTGGGTGCAGATTCTGAGGATGCGGCCTTGGCACTGCTGGGAAATGGCGGCTCCTTGGAGTCGGCCTTCTCTTGCGACTTGACTCTGTGGTCGGCCCTCTGGTAGCCGGCTCCTTGGAAGCCGGCCATTTCTCCTACGGGTCTTGGGGCCAGGCCGCCCCCTGACAGCCGGCCTGAATGACAACTGCCGGGGAAGGCTCGGCGTCTTGGATGTTGGATGACTTGATTGGTTTGATTGGCTTGAAATTTTTGAAGCCCGGGGGAGCGGCTAGGCTACCGTGGTCATTACTTTGATGAGTCCCGAAGCTGATTGGGCCGAGGTTGAAGGAGACGAAGCTCGATCAGCTTCCTATCACGGAAGCCGTCGACTAGGGCCGGCCTTGAGCAGGCGCTGCCGTCTTTGGGGAGCTCCGTGGTTTAAAAGAGAAGCGAGCGGCTTAGCGTTGGCTGCGCGTCACCTGCGTGCCCGCGTGGCGAAAAGCCTCCCGGCCCACGCGTGCGACGGACGTCGCCCGAGGCGAACCCGCCAAGCCTCGCCTCGGGCGGTAGCGGATACTCTGCGGCCCAAGTGGACCGCGACGTCTTCCAGCGGGCGGTTTCGCAAGCCTTTAGGGCGCCATAATCGCGGGGCGTGGGGGAGTGGGTGCGAATCCCCCGTTCCCCGCCTCGCCTCCCGGCTCCGCCGCCCGAGCCTATAAGTAGGGGAGGAGGGGCGGCGAGGGCTCGCCGCGCTCGCTCCTCTCCTTTCTCTACTATCTTCCTCACTCTTCCGCCGCCGCAGCGCACTCGCCACCGCGCCGTTCCGCCGCGAGTTCTTTCGGCTCGCCGCGGTTCCTTCGTTGCGTTGCCGAGCTTTCCGCCGCCGCAGCTCTTTCCTTCTTCTATTCCCATGGCGTCGTCGAGGTCGTGGGACGGCTCCAACGTCCAGGAATATCACATTGATTGGCTTCGCCGGACGCGGTGGTTGCCGAGGGAGGACCTCGTGAAGACCCGCCTCGCGCCAGAGGCGGAGATTTCGCCGGCGCCGGAGGAGGGCGGCGGGTCATCTTCGCTTTCGCCTCGCCTGCTGCGGACCTCGGCCTGCCGGCGAGCGGGTTCTTCCGCTCGTTCCTCGACTTCTACCATCTTCAGCCGCATCACCTCACCCCCAACACGGTGGTGTTGCTGTCGGCCTTCGTCACTCTGTGCTAAGGCTTTCTCGGCGTCCTCCCCACCCTCGAGCTCTGAGGGGAGTTCTTTCAGTGCAAGCTCGGCACTGTCTCTGCAGGCGTGCCCGCCCCCTGCGGCGCCTTCATCACCAAGCAGAGGACGACCGACAACAACCCTTTTCCTCCTATCCCGCTGATCCAGTCGGTGAAGCTTTGTCAGCAGTCGTACTTATACGTGAAGAACGTCGCTGTGCAAGGCGACTACCTCAACCTGCCGGCTTCACGTGGCGGCCCCCCCCTACAAGGCGGCGTCTTAGTCCTTCCGAGCCCGGTCGCTCACCTTGGCGAAACGCCGCCACACCGGCTCTGGTGATGGTCCAATCGAGGGCTTAGTGGTGGCGATTTGGTCGCCGCCGCCGTGGAGCGCCGGGTGCTCCCGCTCGGTCGGGCCGCACATGATCTGCCAAATGGCGGCCGCCGACCCATGCGGCTGAGCACCGGGGAGATGCCTCGGGGCGGTATCTTTCATAGTGAATTATATCTCAACTGCAAACTCACCGTGGAGTGGCAGTATCACAAAGCGCCATATTCTCGGGCCAACCCGCGCTGTGGTGAGTTTTTCCTCATTCTCTTCTTCTTTTGTTGCCGTGTTCGATAGCTCTGCTCTTGACTAACCGGCTTTGTCTTTAAGCGAGACCCTCTTCTTGACCGGCGCCCGGGCTGCGGGCCGGGCGCCAGTTCTTGGCTGACGCGTGGGCGACCCGGCGACCGGATGCGGCGGCCACCATGGGCGACACCGTAAATGCATACGGTGGAAAGCGGGAGGCCTCGACCTTCAACGGTCGACGATGGCGGAGGAGGGGCGGCGAGGCCGTCTGCGCTGCGCCAAGCGTGCGGCCGACCGCCATGACGGGGCCTTCCGCCGCGCCAACTGCTTAGGGTGGCGCGCGAAGCGTTGGGCAGCGCCCGGTCTCTTCGGCAGCGGCTGAAGAAACCCAAAACTCCTTGGCAGCTGATCAAAGCGAGCGAGGCGGCTGCGAAGGCGGCCCGCTTCCTCAAGGTGGTGAAGCAACCACAAGCGGTTTCGGCGTAAGTGCTCTGTGTCTTGTACTTCTGTTGTATTTTTTGGTTGAGGCTCATCTAAGCCGTCTTCGTGGTTCGTTGGATAGGGCGCCGCTTTCCCTTGAGCGGGTTGACGCCGCCTCCATAGTCACGCCGACGGGAGGGTCTTTGAGTTCCCGCCGAGTGGACCCCCGCGCTGACCTCATGGAGACAACAGATCGGAACGCGCGGGAGGCTCGGGAGGAGCGGGAAGCGGCGGAGCGGAGGGCCGTCCAGGAGGCAGCGGAGAAGTCGGCTGTGGCGCAAGCCGACTCGGCGGCCAAGGCCCAGGCACAGGCCGCGGCTGCGGAGAGGGAGGCGGAGGCTTTGCGCAATCAACCTCCGCAGCTCGTCATTCCCCTTCGCGCCGTGGCTCCTGACGTCCCCGTACCTCGTCGGAGGAACCCGACGCGACGAGCGGTGATGGAAGGATGGAGGGGGCGTGGCGATCCTGGGGCGCCACAGTCATCGCCGGCCGGAAGCGGGCCAAGGTGGCCGACTGCTGCGGCACTGGGCAGCCGGCGAAGCGTCGGCGGCAGGCGGATCTCGTGGTGCGATCGGTGCCGCGCCCGGTAGCGTGGGGGCGTCCTCGGCCGGAGCCCCAAAGACTCTGGCGCCCAGTCGGCAACACGCAGGACACAGGCGGCCAGCGCCAACACGTCCGAGTGGGCGTATGGCCAGGGGCGGCCCGAGCTGAGCAGGCGGCAGGGAGGTCCGGCGCGGTTTCGAGCTCGAGCCGGCTTCTTTGCAGCGATACACCGGGAGTTCCTCGCTTCTGGCGGTCGTCGTGCAGGTGAGTCTTCCGGCTTTGATCGATTTCTCTTTTGATTTCTTCAATGAGGCGGCGTCGGTGCTGGAGTGTAGTCCCGAGTTTAGTCGGCTGCTTTGGCGGCGGCTTGAAACTCTTAGCAACTTTGACAGCAATCTTGTTCTTATCGCACTCCATCGATTTCGGGTACCACAATCTTCATCGGCCGCCTTCAACTCCAGGCCAGGAGCTGAGCGAAGGTCGCCCGATCTAACGAATAACGGAGTAGAACTTGGTTTCTTCTATCTCAAGTGGGGCGCATCGGCGCCTGCTGGTGTAATCCCAGAGATTTGGGCGGCTGCTTGAGCAGCCGGTCGGATCTTCTCGGCGATTTTCCCTTACTTCTTTTTCCTTTCTCTTCATGCTTGCAGGAGCTAACGCCGACTTGAGGGGCAGCTAAGCGAGGCCAGACGCTCTTGGCGCCAAGGAAGCCGAGATCTATGCCTTGGCCCGAGGCAGCGACCGCTGGCCAAGAGGCTGGCCGACCAGGAGGAGAAACCACGAGGTGGCCTGAAAAGCGCGGACACAGAGGCCTCCTTAAGGCGAGTTCGAGACCGAGGCGGCGAGCTGGGCTGAAGCAAAGCGGCGGCGAGCGAGGTTATGGGCGGTGGAGGATCGATCGACGGTAGGCCGCCTTCTCTTCTCACTTTTTTGCTTGCTTATTGCCCTCTTGTTCGTCTTCTGATTTTTGTGCCGTTTTCTTGTTCTTCACGCAGATTACTTCCCCGACTACTCCGTCGCTGCAAGCCAAGCCGCCGAGGCCCACAGCGAGAGCGCCCGGCAAGCAGGGGTTGCAATCGCGCCAGACGCCACCGGGCGGCGAGGAGCAGCTCTTGGCGATCCAGCTCGGCTGCCGCCGGCTCACCGCATGCTCCGCCCGGCTTCAGCGTGCGGTGCGCAAGTGTTAGCTGCTCTCGGCGGCGAGTGATCCCCGCACCCCAGTCGGACTGCCGGCCGGCTGGAGGTTCGCGGTTGGCTGCTTCGAGCTTGGAAGGCCTCCGCTGCTCGTTCCGGCGCCGGCGGCGCGGAAGTTCGTCGAGCTTGGTATCTGGGTTGAACCTCGACAGCTGAGCACTTAGGCGGGAGGCGGCGAGGAGCGGTGGCGGTGCGGCCGGCTATCATCCAGCGTGCCTCGGCTATCGCCGATACCCGACACCAGCGTCTTTGCTCCTGAAGTGAGCAGCGGTGGAGTCGCCAGGCGGAGGAATGGTTGAGCTCAACCCGGCGGAAGGCAAGGATTCGGCGGAGGAGATTGCCTCAGGCGATGAGGCGAAGGCGGCGAGGAGGAGGCGGTGGAGACGCCCGCGCCCGGGCAAGTGACCAGCCAGCTTCAGCCCGATCGTCCCTCTAGCAATGAAGTCTGCAGGCCTTGCGCTGAGGGTGAAAATCAGGCGAGACTGCAGACCGGCCACTCCTCCGAGCCACACTGCCGCCTCCGTGACCTGCCCAGGCTACTTTGTTGCTCCGTGGCTTGATCTGCCTACCGCTCTTGCTTTTACCTTTTTGCTCTTTGAACAAATTTTATTAACTGCGCAGTTCCACCCTGGGGTGTATTGGACTATGTTGAATGCCGGCCTTTGAAGGCTTTTGTGTAAATATAATTATGCATGTGTTTTGGCTTCCATTCGAGTTTGCTTTTTATCCTCGGGCCGTTTCCTTTGCTGCCTTCCCTTGATTGCCGCCTTCCTAGCCGAACAAGCTGCTCTGCGATCTGCGGCTAGAGAGAACTTGCTATTCGTGGGAAGGCAAGTACTGAGCTTTGTTGGATTGTGGCAGGATTGAATGGAAGCGGCCGGTCTGACTATTACGGTAGCCCGATCGGCAATGGTAAAGCCGCTTTTGTTATATAAGTTCGTTAGTCCTTAGCCATTTTTCGTGTGGGCATCCTTTCTTGCCTTTGACTCTTGTCAGCCGGTCAGTCGGTTCTTCGAGCTACGGCTTTTGACACGAGAGGGCTTGGGTGCCGGCACACTACTTGTCTAACTGCAGGTGGAACTTTTAAATATAATTCAAGGCGGCCAGTCCCCGGGCCGACTAGTCGAATCCGGTGCCGAACAAAAAAAGGTGAAATGACAAAATCATAGGCATGATACTCGTCATTCATAGATAAAAGGTGGCAGTCCCCGAGTGCTCCTCGGGGGGCCCATTGTGTCATACTTAGTACAAAAGGTAGCATGATACATACTGCATTTTAACTGTAAAATCTTCGGAGGAGGTTGGCATTCCATGGTCGTTCCGACTCCTTGCCGGAATCATCTCTCTCTCGTGCCTTCGGCTTCTGTGCGTCGATTAGGTAGTAAGTCGTTTCCCAATGCTCTGCCGACGACGAAGGACCTTCCCAAGGGGCGAGAGCTTGTCTTTGAACGGCTGTTATTGGATCAGCCCGGAGCACAAGGTCGCCCTCTTGAAAGGATATTGGCTTGACCTTCCGGCTATAGTAGCGCAAACCCTGCTGGTAGATGGCAGACCGGCCGAGGGCTAACAGCCGCTTTCTTCAAGCAGGTCGGCGCCGCCTTCTCGTCTTCTTTGGCCTCTGCTTCGTGTACATGGTCACCCGAGAATCAAACTTGATCCTCCGTTGGGATGACAGCCTCGGCGCCATATACAAGGAAGAAAGGGGTGAAGCCGGTTGACTTGTTTGGGGTAGTCGCTGACTCGAGGAGACGGCCGGCAGCTCGTCGAGCCAACAGCCGGCGAAGCGCTCGGTAACCGCGACCACCAGGGGCTTGATGCCGGAAAGGATGAGGCCGTTAGCTCGCTCAACTTGGTCGTTTGACTACGGGTGGGCAACGGACGCTAGGTCCAGTCGGATGCCCTACGTCGCGCACAAACGTGCCAATGCTCCCTTGGCGAAATTCGTGCCATTATCGGTGATGATGCTGTGTGGCATGCCGTATCGAGTTGTGATGTCTGCGATGAATGTCACGGCAGTTGGCCCATTCAGCTTTCTTGATCGGCTTCGCTTCGATCCATTTGGTGAATTTATCCATGGCGACAAGTAAGTGTGTCATGCCGCCGTGCGCCGTCTTGAATGGGCCCACCATGTCCAATCCCTAGACGGCAAAAGGCCAGGTGAGGGGGGTGGTCTTGAGTTCTGAAGCCGGCAGGTGTTGCTTGGAGCTGAAGACTTGGCAGCCTTTGCAGTGTTTGACCAACTCCTTGGCATCGTCCAAGGCGGTTGGCCAAAAGAAACCATGGCGGAAAGCTTTGGCAACGAGGGATCTTGAGGCTGCGTGGTGGCCGCATTCGCCTTGGTGAATGTCTTTGAGGATAGCTATGCCCTTCTCTGGCTCGACGCAGCGCTAGAAGACTCCAGTGACATTGCGCCTGACGAGCTCTCTATTGGCAATTGTATATGCACCAGCTCGGCGTTGGACTTGTCTTGCCGCGATCTCGTCAGCCGAAAGTTCTCTGTTTATTAGGAAGTTGTGGATGGGCTGAGCCCATGATGGAGCTGTGACTTCTTCTATAGTCAACACGGCTACTGCAACCAGGGCGGGTGGGCTAGGTGGTGAAGAGCTGGAGCTGGCCGCCGCCTGGGGTGTTGAAGCAGTCCCCGGGCCGACTACGGTAGTCCCCGGGTCGGGTTCTGAAGTCCCCGGGCCGGGTTCTGAAGTCCCCGGGCCGGGTACGACTTTGGCAGTCCCCGTGCCGCCGATCGAAGTCCTCGGGCCGCCTGCTTGGCTCCCCTAGCGGATCCGCTGCGTCAAGTTAAGCGGCACGAAGATGGAGTCGGATTCAGAGACGGCTTGATAGACGGCTTGAGGAGGCGTTGAGAGAGACACCGTTGGTATAGCTTGTCGGGTTGAGCCTATCTCGCCAGGCATCTGCTTGCTCGTTGTCGGCCCGCGGCACGTGGAGAACTCGTGATCCTTCAAAGTAGCCGCTGATTTGCTGAACAAGGAAACGATAGTCGCCATGTTTGCGTCCTTGGCGCCCCTGGCCCGCCAGATGACTGCTGGACCACCAAATCCGAAGTCGCCATAGCATTGTGATCCGCGATGCCGAGCTTTTGGCTAGCCAGAGTCCGTGTATGAGCTCCTCGTACTCGGCCACGTTGTTGGAGGCAGCGAAGTGAATCTGCAGCATGTATCTGAGTTTGTCGCCTTTGGGAGAGGTGAGGACGATGCTGGCCCCCAAGCCGGTGCGCATCTTGGACCCGTCGAAGTGCATCCGCCAATGAGTGGAGTCGGGGAGTCGGGCGGTAATCGGGTCTCACCTAGTCGATGAGGAAGTCGGCCAATGCTTGCGACTTGATGGCGGTCGCGAGGTTGGTAGAAGATCGTAGGGC
Organism: Aegilops longissima; assembly: GCA_021605205.1. Lineage (NCBI taxonomy): Eukaryota > Viridiplantae > Streptophyta > Magnoliopsida > Poales > Poaceae > Aegilops > Aegilops longissima. Next base: position 595,858,335 of record CM038681.1, on the reverse strand, counting down.
TAGCTCAATGGTCTATTTGCCACCCGCCGGATGCGCCCCGCTGCCTATGATCTTGGCGAAGGGGCAGTGCATACGACCGTGATGGAGTGCTCTTGAAAGTAGGGCTTCAGCTTTTTGGCGCGGCACACGCCAGAGCACATCTTCTGGTAGTGCGGGTAATTCTGCTTTGAGGCGGATAGTACTTCGCTTAAGTAGTAGACCGGCCTCTGGACCGGCTGCGCTGGGCCCTCTTCTGGGCATTGGACCACGATGACGGTGCTGACCACCCGGCTGGTGGCGGCAATATAAAGGAGCATGGGCCCTTTCTCAGTCGGTGCCGCCAACACAGGCGTTGTGGCAAGCATCTTCTTCAGCTCGTGAAAGGCTTGGTCGGCTTGGTCGTTCCACTCAAAGTGAGTACTTTTCTTCATGAGTCGGTAGAGGGGGAGTGCCTTTTCTCCCAGTCGGCTGATGAAGCGGTTTAGGGAGGCCAGGCACCCGGTAAACTTCTAGACGTCACACAGCTTGGTAGGAATCTCCATTCTCTCAATGGCCTTGATCTTCACTGGGTTGCATTCAATGCCGCGTTCAGAGAACAGGAAGCCTAGGAGATGGCCGGCTGGCACTCCGAACACGCATTTCTCGGGGTTGAGCTTGATCTAAAACCGGCGCAGATTCTCAAATTTCTCCTTGAGGTCCTCCAACAAAGTGTTGCGCCTCTCCGTCTTCACCATGATATCGTCTACACAGACGTGGGCATTTCTGCCGAGCTGCTTGAGGAGGCATTTCTGCATGCAACGCTGAAAGGTGGCACCGACATTTCGTCAATGTCACGCCAGTAGCGTAAAGTCTCAATGGCGTGATGAAGGCGTTCTTCAAGCGGGTCGGCGGGTCCAGCTTTTATCCGTGGTAGCCTGAGTAGCCATCCAAGAAACACAACAGCTCGTGATCCGCTGTGGAGTCTATTACTTGATCAATCTCGGTAAGGCAGAGATCTTTGGGGCAGGTTTTGTTGAGGCTTGTGTAATCTATACACACGCGCCATTTGTTATTCTTCTTCAAAGACGAGGATCTGGTTGGCCAGCCATTCCGGAAGAAAACCTCCATGATGAAGCCGCCGCCAAGAGCCGGGCTATCTCTTCTCCTACGATCCTTCTTCTTCTCGACATCGGCGGAGGGGCTGCTTGACTGGTTTGGCGCCTGATCGAAGTGTAGCTTGTGCTCGGCGAAATCCTTCGAACGCCCAAAGATGTCCTTGGGGACCATGCGAAGATGTCCCACTCTCACGGAGGAAATCGACGAGCTCGCCTTCCTATTTATCGTCCAGGTTTGCCCCGATGACGGCAAACCTTTCGTGTGCTCCGGTCCAGGGGGTATCTTCTTTGTTTCTTAGCAGGCTGGAAGGAACCTTGGGCATCACACTCTTTGGGGTCGGGGATGTGGCAGGCTGCTTGTCGGCCATGGCCACGACCCGTCCAACATCTTCTTCTTCGACGACCACGAGGGACTCGCCACCGATCATTGCTGCAGCGACTCGGATGACTTCTTGTAGTCGCCGGCTATGGTGATGATGCCCTTGGTACTTGACATCTTCATCTTGAGGTAGGCATAGTGGGTACAGCCATGAACTTGGCCGTAGCAGGCCGCCAAGTAGCGCATGGTAAGGGCTCTCGAGGTCCACCACTTCAAACCAGATTGCTTCTATGAAGTGATCCTTGTCTCCGAAGAGAACATCTATCTTGATCTTGCCGATGGGTGAATAGGACAGGGCGGGTACAATGCCATGGAACATGGTCCGGCTTGGCATGAGGTGTTTGGCCTTGATGTCCAACTTCTCCATGGTATCCCGGTACAGGATGTTGATGTTGCTCCCCGCTCCTATCAATATGGGAGAACCGGCAGCAAGCCTGTCTCGCTGCTATGGCCGCCCAAAACCAAGGCATAGGAGCCCGGGACGCATCACCGGGTGGTCAGCCCGGCCCAAATTGATAGGCCCCGCCAGATCGCTGCATGAATTCGTGGTTGTTGGAAGCAACGCATTGACTTCTTGGTGTTGTCGGCGCGGCTGCGCTCGATCTTCGTGGCTGGCTCGTGAAGACAACGAGGCGGCGTGTTTGCTGGGGAACTCTGCCTTGATGGTCCCGACTGCTGGCCGAGCGGCCGGCTATTGGGGAGCCGGAGGCGGCTGTCTAGCAGGTGGAGGCGGTACCAGCCCTTCGCCTTTGGTGATTCGGGTAAGCCAGTGGCACTTTCGGGTTGTATGGTTGGACGGCTTCTCGCCGCTGTGGAACTTGCATGGGGCGTCAAGAGCTTGCTCAGAGGAGAAAGCCGCTGCCAAGCCGCCTGCCGCCTTCGGCTTCTTGGTGCGGGCCGCTTCGTGTTGCTCGTCTTCGACTGTGCCACCGCCATCGCGGGAGGCAGCATTGGGCCCTTGCGCTTGTTGTCGCTTCGAATGCACGGGCCGGCTAGAGTCGCCAACCGGTGTTTTGGGAACCGGGTTGATTACCTTCCCGCGCGCTCACCCGGAGCTCGGTCTTTATTGAGGAGTCACGTGATGCATTGTCTTGTCATGATGACGAGTAGCTTGTCGAGGGTAGCCGCCTGCCGCAGAGGAGCTTGTGCTTGAGGAGGTGCCTTCGCACCCGCCGTGGAAGTACTCTATCGCTGAACCTCGTGGCACCCCCTCGCAGGAGTTGCGGAGCTCGGCCCAACGCATGAGGTAGTCGCCAGTCGACTCGGTGGGTCCTTGTACGCACAAGGTGAGTTGCCTGGGCTTGGGAGCCCGCTTGTAGGTGCTGGTGAAGTTGCGGATGAAGGCTTCGGTGAAGTCTAGCCAGCTATTGATGCTGTACGGCTTGAGGCTGTTGAGCCAGGTTCGGGCCGGCCTCTAAGCATGAGGGGCACATATTTCATGGCAACGCGCTTTTTGCCGCTCGCTATGCCGATCAAGGGTCGAGTAGTCGATCAGCCAATCCGCTTCACGGAGCCGCTGTACTTGGGCGATCTCTCGGGGCGCGAGAACCCTTTGGGAAAGGGCTCGTCATGATGCGAGGGCCGGGCAAGGCGGCCCGACATCGTCTTCTTCTTCTAACGCTAGGGATCGCGCAAGGCGGTCGATCCTGTGGCGGGCGTCGTTTTCGCCGACTCCTTCGAGGCGGCCAAGTCGGCCGCTAAGAGTCGGGTGCATGACGGGCGGCGGGGTAGGATATCTTTCCCCGCGAGGTGCAGAAGGGGGCGGGTTGGCTCGCCGTTCCATGGCTCGAGGGCGGCCTTCGCCGCGCCGATGGAGATCCGTTTCGGGCCGGTGGCGGCGGCTCCTTTGCTTGTCGTGACGCGGGCGTTGTTCCGCAATGGGCGGCGTGGACGCTGCGCTGCGTTTCTCGTGCGGGGAGGCTTTTTGAACGGGCGCTGTCTTTCTTGCCGCCTGCAGCCGCTGCTGATTAGTTGCTGGATGCGCTCTTGCCATGTAGGGAAGCTCGCCGGGCCCCAGCCTGCTCAGTTTTTCTACGGTCACCGGGAGGCGCGCAGTTCTTGAGGGCGTGGCGAGACGGGCGGTCCACGCCCAACATGTTGGCGATGGCTGCACCACGCTTCTTGACAATGCCAAGTCGGCTCGGCCCTTCGGGAGGTGGCGTGGTCAAAGCGGCGCGGGTCGACTTGCTACCGTGGGCCTCGGCGAGGCGCCTCGTGGAGGTTATCCGCCGCCCGCGGGAGGGCGAGGCGGCGTTTCCAAGCCTCGGCGCCGGCGCGGCCGGGAGAGGGGCGGACATGTCGCGGCGGCACCGCTATGGGCGTCGGATGCTTCGCCGAGGCCGCCAGGATCGATGACCAGCACTCGGTGATGGCGCTGCCACAGCCGGGCTTGGGGAAGCGGGTCGTCAAGATGACGGCGCAGGGGAAGGCGCGAGCGATGTCGTGGTCGGAGTCGACAAGCATCGGGTCGGTGGAGCTAACCGACCCAAGTCCACAGCGGGCTCGCTGGAGACGTGGAGCTGGTCGAGGAGGCTGATGAGGTGGCTCTCGAGGCAGCCGGTGCCCGCGTCGGATGCGGGCTCATCGGAGATGCGAGTCTCGCCAAGAAGGTCGGCGAGGCAGCTCGCCGCGTAGGCGTCAGCGACACCTTGCAGCGCATCAGGGCAAGCGCCATCGGGCGTGCCGGGCTGGCTACGCTCGCGGGGGAGGAAGAGGGTTCCCGTCCAGAACAGGTCTCCGGACGACGATGCACCAGGCCCCACGGTGGGCACCAAATGTCGGGTGGTAGGTGCGACATATGCCAACGGGTGGCTAATCATAGTGGGAGCCAATAAGACGCCGCCGTGCCCGAAACGGATGAGGCGAAGACATGCACGCCGGCTAATCTTACCCACTTGGGCTCTCCGTGGAGATAACACCCCTACTGCTGCTCTGCGGGGTCTCCGTGATGATCACTAGATGAACAAGGGCTACAAGAGGCTCCTTGAGTTGTTCGGGTGAGGAAGAAGAAGGCACGGCTAGCTCTTCTCTTCCCCACGTGGGGTCTAAAACTATCGTGAGTCCAGCCCTTTGCATGGGTGCCTGGGGGTTAGATAGGCTCACCCCTAGGGGTACAATGGTAATCCGCCAGGTGTGGACCCTAGCCGCAAGTCTTCCATCCGCCGGCTTCTCCGGCTGTCAGCTGGGGCCCGCCGACTTCAGGGTCCCGCCGCTGTCGGCTTCGACGACAAAGCTGGCCCCACCGCCGATGGCCTTGTCGGGGCTGGTTATCGCTGCCTTAATCCTCGATGACGAGGGCTTTGTCGGGGTAAGCGTGTACATGATGCCACCGCCTTGGCGGCGATCACCGTAGCCTCACTTCATCTTGTCTCCTAATGAGGCGCTTCTTCGAGGGAGGGAACAAGCCGGGTTATGGGGAGCCGCCATGTCCCAGCCGATTGGGGAGGCCGAACCGCCTCGGCATCTCTCGACCGAGGGACCCGCCACGTGGGTAGTACTGCATAGCCCGTCGGGTGACGCCACACCGCATGGCGATAGTGCCGCCACGACGGGTGATGGCTGCCCCTGCACGGCACATCAGAGCCACGCTGCGCCCGGATGCGGGGTGGCAGGTTTCATCAGAGCCACGCACCGCCTCATCGCCGCTATGTGGGTGCAGATTCGAGGATGCGGCCTTGGCACCGCGGTGGCGGCTGCCTTGAGTCGGCCTTCGCGACCGCTACGCTGAGACGGCTCTTCCGTAGCTAGCTCCTTGAAGCCGCCATTTCTCCCAGTTTTTGGGCCAGCCACCGACAGCCGGGCTCGAACGACACCACCGGGGAAGGCTGCCCAGCGTCTTGGATGTTGGATGACTTGATTGGTTTGATTGGCTTGTAATTTTTTCAGAAGCCCCAGGGGGAGCCGGCTAGGCTACCCGTGGTCATTTAGTCCGACAGGAGTACCATTTCCGGTTGCCAGTGTGGTCTCCTCCATATGTCGCGGTGATCTCCTTGTTTTTTCCTGGGAACCCTATGTTGTGGAAGAGGGTGCAGGCTTATGTCGGGGAAAGGAAGCAGATTCGAGGCGACGAAGGACGGCGTAGCAGGAACAACTCAGGTGCGGTGGACAGTGGCGAAGTAGGAGCGGCAACGGTGAGGCGCAGGACGACATGGCTGAACTGGCTCGAGTACGGACGACTCGACCTCGGCTTCAACTACTAGACGTGGAGGGCATTGCGGTTGAGGTTGCGATGGACGACAATGTCGGGGTATCGGCTCCGGCGTGATGGAGGAGGGCTCGGTTGATGGGTGGGATGGGGTGGCAGACGGAGGACGCTGGGGTTTCGCGGCTGGTGGAGAGGTAGTTTTGGCTCCCATGGAGTACGAATGGTGAATCGGACGGGGGAGGGGGGGGGGAGCTAAGGAGAACCATGTTTTGGTCTGGGACGCGCTTGTTTTTGGCTTTTTTTGAACATATGGGACGCACTTGTTTGAAATTTGTGGAAAGTACAAACTTTACCCCCTCTTAAATTTCAGACCTACTGCAGATCGGGGGTAGGATGGTAATCCCAGGTGTCCCAAATAGTGGGCGGGAGCGATTTCGACCACGCGCATGTGTGCTTAGGCGGCCATTGTGTATGAATGTTTTTCAGAGGTGGTTGCGTGGCGTCTAGATGAAGGTACAAACCTACCCCGGTTTAGACATTTGGATGTCAAACCGGTAGGTTTCACGGGTCGGAGTTAGAAAAGTAATTTCCTTCTACTACCAAACATTGGTCTCGCGTGGTTTCGAGCGAGTAGAGGCTCTTTTGGTGCTTCATTCAAAATTTTAAAATAGAAGCATTCATGTTTAGAGTACTCTTGAACTTTGAGGATTGACCTAAATAGACAACGTTAAATTTGACCTTATATGTTTGAAAACCTCATTAAATTATCCGCTTCTTTTTGAAATTTTGACACTTGAAAATCCTATAATTACGATTATTTTTGAATGGAGGAGCTAAATTTGAATCTATTTTGTACATGACTATATATGCTATTATGTACAAAATCAGAGCAAAGATTGGTGCCCCCATAATTTAGGTATGATTTACAAATGCCATGATATCGAATTCAAATAATTGAATCGACTTCATGTTGAATTCGATTTTTTAAACCACCTTAAGTTGAATTCAAATGTATGCTAGTTCATAGCTAGCTATTTATAATGTTCATTGTGTAACTTTCGTATGTATAATGTGCTTTACACACACAACATGAACTATACTGACGTTTATATTCGATTGCTAAAGCGATGCATTGTCTGGAGATTAAAATACTAACTATGTGAATCAATTATTTCGAATAATAACATAGACATGCTCAAATTCGATAGAATCTAGATGTCTGATGGATCAATGACCGTTCCTTACACGAATTGCAAATATCATGATCCCATCCTAATGTTTGGATATAATTTATATCTTTAATCAATGTGTAAATTAGTATTTTACATGTAGTTTCACTCTCCATCGGTGGTCTCTTACACATGCTCACACACTCTCTCCCGAGGTTTCTTTATCATATACATGCTCTCAATATAACCCTTCCTCCCTCTCGTAACCATTTACGACTGTTTTCTCTAACCTTTATCACAAGAACTCTTCCTCTCACAAGCATACACACGCACAATTCACATCGGCCCTTTCTATATACATAGACCTGCCTATGTGTCTCCTGTACGCACATTATCTTTAGCCTATCTCTCACGCATTGTCTCACACCTCTCTTCCTAATCGACGAGTATGATTCTAGCAGATCATTCTGTAGGATGCCCCTTAAAGTTAGGTTGGATGAATAGTAATATCAGAGATAAGGGGTTTCCTTAGTCCGAGAACCCAGGGTGACAAATCCTAGCCGGCTTTGTCAGTGGACACATAGTCCTTCACAATTCTACTATCTTTGTTTTGTACGACAATTCATCCATGGGTCTCCCTAAATGCGTCATGGGCCGACCAATGTGGTGCAGGACAGAACCGAACCAAGGGCCTCACCTTGACCCACCGGACCTCACGCGGTGACACACCCTCTGCCCCCAAGTCTTCTTTTCTTCTCACACCCACACATACCAACACAGACACCACAAAAAAATTCTCCTTGTGCCTCTATCCCCTCCCCCCTTGCATGTACACACTCAAGGGAATCTCTCGCCGTGACATCATATTAGTCTCTCTCTCTCTAGAGCTCTCTCATTTCTCGTGCTATCTCTCCCACGCCCCTCCCCCCGCAGGCCCCTCTATCCATGCCTCTCTCGAATACGTAATACACACACATACCTCTCTAGGCCCTGCCAAATACATCAACTACACATTCACACATGTTACATGACATACCCCATTGATCTAAAAGGCCCTCTCTTGACGTTTATTTCTCATACACCATTCCTTTTGAATAAAGTGTGGCCAAAAAATTATTTTAGAATTTCTACATATATACAACATTACAAAGTTATATGGAGGAGTATGAACGTTAATTTGCATTGCATGGTGCCCACAATGATATTTATTCCGCACTCTGATTTTTTATATTTTTATACTATATATAAAGTTAGTCATAATAAAGAGAAACGAAGAGCATCTCTCTCTCCATCGTGATACACCCCTCGCCGCCTTTCACGTGACGCAGACATAAACTATCTCCGTGTCCTCTAAAAGTAAGCCCCCGGCACATTCACGCATGTTTCATCTCTCTCTCACGATATATACAGTGACAATCATTGTATTTGGAGCAAAAGCACGATACGTACATTGGACTTCAGAATCCACTCATTACGGTCACCATTTACGTTTTGTGCTTATTATATAGTCACGGGCTCACCGTACAACTCTGTATTTGCTCAAGACACAACAAGTTAACCAGTTAAATGCTCCACGTGGCACCTCTAGTGTTGCATCACATTATCTCACTACCATTGGGCCCACCTGTCGGCTTGTATCTACTCTTCTACACTCTTATAAAAATAGAGTTGGTGATGATGGTGTGCCTGCCATCCTGCAATATAGGCTGTCCGATTTATATCTGACGGATAGGACGGAAACTATGATAATTTTGCAAAAAGGTACCCACACACCTCCACATTTCCAAATAAGGCCTTCCCTTGTTCATCCTTTTCTCTCACAAGATAAACTAGTCATACAAATGCATCTTGATGTTACGTGCAACACACGAGCATCTTACTAGTAAGAATGAAAAAAAATGACAAAAAAATATTGGCGGTGGTTAGAAGTCATGAACGCGGGCATAGCGGACAAGGTGGCCTTGTATTGATATGCTGAGCCGTCTGTTTTAATACACATGAGCCGGTGTGGCGATTATACACACACGCACACATGCACACGAACTGCATGCACGCAACACTCACACGAACACATGCAGCCACGCACGCACGCAACACTCACACGTACACACGCAACCACGCACGCACGCAACACTCACATGCACACACGCACACATGCATGCACACACCACACGACCAACACACACTCTCACGCTTAAGTGCTCAACCTACACATGCATGTGCACACATCAGGCCCTGATAGACACATACATAACCAGGTGATTCCCGCGCACGGGTTGGAGTCTTGTCGCGCCTGCGTAAATTTGTGTTTATCTGACCTTTTTCCTATGCGAACTGACATGTGGGACCCACAAGGAACATGGTCAACTTAACTAGTCAACATGGTGCCACGCAGACTATTTGGTCGGTTAACAGAGTGCAATCCAATGCTGGACGGTGAGAAAGTGACCGTATAATTACCGCAAAACGTATATAGTGACTGTAATGAGCGTATTCTGAAGTTCGGTGACCGTATTACGCTTTTCTCTCTGTAGGCCCTCCAAAACTACAGCTCTACACGTTCTCGCATGTTACATCTAACAACTGTGCAATGCAGCACTACTACTACACTCTAACACAATAAATCATATGTGTTTGTAGTTTTACTAGATATCATATTGTTACTTAATTATTCAGTTTGCATACATTAAAATTGCCTTTGAAATGTATGGCCACTATCATCTACTGTGCTGGAAAAATCCCGCCCTTTCCTGTTTACTCGGGTTTGTATCGATGGATCGTGCGAAACAGCAAAACTATAGTACTATACAGTACAAGTGACAGTTCATTAGACCGTCGTGTCGTGTACTCCTCCGTCGTAAGAGTGGAGCGCTCACTTTCATAAATGTTCTAGTCCCTTTCGCCGACATGTGGGACATCATGCTACCGGGTCCATGTGCCATACCGAAATACAGTGCAGAGCAGCAGGGGTGAAGCACCCCAGTCATGGCGCCGGCGTAGTAATAAGCAATGAGGCATCAAATTACAAAGTTGCACCTTTCACGCAGTTAAGTTGGAGGGACGAAGTAATAATACTAAAAAAAGAAGTTGGAGGGACGAAGCAACCATCATTTCACTCGTTGCTAAATCCACTTCTCCCTCATCTTCTTCAAGTTAACCACGTGTTGCTTCTGCCGTTGTTCTGCCTCATGTGGGACACTGATCGGCTTGGTAAAGCATGACACATGGGACCGCATGTTAGCAAACTGCCAGGCCAACGTCCTCTAAAAATAAGAAACCTCCCCCGCCATCCGCGTGGCAAAATCACCTCCTTTTAGTAATCCTGATTCTATAATTTTTTAGATCAATATAATTGAGATTTGTATAGATAACACACATGAGCAAAACCAAGTGGTACGGTTAAGGGCATCCACAATGTGTAGCCGAATGTGAAATCTTTTGGCATCGATGGGAACCATTGTGGACGGTGCTGCCAAAGCCAAAAAGATGGAACCGAAGCTCCCTGATTGATTGATTGAAGGAATAGAAAAATGCAACGTCTCTCCTCTTGCTCCCGTGCTTGGACGCATGTACAGTATAGCGCACAGAGTCTACTCCCCTGTCCCTTCTATCACAAATCACAAAGAATTGAGGCGTCAAATCTGTCAGGACCCCGATCCTAAGTCACACCGATCCAGCATGTAACACATCATATCACTTTGCGGCCTCACGCACGGTATTCCCATGGGTGTCGCCTTACCATGGCCTGGGACCGTTTGCATCTTTTGGCTCACGTATATGATAGTGTCGCTAGCATCCATATGACAAAGAACCCGGGCCGACATGGCTAGTCGTGAACCCAAAGCGGCGCTAACCTATGGGGACAGGCATACATGAATCACATCGAGCATGTCGGTCATCAACGTATGTATTCGGGCTGTAGCACTGGGCTAACAGGACTCCGGTATCCCGGGCTGTAGCAGGCTAGGTAGGACTCCGAATAACACCGTGTGACATTTCAAGGGATGTACATAGGAACGAAGTGAAACACATGCCGCCACCAAGTGTCCAAGCAGTAGTCTTTGGCTAGCAGGACTCGGTGAACCGGGCAGAGCGGACTACTATCGCTCAGAATCACGAGACTACATTTCCCCATATGAGAGGCTGCCAAGGATAAACAACTAGTTTGTCGGATCCCACACATACCAAGCATTTCAAACATACACACAATATGCTCAATATGTGTAGATACAACATGGCATCACAACATAACTCTACGACTCAAAATATTATTCATTAGGCTCCGAGGAGCGAGATATTACAAACATGGGTCTCATGACCCAACACTCGAAACATACAAGTCAAAGCACAAGCGGAAGCTAAACATGTCAGGGTACGCATAACTATAAATGAAAAAGGCTGGGAAGCCCGACTATCTACCAGATCTGCCGAGGGCACAAGATCGTAGCTGAGGTAACAAGCTAAACGTCAAGTCCAAGCGAACTACTAGCGAGACCGACGCGTCTCTCGCAAAACATAAAATAAGCAAACGTGAGTACAATTGTACTCAGCAAGACTTACATCGAACTAACTACATATGCATCATTATCAAAGGGGGTGGTGGAGTTTGACTGCAGCAAGCCAGCTTTGACTCGGTGGCTATCCCGAACTACGATTGCAAGTAACTCTTTTGAGGTGGCGCTACGAGTCCACATATTCACCATATCAATACACCACTATGGATCCGCCCCGCCTCCCTACGAGAACGCCATCCATAGCACTCACGCTATCTTGGCGATTTTAGAGTATCCACTTTCACTTGTCTATGAACTGATATAGGCAACCAGAAGTCCTTCTCCGTGGACACGGCTATTCAATAGATCATATTAAACCCTGCAGGGTGTACTTCTTCACACACGCTCACCACTTACCGCCGCTTACGACATGTACTCGGCAACCTTCAAGCGGAAGCCCAACGTGGTGTCGGCCACGCCTACCTAAACACTCAAGTCCCTAGTCCAGGTTTATCGCCTATTCGGGTTCCATCCGCAGGGAGTCCGCCGAGGTTTCCCATACAGCCCGAACGATGTGCAGGGTTCCCGAGATACCAAACGGGCACTTTCGGTACATCAACCACGGTGCCTACCGCAACACAACCCACCCCTAAGGTCAGCGCTATGTGCGGCCCCAAAGATGCTACAAACACGAAACTACTTGCAACTCCTGGACCGAGGACAAGGGTGGTTAAGAAGTTTAGAGGGTCAATTAAGGATCCCAATGCGTGGTAGTAACTGTTTCATGGATCACAAACACGTAACTTCAGTTCCGAGGACGGTTTCAATGAGACAACCCACCATGTACTCCTACATGGCCTCTCACCGCTACCTTTACCAAAACGTGTTCACACACTTAGCTCACACACAAGAGGACATGTTCATAACAATTCCAATTCATTCCCGATGAATCAGACCCGACTCAACTCTAAGCAGTAGCAGGCATGACAACAAGCATAAATGAGTAGGCACAACATGGCTCAAACAATTCCTACTCATGCTAGTGGGTTTCATCTAATTCTTCGTGGAATGACAGGTCATGCAAGGATCAAGGGGTTCAGCTACCGCAGCAAGTAACACATGAGTCGTTGTTGTCCTAATGCAGTAAAATAGAGCAGGAGCGAGAGAGTGGGATTATATCGGAATGAACAAGGGGGTTTTGCTTGCCCGGCACTTCAAGATAATATAGTTCTTCATCGGTGTCATCGAACTCATCGCTCGGTACATCGCTCACCGGAGGGACTATTACCGGCAAACAAGAGAGAACACAATCAATGCAATGCACATTCACATGAATGACATGTCATATTAAGGTACTGAATTCACCTAATGCAATAATAATCCAAGTTAGTTGAAGTGGAATTCAAACAAGGTTGAACTCCAACTCCAAATGCTATTTCATAAATTACCCTAATCATGATTCATCCTATTCAGTGAGGTTAACTTGTTCAAACATGCATGAAAGTGCCATAAACAGATTCTTCATATTTTTCTGATCATTTTTCATATATAAATTATTTCCATCCGAGTTACGGTTGAATTTCTATGATTTATTAAAGTTTAGAGCATTTTCTGAAATTTCCTAAATTATATTAAATCCAGAAAAGGGGTTTACTGCGTCAGCATGACGTTGGCATGACGTCATCAGGTCAACAGGGCGGTCCAGGTCAAACCTGACGTGTGGGGACCACACGTCAGAGTAATTAGCTTAATTGGATTTAAATAAAACTAAACCTAATTATTAAGCAGGGCTGGGCCCCACCTGTCATTGACTCAGGGGAGTCAACCAGGGCCCACCGGGTCAAAGTCAAGGTCGGCTGCCGGCGTTTAATCGCCGGGCGAGCCCACGCTGCGGCGTGAAGTGATTTTGCCACTCGACGACCAATTGGCCCGCGGAGAGCATCTAGGAGGAGCTGGGAAGGAGCCGAAGCTCTTGGTGGAGGGGCTTGAGCTCGGGGCGGTCGGAATCGACCCGGCCGGCGACCTATGCGGCCGCCGGAGCTCGGGCGAGCTCGGGCTCGACGCTGCGGCGCACTAGAAGGGAAACGGAGGGGCGCTACGGGTTCCTGGTGCTGCGATGAGGGCGGTGGTGAGGTTGGCTTCGAGCCATTGAGGCTCTAGCCATGCCGGGCGACGAGGCACGGCGGCGCGAAGCTTGCCATGAGTGGAAATGGTGGCTAGAGGAGGAGAATGAGTCGGGAAGAGGGGAACGACTGGGGCTCACCATGAGTGCGACGGTGGCATCAGCGAAGCTGGGAGGCACTGGAGCCGATGAATTGAGCGACGGCACCGGGCGGGTCCCAAGAGGGGAAACGGTGGGGCGGCGCCTCGGGCGCCCGGCCGGGAGGCTCAAGCGCGAGGAGGGCGAGGATGGAGGCGCGGGGCTTGTGGGCTAGTCGGGAGGCGAGAGGGAGGCGGTGGTCATGCGAACGGCGACGGTGGCGGCAGGCCGCTCGGTGGCAAGGGCGGGAAGCAGAGGAGGGAAGGGGATCCAGGGAGTGAGGGAGGAGGACGAGAGGGTTCGGGGAGGCGCGTGGCGTCTCCGGGCGCCGAGGGGAGCCAGGCAGCGAAAGCAGTGGAGGAGGTGGCGAGCTCAAGGCTGGTCGCCAGAAACCTCCTCTCGCCATCTTGGCAGAGGTAGGCGACGAGCGGTGAGGCGGTGGTGGGCTGGGCCACCAGCTGGGCCACCGAGGGGAGAGGGGGGGCTGGGCCGGTTGGGCTGAGAGGTAAGCCAGGTACAGTTTCTGTCCTCTCTCTTTTATTATTTCTGTTTTCTATTTTCTGTAAATATGTTTGGCTTTAACAAAAATGCCAGGGCATTTCCAAAAATCAATAAACTGGTCAATATTACTGTTTGGAATATTTCCAACAGCAAGCATTTAAGTTTAAGATTATTTGAGCATTTAAAATATTTTATAGTATTTTAACGCCCAAATGCAAATACCATATGAATTAATTCAAAAGTCCAAATGTCATGGAAAAATGTGCATCACCCCTGGTTATGTTTTAAAGCATTTTTCCAGATATGAGGAACATTTTTGAAGTCCATTTGGTTCTTTGAAAAATATTTCTTAGTTGAACCTAATTGAAGTGGTTTTGGTGCTAGGGCTTGATCATCCCCATTTCAAGTTTCATGGAGATTAAACATGATGCATGGATGCAATGCTACTAGTTACAAGCAAGCTCTAGGGCTGTGACAAAATCACAAAGCTCGGACAAGCAACCATCATTTCACTCTTCGCTGACTCCGCTTCTCCATCGCCTTCTCAGAGAAACCACCTCACCGCACTAAGCTGGAAGGATGATGCTATTGTGTACTAGTAGTACTAGTACATTTACGTGTCCTTTGGTTCAACAGACTTCCTGGATGCAAATAAGGTGGTTGTCTTGGCTTGCAGGCGGCACTTGCGAATGACTTAACGTGGTATCCCTCAATGGTGTTATTCGTCGAACGCACTTCACGAAACCACAATGTTCGAGATATCGTCAACCTCACCGCAATGGGGACGGAAGTTAAATAGTTACTACCTCCCTTTTTTTGTACACAAGGCTAGTATATCAAAATTACAATTTGCAAAAGGCCACTAACACTAATCGAGGCAAAATTGATGGGGTTTGCCTCGTATTAGCAACCAAGGACATTAATATACCCTTGCATGCATGCGGAAGTGAGAAGGTTGGTTTGCATGATGCTGCATTAATCAAGCGATGAGGAGTGAGATGGTTAGCACTTTGGGCTTTGGAGCAAAAAATACGCATTAATTTACACGTCAAATGAGGATTTGTATCGATTAATCCCGCAAAGGAAAACCTCGCCTTTCTTTATTAACACTAGTACTCCTAGTACACACGTACTTATCCTGTTTGGGTCTAGGCCTTTCATTGCCATACTTCGCCACACATTTTTTCCAAGCTTGTTTAAAGTTTTCAAAATGAAAAGGAGGTACACTTGCGCACGGATGTCGCGGTCGCACCACACCCTCACATGGTCGCTCCTGCACGCCCCGGAATCACCGCACCCTCACACAGTCGCTCCTGGACGCCGAAAACCCAACCAAGGGAATGCACCCTCACTGACACGTGGTACAGCATGTGAACAAACCAAACTCAGCCATCCTACCGATGACACATAATTTTCATTCATACAGTATGTTTATCCAACCGCATGTTGGGGAGGATCCGTACGGCCCGGGCGGTGGTCTGTTGGGAAAGAAGAAGAGGCTAGGAAGAAGGGTTAGGAGACGTAGGATATTCATCCAACCGCCTGAAATGGTAGACTGACCCAAATGATGAAAGTCGGGCGACTTGCATAACAATATATTTTATACAGCAAAAGATTCCTAAAAACAACAACATAAAGAAAACCTGTAACTACTTGCGGAACGAGACAGACTCGTCGTCTTTGGCTGCCGGCGCGAACCAGCCGTAGCTGCCGACGTGTGTCTTTGCATCGTGGTTGCCCTCGGCCTCCAGCTACTCGTTCATGCGGAGCGTGCGGGCTCTCTGCACGGACAAGAGCACCGCCCAGTTCAAGTCGAGGACATCCGGTTCCCCATGTAGGAGGGCCTCGATGGCAGCAACATCTGCGCGCTCCGCGTCGAGTTGAGCCTTCGTCGCCCGATTCAAGTCGAGGACGTCCGATTCCGCCTGCAGGAGGGCCTCGATGGCAGCGGCATCCACGTGCTCCGCGTCGAGTTGAGCCTCCACCGCCCGGTTCAAGTCGAGGACCTCTTGTTCCGCCTGCTGGAGGGCCTTGATTGCAGCGGCATCCGCGCGCTCCACCTCCAGTTGAGCCTCCGCCGCCCGGTTCACATCCACGAAATCCGGTTCAGAATGCAGGAGAGCCTCGATGGCAGCGGCATGCGCGCGCTCCGCGTCGAGTTGAGCCACTGCCTCCCGGCCCTCCTTTAGTATTGCCAGGTTGAATCGTTAGTCCACCTGCACCATGGGGGGCTAGGACGCCAGCACGAAGTCGACAACCATCATGTCATACCCATCAGGGGCCTTCTGCGCCGCGACCTCCGCCATGAACATTGGATTGATTTCCTCCTCCTCGTAGCTTGGATCCAGACAACTCGGGGATGGGCCCGCCGCAAAGCAAGCTTGGGAACGGAGGCCTGTGGCGCTGACCGCCGCCACGATTTCTACGCGGTGCTCCGGCGTCAGCATCTTGTAGTACGTGATCTTGCAGCGCACCATGGCTTTCTGGCAAACTAGGGGATGCTTGATGCGGGCTAGGGAATCGAAAGGTGGGGGAATGGACTGGAGATGAGGTGTGGTTTTGGGGCAGTGGCTGGCATAGGCCGAGCAGCGAAGGTTCTGGTGTGAATAGTGGTTCTGGTGACGACCAGTCAATCGGTTTTGACTGTACATCGCTCCTGTCGCGTTCGTGTTGCACCCCGGCACGCTGGACCCTCCATGTCGCTCACCGAATGGAACACACTTCGTCTTGCGTTTGCCGCCAGGGACCGCAGTTGAGAGAAAACCGACGTCCCCCCTCCCCCGCCTGCGCCATTTATACTACCACTCTCTCCGTTTTATGCAGAGTAAATAAAAACAAAGGGAGTATACTACAGATAAGGATCCCCTGACATGGCCGAACCCATTGAGTAACTGACATGCGGGGCCTAGCAAGCATGGGGTCTGCCAGTAAGTGATCGAAAGGGAGGGTAAGGCAGGGATACCTACGTCAGAGGATCCACTTCCACTACTACTCCATCCTTCCATCTACAGGGCCTATTGCGTTTTTCAAGGCTAACTTTGACCAAATGATAGAGTAATAATATATGACACGCAACTTACACAAAGCATACAGTCAAATTCGTATGTGAAAGGAGCTTCCAATGATATAATTTTCACATTATACATCTCAGGTACTATTAATCTTGTCAATAGTCAAAGGTAGTTTTGAAAAATGCATTAGAGCATGGTTAATAATATAGCCAGCCGATGGCTATAAGGAACTGCCATGTCATCTATAGCCATCATCTATATGCACTCATACAGTAGTGTGGGCTATAAGGTTGGCTATTTCCCACAAAAAATAAGGTTGGCTATTGCATTAGTACCTTTTCCATCTGCTCTCTATCTATTTCTTCATATTTATTGTATTTAACTAGGAATGCGTATATAGCTAGGCTCTTGCATGAGAGCTCACTCCCCTTACTTTTTCACATCTCTCTCCTCCACATAGGCCCTATATAAATGGAAGGAGGGAGTACTATGAGCACTGCATACTCTACTACAGATGTTGTCAGTACTCCACTAGTACTATTGGACAGGGAGCTTAAAAAAGTTACTATTGGACTGGCTATATGTGGCGAAATCCTAGTAGGAAGAGCATGCACGAGAACAAGCACATTCACGTGGTTGAAAAAAAATTGGAAACCATGTCTGTTTGAACACAAATCTAGGAGTACGTGCGAATCGAACAATATTGATTAAGCGTTGTTGAATGTTGATAAATTTTCCTACAAGTTTGATCAAAGTAGAGATACTTTGACTACACATAAAACTTATATGTAAACTAGAAAGGATCGGAGGGAGTATATTGTACGTTCAAGAGCGAAATGAAAATTGAATACCCTTTATATATGATTTGTGGATGCTATGATCATCGGTTCAAAATTTTGAATCCGCCTTAGGTATCACACATGCACCCACTAATTCTCTCCCGATTTCATCTCGGGGTCCGAAGATCGATTGAAAGAGTACTAGGGTGGTTACAATACGTTTGTTTCGCTTATGAACGTACATATACTCCCTCTAATCCCCATAGACCCCCCTCCTCCGGTCATTTCTATCATAGAAACAGACCAAACCTTTATCTCCTTGCACGACACGCAGTTGATTTCTCAACATCAATCGATATCGTCAAGATGTGTCGGGGCATGAACCGAATGGGATGTTAAAACTAAGACGGGAAGCGACATGTAGTGGAGGCAAAGTGAAACTTTAAACGAACCGTTTGTTTGTATGCATGTCGAACAAATTACAACATTGGAAATACAAGCATGGTCTAGGACCACATGCGAATGATACTCGACGGAATGTTCAAATGAGGCATGCCGGAGCGACATGCTCATCATCGCTTTACACGGTTGGTTTCAGTGTGCCGAGGGTGGCGTTAGTGCTGTGGCACGACAGGCAGATCAACACCTGGCTCGTCGAGGATGCACGGGGCACCGAAGTGCGCGCGCATCGCGACACGTCCGCGGAGTGGTGTAGCGCGGCCAACTGCATCCCCAGGACCTGAGACCATGCCGGGTCGTCTTGCTTTTCCAATGACATGTGGGGTCGCATGTGAGCAAAGGGCATCTCCAACATTGCCACGACCGCAGCTGACTACCCTGGCACACCAAAAACCCTCGTCCCTCGCGCCGTCGCGCGGTGCGTTCCTTGCCGGCGCCAGCTGCCCGCATTCATGCCATCCGTCCGTATGCTGTCGCTAAGAGGCTCGGTGCCCGAGGAACCAACTTCGGCGACTTAATGACGCACCCGGACGCTTGGCCTCACCTGAATGCACTACTTAAAGCGGCAACGCCCAACTAACCTCCACACCATAGTGCATCATCCTGCTACCTGGCACCACATACGCCATGACCGCGAGCGCGAACGATCTGCGGAAGAGCTTGTCTTCTGGGATGAAACTCGAGGTCGCCACCCTCGCTCAAGTCTCCGCTCGTGGCGCAATAGCGGCGTAGCCAGACGCGGACACAACCGCGCAAGCAGTGGGCACGCTGGCGGCCGACGATGGGAGCACCGTCAGCCATGCGTCCTACTTGCCGCCGTCCAACGTCCGACACAGCCGAGGTCGGGGACTCCTATGAGGATGAGTAGGGCATGGGAGGCGGCATGGCATGGTGTGCCAACTTGCGGCCCGTCTCCCGTGCTCTACTCTTCCTCACCGAAGACCGCACCTTCACTTCACGGGTCTTGAACCCTGCCGCCGTACATGGAGATCGCAAATGGAGGACGTTGGTCGCCACCGTAGAATAGGTTTAGGGTCGGGTTTCTTTTATTTTTATGTCCTATAAAAGTTTGAAATGTAATGAAAATCTACCGTGTTTGCATTAATCTCGACCTGTGTATATGAAATTTCACAATAATATAGTATATTGTAGGAGTACTAGCAAGATGCCCGTGCGTTGCATGGAACATCAAGGTCTTGTGGGAGAAAAGGATGAACGAGGGAAGGCCTTATATGCAAATGTGGAGAGGAGTGTGGGTAAATTGTCATAGTTTCCTTCCTATCCGTTAGATATAGATCGGACGGCCTATATTGTAGTATGGCAGGCACACCATCATCACCAACTCTGCTTTTTATTGAACCGAGACAAAGCTAACATGCGAAGTAAATAAACACATATTCTACATACATAATTTATCTTAGGCACTCCAATAGTACGTCCACTACACATTCACGCATTTCACATCTTTCTACATCTATGGGAACCTATTAAAGGGTTAACGTAAACTGCCCCTCTCTCTCCTCCCTGATTTTCATGGTGGTGGGCCCCTCTCTCCCCCCAATCTACAATTAACAGCTCACACGTTTCACATTATGTTAATTACGTAACTGGAATTACGTAGGTGTTGCATTACTCGTCCTAAAAAACCCAACTAAGCCAACCTCCCAGCATATCAGGCGGGAAAAGACCCGGCCGAGCCGTTTTAGTCAGGATTACCGGATTACTAGTAGTAGTATCGATGGATCGCACGAAGCACCAAGTTTTTTTCTTTAGGGGGCGAAGCACCTAGTTTTAGAGGAAAAAAGGCAGTACACTCACAGCACCCCTGTCGCGGTCGCATTGCACCCACTGGTACGCGTCGATCAAATATACAAATGGTTTTTAACCCCTTTCCGCGACGGCCTTCGGAACCGTCGCCAAGTGAGTGGGGGCGATAGGGGGTCCTTCCCACATGACCCAGAAACCGTCGGGGATATGCCCTCCCGGCACACATGGTCAGCAAAATGAGGTCGTGTGCGACTGACGAGCGCTCAAATACGGAAATACATATAGTAGAGCTAAAAGATACAATTATACGGTGAAATTGTTTCTGGTCGCAAGTACATCCCACATAGTCAGTCCCCGCTAAATGTTTCCGTTCATATGTACATCCCACACAGTCGCTCCAAGGAAAACATTTCCGTTCACAGGTACATCACACACAATTTTCCTGTTAAATCGTTCGCATTATTGAATGTATCACACATGGTCCGTAGAAGAAATTGTGTGGCAAAGGTTGTCCATCACTCGCAATTTTTATGTGGTAAACATTTGCGCAAGGTGGCCTAACGCAAACAGTTTTCAAGAGATAGTCGTGTGTGATTTTTCATTGATCCAACAGGTTTATTCCAAGAAACTTTGTGCGTTGCCTGAGGTCATCACCCACGGTATTTTTTCAACAACCGTTTGCAATAGCAAAACCCAATTAGCAGGCTAATTTGCCATTAGAAGGCTAATTGCCCTATTATTAATAATCCATTTATTAATCTAATTGACATTCATATTAACCACATAATATATTACATTTCCATATTAAGGAAGCAGAATTTCATAATTGAAATACATCAGAGTACAACATGATATAGCTTTAGCACTCAGCTACCCCATTACACAACTGCACCAGCACCAACTTTCACATGCAACATGTAGAATCTTTCAAAATTAGCATCATAGATGGTATATAGACAGATGCATGTCATCTGGAAAACTGCTGAAGTGGTAAGCGAATATTAAGCTTTCACTCATGTTGAAGGTCTTTGCAACTTTAGGCCAGTGTCTGTGGATGATTGCCCGTCCGTCCTTCGTCCTCTTCAGGAACACTTCAATATTGAACCGTGGGTGTTGTATGAAAATCTTCCTTGCCTCCTGACCATAGATGTGGGTTGAGAGGTAATCATGAGTGAACTGCTTTGGAAAGGCATGAAAACAAGGATGTGCATAAATCTATTCTCTATATTGGAAATGGGGCAAAGGAATAAAAAAAGGCAAGGTATAATAATTAGTACCATCATGTAGTGAACTGATGTATTCTTCATTGTGCAGACAAATATCTTGTTTTTTTTTGTATTAATTTCTTTATCCTAACAATCTTTCTGAGTTTCTTGATTTGATTGATATTCATGGACAACTCATTTCCCCATATGCAAAAAGGGTCTAATAAAGGGGTCAAAACCTCCGACAATGCAGGACCTACATGTGCAAGACCAAATTGTTAAAAACCAAAATATTAGAATGGTTCCTGCAATTGCACAATAATGTGCTATTAGATAACGGACCATGCACGTGCTAACCTCGATTGTAAACCTCAGTGCTTCCCATTGTTTCCCTGCAACACATATACGGTCATTAGTCATCAGGTTAAGTAAGGGTCTGCATGCTATTAGTAAAATTTGTTGATGAAAAATAAGCACATTGCAGATTCATCAGATTAATTCAAGCCACATGGAAAACCCATTTATCCAAACCAAGCATGATTAAGAACTAGGAAATATAGCAATTGTATGTGTTTTTCATGTATTAAGTACAACCAAATTTGATTTATTCCTCACATGCACAACAATACAAAATTCTACCCACGACAATTGGACATCGCAGTGTAGAATTGAACCAAGCAGTTAGCTAAACACCACAACAAATGAACAAAACATTAACTGAGCACCACATTGCACAATATAACATACCCCTAATAGAAGATCAGACAGTTAACCAAACCAAGCATGCTTAACAACTTGGAAATATAGCAATTGTATTTGTTTCTCATGTATTTATTACAACCAAATTCGATTTATTCCTCACATGGCATACAATAACAGAATGCAACCACAACAGTTGAACATCGCATTGCAAAATTGAACCAAGCAGTTAACTAAATTGCACACCAAATGAGCCAAATGTTAATTGAGCACCACATTGCACAATATAACATACTCGTAATAGAAGACCAGACAGTTAACCAAACCAAGCATGCTTAACAACTTGGAAATATTGCACCCTGAAGTATTGAACATCACATTTGCAGAATTGAACCAAGCAGTTAACTGAACACCACATTGCACGACATATAGAACATATACACTATAGCAGAATATTGCATGTTAAAAGGAGATAGCACAATTCACTAGAATTTGTTAAGGAAAGGCAGTAGCTAGCAAACTGAACATGGGTCCTTATAGTGAGCTAATAAGACAGGCTAATCCTCATTGTCGGAGATATCGATGACGATTGGCTCCTTGGACATGGAAGAGGGCAAGGCCTCCGCATCGTGGGTGCCCTCGTTGTAGTGGTGAGTTGCCTGAGCCGCTCCAGGCACCAACCTACTGGCTCTCGAGATGAGGTAAGCACATGCACACTGAGAAAACACCTCGTAGTCTTCGTCGAAGGTACCGATGGTGGCCTTGAGAAAACACCACGAACTGTCGTTTAAAGCAGCCAACCACGTCGTGGCGTCGGCGCGCGAGGCGTCAATGGTGGCCTTGATGGCGAGGTGCTCCTCCAAGATCTGGGGGTCGACACGAATGGCAGCCATCGCGACCTCATCCGCGCGTGCGACCACGATTTGCTTCTCCGCTGCCAAATGCTCCTTGAGATCCTGGCTATATTGCATGCACCATGGCTTAGGGCGGCGCTTATTTGGTGGAGGGTCGGTGATTTGGGTGGAAGGTGTCGCGCTTGCACCGGCGGTCGGGGCATGTGGGATGTGGAAGGAGGAGGAGGATGGGGGTCGGGTGTGGATTACCTGCCTGGATAGGCGAGGCCGACCAGCGTGAAGGAGGGTCGCCGGCGAGGAGGCGACACTGCAAGCAAGGATTGAAGGTTTCAACTTGGAAAGGAAGGTGGAAAGAGGGGAAATGTGGCTTTTGGTAAGGGGGAGGGGGCGGGGAGGTAGATATTTCCGCGCAAGCTTAAAATTTGGAATCGCTTCAGCGGAAAAACTGGCGCAGAAAGTGTCATCAGACACGGTCCCTTATTCAAAACTATGTACGATATGTGAACATCACAAACGATTCAAATAGCTTAACCCGTGTTTGTATAGTTTGAGCGTCAAAAATTTTGGTTCGAATTTCCCTGGTTATAGTGGTCATCCACGTCATTGCATAATTTGGGTACACAAAGGAGACTAACTTCTTAATCGAGCAAGTTCAGCAATTAAGCAGAGCTAGCTGATCTAAACATTACTCTAACAAATTAAAGACCGGCACTCTTAATTAAATAAAACAAAGAGTACTACTACGGCTGGTGCTCGTCGATCTCCGCCGCCGCCTCCATGTCCAGCTCGCGCCTGACGGTCTCCTGGGGAAGGGGCTCCATGGCATCAATTGCACCATACTCGACAAGCATCTCGCCATCAGCGTACGCCATATCTTTGGCATAGGCCGCCACGAGCTGGGCGTGGGCGGTCGCGATCTGCGCTCTGGCGAGCTCCGTCATGGCAAGGTATGCCGCACAGGAACGGCCGGCTGCTCGAACTCTCTCGGCAATTGCCAGCTCTTCGGCCATGGGCTGCCGACCGTTGTCGGAGAAGCTTCGTTCGATTTAGCGGTGACTGCCACGAGCTGGGTGTCGACGGCCTCGACATGGTAGTGGGCGGCCTCCATTAGGGCTAAGGCCGCTGCTGCAGAAGGAATAACTGTTGTGCCGCTCTCGCTAGTGGCTATCCCCTAGGCAGATGCTACTGCCGCCGCCTGAGAAGCAACAACACCCGTTTGGGCTGCCTTGGCCGCCCAGACACAGACTGCGGTCGCCCACATGAAGCTTGTTAGCACGCGCCTGGCGGCTGCGGCCGTGCTCTCGCCGGAGTGGGCCGCTAAAGTTGCCCTCACGACGTGGGTCCATGTCCACATCTTTCACCGGCGACGAATGAAAAGTGAAATGATATTTGGGAAGTGAGCTAGTGTGCCTGACATGCCGGCTGTGGACTGTAGCTGATGCACCTTCTATGCTTGACACGCCGGCTGTGGACTTGAAAGGTTATTTCTTCAGACAGATAATTCTCTGGCGTGCCGAATACCACATCGAGTGTGATTTTCCTGCGCACCGTGCCTCCCGACTAGGAATGATTCCTCGAAAGGTTGTGCTACTTTCCTCAATGCGGCTCCTGTCTATTTCCATTTTGTTGAGGGTTTCCTCATAAATGAGGATTAGTCCGCTGCCGCCGTCAATGAGCACCTTGGTAAGCCGAAAGCCGTCCATAATTGGACTGAGGACCAAGGTGGTTGGTGACCGGACTGTACTAAAGTTCGGCTCGTCATCGGCATTGAAAGTTATGGCCGTGTCACTCCAAGGGTTTATTGCTGCAACTTGGCAGACTTCGGCGAGGCTGTGGAGTGCTCATTTACGCATATTATTGGAGGCGAAAGTCTCAAAGACCGTCATTACTCTGAGGTCATCGTCTTCCATGGGTTGTTGCTCTACGGTGTTTTTGGTGAGGAGATCCTCACTGCTTTTGGCCACTTGCCGGAGTATGCAACACGCTCTAAGGCTGTGGGTTGGTATGGTATCCAGCGTTGAGTGTATGTTGCATGGCCTGTCGAACCATCCCTCCAGAACGGTTCCGCGCCCCATAATGGGCTTTGATTTCTTTACTCTTGGATCGGGCGACCTGCGAAGGTGCATCCTTTTTGCCTGGATAGGGGGCTGAGTAAAAACTGGTGGCACCCATGGAGCTGCCTGAGTTTTCCAGGCGCTTTCCATTGCGCAGTACTTCTGTACTATGGTTGCCAAGTTTACGAAGTGTAATATGCAACGATGGTTGATGGCATTGATGATTCCCTCATCCGTGCAATTGTCGCAGAATACGGAGATCGCATCTTCATCGTGACAATCTTTAATCTTGTTTTTAACAAGGAGGAATCAGGCCCAAAAGTTGTGGACTGTTTCCTCGGACTGCTGTCGTATGCTCATGAGATCGCGTATATCTGGGTGGGTGGGTGGAATTAAATCCGAACCCTAGCCCAATTTTGGATCCGGGGTTTCAGAAACCTCCGAACTTAACAGTTCGGGCTCGGGGATATCAACCAATTTTCCGGGTCCATAGTCCGACTCTAAGTTCGGAGGAAGGGACACACCCTTTAGTGGACGGGTATACGGCTCTTCGAGTTCGGAAATCCGAACATAGTTCGTCCTCAATATAGAGGGATGATTGCCTCGTTGCTCCTCCACTACCGCTATCTGATGGGTGATCAGCGGAGATTTAATTTCTCTCTGATTGGGTTTGATCCCAATCCGATCGTAGTCTGTAGCGACCCCCAAAGCAGCGATGCAATCCAGAAGTTCGTTTAAAGACGATAACTCCGTCAGATCCATCTGTTTGGAGTATCCGCAGTAAACATAAAGGCGATTTTCAATGACCCGAGAAGTCATCGCCAGCGCAACGGCCGAACAGGCGGTGAGGATAAAGCCGCCCAACCGGAGGGTTTGTCCCGGGGCCAGGGCTCCTCCGGAGGTGATATTTTCCTTGATAACAAGGCGATCCATCAATCCTGTCTTCGACGTCACAGCGGAACTCTTAATGAAAGCAGCAATGCCGATGTCAAAACCGGCGGATCTCGGGTAGGGGGTCCCAAACTGTGTGTCTAAGGTCGATGGTAACAAGAGATGGGGAAAACGATGTTTACCCAGGTTCGGGCCCTCTCTATGGAGGTAATACCCTACTTTCTGCTTTATTGATCTTGATGA
This sequence comes from Aegilops longissima, assembly GCA_021605205.1. Taxonomy (NCBI): domain Eukaryota; kingdom Viridiplantae; phylum Streptophyta; class Magnoliopsida; order Poales; family Poaceae; genus Aegilops; species Aegilops longissima. The sequence continues at coordinate 595,832,354 of CM038681.1, read as the reverse complement.
ATATGAGTACTACAAGAGTTGATCATCCACGAGATCGTAATGGCTAAACCCTAGAAGTCTAGCTTATGATTATGATTATGCCTCTATGGACTAAACCCTCCGGTTTATATTGACACCGGAGGGGGCTAGGGTTACATAAAGTTGGTTACTGAGAAAGGAATCTACATACCCGAATCACCAAGCTTGCCATCCACGCAAAGGAGAGTCCCGTCCGGACACGGGAAGAAGTCTTCGGTCTTGTATCTTCATAGTCCATCAGTCCGGCCCACATCAATAGTCTGAACGGCTGAGGAACCCTTAATCCAGGACTCCCTCAGTGGTGTATCAGACCAACGAGCCTTTTATTTTGGCAAATCAAGCAACACAGATATTTTTCTTGGAAGACACATTTGCACGTAGCGATGACTGGAGAGTATTGCAAAGGTTTGAGGAGAGGAATTCGTTTAATGAAGTTGCACAACAAGAAGATGCTTACACCGCTCCTGATGTACAAGATTCCACACACGTTCCTAATATCTTTGGGAACCATCACATCAATGACGCTGGTGAAAAGATTGCTTGTCGTGCTGTGGATATACAAGAGTTGATCAAGAGGAAGCCAACGTTCGAGGACATTGAGGATGGAGAAGAAGATGACACTGTGGGGAATTGCGATTCAGACTGATACACATGGCGAAGATGTTGACGCTGCTGCTATGGATGATGATTAGATTGCTTTTGTCGTATTTGCCTGTCAGAAGACGTTTTTTATCTACTATGTGAAATTGTGTTTGCTATGACAATTGAAACCTGATGAACGTGTTGTTTAGTATTTTGCTGCGAGAACATCATTTGTTATATATGTTGATTTGTGTTTGGTGATTGTATGATGACAAAAACATGATGGCATTGTTGTTTAGTTGTACTCATATTTGGTTATGAAACTTGAATTTGATGACATAGTTTGCTGTTGGACTGCAATTTGCTCGATGTCTTTGAATGGGAACAAAGCTGACCCGACAGGGCCTCTACTAATTGATATATTTATTACAAAAAGGGCCTCTGCTATTTATTTATTTATGAGCAAAAGGGGATACCCCCGATTCCTGTTAATAGAAATCCTTAGATGTTCACAACACTACGCCCAGCTTGCTAGCCATTGAATACATCACGAGTGCTACATACACTACAAATAAAGAGACAATCATCCTACAGAGCACATCGATTTTTCCCATTATCTTCACAAGCTCTTTCATCTCCTCAATGCTGTCAAGGCCGTTCAGCAGCTGTTGCTTGGCCATGATCAGAGGAACAACATCTTTAACCTTCTGCTCTGCATCTTCCTCTTCTGCCGTTCCTTCAGTTACTTGTCCAACACCCCAACCTACTGGTATTGGGATTCCTCGGCTAACCAAATAATCAGCGTAGTTGATTCCCCCACATGAGCAACTTCCTAGAAATACAAATCACATGAATCTTCCCTTTTTTGCACAAATCCAATTGGAAAACCAAACTATTAAAAAAAACAGCAACTGAAAGCAGCAGAACAACACTTAAACATATTATTACCCCATGATTCGGGCATTTTGTGGAAGACTCGGCCAAGGTTGAGGATTGTGGTTGATACGCGACGAATCACACTGCGTGATTTGCGGCAGTGGCACCACACCAACACCAGCGGGTTGCGATGAGCAACCGGCTGCGATGCATGTGCCGGCGGGGGTGTGATGAGACCCACATGCGATGGTACGAGTGGCGACTTGGCGCATATCTGGTTGTTGCCTGCTGAAGAGCAGGTGGATGAGCAGCCAGCGGACATGGTTGCTGCGGCCAGAACTTCTGATGCTAGGCAATGTAAGTAGAAAATAGGAGAAGTGAACTTTGGATATGTCAGTTTCATTACTTGCAGAGTAGCATAGCACCATATATAGTCATAGTCTAGGTTTGGATTCGAACTAGCTACAGGAGCACGTCTCTCTTTTTTCTAAAACTCAGCAACGTCTCTTTACTGGTACACTAGCTTGTTCTGTACACCTTCTCAAGTCTTTGATTTTTTTTCTTTTTTTTGCGAGGAAGCAAGGAGGACAAAATTGAGAGTTCTTGGGACTCGAACCCAAGGCCTCTCGGTTGAAAACCAAGGTTGCTAGTCACTTATGTGGCGAACGTTCCCTGGGAGGAGGACGGCAGATGAACGCATTTTCCTCGCAGTTTTAGTTGAGACGCAAGATCGAACGATCGCAGTTTCGGGAATGTTATCAGGCAAACAAGCCCAGTTTTTCTTTTATTCCTATATATAAAAAAGTATGCTACTTGGTGTCGTCTTAGTCAACAAACGATTGTGCCAACCTTGACCGTTGGATTGACATTCAACGTCTGCCGTGTTTCTTCAGTCTCTTCTTCCTCCCGCCGCCAAAGCCAAACCAGCGCCGGTGGGCCGCCTGCTCCCGCTTCCCACGGCTGACTATGCTGCCGCGCACACATCATGGCCACATCACACCCTAAAACTCTGTGCATCTTCCCCTGCTCTTTTTCGTTCCCGTCCGAGGCCTCACCATCGTCCTCCGCCTTGGTTCGTTCGCCGCGGCGCCGCCCTCCGGTGTTGTCAACATGGTCAACAACCGAGAGGAATAAGGAGATGACTGTGCATGGTGAGGATAACAGTGGGGACCCAGCAGCGCACGCAGTAATTTTGTTTTTTCGGGACGGAGAAGGGTATCAACTGGGTTGTGGGGGAGCTGTGGCTCGTCTAGCCCAGGCTTTTATTTCATATGTTTAGCACATGACCAACCCAGTTTGTTTTTTTCCCTTCTGAAAATGGCTATCCCATCAATTTTGTTTTTTGCAGAATAACCAACGTAGGCCTACTTGCTTTTCTATGCCCTGCTGGACCGAAAATCTTTCAAGACGAGGAGGGATGCGTTTTGCCCAGAAAATGGGCTATAAGTAATAAGAAATGGGCTATAAGTAATAATAAATGGGCTGTAAAATGAAAAAATGTAACACCCCAAAAATTTAGCCAAGTTTTAAATATTAAAATTTTGCCAGGAGTTTTAAATTTTTTATTTCTGTTGATTTCAGAACTCTTCTTTCAATATTAAGGAGTCTTTTCCTAGTGGAGCTTTCCAAAACATATTGGACTTTTATGCTCTCTGTATAACATTTTATTAATTAGTAGATTTATTTATTAAATTATTTCACCCTGAGCTTTATTCATTAAAATGAATTGTTTTAAATTTTGGAGATCTTTTTGAACTACAACCATTTGATATATTTAGCTAAAAATCCAACCAAAATTGGGAGATGTCATGTGATGTCTCTAAATCACTTGTGTGCATTAATATAATTATTTCATTGCATATTTTGAGTTTTACACCTGTTTTTCAAATCTGGTCCAGTGGACACTTTTGCACTATAGCCTAATTAAATATTTCCCTAGAGCCTCCACCAAAATTATGGGATGTCAGTGGTAGCATGCCATCCAACTTTATGCAAAAACCTAGAGTTGTTCTTTGGAAAAATTGAGTGAATCATAGTCATCTTCATTCTGGTGCCATTTGGTGATTTGTACTGCAACCATCTCCTAACTTGCTTCTTTATCCATAATTCCTTTTCCTACGTATAGTCCTCCTTGCCAAACCCTTAAGTCCGTAAGAGTGGACCTTTGGAAGATTTTTGGTTCATGAAACAGTGCCATTCACTTTCTGCCCAGAACTGAAGTTTTGCATAACTTGCACTAACAAGTTTTTGCTTTTGACAAACTAACTTCACCACCCCCTTATCCATCCAAAGAGACACTAATCTGGAAAATTTGGCCACTCCAAGAAATGCCTAAGTGCCCTTGGCATTTTGTCAAACACCTTTTGGGCATGATCAGTTTTGACATGAGTCTTTGTTTGCACTGTGGACTTGATCCCCTGCCCAAACCAGCATGTCAAATAGTTTTGCCTTAGACTATAACCCCACCCTGCTAACTCTCTTGTGGTTTGAGCCCCTATCATGCCATGGCATTTCATCGAGCATGTTCCGTGCGTGCTCGGGCGCGAGCAGAGCATCGCCAGACACACGTGCCGCGCTCGAGCCGACGCTGTCGCGCCTCTGTTCGCCACCGCCTGCAGAGCCACGCCACTCGCTATTCTCGCCGCGTCGCGCCAAGAGCCCCGATCGCCTCCTCTCGCCTCAGAAGCGTAGCCAGAAGCCACTTGGCGGCACGCCTGCGGGCATCCGCCACCGCCATGGGCAGCACCGTCCAAACCACCACAGCGCCCACCGCCTCCTTCGACAAAGTAGTAGTCGTTGTTAGCCCTCGAACTAGCCAGCCACCGCCACGCCGCCTCAAGAGCAGAGAGGCGGTTCGCGCCATTCTTATCTCCGCCACCTCGGACCGACTTAGCCACGCTTATATAAGGAAGCCACGAGCGCCTCCGAGCCCTCGGTAGCCTCACGCCGCCTCACTAGTGCCCCCATCGCCACCAATTGAAGGGGAGCAGGTCATCTTCAACCTCTCCGGTCAGTTCGCCACCGCCGCCTCCAGCTCCCGTCGGCGCAACCAGGCCTCCCTCTCCACTCTCTTCACCGAAGCCCTCTCTTCCTCCCGTGAACTCCTCCCCTACTCAATTTGGATCGAACCACCATGGACCCAAAACCACTTCGCCCCGGCTTTCCCTACGCCATGAGCTCGCCGCGGTGATTTCTCCAAGTCCGACGACCTGCGACCACCGAGAGGACCTCCTAGGAGCGGCGGATCTATCCCTGCATTCAGATGCCGCAAGAACCGCTGTCACGGTGACGATCGCTGGGCGCCCCGCTCGCTCGGGCAGAGAAGAGGAGGAGGGGGATTAGTCAAACTGACTAGTGGGCCCCTGACCCACTGTCGGTGACACCCCGCCAGATCCACGCTGGATAAGTTGAGGCGTAATTTCAAAATACGCTTTCGACGTGGTCAGTAATCGAATCATTTTTCTGTTTTTCTGTTTTATTTTAAAATCAGATTTTGACCAGAACTTTGAGTGTCTATAACTTTTTAAATACAACTCCAAATGAATTGATTCTTTTTCCTATCTCTCTCAAATATGGTCTAGTTTAGATTAAGATTTATTTGAAAAAATTTCAGACAACTTTTTGTGCTGTTTTGATTTTATGTAATAATTCAAATATATTCTTTTAAATAGGATTTTTGTAGATTTCAAGATGTTTTGGAATGCACCCTGCTTTCCCATGACCTGAAGGCAAGAATTCTGAACCCTGGTGTAATTTTTGTGTGTGTTGTTTGACTCGGTGACAACACGACCCCAACGCAAGCATACGTCATTTTATGTGAGGATGTGATCCTACTCATGAGTGCATGTTAATGATTTTTTTATGCTGATGAGTTGGTATGGTTGTGATGGAAATCACCGTCATATGCCTTTCATGCATACCGGAAGGGAAGCCGTGAAGGCCTCTGTCTTGGATAGACACTGTCTTGTTCCTAGTCCTCCGTCGAGACGGTCGTGTCCGGTATGGCATGAGGGGGTATGTCGCGTGGTGTTTCTATCTGTTGGTTGAAGTATATGCATTGTTATACTAATCTTGCAGAGAACATTACAACCTCCTGAGTCGATCGTAGATCGAGTCTTGTGCCAAGAACCCCATACTTGCTTCAGACTACCACTGCCTCTACAACAAGTAGGGTACGGTTCAAGAAGTTGTCAACCCTTTCCTAGCACACACCGCATGTAGAGGCCATGGTGGAAGATACCAAGGCCTCCGTAGTCATACCATCGGGTCCGGGAGCATGGGTGTTTGGTTGTAGCCAAGGGGTAGCTCCCAGCTTATGCACGTATAAATTTTGTGATCCCATGTTACGTCGAGGTTGTAGCCTCCCCACTTAGAGTTTTGCTTGACAGGTGTCGTGGGTGATTCGAGACACATGTGAGTTAAGCTGGTGTGTGCAAGTTAGGTGTGTTTTCAACAAAAAGACCGTAGACGGAATTAGTCCCGATGGACTAAAGGAATCCGTTACTCATGGGTAAAGAGTACACCCTCTGAAGAGATTAAACCTATTTGAATAGCCGTGTCCATGGTTAAGGATTACAGTCTGGGATGGGTCAAGTGTCGGTCTTAGTGTCGGTCTTCGGAGGTGAAATTGTTAAACTAGAACTGGAATCACAACTTATGACTTGTGATAATTATGATTATTATTATAATTGTTGGCTAACCCGTGATATTATTGGTATTATCAAATATCCCTGGGATGGTTCTACCTCCTGGATATTTACTGTGTTTTCTTTTAAAGCCCTTTATGTGGTGTCGCTAAGATGGCCGACTGCGGCATTTCTTTTAAAGCCCTTTATGTGGTGTCGCTAAGACGCCCGACTGCGGCATTTCTTTTTAAGCCCTTTATGTGGTGTCGCTAAGACGCCTCGATCATGCATTTCTTTTAAAGCCCTTTATGTGGTGTCGCTAAGAAGCCCGATCATGCATTTCTTTTAAAGCCCTTTATGTGGTGTCGCTAAGACGCCTGATCCGTGGCATTTCTTTTAAAGCCCTTTATGTGGTGTCATTGAGACGCCTGATCGTGGCATTTCTTTTAAAGCCCTTTATGTGGTGTCGCCGAGACGCCTGATCGTGGCATTTCTTTTAAAGCCCTTTATGTGGTGTCGCTAAGACGCCTTACTGTGGCATTTCTTTTAAAGCCCTTTATGTGGTGTCACTAAGACGCCCGACTGTGGCATGCTTGTTATTTATTTCATATTTTAATACTACTATGTTATTGCATATTCATAAATAACATGCTTGCACGCATCAGAGTTTTATTTATCTTTTGTGACTGACGTCATGAGCATAAAATATTTTTAGCACATCATTGTTATATTATGCCTGTGTTCATAATGTTTGCGAGTACATTCAAAGTACTCACTGGCTTGTCCCTGGCTACTGTCTTGGCCAGATTTTCTTGCGCAGAGAGGAGCGACCGTGGCGAAAGTCCCGGAACCTAAGCAACGGCGATAGCAGCCTCGTGAAGATAGGAGTTAACCTGGTCAGCTGTTCCTGTGGGAATTGAAGTCCCATAGACACTGATGATCCATAAACCGCTTCCGCCATCAATCATTAGAAACCATTTGTTGTACTCACAGGCCAGAATGGTCTATTACTACATATTTTGTATTTTGCTTGGAATTTCTGTATCAAGTTGGTGCCTCATCAGCTAACAGTTATCCAGGTGCTGGTGAGCAAAAGGGCCACTTTCTGGAAATTAACACCCGGAGATTCGGTCCCCACAAACTTGGTATCAGAGCCAGGCTGACCATTGGCTAATCCTATCTTAGCCAGGTCAATAAACTTAGGCTAACAACCCACCAAGCCATAAGAAAACCTCAGCCAAGCTTCTCGCACAAGATAGCCACACAGTGACCCGACGCTTTTGGCAGTCGGTGCCCAACCTATCAACCTAGCCCGTCTATCACGCACCAGTGACCAGCACCCAAGGTGTCTCATTCGCAAGCGTGCGAAGGAAGACTCCGTCCCCTTTTTCTATAAAAAGGACATGCTCGCCTCAACCCAGCCCAGCACAGCCGCTACCCCAAAACCGAGCCACAATGCCTGGTCCAGTAGTGCACCATGAGACTACAGCAACCAACCTTGGAGGTTTTGTGACCATACTCGCAAACCTCACCCATCGTGCCTATGCGTTAGAAGAGCCACCCGAATATGTTGTGTACCAAGGACCCATAAGTGGTGAGAGCCGTCAATTATGGGCCACTGTACATATCTACGGTAGGGGTCTGGCATCCGAGCGCCCCTATAGGTTCACCGGAAGGACAACTTCCTTTGAGCCACAAGCCATCCAACTAGCTGCTCGAGAAGTTCATCTCAGGCACCTGTCGCCCAGAGTTAACTGTCGCTCGTTCCACTACTACCCCAGGCGTGAAGGGTATGGTAGACCACCCCAAGTTGCCAACGGAGATCACGAGACGGATCCTGCATTGCTGCACCTAGTGCGCTATGTAAGTGCACTGGAGGAACTGTTCGATCAAATCACCATTGATCTGATCGCAGCTCGTGGTGAGCTGGTTCGTCGAGCCCCGGCGAGAGAAGAGAACGAGCCCAACGCCGACAACCCAGTCGTGCTGATCGGACACCCGATCGAGACCCTGAGGTCAGCCCCAGCCGTTAGCCAAGGTGCTTTGATGACCCCGTATGCTTCACCGCCTCCCGAGCACACTCCAATGGGGTTGTGGTCAACAATCCCCGCGATGGTCATCATCACTACCCCGAGCCTGCAGCCCCTCAGCCCTCTCCAGCTAATTCCGACGGTGAGAACCGTGGAGAGGCCTCGACATCCACAAGGGACGCCCGCTTGGATGTAAACGAAGTAGACTAAGTCACTCGAGTAGTGGCGAGTCCCAGTGTATCCTCGCTTTGTAATCCTGTGATTCCTTAAATTAATGCAGCCTGTCATTGTGCCTCTGTTTTATATAGTAGTCTTGCATGGATATATTAGCATGCAGTTTGATTTCTCTATCCTTAGCGCAGTTACCCCAAAACCGCCCGACAACCCCCACAGTGATACGTCACTTTAGTAAGATGTGTGTATCTGTGGTTGACCCCGAGCTGAGCCGGCCAATTCTTTACTTTTTACCACGGTAAATGACCCAGCCCCGGTGCTATAAAAAGGCCACCGCATGACCTTGCCAAGCACCCCTCACCTTGTGCCCCATCCCCACAACCATTTCTTGCCATGCCGAGCCCTAGTATTTATCTGAGGACTCCAGATGCTACCCCAGGTAGTTTTGTCAAGATATTGTGGGACTTTACCTGCAGTACCATGGGCGCTACCCAGCCACCCCAAAGACGAGCTGTTCAAATCAAGGATCACCCCTTCCACCTCGAGATACTGGGCAGCATTACACATCCTCCCAGAACCCAAACCAAGACCCAACGGAGGTCTCCTTCGTGGGAAATCCATGCCGACCCGCAGATATGGTCAGAGAAGTTGCTGCATACGGTGCTTGCTCGCCGATTCGCGGTGCCCTATGCCAGCGAATGAGGGTATTATTACTTTCCGAGCCGCAGCACCCAGAGGAGTAACATCTTTTCGGTGGACGAATTGAGAGACCCAGATCGCCAACCTTGTCCAAAGACGTCATCGCCAAGAACGCTTAACCCAACGTGATGGGTTATCTCCGAGCCTCGCTGATTTAAATCCTCGATCGCCATCGGCAGATCACCGAGGCCCGACCAGAGAGAGGCATTCATCGACTGGTCAATCCACTTTCTCCGATAGAAGAAGAGTGTATCCCAGATCGAAACGCTTTCTGGGACCCGCCCAGTTACCGTTTTCAATTTAGATGCACCACTGTTTTTATTACCACAACTTTTATTTATGTGTTGTAACTTATGCATAGTACCCCGAGTTTCGCGGCGAGTAAATCATTAAGGTGAGTAGCTCTGCTGCGGATTGACTCTAATGTATTACTGTTTTCTCTCGCGAGAAATCCTGGAGTGAGATTTCTTTTCCCTGGGTTGCCGCATCGTATATTTTCTCATGACATAGATTATTTATTTCACGCAGCACCACGGCAGCAGACTCACAACCACAATTACTCGAAACACATACACTGCTTGCAAAATTATGCAACTGTGTTGCGTCTAACTAAGCACTTCCCGACAACAGTTAACACCCGACACACCCCACCTACTGCTCGTGATCACCGCCACCGCTGAGAGCCAGCAACCGAAAGAAGCGGCATCGCGACGATCGCCGAGGATCATCGCGCACAGAGCACGGAGAGCCCCATCACCGCTGCCAGCCCTCTCGCACAAAGCAGGATCACGCACCAGTCCCGCACCACCTCCGCCATTAGAGCCTCGCCGAGCTCCGCCAACGGAAACAGAGGAGAAGGAAGGAGAAAGAGGAACGAGGCCAGTGTGAGGAAGAAGAGGAGAACGCCATGGTCATTTTATAGCTCGAGCTCGGTGTACGGTGGGCGAGGTCCACCAGCGCCACTCGTCGCCTCGACCGCCCGGTGTTCGAGGCGAATCCATGAGCAGGCTTTGCAGTGCACTGCCCGCGAGGTGAGTGCACGCTGCACCGGCAGCTAGCACGCCACAAGACTACAAGGGTATGCGACCTAGGTGCCCTACGCGCTAGGCGTCGCCGGTGGAGAAAGCGCGGGAAAGCGCACGGGAGAGAGGAAGAAGAGAGAGCCAGAGGTAGAAGGAGAGACTGACAATGGGCCCTGGTCCCACCTGTCAGCCAAAGGGAGCACTCAGGTTCTCTGCACGACCAGCGTATTGTAGAATTTAGAATTTATTCTAAATTCACGGCGTCCAGCGTAGAAATCGCTCGTTTTTCCTAAACGTGGAACTTCTCCACACAACGCCAGTATCCCACACTGTAGTTACTCACCACTTATTGCCCTCTCACTGTAGCCACTTTTACCGCTTGAGTAAAATAATCTTTTGAGAAGGTAAAAGTATTTTGTTTACAACCCTTAGCAAATCTCGAGGACGAGATTTTTCTTAAGGGGGTAGTAATTGTAACACCCCAAAAATTTTGCCAAGTTTTAAATATTAAAATTTTGCCAGGAGTTTTAAAATTTTTATTTCTGTTGATTTCAGAACTCTTCTTTTAATATTAAGGAGTCTTTTCCAAGTGGAGCTTTCCAAAACATATTGGACTTCTATGCTCTCAGATAACATTTTCTTAATCAGAGATTTATTTAATAAATTATTTCACCACTGAGCTTTATTCATTAAAATGAATTGTTTTAAATTTTGGAGCTCTTTTTGAACTACAACCATTTGATATATTTAGCTAAAAATCCAACCAAAATTTGGAGATGTCATGTGATGTCTCTAAATCACTTGTGTGCATTAATATAATTATTTCATTGCATATTTTGAGTTTTACACCTGTTTTTCAAATCTGGTCCAGTGGACACTTTTGCACTATAGCCTAATTAAATATTTCCCTAGAGCCTCCACCAAAATTATGGGATGTCAGTGGTAGCATGCCATCCAACTTTATGCAAAAACCTAGAGTTGTTCTTTGGGAAAATTGAGTGAATCATCCTCATCTTCATTCTGGTGCCATTTGGTGATTTGTACTGCAACCATCTCCTAACTTGCTTCTTTATCCATAATTCCTTTTCCTACTTATAGTCCTCCTTGCCAAACCCTTAAGTCCAGAAGAGTGGACCCTTTGGAAGATTTTTGGTTCATGAAACAAAGGCTATTCACTTTCTGCCCAGAATCAAGTTTTGCATAACTTGCACTAACAAGTTTTTGCTTTTGTCAAACTAACTTCACCACCCCCTTATCCATCCAAAGAGACACTGATCTGGAAAATTTGGCCACTCCAAGAAATGCCTAAGTGCCCTTGGCATTTTGTCAAACACCGTTTGGGCATGATCAGTTTTGACATGAGTCTTTGTTTGCACTGTGGACTTGATCCCCTGGCCAAACCAGCATGTCAAATAGTTTTGTCTTAGACTATAACCCCACCCTGCTAACTCTCTTGTGGTTTGGAGCCCCTATCATGCCATGGCATTTCGCCGAGCACGCCTGCGTTAAATTCGGGCGCGAGCAGAGCATCGCCAGATTGCACGTGTTGCGCCGAGCCGACGCGCGCCCCTGGTTCGCCACCGCCTGCAGAGCCACGCCACTCGATTGGCTTCTCGCGCGTCGCGCCAAGAGCCCCGACCGCCTCGCCTCGCCCCCTGATAGCATAGCCAGCAAGCCGCTTGGCGGCACGCCCGCGGCCACATCCGCCACCGCCATGGGCAGCACCGTCCAAACCACCACAGCACGCCAGCTCGCCTCCTTCGATAGTGTAGTAGTCGTCGTTAGCCCGTGGAACTAGCCAGCCACCGCCACGTCGCCCTGCAGCACAGAGAGGCGGCTCACGCCGTTCTTACCTCCGGCAACCTCGGACCGACCTAGCCATGCTATATAAGGAAGCCCCGAGCGTCTCCGAGCCCTCAGGTAGCCTCACGCCGTCTCACTAGTGCCCCCATCGCCACCAATTGAACGGGAGCAGGTCATCTTCAACCTCTCCGGTCAGTTCGGCCACCGCCATCTCCCGGCTCCGTTTGGCCCAACCAGGGCCTCCCCCTCTCCACTCTCTTCACCAGAAGCCCTCTCTTCCTCCCATGAACTCCTCCCCCTGCTCAATTTGGATCGGGAACCACCGCGGCCCCAAAACCACTTCACCGCCGAAGCTTTCCTTCGCCGCGGAGCTCGCCGCCGGCGATTTCCTCCACCTCCGACGACCCTGCGACCACCGGGAGGACCTCCTAGGAGCGGCGGATCTATCCCTGCATTCGGATGCCCGCGAAGAACCGCCGTTAGCCGGCGACGATCGCCGGACGTCCCGCCTCTGCTCGGGCAGAGAAGAGGAAGGAGTGGGGACTAGTCAAACCTGACTAGTGGGCCCCCTGGACCCACTGTCAGTGACACCCCGCGCGTCCACGCTGGATAAGTGGAGGCGTAATTTCAAAATAAGCCTTCGACGTGGTCAGTAATCGAATCATTTTTCTGTTTTTCTGTTTTATTTTAAAATCAGATTTTGACCAGAACTTTGACTGTCTATAGCTTTTTAAATACAACTCCAAATGAATTGATTCTTTTTCCTACCTCTCTCAAATATGGTCTAGTTTAGTTTAAGATTTATTTGAAAAAATTTCAGACAACTTTTTGTGCTGTTTTGATTTTATGTAATAATTCAAATATATTCTTTTAAATAGGATATTCGAAGATTTCAAGATGTTTTGGAATGCACCCTGCTTTCCCATGACCTCAAGGCAAGCATTCTGAACCCTGGTGTAATTTTTGTGTGTGTTGTTTGACTCGGTGACAACACCACCCCAACGCAAGCATACGTCATTTTATGTGAGGATGTGATCCTACTCATGAGTGCATGTTAATGATTTTTTTATGCTGATGAGTTGGTATGGTTGTGATGGAAATCACCGTCATCTGCCTTTCATGCATACCGGAAGGGAAGCCGGGAAGGCCTTTGTCTTGGGTAGACACGGTCTTGTTCCTAGTCCTCCGTCGAGACGGTCGTGTCCGGTATGGCATGAGGGGGTATGTCGCGTGGTGTTTCTATCTGTTGGTTGAAGTATATGCATTGTTATACTAATCTTGCAGAGAACATTACAACCTCCTGAGTCGACCGTAGATCGAGTCTTGTGCCAGTAACCCCTATACTTGCTTCGTACTACCACTCGTCTCTACAACAAGTAGGGTACGGTTCAAGAAGTTGTCAACCCTTTCCTAGCACACACCGCATGAGAGGCCATGGTGGAAGATACCGAGGCCTCCGTAGTCATACCATCGGGTCCGGGAGCATGGGTGTTTCGGTTGTAGCCAAGGGGTAGCTCCCAGCCATGTGCATATAAATTTTGTGATCCCATGTTACGCCGAGGTTGTAGCCTCCCCACTTAGAGTTTTGCTTGACAGGTGTCGTGGGTGATTCGAGACACATGTGAGTTAAGCTGGTGTGTGCAAGTTAGGTGTGTTTTCAACAAAAAGACCGTAGACGGAATTAGTCCCGATGGAGTAAACGAATCCGTTACTCGTGGGTAAAGAGTACACCCTCTACAGAGATTAAACCTATTCGAATAGCCATGTCCATGGTTAAGGATTACAGTCTGGGATGGGTCAAGTGTCGGTCTTAGTGTCAGTCTTCGGAGGTGAAACTGTTAAACCAGAACTAGAATCACAACTTATGACTTGTGATAATTATGATTATTATTATTATTGTTGGCTAACTCGTGATATTATTGGTATTATCGAATATCCCTGGGATGGTTCTACCTCCTGGATATTTACTGTGTTTTCTTCTAAAGCCCTTTATGTGGTGTCGCTAAGACGCCCGACTGCGGCATTTCTTTTAAAGCCCTTTATGTGGTGTCGCTAAGACGCCCGACTGTGGCATTTCTTTTAAAGCCCTTTATGTGGTGTCGCTAAGACGCCCGACTGTGGCATTTCTTTTAAAGCCCTTTATGTGGTGTCGCTAAGACGCCCGATTGTGGCATTTCTTTAAAGCCCTTTATGTGGTGTCGCTAAGACGCCCGACTGTGGCATTTCTTTTAAAGCCCTTTATGTGGTGTCGCTAAGACGCCCGAATGTGGCATGCTTGTTATTTATTTCATAATTTTAATACTACTATGTTATTGCATATTCATAAATAACATTCTTGCACGCATCAGAGTTTTATTTATCTTTTGTGACTGACGTCATGAGCATAAAATATTTTCAGCACATCATTGTTATATTATGCATGTGTTCATAATGTTTGCGAGTACATTCAAAGTACTCACTGGCTTGTCCCTGGCTATTGTCTTGGCCAGATTTTCTTGCGCGGAGAGGAGCGACCGTGGTGACAGTCCCGGAACCTAAGCAACGGCGATAGCAGCCTCGCGAAGATAGGAGTTAACCTGATCAGCTGTTCCTGTGGGAATTGATGTCCCATAGACACTGATGATCCATAAACCGCTTCCGCCATCAATCATTAGAAACCATTTGTTGTACTCACTGGCCAGAATGGTCTTGTACTACATATTTTGTATTTTGCTTGGAATTTCTGTATCAAGTTGGTGCCTCATCAGCTAACAGTTATCTTGGGGCTGGCGAGCACAAGGGCCATTTTCTAGAAATTATCACCCGGAGATTCGGTCCCCACAAAAAAATACAGCAAACAGGCAATTAGTTCCAAAATACTTTTTTCTTTCGGATTTTGATATTCTAAATTTCATTGTTTTTGTGCGGGTAAAATTTCATTGGATTTGAATCTGGCTAGAAATTTCGGGCTGTATGCTGTTTGGGACAGATTTGGAGGCTGAATTGTGGGTCTACTAGGTTGACGTGTACGAAAGGCTTTGTCAACTTAGTGCACAAAAGATTCTAGCAGCAGTGCCCGTTGGATGTTAATCCAACGGCCGTGCTGCTTCTTCAATATCTGATCTTCTTGCTCCAGCTGACCAAACCAGCGCCGGTGGGACTGCCCGCTCCTGCCTCCCATGGTCGGCTGTGCTACCGCACAGACCGCACCGCTCCACCCTACTCCATTGCTGGACATGCCATTCCTCTACTCACCCAAACCTCATGTTATTTTCCGGCGATGGCAGCCGGACCAGTAAACCCTTGTACTCCCCACCGCGTGGGCAACCACTGCCGAGTCTTCCCCGGCTCCGTGTCTTTCCCTTCCTAGGCCTCGTTGTCATCCACCGCCCTGGTGCTCTTGGCATGGCATGGTCAATGTGGTCAACGAACGACATCCATCGGACGTGGACAATACGTGGAGAGGCTAACAGCAGGGTCCATGGCCGCACACAAGGAAATGCCTCCTTATTAGGTGCAAAATAATGATTCCTCCACCTGACATCTGCGACCCACTTAAAGGGCCTCTGTATTTCACGAAAAAATGTCCCCCCCCCACAGGTCGGACCCACCAGCTATATCTTCGCACGCAAGGAAGTGCCTCCTTATTACGCACAAAAAATGAATACTCCTCCTGGTAGCTGGGCCCCAACATAGTGGGATGCTGACTTGTGGGCCCACTAAGTTGATGGGGACGGAGGGCTTTGTCAACTTAGTCAATATGAACGATTCTAGCTCCAGTGACCGTACGATGTCCATCTAATGGCTGTAGTTCTACTTCAACCACTGGTCTTCTTGCTACAGCCGCCCAAACCAGCGCTGGTCGTGCCGCGTGCTCCTGCCTCCCATGGCCAGCTGTGACGCCGCGGAGGCCTCACCACCCCTACTACTCCCACCGTTTTCCAGGCCATCCCTCTACTTACCCATACCCCTTGTTATTATGCGGCGACAGCAGCCTCACACCGCAGCCGAACCAGTGAACCCTCGTACTCCTCTCCGCGTGGGCAACCACTGCTGCCTCTTCCCCGTCTTCATGTCGTCCCCTTCCTAGGCCTCACCGTCATCCACCGCCCTGGTGCTCTCGCCGCGGCATGGTCAACATGGTCAACGAACGACTTCCATCGGAAGAGTACTGTACGTGGAGAGGCTAACACTGGTCCACAGCCACAGCAAGGAGGTGCCTCCTTATTACACGGAAAATAATGATTCCTCTACCTGACAGCAGGGATCCACCGGACGGGCCACCGTACTTCACAAAAAAATGTTTCCCCCTGATTGCTGGGACCCACCAGCTACATCTTTGCACGCAAGGAAGTGCGTCCATATCACAGGCAAAAAAAGATGATTCGCCCCCCTGACTGCTGGGACCCACCGGCTACACCTTCGCACACAAGGAAGTGCCGGACAGTTGGGACCCACCTTGTCGAAGCGTACGTAGTGTTGTCATTCTGGTCGCGAACGTGTACGTACATCCATCGGTCTGTCTACAGGCTGCAGCGATGAACCGTGGCCATGTAAGGAAGGGCACGTGGCGTAGTAGAGGCGCGCACGTAGCATGTACACGTACGTACAGCGGTCAGGGTGCAAGAAAGTAAATACGGCCACGTACATACATACAGGAGGGGTCTCATACACCTACTGATGCATACGTACGGCCAGGGCTCCTCTACATGGCTGGATTAGATCGGAGAAACTACGTCGTCGTCGTGTTCATGGGGAGGCAACAGAATGCGTCGTGTTCATCGGGAGGCAACAAAACGCGTGCTGTTCATCGGAGCCAACCGGCTTGGTCGGAACAACAAATGGAAACGAGCCCTGGCATACCGCAGAACGGAGGAAACTACCTTGTGTTCGACCGGCCACGGTCGAAACGAGATCCTGTTCATCGGGAGGGGTTTGGCGTACCGCAAAACGGAGGAAACAGACTTCTGTTGGACCTCCTACGGTTGAAACGGAGTCGTGTTGATCGGGAGGGGTGTGTCCTACCGCAAAACAAAGGAAACAGACTTATGTTGGACCGCTATGGTCGAAATGGGGGTCCCGTTCATCAGGAGGGGCGTGGCGTACTGCAAAATGGGACTCCACGGGATATTGTTCATCTCCACCGTCGACTGCCTCCACGGGCTACCGTTCATCCACCATCAACCTCCTCCAGCCTCCACCTGCGACTGCTCATCCACGGGCTCCTGTTCATCCAGCCTCCACCGTGCGCTCCTCCACCGGCTCCTGTTCAACCAGCCCTCTCCACGGGGTCCTATTCAACCACCCCTCCACGGGCTACTGTCCATCCAGCCCTCCACCAGCTAATGTTCAACCAGCCCTCCACGGGGTCCTGTTCATCCAGCCCTCCACGGGGTCCTGTTCATCCAACCCTCCACCGACTTGATCGATCGGGGTACTGTTCATCTAGCGGCAACGGCCTCTACTACCACGAGGGCCTGTTCATCCAACCCCCCACCGGAACTGTTCATCCAAACCCCCCAACAACGCTCACTGTTCATCAAGGGAAGGAGGAAGCAGTGTTCGATCGGCTTCAGTTAACAGCAGTAGCGAAGGAATCGCTCTATCAGGTTCAGTTAACAGCCATCGATCGATCGCTCGGGTTTAGTAACGCGTAGCCTGCATTGCAATCGCTTGGGTTCAGTTAGAGCCAACGCCTTTCACCCACGTGCCTACGTGTATGAGAGAAACGCGCATCGCTCGGCCCCCGACCACCGACCGTAACCGGGAACTCCCCGATATTTTCCTCGCCCTCGCTTCTACCACGGTTTTCTCCGTCATGGACGGCCCAAAGAATGTCATGCAGCTGCGTCTTCGGCCCGCCCAGGACGAAAAGCCCATTTTTTGTCATAGAATTAGGAGCCCGCCACATCTATGATGATACCGGGTTTTGTCACAATTATCGTCATAGAAGTGTCATAAGCATGACAATTTTTTTTTCGTTCGGCCCAAAATGTCACGGATGTGTCTTTTTTTGTAGTGTATGAATGTTTTGCAAGCTCGGTATGATGACTACTTGATAGTTTCGTGCACCATGCTTTACGGCTTAGAACCGAGACTTCAAAAATGTTTTGAACACCATGGAGCATATGAGATGTTCCAAGAACTGAAATTGGTGTTTCAGACCCATGGCCGTGTCGACAGGTATGAGACCTATGACAAGTACTTTGCCTACAAGATGGAGGAGAATAGCTCACCTACACGTGCTCAGAATGTCTGGGTACTACAATTGCTTGAATCAAGTGGGAGTTAATCTTCCAGATAAGATAGTGATTGAAAGATTCTCTAGTCACTATCACCAAGATACTAGAACTTCGTGATGAACTATAATGTGCAAGGGATAATGGAAAATATTCCAAAGCTCTACGCGATGCTGAAATCGGCGAAGTTAGAAATCAAGAAAGAGCATCAAGTGTTGATGGTTAACAAGACCACTAGTTTCAAGTAAAAGGGCAAGGGAAAGAAAGGGAACTTCAAGAAGAATGGAAAGCAAGTTTCCACTGCCATGAAGAAGTCCAAAGCTAGACCCAAGCCTGAAACTGAGTGCTTCTACTGCAAAGGGACTAGTCACTAGAAGCAGAACTACCCCAACTACTTGGTGGATAAGAAGGATGGCAAAGTGAACAAAGATATATTTGATATACATGTTATTGATGTGTACTTTACTAGTGTTCATAGTAACCCAGGGGTATTTGATACCTGTTCAGTTGCTAAGATTAGTAACCCGAAACAGGAGTTGCAGAATGAACAAAGACTAGTTAAAGGTGAGGTGACGATGTGTGTTGGAAGAGATTTCAAGGTTGATAAGATCACCATCGCACACTCCCTCTACCTTCGGGTTTAGTGTTGGACCTATGAAAATGTTATTTGGTGTTTGCGTTGAGCATGAATATGATTGGATCATATTTATTGCGATATGGTTATTCATTTAAGTTAGAGAATAATTGTTATTCTGTTTACATGAATAAAACCTTCAATGGTCATACACCCAATGTGAATGGTTTATTGAATCTTGATCATAGTGATACACATATGCATAATATTAATGCCAAAAGATGCAAAGTTGATAATGATAGTGCAACATATTTGTGGCACTGCCGTTTAGGTCATATTGGTATAAAGCGCATGAAGAAACTCCATGCAGATGGACTTTTGGAATCACTTGATTATGAATCACTCGATACTTGCGAACCATGCCTCATGGGCAAGATGACTAAAACTCCGTTCTCCGGAAAAATGGAGCGAGCTAATGACTTATTGGAAATAATACATACCGATCTATGCAGTCTAATGAGTGTTGAGGCTCGCGGAGGGTATCGATATTTTCTGACCTTCACAGATGATTTGAGTAGATATGCGCCCTGTTCAAGAATTCATCCGATTAATCAGTTAACTTGCCAATTAATCCCTACTCGTAGGGTCACCGAGTAGCCTATAAACCGATAATTCGTCCGATTAGTTGATTAAACGGCCGATTAACTTGCCGATTAGCTGATTAATCCCCTACTCACCAGCCAACCGAGCAGCTACCAGTTAACGATTTCCACAACAATGGATATGCGTATATCTACTTAATGAAACACAATTCTGAAACATTTGAAAAGTTCCCAGAATTTCAGAGTGAAGTGGAGAATCATCGAAACAAGAAAATGAAGTTTCTACGATCTGATCGCGGAAGCAAATAATTGAGTTACGAGTTTGGCCTTCATTTAAAACAATGTGGAATAGTTTTACAACTCACGCCACCTGGAACACCACAACATAATGGTGTGTCTAAACATTGTAACCGCACTTTATTAGATAATGGTTTGGTCTATGATGTCTCTTACCGATTTACCACTATCATTTTGGGGTTATGCATTAGAGACAGGTGCATTCACATTAAATAGGGCACCGTCTAAATTCGTTGAAACGACACCGTATAAACTGTGGCTTGGCAAGAAACCTAAGCTGTCTTTTCTTTAAGTTTGGGGTTGCGATGCTTATGTGAAAAAAAGTTTAGCCTGATAAGCCCGAACCCAAATTGGAGAAGTGCGTCTTCATAGGACACCCAAAAGAAACTGTTGGGTACACCTTCTATCAGAGATCCGAAGGCAAGATCTTTGTTGCTAAGAATGGATCCTTTCTAGAGAAGGAGTTTCTCTCGAAAGAAGTGAGTGGGAGGAAATTTAGAACTTGATGAGGTAATTGTACCTTCCCTCGAATTGGAAAGTACCACATCAATGAAATTCGTTCCCGTGATGCCTACACCAACTAGAGAGGAAGCTAATGATGATGATCATGCAACTTCGGATCAAGTTACTACTTGACCTCGTAGGTCAAACAGAGCATGTTCCACACCAGAGTGGTACGGTAATCCTGTCCTAGAAGTCATGTTATTAGACAGTGGCGAACCTACGAACTATGAAGAAGCTATGATGGGCCCAGATTCTGAGATATGGCTTGAGACCATGAAATTTGAGATAGGATCCATGTATGAGAACTAAGTGTGGACTTTGGTGGACTGGCCTGATGATCGAAGAGCCATTGAGAATAAATGGATCTTCAAGAGGAAGACGGACGATGAAGGTAGTGTTACTATCTGAAAGTGCGTTATATCGACTAGAGGGGGGGTGAATAGGCGATTTTTATGAATTCTTCACTGAGGAATTTGCCGGTGAGGAAATTCCTTAGCGAAGAAATACTTGCAGCGGAATAAGTACTCAGAAGTAAGCATAACAGATTACCAGCATTGTCATCATGATGAAATGAAGACAATCACAGAGTACAGAAAGCGTAATCACAGGATAACACAAGATGAAGACAAACAGACTGAAGAAATTGAACTGAGGAAATTGAGAAAGTCTTCACTCAAAGTCTTCAAGCACAGATATGAACAAACACTCAACACAGTAATGAGGAAATGAAAGGGTTGAGGAAATAGAACCAGTTAGGTTGGTGAAGACAATGATTTGGTAGACCAGTTCCAACTGCTGTCTCGGTTGTACGTCTGGTTGGGCGGTTGAGTATTTAAACTCGAGGACACACAGTCCGGACACCCGATCGAAAGCACGAGCTCAGACACCCAGTCCTCACCGTATTCTCCTTGAACTAAGGTCACATGCCTCGTCCAATCACTCGTGGTAAGTCTTCAGCGACTTCCAAACCTTCACATACTTGGTCACTCGGCGATCCACAATTCCTCTTGGATGTTCTAGACCTTGACGCCTAACCGTCTGGAAGAAGCACAGTCTTCAAAGGTAAAAAGCGCCGGATCCACGCAGGATAAATTTCTTCAAGGATGCTCAATCACTTTGGGTTTGTAGGGTTTGGTTTTGGGATTTTCCTCACTTGATGATTTTCGCCAAATTCCTCGGAGGATGGGTTGCTCTCAAATGACAAGTGTCAAGTTCTCTCGGAGCAGCCAACCAACTAGTGGTTGTAGGGGCGGCTATTTATAGCCTAGGAGCAGCCCGACATGATAAGACATAAATGCCCTTCAATGATATGACCGTTAGGTGGATAAGATATTTGGGACAGCCGTAGCGTGAAAGACAAAGAACGGTCGGAATTTTGAATATCAAATTCCTCGTATTATCATGTTCCTCACTATGTAGGCAATTCAGACTTTGGCGAATTCCTAACTCCTCGCCGAACAAATTCTCAAATGACGGTAAGAGCTTCGTCTCACATCAAGAAATTGACTGAACTGTATGAGATTTCCAAAGGTTTCACTCGAAGGGTTTGGTAGGTGTAGGATTTTGAGTTGAGCATCAAATGGAAATTTTTCCTTAGTATTTCCTCGACCCCCTTTAATAGTACGGTGTTTCCTATGACTCAAGAAAGAGAAAATGAAACTACGAAAACAAAAGTCTTCACGCTTCATGTTCCTCAAACGAATACCAAGTCTTCAAGGTCACACCAATTTCTTCACTTTCAAAGTCTTCAGAAAGTCTTCAGAATATCAAAGTCTTCAGCTGAAGAACTTCATTTTAGGGTCGACTTTCTCTGAAAATATCAAACTCCTCATAGACTTATAGACCTGTGTACACTCACAAACGATTAGTTACTTAACCTATAAGTCTTCAATACACCAAAATCACTAAGGGCACTAGATGCACTTACAATCTCCCCCTTTTTGGTGATTGATGACAATATAGGTTAAGTTTTCAACGGGGATAAACATATGAAGTGTAAATACTGATAATGAGGAATTTGATTGCAAGATATAGAAGAACTCCCCCTGAAGATGTGCATAGTGAGGAATTTGCTTTTGAGGCAATGCACATTTGAAGAATTGAATCATGGAGATCTCCCCCTATATCTTGTAATTCATACATGCATTTAACATATAGTATGAAGAATTTGAAATGCATGATGAAATATGGTGCTTGATGTTATGCAATGTAACGCATCAAGTGTATCAGAGCCCAAATCGATTTGCTATGAAGATTTTCAAAGAGCTCACGAGAATCAGAGCATAACTACTGTAATCAGAGCATAGAGCAAGAGCATAATGCATCAAAAGTATCAAAGCACCATCGGGTTTAAGATTACAACTCGATCCAATAAAAGGTTTCGGAAGAACGAGAGTTGTAACTTAATAAAATACTGTATATAGACAAAACACTAGACCCGCTTGAATACTAACTCAAATTTCTCCCCCTTTGTCAACAAATGACCAAAAGGATCGAAACTGAGGACTAACGCTCTTGAAGAATTTCAAGTTGAAGACGGAGCGCCAGCATTGTCGGGGTTGTTTGTTGAAGTAGGACCAGCCGCAGTATCTTCCAAATCTTCATTTTCATCAGTGTCGCGAGATGAAGAATAGGAGCTGGCCACCAAGGAAGGAACTTTGACCTTCTTGAATTTCTTCGAGGAGGTGCGACCAGTCAAATTCTTCCTTGAGTCCCATTGAAGTCAGTTCTTCTTCACTATAGACATGTGAGAGAACAGCCCAGGTGCGCTTGAAGGTTTCATGAAGGTAGTAGTGGTTTTTCTTCACTGCATTGTGTGTTGAGGTCATGTTGTAAAGAAGAGTACCAAACTGACGTTTGACCCACTTATGATTGCGATCAACCTTCCGATGAAGACCGAGGAGTAACTCACGATCACCATCACCACAGGTGCGATAGCTTGAGGACTTTGCTTGATCGAGGTATTTGCTGCCGAGTCATGTGTGGCGAGTCATCATTGGTGGAGTAGGATGCTGCTTATAAACTGTCCATCCAATGGACGAATGCCTTCATCTATCACAGCAATGGCCTTGCCCTTGTCATCACCGAGGTAATTGTCCGCTTGAGGACTTCAATCGGGGGCAGGTAGCTGCAGTGGTTCAAAGTATCAGCCTTGTAATTTAGCGAAGACCTTGACCTGATGAATCTCATAATCCAAGGCGCATAAGGCTTCAGCTCAAAAGGTGACATGGCAATGTTAGCCAGAGTCCTCATGAAGAAATCATGGAAATTGACGGGAACGCCATGGATGATGTTGAAAAGCATATTCTTCATGATGCCAACGACTTCTTCATCGTTCGAGTCGTGGCCTTTGATAGGACTCATAGTCTTCGTCAAAATTCGATAGACTGTCCGAGGCACATATAATAATTCCTTGACGAGGAATTTGGTTCTTGGGGCCTGCCTTGGCTTTAAAGGCTTCATCAGCACTTGCATATAGTGATTTGAAAGTTCTTTTCTTCATAGATACGACGTGCACCATCAAGCGGAGGATCGAGTGGTAGGGCACGAGCAATTCACTTGTCGGGTGCCTTGTAGTGAGTGTTTTCAGTCATCCAATCTAAGACCCATGAATTTACGTCTTCAGCGTCTCCGGTGATGTGCAGGGTTGCATAGAACTGAAGAATTAGCTCTTCATTCCAGTCACAAATATCAGTGCAGAAGTTTAGAAGTCCTGCGTCGTAAAGAACACTGAGGACTGGCTCAAAGCCTGGCAGCGACTCCATATCCACATGAGGAATATGAGCATGATCAAAGATTTTGTCCTTGTTGAAAAGCACTGAGGAATAGAAGTTGGCTTGGCTGGCAGTCCAGAAGCGCCTCTTCCTAATGCGAGCAGAATCATATGGATTATATTCAGTGAAGAATACGTGCTCGGCAAAGAAATCTTCAGCCTTGAACTTTTGCTTGGTTGAGAACGGATTCTTTTGCTTGGGCAGAGGGGTGTCAGTGAGTTGCATCACCACCTCAGGAACCGTAAGTTCAGGTTCTTCAGGCTGAGGAATTTCTTGTTCCTCAACAAAAGCGATCGAGGATTAGCAAAGCAGCAGTTTCATCAGCACTAGTGGCTGGAATTTCTTCATGCACAGAACCAGTGGGTTGATTTTCTTCAGAGTCCATTTGGACTGTTTGAGCAGGAGACTGAGGAACTTGTTGGAGCGGGGTGAAGAGAGGAGTATTGGGATGCTGACTTTCCCAAAAGTCATCATTGATCACTGGTGTGGTGCATCCAATATCCACATCTTCATCTTCAATTTCCTCAGCACCAGCCTGAGGAATTTCATAGTCTGGTGAGGGAATAACTGGGGTTGAAGGGATTGCTTCCACTTCAATTTCTTCATCGAGCTGCTCTGACGAAGCAGCAGACTAATGTTCTTCATCAGATCCGATTGGGATCTCATAGTCTTCTCCAAAAGGAACAACTTCCTTTGATGGTATGGAGGAAATTGGAACAGCATCAATTGGGTTTTCAAATGAGCTAGTCATTGGCTTCATTTTCTTCGCAGCCGAAGAATCTGACGCAGCTGATGCTTTCCTTTTCTTCACAGCAGCTCGTTCTGCAGCCTTGGTTTTCTTCACATCCGAAGCAGATGGAAGAATTGGAGTTGGAGTTGGCGCAGGAGGAGCTGAGGAATTTGGTGCAGTTTCTTCAGGAGCAACTGATGCAGTTCCCCTGTCTTGAGCAATTTCTTCAGGCGCACCACTAGTGGGTGCCCTGGCAGTTTCTTCAGCGGCTGGGATGGGATCATCAGCCCTGGAATCAGCATTTTCTTCAGCAGGCTGAACGTTATCAGCGGTGCTGGCATTTTCTTCAGTAGGCTGAGCAGAGGCTCCAGCCTGAGGAATTTCATGTTGCACTGGGGCAGCAACACTTGTGAATTTCTTCGTCAGTTGATTTAATTTGGTCTTGGCTCCTTGCCAATCAGCATAGTAGGAATCAAGTTTTTGCCGAGGTCTTGAATTTCAGTTTGAATTTGGAGAAGTTCCTCGTGTGTCATCTTGACAACGTTTTCTTCGTGAACTTCTCCTTCCTCAGTATTGAGCCTTTTTGATTTCCCTCGCCTTCTCAAACTTCCATTTTTCTTCAGCGATGAAGTGAGTCAGCGCATGACTTTGACCAGGTGTCAGATGAAGATCAGGCAGAGGGGTATTGGGATCATTGTGCCAGAGATCAATAAAGTCGAGGACTTTCTTCGGATCCAATAGTAGTGGCACAGATGTACCTTTGGCTCTAGCGGCCCTTACTTGACGGTCTCTGATGATTTCCGCGAGTTCTTCATCAGATGCCTCATCGTCAGATGGTACATGAAATACAACTTGTTTCGTCCTTGGACTAGGCCGTGGACCTCGTCCAGCTGTTGCCTTGGTCTTCAGCTGAGCCGGGCCAGATGAGGAAATTGGAGCAGCTGAGGAACTTGCAGAAATGCCTGAGGCAATTGAGAAGCCATTGGTCCTTTGACAAGTAGCCAGGTGCACAGGAACTGAAGGTTTTGACGGAGCTGTTGAGGACTTTGGTGGAACGGCAGCAGTGTGAGGAAATTGCTTGGAAGGTGCTGCTGAGGAACTTGGCCGTGAGGGCGCAGATGATGAAGCACTTGGCTTATTAGCAGGCTTCTTTTGCATTGATTTCTTCGGTTTGACCGAGACCTCTGTGGCAGTAGCAGCGGCAGAATCCTCATTGAATTTCTTCACTGCCTCCTTTGCTTGCTTTGCCAATTTTTCTTGGCGTTTAGCCCATTCATCAGGAAAGTCCTCACCTCGTTTGATGCTTGTGGGATCAGCTACTTGGCCAGGTGCCAAAGGAGCTCTTGGGCATGGAGGGTTAAGAGCAAATTTATTCATGTACTTAGGAGTTACATATCTGTATTCCTTCCATTCCCGTGCCCATCTCCGTTCGATCTTCTGAATACGCACCTTGCGTTGATTTTTGCTTTCTTCATCCGGTGTGCAGTAGTCAGCATATATTTCCTCAGGGATTTCAAACGTAGTCATAACCTCAGGTTTCTTTCCTCCCTTCTGCGGCTTCTTACCGTCTGCCATTTTCTTCAGTTGAGGAAATTGAACAATTGAGTTCTCTGAAGAAGTGTGCAGTTTTTCTTCGAGGAACGCTGCAAATGAGTTAAGTTCATGAGAACCTAGGGATTCAGCAGCGGACATTTGTACCTGTGAACAGAGTATAGGTGCGAGGAATTTGGAGAGGTCATATGCTCTCGTAAGGTTTTTCAAAAGAACAAGTTTTGAGGATTTTGACCAGATGAGTTTTGAAGAATTTCACTAAGCGTTCTTTGTCTTAGGTTCCAGAGTTGTATAGATCGAGGATCCACACAATTGAGGAATCTTGAAGAAAATCATTGCTTAGAGAAACGAATCAAGAGATTTGAGGTGTTCATATGTGTGAGGATTTGAAGAATAAACACCTTTGAAGAATTTGAAGAATATTTGAGAATCAAAGCGAGTAATACAAGTAACTTTTAATTTACCCAAGTGAAGAACACGATTTAACTGAGAAGAACAGTTGGGAAGTTCGTCTGCTCAGATCTTCCACGCCTAACTTGGCAGAGGAAATCAGCTACGGCGACGGCGGAGAGAAGATTTTCCATGGTCGACGCGAGTACGTCGGCGAAGAGGTCAAGGCAAGAAGCTTTTCCTCACCGGCGATTTATGGAGTAAGCGGCGGCGCTTAGGGTTTTGAGGAGCTCGAGCGGAGAGAGAGGTCGAGCAGAGTAACAGAGTGAGGAAGGGAGAGGGTATTTATAGACACGGTGAAAAGCGGATCGCCGAAGATTTAGGACGAACATGCCCTGACCGCTTCCCTTCTCACGACATGTGTCACCCACGTCTCGGTAGTGGAGATCGTGTCGATCGTGGGTGAATAAAGTAATGCATCATGGGATGCGGAACGGTTTGAGCGGTAAAATGAAGGTTTGAATGAGATTCGTTTTAAAGTTCCGTTGCAATTTCTTCAATGTCAAGGACACAATGAAGAATTTGAACGAGTTTCAAAGTAGAACGCACATGAAGAATTTGTGAATGGATTGGGTTGAGTATAGCATAGAGGGAAAGGGTCCGATCACATTCACTTAGCGAAAAAGCGACTTGAAGAAATAGCCATAAGTGAATGCTGTAGAGGACATAAACCCATATATATATATAGCCAATGAAGAAAGACGAGCGAAACAAGTGAAGATTTTGCAAAGTTGAAGAATTTGAAAAAGCTCAAGAATTTCAAAACTGAGGAAAACTCAAATTGAAGATTTTCAACTTTGGTGGTGGCGTGACCCACCAGATAAGAATGATGATTTCAGACACCGCGCACAATTGTCGAGGGTTCTGAGAATCAATTTCTTCATTAATTTCTTCACACTTAGAGTGTTATTCTTCATTGGTTGAAGAAAAACGTTTCTTCATGTGTTGCACATCTAAGTCATCAATTTTGCATATGTGTTAGGTTGTGTGCCTTTTTCAAAGAACGTTCGAAGATTCTAAGATATTTAGCTCACACCGCAACTTGCTAAATCTCTTCTCATCCAAGGGCTTAGTGAAGATATCAGCTAGCTGTTCTTCAGTCTTCACGTGCTCGATGGAGATGTCGCCCTTCAACACATGATCACGAAGAAAATGATGACGAATTTGAATGTGCTTTGTCTTCGAGTGCTGAACTGGGTTGTGAGCAATCTTGATGGCACTCTCATTGTCACAATAGAGAGGCACATTCTTCACGTTGATGCCGTAGTCCTTGAGGGTTTGCTTCATCCATAGTAATTGAGCACAACACGAGCCAGCAGCAATGTATTCAGCTTCCGCGATGGATGGTGATACAGCCTACATTTCTTCGAGGACCAACGGACCAAAGATCGTCCGAGGAAATGACAAGTACCAGATGTTGACTTGCGGTCCACACGATCACCAAAGATAGTCGAGTCGAATATCCAATGAGATCAAAAGAAGAGCCCTTGGGGTACCGTAATCCTAGTGTTGGTGTGTGAGCTAGATATCAAGAATATGTTTCACAGCCTTATGGTGTGATTCCTTCGTGTAGCTTGAAATCGGGCACACATGCAAACACTAAGCATTATATCTAGCCTAGATGCACATAAGTACAATAAAGAGCCAATCATGGAGCGGTATACCTTGTGATCAAGTCAATACCATTTTCATCAATTGCATAGATGGCCATTTGTGGGCATAGGAATTTTGACACCTTTGCGCCTTGCATGCGAATTTCTTCAGACATCTTTGAGGTATTTCTCCGAGATATGAATATGCCATTGTGTTGTTGATTAATTTGAAGACCTAAGAAGAATTTCAACTCTCCCATCATAGACATTTGATATTCTTCACTCATCATATAGGCAAATTCATCACTATAACGTTGGTCAAGACAGCCAAAGATAATATCATCAACATATATTTGGCACACAAACAGTTCACCATCATAAGATTTAGTAAAGAGAGTAGGGTCGAGTGAACCGGTGTGAAGCCATTCTTCACAAAGAATTCCTTCAATGTATCATACCACGCCGAGGGGCTTGCTTGAGGCCATAGAGGGCCTTATTTAGTCTCAAGACTTTGTCGATTCTTTGGATCTTCAAAACACGGGGTTGAGCAACATATACTTCTTCCTCAAGCTTACCATTGAGGAATGCACTTTTCACATCCATTTGATATAAAGTGATATTGTGATGGTTAGCATAGGCAAGTAATATGCGAATAGACTCAAGTCTAGCGACAGTGCAAAAGTTTCATCGAAATCAATTCCTTCAACTGTGTGTAGCCTTGAGCTACTAGTCGTGCCTTATTCCTCACCACAAGACCATTTTCATCTTGCTTGTTGCGATAGATCCACTTTGTGCCAATGATATTATGCTTGCGAGGATCTGGACGTTTGACCAGTTCGCAGACGTTGTTGAGCTCGAACTGATGTAATTCTTCTTGCATGGCCTGAATCCACTCCGGCTCCAGAAATGCTTCATCTACCTTAGTGGGCTCTGTGATAGAGACAAAAGCATAGTGCCCACAAAAGTTAGATAAATGTGAAGCTTTTGAGCGAGTGAGAGGACCTGGCGCTTTAATGTCATCGATGATCTTCTCCACTTGTACTTCTTTTGCAACACGAGGATGAGCTGGTTGTCGTCGAGGAATTTGATCATTTTCCTCAGCACCATTTTCTTCACCATTATCTTCAGGTGCATCAGCTCGACGTTCTTCGCGTACAGGGATGAATTCTTCAGCAGTTTCTTCAGGAGGAATGACATCCTCGGTTGCCTTGAACCCGATAGAATCCTCGGTGCTGGTTCGCCTAACACGAAGGTAGGTGCTCTCTTTGCGAGCCATTAGTTTCATCGAACCACACATCTACAAAGTCAACAATCTTGTGAAGAGCGATGTTGAAGACTCAGAGGTGTGCGAGTCCTTTCCGTAACCAAGCATAAAACCCTCATGTGCTTTGGTTGCAAATTTAGAGGTGTGGTGAGGATCTCTAATCCAGCATTTAGCAATCAAGACTTTGAAATAACTTACATTGGGTTTCTTGTCGTTGAGGAGTTCATAGGCAGTCTTCTTGAAGAATTTGTGAAGATATACTGCTGATGATGTGGCATGCAAAGGTCAATTGCTTCAATCCGAAACGACTAGGCGTTTTGTATTCATCAAGCATAGTGCGAGCCATCTCAACCAGAGTTTTGTTCTTGCGCTCCACGACGCCATTTTGCTGAGGAGTATAGGGAGCAGATAACTCATGAGTAATACCAAGTTCATCAAGATAATCACCAAGACCGGAATTCTTGAACTCAGTTCCATTGTCACTCCTGATGTGCTTGATCTTCACACCAAAGTTGGTTGAAGCCCTTGAGGAAAATCGTTTGAAGATTTCCTGCACTTGATTTTTGTAAGTAACAATGTGTACCCATGTGTAACGAGAGTAATCATCAACAATAACAAAGCCATATAGTGATGCTTCATTAACGATAGCTGAGTAATGATTGGGACCAAAGAGGTCCATGTGAAGCAATTCGAAGGGACGAGTAGTGGTCATGATAGTCTTCGCTGGATGCTTGGCCTTTGTCATTTTTCCAGCTTCACAGGCTCCGCATAAGTGATCCTTGAGGAATTTGACATTCTCAATGCCAATGACATGCTTCTTCTTCGCAAGCGTGTGCAAATTCCTCATGCCTGCGTGACCAAGTCGTCGATGCCATAGCCAGCCTTCTGAAGCTTTTGCAAGTAGGCACACGGCTGGTTGTGGTCCTGTGGAAAAGTCAACAATGTACAAGTCTCCTCTCCTAAAGCCTTCGAAGACTTTGGAATTGTCAGCTTCCATAATCACAACACAACGATACTTGCCAAAGATAACGACCATATCAAGATCACAAAGCATTGAGACTGACATGAGGTTATATCCTAAAGACTCAACAAGCATGACTTTGTCCATGTGCATGTCCTTAGAGATAGCAACCTTACCAAGTCCCAATACGACTTTTGCCTTTGTCAAGAAAGATGATATGCTTCAGATGTGACGGTGATAAGGGAGCATCCATCAATAGATTCTTGTCACCACCATGTGATTTGTACATCCACTATCGAGAACCCACTCGGTGGCTTTTGGTTGATCATCCTGCAGATGAATTAGTATAACTTACGATCTCATATACTTCATCGGTGAAGAATATGATATCAAGTTCATCGATTGAATTTCATCACCAAGATTCAGATAAGCAAGATGAGGACGTGTGAAATGAAAGTTCATTTCATCATGATTAGCTCAAGTCCTTTCATGCATTTTTGTCGGGCCCCAAAAATTCTTCAGACGTTGAGGCACGCCCGAGACCTGACCTCGCAGAAGAGATTAGTTCTTTTCTTCACCACCCACATCTCAAGGGGTGGCAAAGAGTTCATCACTCTGCGAGCTCCATATGAGAATGGTGGCATAGAGGCCAAACCATTTCGTTTCACATAAGAGGGGTTAGGGTAAGCATATGAATAAGCAGAGAAATTCTTCGAGGACTTATGAACATATTGGTTTGAAGAATAATGCACATATTCATAGCCCTTAGCTCTACCCTGCGAAACCGAGTTGTTAGCACGATGATAATCATATGAGGACTTTGATCCTTTTGAGGAATTTGATCCACGTGAGGAATTTGGTCCATATGAGGACTTGGATCCATATGAAGAATTTGGTCCATATGAAGAATTTGATCTGGAGTTCCTATTCTTCACTGGTGGTGTCATGAGGACATTCACCTGAAGATTTTCAAGGCACTTCTTGGGAACCCAGATTTTCTTCATAGGGGAACCGTTCCTGCAGTTAGTGCCAACATATCTAGCAAATACTTCACCATTCTGATTTTTGAACAGTTTATAGTTGGAGTCAAATGACTCATCAGCAGAATGAGGAAATTCGCACGTAAAACCAGATAAGGTAGATGGATCAACTGGAGGTCCCTTTGCAGCAACCCATGAGGTTTTGGGATACTGCTCAGGCTTCCAATACGTTCCATCAGCATTGAGTTTCCTCTCAAAGGCAATACCCTCTTTCCTAGGGTTCCTATTGAGGATCTGCTTTTTAAGCACATCACAAAGAGTCTGATGCCCTTTGAGGCTTTTGTACATGCCTGTCATGTACAATTCCTTCAGTCCTGCATCGTCAGTGATACTAGCAATGTCCTCAGATGAGGAATTAGTGATAGCAGAGGCAGGTGAAGAATTTGTAACAGTTGAAGCATTTGAACATTCGGTGAAGAATTAGCGATTCACGCTCAATGCACTTTAAGCATGGAGGAACAAATTCTTCTTGAGAGGCGCTGATTTGTTGAGCAAGTAATGAATCGCGCTCCTTCAAGATCTTCATAACTCACTCTTAGCTTCTCAAGATCTTGCTTTCTTTGAAGAAATTCATAAGAAAGTTTCTCATGATCGATAAGAGAGTGTTATGTTGACCTTGAAGGTTGTCAAGCCTAGACTCAAGTCTCTGAAGATTTTCAGTCAGGGCTTTAGTGCGATCCATTTCTTCACGTAACATATCATCACTTTTACCTAACATGTTTTGAAACTTTTCCAAGGCATGTTGTTGTTTGGTGGCAAGGCAAACAAGTTTGGCATAGTTAGGTTCAATATCATCATCAGATTCATCATCATCAGATTCATCATCATCAGATTCATCATCATCAGATTCACAGTCACTAAATTCAGATGAGGAACATTCGGTTACCTCGTCACCCTTTGCCATGAGACATGATGCAGATGATGATGATTCTGGCTCGAAAGTCATCGTTTTGAGAGATTCCTTGAAGTCCTCAAACCAGGGATCATGACGGTTTCGATGACCTTCATAAACGTCGGAGATTCGGTCCCAGATAAGCTTCGCATTGCAAAGATGCATAATGCGCTTGAATTCATCTCTAGATAGACAGGAACAGATGATATCCTTCGCCATGATGTCAAGTCGAGTGAGCTTGTGAATATCATCCGTGTTCGCCGCCTTGCATAGATCAGTAAGGCCAATTTCAGTGACGGTCCACAGCTCGCTGTCCATTGCCATGAGGCGCTTCCTCATCATGGCCTTCCACTTGGGATAATCGTGATCGCAAAGATAGGACATGTCACTTTCTTCATACCGTGGTCGACATAACTAAAACTCCGGTGGTTAAACCAAAATCACATAGAACAAGGAGTACCTATCTCGATACCAATTGAAAGTGCGTTATATCGACTAGAGGGGGTGAATAGGCGATTTTATGAATTCTTCATCGAGGAATTTGCGGTGAGGAAATTCCTTAGCGAAGAAATACTTGCAGCGGAATAAGTACTCGAAGTAAGCATAACAGATTACCAAGCATTGTCATCATGATGAAATGAAGACAATCACAGAGTGAAAAGCGTAATCACAGGATAACACAAGATGAAGACAAACAGACTAAAGAAATTGAACTGAGGAAATTGAGAAAGTCTTCAGTCAAAGTCTTCAAGCACAGATATGAACAAACACTCAACACAGTAATGAGGAAATGAAAGGGTTGAGGAAATAGAACCAGTTAGGTTGGTGAAGACAATGATTTGGTAGACCAGTTCCAACTGCTGTCTCAGTTGTACGTCTGGTTGGAGCGGTTGAGTATTTAAACTCGAGGACACACAGTTCCGGACACCCAGTCGCTGAGCACGCAGCTCAGGACACCTAGTCCTCACCGTATTCTCCTTGAACTAAGGTCACACAGACCTCGTCCAATCACTCGTGGTAAGTCTTCAGGCGACTTCCAAACCTTCACATACTTGGTCACTCGGCGATCCACAATTCCTCTTGGATGCTCTAGACCTTGACGCCTAACCGTCTGGAAGAAGCACAGTCTTCAAAGGTAAAAAGCGTCGGATCCACGCAGGATAAATTTCTTCAGTGATGCTCAATCACTTTGGGTTTGTAGGGGTTTGGTTTTTGGGATTTTCCTCACTTGATGATTTTCGCTCAAATTCCTCAGAGGATGGGTTGCTCTCAAATGACAAGTGTCAAGTTCTCTCGGAGCAGCCAACCAACTAGTGGTTGTAGGGGGCGGCTATTTATAGCCTAGGGAGCAGCCCGACATGATAAGACATAAATGCCCTTCAATGATATGACCGTTAGGTGGATAAGATATTTGGGACAGCCGGCGCGTAGCACAGCAACGGTCGGAATTTTGAATATCAAATTCCTCAGGGCTATCATGTTCCTCACTATGTAGGCAATTCGCACTGGCGAATTCCTAACTCCTCGCCGAACAAATTCCTCAACACTGTAAGAGCTTCGTCTCATCATCAAGAAATTGACTGAACTGTATGAGATTTCCAAAGGTTTCACTCGAAGGGTTTGGTAGGTGTAGGATTTTGAGTTGAGCATCAAATGGAAATTTTTCCTTAGTATTTCCTCGACCCCCTTTAACAGTACGGTGTTTCCTATGACTCAAGAAAGACAAAATGAAACTACGAAAACAAAAGTCTTCACGCTTCATGTTCCTCAAACGAATACCAAGTCTTCAAGGTCACACCAATTTCTTCACTTTCAAAGTCTTTAGAAAGTCTTCAGAATATCAAAGTCTTCAGTTGAAGAACTTCATTTTTAGGGGTCGACTTTCTCTGAAAATATCAAACTCCTCATAGACTTATAGACCTGTGTACACTCACAAACGCATTAGTTACTTATCCTATAAGTCTTCAATACACCAAAATCACTAAGGGGCACTAGATGCACTTACACTATCTATAAAGCTCGACTTGTCGCAAAAGGTTTTCGACAAGTTCAAGGTGTTGACTACGATGAGATTTTCTCACTCGTAGTGATGCTTAAGTCTGTCCGAATCATGTTAGCAATTGCCGCATTTTATGAAATCTGGCAAATGGATGTCAAAACTATATTCCTTAATGGATTTCTTACAAAAGAATTGTAGATGATACAACCAAAAGGTTTTGTCGATCCTAAAGGTGCTAACAAAGTGTGCAAGCTCCAGCAATACTTCTGTGGACTGGTGCAAGCATCTCAGAGTTGTAATATATGCTTTTATGAGGTGATCAAAGCATATGGTTTTATACAGACTTATGATGAAGCCTGTATTTACAAGAAAGTGAGTGGGAGCTCTGTAGCATTTCTGATATTATATGTGGATGACATATTGCTGATTGGAAATGATATAGAATTTCTGGATAGCATAAAAGGATACTTGAATAAGAATTTTTCAATGAAAGACCTCGGTGAAGCTGCTTACATATTGGGCATAAAAGATCTATAGAGATGGATCAATACGCTTGATAAGACTTTTGATGAGTACATACCTTGATAAGATTTTGAAGGAGTTCAAAATGGATCAGTCAAAGAAGGAGTTCTTGCCCGAGTTGTAAGGTATGAAGTCGAGTAAGACTGAAAACCCGACGACGATAGAAGATAGAAAGAGAATGAAAGTCATTCCCTATGCCTCAGCCATAGGTTCTATAAATTATGCCATGTTGTATCCCAGACCTATTGTGTACCTTGCCATGAGTTTGGCAAGGGGATACAATAGTGATCCAGGAGTAGATCACTGGACAGTGGTCAAAATTATCCATAGGCACCTAAAGAGGACTAAGGAAATGTTTCTCGGTTATGGAAGTGACAAAGAGTTCGTCGTAAAGGGTTACATCGATGCAAGCTTTGACACTGATCCGGATGACTCTGAGTCTCAATCTAGATACATATTGAAAGTGGGAGCAATTAGCTAGAGTAGATCCATGCAGAGCATTGTAGACATAGAAATTTGCAAAATACATACGAATCTGAATGTGGCATACCCGTTGACTAAACCTCTCTCACAAGCAAACCATGATCACACCTTAGTACTCTTTGGGTGTTAATCACATGGCGATGTGAACTAGATTACTGACTCTAGTAAACCCTTTGGGTGTTAGTCACATGGCGATGTGAACTATGCGTGTTAATCACATGGTGATGTGAACTATTGGAGTTAAATCACATGGCGATGTGATCTAGATTACTGACTCTAGTGCAAGTGGGAGATTGAAGGAAATATGCCCTAGAGGCAATAATAAAGTTGTTATTTTATATATTTCCTTATACCATGATAACTATTTATTATTAATGCTAGAATTGTATTAACTGGAAACTTGATACATGTGTGGATACATAGACAAAACATTGTGTCCCTAGTAAGCCTCTACTAGACTAGCTCATTAATCAAAGATGGTTAAGTTTGCTAACCATAGACATGTCTTGTCATTTGATGAATGGGCTCACATCATTAGGAGAATGATGTGATGGACAAGACCCATCCGTTAGCTTAGCATATTGATCTTTATTGCTATTGCTTTCTTCATGTCAAATACATATTCCTTAGGCTATGAGATTATGCAACTCCAGGATACCGGAGGAATACCTTGTGTGCTATCAAACTTCACAACGCAACTGGGTGATT
The DNA here is from genome assembly GCA_021605205.1 of Aegilops longissima. Classification (NCBI taxonomy): domain Eukaryota; kingdom Viridiplantae; phylum Streptophyta; class Magnoliopsida; order Poales; family Poaceae; genus Aegilops; species Aegilops longissima. Next base: position 595,796,365 of record CM038681.1, on the reverse strand, counting down.
ATAAAGATGCTCTATAGGTATCTCCGAAGGTGTTTGTTGGGTTGGCATAGATCGAGATTAGGATTTGTCACTCTGAGTATCGGAGAGGTATCTCTGGGCCCTCTCGGTAATGCACATCATGATAAGCCTTGCAAGCAATGTGATTAATGAGTTAGTTGCAGGATGATGTATTACAGAATGAGTAAAGAGACTTGCCGGTAACGATATTGAACTAGGTATGAAGATACCGACGATCGAATCTCGGGCAAGTAACATACCGATGACAAAGGGAATGACGTATGTTCTTATTGCGGTTTGACCGATAAATATATTCGTAGAAGATGTAGGAACCAATATGAGCATCCAGGTTCTATTGTTGGTTATTGATCGGAGATGTATCTCGGACATGTCTACATAGCACTACTAGAAAAAGGCCTACTAATGGCGCACCGGTTTTGTCTACTAATGGCGCACACTAATGGCGCACCTATGGTGCGCCATTAGTATCTGGTATACTAATGGCGCATCGCTGGTGCGCCATTAGAATAGCCCACGGTGCGACATTAGTATCTGTATACTAATGGCGCACCACACAGAAGTGCGCCATTAGTAACAATATTTTTTCAGAATTTGTTTTTACCAGATACTAATGGCGCACCATAGGTGCGCCATTAGAATAGCCCACGGTGCGCCATTAGTATCTGTATACTAATGGCGCACCACACAGAAGTGCGCCATTAGTAACAATATTTTTTCAGAATTTGTTTTTAAAAAAAATTTCAATTTTTTTTCAAATTTATTTTTTCTAATTTTTTTTCAATTTTTTTTTCTTAATCTCAGTTCACTATGGCTTAATCTCGGGTCAATATGCTTAATCTCAGGTCAAATCACACTCCGTGGTCAAACTTCCCAAAAGGTCACCCATCCCCACACTACTCCAGCCAAAGCACGCTTAACTTCAGAGTTCTATCCAACACCAAAGAATAAATCACTTCACGTGCACTTGTTGATATATCTAGCATATCAATCCTATTATACCTTGTTGATGTCTAGGACTTTGTTCATGTTCATGACTATGATGAAATTTTGAAAAATATTTCAAACTTCCCGGTCATATTACGTATCATTTTTGAAAAAATTCAAAAAAAATTCAAAACCAATTTTTTGTTCTGTTACTAGTGGCGCACCACATCCACGGTGCGCCACTAGTAAGTTTGAAATTTTTTGAATTTTTTTGCCTCTAGATCTTGAAAGCCCCGTAACTTTTTTTCTGTTAGGTTTTTGGGGATTTTGAAAATGTTTAACGTGGTTCCCCCTTTTCGAGTAGATGATTTTTCATATAAAAAACTTTTTCATCCGAGTTCGTATGCAAAAGTTATGCCCATTTTACAAATTTCCAGAGAGATTTTGCAAATAAAGTCGAAATTCCTATTTGTAAATTTTCCCAACAACTAGACCACATATCACATGGGAAACTTATTTTCTTTTATTTTTTTGACATTTCCATCATTTTCTTTTATTTTTTTAAAACTGAAAAGGCGATCCACCGGGGGGGTGCATTAGGTGTTGGGGCAAGTTAGTTATGGCGCATGGGGTGGTGCGCCATTACTAGTTAAATCTAGTAATGGCGCACCGAGACATGGTGCGCCATTAGTAACAAATATTTTTTTAATTTTTTTACTTTTTTTTTGAAACTACTAATGGCGCACGGCGGATGTGGTGCGCCATTACTATGTCAACTACTAATGGCGCACGGCGGACATGGCGCGCCATTAGTAACAAAAATTTTTTATGTTTTTTTTCAAAACAACTAATGGCACACCACACATCAGGTGCGCCATTAGTAATATATTACTAATGGCGCACCGAGGCATGGTGCGCCATTAGAATATAGTAATGGCGCACCACATGACGGGTGCGCCATTAGTGGCCATTCGATCTATAGCCCTTTTTGTAGTAGTGTAGCTCTCGAACCCATAGGGTCTACACGCCTAACGTTCAATGACGAGTTGCATTATTAGTTATGTGTTTTGGTGACCAAAGATTGTTCGGAGTCCCGCATGAGATCACGGACATAACGAGGAATCTCAAAATAGTCGAGAGGTAAATATTGATATGTTGGACGATAGTATTTCACTACAAAAAATACACTTCCGTGATGTCATCCACCAATATCGAGCGGGGGCTCTGTAGCGACCTGACCCAAAATCGGTCAAATCTCTGTGTCTGTACCATCCCAAGATCATGCTGGTACTCACAGTACATCGATGAAATAATCAAAGTTCAATCACACCTGAATTTATTACACGATTCTCATATAGAGTCTTTATTACAAGAGAATAAATTCGGCTCAAGGCCAACTCATGAGAAATAAAATACTAATGCTGCGGAAGCGTAGAAGATAAAGTGAGTCCATCCGACTCCAAAGGGCAATCGCCAAGCGCGGAGCGTAGCCTCACTCCTGATCGGAATAAATCTCTGCAACATAAGACGTTGCAGCCGTGTAGGTCAGCTTTTTGAATAAGCTGGCAAGTCATGAAGAGAATAACAATAATAAAAATTACTAACACCATATGCATTTTGGCTGTGGGGCTCTAAGTTTCATCATTTTGCGAAAAAGCAAATTTTTCCCTACTACAGTGGACTTGCTTGCAAATACTACTAAATTGTTGGTAGTTATTGAGATGGTTCCGCCAACCAATATCTCATTCCCAAATTATTAAGTCATAACCCCTCAAATTAATTCATTAGTTTTAGTGTTGAGATATCCGAATACTTCCAAGTTCCAGAGGCTCAAATTGTCCGTAACCGGGGACACGGCTAATCGATTAGATCTTTAACTCTGCAGAGGTTTGCGCACTTTCCCCACAAGAATCATTCCCTTCTTTTAAGTCTTCGCACTTCATGGTGTTTGAAGACGGGACGAATGAAATAGGGTCTTCCAAAGAGTTCTTCTGGCTACTGCCGGTACCCATCCAATCCTACCGTTCGTCTACATCTCGTAGTACCGTCCATCCAGCGTCACAACTAGGGTTGACCCAGCCAGAGCCCATAATGGCTTGCGGCTGCACAGGTAAGCTTCCGGTCAATGGGGCATCCATCCGTCTCTTCGTGGCTGGGTGAAGCTTTCCGCAAGATGTCATGGCACTTCTCCATGCATCCCGCCAACCACTGGGTTCTCCAGGGTGCCCGCCAACCGCCCTCCACCCAAGAGTGAATTCAAGTCCATCTTGATTCTTGTAGTTCATGGGGTTGTCATCATCATTGACTCTCACATCTTTCTTATGAATTTCACTCAACCAAAACCCGCTCTCTGAGCATAGCAAAATAAACTACTTCGTCCCGGGTCATGGTAACAAGGGATTGGTTCATCCTACCACATGATACTACTCAAGATTAAACTTCAAAACTTCATCTACTGCATGCATGGTGGGGTGGTATAATTTCTAATGCACAAAATCATAGGTATTGAAAATAACATGATCAAGACTTGCCTTGCTGATGATCCTCGTAAGCTAAGGACTCGTAGTAGCAAGCTTCGCACTCCGGAAATTCTACCGAGACAAACAATAATCACAATAAGCATATAGCACAAAAATCACTTAGCATAGCAACATAGTAACATAACACACCAAACAAACAATCAAAACCCAAAGGGAAAACTCAAAGAAAACCAACTCAAAGTTTTTCCTACTCAAGCAACAACTAAAAAAATAGTTTTATATAACAAATTTTTTTTCTTAACATAACCTAATCATGGATTTATGTTAACTTAACAGAAAAGAATGCATTAAGCAACTAGGAGCAAAAAGAATCAATTTAAAATCTATTATAAAACAGGCCTAGTTCAAATTCTATAAAATAAAAGTTTTATTTATTATAAAAATAAAAGTTCATCCTATAAAGTGACATAAACTATCCTAGAATAATCAATCACATGTGAAAAATAAATTCATTTACTAATTAAAATAATAGAAAAACAGTAGCTAGTCAATTAATTAAGAATAACAAGATTCTGCTTAAAACTAATTTTTTATTAATCCTAAAATACCCAAATTAATTCCTATGGTTAGGTAATGTCAAAATAAAGTTGGGACAAAAAGAATCATATAAAAATAATTTTCCTAACTCATTTTATGGCAGATTTACTATTCTGACTAAATCTAAAATAAAGCAATTTTATTTAATTTTAACATAGCTAATACTATTTTCTACAGAAACTATAGAAAATTTGCAAACCAACAAAAAAATAATCACTCAAAAATATTGAGTAGAATAAAAGATATGAATTTTTCAAATCTGGAACTATTCTGTTAAAACAGAAAACGAAAATAAAGACAAAAGGCTAAATGGGCCTAACCTACGCACTGAGCGTAATATAACTAAACGGGCCCTAGGGTTAAACTGAATCGGGCCGATCTAATAAAATAAACCCTAACTTAAATTAAACCGGACTAAACCGGAGCGAACCGTTTTTAAATAAAAACGATTTCCCTTGGGGCGGGGGTTCTAATCCTAGCCGCTCACGCGAGATCGGACGGGGAGAAGAGCTCGGTGGCTCACCGGAGTTTGACGGCGGCGGCGGCTCGGTGGCGAGTGCGCCCACGCCTCCGGTCGTCGGGGAGGGCGGCGGAGGGCTCCATGCGAGTCTTGAGACGGGCTCGGGGTGGTCTGTGGAGTCGACGAGGCTCGGGAGGTCTAGGGCGACGGCGGGCGAGGTGAATGGCGGCGGAGGTGAACTCGGGCTCCAGCGAGCTCGTGAGGAGGGAGGAGGGTTCAGCGAGGGGCAAGGGGGTAATGGGGTGCGGGGCTCGGTATTTATAGGGCGGGGCGGCCGTGCAAGGGAGGGGGGATCGGGAGATCGGTGAGATCCCGAGATCTCGGGATCTCCGGCCGGCGGTGGCGGCGGGCGAGGGGTTGAGGGAGGTGGTGGCCCACCGCCGAGAGAGAGAGAGGGTGCGGGCGCGGTCGGGCGACCGAGCCAAGAGGTTTCAGGCGAGGGAGGGTCGGTTGGCTCGGGCTCATTGGGCTGGCCCTCTGGGCCTGGTGGGTCGGTCTGGTGGGTGGCCTCGGCTGGCTGGGCCAATGGTTTGGCCGGCGCTGGGGTTTTTTTTTTAAATTTATTTTTAATAAAAACAAAACAGAGATAACTTATAAAATATAAATATTTTATATAGGACATATATATACCAAAATGATCAGGGGAATATTCCCTATCATTTGAACATTTTTGCAGGGGCAAAATCCAAAGTTTATGAAAATTCATTTTTTTTCAAATTCAAATAAAACTCAAGTTTGAATTCAAAACTTTTGGCATTGTTTTCCTCTGATATTTTTGGAGTGTCAGGTTTACTCCTCTCATACTTTTGCTCAAGTATTTATCAGGCATAGTTTTTGAAATGATTCCCACTTGCCATAGTTTGAATTCAAATATGAAAACTCAAAACTCTTCTGAAACTTCAAATGGCATTCAAATTCAAACAGGATGCATAGATGCTTAGCTATGATTGTAAAACATTCCAAATAGGAAATTTGGGATGTTACAGGCTCGTCGACATAGGGGCCGTCTCACCCATCAGTCGGGCGGAGGTCATCGTAGTGTTGCTCGACAACGACGTGCATGTCTCCTCTCCGTCTATCCTCCGGGGCTCGTCGTTGGCCTAGACGCACTACAAAAAAAATACACTTCCGTGATGATACGTGTTTGTCACAATACGTCATGTTTTTTGTCATGCATGTACATCCATGATGATTTAATGACAGAATCAAGATAGTCAAACCTGTGCTGTCGTAGAAGTGTTCCATGACATTACCAAAATTATCATCACGGAAGTGTCCACTTCCATGACGATAAATCGCGCGTCACCGAAGTGCTTTCATCAAGGGTGACCGACACGTGGCATCCACCGTAACGGAACACCATTAAGCTATCGGGTCCGGTTTTGGATCCATAACCCGTTAACAGCCCCGACCAATGGGGATTTTCCACGTGTAAAATCATCATTGGCTTGAGGAAACACGTGTCGGCTCACCGTTGGGACAGATGTCATCCACTCATTGGACCCACGACGCCTATGATACATCGACACATGGCACGGCCCAACATAGGCCCATTCCTGTGAAAATGCCGGCCCGTTTGACTTGGTCAAAAGGTGGCGGGCCGCCCCTGAAGCCTTTAACGGCGATGTTCGCATATAGCCCATTTACAACCCGCTAACCTAGGGCCCGTTACGACCTCTCCGAATTATGCCCAATAGCGTCATTTGGGCCGTCCAATATGATTCCAGCCCATTTTAACTTCCGGCCCATGTATGGCCCATGGCGTCTTTCGGCCCATATGAGGCCCTTTGTAACTCTTGGCCCATTAACGGCCCGTGGTGAAAATGGCCTGTATTGAATAGTGTATCACTTTATACCCATTAACGACCCATTATTCCATTGGGCCGTTTCCAGCCCATGTTATCTTTCAGCCTTCTCAGGGCCCATTTATTCTTGGGCTCATTTCCAGCATTGGTTTATTTACGGCCCGTTACTGTCATTTTCTGCTTGTGGGCCAAATTCAGCCCATGGTTACAGTCGGCCCGTTTTTGGCCCGTTAATACGTTGGGCCGTTTTCATGTTCTGTTGGGCTGTTTTCATAGAGTTATCAAATACGGCCTATTAACGACCCGTTATGGTCCATGAATAGTACGACCCATGATTGGCGAAATGATGATACGCCTCGTAGAAGGCCCATGGATCCTACGGCCCGTAAAAGGCCCATAGATTGTACGGCCCATAGAAGGCCCATGGATCGTACGACCCATAGAAGGCCCATGGATCCTACGGCCCGTAGAAGGCCCATGGATCCTACGGCCCGTATAGAAGGGCAATGGATCCTATGACCCGTAGAAGACCCATGGATCCTACGACCCGTATAGAAGGCCAATGGATCCTACGGCCCGTAGAAGCCCCATGGATCATACGGCCCACAGGAGGCCCATGGTTACAATAGTCCGTGTGTTGCCATGATTATTTTGGCCTAGTTTCCAAAAATAGGTTATTGTGGCTACTAGAAAAACATAGAAAAAGAACTGCAGTGACTACAAGCAAACAACTAAACAAGACAATAAGGAAATGAATAAGCAAGTAATTAACGCTAGCCTATTACCGCCATTACACATATTACATCCACTGGGCATCAAAGTTCAGCACCAGTGCAAATATAGGGAACAAAGCAGCATATTACATACATTGGCCGTCAAAATTGGCCACCAGTGCAAATAAACGCGATGGCAAAACACTAACTGAAACAACTTCAGAAGAGCTCAAGAAACGTTATCCTGGGTATCCACCATGCTGGCAATAAGCTTACCAAGCTTATTAGCTTTGTCCTGTTTGGCGCTAAAATCCTCCAAATCTTGCTGTTGCACCAGAAAGTATGCATCTGAATGCTCCAGGGACTTCCGCAGTCCTTCCGCTCCTTGTCGCAAAGACAAACCGATCGATGTCTTTCAGCTTGTAGTTGAGACTCAAGAAACCGAACTGATTCAGACAGTGAGTTTGAATAGCTTGTGCAAACGGTAGTGGCCTGTAACTCGAACACTAAACCAAGACAGGACTTTGGGGTTGTCTCACTGTCTTCAAGATAGTCTTCCTTAGCTGTTTTATCAGCTTTGTTGGAGACCGACAAGGATGCCTCACTATCCTGAACCTTATCTGCATTACTTCCTTCACGATTTCTTAATAAGGCACTCTTCCCCAATATTCTGTCAGCATTTTAAAAGAAGAAACAAGCAGACACTTAACAGGTTTAGCATGTACTAGTATATGAAACTCATTTCGGTGAACCAGTTCATTAGTAAGGTGGACAGGATTAAACTACCAAGTATTCTATTGCCAAGTACTAGTACATAATAAAATCATCAAACAAACATATATCTATGTCCTATGGTCACTGCATTGTCTTGCCAAATCAAAATAGAGACACTGTTCAAATCATATCAGTTCAAGACAAAGCAGCAGTGAAAGAATACAAAGCGTGGGAAACTACACGGCACAACAAGATTTCAGATGGGTACCACGGGTCTACATGTACAACAACACTATTGGCTCTGTTGTGATGCTAGTAATGTGCATGATATGAAAAGTCAACTGTATACATAATTGAATTTAAATCAACAGAGCTATTGATAAGAGAAAACTTGTTAAAGAAACATGCGTGAACATACCTGCTGTGCCATTAGAGTTTCGATTGGATCCTTCAATTTAAAAATAAGTTTGTATGAGTAAATACAGTGATACAAGAGCAAAGGAGTATGCACGATAGCAATCATAGTTAAAAAAAGCGCGCCTAAGAGAGTGCTTAAGCACGCCTAGGCTCTAGGCGTTGGCAAAATGCATTGCGCATAACTATGCTTAATCTGTGCATAACTGCGCATAAGCATGCGATTTGGTCGGTAAAGCGCAAGGCGGTGGAAAAACGCACAATTAACGCCTAGCACTTTTTTGAACTATGATAGGATGGAATCTTAAATTAGAACAGTTGTTCTTTAGGTTTAGGCACTTGTTCTACATGAACAGAGTGCAGTAAGACGCAAGAATATAGTACTTAAAAATAGAAAATGAGCTCATAGACCTTACCACATTCTTGGTTCGGGACCAGTACAGAACAAGGCGTTCCCAGTCATCATCTAGTAAATGTGTCTCAGGAGAACGTAAGGGAATTTGATGAGTTTCTTTGCGGGTGAAGTATGTTTTCTTCAGGTAATTCCGATACTGCCACCAAGCATTCTTGAAGATAGCAGAGGTATTAGCACAGGTTACCTCATCCTGAGTTTCCAAACCAGTCCTTCTCTATAGATAAAAATGGGAAAATTTGTTGTATTATAACCATCATGGAGGTAGGATGTATGGGACAAAGCAAAGTAATTGCCATGAATAACATTACTTACACATAACTCCTGGACAAACACCTGCAACTGGCATTTTCCTCCATCTTCAGTATAATATTTCCAAGACGAGAAGATACGCACATACGATTTAACAACATCAAATGTGATAGATGCTAAACTACGACTAGCTGGTTGTGCTTCCTCCACAGGAATATGCGTACTAACTGGTGGAGTTGGGGTTCGCCGTGGTAGTACTGGCCCTTTGGGCACTGGAGCTGCCTTACTAACTGCTCTTGTTTGGGAGCTCTGTGGTGGAGATGGTGCTGTGTCAACAGGAACTGGGTTACTATCTGCTGGGGTTCGGGTTAGATTGGGTAAAGCTAGTTCTCTGTCCATCGCAGTAGGGGTACAATCTACGAGAGTTTAGTTTATGTGTGGTAGGGCTGGTTCTTGTGCATGTACAACCGGGGTGCTATCTCCACCAAAAGGTAGCACTATTTTATTTGAAGACCGTGTTTTTAGTCTGCTAGATACTGGCATCACCCGCTCCAATTCAAATGGCTGATAAACAGGAAACATAGTCGAATGTACATACATTGTATGAGAGACAGATGCAATAGATAGTGTGGAAAAAAGAGGGCATGAAATAGTTGACATGTATATTGTTTAACTAAAATGGATAGCATGACATAATTTTACATATATGATGTCTATCTAAACTGGATAGCATAGCATAACATAATTTAAAGATACGATTAATAACTAAACAGGATCGCATGACATAATTCGCCTACATGTTATCTAAGTAATCAGGATCACATCATTTAATTCACATATGTGATTTATATGCTAAACAGAGGGCATTCAATATGATATTTGAACTAAGAACATGGTGTTGAATATTGTGTATATGATGTCTAAACTATGCAATGCAATACACCATATGCATGATATGAGCAGTATAACCGTGCCAAGTTAGTGCATACACCTCGGTGGGGGAATAGGACTGATCATCTGTCTCTGAATCCATCTCTGAGGAGCTATCGGGACCCAACAAGAGATCTGCTTCGACAGGTAGCACTGTCTGCTCTGAAGGCCTTGTTTTTACTCCAGATTTTCCCATCTCCCACCCAAGTGGCTGATTCACAGGAAGAGTAGCACAAACATTGTCGACAAATGGAAATGTAATGAAGAAAAGGATGGGCAAGATATCATTGAAATATATGATGCCTGGTTAAACAGGATGACATTGCACGTTTCACATATATTATGGCTAGCTAAAAGACATGAGACTGCATAGTTCCCATATATGATATAGAAACTAAACAGGTGGCATTACAGAACATGTCTAAACTAAGCAGATGACATATATGAGGTCAAAAGTAGGCACTGCAAGGCAACATATGCATGATATGACTAACATCATCAAGCCAAGGTAGAGCAAACACCTTGGGGGGTAAATAGGAGTGGTCAGTGGCATCTGAATCCGCCTCAGAACAGATATCTTCCTCTGGATGACAATCTGGAGAGGGGTGGGGAGGGTTTTCCATTGAACCCACCATGGAGCGATGTCTGCATGACATTGTATTGCCAGCAAAAACTCTTCTCTTTTCTCTACATGTTCAGCATGACTGTGTACAATATCTGACATGCATATGAAAAAATATGGTGAGATTATGTAAGGAGAGCATGCAGAAATTTAGAGTGATGGTAACAACTAGTGTTTGGATCCAAAAATAATGATAGCAGGATGATGATTGCTTTAATTTAATAAAAAGACAAATGATGATTGCTTTACTATTTGTTTCCCACCCAAGATGAACAACATAGGCATACCCTAGGTGAACTAGATATTAGACAGGCATACTATTCATTGCTGCCTCGATATGTTCCCCACAACTAATTTAGAACTCAAGTTTGAACATTAATTTGGACCTGACTTGGAGTCCAAGAGGTGAACAGGACAATAAAGTAGCAGGTAATTTTAAGCAATGCATAACATAAGCAGAAACAAAAGAGTGCGACCTCTCTTGTGGACCCGTGTACTCCTCAGGTTCATCTGCGGAGTCGATGATGGTGTTGCAATTGCGGTGGGTGCTGGCGGTAGGGAAGGAGATCTGAGGCGGCGAAAGACGGTCAGGAGTCGTGATGTCTGGTTTGGTGGATGCTTCTGTCGATGGAGCAGCTCAGGTGAGGTGGACGACGTTGCGATAGGAGCAGGACAAACCACACAAAGTTCCCTTCGACACCTACCTGTAACTGAAGTAATTCTATAAGGGCTCATTTGGCTTGCATGATTCTAAAAACGCATGGAGGAAAAACACCGGAATAGCATAGGAATGCACATGGTAAACAGAGCATTTGTAAACACATAATTTCTGTCAACTTGGGTGTTTGGTTTATAGGAATTGGAAGAGTAGAGGAATGCAGAGAAACATGGCCAAAATAAAGTGAAACCATATGAAAGCGTGTACAGTTAGAATGTTATTCTGCCACTAATGCACTTGGTCTTGTTTTCATGCATAGGATTTTGAAAAGTACGTCAAGGTGGATGTTTTGCTTCATTCCTTTCAACAAAATGCATGAATAATTGAATAGTAGAGTGCCATTGGAAAATTCCCTATTGCTATGTTTTTTCGTTGAACCAAAATAGCCTAATGGATCGACATGAATGTATAGTAATAAGTGATGCAACAAGTGTACAACCTCTTTGCCATAACCGTGTCGACCTCATCATCATTGGGTTGGTCGCTAAAGCAGTTGAGGCAGAGGTGGCTGTCAGAGGCGTGGAGGAAGATCTGAGGAATCTGTAGACGGCGTCCAGGGCACTGCTCTGTTGTGATGGATCGTTCTGTCGTTGGAGCAGCTCCGGTGAGCCGTAAGACATCAAGACTGATGCAGCACAAGACATACATCATCAATCTCAAGTGGGATTCTAATAGCATATCTAATAGATGATGTAAAATATATGTAAAATTTACATCACCAAAAACCACCTGACTACAACAGATGAGGTAAAAACTGTTGACTCTGAACTTAACTGTCGAAACTGAAAGTTACTGTGGAATCTGAATGTTACTGTTGAAACTGAACGCAATGGTAGCGGAGAGGCACTTGACATGTAGTTTAGGGAGGGCCGGCAGTTCATCTTGAACCTGCACCCCCCTGAGCCGCCAGCCACCACCGGCCCCAGCGCCGATCGCCGCCCCGAAACAACTCCCCACCACCGGTCCGCCGTCGCCCCAGCCAGCCCTCTAGGCCCCCCGGCCCACCCTGAACCCTAAGATAGATAGTGGGGTACCTCTCCGTGAGCCCCCATCCCGCTGGGTGGTTCTTCCTTAACTCTGGCGAGCCCCCCAACCCCACAAAATCGATTGACCCAAAAGTCGATTCAGTCGGTTGAAGTGTAGCTAAATCGGAGCAGAGCAACAACACGAGCGAGGGGGAGAGCAACAGCAGTAGCACGAGCGAGCGAGCGAGAGCCAGAGTAGCAGCAGCTGGGCGAGCGAGCGAGCAAGCGAGAGCCGGAGCAGCAGCAGCAACGCGAGCGAGCAAGAGCCGGAGCAGCAGCAGCAGATCCGGCTGGTATGGACGCCGTCGCTGAAGGGGCCTCGCACCGGGGGAGAGCCGCCATGGAGATGTCGCCCACTGCCGTTCACGTATCTTGGCCTCCCCATGGGCACGACCAGGCCGACGCTACTTGATCTCATGCCGTTGGTGCATGGGGTAGAAAGGAAAATGTCCACAGCTCTGGCTTTGTTGTCATCGGGGGCCAAGCTCACTTTGGTCAGTTCTGCAGTCACCTCGATGTTAATCTATGCCATGTGCACGACCAAGCTTCACCCAAACGTGATTGAGCACCTCGACAAGCTGCGCAGATGCTGTCTTTGGGCGAAAAACTCTGACGATGGTGTCAAAAATAACTCCCTTGCAGCCTGGGAATTAGTTTGTAGGCCCAAAAGCAAAGTGGGGGCTTGGAGTCATCAATATCAAAACCCATAATGTTGCCCTCCTCCTGAAACACCTGTTTAAGTTTTACAACCACCACGATGTCCCCTGGGTGACCTTGATCTGGGATACCTACTATACTGGCAGAATTCCGCATGCGGTTGAACCGATTGGTTCTTTCTGGTGGCGCGATATAATGCAGCTCAGCAATGTGTTCCGTGGGGTCACCAAGGTTGTTCTGGGCAATTGCTCCTCCTCCCTGTTCTGGAAAGATGCATCGTTCGATGATCGTGATGCCCCGCTAATGGAGATCTTCCCCCAGAGCTTTCTCTTTCTGCATGAATGAAGATGAGCCCATGGTTAATATACTCACTGCCACGGACCCGAGCTTGATCTTCCACCTGCCGCTTTCCACGCAAGCTAGAGAGGAGGTCAGGGAAATCCAACAAGGATCCATGCATGTCCTCCTGGACAAAGATTGCAATGACACCTGGGTTTGCAACCTTGGTGGGTCTTTCTCATCCAAGAAATACTATGATCACTGCTTCAGAGATACGGTAGTTGATGTGGCCTTTGGCTGGCTGTGGAAGGCCAAGAGCACGATTAAGTTTAAAATGTTTTGTTGGCTGCTGATGGTTGATCGACTAAACACCAGGAATATGCTGAAACGCCGGCATTTTGTTGTGACTGGGAACAACTACACATGTATGCTCTGCCAGAACCCTCTTGAGGAAACAATTGAGCATCTCTTCTTCAACTGCCCGTTTAGCCGTCAATGATGGGACAAGGTTGGCATACTCTGGCCAAGCTCTGGGAATAGGCTCACCCTGCTACATGCTGGAAAAGAGAGTTGGCGAGGGCCGTTGTTTATGGATATTTTCTTGCTGGTTGCTTGGAGCTTATGGAAGGAGAGAAATAATGTACACTTCAGGGGGATTCCACACTCCTTCGGTTCATGGTTGGCTAGTTTCAAAAATCTTTTGGGCTTGTTGGTTCAGAATTGCAAGGAGGGCCTGCGTCCCTCCCTAGAAACCTATATACAAAGCTTGTACTCGTTGCATAGGGGGAACCCTAGAATGCATCGACGGGGGGCCTTACAACCCACTTGTAACAATGTTCTAACTGGTTCCTTTGAGTAATACAAAATTCAGTGGGAGCCTCCCCCACTGTCGTGCAGTTTCAAAAAAAAAAGGTAGCCGCTCCATGGGGGTGCGGGATGGAGCACCGTCGGTGCCGGGAGGTCGGGTTAAGGAGAAGGTGCGATGCAATGAGTGTACAACCTCTTTGGTGGCACTAAGTAGGCCTCGTCTTTGTCCGAGGAGTCGGTGAGATTGCTGAAATTCCGGTGGAGCAGGTTAAGGAAGCGATGTGGGGATGGAGCAGCCGCGATAGACGAGGCGATCGTGGGAGCATCTCCTTGGAGGTGGAGGACAGGGCGGCTGAACCGGCAGGACGACGAGATGGACGACGGATCCTCATCCGGGGAGGTGGACGAGGGACGTCGAGTTGTTGTTGTGGACGACTTCATCGGGGAAGAGGCTCCGACTGGGCAGCGGTGAGGTGGCGGATGGAGGAGGGTGGGGTTTCGCGGCTGGAGCGGCAAGGTTATGGCGGCCTAGGATTTCGAATGGAGAAAAGGAAGCGATGGGAGGGGGTGAACCATGACTTAGGGACGCGCTTGTCCAAAATGTAGGGTGTGTTAAAAAAGTACCCGCCAATGATTTGAACTAGCGGCCCTTTCGGCTCAGGATTAGAAGGGGGATTTCGCGTGTCGGGATTTGGCAACTGGAGGGAGTTTTCGCGCGCGTTGTAATTTCGGGATAGCAAGGCGCGGGTTGTGAAGGCGCCAGTTTTGGGAGCATGATATCTGAATTTTCGGGATATAACAAGGCGCGGGTTGAATTTTAGGGACAAGCCTAATGTGTAATATTGTACTTGTACGTACAAAATCAATTCGCACTTCCCTCAACCAAAAAGAAAACGAAAAAAATAAAACTATTCACACCACACAAAGAGAGAGTCTTGCCCCGTTTTACTATACAAATGCTATTCAAAGCTACTCCCTCCTTCCATCTAAATAGGGCCTAATGCGTTTTTTGATGCTAAGTTTGACCAAATATTAGAACAATAATATATGACATGCAACTTACACAAAGCACACCGTTAAATTCGTGTGTGAAAGGACCTTTCAATGATATAATTTTCACATTGTGCATGTCATGTATTATTAATCTTGTCAATAGTCAAAGGCGGTCTTAAAAAACGCATTATGCCCTATATAGATGGAAGGAGGGAGTATGAATCCATGTTATGTCCAATTAATTTTTTTCGCTTGGTGTATAATGCATGTAACCTACTCATACCAACATTTTAGTGCATTCCAAATGTCTATACTACCGCTGCAATTCGAAATGAATTTGCATTCATTTCTCTATTTCAACAAGAATCTACAATCATGATTGTTGCCAACTTCAACCATCATTCGTGTATTACCTTAATAACACACAACATGATTACTACAGAGATAGATATGAACTATGTGTACTACATGAACTCGAATTCTATTTTTTTAATACAGTTGATGTTGATTCCAAATAATAGTACATTTGATGTACTAACTATATATTCATAATCTAAACCATGTTCCATACGTACACCATGTTTATCACACAAAGTATAGTGGCCCGCACCCTACATTATGACAAGTATTTAGACCTGAGATGCAAAAGCCACACATTAGCCCAAATTATAATCAATGTTCTACATTATGATATCTTCTTGTATCTGTATCCACTTTTTTATAATGAATTACGATCTTTGTTCGTCTTTTACACCTTCACGATTCTCTTCTATTTGTAGCTAGCTAGCGCCAACTTTCTATCGTGCATGCACACGCCCGCCCCCTCTCACCCAGCCTTAGCATCCCCTCCATCGCGCATGTTCGTTATTTCTCTTTAGGTCGTCCACCCGCGATGTGTGTAGGCCCTCGGCTCCTTTTTTCTGGCACACACCGGTCGATATACCTCTCTAGCCTAGTGTGCCTACCACAAACACATATATACTTCCCCTATTCTATTCTCACCATCCATGCCCCCTATGTCCAATACGGTTCCACGCAGGTGCACAATCCCTCCCCTCTTTTCATTGATCTCATACTCGCACACTCCTCCCCCCTCGACATGGTAGGCCTCTCGCACCACCTCCTAGCCGCACCCCTCTCCCCTATCTGTCTCTCCCGACCTTATTTGCTTCTAACACATGCAGGCGTGTATACGTACTGATCTCCCTACATATAGCCAGGTCGACTATAATTCGTTTTCCCCACGCACCGATACACTTACCTCGCTAGTTATGTCTCTCCCTTTCTCGGACACACGACGGTTGATCTTCCTATGTAGTTATGTATGCTTACCACAACCATATCGTCTCCCCTCATCATCCTTGCATACCTCCTGACCCATGTCTCACACGCACATGCATAGATAGACAGACATCCCACGGCCTCTCTTATTGATATTGCACTCGTACCCTCCGTTTGTCTAGCAGGCCTCTCCCACCATTTGTGAGACGCCACTCCACCACCAACCCTCCAATGCTCTACCTTTGTATTTCTCCCAACCTTATTCCTCTACTACACATATCCATGGATGTCGATTGATCTCCCTCAATAAATAGCTAGGTCTCTCTCCTTCCCCACACATATACTAGTCGATCGGTCTCTACGCCCTCCCCCGCCCCCCCCCCACACACACACAAACACCGATAGTCGAATGCTGTAGGTAGGTATCCATGCCACGGAGAAAAACCGCACCTCTACCTTCTCAAATTCCAGTAGGCCAGCCGCCCTGTATCTATCACGTGGGCAAACACAAATTCGATGGCACTCTTTGTCGATTGCGCAGCCACACACTTCATCCATGTTTTCAATTCTATCGATATCTCACGTCGAAGACTCCGTTTCACACACATTGCATATGTTACGTTTTTCTGTTTGAGATATCATCAACACATTGCTTCTGTTTCACACAAACCATCTCTCTCACACCCACCCACATACGTACCTGCACCTAAAGAAGAGGTGCACGCAGGACGCACGTACTCACGTCTCGTTTGCGGCCACACCCGCGCGGGTACACGGTGGAGTTTTTTTCTGTACGAAAAGGCAGCCCACATTATAATTTGACGCGTGTAGCAGTTGTTTACTCGAAGGAGGGTCGGGTACCACACCTAGACGGAACAAAGTTTGACTTGACGCGTTAGTATTAAATAAAGTTATATATTCCTCAATGGCACGTACAGAATATAAAACGATTGCCGTGGGGAAAATGGAAAAATGCTTTTGTCTCTCGTCACACCATCTCACACAAGGCGGCGGTGGCCTCTCTCTCTCAGTGTTGGTCAGTGATCCGGACGCATCCCGTCCGCCGGCAGAAAGGGAGGATGTGCATCATCTCTCCGTTCGACGGTGTTGAGGCAACACTTCCTAATCTACGGTACCCGTCGTTCTCTCTGACCAAGCTCCGGCGCAGTAGGTCCTTCTCCACTTGCTCGCTGCCGCAGTATGGGCAGATCCCGCCCGTCGGTGCCCTCCTAGTAACATCCCGACGACCCTCAGGTACAGCTTCCTCCGGCCTTGCTCCACTGCCCATCTTCCCACGTTGGTGCATGTTGATTTTCTTTCGTTGTTTGCTTAAATCATATCTCGGCCGGCGTACTTTCCATCTTGCAATCTCATCCTCAAACCATTTTTGATAAACCACCATGTGTTATCTTTCCCTTATTACATGGAATATGCTTCTTTTTTGTCGGCGTATGTGTCTTCAACTCGTATTATTAGGCAGTAATTGTTTCCTTTCTACCTCCTTTTGCAAACAGGGCTATCCATTTTCACCTCGTTGGTATTGCGACCTTTCGGTGAACTGCACAAATCACTTTTTTCTTAAGAGTGTTTTGTGCAGTTACGCCAAAATGTCACACGGGCAACGTTTTTACATTTCCGTGGTACTGCAGAAAGGTAGATTGGTTTTGCTATCCTCCTCATCCAATTCCGTGTATAATCTTCTCCAACAAGAAGTTAGTCCTAAAGAGAGATCGTAGAGGTGATCGGCTTCTATTTGTGTGTGTTATGTTTGATCATCTAGTTCCACTATTATTGTAATCACACTGACTTGATATCTATGCAAACAGGGATGGTCCACTTGATTTTAGTGGAGCTGCACAAAATGATCGGATTGTGGTGTCCTCCGTACACCTCTTTTTAGGATACAGAGCTGGGTGAACATTGTGCCCAGGAAATGGAGCCATGCCTACGAACAGCATCGATCAATTATATATTTTTCTTTATTTGTACACCTTCTCACAACTTTGTCTTAAGTTGTGATGTGAATATTGGCGCTGATCTGCAAACCATTGAGATGCATTAGCAGCCATGGTAGTTTCATTTGTATTTGTGCAATGTTGTAACGAGATAATCTTGAGGCAAGACACATGAATCCTAAGTTGAAACCTTTTTTTTCCTGCGGGAACCAAAGTGGAAACCTTCATAGCATCACAGTACAATATCATTAAAATTATGCATATATATAAAAAAATCCTGAAGGATTGATAGCAATGCCAGAAACAATTCAACTTCGTTTCGCCGATATGTTGGACATCCTTCATCCGGCTCGACCTGCCATGCAGCAATATTGAGTGCACAACACAAATGTAGGGAAAGATTCACCAAGGTTGTTGCGCCGCAGTAGTAATGACTAGTGAGCAGTCAAATCACAGAGCCCCACCTTCGCCATAGTAAGTTGCTCGGACAAAGCAACCATCATTTCTCTGTACCTTGAATCCGATGGTACTCCCATATTCCCACAGTAATAAGTTGCTCGAGCGAATCAACCATCACTTCACCTTTCCCATAGTAAGTACTAGTACCTCCTTTTTATACTGTAGAAACAACCACACACGAATATTGGATGGTAGCAGCACAACAACTGAATCAAAAATTCTATAGTATGAGAATAACTTTGAACGTAAGCCATTGATTCACTCTATCCAATGGTCATAGTTGGAAAATCCAAACAAAACCAAGCATTGGATCAACTCTTTTAGCACTCAGATTGTTGCCGCCTACTCAACCGCCTGCCCACCTAGCCCACCTATATATCCGCTCACGTGTGATGACCACAGGAGCTGTCCATTCAGATTGTATGTTAAAAAAATAAAGGTCGATAACTAATGCGGCACCTCGGGCCAACGCGGCCAGATCGCATTTTGCACGAGAAATTACACACCATATTTCGTTGACATGTGGTCCCGTTCCAACATTTCAGTGAGACAACGGCGAGTCCTTTTCTACTAGTATTTCCGAACGGATGTGTAGGCCGGGGCGCCTCTTCGTGTACCGTGGCAAACTGGCAACCATCTACCGACTCTTCGCCTTTCCCTCTCGATTTGGAACTCTTGTCGCACGCTCTTCGTCCCTCCTCCATTTGCCTTCACCCTTCCTTCTGCCATTGTTCGATCATCTTCTCCATGGAGGGAACAGGCCCAAAACGACCCCGTTATTCTTGCCCTGATCTGAAAGATGACGTGGTGGAGGAACTCATTGATCGGTGCGACGGCACCACCTCGGCTAGCATGGCAGGTTCGTTCAAGACCATTCTCGACTCAACTAATAACATCATTACAAGGAACCCAAGGGTCCAGGAGCGTTTTGATCTCCCCTATCTTCTTTGCCGTGACCCTACTGACTGGTGCGGGGACGATGGAGGCCTCGCTTTGTGCAAGTTGATGCCGCTTGATAATGATACGTATGATGTTAAGATGCCATCGCTTGAGGGTAAGGCTTGGGCAGACGCAAATGGAGATTGGGTTGTTTATATTGGGTACAACTGCGAGTGGGAACTTGTGAATGTGTACACTCGTCACCGGGTTCCACTTCCCAAAATCTCAGCAGACTACCCAGAGGTTCAGCACACCGGTATTCTACGCACGTTCAAATACCATCATGGTGACTGTCTTCTACGGAAGATAGCAATTTGTCGATTTCCCAACAACTTTTGGAATTACAAGAACTATGAAGTTGTTGCTATCTTCGACAAGCTTGTTGCCGTCCTTCGTAGTTCGACTGGATGGATATTGCTCAAAAATCAGTTTCTATACACGGATGTGTACTGTGATCCAATTCAATATGAGGGTCTTGTGTTTGCTTCCACCACTCATGGCACTGTTTTTGCATGGGATCCTCGTAGATTTGGTACGTTTGTCTTCCACCGCAATTATAATTGTTTCATCCACATGCATGCGGGTTAGGAAGTTTCCCTTTACTAATTAACCTTCTTCTTGTGTTTCCAAGTTCTAGTGAACATTCCACCACCTGTACTTGAAATTTTTTATAACCAAGGGGGAGATGACGATGGTGATGATCACGAGCATGAGGACGAGAAGGGGCCATATACTTAGTGGCGCCTGGCAACTTATTCCGATGGATCACCCCTTCTTGTCTGTATACAGCCCAGTGCTGGTGCTACTACTAAGGAAGCAGGTGTTGTCTCCCATGGTCGCACTCTCCGGACCTATTCCAACACCCGTTGCATGGTATTCGGGATGGATACTAGTGTGCTAGCGCCAACACCTTCTCCCTGGTACAACATTGATAGTCTTGGAGAAAACTCGCTCTTCCTTGGACAAAACTATCCAATGACAGTGAAAGGCAATCCAACTGTTGTTGACATAATGTTACTAGTACCATTTATGAGAAGCAACTGTATCTATACCTCGGACATTTCGGTGGTTCCCTACCCTGGTACTGATATAGTAGGCTGCTTCAGCCTGGATGATCAGTCTTGTGTTGGTCTCGAGATTGACAATAGATGGCCCTTCCCAGAGAATCACTTGTGGTTCAAAGAAAGTGTTTCCAACACTGAGGATTGGTTGAGTTGAAGTTCATTTCATTGCTTGTTATTTGCTGTGTGATGAAAAATTAGTATATATAATGTACCCTCGTTGTCGTTGTATGTTGATGACCTGTTGTATATAATAAAATGATATGCCCGTGATAAACTTACTAAATTTATGAATGGATTTCGAGTCGCTTCTCTGAGTGAGTGCTACGACTAGGCAAAAAATATATTTTATAAATACATAACTGTACGTGCATTGCAACAGGTTATCGGATGAGGCCAATCAACAATAGTAGTACACTATTTGTACTAGCTTCACATGCTTCGCGCGTCGGGCGGGTGTTTTTACTGTAGCTGCGAATACCATCATCCTAGGTCCTCGGATGAGTCCAGTAGAAATTGCATTCTGATGTTTGTGTCCAAACTTTCATAACTGCTGCACTATCTCTATGTCTACGTATACGTAATACAACAAGTTTTAAACTTGACACCAGCCACCCACCCTCACAAAGAACACTTTTTAACCTAGCACACACTCTAGGAAATTTGGCAATAGTGTGAGGTGGGCCATATGTTAATGTGTTTGTTGTGTGTAACCAGCACCTCGAATCCTTGATACTACTACTATAAGTAGTAGGGGTAGTAGGGTGGCATGGGCCAGAACAAGCATTCACGTCCAGGAGTACGGCACACGCCACCAGCTCGACTTCCGTCTGACACCATATTTCTTGGAGTCCGTGCTACAACAATCTCTTCAACCTCATTGTTTCTCTTACTCAGCCATCACGCGGCGGGCGAGGTGGGGGTTTGCCGATAGTCGGTTTCCTCAACTGCGGTCCCACTTGTAATGCCAACTCCAACACACAACCCCAAACGAACCTCCGTTTTGCCCGGATTCTCTCCGTTTGGGTAGGGAAATGGGGTCATGTCCGGGCCATTTCTCGGATGCGATGGCCGTGCGCCGAACGCACGGACGCATCACAGCCGCGTCCATTTTTCTTTGTAAACACATATCTTTTTTTCATCATTGATTTTTTGGTACATGGAAATACATCACCAAAAAAATTTGGCTAGAAAAGCAAGACCAAAGAAAACAAGAACCACAAGAATAAATTTTAGAAGATATCCAACTTCCATAACTGCTCCTGTAAGTTGGATTAGTGCCTTCTTGATGCATTCATTATTGATCTTTTTTCGCGAATACGCAAAGCTTGCGTATCTTTTCATTGATAGAAGAAGAGAAAATGAATACAATAGCGGATACAACACATGAGTATGGAACCCAGAGCAGAGAGAGGGATGCATTCATTGTTGATCTGCGGAGGCTCGATCTTGCGTTCTTCTTTCTTCTTTAAGTGTAAAGAATTAGATGTTTCTTCCTCGCAACTAGTCTCATGTCTAGCCTCTATTCTATCAACAAGTGCACTAGTCTCATCTCTAGCCTCTATGCTAGCTAAAAGTGCTAGAACATCTACTAAATTGCGCTCTACCAATATATGGATGTACTCTTCTTCCCAATACCAAAACTTGCGTCCATTATACACAATAAAATTTTAAGTTAGCACAAGTAGTCTAATCCGAGAGCACAACCAAAGATTTGGTCGAGTTCTTCCTCCTTTTGCCAACACGTGGGACATCCAGGATCCAGGTCGTGTCATGCAAGAAAATAGAGTGGTAGTTGAAGCCACGTGATGTGCATATTCGGTTAAACTGTAAATAGAATCTTACTACTCTTGAGTAACTCCAAAAGCGGCAACCGAAGATCTTTATTGGATTTGTTTTTCATCACTAGCACATCGAGGTGAAAGATGTGCATGTTCAGTGGGTCCTCTGCGTTTTCACTGACATGTGGGACCGCATATGACAAAATAGACGATGGGCTTCGTGCGTCTGCTGGCTGGCTGCGAAGAGAGATAGAGGGATGAGCATGGACTCTAGGAAATATGTTCCATGTAACCAGCACCTCGATATTCGCATGTGGCTGTTTCTAGAATAAAAAATAGAGGTACCCCTACTTATGTTACTCCCACTACGCCTAGCCTAAGGTTAGTAGGTGACCTTGCGCTTGGCTCTTTGCCTCTTCCGGAAGTCGATGGTTCTACAGTAGTACTTCTAGCAATCTGACACCATATGAACTGTTGCACATCCACCGCTTGAAGAAAAAGTTTCTCCTCGTGCTACGAGCCACCGCGCACGCATTGCCGAGGGAGTGGGTGTAATCAAGCTTCTCGTTGTTTTGCCAGTTGACGGGACACATCAGAGTTATTTAGTACATACTCTCTCCAAAAAGGGCTGACCATGTCATGGCTACCATCCCATGCTCCGTCGTTGAGTATGTGCACTATTCATGTGCCATCGAGGAGAAACAATACTACATAGTAGGTGCCATCAAAGTGCATGACTCACGTACGCGCTGTTTATCTGATTATCTCCATTTTCTTGCATGACACATGCACCTTGATGCTAGATGTCTCGCGTGTTGGCAAAAGGATGAACAAAGCTCTCATAGAAGACAAGAGTTGAAGAACATAGATTCCCGACGACCGAGAAGGAGCAAGGAACCTCGCGGTGGAGCATCTGCAAGGAACCTTGCACGTTTTGCCCTGTTTTTTGCCGCCTGCCCACCTATAAACAAATAAAAGAACATGAACTCTTTGCTAACCAATAGAAACGATACATCAGGATGCTAAGTTGAAGATGTTTTATAGTTTATATTGATAACCATGCAACAAGCCACACATGTACAGGACGCATGCAGCCACGCATGTACACACGCCAACGCACTAACTCCATCCGATCCAAGTCATGCACATACGCGCACAACATGGAGCACACAACGCATGTAGGAGTACACAACACATGCATGCACACACACTCGGCCGTAGAATGCACATGAATAACACATGCATGCGCACACACTCGGCTGCATGGAGGCGTGCACCATCTGCGGTGACGTCCGGTTCGTCGTGCTACGGCGAAGCTTGCACACAACGGCGCCTACGCATCTCTTGCAGCACCTCTTTGTCGTCGTTGCTCAACGACTAGTCGGAGACGAAGACGACCGCAACCTCGGTCTTAGAGCTAGAACGGATAGAAAAACACAGACGCTGCACGCACACGAGCACGTACAGAGTGCCCACGACGTGGCGCGTCCCCAGTCGCCTCTACTCCTTCTGCGCACTTTGTCTATCAAGGCGGCTGCATGCCTAATGATGATGCGGGTGAGATCTTCTAGGACTCGGATGATGACGAGGAAAATTATGAGACACATGGTGACGTACACCGTCAAGATCCACGGTCAAGGGGGTGCTAAGTGCTAAGTGCTTAGATGTGCTTAGATGAGGCTAAGTGCATTAAATGGCTTAGTAACTCAAGTCTTCAATGCATAGGTGCTTAGTTTATTGTTGCTAAGCTTGGTTCATTTAATTAGCTATAGACTCAAAACTGTCTTTCCACTATTTCTTCCTGCGGTCACCAAACTAGTCTCTCGCTTCTTAATTAACTTTCCACATCATATTTTATGCCTATGTGTAGGACCTTGAAGTATGTCTAGAGGGGGGGGGGGTGATTAGACTACTTGACCAATTAAAAACTTAACCTTTTCCCAGTTTTAGAGTTTGGCATATTTTAGCTATCTTAGGACAAGTCAAGCAATCATCACACAATTCAAGCAAGCATGCAAAGAGTATATTGGCAGTGGAAATTAAAGCATGCAACTTGCAAGAAAGTAAAGGGAAGGGTTTGGAGGATTCAAACGCAATTGGAGACACGGATGTTTTTGGCGTGGTTCCGATAGGTGGTGCTATCGCACCTCCACGCTGATGGAGACTTCAACCCACGAAGGGTAACGGTTATGCCGAGTCCACGGAGGGCTCCACCCACGAAGGGTCCACAAGTAGCAACCTTGTCTATCCCACCATGGCCGTCGCCCACGAAGGACTTGCCTCACTAGCGGTAGATCTTCACGAAGTAGGCGATCTCCTTGCCCTTACAAACTCCTTGGTTCAACTCCACAATCTTGTCGGAGGCTCCCAAGTGACACCTAGCCAATCTAGGAGACACCACTCTTCAAGAAGTAACAAATGGTGCGTTGATGATGAACTCCTTGGTCTTGTGCATATCCACAACTTCTTTTCTGGTCTGCTGCAGTCCTCTTAATGGTTTTAACCATAAGGCTCATGACTTTGAATTTCTATGGCACATCAAACAAATGCAACATGTTGATTGCATGCCCTCTTATCATGTTGTGGTCACTAGACTTAGGTAGTAGAGTATGCCTTAAGATGTTGTTGATAGTTGGCAGCCCTGACAGAAGGAAGTGGACTGATCCAAACTTAAGTGTCTCAATGGCTGTGTCTGGGATCTCCTTGTACATGTGTGCCATGGAGTTGTGGTCCATTTTCTTCTTGGCATATACATCCAGGTCATCTTCATCTTCCTTTGGGGCATTTATCAGCTTTGCCCACTCCTCAACAGTTGACTGGTACCTTGTACCTTCAGACATCCACACTATCCTGCCATCTGGATAAAAGTGTGTTGTGGAGTAGAACTGCATGATAAGTTCATCGTTCCAGTTGGTGAGCTTTTGCCCAACAAAGTCTGCAACTCCAACAGCAACAAAACTGTCTTGCACTCCAGGAAAGTGCTCTACATTTTCTTTCATGTAGGTCCAGTCGACCCACCTCATATCACACATTATGGGCTTCTTATCCAGCAGAATAGTCTCATAGAAGTCATGCTATTCCTTGGTGTGGAACCTGTAGTCCACAGCAGTTCTTCTCCTTGTGGCATATGGATCTGTCATCCTCCATAGCCTTAACCCATTGTCTCTTCTGATCTGCATGTCCTCAGCCACAGGATGGGCATCATTGTGGTCTGGTATCTTAGGCTTGAGCTTCCTCGAACTTGTCCTTCTTCATCTTCTTCATCAAGAACCTCGTGCACCGGGGCCTTGTTCTTCTCGAGAGCTGGAATACTCCCGGTATTCCTCTTTGGTGCAGACTTGGCCTTGGGGGCAGCTTTGGGTGCTTCCTTGGGCTTAGATGTGGCAGCCCCTGATCTTATAGCATCACCCATAAGCTTTGGTGCCTTTGGTGCTGGTGCAGCAATCTCTTCTTCCTCTTCCATCATGGAAGGCTTCCCAATAACTTTGACTGTGGTCTTCTTGACCCTTTCTTTCCTTTTCTTTCCTTCAGCAGCAGCTGGCTCTTTGGGATCAGGCTTTTCAGGAATTTGAGTTGATGCTCTGACCTTTGGCATAGGTGTCCTCTTGGCAGGAACCTTCTTATTGAGTCCAGGCTTTGTGCTATGTGCTGAGCCATACTCCTTTTTGAGCACTGCCTTCTTGGAGGTTGCCTCATCCTCTTCTGCCCTATAATCCTCATCTTCAGAATCTAAGGTTTTCTTCTTCCTTTGCCTGGTGGCAGCTTTAGGCAGATTGCTTGGGGTGCTTCTGCTGCCTTCAACTGAAGAGCTGGAGGGACTAGTGCCCTCACTCATGTTCACCTGCTCCTCTGACCTGTTCTGACTGTCACTCTGGTCTAACATGCTGCAAAAGACTGACTGCTGACCCTGTGAAGAGTTATAGATGAGGTAGAGTGGATGAGCATCACAAAATGCAGAGTTTTTGCAAAAGAATGACTCAAAAATTCAGTTTTAGTTTTCCACAGAAAGCATTTCAGATCTACCGATTTTCAAACTCGGTGATACCGAAGCAGTTTTGGAACCTAAACTGATGAACTCGGTCAGACCGAGTCACAGTTCGGTGGCACCGAGACTGCTAGGGTTTCACAAAGTCCTAAAATCGGTCTCAGCGATTAGCAATTCTCGGTCAGACCAAGTCTCACTAGTGCAATGGCATAAGCCAAATCGGTGGGACCGAGTTTTTCAACTCGGTGGGTCCGAGATGGTTTCGGCGGAAACCTAACCCTAAATTTTCGAATCAAAACTATTCTAAGGATTGCATTGACTGGACAAGAGTGTTTCAATCGTGGCAAGAATCAATAAGAACACAATGTGCTTAGAATCGGACGAGGAAAGCACAGTGATCAAGTCCATACCCTAGTTCGGCAGAGACTCGCTACGGCGGCAACGGCGGGTGTCGGTGTCAAAACCGGCGGATCTCGGGTAGGGGGTCCCGAACTGTGCGTCTAGGCGGATGGTAACAAGAGACAAGGGACACGATGTTTTACCCAGGTTCGGGCCCTCTTGATGGAGGTAAAACCCTACGTCCTGCTTGATTGATATTGATATTGTGGATGTTTACAAGAGTGGATCTACCACGAGATCAAGGAGGCTAAACCCTAGAAGCTAGCCTACGGTATGATTGTAAGGGTTGTTGTGATTGTAGTCTTACGGACTAAAGCCATCCGGTTTATATAGACACCGGAGAGGGCTAGGGTTACATAGAGTCGGTTACAATGGTAGGAGATCTACATATCCGTATCGCCAAGCTTGCCTTCCACGCCAAGGAAAGTCCCATCCGGACACGGGGTGAAGTCTTCAATCTTGTATCTTCATAGTCTTGGAGTCCGGTAGATGATGATAGTCCGGCCGATGATAGTCCGGTCGATGATGGTAGTCCGGCAATCCGGACACCCCCTAATCCGGGACTCCCTCAGTAGCCCCCGAACCAGGCTTCAATGACGATAAGTCCAGCATGCGTGTAGTCTTCGGCGTTGCAAGGCGGGTTCTCCTTTAAGTTCCACGTACCTGCCAAACAGTGTCCCGCTTCCTCATCAATGTTGCGCGTCTTGGCTTCCACGCCCAATAATGGCCTTCTTCCACGCGTCGTGCGAATGTGAAAAGCCAGGGTGTCTTTTATGTTTTACCCCCTAGTTGTGCGAACAATCTGCCTATAAGGGAGGCAAGAATCCAGATCCAAATCACCATCTTCCTCTCGCAAATACTCATCGGAGCGCTTTCGACCAAGAATCCATTCCATCATGGACCCTCAATGCGGCTCCTCTTCTCGCGCTCCCGGCCCTTTGCCAGAGATTGGAGGAGATGCTCATTCACAACGAGCTGGTGAAGCCCCAAATGGGGGATATCTCCTCCGCCTTCATGGTTCCGGTTCGAGCTGGGCTAGCCACCTACAAAGGTGGGAAGCAAGCGGAGGTTACCCCTAATCCCAACAAAGGGGAGCGGTATGCTTCGTCCCCTATCTGATAAGGGGCTCGGATTTCTGTACATCCATTCCTCCGCTGGCTCTCGAGTTCTACGGCTCCAGCTTCATCACCTTACGCCCGCCTCAATCCTGCATATTGCGGGTTACGTAGCTCTTCATGCGAGCTTTTCCTGGCGCCGAGCCCCACTTCGCTGTGGAAGAGGTTGTTTTGCCTTGTACCCGCTCTCACGAGGGGTCCATATATCAAGTGGGCGGCGCCAAATATGGCGCATTGCCGGACCGGATATCCATCCGAACCCCTAAGAAGGCGCCAAGACCGGCCTTCGAATGGTTTTATATAGAAGACGCCCGCTGCGGACCCTGTTCGGATCGGCCTCCGGAGTTCAGCAATGCTCCTCTGAAGAAACGCCTTTAGTTGGCGCCCGAGGAGCCCCGATCGGAGGAAGACAAGAGCGCCCATTATCCGATGGGCGAATAAGGTTATCGCCCATGCCCGGTTGACCATGATTGGAGTCATGGCAACATGCATTACGCGGGTGCAGCCACTACAATACAGGGCCACCCCATGTGGGATTTCAACGGGAGGACGATGCCACCCGTCATGGCAGCAAGGGTCGGAATCGGCCAAGATCCGTGACGATCTTGTCCGCCTGTATAAGGGGAGAAGGAGGATTTCTTCGGATGAACCCGTTAAATGGGTTTTCCATGAACAATCCCGGCCTTGGGTAGCGAACACTCAGCGTGTCCGACCTGTGCCTTTTGAAACTTAAGTTTCTTACATTGTGTTCTTCTTCGACGCAGAACTGCGCCGGACTATGGAGGGAATGCTGAGTCCGCTCCGCAGCCCGAGGATCCAGAGAGATCCCGGATCCGCCTCCAAGAGGATCCGGACATAAAGGTGGAGCTAATCGACGGGTGTTCCACCAGCTTAGCATGGACAACGCTTTAGTCGCCATCACGGCAGACTATCCCGGACTATATCCGACTTCCTGTAATTGCGGCGAAGCCCGATACCGCTATTCCTTACTTGCTTATTTCGACCACCGTATATGATGGCGCCAGGCTGGAGGCGCCTTAGGGCGAGAAGCCGAGCTCATGTGGCTGACCAACAAGGGCCAGTTCGGACCGGTAGGCGGAAGAGGAGCGCGCGGATGAAAAGTCGCCGCAAAGGTGTAGCTCACAATTCATTATCTTTAGAGCAACGCCTCGGGAAGCGCTTGAGTGCTCATGACTTTTATAGGGAAAAAGCGTCGCGAACTGCGGGCGTGGAAGTTGTCAATCCAACCTCTACCACCGGGCCCGCACCCGGTCGAGGGGGAGGCGAGCGCAAGGCGCGAGCCGGACGTTCCTCCGACGGAGGATGCCGAAAGACTGTCCGCCACCAAGTCTGAGGTGGAGAGTGCCTCAATCACAAAGCGCCACGGACAAGATACACGTGCTTCTCCCGAGGTGTTGAATGCCTTTAACACGGGGGACGCGCACCTTCGTGCTGCTCAAGATAGTTTTACCAGAGCCACGGAGCAGTATGTAAAAGACATACGGGTAAGAGAATTTGATAGTTATATATGCCAGTAGCCCCCGAGACTTAAAGTAGTTATATTAACTGATTTAAGGATCATATGAAACGTAGGATCTTACCGAGAAGAATACCCGATGTCTCAAGAGTTGCAAGAGTGCAAGGCCCAACTTGAGGCCGCATTTTCTCGCGCGCAGGAGGAAACGCAAGGACCTCTCCCGTAACGCATTATTTTAGAAATATAAGTAGCGTTTGGCCGTTGCGCAAGTCTAAAAAGCGACATTGCAGGTGCTGCCGGACAAGATCCGGACAGGCAAGAACTTCTGCGCCAACTAAAGGCCGGTGAGAGGGTGTTGCATAAAGTGCAGCATGAAAGGAACAAGCTCCAGGATGCCCATGCCCAGCGGTGAGAGGGTGTTGGCCGAGCTGTCGGGCTCCGTTAAGGAGAATCAACGGCTTCGTCGTGGCATATATAGTAAGTGCTTGAGCGAACTCCTGTGAAAAGAAGAGTTCGGCGAGGAAGTCAATTTGATGTAATATATCTGTAGGTATGCTCACAGTCGCCTGCGGAGGAGATGCCCGAATAACGGGTGATCAACTTCCGAATTGTTGCAACTGATCGAACGAGTTCGGCAGGCTATGAGCGGCGCCATCCAGCGTTATGGCCAGCCTTCTCCGTGCCCGAGGGTCTTGGGGAGCTTGCGGAGAAGCTGCCGAGGTGTGGCAGCTTCCATGTATGGAAGATTTCGCCTGCCGCCAAGGTGCCGAGGAGGCACGGGCCATGGTAAAGACGCGGTATAAGAAGGCGGATCCCAACCACATGGTCAAGTCGGACTGTGGGGCCCGATGGGAAGGAGATCCTGTGAGTTTAGTATACGCCAAGTGGAGTTGGCTGCAAAATTTTCCCAACAGATCTGTAAATTAGACAACCTGTTAGACGGGATTGAGGAAGAATACAATCACCGATTTGACAATGTATTATAAAATGACATACAAAATGCCTTCTAGCCGGATTGTAGATCGCTTGTCTTTGCCAACCTTTTCACTTTGACCTCGGGACCCTAGAGTCCTGAGTGTGTCCGAATACCTTCTCGGTTATGAAACAATCGGGTATGTATGGAGACCAAAGCGTAGGGGTCATCGGTGCTTTATCGGATAAGTGCCCAACTAGTTATGTTATATTACATGGTTAGTAAGAAACATCTTCCAGGAGAATAGTTCCGTTAAGGGTTCCTTTCATTGGGGTGGCATGCCCTAAAGTGCATGTCCGACTGCGAAAAAAGCAGAAAACATCTGGGGCAGATAAATAAGTGGATAAAAATCATCTTTTAAGTCACCGACCAAATATTCCCTTAAGAACGCTTAGCTTTCGGCTTCACCCACCGAGGTACACATCCGCTGACCCGGCAAGAATAATCGCAGAGGTGCTCCTTTACCTCCTAGCCGAACAATCGGGAACGAGGGGTAAGCACAGAGCCAGCAACCCAGCTTGGCCAAAACTTAAGTCATATCGATGCATATAATGGTGAATACAAGGTACATGTGGAGGCTTGACACATGTCTTTGGGCATGAAGCCCAGATAATTAAGCTTCGGTAAAGAAGCCCCGAGTATAATGAGTGCGGTAGCACATCAATTGGGCGCGAACGTGGCGCAGGTAAAGCCCTTTAAGGCTTGGATGAATAGGGTTGAGATGAAAAAGATAAACAAAAGGCAGCTGAAATAATAAAAAAATGGACGGGGAAGGGACGAACTCTTAGTCCGCGCTAGGCATAGAATCGTCGAGGCGGGCTGCGCTCCATGGGTTCGCTCGAGTTGGTTATCCGATGCATTTCAGAGACGGTACGCTCCGCCGTCAGGACTTGATCGATGATGAAGGGCCTTCCCATTTGGGCTTGAGCTTGTCCTTTTTCTTGTCCGTGCAGCGAGAACCAGTTCGCCAACGCTGTAAGTCTTGGCCCGCATTTCTACTTTGGTATCTTCGAGCCTGCTGTTGATAGAATGCGGAACGAGCCTTGGCGACGCCGCGCTTTTCCTCCAATGTGTCTAAGCTGTCCTGCCGATCCAGCTCGGCTTCTTTTTCTTCGCATATGCGCACTCGAGGTGAGTCATGAATGATGTCGCAGGCAAAACTGCTTCGCGCCAGATACCATAAAAATGGTGTGAATCCGTAGTACGGTTAGGCATTGTCCGTAGCCCCGAGTATGGAGTCGAGCTCCTCTACCCAAAGGCGTGTCGATTTCGTAAGGGACCGCACTAGTCCGGGTTTGATGCCGCCATTATTAGACCATTTGCTCGCTCCACTTGACCGCTTGTTTGAGGATTATAGACTGAAGCGTAATCGAGCTTGATGCCCATATTTTTGCACCATGATTTAACCTCATCGGCGTGAAGTTCGTGCCGTTATCGGTAATGATGCTGTGGGGACACCATAATGGTGTACTACCCCGGATATAAAGTCTATCACTGGTCCGGACACGCCGCTTTAACCGGCTTGGCCTCTATCCATTTGGTGAATTTATCTACCATGACCAATAGGTACCTTTGCTTGTGGGTTCCCCTTTAAGTGGTCCAACCATGTCAAGCCCCTGCATCATGAACGCCGTAATGGGTATAGTTTTGAGGGCGTGGGTGGCATATGGCTCGATTAGGAAGAGCCGACAACCGACGATCTTTGGACTAGGTCCTGCAGATCCGCGGGCCGTCGGCCAAGAAAATCCTGTACGGAATGCCTTTCCTACAAGGGCCCGAGCTGCGGCGTGGTGTCCGCCTAGTCCGCATGAATTTCAGCCAGAGGTTTCGCCCTTCCTCTTCGGAGATACACCTTTGAAGGACTCGGTTGTGCTTTTCTTATAAAGTTCTCCTCATAGACCTTGTAGGCTTTAGATCACGGACAATGCAGCGGGCCTCATTTTGGTCTTCGAAGCTCCTGCCAAGCAAGTAGGCGAGTAATGGTTCTGTCCACGGGCAATTACTGCCATTATGTCGTGGCGGAAGGTGTTATGTCATCGGCTGAATCGCCGGTTGCGCGGCTTGTTCCGGTTTGTTAGTTCCGACTCCTCTTCCCATAATACGGATGGCTTGAAGAGCCGCTCCAGAAGATATTAGGAGGAACAACGTCGCTTTGGCGCCAATGCGTGCCGACGTCGGCCGCTTGGTTATTATCCCGGTGACGGATGGAATTCAAGTCCTTCAACCGGCTGACATTTTGAGGACAACGCTGCATATGCTACCATTTTCGGATCTTTGGCGCCAAAGTCTCCGCTTATTTGGGATATTGCGAGGTTTGAATCCGCACCTCTAGGAGTTGAATGCCCATGGAGATTGCCATCCGGAGACCATGTAAAAGAGCCTCAGATTCGCCGCGTTGTTGGAGTCCGTGTACATTATCTCGGCACGATTGGACTGTGTCCCGGTCGGGGACGCCAATACGACGCCAGCCCCAATCCGCTAACATTTTGGAGCCGTCAAGTGCATAATCCAATTGGAGTATGCGCCGATTCTTTAGGGAGTTCGACCGGTCCATTCAGCGACAAAGTCAGCCAATACTTGTGACTTTATAGCTCGCGAGGTTTGTAAGATATATCAAATGGTAAGAGCTCAATGGCCCATTTTGCAATCCTGCCCGTCGATCGCGTTGTTTATAATGTCGTTAAGTGGTACTTCAGAGGCCACCGTTATCGAACACTCTTGAAAGTAATGTCGAGCTTCCGGATGCCATGAACACTGCAGATGCTATCTTCGATAGTGCGGTAACGGACTTGCGGGGGGTTAACACATGAGATACGTAGTATACTGGTTTTGAAGAGGGAATTTATGCCCTTCTTTTTCTCGCTCGACGACGAGTACTGCGCTTACAACATGATGTGTAGCTGCGATGTATAACAACATTGGTTCGCCCAGGTTGGGCGCAGCCAGGACCGGATTTGTTGCCAATATGGCCTTTATTTCTTCCAGTCCGGCGGTGGCAGCATCCGTCCACTGGTGTTTGGTGCGCCTCGGGAGGCGATAGAGGGTAATGCCTTTTCTCCTAGATCGGAGATGAAGCGGCTTAGAGCCGCCACGCATCCAAATAATTTTGTATTTGCTTGAGGTCTTTTGGGGTATCTAGCTGTGACAGAGCTCGGATCTTGGCTGGGTTTGCTTCAATTCCTCTACCGGATACGATGAAGCCCATCGCTTTTCCGGCCGATGCGCCAAAACACATTTTTCCAGATTTAGCTTGATGTCATATGCTCGAGGTTGTCGAATGTGAGCCTCAAGTCGCCTACTAGAGTTTCGACGTGTTTAGTTTTGACGACTACGCCGCCTCTCGTCACGCCTCTACTGCTTTTGCTGATCTGGGTAGCCGACATGTCTCGAATCATGCGCCGATATGTTGCGCCGCGTTTTTAAGTCCGAAGGGCATCGTGTTGAAGCAGAATGGTCCATATGGAGTAATGAATGCAGTTGCGGCTTGATCCGCTTCGCCATCTTGATTTGATGATAGCGGAGTATGTGTCCGTGAAGCACAATGAATCGTGTTTCGCAGTGGCATCGGCGATTTGGTCGATGCGGGAGGGGAAGGGATCCTTTGGGCTGGCTTTATTTAGGTCTTTGAAATCGACGATAGGCGCCAGGATTTGTCCTTCTTTGGTACCATTACCAGATTTGCTAGCCAATCCGGATGTTTGATGTCTCGATGAATCCGCTTCCAATAGTTTGGCTAGCTCCTCTCCCATTGCCTGTCTTTTGGGTTCGAAAATCGTCAAGAGCCTGTTTGATGGCTTGAATCCTTTAGGATATTTAGGCTGTGCTCGCCAGGTGACGGGATTCTGGCATGTCGAAGGGTGCCGAGCAAAGATGTCCCGCTTTTCTTGTAGAAATTCTCGTGGTCGCGCCTACATCGGGGTTTAATTGTGCCCGATGGAGGCCGTCTTTGCAGGTCTGTTGGGTGGACTTGGAATTTGACTATTTCATCCGCTGGTTTAAAAGAGGTGGACTTGGATCTTTTATCAAGTATCACATCGTCCCTGTTCACCGTGGAGCGATCGCGGTGAGTTCCTCGCCGCTAGGGCTTTGATAGTGCCTCGAGGGCTAGTGCGATGTCTTATTTTCAGCGCGAGTGCTATGTTCGGATCACTAGCGAGAGTGATAATTCCGTTGGGACCGTGCATTTTGAGCTTCATGTACCCATAATGGGGTATAGCTTGAAAAATTGTGAATGCCTCTCGTCCTAATAAAGCATGATATCCGCTGCTGAATGGAGCCACTTGAAATGTGACCTCCTCGACCTGTAATTGTCCGTGAGCGAACACTATGTCCAGCGTGATTTTTCCCTGCAGCATGCTTCCGGCCGGGATTATTCCTCTAAAGGTTGTGCTGCTTCGCTCAATGCGGTTCCATCTATTTCCATTTTTCGGAGGGTTTCATAGATGAGGTTTAGTCCGCTGCCGCCATCCATGAGTACCTTAGTAAGGCAAAAGCCGTCTACTATCGGGCCGAGGACCAATGCGGTGGTGCCCGGCAGTTCGAATTTAGGTTCGCCACCGGCATTGAAGGTAATAGCCGTGTCGCCCATGGATTTATTGTTGCTACTTGGTAGACTTCGCAAGGTTATGGAGTTGTCCTTTTCGCATGTTATTGGATGCGAAAGTCTCAAGACTATTAACACCGTCATTGGTGTTGCTGGGCTGGGATTCGAAGCTAGAAGCTCTTCGCCACTTTTGGCCACCTACCATAGTATCCAACATGCTCAAGGCTATGAGTTGGAGTGGCGCCTCATGCTATGAATTTTGCAGGACCGCTTAGCCAGCCCTCCAAGACGGTTCCGCACCATTTAGGGGGTTTTGGTTTTTTGGTATTCAGCCCAGGTGCTTGATAATGATGCACCCTTTGGTTCCGGACTAGGGATGTATTCGGGACCGGATTATCCCAAAATTTACTTTCGGTTTTCCAGGTGCTCTCCATCGCACAGTAATTTTGTACGATGGTCTCCAAGTCAGCAAAGCGTGTAATGTCGCGGCGACTTATGGCGTTTAGGATTCCCTTGTCCGTGCAATTATTGCAGAAGACTGAGATTGCGTTTTCCTCTCGGCAGTCCTTTATCCTGTCCATAACCAGGAGGAATCTAGCCTAGTAGTGATGTACTGTCTCGGCGGGCTCTTGCCGAATTAGAGTTAGATCGCATATGTCCGGGCGGTGGGTGGAACTAAGTCCGAACCCTACCCATCTCAAGGCTCAAGGCCGAGAAGTTTCCAATTTTGAAGCTTGGATTTACGGGCGTTGTCCAACGAGTCCGGTCCGATGCCCGACTTTAAGTTCAGTGTTTGATCGAGCCCGTCCCTCCACGGAATCCGCATGGGGGTTCGGGATCCGGACATGACTAGTTTTCAATACAGGAGAAGCGTCGCCGCATTGTTCCTCTACCACTGAAACGTGATGGGTGACCTGGGGAGAGTTAATTTCTTTCAGATTGGTTTTAAGCCCAATCTGATCGTAGTCTGTAGCGACTCCCAGGGCGGCGATGCAATCCAAGAGCTCGTTTACTTGACGAGAGCTCTATTGAATCCAGCCGCCGGCGAATTCGAGCTGACGTGAAAATTGCTTTTGACGACTTGAGAGGTCGTTGTTTGAGCGATGGCGGACAGGCGGTCATAAGAAAACCACCTAGCGGATAGTTTGGCCGGCGCCAAGGCTCCTTTGACGTAAATACCGTCCATGAAGACGGGAGGAGGCATCATTCCTATCGGTGACGGCACAGAGGAACTCTCAATGGAAGCACCAATGTCGGTGTCAAACCGCGGATCTCGGTAGGGGGTCCCGAATCGTGCGTCTAGGCGGATGGTAACAGGAGACAAGGGACATGATGTTTTACCCAGGTTCGGCCCTCTTGATGGAGGTAAAACCCTACGTCCTGCTTGATTGATATTGATATTGTGGATGTTTACAAGAGTGGATCTACCACGAGATCAAGGAGGCTAAACCCTAGAAGCTACCCTATGGTATGATTGTAAGGGTTGTTGTGATTGTAGTCCTACGGACTAAAGCCATCCGGTTTATATAGACACCGGAGAGGGCTAGGGTTACATAGAGTCGGTTACAATGGTAGGAGATCTACATATACGTATCGCCAAGCTTGCCTTCCACGCCA
This sequence comes from Aegilops longissima, assembly GCA_021605205.1. Lineage (NCBI taxonomy): Eukaryota > Viridiplantae > Streptophyta > Magnoliopsida > Poales > Poaceae > Aegilops > Aegilops longissima. Next base: position 595,759,900 of record CM038681.1, on the reverse strand, counting down.
AGGAAAGTCCCATCCGGACACGGGGTGAAGTCTTCAATCTTGTATCTTCATAGTCTTGGAGTCCGGTTGATGATGATAGTCCGGCCGATGATAGTCCGGCCGATGATGGTAGTCCGGCAATCCGGACACCCCCTAATCCGGGACTCCCTCAGCGGGGTTGAATTCCGTTGACGGCGGAGGATACCAGCGATAGGGGGCGGCTGGTGACGAGGAGACGATCTGGAGACCATGGAGGCAGAGCGAGCTATTGCGCGGGCGAAGAGGTTCGGAGAAATTTCCAAAATTTGCCCGTGACTATATATAGCCCGACCCTGTCGGTGTGACCGAGTGGAAAAACTTGGTGGCCCCGAGATGCAAAACTGTGTACAGTTATTGCAACTCGGTGTGACCGAAGAGTTCAAATCGGTTGCACCGAGATTGAAAACCTAGATCAACTTAGTGATCTCGGTAGGACCGAAATGGAGGAATCGGTCAGACCAAGAATCACAAAGAAGTTTTGGAAGTTTAAGTCTATGACGAATCGGGGACTCTGAGTGCTCCTCACACAGAGTGGTTCGAATCTGACTTGATCAAATTTTGTGATGTAGCGTGAATAGAGTTTGAGACGAGAAAAGCATAGATAGGTAGAGAAGGTTCTTAGGCATTCTTGTCCATCCACTTGGCCAAAGAAAAAGAAGCCAATCAATCAAAACAACAAGTGGATGTCCTCGAATGAGTAAAGTATGCAACCAACATGCTCACACAATAAGATGGCAAATTAAATATGTGGCAAAGCATGCACAACCAATTCTAGCATCTATCAAACAATTGACGATGACTAGGTCATCTATATATGAGTATATTGACTTTGGAGTAAGATGATAGACATTTAATCATAGGTCATACTCATCGTTAATGCTCAAGTGGGGTTACCACTTTTACATAAAGCATTTATATGTTCACATCATTAGAGTTGCTTTGACTCAATTCTTAGAGTTAAGCTCCCCCTAGATGTGAGATCCCCCCTAAGAGGGATGAACTAACCTTGGGTTTTGTCGATGATGACTTCATGCAGGTGTTGAAGATGTGGATGCTCAATGTTGATGTAGATCTTTTTGGAGCAATCCTTTGGAGTGAGTTGCACTTTCAATACCTACATGGGTTAGTCCCACAAGGAACAAACAAGTATATCCATAAACATAGAGTGATGCACACACAAAATGATGTCCATGAAATCATTAGGTTACCTTGTCCCTTGCCTTACCAACATGAGGGTTTGTGACTCCTTGAACTAGTGCAAGATATGGAAGTTGATTGCACCTGTCCTTGCCATAATGATATGAGTGAAATATGTTGGCGGAGTCACCCTCAAGAACTCTCTAGTTCTTCTTCTTCGGGATCTACATCATCTTGATGGTAATTCTTGGAGTTGTAGTTGTACTTTATGAGGTAGAACTTGACGTAGTCTTGGGAATCCACTTAACCAAGGCCTTAGGTGCTTCTTCAAATGCATCAATCTCTTCTTGAAGCTTGTCCTTGCCTTTGTTCTTGTGGTCTTGCTGTGGAAGATCATCTTGTGCTTGTGTTCCCTTGAAGGAAGTAGGATCATACTTCTCTTGTTGAGGAACAAACTTTGTCTTGGGGTATTGATCTTCTTCCCACTCAACTCCATTGGCATTGAACTTTCTTTCAAAACCAACACCTTGATTCTTCCGGTGCCTTCCTTGCTTGCGTACAATTTCCTCGAATTGCTTACTCCCGGCAAGGCTCTTGTATACACCTTTCTCTATAATTCCCTTCAATAAGCTATTTTCTTGCTCAAGTGTAACTTGGCTAAGAGAATCATTAGTGGAATCAAGAGAACTACTAGAAGCAACAATATTGGATTTGACATTATTATTGTTACTACTAGAGGAAGAATCTTTCTTGATCTTGTTACTAGACTTGACTTGAGGCATGTAAGTAGATAAGAGTAAACGCTTGGCCATGTAAGAGGAACTTTTCTTACGAAGATCATCATTGATTGCCTTTAAGAACTCATGCTCTTGCTCAAGATTGAGCTTTTCAAAGCGTAACTTCTCATGAGCCCTTAAAAGTTCTCGATGATCTTCAAAGATAGTTTCATGAGCTAACTTAAGATTGTTTAGTTCTTTAGTTAGACCCTCAATTTTCTCCTTATCATTTTCATTCGTTTCAACTTGATTAGCATGATTAATTGACGTTTCATCATAGTATTCATCACTAGAGTTGTCAACAAGTAAATCATCATCACCTAGCAAGTCATCTTCATCACTATTGAAATCAACATACTCGGGGTGTGTTACCTTTGGACTTTTGGCCATGAAGCATCTACCAATTCCTTCATTTGGTGACTCAAATATGTCGTAGGAATTGGTTGACACAAGTGCTAGACCGGCAACACCTTCATCTTGAGTATATTCGGAGTCGGAGTGATAGCTTCTCTCGGAGTGATGCTTGGTGTCGGAGCCGGATACCGATTCACCAACATGAGCTTGATGTCTTCGTTTTGTGTAGCTCTTTGATGACTTGTCCTTCCTTTCCGAATCCTTGCTTCTCTGTGAGGGTCTTCGTTCATAACGATCATCTCTACTCCTCCTCTCTCTTGGTGGTGATTCTTCTTTTATACTTCTTCTTTTTGGAGAGTCTTCTCTTCTTTTATAGGGTGCCGTACACTCATTGGAATAGTGTCCAGCCCTCCCACAATTGTAGCAATTGCGCTCTTGACTAGAAGATCTTTTGTCATAGTAAGTCCTTGACTTGGAGCTTCTTTCTTTGCTTCTACTCTTGTAGAATTTGTTGAAGTTCTTCACCATTAAGCTCAATTCTTCATTGAAGGTGTGATTCTCACTTGATGATGTGGGGGCTTCACTTGAGGCTTTGTAAGCACCACTTGACTTGTTGTGAAGTTCCTCCTTATCCTTAAGTGACATCTCATGAGCAACAATTCTTCCAATGACTTCCGTTGGCTTGAGATCTTTGTAGTTTGGCATCATTTGGATCAATGTGCACACGGTATCATACTTTCCATCCAATGCTCTTAGGATCTTCTTGGTGATGAATCTATCGGTCATCTCTTCACTACCTAAGCCGGCAATCTCATTTGTGATAAGTGCAAGCCTAGAGTACATTTCAGCGACACCTTCACCATCCTTCATTTTGAACTTTTCAAGCTGACTTTGGAGCACATCAAACTTGGATTCCTTGACGGAGTCGGTTCCTTCATGCATATCAATCAAAGTATCCCCAATTTCCTTTGCATTCTCAAGACGGCTGATTTTGTTGAATTCTTTGGGGCACAATCGTTGAAGATGATATCACAAGCTTGAGCGTTGTATTGAAACATCTTCAATTCTTCCGCATTAGCTTCACGGTTCGGCTCTCTCCCATCAAAAAATTCACCTTGCAAGCCAATACAAATAATTCCCTAAACGGCGGGGTTATGTTCGAGAATATGCATTTTCATCTTATGCTTCCAACTAGCAAAATTAGTACCATCAAAGTAAGGACCTCTAAAGTGATAATTTCCCTCGCTAGACGCCATACTGTCCTAGGTTGTGAAACCAAGGCTATGACCACCAAAAGCTATGGAAATCAAAGCAAATGGAGACCAAGCTCTGATACCACTTGTAGGACCTTGAAGTATGTCTAGAGGGGGGTGATTAGACTACTTGACCAATTAAAAACTTAACATTTTCCCAGTTTTAGAGTTTGGAAGATTTTAGCTATTTTAGGACAAGTCAAGCAATCATCACACAATTCAAGCAAGCATGCAAAGAGTATATTGGCAGCGGAAATTAAAGCATGCAACTTGCAAGAAAGTAAAGGGAAGGGTTTGGAGGATTCAAACACAATTGGAGACACGGATGTTTTTGGCGTGGTTCCGATAGGTGGTGCTATCGTACCTCCACGTTGATGGAGACTTCAACCCACGAAGGGTAACGGTTGCGCGAGTCCACGGAGGGCTCCACCCATGAAGGGTCCACGAAGTAGCAACCTTGTCTATCCCACCATGGCCGTCGCCCACGAAGGAGTTGCCTCACTAGCGGTAGATCTTCAAGAAGTAGGCGATCTCCTTGCCCTTACAAACTCCTTGGTTCAACTCCACAATCTTGTCGGAGGCTCCCAAGTGACACCTAGCCAATCTAGGAGACAACACTCTCCAAGAAGTAACAAATGGTGCGTGGATGATGAACTCCTTGCTCTTGTGCTTCAAATGATAGTCTCTCCAACACTCAACTTTCTCTCATAGGATTTGGATCTGGTGGAAATAAGATTTGAGTGGAAAGCAACTTGGGGAAGGCTAGAGATCAAGATTCATATGGTAGGAATGGAATATCTTGGTCTCAACACATGAGTAGGTGGTTCTCTCTCAGAAATGGTAAGTTGGAAGTGTAGGTTTGTTCTGATGGCTCTCACCACGAATGAAGAGGACGTGGAGGGGTATATATAGCCTCCACACAAAATCTAACCGTTACACACAATTTACCAATCTCGGTGGGACCGAATCAACAAACTCGGTCAGACCGATTTTAGTAAACCTAGTGACCGTTAGGGTTTTCGTGGGACGACTTGCATCTCGGTAGGACCGATATGGTTAGGGTTAGGGCATAACGTAATCTCGGTGAGACCGACACACAAACTCGGTGAGACTGATTTTGGTAATAAGCTAACCGGAGAGTTGGTCGTAAACTCGGTGGGACCGATTCGCTCTTCGGTGAGACCAAACGTTACTGAAAGGGAAACAGAAGTTTACATTGCAATCTCGGTGGGACCGATCCGCTCTTTCGGTGAGACCGAAAAGTTACAAAAAGGAAACAAAGAGATTACAATCCCATCTCGGTGAGACCGAGATCCCTATCGGTAGAACCGATTTGCCTAGGGTTTGTGGCAGTGGCTATGACATTTGGAATCGGTGGCGCTGGATAGGAAGAATCGGTGAGACCGATTTTGGCTTTAGGTTTAGGTCATATGTGGATGTGAGAAAAGTAGCTGAGGGTTTTGGAGCATATCACTAAGCACATGAAGCAAGAGGCTCATTAAGCAACACCTCATCCCTCCTTGATAGTATTTGCTTTTCCTATAGACTCAATGTTATCTTGAATCACTAAAATATAAAATGAAGAGTCTTGATCTTTTGAGGTTGAGCCAATCCTTTGTCATTAGCATTTTGAGGGATCCACTTTCATCATACATGCCATGCCATTCATTGAGCTTTCCTGAAATGTTCATCTTGGAATAGCATTAGCTCAATGAGCTATATGTTGTTATGAATTACCAAAACAACCTAGGGATAGTTGCACTTTCACTATGTGGCAGGCTTAGCAGCTATACATGGTGGAGCACTGGGAGAGGCCAAGGCTGGTCATAGTGGGGAGTAACTTATACTGTAACATATTACTATGTTACTCTAAACATCTCTATAAACCGGAAAGGAGGGAGGAGTAACATAGACTAGTGTCCTATGCAGAGTATGGGAGCACATGATATTTCCCCATCCGGACCGATCCCAAGTTGGCTTCTCACCTTCTTGGCCCAACAAAAATCCCTCCCCCCTCCCGCTTGCTTCTCGTCCGGCGCCAGCTAAGCCCACCGCTCCACATTGATGGCAAGTCAGGGCGACGCGACCTCTCACTGCTTCCACCGTTGAAGCGGCGCGCCGACCAAGGGCACCGCCCGCTGCACGCCCGGCATTTCAGACTACACAGTGGAGAGTAACTTTAGATCAAGTACTACAATTAGATGACATAAGCATGCTATAAGGATTTAAATATAGTATTTGTGCTTAGTTGAAGGAGAGAGAATAGGTGAGAGAAGAGAAGCGGATTGTAAACTTGTAGCCGGTTCTAGCAGGAGCCCCAACATACTTTGTGATCCAAAAGGTGGGGCCATTATTAATGATATAGTATTTATACTAAAGGGACTAGCAGATGCCTTAATCACTCCATTTTTTTGAGACAAACCTTGGTGGGGCTATTATTGACTAGGACGTGAGGTTTGGGGGCCAAAGGCCTACTATTATACTTGGTCTTACTTGCACGACCGACCTGACATGCTCTACCCTAGCCGCTGCTGTATCATATGGTTTCACACTATGCCAATCGTAGCGCTGCCACGCAATTATTCTCCATCCCTCCTGAGGGAGTCCTGGATTAGGGGGTGTCCGGATAGCCGAACTATCACCGTTGGCCGGACTCCTAGACTATGAAGATACAAGATTGAAGACTTCGTCCTGTGTTCGGATGGGACTTTCCTTGGCGTGGAAGGCAAGCTTGGTGATACGGATATGTAGATCTCCTACCGTTGTAACCGACTCTGTGTAACCCTAACCCTATCTGGTGTCTATATAAACCGGAGGGTTTTAGACCGTAGGAAAAATGACAATCATACCATGGGCTAGCTTCTAGGGTTTAGCCTCTCTGATCTCGTGGTAGATCCACTCTTGTACTACCCATATCATCAATATTAATCAAGCAGGAGTAGGGTTTTACCTCCATCAAGAGGGCCCGAACCTGGGTAAAAACATCGTGTCCCTTGTCTCCTGTTACCATCCGCCTAGACGCACAGTTCGGGAACCCCTACCCGAGATCCGCCGGTTTTGACACCGACATTGGTGCTTTCATTGAGAGTTCCTCTGTGTCGTCATCCTTAGGCCCGATGGCTCCTTCGATCATCAACAACGACGCGGTCCAGGGTGAGATCTTTCTCCCCGGACAAATCTTCGTATTCGGTGGCTTTGCACTGCGGGACAATTCACTTGGCCATCTGGAGCAGATCGAAAGCTACGCCCCTGGCCATCAGGTCAGATTTGGGAGTTTGAACTACACGGCCGACATCCACGGAGACTTGATCTTTGACGGATTCGAGCCACAGCCAAGCGCCGCCTTTGTCTCGATGGGCACGATCTAGCTCGCCACTGAACGAAGGCCACGAGGCCGCACCAGCGTCCGCTCCGACCCTTAGCTCGGAGCCTACTCCGCCGATCGACGACGAGTGGCTGGACACCGCCTCGGGGGCTACGATCTCTACGGTGATTGAGCTGAACTCCATCCCTGTCCTTTGCGAAGACCGTGACTCCAAGGTGTCGGACTCCTCTCCGGACTCCGAACCCTCCGCGCCCCTGCCAATCGAATCCAATTGGGCGTCGGTTATGGAGTTCACTGCCGCGGACATCTTTCAGCACTCGCCCTTTGGCGACATCCTGAATTCACTAAAGTCTCTATCTTTATTAGGAGAGCCCTGGCCGGACTACGGTCAGGAAGGTTGAGATGCGGACGACGAAGAAATTCAACGCCCACCCACCACCCACTTTGTAGCCACTGTCGATGATTTAACCGACATGCTCGACTTCGACTCCGAAGACATCGACGGTATGGACGACGATGCTGGAGACGACCAAGAACCAGTGCCTACAGGGCACTGGAAGGCCACCTCGTCATACGGCATATACATTGTGGACATCCCAAAAGATGGGAACGGCGATGGAACAACGGAGGATGACCCCTCCAAAAAGCAACCGAAGCGCCGACGTCAGCGGCGCCGCTCTAAATCCCGCCACAACAAAAACGGTGATTCCGGCACGGGAGATAATAACACTCCGGATAGTACCGAAGACAACCCCCTCCAGCAGGACTTAGTGCAGGAGGACGATAATTATATGCCTCCCTCCGAAGATGAGGCGAGCCTCGACGACGACGAATTTGTCGTGCCTGAGGATCCCGCCGAACAGGAGCGTTTCAAACGCAGGCTTATGGCCACGGCAAGCAGCCTCAAGAAAAAGCAGCAGCAGCTTAGAGCTGACCAAGACTTGCTAGGCGATGATGGACTAAAGTCCTTGCAGCCGAAGAGTACGAACTAGAACGCCCCTCCAAGAGATACCCAAAACGCAGGCTGCTACCCCAATTAGAGGAGGAAGCACCCAAACCTACATCACCATCGCATGATGCGGCCGACCGCCACCCCTGCGGGTCATGACAGAGAGGCCTCTAGGCCCTCCATTCAAGCCGCACCCCGGCGTCGCTCGGAAAGTACCAAGGCATGGGGAAACGCGCCAGACCTGCGAGACATATTGGAGGACAAGGCAAGGCAAACAAGATCGATCTACGGATCGCGCGGGCGCCCCAAGACACGCGATGATAACCGTCACGCCGGATACAGCAATTCCGGCCGGGCCGAACACAGTAGACAAAGCTCATTTGAGTTGCGTCGTGATATAGCTCAATACAGAGGCGCCGCACACCCACTATGCTTCACAGACGAAGTAATGGATCATCAAATCCCCAAGGGTTTCAAACCTGTAAACATCGAATCATACGATGGCACAACTGATCCTGTGGTTTGGATCGAGGACTACCTCCTCCATATCCACATGGCCCGCGGTGATGATCTACACGCCATCAAATATCTCCCACTCAAGCTTAAAGGACCAGCTCGGCATTGGCTTAACAGCTTGCCAGGAGAATCAATTGGTTGTTGGGAGGATCTGGAAGCCGCATTCCTTGATAACTTCCAGGGCACATATGTGCGACCACTAGACGCCGATGACCTTAGCCACATAATTCAGCAGCTAGAAGAATCGGCCAGACAATTCTGGACACGGTTCCTAACCAAGAAAAATCAAATCGTTGACTGTCCGGATGCAGATTCCCTTGCAGACTTCAAACATAACATCCGCGACGAGTGGCTTTCCCGGCACCTAGGACAGGAAAATCCGAAATCCATGGCAGCCCTCACAACACTCATGACCCGCTTTTGCGCAGGAGAGGACAGCTGGCAAGCTTGTAGTAACAACTTGACCAAAAACCCTGGTAGTTCGGATACCAAGGACAGCAATGGCAGGTCGCGTCGCAACAAGCACAAGCGCCACATTAACGGCGATAATGCTGAAGATACGATAGTCAATGCTGGATTCGGAGGCTCTAAACCCGGTCAGCGGAAAAAGCCGTTCAAAAGAAATACTCAGTGCCTGTCCAATCTGGACCGAATACTCGATCGCTCGTGCCAAATACATGGCACCCCCGAAAAAACAGCCAACCACACCAACAGGGATTGTTGGGTCTTCAAACAGGCAGGCAAGTTAAATGCGAACTCAATGACAAGGGATGCATAGCGATGACGAGGAGGAGCCCGGCCGCGAACAATAGAGGATGAAGGGCTTCCCCCACAAGTGCGGACGGTGAACATGATATCGCAACCCACATACCCAAAAGCGAGCGGAAGTGCACTAAGGGACGTATATGCGATGGAGCCACGCCCCAAAGTTCAACCCATGGTCCTCCTACCCGATCACCTTTGATCAAGGGACCACCCACTAGCATCCGCCACGGCGGATTCGCCGCATTGGTTCTTGACCCAATCATCGACGGATTTCACCTCACTAGAGTCCTGATGGACGGCGGTAGCAGCCTGAACCTGCTCTATCAGGATATAGTGCGCAAAATGGGCATAGACCCCTCAAGGATTAAACCCACAAAGACGACCTTTAAAGGCGTCATACCAGGTGTAGAGGCCAATTGTACAGGCTTAGTTACACTCGAAGTGGTCTTCAGATCCCCGGATAACTTCCGAAGCGAAGAGTTAATCTTCGACATATTCCCGTTCTGCAGCGGCTATCACGCACTTCTTGGACGAACCGCATTTGCAAAGTTCAATGCGGTGCCGCACCACGCATACCTCAAGCTCAAGATGCCAGGCCCTCGAGGAGTAATCACGGTCAATGGAAACACCGAACGCTCTCTCCGAACGGAGGAGCATACGGCGGCCCTCGCGGGCGGTGGTGCAAAGCAGCCTCTCACAGCAATTCTCGAGTCCGGCTACTAAACGTCCCGACACCATCAAGCTCGCCCGAGGTAACCTACAACAAGACCGCCTGGCATGATCCGAGCACGCGTAGCAATCCGGCCCCAACCCCAGCCCTCGCGAAATTGCGAAGCCAGTACTACACATACATAACTATGAAGGAAATATGCCCTAGAGGCAATAATAAAGTTATTATTTATTTCCTTATATCATGATAAATGTTTATTATTCATGCTAGAATTGTATTAACCGGAAACATAATACATGTGTGAATACATAGACAAACAGATAGTCACTAGTATGCCTCTACAAGACTAGCTCATTGATCGAAGATGGTTATGTTTCCTAACCATAGACATGTGTTGTCATTTGATTAATGGGATCACATCATTAGGAGAATGATGTGATTGACATGACCCATTTCGTTAGCTTAGCACTTGATCGTTTAGTATGTTGCTTATGCTTTCTTCATGACTTATACAAAGTTCCTGCAACTATGAGATTATGCAACTCCGTTTACGGAGGAACACTTTGTGTGCTACCAAACGTCACAACGTGAATCGGGTGATTATAAAGGTACTCTCAGGTGTCTCCAAAAGTATATGTTGAGTTGGCATGAATCGAGATTAGGTTTTGTCACTCCGATTGTCGGAGAGGTATCTCTGGCCTTCTCGGTAATACACATCACATAAGCCTTGCAAGCATTGCAACTAATGAGTTAGTTGTGAGATGATGTATTACGGAACGAGTAAAGAGACTTACCGTAACGAGATTGAACTAGGTATTGGATACCGACGATCGAATCTCGGGTAAGTAACATACCGATGACAAAGGAACAACGATATCCTTATGCGGTTTGACCGATAAAGATCTTCAGAGAATATGTAGGAACCAATATGGGCATCCAGGTTCCGCTATTGGTTATTGACCGAGAATGGTTCTAGGTCATGTCTACATAGTTCTCGAACCCGTAGGGTCCGCACGCTTAACGTTCGATGACAGTTCATTATGAGTTTATAAGTATTGATGTACGAAGGTTGTTCGAGTCCCGATGTGATCACGGACATGACGAGGAGTCTCGAAATGGTCGAGACATAAAGATTGATATATTGGAAGCCTATGTTTGGACTTCGGAAAGGTTCCGGATGAAAACAGGAAGTTACCGGAACACCGGGGGGTTACCGGAACCCCCCGGGAGGTCTATGGGCCTTGATGGGCCATAAGAGAGAAGAGGAAGGGCCGGCCAGGCAGGCCGCGCGCCCCCTCCCCCTCTAGTCCGAATAGGACAAGGAGAGGGGGGGCGGCGCCCCCTTCCCTCTTCCCCCTCCTCCAATCCTAATCCAACTAGGAGAGGGGGAGTCCTACTCCCGGTGGGAGTAGGACTCCTCCAGGCGCGCCTCCCCTAGGGCTGGCCGCACCCCCCCTTGGCTCCTTTATATCTGGGGCAGGGGCACCCATGATACACAAGTTGATCTACGGATCGTTCCTTAGCCGTCGGTGCCCCTTCCACCATATTCCACTTGGTCATATCGTCATGAGCTTAGGCGAAGCCCTGTCTTGGAGAAGTCATATCGTTGCGGAGCTTAGGCGAAGCCCTGCGTCGATGGAGCATCATCATCGTCACCAGGCCGTCGTCTTGTGGAACTCATCCCGACACTTTGCTGGATCGGAGTCCGGGATCGTCGTCGAGCTGAGCGTGTAAAGAACTCGGAGGTGCCGTCGTTCGGTGCTTGGATCGGTCGGATCGTGAAGGCGTCGACTACATCAACAGCGTTGTTATAACGCTTCCGCTTTCGGTTCACGAGTGCGTGGGCGGACACTCTCCCTCTTGTTGATATGCCATCACCATGGTCTTGCGTGTGCGTAGGAATTTTTTGAAATTACTCGTTCCCCAACATGGTATCGAGCCAGGTTTTATGCGTTGATGTCATATGCACGAGTAGAACACAAGTGAGTTGTGGGCGATATAAGTCATCTGCTTACAAGCATGTCATACTTTGGTTCAGCGGTATTGTGAGATGAAGCGGCCGGACCGACATTACGCGTGACGCTTACGCGAGACTGGTTTCACCGCTCCGAGCACTAGTTGCTTAAAGGTGACCGGCGGTGTGTGTCTCTCACTTTAGTTGAACCGAGTGTGGCTACGCCCGTCCTTGCGAAGGTTAAAACAGCACCAACTTGACAAACTATCGTTGTGGTTTTGATGCGTAGGTAAGAACGGTTCTTGCTCAGCCCGTAGCAGCCACGTAAAACTTGCAACAACAAAGTAGAGGACGTCTAACTTGTTTTTGCAGGGCATGTTGTGATGTGATGTGGTCAAGACGTGATGCTATATTTTATTGTATGAGATGATCATGTTTTGTAACGAGTTATCGGCAATCGGCAGGAGCCATATGGTTGTCGCTTTATTGTATGAAATGCAAAGCCATGTAATTGCTTTACTTTATCACTAAGCGATGGCGATAGTCGTAGAAGCAATAGTTGGCGAGACGACAACGATGCTACGATGGAGATCAAGGTATCGCGCCGGTGACGATGGTGATCATGACGGTGCTTGAGATGGAGATCACAAGCACAAGATGATGATGACCATATCATATCACTTATATTGATTGCATGTGATGTTTATCCTTTATGCATCTTATCTTGCTTTGATTGACGGTAGCATTATAAGATGATCTCTCACTAAAATTATCAAGAAGTGTTCTCCTGAGTATGCACCGTTGCTAAAAGTTCAGTAGTACCCGCACACCACGTGATGATCGGGTGTGATAAGTTCTCGTCCATCTACAACGGGTGCAAGCCAGTTTTGCACACGCAGAATACTCGAGTTAAACTTGACGAGCCTAGCATATGCAGATATGGCCTCGGAACACGGAGACCGAAAGGTCGGCGTGAATCATATAGTAGATATGATCAACATAGTGATGTTCACCATTGAAACTACTCCATCTCACGTGATGATCGGACATGGTTTAGTTGATTTGGATCACGTAAACACTTAGATGACTAGAGATGTCTGTCTAAGTGGGAGTTTTTTAATATGATTAATTGAACTTAAATTTATCATGAACTTAGTACCGATAGTATTTTGCTTGTCTATGTTTACTTGTAGATAGATGGCTCGTGCTATTGTTCCGTTGAATTTTAATCGTTCCTTGAGAAAGCAAAGTTGAAAGATGATGGTAGCAATTACACGGATCGGGTCCGAATTTGAGGATTATCCTCATTGCTGCACGTAAGAATTACGTCCCGGAAGCACCGCTGGGTGCCAGCCTGCTGCGAGAGCAACGCCGAAGTTGTGAGCGTCTGGCGAGCAAAGCTGATGACTACTCTATAGTTCAGATGTGCCATGCTTTACGGCTTAGAACTGGGTCTTCAACGACGTTTTGAGCGTCATGGAGCATATGAGATGTTCCAGGAGTTGAAGTTAATATTTCAAGCAAATGCCCGGATTGAGAGATATGAAGTCTCCAATAAGTTCTATAGCTGCAAGATGGAGGAGAATAGTTACGTCGGTGAGCACATACTCAAAATGTCCGGGTATAATAATCACTTAATTCAGCTGGGAGTTAATCTTCCGGATGATAGTCTCATTGATGAATTCTCCAATCATCGCCACCAAGCTACAAGAGCTTCGTGATGAACTATAATATGCAAGGGATGACTAAGACAATTCTGAGCTCTTCGCAATGCTAAAAGCATGGAGGTAGAAATCAAGAAAGAGCATCAAGTGTTGATGGTCAACAAGACCACTAGTTTCAAGAAAAGGGCAAAGGAAAGAAGAAGGAAACTTCAAAAGAACAGCAAGAAAGTTGCTGATCAAGAGAAGAAACCCAAGTCTGGACCTAAGCCTGAAATCGAGTGTTTTACTGCAAGCGATGGACCTTTGAGCGGAACTGCCCCAAGTATTTGGCGGATAAGAAGGATGGCAAGGTGAACAAAGGTATATGTGATATACATGTTATTGATGTGTACCTTACTAGAGCTCGTAGTAGCACTGGTATTTGATACTGGTTCATTGCTAATATTTGCAACTCAAAGCAGGGACTACGGAATAGACGAGCAGCGGCAAAGGGCGAGGTGACGATGCGCGTGGGAAATGGTTCCAAAGTCAATGTGATCGCGGTCGGCACGCTACCTCTACATCTACCTTCGGATTAGTTTTAGACCTAAATAATTGTTATTTGGTGCCAGCGTTGAGCATGAACATTATATCTGGATCTTGTTTGATGCGAGACGGTTATTCATTTAAATCAGAGAATAATGGTTGTTCTATTTATATGAGTAATATCTTTTATGGTCATGCACCCTTGAAGAATGGTCTATTCTTTTGAATCTCGACAGTAGTGATACACATATTCATAATGTCGAAGCCAAAAGATGCAGAGTTGATAATGATAGTGCAACTTATTTGTGGCACTGCCGTTTAGGTCATATCGGTGTAAAACGCATGAAGAAACTCCATACAGATGGACTTTTGGAATCACTTGATTATGAATCACTTGGTACTTGCGAACCGTGCCTCATGGGCAAGATGACTAAAACACCGTTCTCCGGTTGTATGGAGAGAGCAACAGACTTATTGGAAATCATACATACAGATGTATGTGGTCCAATGAATGTTGAAGCTCATGGCGGATATCGTTATTTTCTCACCTTCACAGATGATTTAAGCAGATACGGGTATATCTACTTGATGAAGCATAAATCTGAAACATTTGAAAAGTTCAAAGAATTTCAGAGTGAAGTTGAAAATCATCGTAACAAGAAAATAAAGTTTCTACGATCTGATCGTGGAGGAGAATATTTGAGTTACGAGTTTGGTCTACATTTGAAGCAATGCGGAATAGTTTCGCAACTCACGCCACCGGGAACACCTCAGCGTAATGGTGTGTCCGAACGTCGTAATCGTACTTTACTAGATATGGTGCGATCTATGATGTCTATTTCCGATTTACCGCTATCGTTTTGGGGTTATGCTTTAGAGACGGCCGCATTCACGTTAAATAGGACACCGTCAAAATCCGTTGAGACGACGCCTTATGAACTATGGTTTAGCAAGAAACCAAAGTTGTCATTTCTGAAAGTTTGGGGTTGCGATGCTTATGTGAAAAAACTTCAACCTGATAAGCTTGAACCCAAATCGGAAAATGTGTCTTCATAGGATACCCAAAGGAGACAATTGGGTATACCTTCTATCACAGATCCAAGGCAAGACATTCGTTGCTAAGAATGGATCCTTTCTAGAGAAGGAGTTTCTCTCGAAAGAAGTGAGTGGGAGAAAGTGGAACTTGATGAGGTAATAGTACCAGCTCCCTTATTGAAAGTAGTTCATCACGTAAATCAGTTTACGTAACACCTACACCAGCTTAGCGAGGAAGATAATGATGAAGATCATGAAACTTCAGATCAAGTTGTCACTAAATCAGAGATCAACCAGAATAAAATCCGCACTGAGTGGTACGGTAATCCTATTCTGGAAGTCATGCTACTAGATCATGGTGAACCTACGAACTATGAAGAAGCGATGGTGAGCCCAGATTCCACAAAATGGCTTGAAGCCATGAAATCTGAGATGGGATCCATGTATGAGAACAAAGTATGGACTTTGGTAGACTTGCCCGATGATCGGCAAGCTATTGAGAATAAATGGATCTTTAAGAAGAAGACTGACGCCGATGGTAATGTAACTATCTACAAAGCTCGACTTGTTGCAAAAGGTTTTCGACAAGTTCAAGGGGTTGACTACGATGAGACTTTCTCACCCGTAGCGATGCTTAAGTCTGTCCGAATCATGTTAGCAATTGCCGCATTTTATGATTATGAAATTTGGCAAATGGATGTAAAACTGCATTCTTGAATGGATTTCTAGAAGAAGAGTTGTATATGATGCAACCAGAAGGTTTTGTTGATCCAAAGGGTGCTAACAAAGTGTGCAAGCTCCAACGATCAATTTATGGTCAGTGCAAGCCTCTCGAGTTGGAATAAACGCTTTGATAGTGTGATCAAAGCATATGGTTTTATATGAGACTTTTGGAGAAGCTTTGTATTTACAAGAAAGTGAGTGGGAGCTCAGTAGCATTTCGATATTATATGTGGATGACATATTGTTGATTGGAAATGATATAGAATTTCTGGATAGCATAAAAGGATACTTGAATAAAAGTTTTTCAATGAAAGACCTCGGTGAAGCTGCTTATATATTGGGCATCAAGATCTATAGAGATAGATCAAGACGCTTAATTGGACTTTCACAAAGCACATACCTTGATAAAGTTTTGAAGAAGTTCAAAATGGATCAGCAAAGAAAGGTTTTTACCTGTAGACATAAGGTGTAAGATTGAGTCGACTCAATGCCCGACCACAGCAGAAGATAGAGAGAAATGAAAATGTTCCTATGCTTCAGCCATAGGCTCTATCATGTATGCAATGCTGTGTACCAGACCGACGATGCTTAGCTGTAAGCTTGGCAGGAAGGTACCAAAGTAATCCAGAGTGGATCATCGGACAGCGGTCAAGAACATCCTGAAATACCGAAAAGGACTAAGGATATGTTTCTCGATATGGAGGTGACAAAGAGCTAGTCGTAAATGGTTACGCCGATGCAAGTTTTGACACTGATCCGGACGATTCTAAATCGCAAACCGGATACGTATTTTTATTAAACGGTGGAGCTGTCGGTTGGTGCAGTTCTAAACAAAGCGTCGTGGCGGGATCTACATGTGAAGCGGAATACATAGCTGCTTGAAGCAGCAAATGAAGGAGTCTGGATGAAAGAGTTCATTTCCGATCTAGGTGTCATACCTAGTGCATCGGGACCAATGAAGATCTTCTGTGACAATCTTGGTGCAATTGCCTTGGCAAAGGAATCCAGATTTCACAAGAGGACCAAGCATATCAAGAGACGCTTCAATTCCATTCGGGACCAAGTCCAAGTGGGAGACATAGAGATTTGCAAAATACATACGGATCTGAATGTTGCGACCCGTTGACTAAGCCTCTTCCACGAGCAAAACATGATCAGCACCAAGACTCCATGGGTGTTAGAATCATTCTTGTGTAATCTAGATTATTGACTCTAGTGCAAGTGGGAGATCAAGGAAATATGCCCTAGAGGCAATAATAAAGTTATTATTTATTTCCTTATATCATGATAAATGTTTATTATTCATGCTAGAATTGTATTAACCGGAAACATAATACATGTGTGAATACATAGACAAGCAGATAGTCACTAGTATGCCTCTACAAGACTAGCTCATTGATCGAAGATGGTTATGTTTCCTAACCATAGACATGTGTTGTCATTTGATTAATGGGATCACATCATTAGGAGAATGATGTGATTGACATGACCCATTTCGTTAGCTTAGCACTTGATCGTTTAGTATGTTGCTTATGCTTTCTTCATGACTTATACAAAGTTCCTGCAACTATGAGATTATGCAACTCCGTTTACGGAGGAACACTTTGTGTGCTACCAAACGTCTAACGTAATCGGGTGATTATAAAGGTACTCTCAGGTGTCTCCAAAAGTATATGTTGAGTTGGCATGAATCGAGATTAGGTTTTGTCACTCCGATTGTCGGAGAGGTATCTCTGGCCTTCTCGGTAATACACATCACATAAGCCTTGCAAGCATTGCAACTAATGAGTTAGTTGTGAGATGATGTATTACGGAACGAGTAAAGAGACTTACCGGTAACGAGATTGAACTAGGTATTGGATACCGACGATCGAATCTCGGGTAAGTAACATACCGATGACAAAGGGAACAACGTATATCCTTATGCGGTTTGACCGATAAAGATCTTCGTAGAATATGTAGGAACCAATATGGGCATCCAGGTTCTGCTATTGGTTATTGACCGAGAATGGTTCTAGGTCATGTCTACATAGTTCTCGAACCCGTAGGGTCCGCACGCTTAACGTTTCGATGACAGTTCATTATGAGTTTATAAGTATTGATGTACCGAAGGTTGTTCGGAGTCCCGGATGTGATCACGGACATGACGAGGAGTCTCGAAATGTTCGAGACATAAAGATTGATATATTGGAAGCCTATGTTTGGACTTGGAAGGTTCTGAATGAAAGCAGGAAGTTATCGAACACCGGGGTTACGGAACCCCGGGAGGTCTATGGGCCTTGATGGGCCATAAGAGAGAAGAGGAAGGGCCGGCCAGGCAGGCCGCGCCCCCTCCCCTCTAGTCCGAATAGGACAGGAGAGGGGCGCGCCCTTCCCTCTTCCCCTCCTCAATCCTAATCCAACTAGGAGAGGGGGGAGTCCTACTCGGTGGGAGTAGGACTCCTCCAGCGCGCCTCCCTAGGGCTGGCCGCACCCCCTTGGCTCCTTTATATCTGAGGGCAGGGGCACCCCATGATACACAAGTTGATCTACGGATCGTTCCTTAGCCGTGTCAGCGGTGCCCCTTCCACCATATTCCACTTCGGTCATATCGTCATGGAGCTTAGGCTAAGCCCCATGCGGAGAAGTCATATCGTTATGGAGCTTAGGCGAAGCCCTGCGTCGGTGGAGCATCATCATCGCCACTGCGCCGTCGTCTTGACGGAACTCATCCCGACACTTTGCTGGATCGGAGTCCGGGATCGTCGTCGAGCTGAACGTGTGCGAACTCGGAGGTGCCGTCGTTCGGTGCTTGGATTGGTCGGATCGTGAAGACGTCGACTACATCAACCGCGTTGTTATAACGCTTCGCTTTTGGTCTCACGAGGCGTACGCGGACACTCTCCCCTCTCGTTGCTATGCCATCACCATGGTCTTGCGTGTACGTAGGAAATTTTTTGAAATTACTACGTTCCCCAACAAACTACGCTCTGGAGATACCATGGGAATAAGGGGAGGGGCACGACCACGGCACGCCCAGAATGCGGCTCAACCACACCAGGGGCTCTCGATTGTGTCATTCTTTTTCTTTCTTCTTTTCTCTTACTTTTAGGACTCCGTTTTCCAAAAGCCCTGTCCGGCACTAGAATTGCCGAACTCACGATGCAACGGCCAGGGAAGCAGAAAGCTACATCGAGTGTCCAGGTGGTCTCTACTACGAGCATTATACCTGTTTTACATACCATCCCGCAGCTTACCCCTGGAGGGGGACATGTCAAATAGTCCCATCCCTTGCTTACCGCACTATTTGTATCGTTCTGCTTTCATTGCAGCACCTTTTTGAATAAACAATACATAGCTTTTGCCTATTATTGCACTCCTTTCTTTATCTATATATATGTTCATTCATGACACGTTGCACCCGTACACTTTGGTACGGCCAATACACCGAGGGCTTAAGTACCCCAAAATATGGTGTGATAAGTCTGAACACTTTCACAAGTGCGGCACCGAACTTATAGCATTATATGCATCGGCTCGAATCATGTCTTGGGTCAATAGTTGGGTTTGTCCGGCTCCCATGTTTTGGTACCTTATGTTCCGTTATATCGGCTAAGGTAGCGCTGGGAGAACCACTGCGATTGTGCCCCGGTTGAGCTGGATTGAGCACCTCAGTGGAGAAAGCGAAAACTGACCGTCATGATAGGGCGAGAGTCGGTCGCTGTTCGAGAGGTTTTTTCGGGTCCCTAAAGACTTATGCCGCTTAGAGCGAGGAGTCGGCATTGTCCGGGCAAGGCGTGGATAGCGCCCCGAACTCGGTCTTCCGAATACTAGGGGCTTCGCCAAAATTTAAAATTATAGAATTCTATGGCTAAGTGAGAGTGTTCAAGCACTATAGTCCGTTGCCTTGTTAGCGTTCGTTGGCGCCTCCTCGAAGGACCCAAGAATGGGAACAAGAGCGCTCAAGTTTATCCCAACACCCCAAACTCTCGTGGCATGGGGGTGAAGCCAACGACTTGCCATCTCTCAAATTTGATAAACGGCTGCACAGAAGGTAATATTTTAAATTCTGGCGTTGCCTAGCGCATATGAACAAGTTTTCAGCGTACAAGACAACAAATGCGAGTCTATTCAAAAATTACATCTTTGGAGCATTCACCCGCTATAAGGCGGGCACCCTTCAGGACGCACTCATAGTACATTTCGGGCTTGCGATGCTCCTTGCCCTTCGGTGGCCCGTCCGTCACAAGCTTCTCAGCATCCAGCTTGCCCCAGTGCACTTTAGCACGGGCAAGGGCCCGACGGTCACCTTCAATGCAGATGGAGCGCTTGATGACTTCAATCCATGGACAGGCGTCCACCAGCCGCCGCACTAGCCCGAAGTAGCTCCCAGGCATGGCTTCCAATGGCCACAGCCGAATTATGAGGCCCTTCATGGCCTGTTCGGCGACCTTGTGGAGCTCGACCAGGTGCTTCAGCTGGTCACTCGGGGCACGGATGTCCGCCTCAAAGATCTTGAGACCAGAACACCTTTTCCGCCGAGCTCCCCTCCTTAGCGCAGTAGAACGCGGCAGCATCAGACACACTGCGGGGCAGATCTGTGAATGCTCCTTGAGAGCTCCGGATTCGGGTAAGTAATAGATAATCCACTTTCACATGCTTGCTTTGCATAAAGAATGCCTTACCCGCCGCTATCTTCTTTAATGATTCAATTTCCTGGAGGCCTTTTTGGGCTTCGGCCTTAGCGGCTTTGGCACTCTCAAGAGCCGAGGCAAGCTCGGACTCTCGAGTCTTCGAGTCACGCTCCAAACTCTCGTGTTTTTCCACGAGAGCCTGGAACTCTTGCCGCACCTCCGCCACCTGCGTCTCCTACTTCTCTCGCTCGGTGCGCTCCGCGACCGCTTTGCTTTCGGCCGTGGACACCACTTCCTTCTGGGTCGCCACCTTGTTCGTGGCCCCTACAATACCCACGTTAGTCCTGTCATTTTTGCAACCAAATCCTTTCTATAAGGTATTACTTTAATAAGGTATTACTTACCTTCCTTGCCCTCGAGCTGCTTCTTGGCAAGGCGAGCTTGTTCTCGGACCGCTCGAGGCTCTGCTTCAATGCATTGACCTCCATGATCGGTCTGGCAGAGGTCAACAATGCAGCCTGCATTCCCATATTGACATACTTATGTTAGACTCCTGCGTATATATTTTTAGATCCCAGTCCGCTTTTCTTTCCGAACACCGAACTAAGCATCGAGGCTACTATCTATGCGGTAATATTTTTACATATTCTAAACTTACCTCAAAGCCTGTTAGAAGGCTGGCATGCAGCTTCACCAGCCCGCTCTTGGCGGACTGAACTTTCTGGATCACCACACTCATAACAAAGCGGTGCTCCTCGTCGATGGGCGCCGTTAAGCGCCTCCAGAAGCTATCCGGTACCTCCGGATGGATGGAGGTCACCGGCGTCGCAGTCTTGCCCTTCTTCTGAAGGGCCGCTTGCGGACTTGGAACCATCAAGGTTCGATGCGGAGTCCGCACAGGCCGGACTTAGAGCCCTCTGGGGTTTCGCCCCCTTTGCGCCCGGAGTCTAGGAGGTCGCCTTGCGGCGCCTCCAGGACCACCTCCTCCTGGCTGGGCCCCTTTTGGGACTCCACCGCGGTGTTGTCTGCGTCACGAGGAGAGGAGGCGGTCGGAAGTGAAGTGCTATTCACATCCGACGAATCCAGGGAGCCGCTCGATGAAGCGGCGAGCTCGTCCTTGGGCGGGCTACATGGTTATATTCAGCGTTAGAAGACACTATGCGACAAATAAAAAGTCATGGGCTATTCCGGAGTCTGGACACTTAAGATCTCGCCAGGGGCTTGGCCCTTGGTGGCCACTCCTCCTCGTCATCGTCGGTATTGGTGGAGAATTCCGGAGGAAGGGTCCTTCCTTTCTTGGACCCTCCAGCCTCCCCAGTTGGGGCGGACTTCCTTTTCTTCTATCCCCCCGCTGGGGGAGAGGCTTCTTTTTCCTCCTCCTCGTCCTCAGGGGAGGATTCCGCCTCAGAGTCGTCGGACGATGAGTCCGACAGCACCTGGCGCTGGGAGCTCCTTCGAGTTCCCGTGGCCTTCTTCTCCGGCACCACGTGAGGTGCAGGAGCCAGCAGCCCCGTCAATCGGGCGTCCGCTGGGTCTTCTGGCAAGGGGGCCGGACAGTCAATCTGTCCGGACGTCTTCAGCCAGTCCTGTCAAAGGTTAGGGAGTTTTAGATCCCGCATAGAGTCAAACTATGAAAAAAGAGTCCCATAAAGGGTAAAATAACTTACCTCGCTGGCTTGACGCTACCAGCTGAATCCGCGATCTTCGGTAGCGGATGCGGGAGCTTCGGCGCCCTTGAATAGCACCTTCCAGCAAGCATCTTCGTACGTAGTGTCGAAGAGCCGGCTCAAGGTTCGGTGATGTGCCGGATCAAACTCCCACAAAAATTGAAGGCCGTTGCTGGCATGGGAGAATCCGGCGGATGAGCATCACCTGGATTACGTTGACAAGCTTGAGATTCTTGTCCACCAGGTTTCGGACGCAGGTTTGGAGTCCGGACAGCTCTTCCGAATCACCCCACGTCAGGCCCGTCTCTTTCCATGATGTGAGCCGTGTGGGGAAGCCAGATCGGAATTCGAGGGCCACCGCCCATTGAGAGTCGCGTGGCTCGGTGATGTAGAACCACCCCGATTGCCACCCCTTTATGGTCTCCACAAAGGAGCCCTTGAGCCATAGGACGTTGGCCATCCTACCCAGCATGGCACCTCCGCACTCCGCTTGGCGGCCGCCCACTACCTTCGGCTTGACATTAAAGGTCTTCAGCCATAAGCCAAAGTGGGGCTGGATGCAGAGGAAGGCCTCGCACACGACGATAAACGCCGAGATGTTGAGGATGAAATTCGGGGCCAGATCGTGGAAATCTAGGTCGTAGTAGAACATGAGCCTCCGGACGAATGGGTGAAATGGAAACCCTAGTCCGCGGAGGAAGTGGGGGAGGAACACCACCCTCTCATGGGGCCTGGGGGTGGGGATGAGCTGCCCCTTGTTGGGGAGCCGACATGCGATGTCGCCGGACAAGTATCCGGCTTTCCGCAACTTTTTGATGTGCCCCTCCGTGACGGAGGAGGCCATCCACTTGCCTCCCGCTCCGGACATGGTTGGAGAAGGTTGAGGTGGGATGTGCGGACTTGGGCGCTGGAGCTCGAGTCTTGGAAATGGATGAGCAAAGGAGGAAGAAGGCGTGGGTTAAAGGTGGATCCTTATCCCTTATATGGACGGACGGCTATCGTCCCCGCCACTGGTAAAACTTCGCTTATCTCCCAAGCGCCATAATCAATGGCGCGGTTGGGTTACCCACGTTAGTATTGATGGGAATCCTGGAATAAGGGGCACGATATCCGCTCTGATAAGACGTGCCAAGGAAACCGCCTCGCTAAACGCGCTGAGGTGGAACGGTAAAAACGATTCGTATAAAGGCCTGGCCATGGTGTGATGTCACGGCGCGGAATACGTCAGCAGATCTGTGCAAAGGTTATTCTCTCTACGGTGTTATGTGGAACTTGTTTTGTAGAGCCGGACACAATCCTTGTGTTCAAAATCTTCTATGAAGTATTCGGAGGAGGAACCCGCATTGCAATGCCGAAGACAATATGCGCGCCGGATTCGTCGTCATTGAAGCCTGGTTCAGGGGCTACTCAGGGAGTCCTAGATTAGGGGGTGTCCGGATAGCCGAACTATCACCGTTGGCCGGACTCCTAGACTATGAAGATACAAGATTGAAAACTTCGTCCCGTGTCCGGATGGGACTTTCCTTAGCATGGAAGGCAAGCTTGGCGATACGGATATGTAGATCTCCTACCGTTGTAACCAACTCTGTGTAACCCTAACCCTATCCGGTGTCCATGTAAACCGGAGGGTTTTAGTCCGTAGGAAAAACAACAATCATAACATGGGCTAGCTTCTAGGGTTTAGCCTCTCTGATCTCGTGGTAGATCCACTCTTGTACTACCCATATCATCAATATTAATCAAGAAGGAGTAGGGTTTTACCTCCATCGAGAGGGCCCGAACCTGGGTAAAAACATCTTGTCCCTTGTCGCCTGTTACCATCCGCCTAGACGCACAGTTCGGGACCCCCTACCCGAGATCCGCCGGTTTTGACACCGACACCTCCTTCCGGTGTGCACCGCGAGAAGGGACATCAGTCCTCCGAACCCCGCCTTTCTTGATCCTGTACGGGAGAGGGCCAATCAGGTTTTTGGGGAGCACACTCCTGTGACTGCTGCCAGCAATGACTTCCTCAACGACAACTTTCTTCCACGACCTCGGTAACCTCTTCATCAACGACATGAGTGACAACATCAACCACAGCGGTTCTGCTCCCGCTGTACAGTATGTGATTCTATCCTCCTGGTTTAGTGCGCATCATTACTTTGATGTTTGCAATTTTTGTCATGATCTATTTACTGTTGATTTGGATTAAATCTCATAGTAAATTGCTCATATATTCAACAATGCAATCCCAAAACCTGATTATAGGCAATTTACTCCGAGTGGTTTTGCTGCGCTTTTGAAGCCGCCTACTTTTAAGGGGGGGGCGATATAAAAGGTGGCACACAAGAGCGATATATTGGTTTCAGATCATGTACTGCTATGACGCCACTAAGGGTAAGCCTGAGGGCGATCTTAATCCTACACAGCAGGAAGCTTTTGAGAACATGGATACCCTCTTCAAAGCCACCCTGTTGAGTGTTCTTGACGATTCCATTGTGGATTCATATGTGTCGTTTGACAGCAGCAAAGACATGTGGGCTGCGCTCGAGGCCACGTTTGGGCCCTCGGTACCGCAGCAGTTATGCGTCATGGAGCAATTATGTGACTACAAGATGACTGACGAGCACTCTGTTGTTCAGCAGACTCATGAGATACAGTCACTCTCTAAGGAACTTGGGTACTTTAAGTGTGTGTTGCCAGACAAATTTGTTGCTGGCACCTTCGTGGAACGATTTTGCTACTTCTCTGAAAAACAAGAGACATGAGTTTTCCATTCTGGATCTCATTAGCACTCTTGATTTTGAGGAGAAGGTGAGAGCAAAAGACACACATGCTCGGGTCACTGAGGGAGCTTATAGTGCCCACATGGTACAAGAGAAGAACTTCCAGCCCAACCAGCCCCAAAACAACAAGAACAAATCTCAGGGGGAAGGCAAGTTTGATGCAAAGAACAAGCCGTCACATTCTACCAACTTCAAGAAGAATTCTCATAACGGGAAGGGATACAAACCTAAATTTTGGTAGCACCACACAAAATTTATATGGCTGCATCTACCTACTGTCAGCTAACCTCATGGTGCTCCAACTATTCCTACATTCGTAATTAGGTACAATGACCACTGAAAGATGAAATTAGCTTATTCATACATTGACTTGTTGAATGCAGTGCGGAATGATCATGTCATGTGTGGAGGAGCAAACAAGCAGTGCAGACGAAGGTGGAAATCAACCAAGGACTTATGAAATTATATATAATCTTCCTCAGGCAGGTCAGTATCCCCTTTGTCCAGACGATCGTGTTTTTTCATGCCGAGCTATTGATATGTGCTACTGTTTTGCAACACCGTTTAAGTATCGCTACTGTTTTCCTATCTTTTCAGATTCAGGACAATGAAGATGATTTTAGGGGAACTGCACAATATGGACTCATGTTGAGTCATCTCTATTGCCTCATGTGTTTGCTGCAAATGTGTCAGCATCAATTGCAATGCAGTAGAAGAGAGCGGTTCTTGGGAAAAAGCGAGTAGTTAGTGCAGCGGGCCATATAAACACGAACAGCTCGCTCTCCTGCTTTCGTCTCCCCCCAATTCCCGTCGCTCCCCAATCTTCCTCACTCGTCCAGAAAACCCCCGCTCACCTTCTTCCTCACTGGTACAGAAAACACCTGCTCCTCTTCTTCCACTCCTACAGGAATCCCCAACCCTCCTTCTTCCCCACTCGCACTGCCACTAGGCTCCTCTCTGGCTACTCTGCTCAAACATCTGAGCTCGGTGCGACGCCCACAAGGAAAATGGAGTCGGCTGGCCCCAACACCAAGAAGATGAGGCTCCCGCCAGCAGCGACGCCGGTTGTAGATCCCTTTTCAGCGGCCAAGCGACGCGGCCCCCCCCACCCGGATCTGTGGAACCTGTAGAATCTCTGGTGGACCGCATCAGCGATCTCCCAGACGACATCCTTGAGGAGATCATCTCGCTTCCCCCACCAAGGATTGCTGCCGCACACAAGTCCTCTCAACTCGGTGGCGCCCTCTATGGCGCACTGCCCCTCAATCTCATTGTCGTCGGATATCTGTCCTTCTGAATTTGATCTCCTCGAGCCATCATCTCTTCTCACCAGTGGGGCCCGTTCAATGCCTCTGCATCCCGACCGCGCCACATTGTCCATACCCGGCACGGTGGATGCTTGGCTGACATCCCCTGAATTCGGAAAACTCCAGCAGTTTGAGTTGTACCATTACCACAAAAGTTTCATACCACGAATACACCAAGAATTCGTGCCCACACCACCATTGTCCATCTTGCGGTTTTCCTCCTCTCTCCACACTGCCACCTTTGCCCGGTGCCATCTACCAGACGATCTGGTACAACTGCTTCAACTCCCACTACTAATTTTTTTTCGCTTGTGGTGGTTTATCTGTCGGAGGCCTCACTACATAGCATCATCCACTCCAGTTGCCCTGCCCTGGAGTGCTTGCTGATTGTTTTTGGAATAGAAATCCGTATCAGTTGTCTCCAAATAAAGTCGCCTCACATTAAAACCATTGGAATTTGTTTTGAAGGATAGCAGCTCATCATCGAAGATGCCCCTTCACTTCGAAGGTTGCTCCTTGATAATTGTTATAGACCTTCACAAATAATTGTTATCTCTGCGCCCAAACTGGAGACCTTGGGTGTAATTCGTGACCCATTTAATGATCACAAGGAGTTGGTGTTTGGCTCCTCACTTTTTCAGGTACCGTATATTATCATATACACATTTGTAATCACAAGCTGCATTTTTCATTTGGGTGCATAACTTTTATATCATCTTGGAGTGCACTTTGGGTACTAATAATATGCTATATGCTCAATGAAGAGTTCGTGCATTGATAGCCTATCAATGCTGCTGGATTCTGTCAAGATCATATATATCAGAATGTTTAGTTCTAATCTGAACATAGTTATTGGCTTGCTGCGATGCTTTCGATCTCTGGATAATTTATATATAGAGGTGATGATTTCATGCACATTGAAAGCCCGTATATATTGTACTAGAATTAATTGTTCAGATGTCGTTCTTTCGACATACTCTTTTTTTCAGACCTTAACTGTTTTCAATCTTCATGTCTACTTAGAAAGAACCACATGGAGCAAAACATAAAACCAATCGGTGGCGTAATAAGCACCAGGATTTTCTCAGTTCTCATGACATTCATTTGAGGACAATAACGATGGAAGGATATGCATCCAACCAGGCAAACAGAAGCTTTGTCACATTCTGCATGTTGAATGCGAGGTTACTATTGTCCATGAGGCTTAATTTTTACCGCAAGAGATTTCTCACGGATGGACATGTCGAACAGCAAAAAAAGAAGTTTCAGGTGGACAAATGGGCTTCTAAACGTGCTCGGCTTCTATTACAGCAAGTTGTAGTCATCCTGAAATAAATTTTTTTGCACAGGATGTTGATTTTATGGATCAGACCGATCCATTGGTTTGTGACTGCAAAAAAGAGTGGTTGGGTTAGATGTTACTGCCATGTTCAATCTAGGTTTTGTCTAAAAATTTGATGAACAATTAATCCTTGGGCTTTTTGTACCATTTGTATGATTTAGTTGCATGTTGTTGCCCTCGTACTCCCCTCCACCAGCCACTACACTACCGCATCATCCACAGCTGCTGTTCATTCCCGTCCGAGGCCTCCCTATCATTCTCCGCCTTGGTTCACTCGATGTGCCCACCGCCGTCTGGTGTTGTCAACATGGTCAACAACCAAGAGGAATCAGGAGATGATTGTATGTGGAGAGGCTGACGGTAGGGACCCACCAGGGTCATTGCATTTCGCAAGAAGGTGCCTCGTTATTACAAGCCAAAACAAATACTTCCTCTTAATTGTTTGAAAACTAGGTCCCAGGCCATTGTTAATATAGTCAATAGGCGAAAATTACTGTGGCGGATAATACCAGGGACCCGACAGCTCGCCAGATTGTTTTTAGTTTGGAGATAGAGCTCAACTACCCATTTGTCTGGGCTGTGGCCAATCTAGCCCACGCTTACGCTTTTATTAAGCACATGACGAGCCTAGTTGATATATTTTTCTTTACGAAAATGGCTAGCCCAGTCCTTTTTTGGAGAATACCAAAAGCGATGCCTACTTGCTTTTCTCAGCCTGTTTGTGCAAATCTTTCAAGGCGAGGAGGGATGTAAGTAGTAAGAAATGGGCTTCCCGAGAAAATGGGCTATAAGTTGTAAGAAATGGGTTGTAAATTTTTAAACCAAAACCAACCGGCAGTTGCATTAAAATATCATTTTTTTAGGATATCTCTACTCTCTACTCTTATAAAAACCAAAGCCAACTGGCAATTACATTAAAATATCATCTTTTCTCCCACAAGATAAACTACTCATACTAATGCATCTTCATGTTCCGTGCAACGAATGGGCATCTTGCTAGTTAAGATTCTAAATTTCATTCATTTTTTTGCGGAGAAATGTTTTTTGAATTTTATTTTGATATAATTTTTGGAAAATTATTTTTAACGTGACTCGAAATTTCGTGATTAAAAGAGTTCGGACCCCACCGAAATATGCAAAATTTCATTGAATTTTTTAGCAGTTCCCAGAATATATGGTATGTTATGCTAATAAAAAGAATATGGGTTTCAAATATCCTTAAGAATTAGCAAATGGGTTGTAAATTATTGAAAATAATGGCTAATGGGCTGTATGCTGTTTTCCACAGATTTGGAGGCTGACTTGTGGGCCTACTAGTTTGACGATGATGTTGTCCTAATTTTTTTTTGATGTGTACACAAGGCTTTGTCAACTTAGTCAACACACAGCAGTGACTGTTGGATATCCATCCAACGGCCGTTAGGCTTCTTCAATCTCTGATCCTTTTGCTCTAGCCGCCCAAACCAGCGCCGGCGGGACTGCCTGCTCCCTCCTCCCGTGGCGGGCTGTGCTGCCGCCAGGCCATCCCTCTAACCACCCACACATCCTGTTATTTTTCAGCGATGTCAGACTCACCCCGCAGCCGACCAGTCAGCTCTCGTACTCCCTCAGCATGGGCATCCACTATGGTGGCTTCGCCGGCTCCGGGTGGTTCCATTCCAGGGCCTAGCCCTCGTCCACCGCGTTTGTGCTCTCGGCGCAGCGAGGTCAACATGGTCAACAAACAACAGCCATCGAAAGAGGCTGACGGTAGGGGCCCACACAGGGAAATGCCTCCTTATTACGCGCAAAATAATGATTCCTCCACCTGATTGCCGGGACCCACCGGAAGGGCCTCTGTATTTCACGAAAAAACGGTCCCATCGCTATCAGCTCGGACCCATCGGAAGTGCCTCCTTATTACGCACAAAAAAATGAATACTCCCCTGCTAGCTAGGACCCACCTTGGTGGGAGGCTGACTTGTGGGCCTACTAAGTTGACGGGGACGGAGGGCTTTGTCAACTTAGTCAATTTGAACGATTCTAGCTCCAGTGATCGTACAATGTCCATCCAACGGCCATAGTGCTTCTTCAACCTCTGGTCTTCGTGCTCCAGCCGCCCAAAGCAGCGCCTGTCGTGCCGCATGCTCCTGCCTCCTGTGGCCGGATGTGCTACCGCGGAGGCCTCACCGCCCCTACTATTCTCACCGCTGGCCAGGCCCTGCAGCGACGGCAACCTCACACCACAGCTGAACCAGTGAACCCTCGTACTCCTCTCTACGCGGACTTCCACTGTCGCGTCTTCCCCGGCTCCGCGTCGTCCCCTTCCTAGGCCTCGCCGTCGTCCACCGCCCTGGTGCTCTCTGTGCGGCGTGGTCAACATGGTCAAGCAACGACTTCCATTGGAAGAGTACTGTACATGGAGAGGCTGACAGCTGGGTCCATGGCAGCCGCAAGGAAGTGCCTCCTTATTACCCGCAAAATAATTATTCCTCCAACTGACAGCAGGGACCCACGGGACGGGCCACCGTATTTTGCGAAAAAAACATTTTTCCCCCTGACTGCTGGGACCCACCAGCTACATCTTTGCACGCAAGGAAGTGCGTCCGGGCAAAAAAAAGTGATTCGCCCCCTAACTGCTGGGACCCACCAGCTACATCTTCGCACGCAAGGAAGTGCCTGACAGTCGGGACCCACCTGGTCGAAGAGTACGTAGCGTTGTCATTCTGGTCACGAACATGTACGTACATACTGGTCGATGTAGAGGCGCGCATGTGTCGTAGTAGAGGCGCACACGTAGCATGTATACGTACGTACAACGACCAGTGTGTAAGAAAGAAAATACGGCCACGTACGTACATACGGGCGTGGTCTCGAACGCCTACTCGCGCATACGTACGGTCAGGGCTCGTGTACATGGCTGGGTCAGAACGGAGAAACAGCGTCGTCATCGTGTTCATTGGAGCCAACCGGCTGGGTCGGAACGAAATGCGTCGTCGTGTTCATCGGGAGGGCTTGGACAGAACAACCGATGGAAACGAGGCCTGGCGTACCGCACAACTTGAGGAAACGACCTTGTGTTCGACCGGCCATGTTCGAAACGGGATCTAGTTCATCGGGAGGGGTCTGGCGTACCGCATAACAGAGGAAATGGACTTGTTTTGGACCTCCTACGGTCGAAACGGGGTCCTGTTGATCGGGAGGGATGTGGCGTACCGCAAAACGGAGGAAACGGACTTGTGTTGGAGTGCTACGGTCAAAACGGGGGTCCTGTTCATCAGGAGGTGTCGTGGAATTGTCACGTCAGATGTCCTAGCGTAAGGACTTGGTCGTGGTGCCATCGCAACTAGGAAGCTTAAAGGGGTTAAACGGGACAAAGGACACCAGGTTTATACTGGTTCGGCCCCTTACTGTCACATCCCTAGAATTGCTTGACATTAGTTGCATTAAGGCATTCATGTCATCATGTTAATTTCCATGAAAATTGAAATGGGGATTTGTGAAACCCTCAGAATCACTTTTGGAAATGACCTAAATAAAAATCGCTCCAAAAAGATCCAAGAAAATGCTCATGTGGCCCTCTGAAAATATTGGACAGAGTTAACAATCTAACCAATATTTCTAGGATCTCATAAGTATTTATTTTGGGCATTTGGAATTAATACGATAAATATTTGCCTTGGATATATATTACTATATATATAAAATATTGTCCAAAATTGTGCCCTTTTGTTGGGGAGCTCTGGAATAATATAATTAGCTCCTGCAAAAATTGGCATAATTAAATAAATTAGTTTGGTACTTTAAATAAATCAAAACAAATGTCAGAAAAATAGAAAAGGAAACAAATAGGTAAAAGCCTTACCTGGGCTTACCTCCCCACCGTGCAGCCCACCACCTTGTAGTAGCCCTTTGGCCAGCCAGCCCGGCCCACCAGGGGCATCGCTGTCTTCTTCCTCCTGCCAGGAGGAGAAGCAGCTGCGTGCCGATGCGCAGGCGAGCCACGCCGGCTCCTCCCTGCCTACGTGCCCCCTCGACCGCCTGGTCGCCTCCACGCGTACCACGCCGCCCCCTCGACCCTCTCTCACTCTCTCCCGAACCTTCCCCCTTCCTCACTCTCTCTCCCTCACGGACCGGCGGCCTCGTCGCCACCGCTCGCCGTAGTCACGCCACCGCCACCCCTCTCCTCTCCAGCGCCCCGAGCTCCATGGCCGCGCTCTCGCCCTCCCGCCGTCCCACTCAACCGGAGGCCCCGAGGCGCCGCCCGCCGTTCTTCCCCTTCTCGGACCTGCAGTCGCCGTCGCCAAATTCACGGCTCCGGTGCCCACCCGAGCTCACCGACGGCCTCCTCGCAACCACGGTGAGCCCCCAAGTCGATCCCCCTCTTCCCGACTCGTCTTCCCCCCTAACCACCGGCTCCACTACGGCCGACCGCTCCTCACCGCCGGCCATGGCGCCGCCGCGGCCACAGCCCCCGCCGCCCGCGTCCGAGCACATAAGCACGCTCAGCACACCTCCAGGAGCACATAGCAACCTTCGCCCTCCCCTCTCGTGCACCGCAGCCCCGTAGCCACCGAACCCGAGCTCCGGCCGCCGCGCAGCTCGTCGCCGGCGTCGATCCCGGCCGCCCCGAGCTCCAACTACCCCACCAAGAACCTCAGCGCATTCTCAGCTGTCCATAGGTACTCTCCCCGGCCCTTTTGGTGGCCGGAATGGCCATTTGCACTTGCGCCGCCGCGTCGGGTTCGCCGGCGGCTAAGCCGGGCGCCCGTGACGGCGACCGGCGTGGGTTGACCCCTGCCTGGTTTGACCTCCCCTCTCCTCACTGACATGCGGGCCCCGCCCGGCTAACTAAGTTAGGTTAGTGTTAATTAGGTTAGGTTAGTTAGTAGACGCTGACCAGTGGGTCCCAGCGTCAGTTTTGACCTGGACAGCGCCCCGTTGACCGCTGACGTCACACTGACGTCAGGCTGACGCAATATATACTTTCTAGATTTAATTTAATTCAGTAAATTTCAGAAAATGTCCTAAACTTCTAAAAATCATATAAATTCAACCGTAACTCGGATGGAAATAATTTATATATGAAAAATGATCAGAAAAATATGAAGAATCTGTTTATGCCATGATCATGCATGTTTGAACAAGTTAACATCACTGAATAGGATGAATCATGATTAGGGTAATTTATGAAATAGCATTTGGAGTTGGAATTCAACCTTGTTTGAATTCCACTTCAACTAACTTGGATTATTATTGCATTAGGTGAATTCAGTACCTTAACATGATCATGCATCATATATGTGCATTGCATTGATTGTGCTCTCTCTTGTTTGCCGGTAATTGTCCCCTCCCGGTAGACGATGTACCGACGATGATTATTCGATGACACCGATGAAGAACTATTATCTTCAGAAGTGCCAGGCAAGCAAAACCCCCTTGTTCATTCCGATACAATCCCACTCTCTCGCTCCTGCTCTATTTTATTGCATTAGGACAACAACGATTCAATGTTACTTCTGCGGTAGCTGAACCCCTTGATTCTTTGCATGACTGTCATTCCACATAATTAGATGAAACCCACTAGCATGAGTAGGAGTTGTTTGAGCCCATGTTGTGCCTACTCATTTATGCTTGT
The DNA here is from genome assembly GCA_021605205.1 of Aegilops longissima. NCBI lineage: Eukaryota > Viridiplantae > Streptophyta > Magnoliopsida > Poales > Poaceae > Aegilops > Aegilops longissima. Next base: position 595,726,922 of record CM038681.1, on the reverse strand, counting down.
TTGTCATGCACTGCTCTTGCTTAGAGTTGAGTCGGTCTGATTCATCGGGAATGAATTGGAAAGTGGTGAACATGTCCTACTTGTGTGTGAGCTAAGTGTGTGAACACGATTTGGTAAAGGTAGCGGTGAGAGGCCATGTAGGAGTACATGGTGGGTTGTCTCATTGCAGCCGTCCTCGAGGAACTGAGTTACGTGTTTGTGATCCATGAACAGTTACTACCACACATTGGGTTCCGTAACTCGACCCTCTCGACTTATTAATCAACTTGATCTCTGTCCGGGAGTTGCAACTAGTTTACGGTGTTTGTAGGTAGTGTTAGTAGTCTACCAAGTGGCACCCGATGCAGGTGGGCTTGGGACAGACTAGGCACCTGATGTACGGTGTACCAAGTGGCACCGGTTGGTGGGCTTGGGAACCCTGCTCACATCGTTTGGGGCCGTGGCGACACCCGGCGGATCTCCTTGCGGATGGAACCCGAATAGGCGATAAACCTGGGCGAGAGACTTGTGTGGTTAGTCGGTCGTGGCCGACTCCCTCGCCCGACTTCGCTTGAAGGTTGCGAGGTACATGGCGTGTCTGAGGCGATAAGTGGCGAGGCGTGTGTGAAGAAGTACACCCTGCAGGGTTTAATATGATCTATTCAATAGCCGTGTCCACGGAAAAGGACTTCTGGGTTGCCTATATCGGTTCATAGACAAGTGAAAGTGGATACTCTAAAATCGCAAGATAAGCGTGAGTGCTATGGATGGCGTTCTCGTGAGGGAGGCGGGGCGGGTCCATAGTGGTGTATTGCCATGGTGAATATGTGGACTCGTGTGCCACCTCAAAAGAGTTACTTGCGATCGTAGTTCAGGATAGCCACCGAGTCAAAGCTGGCTTGCTGCGGTCAAACTCCACCACCCCTTTGATAATGATGCATATGTAGTTAGTTACGATGTAAGTCTTGCTGAGTACAATTGTACTCACGTTTGCTTATTTTATGTTTTGCGAGAGAGGCGTCGGTCTCGCTAGTAGTTCCGCTTGGACTTGACGTTTAGCTTGTTACCTCAGCTACGGTCTTGTGCCTGGCAGGATCTGGTAGATAGTCGGGCTTCTCAGCCTTCTTCATTTATAGTTATGCGTACTCGAGACAAGATTAGCTTCGCTTGTGCTTTGACTTGTATGCTCGAGTGTTGGGTCATGAGACCCTGTTTGTAATATCTCGCTCCCGGGCCTAATGAATAATATTTGAGTCGTAGAGTTATGTTGTGATGCCACGTCGTATTTACACATATTGAGCATATTGTGTGTATGTTTGAAATGCTTGGTATGTGTGGGATCCGACAAACTAGTTGTTTATCCTTGGCAGCCTCTCATATGGGGAAATGTAGTCTCGTGCCTCCGGCGATAGTAGTCCGCTTCTGCCCGGTTCACGAGTCCTGCTAGCCCAGCACTACTGCTTGGACACTTGACTGGCGGCATGTGTTTCATTTTGTTCCTATATCATCCCTTGGGAAATGTCACGCGGTGTTATTCGAGTCCTGCCTAGCCTGCTACAGCCGGGTTACGGAGTCCTGTTAGCCAGTGCTACAGCCGAATACATCGTTGATGACCGACATGCTCGATGTGATTCATGTATGCTGTCCCCATAGGATAGCGCCGCTTTGGGTTCACGACTAGCCATGTCGGCCGGGTTCTTTGTCATATGGATGCTAGCGACACTATCATATCGTGAGCCAAAAGGCATAAGCGGTCCGGGCCATGGTAAGGCGACACCGTGGGAATACCGTGCGTGAGGCCGCAAAGTGATATGATGTGTTACATGCTAGATCGGTGTGACTTAGGATCGGGGTCTGACAGCGTTGGTATCGAGCTTTGTTGCTGTGGGATTACCAAGCCAAACTGGTGAAGTTGGGTCTAGAAATGCTTTAGTTATGTAAGGGAATTGATTGTGGAAGGGAACGTAAGGCTCTTTTTACTCCTTATACCTCATGGCCTTCTGATCTGAGTCATCCTCTTCTCTTCTACGGGGTTTAAGAACTAGGCTTCTCATCTATCTATTAGGATGACGTGTTACTAATCCATAGACTTATAAGATTGTTGGATTTAATCCCCAGTTCAGTTCCTACTATTTCCGAATGATAACTGTTGATCTCAGAATCTTGTTATGATGTTGTTGAGTGGTTATGCCACCGTTTTCTACAGGATGTCTCAAATCATTTTGAGCATTTACAGCCGTTATGCTGTCCGAGTCATCCCAGGTCTCTAAATAGTCTGATGCATTTGCAAATCCTTTCTTCCGTTCCGATGTCCTTTTGGTCAGAATAAGCACACTAATCGGTGAGTTGAGGTATTTTGTTACCTCGACATATATGTTGGAACTACTATTATGACCTTAGGTGTTTAGGAAGTCACCTAGCAAGTTAGCTATGCTTTTGTATCCCCAGTGCGATGATTCTGGCCATCACTTTCGAAAGCATCCCGCGATGCCATTTAGTAGTAGGTATTCTACTCCTGGGTTGTTGAGCCCGAGATTCATCCTACTTCATGTTGTTAGTATTTGCTAGTGCCTTTAGGATATTAGTACCCTTTGTGATAGTCCTCGAAGCCCGTGGTATTTCCTTCTTCCAAATACTACGAACCGCTTATGGCAGAAGTTCCTCGTTGAACCAATACATCACAGTAAGAGTGCTCTTGAGGAGTTCTCCATTCATAATTGTGACTCTGCCAATTCTACCTTTCTGCATGGGTTATCCGGAAGAAATGTTGAACTTGCTCGACATACTAATCCGTGCATCCACAACTCAGAAAATTATATGTTCCTTTGAGTTGTTCTCTTAGATGCCTACTGACCTTCATCTATCAATTGATAGCCAAGGGTATGTGTGCATTTGTGTTCATCGATGCATTTTATCCTTGTGGTCCGTCAAGCCATTCTATTCCGGAATGACTAGGAGAAACAAACTCCAGTACCTCATCCATTTCTAGGATTAGGTCAAAGTAGTTGTATCCCGCAGATCAAAATACTACTTCAGCTTTTGTTCTGTTCTACCTCGGAGTGTTACCATCTTTATGTCAAGAGTGTCATGGGAATTGCACAACCTCCTAGGAATTCTTGATGCAGTAATACTCTCGCTATCATTATTCATTCCTCGGTTCCGTGTTGTTGTAACCGGAATGCCGGCAAGTGAATTGTGATGTATCAATACCCCGAGCAACTTGTTGCTTGGTAGTGAATGGACCATATTCTCATTCTTAGCGTGTTGATTGCTAGACTATCATCCTAAGATTGATCGTGCTACCTAGTCCTTATTTTCGGTGCACTCTTCGATTGATGAGTTAGAATCTTGCCAAGTCCTCACTCATCTGATCATATCGTCTTGCCCTCAAAAGCAAGATTGTTCTCGAGCTTAGTGATATATCGGTGGTTCATGACTTTCCAAATATCTTCTTGGAAGTGTTATCAGGTTGTCACCTGACCGCTATGTTGAGTTCGTGATCATATTGGTTTTCTTCTAAACCACCCCTTCTCCAAGAATCTGTGCTGGATACCCCTGAGCTAGTTGGATAAGCTAGACAACAACTTGGAGAGTTGGGAGATAAAAGCTTGCCTGACTTAGTTCGATCCAAAGGGATATTCTTGTGTAGTGTGTGTTGAAGAAGGATGATATCATCATCGATTGGTCCCTGTGATCAGTTGTTGGACCTATTGTCCTATCAATTCGTTGACTTGAGTATGGGCCATTGTCGAGTCAAATCAGAACCAACGATAATCGTGATGTTGTCTTACCCGTGGTTAATCCCTCGAGCATACCCATTACATCTTTGGTCGACCAATGCTAACACCGTGTTCACATGATGGTGGAAGTCGGTGATATGGAAATTCCGATGAGTTGCTGTTGAGCCCATCAGTAGCATTTTGTCTCCCCCATGAGTCATGTTGAGCATCAACCTAGTATTGGAAACTTGTGTAAGCAATTCTTCGTGTTTCGTTCATGAAGCATATGTCTGGATGAAAGCAGTGACTTCCTCTAATTCATGTGCAACTGGTGTAAGTTGCCGCCATGAAATTGAGAAAGGTTTGTTTTGTTTCCTCTGGAATCATCCCAAGTCCGTCATGCATGTGCAAAGTATTCTATGGTTTGATAGACTGATCATCTTCATTCCGTATGTATCCCTAGCACACCAAGCCACTGATTGATTTGTTCAAGGAAGTAAGTTCCTTCTTAAGAGCATGCCTTATGCAAGGACTTCAATATCCTCGATCATGGTTCCCCACCTGAACTCGGTAGTATTTTATTATAAGACTACTACGTGGCCATGTTTATGCAGGACAATGTGTTCACAGGTTTGTAGCGAAACCAGCTCATATTTTGGAGCTTGCTACCTTAGTTCACTTCCGAGATTCTCGCAAGCGTTATCGCGTCAAATTGTGTTGTAACCTTTCCTTTTCAGACATGATAAGTCTGAAATATCCTAACACCAACCAGATCTGAATCTCAGGCAGATATGATGGTTGGAACATTCGAATAGTTGCATTTCGTTCCCAGCTTGCACCGTCCTTGTGCTATCTCGCTATAGACTGTCTTCTTAGCAATTCTTGTCCAGGTTTATCTTCAAAGTGGACTTACCATGGGTTCCCCCCCCCACCTTCGATGATAAGCAAAATCATCCATTGCGTTGTCTTCAACAAGGTAGTCCACATCATCCATTCTAGTCCGGGTGTACTATTCCTTTGCACTCCGTCAAACGATCGTTATGAATTGCCTTAGGCTGGTATAAAGAGTTTCAATGATCTCTAATTCAAAAGTAATTCTTTTTGCCACTTAAGGGAATAGTTCTTTGCGCCACCTTTCTCGAGGTGTCCCGTTACGGGATCATGGTGAATATTTCCTCGCCACCATGATACCATCCACCATCTTCCTAAAGCGTGGAATTGTTGCCACTAATCAAACCTCGTTGTTGTTCTTCCATCCCTCGCGATGCATTTTGTGTCTCGACTCGAGATATGTCACCGTCTCAGTCCGCGAGTTGATCATGTTTACCTGAGCTTCATTAAGATCGAATCATGTAGGGTTTCCCCTTCTTTCTGTTGTCGAGTCGGGTGAAGATCTCGAAGACGTCAAGATCAAGAAGATGGAGTGAACCAACATCTTCGAGGAAGGCAATTGGATCACGGGAATTGTAATAGTTTGTGACCTCCTTTTCCTCTTACCTCCGTCTTGAATCTCGGGCGAGATTCTTGTTTAGTGGGGTGAGTTGTCACATCCTAGAATTGCTTGACATTAGTTGCATTAAGGCATTCATGTCATCATGTTAATTTCCATGAAAATTGAAATGGGGATTTGTGAAACCCTCAGAATCACTTTTGGAAATGACCTAAATAAAAATCGCTCCAAAAAGATCCAAGAAAATGCTCATGTGGCCCTCTGAAAATATTGGACAGAGTTAACAATCTAACCAATATTTCTAGGATCTCATAAGTATTTATTTTGGGCATTTGGAATTAATACGATAAATATTTGCCTTGGATATATATTACTATATATATAAAATATTGTCCAAAATTGTGCCCTTTTGTTGGGGAGCTCTGGAATAATATAATTAGCTCCTGCAAAAATTGGCATAATTAAATAAATTAGTTTGGTACTTTAAATAAATCAAAACAAATGTCAGAAAAATAGAAAAGGAAACAAAATAGGTAAAAGCCTTACCTGGGCTTACCTCCCCACCGTGCAGCCCACCACTGTAGTGGCCACTGGCGAAAGCCAGCCCGGCCCACCAGGGGCATCGCTGTCTTCTTCCTCCTGCCAGGAGGAGAAGCAGCTGCGTGCCGATGCGCAGGCGAGCCACGCCGGCTCCTCCCTGCCTACGTGCCCCCTCGACCGCCTGGTCGCCTCCACGCGTACCACGCCGCCCCCTCGACCCTCTCTCACTCTCTCCCGAACCCTCCCCCTTCCTCACTCTCTCTCCCTCACGGACCGAGCGGCCTCGTCGCCACCGCTCGCCGTAGTCACGGCCACCGCCACCCCCTCTCCTCTCCAACGCGCCCCCGAGCTCCGCAGCGCCGCTCTCGCCCTCCCCGCCGTCCCACTCAACCGGAGAGGCCCCGAGGCGCCGCCCCGCCGTTCTTCCCCCTTCTCGGACCTGCCGGTCGCCGTCGCCAAATTCACCGGCTCCGGTGCCCACCCGAGCTCACCGACGGCCTCCTCGCAACCACGGTGAGCCCCCAAGTCGATCCCCCCTCTTCCCGACTCGTCTTCCCCCCCCTAACCACCGGCTCCCTCGGCCGACCGCTCCTCACCGCCCGGCCATGGCGCCCGCCACCCAGCCCCGCCGCCCGCGTCCGAGCACATAAGCACGCTCAGCACACCTCCGGGAGCACATAGCAACCTTCGCCCTCCCCTCTCGTGCACCGCAGCCCCGTAGCCACCGAACCCGAGCTCCGGCCGCCGCGCAGCTCGTCGCGCGTCGATCCCGGCCGCCCCGAGCTCCAACTACCCCACCAAGAACCTCAGCGCATTCTCAGCTGTCCATAGGTACTCTCCCGGCCCTTTTGGTGGCGGAATGGCCATTGCACTTGCGCCGCCCGGGGTTCGCCGGCGGCTAAGCGCCGCGCGCTGACACGACCGGCGTGGGTTGACCCTGCTGGTTTGACCTCCCCTCTCCTCAGCGACATGCGGGCCCCGCCTCTACTAAGTTAGGTTAGTGTTAATTAGGTTAGGTTAGTTAGTAGACGCTGACCAGTGGGTCCCAGCGTCGATTTTGACCTGGACAGCGCCCGTTGACCGCTGACGTCCTGCACTGACGTCGGTGGACGAATATATACTTTCTAGATTTAATTTAATTCAGAAATTTGAAAAATGTCCTAAACTTCTAAAATCATATAAATTCAACCGTAACTTCGGATGGAAATAATTTATATATGAAAAATGATCAGAAAAATATGAAGAATCTGTTTATGCCATGATCATGCATGTTTGAACAAGTTAACATCACTGAATAGGATGAATCATGATTAGGGTAATTTATGAAATAGCATTTGGAGTTGGAATTCAACCTTGTTTGAATTCCACTTCAACTAACTTGGATTATTATTGCATTAGGTGAATTCAGTACCTTAACATGATCATGCATCATATATGTGCATTGCATTGATTGTGCTCTCTCTTGTTTGCGGTAATTGTCCCTCCCGTGAGCGATGTCTGGACGATGATTATTCGATGACACCGATGAAGAACTATTATCTTCGAAGTGCCGTGCAAGCAAAACCCCTTGTTCATTCCGATACAATCCCACTCTCTCGCTCCTGCTCTATTTTATTGCATTAGGACAACAACGATTCAAGCTGTTACTTATCTGCGGTAGCTGAACCCTTGATTCTTTGCATGACTGTCATTCCACAAGAATTAGATGAAACCCACTAGCATGAGTAGGAGTTGTTTGAGCCCATGTTGTGCCTACTCATTTATGCTTGTTTGTCATGCCTGCTACTGCTTAGAGTTGAGTCGGTCTGATTCATCGGGAATGAATTGGAAAGTGGTGAACATGTCCTCTTGTGTGTGAGCTAAGTGTGTGAACACGATTTGGTAAAGGTAGCGGTGAGAGGCCATGTAGGAGTACATGGTGGGTTGTCTCATTGCAGCCGTCCTCGTGAACTGAGTTCTGTGTTTGTGATCCATGAACAGTTACTACCACACATTGGGTTCCGTAACTCGACCCTCTCGACTTATTAATCAACTTGATCTCTGTCCGGGAGTTGCAACTAGTTTCGGTGTTTGTAGGTAGTGTTAGTAGTCTACCAAGTGGCACCCGTGCAGGTGGGCTTGGGACAGACTAGGCACCTGATGTACGGTGTACCAAGTGGCACCGGTTGGTGGGCTTGGGAACCCTGCTCACATCGTTTGGGGCCGTGGCGACACCCGGCGGATCTCCTTGCGGATGGAACCCGAATAGGCGATAAACCTGGACGAGAGACTTGTGTGGTTAGTCGGTCGTGGCCGACTCCCTCGCCCGGCTTCCGCTTGAAGGTTGCCGAGGTACATGGCGTGTCTGAGGCGATAAGTGGCGAGCGTGTGTGAAGAAGTACACCCTGCAGGGTTTAATATGATCTATTGAATAGCCGTGTCCACGGAAAAGGACTTCTGGGTTGCCTATATCAGTTCATAGACAAGTGAAAGTGGATACTCTAAAATCGCAAGATAAGCGTGAGTGCTATGGATGGCGTTCTCGTAGGGAGGCGGGAGCGGGTCCATAGTGGTGTATTGCCATGGTGAATATGTGGACTCGTGTGCGCCACCTCAAAAGAGTTACTTGCGATCGTAGTTCAGGGATAGCCACCGAGTCAAAGCTGGCTTGCTGCGGTCAAACTCCACCACCCCTTTGATAATGATGCATATGTAGTTAGTTCTGATGTAAGTCTTGCTGAGTACAATTGTACTCACGTTTGCTTATTTTATGTTTTGCAGAGAGACGTCAGTCTCGCTAGTAGTTCCGCTTGGACTTCGACGTTTAGCTTGTTACCTCAGCTACGGTCTTGTGCCCTGGCAGGATCTGGTAGATAGTCAGGCTTCTCAGCCTTCTTCATTTATAGTTGTCTGTACTCAGACAAGATTAGCTTCCGCTTGTGCTTTGACTTGTATGCTCTGAGTGTTGGGTCGTGAGACCCCTGTTTGTAATATCTCGCTCCCCGGAGCCTAATGAATAATATTTGAGTCGTAGAGTTATGTTGTGATGCCACGTCGTATTTACACATATTGAGCATATTGTGTGTATGTTTGAAATGCTTGGTATGTGTGGGATCCGACAAACTAGTTGTTTATCCTTGGCAGCCTCTCATATGGGGAAATGTAGTCTCGTGCCTCCGGCGATAGTAGTCCGCTACAGCCCGGTTCACGAGTCCTGCTAGCCCAGCACTACTGCTTGGACACTTGACTGGCGGCATGTGTTTCATTTCGTTCCTATATCATCCCTTGAAATGTCACGCGGTGTTATTCGAGTCCTGCCTAGCCTGCTACAGCCGGGTTACGAGTCCTGTTAGCCAGTGCTACAGCCCGAATACATCGTTGATGACCGACATGCTCGATGTGATTCATGTATGCCTGTCCCCATAGGATAGCGCGCTTTGGGTTCACGACTAGCCATGTCGGCCGGGTTCTTTGTCATATGGATGCTAGCGACACTATCATATCGTGAGCCAAAAGACGCAAGCGGTCCGGGCCATGGTAAGGCGACACCCGTGGGAATACCGTGCGTGAGGCCGCAAAGTGATATGATGTGTTACATGCTAGATCGGTGTGACTTAGGATCGGGGTCCTGACACTTACGGTGAAGGTAAAAGCCTATGATCTAGTTTTGAGTGGGATTGCTTATGTCTCGATAACCAGGGAGCGAATTTGCTTGACCTAGTTCTCGATCTGATGTTACTTGCCCTGAACCGCTACCATGTCGTCCCTTTATATACAGAGGTTGACGCCCAGCGGTTCTCAGAGTCCCGGCCGGTTCATAAACAGAGTCCGGCTCGGTCTCTCTCAATTCTTGTCTTACAATACAAGTTACATATACATGGCGGTTTATCTCTACAGGCCTTAAGTCGCCTCTGGGCCTTGGGCCTTTAACTGAACCGCCATCTTCAAGTGTCTTCAATGGGCTTCATCATAGGTGTGACCCCTCCTGGGGGGCTCATACCTAATAGTTATATCCCCAACATTAGGCCCCATATTGATTTGAACTGGTTCATGTCAATCTTCAACACTTGGAAAAAAATCTTCTGCTTCCTCTTTGTGCAAGAATTTAACCCGCCGTGACATCATTCTCCGGATTTGGGATAACCCGCCATGACGTTATCTGTCATCAATTTATGCTTTGTCCAATATACCTCAATGGATCCTTATCTTAATGATCATCCCGAGAATCGATGCGTCTCAGTAGTTGGATAATTATTTTTTTCAGTCTCCTCGTTTTTCACGCCTGCTCATCAGTTTTTCCTTATAAATAGTCCCGGCCAGGTATTTCCTCATTCTCCTCCTTCATGTGTCTTCCTCCTCCCGCAACCCTACTGCCACTCGAGCTCCGCCGCCGCCGCAGCACACCTCATCTTCCTCGACCCCAGCCGCTGCATCAACCTGAGTCGATCCAGAGAACGGCGGCGCCACTCCGTAGTAGATCTGCAACTGTAAGTATTCCTCTTTCCGCACCTTAGATCCGCATTAGGGTTGGCGAGATCCTCTGTGTTCTTCGCTGCTTATCTCGGTTTCTTCGTAGTTTCTTTGCTGCAGCCTCTTTTGATCCAAAAGGAGCATAGAACTTATGCCGTAGTTGTTTCGTGTCCATTTTTGATGCTAGCAGATCCCTTTTTCCTGTAAAGGGGCCTCATTAGGACTCACGAACTCATCTGTGCTAGCCTTTTAGGTCTAGAATATTTCCTTTTCTTGAACATCATTTGATCCAAAATAATTGTCGCGGCTTGTGAAACTTGTTTGTGCAACACTTAGTCAAAAAACTACACTTGTTAGTTCCACCTAGCCATGGCAGTTTAAATTGTCGTGCTCAATAGATAACATTAATTACTCATGCGGCTTAAAATTCTGACTGCTCATGGCGACTTAAATAATCTGTCATAATTAGCCATATACCATTAGGCCCCCTTATAAGCCGCCGATCTGAATATGTACTTGTAGTATTTCCTCCTCCGGCTTAATTTTGAACCGGCCATTTTTCTCTTGTTTAGGCTTCCATCACAATGCCGCCTAAGACAAACACCTCATGCAACTGGGTCCCGGCCATTGTCATTGAGAAGACTTTTGAAGACTTTGTGAAAGTCGGCTATCTGCCTCAAAGGGATGTCATGTCGTACCGTGCGCCTGACCCGACAGAAGAAAGACCTCAACCCAAAGAAGGGGAGGTTACTGTCTTTAGGGATCATATGAACCGGGGTTTCTCACCACCCAGCTCAAAATTCTTTAGGGACGTCCTGCACTTGTTTGATCTCCGTCCTCAAGACATCGGACCCAATTCCATGTCTAACATTTACAATTTTCAAGTGTTCAGCAAGGTATATCTTGGTGAAGAATCCAGCCTGCTACACTTCAGAGAGTTATTCTACTTGAACCGCCAAAATGAATGTGCCAACGGACAAAGCTTGGAACTTGGCGGCATCTCAGTTCAGCATCGGAGGGACGTCATTTTTCCCTATGCCAATCCGCCAAGCCATCCTAAAGACTGGAATCAAACGTGGTTTTATTGCCAAGACACTTCTCCCGCTGATGAGAATCCTCTGCCCGGTTTTCGTGCCCTGCGTCTTGATTCCAATCATCCACTTCCCGATAAGATATCAGCCGCCAAACACAAGACGCTCGCCCCCACCTTGGCTAAAATCAAAACTCTTCTGGGGAACGAGCTAAATGGCATTGACTTGGTCCGGGTTTGGCTCGCCTGGTGGATCATTCCATTAAGCTGCCGCCCCAGTCTGATGTGCACTTATTCAGGCAAGAAAGATGATCCTCTGCGACACAGCTCTGATGATTTGCCTGATCACGTCATCAATGACATGACAAAGTCTCTCCTGAATGAAAGCTGAGCAGACTGCGGTAACGTGGGCTTAAGCACTTTCTGTGAAGCCAACCCGGATCCAGCGGTAAGTCGCCAAGCTGATGTTTAGTCTGTACTCAAACTTTTGCTGACTTTCACACGCTGATGACAAATTCTGGAAAGTTAAATATCATCATGAAGCCGCAAAAAGAGCCAGGAAGGCCAAGAGAGCCGCTAGGAGAGCCGCCGTGAAGAAACGCAGAAAGAAACCCAGTGCTTCTGAGCTACTTCAGCTGGAGGACTCTTCTGAGTCAGAGGTAGCCATTGACTCTCTTGGCTCGTTTTTTAATCACCTTATTGACACTGATTATGATCAAGATGACGCGGGCACGAGTCATGGGGTGGATGAAGAGGTAAATATTATTTACTCCGACTCAGAGCCTTTGTCGTGCCCAAAAATCCGCCAAGTAACCCGGAAAGTAAGATTTTCACATCCTTTAGCTTATCAAGATCCTCAATTTTTTTGAAGCGATAGATTCATGAGAGCCAGAGGCAGACACGGACCAGCAAAGACACAGAGCTCTCCTCTGGCTTGCCCAATCCACCATGAAAACGACGGAACGAGGTCACCTCCAACTTAAATTCTTCTTATCCTTTGGCGGGTCTCACTCGTCAACCACTGAACCCTTCTGACCCAAATTATCAGGAAACATCTCCTTCCTCCGGCGACTCAATTCAATCGAACCTGGCAGCTTTCAAGACCGCTCCAGGGTAATGATAACCTACTTATCTTGTACTTTGAAATCTTATGCTTATACTGACCTTTTAATCTTATTCAGCGGCAAAGCAAAAGTTAGCAAGAAGACAAAGAAGGACAAGCCAGCCGACGAGCCAGCCCACAAAGAACCGGTACTTCAGAAGATCGCACCTGAAGCCTCCGTTGCTAAGCCGCTGCCTGAGCCGGCGCATGAGCCACCAACATCAACCACTTACCCGCTTGCTGATCAAACCACTGATGGCTCTGAAAATCCTGAGGTTTCTAGCCCATTCAAAACGAACGACCCTCAAGATGTTGATGTTGAAATTACCAAGACCAGCTATATTGAGCCAGGAAGGCCTACTGTGCTCGCTAAGTGCACTGTCAAAGAAGAACTCCTGGAACACCGTAAGGTCAGATTTAACATTATGGATTACTCTCACATGAGTGCTGGAGAAGTTTTATCTGGCTATCTCAGCCAAATGCACAGCAGCCGTGACGTCGAAATCGACATGGTGAAGCAGATGCACCATAAATTTGAGGTATGGTATCCTCTTTTCCCTGAATCACCCTTACTATGCCAGCCCCAAGTCTATTGCTTATGATGAATATGCTGTAGACTTTAGAACACACAAATAATCTTTAGTGATATCCTTTGGTAAAACTTGAAAAATTCGGCTAAATCCGTAGCCCCCAAGGGCCGGTTTAATCAAAATGAATGAGCCGGTCCTTCACATGTTTGTGTAGAATACATTACTTGTATAATTTGAACTGCAATATGCATTAGCCCCCAAGTGCCAAGTAGTCTTGCTTGCAAAGTGCTTGGGACTTTAATCTCGTGAACCGCCAATCTCATGAACCGCCACTGTAAATAAACTTATGTGGTAGACATTAGCCCCCAAGTGTCAAGTACTTTTTCTTGCAAAATGCTTGGGACTTACTCTCATGAACCGCCACTGTAGATAAACTTATGCGGTAGACATTGGCCCCCAGGTGTCAAGTGCTTTGCTTGTAAAGCGCTTGGGACTTACTCTCATGAACCGCTACTGTAGATAGACTTCTGCAGTAGACATTAGCCCCCAAGTGTCAAGTGCTTTGCTTGCAAAGTGTTTGGGACTTTAAATATGAGATGCTAATAGTCATGATTTTGACCCAGTAATTACGCAGGTTGCCACATCTCAACTGCAATCTGAAGTGTCCGACTTAAAGAAACGCCTAGAGGCATAAGAAACTAAAACCCAAAGAGCCAACTCCAAATTTGAATTCAGTGTATCTGAACAGGAGAAATTGAAGGCTAACTTTGAGGTAGAGAAAAAATCTTGGGCTACTGAAAAGAATGCCTTACCCCAACGAGCTGACAATAGCAGAGGCGGCTCTTGAAAAGGCAACCAATGAATTGTCCAGTTTAAAACGCCACGTGACCCAGATGGTTACAACAATCTTTGGTAAGGCGCCCTACAAGTTATAAATATTGGACACTTTCCAATGATCATATAAATTGTTATTAACGCACCTGACATTGCTATGGAGGCCCCAGGAGTTCAAATCTTAACCAGGACATGTTGATAAAGCTGAAGGCGGTTTATACGCTGGTGGAACAACTCTTCACAAGATCTCAGCGTGCCCTAGCCGCAGTGGCCTTGTCAAATGAAGTTCCCACACATTTGGCAGATGTATTAAGGAAGCTTTCTGTGTTGCCCCGACGGTTCACTGAACTGAGGCGATCGTCCACAAGAGCCGGAGCTATGGCCGCATTAAGCCGGGCCAAAGCTTGGCTACCGGAACTAGACCTGGCCGACATCGCCATTGGGTATCCAAGCCTGAAAGAAGATGGTACTTACTTTGAACGGGAAGATTTCGCCGCTTGTGTGAATGAAGTGCGCCCTATAGCCACTCTGGTTGCTGAAGAGGTGGATCTCTCCAAATACCAGGTCTGTTATGACATAGAGAACCGGAGGATCCCGACGCCACAGTATACTTTGACAAGTCTGATCCCACCATTTTGTAAGCATGCCTTTGCCCCTGAAGTTGACCCGGCCGGACTAATTGATGACGAGGATGAATTTAAAGCATTGAATGGCATTGACTAGCCGTCGTCAACATTCCAGGACCAGGAACAGGATGAAGAAGTGGAAAGGGCTGATCCAGAAGCTTCAGGTCATCAAGAAAATTGATCCGCGGGGCTCCTCATATTTGTAGTCTTGTTTGAAAAACAATGTTAATCACTTAGACACAGGGAGTCGTGTAATAGGAGTAGAAATGACTTTGCCTTGTCGTGCCATCGTGCATGTTTTGATGCCTTAACAATGTTTTAAGCCGCCGTATTATATTTACTCCTTCTTTCCCTTATCTGTTTTCCTTGTGCAAAAGAAAAACATGTAATTTGTCCTGCATAGAGAGATAGATCACAAATACCCTTGACGGCTTACCGCAACGAGGGTCATAATTATCCCACATAATTATCAATATGAAATATGAGTTATAAATAATCCTGATGAGAATCAGAACTTTTAATATAACTGTAATAACATCATACCTGAGATGTCAAGTTTTTACTACCGGTTTAGATGGCCTGTACAATAAGGGTGATGACCCACTTGTTTTAGAAGTCATGACTTCAGTTGGAGTTTGTCACATGCCTGGCGACTTATTGTTCCAAGTCAAGCTGGTTTAAACAGAAACCTTATATATCTTAAAACATGAACACGGAAAAGGTCTCAAGACAAATCCAAAGAAAAAACAAACTCAAGCAAAAAATAGAAAGACAAATCGAAGCTTCTGATTCGAATACGATCAGTAAACCGTTCCAAAGGGGTTAAGCTAGGATTCGAATACGATCATGCAGCCCCCGGTGGCTTTGGCATTGCGCCGATCAAGAGGGTACCGATAGCTATGTTCTCTTTGGTTCAAATATGATCTATGTTTGAACAGGAAGCTCCCAAATGACCTTGAGAGGTTTTTAACGACCCTGATTCGAATACGATCAAAGTTGGACCCAAAAGGGGTTAAGCTATGATTCAAATACGATCAAGAAGCCCCCTGGTGGGTTTGGCATTGCGCCAATCAAGAGGGTACCGACAGCTATGTTCTCCTTGGTTCGAATACGACCTATGTTTGAACAGGAAGCCCCCAAATGACCTTGAGACTTACGGCTAGATTCGAATATGATCATAAGCCAGACCAAGAGGGTGAAGCTAGATTTGAATATGATCAGCCCCCAATTGATCATGTGATATTATGATGATGAAGACATATGATCTTTGAGGATGAAAAGGACAGAGGTCCTGCTTTATTATTTATAATATATACATCGTCAAGATATGTACATCATGAGTGCCGGTGTCTCAAGTGTAGTAAGGCCGAAGATGAGATATATTCCACGGCCGGCGGGTCTCCTCCTCTGACTTACGTGAGTCTTTGTGCTCTCGAACATCGATAAGGTAGTATGACCCGTTGTTCAAGTTCTTGCTGACCACAAAGGGCCCTTCCCAAGGCGGGGATAACTTGTGTGCATCAGTTTGATCCTGGATGAGCCGGAGCACCAAATCACCTTCTTGAAAGGTTCTAGACTTAACCCGGCAGCTGTGATAACGGCGCAGGTCCTGTTGGTAAATCGCCGAGTGGGCTGCTGCCAAGTCATGCTTCTCATCCAACAAGTCAAGTGCCTCCTGACGTGCTTGTTCATTATCAGCTTCCACGTAAGCCGCCATGCGGGGCGAGTCATGACGGATGTCACTAGGAAGAACCGCCTTTGCTCCATAAACCATGAAGAAAGGGGTATAACCCGTAGATCTGTTGGGGTAGTATTGATGCTCCATAACACTAATGGTAACTCCTCCACCCAACAACCCGGCGTTCGTTGCAAAGGAACTAAAAGCCGGGGCTTGATACCCTTCAAAATCTTCTGATTGGCTCTTTCTGCTTGACCATTGGATTTGGGGTGAGCCACTTATGAGACATCAAGCCGGATATGCTCACGTTGACAGAACTCCTCCATATCCCCCTTGGACAAGTTACTGCCATTATCAGTTATGATACTATGGGGAAAGCCAAAACGGAAAATCGCCCTTTTCATGAATTGAACCGTCGTCGCCGCGTCACACTTACTGACCGGCTCTGCTTCTACCCACTTTGTGAATTTATCCACTACCACCAAAAGGTGGGTCTTTTTATCCTTGGATCTTTTGAAGGGCCCAACCATGTCAAGCCCCCACACAGCAAACGGCCAAGTACTTGGTATCATCCTCAATTCTTGAGCCGGCACATGAGCTCGCCGTGAAAATTTCTGAGACCCATCACATTTACTGACCAGATCCTCTGCATCAGCATGAGCTGTTAGCCAATAAAATCCATGATGGAAAGATTTGGCCACAAGGGACTTTGAACTGGCATGATGGCCACAATCTCCTTCATGAATCTCACGAAGAATCACTTGACCTTCCTCAGGAGATACACAATGTTAAAACGCCCCAGTGACACTGCGGTGATGTAACTCGCCATTGGCAATCGTCATTGACTTAGACCACCGGGTTATCTGTCTAGCCAAGGTTTCATCCTCAGGCAATTCTCCCCGGGTCATGTAAGCCAAATATGGTACTGTCCAATCTGGGATGACATGAAGAGCCGCCACCAAGTGTGCTTCTGGGTTAGGTACAGCCAAGTCTTCCTCTGTAGGTAACTTAATAGGAGGATTATGAAAAACATCCAAGAAAGTGTTCGGGGGTACCGGTTTACGCTGAGATCCAAGCCGGCTTAAAGCATCAGCCGCCTCATTCTTCCTGCGATCGATGTGCTCCACTTGATAACCTTTGAAGTGTCCATCAACAGCATCAACCTCACGGCGGTAAGCCGCCATGAGAGGATCTTTGGAATCCCACTTGCCTAAGACTTGTTGAGCTACCAAATCTGAGTCGCCGAAGCACCTTACCTGGCTTAAGCTCATCTCCTTAGCCATCCGAACACCATGGAGCAAGGACTCATACTCAGCTGCATTAGTACAGGGAAACATCAAACTTAGCACATAACAAAATTTGTCACCTTGAGGGGAAGCCAAAACAACTCCAGCCCCCAAGCCTTCCAATTGCCTGGATCCATCAAAGTGAATAGTCCAGTATGTGTTGTCCGGTTTCTCTTCAGGCGCCTGCAACTCTGTCCAATCATTGATGAAATCCAACAGTGCTTGAGACTTGATAGCAGTACGTGGTACCTACTTTAAACAATGAGGCCCAAGCTCAATAGCCCACTTGGCGACTCGTCCCGTAGTCTCTCTGTTCTGGATGATATCCCCTAAAGGAGCAGAAATGACCACAGTGATGGGATGACCCAGGAAATACTGCTTAAGCTTTCGGCTGGCCATGAACACCCCATAAACAAGCTTCTACCAATGTGGATACCTCTGTTTGGACTCAATAAGCACCTCAATGATGTAGTAAACCGACCGTTGAACCGGATATTCCTTACCAGTCTCCTTGCGCTCCACCACAATGGCCACACTGACAGCACGTGCGTTAGCCGCCACATATAACAATGAGGGCTCCTTATCAATGGGAGCGGCAAGAACCGGTGGCTCAGCCAGCTGTCTCTTCAAATCCTCAAAGGCAACGTTAGCAGCATCACTCCAGACAAAGTCGTCTGTCTTCTTCAACATCTGATACAACCGTATGGCCTTCTCACCTAACCAGCTTATGAACCGGCTTAAAGCAGCAATGTGACCCGCCAAACACTGAACATCATTGACACACTTGGGTTTTGCCAAAGAGGTGGTAGCCTTGATCTTCTTCGGGTTAGCCTCAATGCCTCTATTAGAAACCAGAAATCCCAAGAGCTTGCCTGCCGGTACACCGAAGACGCACTTCACTGGGTTAAGCATCATATTGTAGACCCGGAGATTATCAAAGGTCTCCCTTAGATCATCTATCAGGGTTTCCATCTCCCTAGACTTCACCACAATATCATCCATATAAGCATGTACACTGCGCCCAATCTGAGTATGAAGGCAATTCTGCACACAACGCTGATAAGTCGCCTGGGCACTCTTGAGCCCAAAAGGCATAGAAACATAGCAGAAGGCTCCAAAGGGAGTAATGAACGTTGTCTTCTCCTGGTCCTTAACTGCCATCTTGATCTGATGATATCCAAAATAAGCATCCAAAAAACTCAGACGCTCACATCCCACCGTAGCATCAATGATTTGATCAATACGCGGGAGAGCAAAGGGATCAGCCGGACAAGCCTTGTTCAAGTCTGTGTAATCCACACACATGTGCCAAGTGCCATTCTTCTTAAGCACTAGCACCGGGTTAGCCAACCACTCAGGATGAAATACCTCAATAATGAACCCAGCTGCCAAGAGCCGGGCCACCTCCTTACCAATAGCCTTGCGCCTCTCTTTGTTAAACCCCCGAAGAAACTGCTTGACCGTCTTATACTTAGGATCAATATTGAGAGTGTGCTCAACGAGTTCTCTCGGTACACCAGGCATGTTAGAAGGCTTCCATGCAAAGATGTCCCTATTCTCACGGATGAACTCGATGAGCGCGCTTTCCTATTTGGGATCCGTATTGGCACTAATACTGAACTGTTTAGAAGAATCGCCAGGAACAAAGTCAACCATCTTGGTGTCATCAGCCGACTTAAACTTCATCTCCGGTTCATGCTCTGTGGTGGGCTTTTTCAAGGACGTCATGTCTACCAGGTCGACTCAGCATAAGACGGATCGCCTTCCTCGCACTCCAAAGCCACCTTTCGACTGCCATGAACCGTAATGGTCCCTTTATGACCCGGCATCTTCAGCTGCAGATAAACATAACACGGCTGCGCCATGAATTTAGCGTAAGCCGGTCGCCCAAACAGAGCATGATAGGGCTCCTGATCTTGACCACCTCAAAAGTTAATTTCTCAGCCCTAGAATCATATACATCTCCAAAGGCGACCTCCAGCTCAATCTTTCCCACTGGGTATGCCGACTTACCAGGAACTACGCCATGAAAAACAGTGTTGGACTGCTTAAGATTCTTATCAGTTAACCCCATACGACGGAAGGTCTCATAATAAAGGATATTGATGCTGCTGCCTCCATCCATGAGCACCTTAGTGAATTTGTACCCTCCAACTTGAGGTGCCACCACCAAACCCAAATGACCCGGATTATCAACCCGGTGCGGGTGATCCGCGCGGCTCCATGTAATGGGCTGCTCAGACCATCGCAAGTACTGGGGAACTGCCGGCTCAACATCGTTCACCGCCCTCTTGTGAAGCTTCTGGTGCCGTTTACATAAACCTGTGGTGAAGACATGATACTGCCCACTGTTCAATTACTTTGGATGACTCTGATATCCAAATTGTTGCTGCTGC
Source organism: Aegilops longissima (assembly GCA_021605205.1). Classification (NCBI taxonomy): domain Eukaryota; kingdom Viridiplantae; phylum Streptophyta; class Magnoliopsida; order Poales; family Poaceae; genus Aegilops; species Aegilops longissima. The sequence goes on along the minus strand of CM038681.1, from coordinate 595,707,303 downwards.
TGACCCCCTTGGTTAGATTGTTGATTGTAGCCGCCTTGACTACCTTGATTGAAACCGCCTTGATTATTCTGGTGACCCTGAAAGCCGAAACCAGAGCTGCCACTTCCATTGTTCGAACCATGAAAGCCGCCACCTCCTGAACCGCCGCCCAGCCCATGATTACCATCAAACATGTTAGAATTCTTGAAAGCTCTCATGATAGTGCAATCCTTCCATAGGTGAGTAGCCGGCTTCTCCTGAGTGTCGTGCTTCGGGCAGGGTTCATTTAACAACTGCTCCAGAGTGGGACCTGACCCGCCAAACCGAGGAGGTGGCCTCCCCTTACGCCGCTGATTGTTGCCCTATGCATTGGTATTAGCCACAAACTCCAAACTACCATCAGCTTTACGTTTGTTGTTGCCCCCTTGATTCGCCGGGTTATGTTGCGGGCCATTCTTCTTTCCCTTCCCTGCCTTCTCATCGTCATACTTGGTATTCTTGGTACTATCAAAGTCGGCATATTTGACTAGAGCCGCCATCAGCTGGCCCATGTCATTATAATCGCGCTTGAGCTGCCCCAGCTTCATTTTTAGAGGCTCAAAATGGCAATTTTTCTCCAACATTAAGACTGCAGAGCCAGCGTCCATCTTATCATATGAATTTATTATAGCTTTGACCAGGCGCACCCAATGGGTCGTGGATTCACCCTCCTCTTGCCTGCAATTCGGCAAGTCCATAATCGACTTGGGCTGCTTGCATGTGTCCTTAAAATTCTGGATAAACCGCTCCTTTAACTCTGCCCATGAACCAATGGAATTAGGTGGCAACCCTTTCAACCAATTACAAGCCGTTCCATCCAGCATCATGGTGAAGTACTTAGCCATCACAGCATCACTGACTTCCAGTAGCTCCATGGCCATCTCGTAACTCTTGATCCACGCCCCAGGATATAAACCGGCCGTGTAATTAGGCAGCTTACGAGGCCCCTTGAAATCTTTGGGCAAATGCTCGTTGCGCAAAGCCGGTACCAAAAAAGGCACGCCCCCAGTCCTGGTGGGCAAACCTGCCTCCATTGACGCTGTTGGATAAACCGGCAGGGGCTGATAAGCCACCTGTTGAGCTGCTATTTCTGCCGCCTGTTGAGCCGCTAGCTAAGCTACGTCCTGAGCCGCCTGCTCAATTTGCTGACGCACTCTGTCCTGATTACGCACATTGGGAGCCCCACCCTGAGCCGGGTCGTACCCGCGCGGCTGATCACGGCGCTGGGCATTACTTGAAACGGCCGGCGAGTCTAGGTGCCTGCTATAACTCTTGCTCCGGCTCGGACGTGGGGTTGAATGAATCCTGTCTCTACTGTAAGGGTATGCCTCTTGCAGTGCTAAGGCCATCTGAAGACGATCTCTGACCCTTCGTGTTTCAACCGCCATCGGTGAGTCGCCATCTGCTGGGAGAGCCGCCAGTCGTGCTGCCGCAGCGATCATGTTCTCCAGCGGGTTAGAATAATGACTCGGTGGTGTCGGCACATAAGGCGGCGGAGCAGTACTCCGACGTGGGAGGCCCATAACTCGTGGCTGAACTGGCGTGTCCGCCTCGGGCGCTGCAACCCGGTTTACCTCCGGCAGGTTACTGGGGCCTGCTCCTGCTGTGTGAAAAGGTTTCTAGGATTATAAACCGGAGGCAGGCGAGACTGAGTCTTCTGGTACCTTCTCCTCATAACCTCATTTGACGCGTTCTGGTCCATCGTGAGCTGGAAAGCCTGCGACTGAATTTGCTGAGCTCGAGCATCCAGAGCCGCCAGCTCTGCGGACATCATGGCGTCTTCCGCCGCCAGGTCTTCTTTAGCTTGTGCCATGTCCAGCTTCAACTGTGCCACTTCCGCATTATATTGAGTCTGATCAGCCGGGTTGACCACGGCGGTTAATAGGGTTGTCATCTTGTCCATGAGATCCATCAACACCTGAGCCGGCGGGTGCACAACACCTCCTGCCCCGGCCACCGCTGACCCAGAGGTCATTGCCGCCGCAGTTGATGAATTTAACGCAGGTTGGGTACTTGCCATGAAGATTCCGACTCTGCTCGGCGGCTCAAAGGGGTCCGGAATACTGCTGCCATCGGAACAGCCCCAAAGCCCGTCGTCTTGCAGTTTATACGACGAATCTGTCTCACCTGTGGACGACACACCATCAGAGTAGATGGTCGTTCCACCACCAGAAACAGATCCTTCAAAAAATTCCCCTCCATGGATGCATCCCACGAAGGCACGCCTCACGGCAGCCTGAGCCCGGGCGGGTCTCGCTCGCTGAGCCGTCTCGATGATCTCAGCGCAGATGTCCGGCTCAGGGCCCGTCTCGCCGATCTTGCCGATGAAGACGTGGATTCGACCGAAGGGGACCTGGTACACGTACTCAATTGAGCCGGCGTCGGGGCCCCAGCCTGCGTCGTCGATGTAGAGCTTGCCGCGATGACTCTTGGTCATCCGGCCCACAGCGTATCCTTTGAGCCCTTCGAAGCTGCCCTTCAAGAACTCAAATCCAGCGTGCGCTAGCCGCACGGTGGGCACCAACTCTCGTGGAATTGTCACGTCAGATGTCCTAGCGTAAGGACTTAGTCGTGGAGCCATCGCAACTAGGAAGCTTAAAGGGGTTAAACGTGAAAAAGGACACGGGGTTTATACTGGTTCGGCCCCTTGTGAAGGTAAAATCCTACGATCCAGTTTTGAGTGGGATTGCTTATGTCTCGATAACCAGGAAGTGAATTCGCTTGACCTAGTTCTCGATCTGATGTTACTTGCCCTGAACCGTCGCCGGGTTGTCCCTTTATATACAGAGGTTGACGCCCAGCGGTTCACAGAGTCCCTGCCGGTTCATAAACAGTGTCCGGCTCGGTCTCTCTCTATTCCTGTCTTACAATACAAGTTACATATACATGGCGGTTTATCTCTACAGGCCTTAAGTCGCCTCTGGGCCTTGGGCCTTTAACTGAACCTCCATCTTCAAGTGTCTTCAGTGGGCTTCATCATAGGTGTGACCCGGCCCCTCCTGGGCAGCTCAAACCAAATAGTTATATCCCCAACAGGAGGGGTGTGGCGTACTGCAAAACGAGACTCCACGGGATATTGTTCATCTCCACCGTCGACCTCCTCCAGCCTCCACGGGCTACTGTTCATCCACCATCGACCTCCTCCAGCCTCCACCTGCGACTATTCATCCACGGGCTCATGTTCATCTAGCCTCCATCGCGTGCTACACCACCAGCTACTGTTCAACCAGCCCTCTCCACAGGCTCCTGTTCAACCAACCCTGGACGGGCTACTGTCCATCCAGCCCTCCACCGGCTACTATTCAACCAGCCCTCCACGGGGTCATCCTATTCATCCAGCCCTCCACGGGGTCCTGCTCATCCAGCCCCAACCGGCTCGATCGATCGATGTCTTGTTCATGCAGAGGCAACCACGGGGTCCTGTTCATCTACCCCCACTAGGAACTGTTCATCCAAATCCCCCAGCTGCTACGCTCATTGTTCATCCAAACACCCCAGCAACGCTCACTGTTTATCCAGAGGCAGCATCGATCGACTTCAGTTAGCAGCAGTAGCAAAGGAATCGCTCGATCGCCCGGGTTCAGTAACGCGTAGCCTGGAGTGCAATCGCTCGGGTTTAGTTAGGCGACGGCTCGCTTGGGTTCAGTTAGAGCCCAACGCCTTGCACCCATGCGCGTATGGTACAAGAGAAATGTGCATCGCTCGGCCCCCGACCACCCACCGTAACAGGGAACTCCCTAATATTTTCCTCTCCCTCGCTTCTACAACGGTTTTTTCTGTCATGGAAGGCCCAAAGAATGTCATGCAGCTGCTTCTCCGGCCCGCCCAGGATTGAAAGCCCATTTTCTGTCATAATTTTTGTCATTGAAGTAGGAGCCCACCACATCTATGATGACACCGGGTTTTGTCACAATTATCGTCATAGAAGTGTCATAAGTATGACAAAAAAATTTCGTTCGGCCCAAAATGTCACGGATGTGTCCATTTTTGTAGTGTTTAGACACCGGAATGATTTCGGGATGTTTCGGATATTTATCGGAGTACCGAGGGGTTACCGGAACCCCCGGGGAAGTAATGGCCCAGCATGGGCCATAGGGGGAGAGAGAGGGGAGCCCACAGGGGGTGGCACACGCCCCCCCCCCCTCCCCCATGGGTTGTCCGAATTGGATAAGAGGAAGGGGGCGCGGCCCCCCTTTCCTTTCCCCCTCTCCATCTCCTTTCCCCTTTTCCCCCTCCATGAGAAAGAATAAGAGGGGGGGCGAATCCTACTAGGACAGAAAGTCCTAGTAGGACTCCCCCATCCTGGCGCGCCCCCTAGGGCCGGCCTCCTCCCTCTCCCTCCTTTATATACGTGGGCAGGGCACCCCTTGGAGACACACCAATTGTTCCAAGCCGTGTGCGGCGTCTCTCTCCACAGTTTACTCCTCCGGTCATATTCAAGTAGTGCTTAGGCAAAGCCCTGCGCAGATCACATCACCATCACCGTCACCACACCGTCGTGCTGACGAAACTCTCCATCGACCCTCTGTTGGATCAAGATTTCGAGGGACGTTATCGAGCTAAACGTGTGCTGAACTCAGAGGTGTCGTACGTTTGGTACTTGGTCGGTTGGACCGTAAATACATTCCACTACATCAACTCTGTTAACCTAACTTTTCCGCTTTCGGTCTACGACGGTAAGTGAATACACTCTCCCCCTCTCATTGCTATGCATCTCCTAGATAGATCTTGCGTGATTGTAGGAATATTTTTTGAAAGTACATGCTACGTTCCCCAACAGCTCTTTTTGCCGTGCCCATTGTTGTCATGATCCGTCTCTGACTCTGCCGGTCCCTGCTCACTCTCTGCCTCATACAGTTCTCGCTGCGCTACCAAGGCTACACTGACCACTTGGTTGGTTGCCGCTAAGTACAACAGCAATGGCTCCTGGGGTTTGGGAGCAACCAAGGTAGGCATAGAGGACAAGTAGGCCTTCAACTCTTACAAAGCTGCATCTGCTTCCGGGGTCCATTTCATAGGCCCTGCCTTCTTCAAAATTTTGAATAACGGCAGGGCACGCTCGGTAGACTTGGAGATGAATCTTCTTAGCGCGGCAACGCATCCTGTCAGACGCCTCACATCCTTAACTTTCCTTGGTGCTTGGATCTGCTCGATAGCTTTGATCTTGTCGGGGTTGGCTTTGGTCCCGCGATGGGATATGAAGAACCCAAGCAACTTGCCTGAGGGAACGCCAAATACACACTTTTCCGGATTGAGCTTCAAATTGATCTTGTGCAGATTAGAAAAGCTCCTCGAAATCCTGAATAAGGGTGTCTCTATCCTTGGTCTTGACCACAATGTCATCCATATAAGCTTCTATGTTTCTGTGCACCTGTGGCTCAAAACCAATCTGGGCTGCCCTTACAAAAGTGGACCCGGCACTCTTTAATCCGAATGGCATGCAAACAAAACAATACGTACCACATGGAGTAATGAACGACGTCTTCTATTCATCTTCCTTGGACATGAAGATTTGGTGATATCCAGAATATGCAGCTAGAAAGGAGAGAAAATCACAACATGAAGTGGAATTCACAATCTGATCGATACGCGGCAATGGAAACAGGTCCTTCGGGCAAGCCTTGTTGAGATCTGTGAAATCTATGCAATGCCTCCACTTCCCGTTAGCCTTTCGGACTACCACTGGATTCACCAACCATGTGGGATGCAACACTCCTTTGACCAAACCAGCTGCCTCAAGTTTTTTGATCTCTTCCGTAATGAACTGATGCTTCTCCAAGGCCTGCTTCCGGACTTTCTACTTGACAGGTTGGGCTGGGCAGACAGCAAGGTGGTGCTCGATTACCTCCCTGGGAACACCGGGGATAAAAGATATTTTCCAGGAAAACACATCGATATTCGGCCGCAGGAAGGCAACGAGCGTTCTTTCCTATTTGTCATCAAGGGTGGCGTTGATAGTGAAAGTACCATCAACCCCAGCCAGCCCTGCCAGGACCTTCTTCACTTGGGGTGCAGCGACCTTGGATCTCTTACTGTTAGAACACTCTGGCACGTCGTCAACGGGTGTCGTGCACTCAGTGTGGGCATGCTTCCCGGACTCTTTGCCGGAGCTCCTACAATCTCTCTTTCTTCCTTTGCTTTCCTTAGCGGGAGCTGTTGCTGCCGTTGCCTCTACTGCGATCGCGTCTCGGTACATCTTGTCCAAACAAATGATTGCATCCTTCTCATCTGATGGGATGGTGATGACTCCCAGTGGCCCAGGCATCTTCAAGATGTTGTATGCATAGTGGGATGCCGCCATGAATTTAGCCAAGGCCGGGCGTCCAAGGATCCCATTGTATGGCAGGGGGAGATCAACCACATCAAACACAATCCACTCAGTCCGGTAGTTCAATTCTCCCCCAAATGTTACCGGTGATGTCTGCTAGGACTACATCGGTATTTCCCCAAAGAGGAAGGGATGATGCAGCACAGTGATACGTCTCCAACGTATCTATAATTTTTTATTGTTCCATGCTATTATATTACCTATTTTGGATGTTTATGGGCTTTACTTTACACTTTTATATCATTTTTGGGACTAACCTACTAACCGGAGGCCCAGCCCATATTGTTGTTTTCTTGCCTATTTCAGTGTTTCGAAGAAAAGGAATATCAAATGAAGTCCAAACGGAATGAAACCTTCGCAAAAGTTATTTTTGGAACAGAAGCAATCTCAGAGACTTGGAGTACAAGCCAGGGAAGCTTAGAGGAAGCTAGGAGATAGGAGGGCGCGCCCACCCCCTGGGTGCGCCCCCCTGTCTCGTGGGCCCCTCGAGGCTCCCCCGACCGACTTCTTTCGCCTATATAATCCCATATACCCTTAAAACATTGACGGAGAAGATAGATCGGGAGTTCCGCCGCCGCAAGCCTCTGTAGCCACCAAAAACCTCTCGGGAGCCCGTTTCGGCACCCTGCCGGAGGGGGGGATCCCTCACCGTTGGCCATCTTCATCATCCCGGCGCTATCCATGACGAGGAGGGAGCAGTTCACCCTCGGGGCTGAGGGTATGTACCAGTAGCTATGTGTTTGATCTCTCTCTCTCTCTCTCTCTCTCGTGTTCTCTCTATGGCACGATCTTGACGTATCGCGAGCTTTGCTATTATAGTTGGATCTTATGATGTTTCTCCCCTCTACTCTCTTGTGATGAATTGAGTTTTCCCCTTTGAAGTTATCTTGTCGGATTGAGTCTTTAATGATTTGAGAACACTTGATGTATGTCTTGCCGTGCTTATCTGTGGTGACAATGTGATATCACGTGATCCACTTGATGTATGTTTTGGTGATCAACTTGTGGGTTCCGCCCATGAACCTATGCATAAGGGTTGGCACGTTTTCGTCTTGACTCTCCAGTAGAAATTTTAGGGCACTCTTTGAAGTACTTTGTGTTGGTTGAATAGATGAATCTGAGATTGTGTGATGCATATCATATAATCATGCCCATGGATACTTGAGGTGACAATGGAGTATCTAGGTGACATTAGGGTTTTGGTTGATTTGTGTCTTAAGGTGTTATTCTAGTATGAACTCTATGATAGATCGAACGGAAAGAATAGCTTCATGTTATTTTACTACGGACTCTTGAATAGATAGATCAAAACGGATAACTTTGAGGTGGTTTCGTACCCTACCATAATCTCTTCGTTTGTTCTCCGCTATTAGTGGCTTTGGAGTGACTCTTTGTTGCATGTTGAGGGATAGTTATGTGATCCAATTATGTTATTATTGTTGAGAGAACTTTCACTAGTGAAAGTATGAACCCTAGGCCTTGTTTCCTACCATTGCAATACCATTTACACTCACTTTTATCGCTTTCTACCTTGCTGTTTTTATAATTTCAGATTACAAATACCTTTATCTACCATCCATATTGCACTTGTATCACCATCTCTTCGCCGAACTAGTGCACCTATACAATTTACCATTGTATTGGGTGTGTTGGGGACACAAGAGACTCTTTGTTATTTGGTTGCAGGGTTGTTTGAGAGAGACCATCTTCATCCTACGCCTCCCACGGATTGATAAACCTTAGGTCATCCACTTGAAGGAAATTTGCTACTGTCCTACAAACCTCTGCACTTGGAGGCCCAACAACGTCTACAAGAAGAAGGTTGTGTAGTAGACATCAAGATCTTGTTTGGCGCCGTTGCCGGGGAGGTGAGTGCTTGAAGGTATATCTTTAGATCTTGCAATCGGATATTTTTGTTTCTTGTTTTATCACTAGTTTAGTCTATAAATGAAAACTACAAAAAATGGAATTGAGTTTGTCACATACGCTTCATCTTTTTAATATCTTTCGTGAGAATGATGGAAAGGAAAATTGTGCTCAAGTGCTAGAAGAAGAAATCTATAAAAATTTTGTCACTAAATATTTGAATGATGAGCATGATTGCAATGTTGTTAGTATGAATTCTTTGAATACCCATGATACTAATGATAATTGCACTAGTCATGATGAAAATGTCTCTTATAAGCTTGTCGATTTTTGTGGAGTGCATAGAGTTTGCATGGACACACCAAATAGGGAAGATAGATATTGCAAGAGGCATAAGCATTTAGAAACTAAAGGGTTGCAAGAAAGGCTAGATAAGAGTGCTGAAAATTTAAGATACCTTTACCGTACTTGTGAACTTTGCAATGAACATGGTCATTTAAATCTCTGTTGAAAATTGTTTCATGACCAAATCGTGTCCAAAAATTGTGATGACTTGATTTCCCTTGCACATCATAATGAACTTAGTTTGCTTTTGGGTTATGAAGAATTGAAACGTGCAACTAAGCATAGTCCGGAATTTAACCTTAAGAAATTTCTTGATATTGATCTAGAGGAAATTTATATGTATTGTACGGTGAATTGCATTGAAAATCCTTATATTGCCAATTACCTAAAGAAAAGAAAACAAATAGAAGATGAAGAGGATACTAACTAAAGGGAAGAGACTTCCCATTATCCTCCTATTATTTCTTATGATGAATCAGGTATCGAGGAGGAGCCTCCTATTCAACCAATCTCGTTAATAAGGGGCTCAAAGAAGAGGGTTGAACCCACACATAATGTGAAGAAGAAAAGGAAGAGAAGGAGCAGAAAAGGTAAAAAGGTATCCCTCCCAAATGATGTTGCTCCTACTACTCATTGTGATGATGGTAATTGCTATACTATTGGTGCTATCCATACTATTAATGATGAGAGTGATTATGCTTATGATATGAAAGGGCCCAATCCTGGGGAAGCTATGTTTGATGAGGATGACATATTTGCGAATATATTTGCTGAAATTAATGTTTGTCCCAAGCTTGGGGATGCTATGTTTAATGAAGATGATATTTTTATCCACCTAAGTTTTGATATGCAAGGTTGTTATGATGATAGCATGCCTCTTGCCTATGATGATTATATTGATGAAAGTGGGTTTGGAAGAGTGTCAACTTTAGGAAGTAGTGATCCCACTATTTTGGAAGATGTTGAATCTTATTATGATGAATATGAAAGTGGATTTGGAAGAGTGTCAACTTTATTTAGTGATGATTCCACTATCTTGGAAGAGGTTTCAATCGATTATGATGAGAACAAAGTTGCTACTTATGATGATTATTGTGATGAAACTTATGCTATAAGAAGTAGTGATGATTATATTTATAAAACTTGTCTTGATTATGATTACCCTTTTTCTGAACATTACTCTTTCAATGAGGAAACAATTTATAGTATTCAAGTCTTTTATGATACTCCCACTATTTCAAATAACAAGAATTTTGCTTGTGAGGAGAGCAATAAATTTTCTCTGCTTGTAGATCATGAAAAGAATGCTTTAGGTGATGTTTATATTGTTGAATTCAATCATGATGCTCCTCAAAACTATTATGAGGGAGGAACATATGCTTGTAGGAATTGCAATAATATCAAGTTCCCTCTCTATGTGCTTAAAATCTTGAAGCTATGCTTGTTTTGCCTTCCTATGCTAGTTGATTATTGTTCCGATAAGTTGTTTGCTCACAAAATCCCTATGCATAGGAAGTGGGTTAGACTTAAATGTTCTAGTCATATTCTTCATGATGCTCTCTTTATGTTTCAATTCTTATCTTTTATGTGAGCATCATTGAAATCATCATGCCTAGCTAGGGGCGTTAAACGATAGCGCTTGTTGGGAGGCAACCCAATTTATTTTTGTTTCTTACTTTTTGTTCCTGTTTAGTAATAAATAATTCATATAGACTCTGGTTAGATGTGGTTTCATGTTTTAATTAGTGTTTGTGCCAAGTAGGACCTTTGGGAAGACTTGGGTGAAGTCTTTATGATCATGCTGTAAAAAACAGAAACTTTAGCGCTCACGATATTAGCTGCCATTTTTTACTGGAAAGTGATTTTAGGTTGATTCTTTTTGAAGATGATTAATAGACAAATTCCTCAGGTCCACCAATATATTTCAGAATTTTTGGGGTTCCATAAGTATACGTTTGATACATATTAGTACAAACTGTTCTGTTTTTGACAGATTCTGTTTTCATTGTGTTGCTTGCTTATTTTGATGAATCTATGAGTAGTATCGGAGGGTATAAACCATAGATAAGTTGGAATAAAGTAGATATTACACCAATATGAATAAAGAATGAGTTCATTAGAGTACCTTAAAGTGGTGGTTATTTTTCTTTTACTAACGGAGCTTACGAGTTTTGTGTTGAGTTTTGTGTGGTTGAAGTTTTCAAGTTCTGGGTTAAGATTCGTTGGGCTATGGAATAAGGAGTGGAAAGAGCCTAAGCTTGGGGATGCCAAAGGCACCCCAAGGTAATATTCAAGGACAACCAAGAGCCTAAGCTTGGGGATGCCCTGGATGGCATCCCCTCTTTCGTCTTCGTTCATCGGTAACTTTACTTGAAGCTATATTTTTATTTACCACATGATATGTGTCTTGCTTGGAGCGTCATTTTATTTTATTAGTATTTGCTTTCTGTTATTTATAATAATTTCTTGCATCTATATTTTCAATAAAAATGTCAAGGATAGCCTTTGCCATGCTTATTTTGCTAGTATACATGTTGCTGTTTCAAAATAGAAAGTTTACCGCTGTTGCAAAAATTCCCTAGAAAAGTCAGAGAGTGATATAATGTTGAATCCTTTTGAATAATGAGATCTGATAAATCTTCTACAGTTTAGTATTTTTATTATAATTTTTGGACTTAGGGAAGTATGATGAATCTTGCAATTTTTACAGACTATACTGTTTTGGCAGATTGCTATTATGTTTGCATTGTTTGCATATGCTTGCTTGTTTAATGATTCTGTTTTAGTATTAAATATGAAGGGACATTTAGTATGCATTGTTGAATAATAATGTTAGTAATTTTTTATAGTAGAAAATGATAAATTTTTTGCATTGGTTTATACTAACTTATCTCACGAGTTCTTGTTGAGTTTGTTGTGGATGAAGATTTTGAGATTTAGGAAACCGAGGTATAAAAGGAATTAAGGAGACACAAAATCTCAAGCTTGGGGATGACCAAGGAACCCCAAGATAATATTCCAAGAAGTCTCAAGCATCTAATCTTGGGGATGCCTCGGTAGGCGTCCCACCTTTCTTTCTTCGACAATTATCGGTTAGTATCGGTTGAACCTGAGTTTTTGCTTCTTCACATGAGTTGTGCTATCCTTGCAATGCCATTTTATTTTGTTTTGCTTGCTGTTTGAATAATATACAAAGATCTGAAATTATTAAATGTTATATAGTGTTCACATAGTTGCACAATTATTCGACTACTCATTGATCTTCACTTATATCTTTCGGAGTAGTTTGTCATTTTCTCTAGTGCTTCACTTATATCTTTTAGAGCACAGCGGTGGTTATATTTTGTACAAATTGTAGATCTCTCATGTTTTACCTATATTATTTTGAGAGTCTCTTAGAACAGCATGGTATTTTCTATGGTTATAAAATTGGTCCTAGAATAGTAGGCATCCAAGTTGGGTATAATAAAAACTATCATAGGAAGTGAATTGGATGCTATGATCAATTTGATACTTGATAATTGTTTTGAGATATGGAGGTAGTGATATTAAAGTCATGCTAGTTGGGTGATTATGAATTTAAAGAATGCTTGTGTTGAAGTTAGCAAGTCCCGTAGCATGCACATATGGTTAAAGTTGTGTAACAAATTTAAAACATGAAGTGTCCTTGCATTGTGCATCCTTATGAGTGGCGGTCAGGGACGAGCGATGGTCTTTTCCTACCAATCTATCCCTCTAAGAGCATGCGCGTAGTTCTTGGTTTTTGATGACTTCTAAATTTTTGTAATAAGTATATGAGGTCTTTTGACTAATGTTGAGTCCATGGATTATACGCACTTTTACCTTTCCATCATTGCTAGCCTCTTCGGTACTGTGCATTGCCCTTTCGCACCTTGAGAGTTAGTGCAAACTTTGCCGGTGCATCCAAACCCCGTGATATGATACGCTCTATCACACATAAACCTCCTTATATCTTCCTCAAAACATCCACCATACCTACCTATTTATGGCATTTCCATAGCCATTCCCAGATATATTGCCATGCAACTTTCCACCGTTCCGTTTTTCATCATGACATGCATTACTATTGTCATATTTCCTTGCATGATCATTTAGTTGACATCGTATTTGTGGCAAAGCCACCATGCATAATTTTTCATACATGTCACTCTTGATTCATTGCACCATCCCGGTACACTGCCGGAGGCATTCATTTAGAGTCATATCTTGTTCTAGTTTCGAGTTGTAATTCATGTGTTGTAATCAATAAAAGTGTGATGATCATCATTATTAGAGCATTGTCCCCAAAGAAAAAAAAAAGGCCAAAGAAAAAAAAAGGACAAAGAAAAAAAGGAAAAAAAGGAAAAAAAGAATAAAAGAAAAAGGGGGCAATGTTACTATCTCTTTTCCACACTTGTGCCTCAAAGAAGCACCATGTTCTTCATATAGTGAGTCTCATATGTTTTCACTTCCATATACTAGTGGGAATTTTTCATTATAGAACTTGGCTTGTATATTCCTATAATGGGCTTCCTCAAAATGCCCTAGGTCTTCGTGAGCAAGCAAGTTGGATGCACACCCACTAGTTTCTTTTGTTGAGCTTTCATTCATTTCTAGCTCTAGTGCATCCGTTGCATGGCAATCCCTACTCCTCATGTTGACATCAATTGATGGGCATCTCCATAGCCCGTTGATTATCCTCGTCAATGTGAGACTTTCTCCTTTTTTGTCTTCTCCACACAATCCCCATCATCATATTCTATTCCACCCATAGTGCTATATCCATGGCTCACGCTCATGTATTGCGTGAAAGTTGAAAAAGTTTGAGATTATTTAAGTACAAAACAATTGCTTGATTTGTCATCGGGGGTGTAGAATTTGGGAACATTTTTGTGTGACGAAAATGAAGCATAGCCTAACTATATGATTTTGTAGGGATAAACTTTCTTTAGCCATGTTATTTTGAGAAGACATGATTGCTTTTATTAGTATGCTTGAAGTGTTACTATTTATTATGTCAATATGAACTTTTATTTTGAATCATTTGGATCTGAACATTCATGCCACAATAAAGAAAATTACATCGAGAATTATGCTAGGTAGCATTCCACATTAAAAATTCTGTTTTTATCATTTACCTACTCGAGGACGAGCAGGAATTAAGCTTGGGGATGCTTGATACGTCTCCAATGTATCTATAATTTTTTATTGTTCCATGCTATTATATGAACTGTTTTGGATGTTTATGGGCTTTACTTTACACTTTTATATCATTTTTGGGACTAACCTACTACCGGTGGCCCAGCCCATATTGCTTTTTTCTTGCCTATTTCAGTGTTTCAAAGAAAAGGAATATCAAACGGAGTCCAAACGGAATGAAACCTTCGGAAAAGTTATTTTTGGAACAGAAGCAATCTCGGAGACTTGGAGTACAAGCCAGGGAAGCTTTGAGGAAGCCAGGAGATAGGAGGCGCACCACCCCCCGGCGCGCCCCTGTCTCGTGGGCCCTCGAGGCTCCCTATCAGACCCGATTCCAAGTCACATCGATCTAGCGGTAACACCTCATATCACTTTGCGGCCTCACGCACGGTATTCCCACGGTGTCGCCTTACCATGGCCCGGACCATTTAGCCTTTTGGCTCACGTATATGATAGTGTCGCTAGCATCCATATGACAGAGAACCCGGGCCGACATGGCTAGTCGTGAACCCAAAGCGGCACTAACCCATGGGGACAGGCATACATGAATCAACTTCGAGCATGTCCGTCATCAACGTATGAATCCGGGCTGTAGCACTGGGCTAACAGGACTCCGGTAACTCGGGCTGTAGCAGGCTAGGCAGGACTCGGATGTCACCGCGTGACATTTCCCGAAGGACGAACCACGAGAACGAAGTGAAACACATGCCGGCCAGTCCAGTGTCCAGAGCAGTAGTGCTGGGCTAGCAGGACTCCGGTGAACCGGGCTGTAGCGGACTACTATCGCTGAGGAAGCACTAGACTACATTTCCCCATAAGAGAGGCTGCCAAGGATGAACAACAAGATTGTCGGATCCCACACATACCAAGCATTTCAAACATACACACAATATGCTCAATATGTGTAAATACAACATGGCATCACAACATAACTCTACGACTCAAATATTATTCATTAGGCTCCGAGGAGCGAGATATTACAATCATGGGTCTCATGACCCAACACTAAGAGCATACAAGTCAAAGCACAAGCGGAAGCTTAACATGTCTGAGTACAGACATCTACAAATGAAAAAGGCTGAGAAGCCTGACTATCTACCACATCCTGCCGAGGGCACAAGATCGTAGCTGAGGTATCAAGGTAAACGTCGAAGTCCACACGGAACTACTAGCGAGACTGACGTCTCTCTGCAAAACGTAAAATAAGCAAGCGTGAGTACAAATGTACTCAGCAAGACTTACATCGAACTAACTACATATGCATCAAGATCAACAAAGGGGTGGTGGAGTTTGACCGCAGCAAGCCAGCTTTGACTCGGTGGCTATCCTGAACTACATTGCAAGTAACTCTTTTGAGGTGGCGCTGCGAGTCCGCATATTCATCATATCAATACACCACTATGGATCCGCTCCGTCTCCCTCACGAGAACACCATCCATAGCACTCACGCTTATCTTGCGCATTTTAGAGTATCCACTTTCACTTGTCTATGAACTACGCAAAGGTCCAAGTTTCCATATCCGAGGAATCCGGCTATTCAATAGATAATGATAACCCTGCAGGGTGTACTTCTTCACACACGCTCTCGCCACTTATCGCCTACAGTACGCCATGTACCTCGGCAACCTTCAAGCGGAAGTCGGGCGAGGGAGTCGGCCACGACCTGACTAACCACACAAGTCTCTCGTCCAGGTTTATCGCCTATTCGGGTTCCATCCGCAAGGAGATCCGGCCGGGGTGTCGCTCACTGTCAGGACCCCGATTCCAAGTCACATCGACCTAGCCGGTAACACCTCATATCACTTTGCGGCCTCACGCACGGTATTCCCACGGGTGTCGCCTTACCATGGCCCGGGACCGTTTAGCCTTTTGGCTCACGTATATGATAGTGTCGCTAGCATCCATATGACAAAGAACCCGGGCCGACATGGCTAGTCGCGAACCCAAAGCGGCGCTAAGCCATGGGGACAGGCATACATGAATCACATCGAGCATGTCGGTCATCAACGTATGAATTGGGCTGTAGCACTGGGCTAACAGGACTCCGGTATCCCGGCTGTAGCAGCTAGGCAGGACTCCGACTATCACCGCGTGACATTTCCTGAAGGGACGTACATAGGAACGAAGTGAAACACATTCCGCCAGTCAAGTGTCCAAAGCAGTAGTCTTTGGGCTAGCAGGACTCGGTGAACCGGGCTGTAGCGGACTACTATCGCTCGGAAGCACGAGACTACATTTCCCCATATGAGAGGCTGCCAAGGATAAACAACTAGTTTGTCGGATCCCACACATACCAAGCATTTCAAACATACACACAATATGCTCAATATGTGTAAATACAACATGGCATCACAACATAACTCTACGACTCAAATATTTATTCATTAGGCTCCGAGGAGCGAGATATTACAAACATGGGTCTCATGACCCAAAACTCAGAGCATACAAGTCAAAGCACAAGCGGAAGCTCAACATGTTTGAGTACAGACATCTACAAATGAAAAGAGGCTGAGAAGCGACTATCTACCGAGATCCTGCCGAGGGCACAAGATCGTAGCTGAGGTAACAAGCTAAGCGTCAAGTCCACGTGGAACTACTAGCGAGGCCGACGTCTCTCGCAAAAACATAAAATAGGCAAGCGTGAGTACAATTGTACTCAGCAAGACTTACATCGTAACTAACTACATATGCATCATTATCAAAAGGGGTGGTGGAGTTTGACCGCAGCAAGCCAGCTTTGACTCGGTGGCTATCCCGAACTACGATTGCAAGTAACTCTTTTGAGGTGGCGCTACGAGTCCACATATTCACCAATCAATACACCACTATGAATCTGATCCCGTCTTCCTACGAGAACGCCATTCATAGCACTCACGCTTATCTTGCGCATTTTAGAGTATCCACTTTCACTTGTCTATGAACTGATATAGGCAACCCAGAAGTCCTTCTCCGCGGACACGGCTATTCGAATAGATCATATTAACCTGCAGGGTGTACTTCTTCACACGCTCTCACCACTTACCGCCGTTTACGACATGTACTCGGCAACCTTCAAGCGGAAGCCCAACGTGGGTGTCGGCCACAGCCTACCTAAACACTCAAGTCCATAGTCCAGGTTTATCGCCTATTCAGGTTCCATCTGCAGGGATTCCGGCCGAGGTTTCCCATCTGACCCCGAACGATGTGTGCAGGGTTCGAGATACCAAGCGGGCATTGATTGCACCGGCCACGATGTATCTACCGCATCATAGCCCACCCCTAGGGTCAGCGCTTCATACGGCCTCCAACACATATCCTACAAACACGAAACTAGTTGCAACTCCTGGACAGAGAACAAGGGTGGTTAAGAAGCCGAGAGGATCCATTGGTTTCAGGCCCAATGCGTGGTAGTAACTGTTTCATGGATCACAAACACAGAACTCAGTTCCTGAGGACGGCTGCAATGAGACAACCCACCATGTACTCCTACATGGCCTCTCACCGCTACCTTTACCAAATCGTGTTCACACACTTAGCTCACACACAGTAGGACATGTTCACACACCATTCCAATTCATTCCCGATGAATCAGACCTGACTCAACTCTAAGCAGTAGCAAGCATGACAAAGAAGCATGAATGAGTAGGCACATTAGGGCTCAAACAACTCCTACTCATGCTAGTGGATTTCATCTATTTACTGTGGTATGACAGGTCATGCAGAGGATATAGGGGTTCAGCTACCGCAGCAAGTAACAGATAAATCGTTGTTGTCCTAATGCAGTAAAAGAGAGCAGGAGCGAGAGAGTGGGATTGTATCTGAATGAACAAGGGGGTTTTGCTTGCCTCGCACTTCTGAAGATAATATAGTTCTTCATCGGTGTCATCGAACAATCGTCGGAACATCGTCTACTGAGAGGGGACAAACACCGGCAACTGAGAAAGAACACAATCAATGCAATGCACATTCACATGGATGACATGTCATGTTAAGGTACTGAATTGACCTAATGCAGCAGTAAGCCAAGTTAATTGAAGTGGAATTTAAACAAGATCAAATTCCAACTCCAAATGTTATTTCACAAATTGCCCTAATCATCATTTGTCCTATTCAGTGAGGTTAACTTGTTCAAACATGCATGATCGTGGCATAAACAGATTCTTCATATTTTTCTGATCATTTTTCATATATAACTTATTTCCATTGGAGTTACGGTTGAATTTCTATGAATTTTAGAAGTTTTGGATATATTCTGGAATTTCCTATAACAGAATAATTCCAGTAATTAATTTACTGCGTCAGCAATGGGTCAGGGTGATGTCATAGTCAACGGGGACGTCCAGGTCAAACCTGACTGGTGGGTCCCGCATGTTAGCATAATTAGTTTTACTAAATATTAATTAGAACTAAACCTGATTAGTTAACAGGGCTGGGCCCCACCTGTCATTTACTCAGGAGAGTCAACCAGGGCCCACCCGTGGTCAAACGAGAGGTTAGCGGGGTCAACTCGCCGGCGTTTAGCCGCCGGCGAGGCCGAACGCGGTGGTGAGAGTGGGTTTGGCCGCTCCGGCGACTAAATGAGCTGCGGAGGGCGTCTAAGTGTAGCTGGGAGCAACCCGCAGCTCTTGGTGGCATTGGTTGGGCTCGGGGTGGCCGGAAGCGGCGCGGCGTCGAGCCAGCGGCGGAGTTCGAGTTCGCGCGCTCGAACGCAGGCTGCTGTGCACTAGGGAGAAGCTGATGGGCTAGGTGGCATCCAAGGGCCACGAAGCACGCTGGTGCCACGGGTTCGAGCAGAGGGGCTCGGTCGGAGAGCTACTGCGCCATGGCGGACGGCGGCCTCGGGAGATCGTGGGGCGGTGGCTAGAGGAAGAAAGTGAGTCGAGGAGAGGGGCAGCGACAGGAGCTCACGGCGGGTGCAGCGATGGCATCGGCGAGCTCGGGGAGGCACCGGAGCGAGCGGGGCATCGAGGGGGACCTCCGGCGGCGATGGAAACGAAGACGGTGGCGCCGCCTCAGGCGTCCCGCGGTCGTGTGGTTCGGCGTAGAGGTGCGCGGCAGTGAGGCGGAGCTCGTGGGCGGGATGGCTGGCCGTGGGGAGGTCGGTGGTGGCGGCGAACGGCGACGGTGGCGGCGGCTCCGTTCGGTGGCTACGCGCAGGAGAGGCAGAGGAGGGGGGGAGAGTGCACCGAGTGAGGGAGAGGCGAGAGGGGCTTCGAGGCGTCTCCAGGCGCGGGATTGGGTTGACGGAGAGCGTGACACGGCGAAGCAGGAGGTGGCGTGTGGTGGCCGTGCGCGCGTGGGCTGTCTCCCTCCTCTGCCTACTGGCAGAGGTAGGTGATGACTGGCTCGGGCCAGGTGGGCCGGCCCAGTCTGGTGGGTGGTCCGGGTAAGCTTCTCTCTCTCTCTCTCTCTCTCTCTCTCTCTCTCTCTTAATTGTTTTTGTTTTTCTATTATTCTGTAGCTTTGTGGCTTTATTAAAAATACTAAATCAATCCCAAAAATCATGCAACTGCTCATGACCACTGTTGGAAATATATCCTAAAGTAAACATTTCAGTTTGGGATTATTTGAGCATTTAAAATATTTTATAGTATTTAAATGCCCAAATGCGAATAAGTAATGATTTAATTCAAAAATCCAGAATGGCCTAGGAAAATGTGCACCATTTTTTGGAGAGGTTCTAGACCAATCCAAAAATAATGAACTTTTCTGAAGAGCATTTTGGGTTCATTGAGAATATTTTTATGTGAACCTAGTTGATTTGATCTGGTGCTAGGGTTTGAGCAATCCCCATTTCAAATTTCCATAAAAGTTTAAACATGATGCATGGATGCTGATGAACCTAATTACAATCAGATCTAGGGCTGTGACAACTCACCCCCACTAATCAAGAATCTCGCCCCGAGATTCAAGACGTGAGGTAAGAGGAAAAGGGAAGTCACAAAACTATCACAATCTTCATGATCCATTTGCCCTTCTCGAAGAGATAGATTCATTCCATCATCTTGGTCTTGACGTCTTCGCTTTCGAGATCTTCACTCGACACGACAACAGAAAGAAGGGGAAAGCCTTACAGGATTTAATCTTCTTGAAGATCGAGCAACTCAAGATCAGTTCATGGAGTGAGACGTAAGAACAACTCTTGAGTTGAGACACCAAACACACATTAGGAATGATGGTAAATAAATTGATGACGAAGGTTCAAATTGGTAGGCAACCATTCCATGCTTAAGTAGGATGGTGCATGGTTTCAAAGTAACAAGGAGATGATTGCCATGATTCCATAACGGAACACCTTTGGAAAGGTGACTCGAAGAACTACTCCCTTAAGTGGAAAAAAGAATTACTTTTGATTTAGAAATCATTGAGACTCCTTGTACCAGCCTAAGGCAATTCACAATGATAGTTTAGCGGAGTGCAAAGGAATGGTACACCCGGACTAGAATGGATGATGTGGACTACCTTGTTGAAGACAACACAATGGATGATTTTTGCTTATCACCGGAGATGGATGGGACCCATGGTAGGACCACCGTTGAGGGCGATCCTGGCCATAAGTTACCGAGAAGGGTAGCCCATGGTTGGGTGGCACAATGGCGGTGCAAGCTGGGAACGAAATGCAACTGTTGGAATGTTCCAACCATCATATCTGCCTGAGATTCAGATCCGATTGGTGATAGGATACTTCGGACTCAGCATGTCCGAAAAGAAAGGTCGCAACACAAATCGGCGAGATGACGTTGCGAGATTCTCGGGATATGAACTACTATAGCAAGCTCCAAAACATGAGCTGGTTCTGCTACAAACAAGTGAACACGCTGTCCCAGACAAGCATGACCACGTAGTAGTCTAATAATACAACACTACCGAGTTCAGGTGGGGCACCATTAACAAGGATATCGAAGTCGTGTGCATGAACGAGTATTCGCACATCAACTCCTTTTTCTTGAACAAATCAATCAGTGGCTTGGTGTGCTAGGAATTGCATATGGAATGAAGATGATCAGTCTATCAAACCACAGAATACTTCGCACATGCGTGACTGACTTGGGATGATTCCACAGGAAGCAAACAAGCTTTCTCGAATCCACGGCGACAACTTACATCAAATGCACGTGAGTTCGAGTAAGTCACTTCTTCCATCCAAGCATAGGCTTCATGAACGGATCACGAAGGCATTGCTTACAAAGTTTTCAACACTAGGTTGATGTTCAACATGAATCATGGGGGGGGGGGGACAAAATGCTGCTGATGGGCTCAACAGCAACTCATCGAAATTTCCATATCACTGGACTTCCGCCATCATGTGAACACGGTGATAGTATTGGTCAGACCAAAAGATGTAATGGTGTATGCTCGAGGGATCAACCACGAGTAAGACAACATTACGAGCATTGTTGGTTCTGATTTAACTTGATGATAGCCCATACTCAAGTCAACGTCTTGACAAGGCAATAGATCCAACAACTGATCACGAGGACCAATCAATGGAGATATCATCTTTCTTCAGCACACACTCAAAAAGGATATCCCTCAAAATGAACTAAGTCGGACAAGCTTTCATCTTCCAACTCTCCAAGTTATTTTCTAGCTTAACCAACTAGCTTAGGGATATCCAACACAGATTCTTGGAGAAGGGTGGTTCACAAGAAACCAACTTGATCACGAGCTCAACATAACAGTCAGGAAACAACCCGGTAACACTTCCAAGAAGATATCTGGAAAGTCACGAACCACCGATATGTTACTAAGCTCGAGAACAATCTTGCTTTTGAGGGCAAGACGATATGATCAAATGAGTGAGGACTTCACAAAATCCTAACTCATCAATCGAAGAATGCACCAGAAATAAGGACTAGGTAGCACGATCAATCTTAGGATGATGATTTAATAACCAACACGCTAAGAATGAGAATATTGTCCATTAGCTACCAAGCAACGAGTTGCTTGGAGTATTGATTTCACACATCACAATTCACTTGTCGGCATTCCGGTTACAACAACTCGGGACCGAGGAATGAATAATGATGGCGAGAAGTATCACTGCGTCAAGAATTCATAAGAGAAGGTGCAATTCTCATGACATTCTTGACATGAAGATGGTAATACTTCAGGGTAGAACAGAACAAAAGCTGAATTGGCATTTTGATCTGCGGAATACAACTGCTTTGACCCAATCCTGGATATGGATGAGGTACTGGAGTTTGTTTCTCCTAGTCATTCCGGAATAGAATGGCTTGACGGGCCATAAGGAAAATAGGCATCAATAAACATGATC
This sequence comes from Aegilops longissima, assembly GCA_021605205.1. Classification (NCBI taxonomy): domain Eukaryota; kingdom Viridiplantae; phylum Streptophyta; class Magnoliopsida; order Poales; family Poaceae; genus Aegilops; species Aegilops longissima. The sequence continues at coordinate 595,685,290 of CM038681.1, read as the reverse complement.
GCACACATACTCTTGATTATCAACTGATGGAGGAGAGTCAGAATACAACTAAAGAGGGACAACTCAAGGAACATATAACTTTTCGAGTTGTGGAGGCATGGATTAGTATATCGAGCAAAGCTCAACATTTCTTCCGGATAACCCATGCAGAGAAGGTAGAACTGGCAGAGTCACAATTATGAATGGAGAACTCCTCAAGAGTACTCTGATTGTGGTCCTTTGGTTCAAAAGAACTTCTGCCATAACTAGTTCATAGTATTTGGAAGAAGGAAATACCATAGACCTCGAGGACTATCGCAAAGTTACTAATATCCTAGAGGAACTAGCAAATACTAACAACATGAAGTAGGGTGAATCTCGGGTTCAAGAACCCAGGAATAGAATACCTACTAACTAAATTGCATCACGGGATGCCTTCAAGAATAATGGCCAGAATCATCACACTGGGGGTACAAAAGCATTGCTAAATTGCTAGGTGACTTCCTAAACACCTAGGGTCATAATAATAACTCCAACATATATGTCGAGGCAATGGAGTACCTCGACTGACTGGTTAGTGTGCTTAATCTGGCCCAAAAGGACATCAGGGACGGGAGGAAGGGATTCGCAAATGCATCCGATAGTTTAGAAACCTGGGATGACTCGGACAGCATAACGGCTGTAAATGCTCAAAAAGATTTGAGACATCATACAAAATGGTGGCATAGCCACTTAACAACATCATATCAAGGTTCCGAGATCAACAGTTAACATATAGAAATAGTAGGAACTGAACTGGGACTTAAAACCAACAATATTAAAAGTCTATGGGTTAGTAACACGTCATCCTAATAGATAGATGAGAAGCCTAGTTCTTAAACCCCGTAGAGGAGAAGAGGATGACTCAGATCAGAAGGCCATGAGGTATAAGGAGTAAAAAGAGCCTTACGTTCCCTTCCACAATCAATTCCCTTACATAACTAAAGCATTTCTAGACACAACTTCGACCAGTTTGGCTTGGTAATCCTACAGGCAGACAGGCTCTGATACCAACGCTGTCAGGACCCCGATTCCAAGTCACATCGACCTAGCCGGTAACACCTCATATCACTTTGCGGCCTCACGCACGGTATTCCCACGGGTGTCGCCTTACCATGGCCCGGGACCGTTTAGCCTTTTGGCTCACGTATATGATAGTGTCGCTAGCATCCATATGACAAAGAACCCGGGCCGACATGGCTAGTCGCAAACCCAAAGCGGCGATAACCCATGGGGACAGGCATACATGAATCACATCGAGCATGTCGGTCATCAACGTATGAATTCGGGCTGTAGCACTGGGGTAACAGGACTCCGGTATCCCGGGCTGTAGCAGGCTAGGCAGGACTCCGACTATCACCGCGTGACATTTCCCCGAAGGGACAGACATAGGAACGAAGTGAAACACATGCCGCCAGATCAAGTGTCCAAAGCAGTAGTCTGGGCTAGCAGGACTCCGGTGAACCGGCAGAAGCGGACTACTATCGCTCGAAGCACGAGACTACATTTCCCCATATGAGAGGCTGCCAAGGATAAACAACTAGTTTGTCGGATCCCACACATACCAAGCATTTCAAACATACACACAATATGCTAAATATGTGTAAATACAACATGGCATCACAACATAACTCTCGACTCAAATATTTATTCATTAGGCTCCGAGGAGCGAGATATTACAAACATGGGTCTCATGACCCAACACTCGAAACATACAAGTCAAAGCACAAGCGGAAGCTCAACATGTCCGAGTAGACATCTACAAATGAAAAGAGCACGAGAAGCGACTATCTACCAGATCCTGCCGAGGGCACAAGATCGTAGCTGAGGTAACAAGCTAAACGTCGAAGTCCACGTGGAACTACTAGCGAGACTGACGTCTCTCTACAAAAACATAAAATAGGCAAACGTGAGTACAATTGTACTCAGCAAAACTTACATCAGAACTAACTACATATGCATCATTATCAAAAGGGGGTGGTGGAGTTTGACTGCAGCAAGCCAGCTTTGACTCGGTGGCTATCTGAACTACATTTGCAAGTAACTCTTTTGAGGTGGCGCTACGAGTCCACATATTCACCAATCAATACACCACTATGAATCCGATCCCGTCTTCCTCGAGAACGCCATTCATAGCACTCACGCTATCTTGCGCATTTTAGAGTATCCACTTTCACTTGTCTATGAACTGATATAGGCAACCCGAAGTCCTTCTCCGCGGACACGGCTATTCAATAGATCATATTAACCCTGCGGGTGTACTTCTTCACACACGCTCACCACTTACGCCGTTTACCGACATGTAATCGGCAACCTTCAAGCGGAAGCCCAACGTGGGTGTCGGCCACAGCCTACCTAAACACTCAAGTCCCTAGTCCAGGTTTATCGCCTATTCAGGTTCCATCCACAGGGAGTCCGGCCGAGGTTTCCCATACGGCCCCGAACGATGTGTGCAGGGTTCCCGAGATACCAAACGGGCATTCGCACACACGGGCCACGTGTATCTACCGCATCATAGCCCACCCCTAGGGTCAGCGCTACGCACGGCCTCCAACACATATCCTACAAACACCAGAAACTAGTTGCAACTCCTGGACAGAGAACAAGGGTGGTTAAGAAGCCGAGAGGGTCCATTGGTTTTGGGCCCAATGCGTGGTAGTAACTGTTTCATGGATCACAAACACAGAACTCAGTTCCTGAGGACGGCTGCAATGAGACAACCCACCATGTACTCCTACATGGCCTCTCACCGCTACCTTTACCAAATCGTGTTCACACACTTAGCTCACACACAGTAGGACATGTTCACACACCATTCCAATTCATTCCCGATGAATCAGACCTGACTCAACTCTAAGCAGTAGCAAGCATGACAAACAAGCATGAATGAGTAGGCACATCAGGGCTCAAACAACTCCTACTCATGCTAGTGGGTTTCATCTATTTACTGTGGAATGACAGGTCATGCAGAGGATAAAGGGGTTCAGCTACCGCAGCAAGTAACAGATAAATCGTTGTTGTCCTAATGCAGTAAAAGAGAGCAGGAGCGAGAGAGTGGGATTGTATCTAAATGAACAAGGGGGTTTTGCTTGCCTGGCACTTCTGAAGATAATATAGTTCTTCATCGGTGTCATGAACAATCGTCGGAACGTCGTCTACTGAGAGGGGACAAACACCGGCAACTGAGAAAGAACACAATCAATGCAATGCACATTCACATGGATGACATGTCATGTTAAGGTACTGAATTGACCTAATGCAGCAGTAAGCCAAGTTAATTGAAGTGGAATTTAAACAAGATCAAATTCCAACTCCAAATGTTATTTCACAAATTGCCCTAATCATCATTTGTCCTATTCAGTGAGGTTAACTTGTTCAAACATGCATGATCATGTCATAAAAAGATTCTTCATATTTTTCTGATCATTTTTCATATATAACTTATTTCCATTGGAGTTACGGTTGAATTTCTATGAATTTTAGAAGTTTTGGATATATTCTGGAATTTCCTATAACAGAATAATTCCAGTAATTAATTTACTGCGTCAGCAATGCGTCAGGGTGATGTCATAGTCAACAGGGACGTCCAGGTCAAACCTGACTGGTGGGTCCCGCATGTCAGCATAATTAGTTTTACTAAATATTAATTAGAACTAAACCTGATTTGTTAACAGGGCTGGGCCCCACCTGTCATTGACTCAGGAGAGTCAACCAGGGCCCACCCGTGGTCAAACGAGAGGTTAGCGGGGTCAACTCACCGGCGTTTAGCCGCCGGCGAGGCCGAACGCGGCGGTGAGAGTGGGTTTGGCCGCTCCGGCGACAAAATGAGCCGTGGAGGGCGTCTAAGTGTAGCTGGAAGCAACCCGCAGCTCTTGGTGGCATTGGTTGGGCTCGGGGTGGCCGGAAACGGCGCCGGCGTCGAGCCAGGCGGCGGCCGGAGTTCGGTTGCGCTCGGGAACGAGGCTGCTGTGCACTAGGGGAGAAGCTGATGGGCTAGGTGGCATCCGCGGGCCACCAGAAGCACGCTGGTGCCACGGGTTCGAGCAGAGGGGCTCGGGTCGAGAGCTCTGCGCCATGGCGGACGGCGGCCTCGGGAGCTCGTGGGGCGGTGGCTAGAGGAAGAAAGCGAGTCGGGGAGAGGGGAAGCAGCAGAGGAGCTCACGGCGGGTGCAGCGATGGCATCGGCGAGCTCGGGGAGGCACCGGGCGAGCGAGCATCGAGGGGATCTCCGGCGGTGATGGAAACGAAGACGGTGGCGCCGCCTCAGGCGTCCCGCGGTCGTGTGGTTCGGCGTAGAGGTGCGCGGCAGTGAGGCGGAGCTCGTGGGCGGGATGGCTGGCCGTGGGGAGGTCGGTGGTGGCGGTGAACGGCGACGGTGGCGGCGGCTCCGTTCGGTGGCTCTGCAGAGAGAGAGGCAGAGGAGGGGGAGAGAGTGCACCTAGTGAGGGAGTGGCGAGAGGGGCTTCGAGGCGTCTCCAGGCGCGGGATTGGGTTGACGGAGAGCGTGACACGGCAAAGCAGGAGTTGGCGTGCGGTGGCCGTGCGCGCGTGGGCTGTCTCCCTCCTCTGCCTACAAGCAGAGGTAGGTGATGACTGGCTCGGGCCAGGTGGGCCGGCCCAGTCTGGTGGGTGGTCCGGGTAAGCTTCCTCTCTCTCTCTCTCTCTCTCTCTCTCTCTTAATTGTTTTTGTTTTTCTATTATTCTGTAGCTTTGTGGCTTTATTAAAAATACTAAATCAATCCCAAAAATCATGCAACTGCTCATGACCACTGTTGGAAATATATCCTACAGTAAACATTTCAGTTTGGGATTATTTGAGCATTTAAAATATTTTATAATATTTAAATTCCCAAATGCAAATAAGTAATGATTTAATTCAAAAATCCAGAATGGCCTAGGAAAATGTGCACCATTTTTGGGAGAGGTTCTAGACCAATCCAAAAATAATGAACTTTTCTGAAGAGCATTTTGGGTTCATTGAGAATATTTTTATTTGAACCTAGTTGATTTGATCTAGTGCTAGGGTTTGAGCAATCCCCATTTCAAATTTCCATAAAAGTTTAAACATGATGCATGGATGCTGATGAACCTAATTACAATCAGATCTAGGGCTGTGACACTCACGGCCCCAAACGATGTGAGCAGGGTTCCCAAGCCCACCAACCGGGTGCCACTTGGTACACCGTGCCACTGTGCCTAGTCTGTCCCAAGCCCACCTGTACCGGGTGCCACTTGGTAGACTACTAAGACTACCTACAAACACTAGAAACTAGTTGCAACTCCTGGACAGAGATCAAGTTGATTAATAAGTCGAGAGGGGCCGAGTTACCGGAACCCAATGTGTGGTAGTAACTGTTCATGGATCACAAACACAGAACTCAGTTCCTGAGGACGGCTGCAATGAGACAACCCACCATGTACTCCTACATGGCCTCTCACCGCTACCTTTACCAAATCGTGTTCACACACTTAGCTCACACACAGTAGGACATGTTCACACACCATTCCAATTCATTCCCGATGAATCAGACCTGACTCAACTCTAAGCAGTAGCAAGCATGACAAACAAGCATGAATGAGTAGGCACATCAGGGCTCAAACAACTCCTACTCATGCTAGTGGGTTTCATCTAATTACTGTGGAATGACAGGTCATGCAGAGGATAAAGGGGTTCAGCTACCGCAGCAAGTAACAGATGAATCGTTGTTGTCCTAATGCAGTAAAAAGAGAGCAGGAGCGAGAGAGTGGGATTGTATCGAAATGAACAAGGGGGTTTTGCTTGCCTTGCACTTCTGAAGATAATATAGTTCTTCATCGGTGTCATCGAACTCATCGTCTGTACGTCGTCTATTGAGAGGGGACAAAGACCGGCAGACAAGGAAGAACACAATCAATGCAGTGCACAATATGATGCATGATCATGACATGTCAGAATGCTGTGATTTGAGCTAATGCAACTAGCAACCATATTAAATGAAGTTGGTTTGAACCAAGGGTTCAAATTCAAACTCCATATGTGAAATTCAAATGTCATTTAATTGATTTGACCTGATCAGCAGATATAAGTTGATCTAACATGCATGAAAGTGGTACAGATGGATAGATTGGATTTTTCTGATCATTTTTCATATATAAATTATTTCATTTGGAGTTACGGTTGAATTTCTATGAATTTTAAAAGTTTAGAGTATTTTCTGAAATTTCCTGAATTAAATTAAATCCAGAAAAACCTATTACTCAAGCGTCGAGATTCGTCATCAGACCTCAGCAGGTCAACAGACCGGTCCAGGTCAAGCGTGGCGCGGGTCCTGCATGTCGTTGACTAACTAAACTAACCTAGTTTAATTAGCACTAACCTAGGTTAAGCTAATTTAGTTTAAACCTAAACTAGATTAGTTGGCAGGCGAGGCCCGCATGTCATGGACCCGGGGAGGTCAACCCCTCGTCAGCTGAGGCTAACTTCGCGGCGGCTGGGCGCCGGCGGCGATAAATCTTGGCGGAGGGGGGCTCGGGTTCGTGCTACAGGGCACTGTTTTGCTCGTGGTTTGCGGCTACAGCGAGCTGGAAGACTCGCGCATCTAGTGGTGGTGGCGGCAGCAGCTGTGATGGCCGGAGTTGATGGCGGCGAGCATTTCCGCGGCGGTCGGAGCTCGGGCACCTGCAGGTTTGGCGTTGTGGTGCGTGGGAGGGGGAGCCGGTGTGTGTGTTGGGCTCTTGGGGGCTTTCTGAGCACGGTGAGGCGGTCCGTTGTGAGCGTGCGTGGCTATGGCCACGGCTACGCCATGGCCGGCGGCGAGAAGCTTTCGGCCGCGATGGAAATAGAGCTAGGGGCGGGAATGGAGGGTGAGCATGGGGAAAGAATCAGGAGCTCAAAGCGGGGCGGCGGTGGTTTCAGCGGGCTCGGGGACGACCGGCAAGCGGCGAATCGTGCGACGGCGGCCGCCAAGGCAGAGGATGGAGATGGTGATGGTGGCGACACTGCGGGGCTCCCGGGGTCTTCATCTTCGTCGTAGAGGGGCTTAGGGGCATGGCGGACCTCGGCGACAGGCTGGATAGGCAAGGGGAGGCTCGGTGGCCGCGGTGGTGACGCAGCGACGGCGAGCTCCGCTCGGGGAAGAAAGCAGAGGAGTGAGGGGAAGAGAAATCCAGAGAGCGAGGGAGAAGCAGAGGGGTCCAGGGGGGTCCAGAGTGGCACCGAGGAGGGGCTTCGAGGCGCCTTGGTGAGGCAGGCGAGCAGGGAGGAGGCGTGGCGCCTCGCGCGCGCGTGCTCTGTCTCCCTCCTCTGCCTACTGGCAGAGGTAGGCGATGACTGGCACAGCGAGGTGGGCCGGCCCAGCCAGGGGTTTGGCCAGGTAAGTGGGCTGCCAGGTAAAACTCCCTCTCCTTTTATTTCCATTTTCTATTTTCTGTAATTGTGTTTGGCTTTAATAAAAATGCCAGGGCATTTCCAAAAATCATGAAACTGGTCAATGTCACTGTTTGGAATATTTCCAACAACAAACATTTCAGTTTGTGATTATTTGAGCACTTCAAATATTATTTAGCAATTAAATGCCCAAATGCAAATACCATATGATTAAATTCAAAAATCCAGAATGGCCTAGAAAAATGCGCACCATTTTAGGGTGAGGTTCTAGACCAATCCAAGAATGATGAACTTTTCTGAAGGCATTTTGGGTTTATTGAGAATATTTTTATTTGAACCTAGTTGATTTGATCTGGTGCTAGGGTTTGAGCAATCCCCATTTCAACTTTCAAATAAATTAGACATGATGCAAGCAAAGTCAAACAAGGGCTGATCTGGGGCGGTGACAGCTCACCCCCACTAAACAAGAATCTCGTCCCGAGATTCAAGACGTGAGGTAAGAAGGCAGAGGGGACACTAGCTAACACGATCTTGTCAATCCAATTTCCCTTCCCGAAGATGTTGGTTCAATGTTCCAATTGATCTTGACGTCCTTGCTTTCGGGATCTTCATCCAACACGATGGCGACAGAAAGAGACTCTATAGGAGGCGATCTCCTCGAATATCGAGCACTAAAGATCAACTTGTGGAATGAGATGTTGAAACATCTCGAGTTGAGGCACAAAACACATCGAGAGGGATGGAAGAACAAACAACGAGGTTTGATTAGTGGGCAATAATTCCACGCTTAGAGAGATGGTGGATGGTGTCAAGGTGGCGAGGAAATAATTGCCATGATTCAATAACGGGGCACCTCAGGGGAGGTGACGCGAGGAACTATTCCCTTAAGTGGCAAAAAGAATTACTTTTGATTCAAAGATCATTGAAACTCTTCATACCAGCCTAAGGCAATTCACAACGATCGTTTGGCGGAGTGCAAAGGAATGGTACACCCGGACTAGAATGGATGATGTGGAATACCTTGTTGAAGACAACGCAATGGATGATTTTTGCTTATCATCGGAGGTGGAGGGGACCCATGGTAGGACCACTTTTGAGGATGATCCTGAACAAGAATTACTAAGAAGGCAGCCCATAGTGAAATGGCACAAGGACGGTGCAAGCTGGGAACGAAATGCAACTGTTGGAATGTTCCAACCATCATATCTGCCTGAGATTCAGATCCGATTGGTGATAGGATACTTCAGACTCAGCATGTCTGAAAAGGAAAGGTTGCATCACAAATCGACGAGATGATGTTGCAAGATTCTCGGGAGATGGACTATGGTAGTAAGCTCCAAAACATGAGCAGGTTCTGCTACAAACAGGTGAACATGTTGTCCCAGACAAGCATGGCCACGTAGTAGTCTTATATTAAACACTACCAAGTTCAGGTGGGGAACCATCATCGCGGATAACGAAGTCCTTGCATAAGTCATATGATTAGCTCTTATGAAGAAACTTCTTCTCCTTGAACAAATCAGTTAGTGGCTTGGTGTGCTAGGGAATTCATATGGAATGAAGATGATCAGTCTATGAGACCATAGAATACTTCGCACATGCATGACTGACTTGGGATGATTCCAGAGGAAGCAAAAACAACTTTCTCGGATCCACGGCGACAACTTACATCAAATGCATGTGAATTAGAGGAAGTCGCTTCTTTCATCCAAGCATAGGCTTCATGAATGGATCACGAAGGCATTGCTTACAAAGTTTTCAACACTAGGTTGATGTTCAACATGAATTATGGGGGAGACAAAATGCTGCTGATGGGCTCAACAACAACTCATCGGAATTTCCATATCACTGGACTTCCGCCATCATGTGAACACGGTGATAGTATTGGTCACAACAAAAGACGTAATGGTGTATGCTCAAGGGATCAACCACGAGTAAGACAACATTACGAATATCATTGGTTCTAACTTGATTTGACGATAGCCCATACTCAAGTCAAAGTTTTGACAAGGCAATAGATCCAACAACTGATCACGAGGACCAATCAATGGAGATATCATCTTTCTTCAACACACACACACACACTCAAGAATATCCCTTAGTGATAAGCTAAGTTAAGCAAAGCTTTATCTTCCAACTCTCCAAGTTGTTGTGTAGCTCAACCAACTAGCTCAGGGATATCCAACACAGATTCTTGGAGAATGGGTGGTTAGAGGAAAACCAATATGATCACGAACTCAACATAGCGGTCAGGTGACAACCTGGTAACACTTCCGAGAAGATTTTCGGAACATCACGAGCCACCGATATGTCTCTAAGCTTGAGAACAATCTTGCTTTTCAAGGCAAGACGATATGATCAAATGAGAGAGGGCTTGACAAGATCCTAACTCATCAATCAAAGTGTGCACCAGGAAGATGGACTAGGTGGCACGATCAATCCTAGGTTATGATTTAATAATCAACACGCTAAGAATGATAATATTGTCCATTAACTACCAAGCAACAGAGTTGCTAGGAGTATTGATTTCACACATCACAATTCACTTGCCGGCATTCCGGTTACATCAACACGGGACCGAGGAATGAATAATGGTAGCGAGAAGTATCACTACGTCAAGAATTCATAAGAGAAGGTGCAATTCTCATGACGTTCCTGACATAAAGTGGGTAATACTTCAGAGTAAAACAGAACAAAAGCTGAATTGGAATTTCGATCTGCGGAATAGAACTGCTTTGACCCAATCCTGGATATGGATGAGGTACTGGAGTTTGTTTCTCCTAGTCATTCCCGAATAGAATGGCTTGACGGACCACAAGAATAATAGGCATCGATAACACGAATGCACAACTAGTCATGATTATCAATTGATAAACGAGGCCCAGAAAACAACTAAAGAGGGACAACTCAAAGGAACATACGATTTTCTGAGTTGTGGATGCATAGACTAGCATGTCGAACGAGTTCAACATATTTCCTCCAGATAACCCATGCAGAAAGGTTGAACTGGCAGAGTCACAATATAGAATCGAGAACTCCTCAAGAGTACTCTGATTGTGATCTTTTGGTTCAAATAATTTCTGGCTTAAATAGTTCATGGTATTTGGAAGGAAATACCACGGACCTCGAGGACTAATGCAAGGTTACTAATATCCTAAAGGAACTAGCAAATACTAACAACATGAGGTAGGGTGGATCTCGGGTTCAAGAACCCAGGAATAGAATGCCTACCAACTAATAACATCACAGAATGCTTTCAAGAATAATGGACAGAATCATCACACCGAGAACACAAAATATGGCTAGATTACTAGGTGACTCCCTAAAACACCTAGGTCATAATAACAACCCCAACATATATGTTGAGGCAGCGGAGTACCTCAACATGCCAATTTGTGTGATTAATCTGGCTTAGATGAACATTAGAAATGGAGAGAAGGGATTTGCAAATGCATCAGACTATTTAGAGACCTGGGATGACTCGGACAGCATAACGGCTGTAAATGCTCAAAAAGATTTGAGACATCATGCAAAATGGTGGCATAACCACTCTACAACATCATAACAAGATTCTGAGACCAACAGTTAACTTACAGAAATAGTAGGAACTGAACTAGGGCTTAAATCCAACAATCTTAAAGGTCTATGGATTAGTAACACGTCATCCTAATAGATAGATGAGAAGCCTAGTTCTTAATCCCCGTAGAAGAGAAGAGGATGACTCGGATCGAAGGCCATGAGGTATAAGGAGTAAAAAGAGTCTTACGTTCCTTCCACAATCAATTCCTTACATAACTAAAGCATTTCTAGACACAACTTCGACCAGTTTGGCTTGGTAATCCTCTGAGCGATCGGGCTCGATACCAACGCTGTCGGGACCCGATTCCAAGTCACATCGATCTAGCGGTAACACCTCATATCACTTTGCGGACTCACGCACGGTATTCCCACGGTATCGCCTTACCATGGCCCGGGACCGTTTAGCCTTTTGGCTCACGATATGATAGTGTCGCTAGCATCCATATGACAGAGAACCGGGCCGACATGGCTAGTCGTGAACCCAAAGCGGCACTAACCCATGGGTACAGGCATACATGAATCAACTTCGAGCATGTCGGTCATCAACGTATGAATCCGGGCTGTAGCACTGGATAACAGGACTCGGTAACCCGGGCTGTAGCGAGCTAGGCAGGACTCGGATGTCACCGCGTGACATTTCCCGAAGACGAACACACGAACGAAGTGAAACACATGCCGCCAGTCCGGTGTCGAGCAGTAGTGCTGGGCTAGCAGGACTCGGTGAATCGGGTCAGAGCGGACTACTATCGCTCAGAAGCACTAGACTACATTTCCCCATAAGAGAGGCTGCCAAGGATGAACAACTAGATTTTCGGATCCCACACATACCAAGCATTTCAAACATACACACAATATGCTCAATATGTGTAAATACAACATGGCATCACAACATAACTCTACGACTCAAATATTATTCATTAGGCTCCGAGGAGCGAGATATTACAATCATGGGTCTCATGACCCAACACTCAGAGCATACAAGTCAAAGCACAAGCGGAAGCTTAACATGTCTAAGTACAGACATCTACAAATGAAAAAGGCTGAGAAGCCTGACTATCTACCACATCCTGCCGAGGGCACAAGATCGTATCTGAGGTATCAAGCTAAACGTCGAAGTCCACACGGAACTACTAGCGAGACTGGTGTCTCTCTGCAAAACATAAAATAAGCAAACGTGGGTACAAATGTACTCAGCAAGACTTACATCAAAACTAACTACATATGCATCAGTATCAACAAAGGGGGTGGTGGAGTTTGACTGCAGCAAGCCAGCTTTGACTCGGTGGCTATCCTGAACTACGACTGCAAGTAACTCTTTTGAGGTGGCGCACATGAGTCCACATATTCACCATATCAATACACCACTATGGATCCGCTCCCGTCTCCCTACGAGAACGCCATCCATAGCACTCACGCTTATCTTGCGCATTTTAGAGTATCCACTTTCACTTGTCTATGAACTATGCAAGGGGTCCAAGTTTCCATATCCGAGGAATCCGGCTATTCGAATAGATAATGATAACCCTGCAGGGGTGTACTTCTTCACACACGCTCTCGCCACTTATCGCCCTATACACGTCATGTACCTCGGCAACCTTCAAGCGGAAGCCGGGCGAGGGAGTCGGCCACGACCTGACTAACCACACAAGTCTCTCGTCCAGGTTTATCGCCTATTCGGGTTCCATCCGCAAGGAGATCCGGCCGGGGTGTCGCTCACGGCCCCAAACGATGTGAGCATGGTTCCCAAGCCCACCAATCGGGTGCCACTTGGTACACCGTGCCACTGTGCCTAGTCTGTCCCAAGCCCACCTGTACCGGGTGCCACTTGGTAGACTACTAACACTACCTACAAACACCAGAAACTAGTTGCAACTCCTGGACAGAGATCAAGTTGATTAATAAGTCGAGAGGGGTCGAGTTACCGGAACCCAATGTGTGGTAGTAACTATTCATCGATCACAAACACAGAACTCAGTTCCTGAGGACGGCTGCAATGAGACAACCCACCATGTACTCCTACATGGCCTCTCACCCCTACCTTTACCAAATCATGTTCACACACTTAGCTCACACACAGTAGGACATGTTCACCACTTTCCAATTCATTCCCGATGAATCAGACCTGACACAACTCTAAGCAATAGCAGGCATGACAACCAAGCATGAATGAGTAGGCACATCAGGGCTCAAACAACTCCTACTCATGCTAGTGGGTTTCATCTAATTACTGTGGAATGACAGGTCATGCAGAGGATAAAGTGGCTCAGCTACCGCAACAAGTAACAGATGAATCGTTGTTGTCCTAATGCAGTAAAAAGAGAGCAGGAGCGAGAGAGTGGGATTGTATCGAAATGAACAAGGGGGTTTTGCTTGCCTGGCACTTCTGAAGATAATATAGTTCTTCATCGGTGTCATCGAACTCATCGTCGGTACGTTGTCTACTGAGAGGGGACAAATACCGGCAGACAAGGAAGAACACAATCAATGCAGTGCACAATATGATGCATGATCATGACATGTCAGAATGCTGTGATTTGAGCTAATGCAACTAGCAACCATATTAAATGAAGTTGGTTTGAACCAAGGGTTCAAATTCAAACTCCATATGTGAAATTCAAATGTCATTTAATTGATTTGACCTGATCAGCAGATATAAGTTGATCTAACATGCATGAAAGTGGTACTGATGGATAGATTGGATTTTTATGATCATTTTTCATATATAAATTATTTCATTTGGAGTTACGGTTGAATTTCTATGAATTTTAGAAGTTTAGAGTATTTTCTGAAATTTCCTGAATTAAATTAAATCCAGAAAAACCTATTATCACGTCGGCATTATGTCAGGTCTTGACCTCAAGAGGTCAACAGACCCGATCCAGTCAAACTGACGCGTGGGTCCTGCATGTCGGTGACTAAGTAAACTAACCTAGTTTAATTAGCACTAACCTAGGTTAAGCTAATTTAGTTTAAACCTAAACTAGATTAGTTAGCCGGGCGGGGCCCGCATGTCATGGACCCAGGGGAGGTCAACCCCCTCGTCAACTGAGGCTAACTCGCCGGCGGCTCGGCGGCGGCGATTTATAGGTGCGGCGGAGGGGCTCGGGTTCGCGCTACAGGGCACCGTTTTGCTCGTGGTTTGCGGCTACAGCGAGCTGGAAGACTCGCGCATCTAGTGGTGGTGGCGGCAGCAGCTGGGATGGCTGGAGTTGATGGCGGCGAGCATTTCCGTGGTGGCCGGAGCTCGGGCACCTGCGGGTTTGGCGTTGTGGTGCGTGGGAGGGGGAGCCGGTGTGTGTGTTGGGCTCTTGGGGGCTTTCTGAGCACGGTGAGGCGCTCTGTTGTGAGCATGCGCAACTATGGCCACGGCTACGCCATGGCCGGCGGCGAGAAGCTTTCGGCCGCGATGGAAATAGAGCTAGGGGACGGGAATGGAGGGGTGAGCATGGGGGAAAGAATCAGGAGCTCACAGCGGGGCCGGCGGTGGTTTCAGCGGGCTCGGGGACGACCGGCAAGCGGCGAATCGTGCGACGGCGGCCGCCAAGGCAGAGGATGGAGATGGTGATGGTGGCGACACTGCGGGGCTCCCGGGGTCTTCATCTTCGTCGTAGAGGGGCTTAGGGGCATGGCGGACCTCGGCGACAGGCTGGATAGGCAAGGGGAGGCTCGGCGGCATGGTGGTGACGAGACAGCGAGCAGCTCCGCTCGGGGAAGAAAGCAGAGGAGCGAGGGGAAGAGAAATCCAGAGAGCGAGGGAGAAGCAGAGGGGACCAGGGGGGTCCAGAGTGGCACCGAGGAGGGGCTTCGATGCGCCTTGGTGAGGCAGGCGAGCAGGGAGGAGGCGTGGCGCCTCACGCGCGCGTGCTCTGTCTCCCTCCTCTGCCTACTGGCAGAGGTAGGCGATGACTGGCACAGCCAGGTGAGCCGGCCTAGCCAGGGGTTTGGCCAGGTAAGTGGGCTGCCAGGTAAAACTCCCTCTCCTTTTATTTCCATTTTCTATTTTCTGTAGTTGTGTTTGGCTTTAATAAAAATGCCAGGGCATTTCCAAAAATCATGAAACTGGTCAATGTCACTGTTTGGAATATTTCCAACAACAAACATTTCAGTTTGTGATTATTTGAGCACTTAAAATATTATTTAGCAATTAAATGCCCAAATGCAAATACCATATGATTAAATTCAAAAATCCAGAATGGCCTAGAAAAATGTGCACCATTTTAGGGTGAGGTTCTAGACCAATCCAAGAATGATGAACTTTTCTGAAGGCATTTTGGGTTTATTGAGAATATTTTTATTTGAACCTAGTTGATTTGATCTGGTGCTAGGGTTTGAGCAATCCCCATTTCAACTTTCAAATAAATTAGACATGATGCTAGCAAAGTCAAACAAGGACTTCTTTCGCCTATATAATCCCATATACCCTAAAAACATTGACGGAGAAGATAGATCGGGAGTTCCGTTGCCGCAAGCCTCTGTAGCCACCAAAAACCTCTCGGGAGCCCATTCCGGCACCCTGCTGGAGGGGGGGATCCCTCACCGGTGGCCATCTTCATCATCCCGACGCTCTCCATGACGAGGAGGGAGTAGTTCACCCTCGGGGCTGAGGGTATGTACCAGTAGCTATGTGTGTGATCTCTCTCTCTCTCTCTCTCTCTCTCTCATGTTCTCTCTCATGTTCTCTCTATGCCACGATCTTGATGTATCGCGAGCTTTGCTATTATAGTTGGATCTTATGATGTTTCTCCCCCTCTACTCTCTTGTGATGAATTGAGTTTTCCCCTTTGAAGTTATCTTGTCTGATTGAGTCTGTAATGATTTGAGAACACTTGATGTATGTCTTGTCGTGCTTATCTGTGGTGACAATGGGATATCACGTGATCCACTTGATGTATGTTTTGGTGATCAACTTGCGGGTTCCGCCCATGAACCTATGCATAAGGGATGGCACACGATTTCGTCCTGACTCTCTAGTAGAAACTTTAGGGCACTCTTTGAAGTACTTTGCGTATGTTGAATAGATGAATCTGAGATTGTGTGATGCATATCGTATAATCATGCCCACGGATACTTGAGGTGACAATGGAGTATCTAGGTGACATTAGGGTTTTGGTTGATTTGTGTCTTAAGGTTTTATTCTAGTATGAACTCTATGATAGATCGAACGGAAAGAATAGCTTCATGTTATTTTACTACGGACACTTGAATAGATAGATCAAAACGGATAACTTTGAGGTGGTTTCATACCCTACCATAATCTCTTTGTTTGTTCTCCGCTATTAGTGGCTTTGGAGTGACTCTTTGTTGCATGTTGAGGGATAGTTATGTGATCCAATTATGTTATTATTGTTGAGAGAACTTGCACTAGTGAAAGTATGAACCCTAGGCCTTGTTGAACTAGTGCACCTATACAATTTACCATTGTATTGGGTGTGTTGGGGACACAAGAGACTCTTTGTTATTTGGTTGCAGGGTTGTTTGAGAGAGACCATCTTCATCCTACGCCTCCCACGGATTGATAAACCTTAGGTCATCCACTTGAGGGAAATTTGCTACTGTCCTACAAACCTGTGCACTTGCAGGCCCAACAACGTCTACAAGAAGAAGGTTGTGTAGTAGACATCAATCATCCTGGTAGAAAGAGAGAGCATCAGAATATGCAGATACCTGCTGATCATACGCATCAACTGCAGCATCATCAAGAGCCTTGGCTGCATCCCGGTCAGCCTGAGAAGCATCAGCAGCAAGCACCGGCGGTACCGGCGACACAGGAGCCACCGGAGCAACAGGGCAAGGCGGACAGGGTACCTCGCCAAAGAGAACACCCCATAGCAGAAGGACGCCTCCCACGGATTTATAAACCTTAGGTCATCCACTTGAGGGAAATTTGCTACTGTCCTACAAACCTCTGCACTTGGAGGCCCAATAACGTCTACAAGAAGAAGGTTGTGTAGTAGACAATCACACAGCAGCCGCAGGTATTTCCCTCAGGTATGAAATCAAGGCTATCGAACCAGTAGGAGAACCAAGCAACACAAGGTAAACAACCCCTACACACAGATAACAAATCCTCGCAACCCGACATGTTAAAGGGGTTGTCAATCCCTTTCAGGTAACGACACCTCAAGTTGGCAAACGGACGTGAGATAAATTGTAGTAGTTTGATGGATCGAACGCCAAATAAAATAAACAATAATAAAATGCAGCAAGGTATTTTTGTATTTTTAGTTTAATAGATCTAAAAATAAAAGGAAAAGAAAAGTAGATCGCAAAGGCAAGTATATGAGAAAGAGACCCGGTGGCCGTAGGTTTCACTAGTGGATTCTCTCAAGAAAAATAGCAAACGGTGGTTGAACAAATTACTATTTGGCAATTGATAGAACTTCAAATAATCATGATGATATCCAGACAATGATCATTACATAGGCATCATGTCCAAGATTAGTAGACCGACTCCTGCCTGCATCTACTAGTATTACTCCACACATCGACTGCTATCCAGCATGCATCTAGTGTATTAAGTTCACAAAGAAACGGAGTAATGCAATAATAACGATGACATGATGTAGACAAGATCTATCTATGTAGAGATAGACCCCATCGTTTTATCCTTAGTAGCAACAATACATACGTGTCGGTTCCCCTTCTGTCACTGGGATCAAGCACCGTAAGATCGAACCCACTACAAAGCACCTCGTCTCATTGCAAGATAAATAGATCAAGTTGGCCAAACAAAACACAAATATTGGAGAAAAAATACGAGGCTATAAGAGATCATGCATAAAAGAGATCAAATAAACTCAAATACTTTCATGGATATAAAAAGATATAACTAATCATAAACTCAAAGTTCATCAGATCCCAACAAACACGCTGCAAAAAGAGTTACATCATATGGATCTCCAAGAGACCATTGTATTGAGAATTCAGTGAGAGAGAGGAAGCCATCTGGCTACTAATTACGGACCCGAAGGTCTACAAAGAACTACTAACGCATCATCGGAGAGGCACCAATGGAGGTGGTGAACCCCATCCGAGATGGTGTCTAGATTGGATCTGGTGGTTCTGGACTCTGCGGCGATTGGATCAATATTTCGTCGACTCCCCTAGGGTTTTGGGAATATTGGGATATTTATAGAGCAAAGAGGCAGTCCGAGGGGCACTCGAGGTGGGCACAACCAACCAAGGCGCACCCTGGTGGGTTGTGCTCTCCTCGGAGCACCCCCCCAGGCGCAGCCAGGGCCCATTAGGTGTCTTCTGGTCCATAAAAAATCTCCATGAAGTTTCGTTGCATTTGGACTCCGTTTGGTATTGATTTCCTGCGATGTAAAAAACATGCAGAAAACAGCAACTGACACTTGGCACTATGTTAATAGGTTAGTACCAAAAAATGATTATGAAACATCCAAGATTGATAATATAACAACATGGAACAAACAAAAATATTTATGTCTAACATACTTCCTATGCATAGGAATTTTATAAGAAAAAAATTATCAAGACAAGAATCATCTAGCATATGCAAAGACGAGGAATAAAACATTGGTGATCTCAACATAGCGAGAGGTAATTTAGTAACATGAAAATTTCTACAACCATATTTGCCTCTCTCATAATAGTTACATGTAGGATCATATTCAAATTCAACAATATAACTATCACAAATAGTATTCTCTTCATGATCCACATGCATGTAAAGTTGACACTCTTCCAAAATAGTGGGATTATCATCAAATAAAGTCATGACCTCTCCAAGCCCACTTTCATCAAAAATTTCATAAAATTGAACACTCTCCAAATATGCGGGATTATTCTTAGCTAAAGTGGACACTCTTAGAAACCCACTTTTAATATTATCGCAAGCATATTCATCATGAGATTTAAATAAATTTTCAAGATCATAAGAACCATCACCCCAATCATGAGCATTGCAACAAGTAGTGGACATAGCAAAAATTAGCATCCCCAATCTTGGGGTTTTGCATATTAATTGCACAATTTACATTAATATAATTTATAGTAAAATCATTGCAATCATGCTTTTCATTCAAGGAGCTATCATGAATCACTTCATAAATTTCTTCATCACAATTTTCAGATTCACGAATCTCAAGAAAAACTTCATAAAGATAATTTAGTGAATTCAATTCACTAGCAATGGGTTCATCATAATTGGATCTCTTGAAAAGATTAGCAAGTAGATGAGGATCCATATCAAAAAAATTAAGCAAGCGAAGATGCAAGCAAATAGAAGACACGAGTCAAGACAAGCAAACATGAGATCTAACGAGAAAACGGCAAACAAAAAAGAGGGCGAATAAAGGGAAACTTTTTGTGAAGTGGGAGAGAGGAAAACGAGAGCTAAATGGAAAATAATGTAAATTGCGAGGAGATGAGATTGTGATTAGGAACCTGGTATATGTTGAATATCCTCCCCGGGAACGGCGCTAGAAATTCCTTTTGATGTCTGTTAGGACTACATCGGTATTTCCCCAAAGAGGAAGGGATGATGCAGCACAGCAGCGGTAGGTACCTCCCTCAGATATGAAACCAAGGTTATCGAATCAGTAGGAGAACCAGCAACACAACATAAACAACCCCTGCACACGGATAACAAATCATCGCAACTCGGCGTGTTAAAGGGGTTGTCAATCCCTTTTGGGTAACGACGCCTCAAGTTGGCAAACGAATTTGAAATAAATTGTAGTAGTTTGATAGATCGAACACCTAATAAAATAAATAATAATAAAACGCAGCAAGGTATTGATAACCCACAAGTATAGGGGATCACAACAGTTTTTGAGGGTAGAGTATTCAACCCAAATTTATAGATTCGACACAAGGGGAGCCAAATAATATTTGGAGGTATTAGCAGTTGAGTTGTCAATTCAACCACACCTGGAGATTAATTATCCGTAGCAAAGTGATCAGTAGCAAAGTAGTTTGATAGTTTTGATAGTAGTGACAGCAGCAACGGTACCAGTAAGAGTGATAGCAGTAATTTGTAACAAGTGTAAGAGTGATTATAGCAATAATAACGCAGCAAGATCAATATAAATAAATTTGTAGGCGTTGGATCGGTGACTTGTTGGATGATATTCATCATGTGACAGTTATAACCTAGGGCGATACGGCACTAGCTCCAGTTCATCGGTATAATGTAGGCATGTATTTCGTAAATAATAGTCATACGTGCTTTATTAAAAGAACTTGCATGGCATCTTTTGTCCTACTCTCCCATGGAAGCAAGGTCCATATTGGAAACTAAGGGACATTAAGGCCTCCTTTTAATAGAGAATCGGAACAGAATACATGAACTCCTCAAACTACGGTCATCACCGAAATGGCCCGGTTGATGTCACTCCGGGGTTGCCGAATCATAACACGTAGTAGGTGACTATAACTTGCAAGATCGGATCTAAAACATGAATATAATGATGAATCCATAAACGGTTCAGATCTGAGTTCATAGCTCTGGGCCCAAAGAGACAAGCATTAAGCATAGCAAAGTCATAGCAACATCAATCTAAGATCATAGTGGATACTAGGGATCAGGCCCTAACAAAAGTGACTTGATTACATGATGAATCTCATCCAACTCCTCACTGACCAGCGAGCCTACTGTAGCTACTAGACCTCAAACAGTCTGATCTCTGTGCATCAGTGTGATACCTGGACCGCTAATGCTGAGACGCACAATACTTGAGAATTTATAACAGAATAGCAATCACACATTTATTACATCGAATGTCTCAAAAGAGACCTTATTACAATAATATGGATTAAGGCCATCTAAAATCGATAAAATCGGAAGGCTTGGAAGATAAAGTCAGTCCATCAACTCCAACAGCATAGCTGAGTGAAAGAATCACGACTTATGGCACCTTACTCGTCGTCTGAAAAGTCTGCAACATGCTATGTTGCAGCCCGAAACGGGTCAGCACATGGAATATGATGGCAAGTAACACATAGAGTAATGAACAGAATAATTGCTATCACTACATGCAATATGGCTGGTGGAAAGCTTTATGGTTACAGTTTTGCATAAAGCCAATTTTTCCCTACAACAAAGAAATAAGTTTTTTTAACTATCATCGTGGTTGTTAAACATTGAGAAGGTTCCTCCAACTCAATCCCAATTCAGCAATCATCATTAAACCCAATCAAATTATATTAAGGGTGATGAGATCAACATGATGATCCAAGAACCAGATACTCAAGATGTCCATAACCGGGGACACGGCTAATCATGATTAGTTTCTCAACTCTGCAGAGGTT
This sequence comes from Aegilops longissima, assembly GCA_021605205.1. Taxonomy (NCBI): domain Eukaryota; kingdom Viridiplantae; phylum Streptophyta; class Magnoliopsida; order Poales; family Poaceae; genus Aegilops; species Aegilops longissima. Next base: position 595,664,052 of record CM038681.1, on the reverse strand, counting down.
TGTGCACTTTTCCCCACAAGACTCGATCTCCTCCATTGGATTTCTCGCACGACATGGTGTTCGAGAAATGGGTGACCGAGACATCGTCTTTCAGAAACAATAACTCTTTACTCTGGATGGACAGTTACACCTACTTTCCCCTACATCTGCTAGCCCACCATTGAAAGAGGTCATGCAACTTAATCAACTATGCTAGAGCCCATAATAGCTTGTGGCTGCACACGGAAGTTTCTAGCATGAATAATCTTATGATCCCTTTGAGCCTGGGTGGCGGACCTTAGGATGATCACAAGGAACACCGGGATATCCTAGGACAACACTGGATTCTCCACGTGCCCACAAACAATCCACCCAGATGTGATTTTAAGTAGCCACCTTAAGTTAACCATTAATTAACAACACTCACATTTGTCATGGATACACTCACTCAATCCACGTCTATGGGCATAGCATAGCAATTTAAGCATAACGTAGAAGTAACTCCCAAAGGTTTGATAATAAACAGGTAAATAGGCACTACCTCATCTACTTCCCAAAACCCACATGTTAAAATCAGATCCTAATCATGCAATGTGTGAGGATTGATCTAATGCAATAAAACTGGGTAGTAAAGAGGTATGATCAAAGTGTTACTTGCCTTGCTGATGATCCGCAAAACCTAGAGACTCGTAGTAGCACGCTTCGCACTCCGGGTACTCTATCGCAAACAAACAAGCATACAATAACCACTCAACTAGAAGAACGGGTAAAACTCAAATAAGAGATCTAACCGGAAAGTTCAACTTAAGAACTCCGGTTTGCAAAAATAATCAAATCAAACGAAGCAACGAAACTCAAACTGCGAAAGAAACAAGATTCGTTTACTAATCTGGACTAAAGTCAAATTTTACAGTAGAAAAATCTTGTTCAAGTTGATTAAACGGAAAGAGGGCTTTGAAACAAAGATCTAGGCGCTTCAATCGCATGATTGCGATAAACGAGAAAAAAGATAAACTAATACGAAAATCAGGACAGAAATCGCGATCGAGAATAATCGCGAAAAAACCCTGGAAAAAGAAAAACTGATGAACAGGCTAACGAACGAAAGTTCGCTGTCTGCGGCTAACGGGTGAACTCCGTTCGTTAAAACGAACGTCCGGACGAATGTCCGCTAATTAACCTAAACCGAAAAAACTGATCAAAAAAACCTAGGGTTTTTGAAAAAAACATATGGTTTTCTAACGTAAACCGGCGACGGCGGCGGCTAACTCGGCGGGGCTCCAGCGAGGCACGGCGGCTCCGGCTGGGTCCGGTTCGCGGCGGCGCTTCTGGCGGCGGCGGGTGGCGGTGGTCATGAGCGACGGCCGCGCCGCGCTTCTTGGCGTCGGGCGGCAACTCATGAGGCGGCGGAGGGCGGCGGTTGCGGCGACTTGGGGTCCCAAGGGGGCCCCGGGCTCGGCTTATAAGGGCGAGGGGAGGTGGCTTGGGCGAGAGGGCACGGCGGCGGCGAGGCGTGTTCAGCTCGGACTCGCCCGGCGATGTCGGTAGCGGCGCGGGGTTGGGCCGGCCAGCTCGGCTGGGCTTCGGCCCGGTCGGGCGCTGAACACTTTTTTTTAAATTTAATTCCGCCGAAACTAAACAAATCCTAGAAAAATAAATAAAAATCTAAAAATGCCAAAACAAATTTTTACCGTCTAAATAAAATATTTAGAACAAGATGAACATTTTCTTGGCCTAAAATGCAATTTTGAAACGTGCAATTTTTCTAATTCAAATAAAATTGCAATAAAACTCCAAATAAAATATTTATTTGATTTTAATATTTTTCCACTAATATTTCATTTATTTTGGAGAAGTCATATTACCCCTCTCTTTTATTTTTATTTTATAAATATTAGAAAATAAAAATAATTAAAACCAAATGATCCCCTTTTCAAAATTTGAGAAAACTCAAATATGAAAATAACGAAATCCCCAACTCTCTCTGTGGGTCCTTGAGTTGCGTAGAATTTTAGGATCAAGCCAAAATACAATAAAATATGATATGCAATTGATGATCAAAGTATAACATGCCAAATTGAAAATTTGGGATGTTACAAACCTACCCCCCTTAAGATGAATCTCGCCCTCGAGATTTGGGTTGGCTAGAAAATAGGTGAGGGTGGTCCTTCCGTAGATCTTCCTCCCGTTCGCAGGTTGCTTCCTCCTCGGTATGGTGGCTCAACTGAACTTTGCAAAACTTGATCACTTTGCTGCGCGTGACTCGCCGGGCAAACTCGAGGATCTTCACTGCTTTCTCTTCGTAGGTCAAATCACTGTCCAACTCGAGGATATTCACTGTATCTCTCAGAGGAATATCAGCCATCTCCGCGTGGCACTTCTTCAATTGGGAAATGTGGAACACATCGTGAACTCCTGACAATCCTTCACGCAATTCCTATTTGTAAGCAACTTCTCCCATACGCTCCAAGACTATGTATGGTAAACGTGGTGCTAACTTTCCCTTAACTCCAAAACTCTTAACTCCTCGAAGGGGGGACACACGGAGATATACTCTGTCCCCAACTTCATAATTTGTTTCCTTGCGTTTAGAATCTGCATAGCTCTTCTGCCTGGACTGGGCTACTTTGAGTCTATCGCGGATTAGCTTAACCTTCCTTTCTGACTCTTTAATCAAATCTGGTCCAAACAACTGACGGTCTCCGACTTCATCCCACAAAAATAGTGTCCTGCACCTCCTTCCGTACAAGGCTTCAAAAGGAGCCATCTTCAGACTGGCTTGATAGTTGTTGTTGTAAGAGAACTTTGCATATGGCAAATTATCGTCCAACTAGATCCATAGTCTAGCGAACAAGCTCTCAACATGTCCTCCAGAATCTGATTGACTCTCTCGGTCTGTCCATCTGTCTGTGGATGAAAAGCTGTACTGAACTCCAGCCTGGTACCCGAAGTTTCATGCAACTGATTCCAGAACTTTGAGGTAAACTGGATTCCTCTATGTGATACAATGGTCCTCGAAACTCCATGCAGACATACGATCCTGGTCATATATATCTTTGCCAACTTAGCACTTGTATAAGTGGTCTTCACTCGGATGAAATGAGCTACCTTCGTCAATCAATAGACTAAAACCCATATCGAGTCATAGCCTGAACAAGTCCTGGGTAATCCCATGATGAAATCCATGCCTAGCTTATCCCACTTCCATTCGGGTATCGGCAATGACTGTAGCAACCCTGCTGGCTTCTGATGCTCTGCCTTCACTCTCTGACAAACATCACAAACTACTACATACTCCGCAATATCCTTCTTCATTCCGGTCCACCAGAAACTGTCCTTCAAATCTAGATACATCTTGGTATTTCCTGGGTGAATCGAATACAGTGAATCATGGGCTTCTTGCAGAATTAGCTTCCTGATCTCTGGATCATTGGGCACATATACGTGGTCCTCAAACCATAAGGTATCGTGTTCATCCTCACGAAATCCCTTAGCTTTTCCTTTGCTCATCCTTTCCTTTATCTCGGCAATCTCTTTATCGGACTTCTAAGCTTCTGTGATCTTATCCATCAAAGTAGAATGAATTTCCAATGCTGCTACATAGCCTCTCGGAACTATTTCCAAACATAGCTCACGAAGATCCTCTGCTAACTCCTTGGGTAATTCTCCGGTCATGAGTGTATTGACATGGCTCTTGCGGCTCAACGCGTCGGCTACTAGGTTAGCATTACCAGGGTGATAATGCAACTTCATATCATAATCCTTGATGAGCTCCAACCATCTCCTCTGCCTGAGACTCAACTCCTCCTGCGTGAAGATATACTTCAAACTCTTGTGATCCGTGTACACCTCACAGTGATTTCTGATGAGAAAATGTCTCTATGTCCTCAACGCATGCACTACGGCTGCTAGATCCAAATCGTGCGTAGCATAATTTAGCTCATGAGGTTTAAGCTATCATGAGGCATATGAAACAACTCTTCCTTCCTGCATAAGCACCGCTCAAAGTCCTCGATGAGAAGCATCGCAATACACTTGATAATCCTTGCGTTGATCTGGAAGAATCAACACTGGGGCTGTAACCAAGCGTTTCTTCAACTCCTGGAAACATGCTTCACACTCGTCAGTCCAATAGAATTTGGCGTCCTTCTTCAACAACTCCGTCATGGGCTTTGCAATCTTGGAGAAATTCTCAATGCATAATATCCCACGAGTCCAAGGAAACTCCGGATCTCCCCAACTGACGTGCGTGCTTCCCAATTTGTCAGGTGACAACTTTGGTGGGGTCTACTGCTATTCCTTCTCTGGATATAACATGTCCGAGGAATCCAACTTCCTTCAATCAAAATTCACACTTGCTGAACTTGGCATATAGCTGATGTTCTCTGAGCTTCCCAAGTACCAAACGCAAATGCTCCTTATGATCCTCTTCATTCTTCGAGTAGACCAGAATATCATTAATGAACACCACGATAAACTTATCGAAGAACTCCATAAATACTTTGTTCATCATGTTCATGAAATAGGCAGGCACGTTAGTCAGGCCAAATGACATAACAGTATACTCATATAGCCCATACCATGTGGTAAAAGTTGTCTTAGGTATATCCTGCTCTCGGATATTTAGCTGGTGGTATCCTAATCACAGATCAATCTTGGAAAATACTTTAGCTCCTTGCAACTAGTCAAACAAATCATTGATCATCAGCAGTGGGTACTTGTTCTTGATCGTCACCTCATTCAATCCACGATAATCAATGACCATCCTGAATGATCCATCCTTCTTCTCCACTAGAAGCACTGGTGATCCCCAAGGTGACGAACTTGGGCGAATATAGCCTTTATCCAGTAAATCCTTAATCTGCTTCTTAATTTCCTCCAAATCCTTTGCGGGCATCCTGTACGGTCTCTTAGATATTGGCCCTGTGCCTGGTAAAAGCTTAATTAAAAACTCAATGTCTCTATCCGGTGGCATACCTGGCAACTCCTCCGGAAATACATCTGGGAAATCTTTCACCACTGGTACTTCCTCCTGTACAACTCCTGATAAGGAATTTACTTGAGTCCTCTTCAACATATACTTGGATACATACCTAATCCTTCTTCCTTCTGGGGTGGTGAGTAAAATCGACTTACTGGCGCAATCAATGTTTCGTCCATACATCGATAGCCAATCCATACCCAGAATCACATCCAATCCTTGCGAATCCAGAATTATCAGATCTGAGGAGAAAAAATGCCTACCTATGGTCTATGGCATCTGAAAACATCCTTGACTTGCCATATGTTCTGCTCCTGGCGAACTTACTAGCATTGGTGTTCTAAGAACTTTGGTGGGCAACTTATACTTATCCACAAATCCCCTTGATATGTATGAATGCGATGAACCAGTATAAAAAAGAACGCTTGCAGTAAATAACTTAACCAAAAACTTACCTATTACTGCATCCGGCTGTGCTTCAACCTCCTCCACGCTAACGTGGTTCACCTGTCCCCTGTTGAAAGGTTTGGGCTTCTTTCTAGAGCTTCCATTGTCATTTCCGTTCTTAGCTTCAGGACACTCCGTGGCATAATGTCCATTCTTCCCGCACTTGTAGCAAGTAATGTGACTTAGATCCTTCTTGGCGGGCGTTGCTGGGTTGGAACAGTTCTGACCGTTGCTTCCTCCGTTCCCGTTCCCATTCTTGGGGCCACTATGGTTATGCGGAATTCCTCCATTAGTATTATGGCCTCCATGGTTATGGTGAATGTGTCCTCCTGAGTTCGGGGTGAAACAGGGTTTCTGCTGAGCGCCAGAATTGTACTTCCCTTGTCCATACTTCCTCTTGTGGTTGTCTATTTCCTGCTGCTTCCCTTCGATCATGAGTGCTCTATCTACCAACTCCTGGTAGTTGTTGAAGTTTTCCACCATCAACTGCATGCTCAGCTCATCGTTCAGTCCTTCCAGAAATGTCTCCTGCTTAGCGGCGTTTGTAGCAACGTCATCAGGGGCATAACGTGCTAATTTACTAAAGTCATCCACATACTGGCCTACTGTGCGTCCTCCTTGGCGCAAGTTGCGAAACTCGCGCTTCTTCATGGCCATAGCTCCTGCTGAAACATGGGCAGTGCGAAACGCCTGCTGAAACTGATCCCATGTGACAGTGTCGATGGGGTAAATGCTTGTGAAATTTTACCACCATGATGCTGCGGGTCCATCAAGCTGGTGTGCGACAAAACACACTCTCTCCGCATCTGTGCATCCTGCAGTGGTCAGCTCCCTTCCTATCTTGCGGAGCCAATCATCTGCAACTACCGGCTCGGTGCTACTGGAAAACACCGGCGGAATCAACCTTAGGAAATGGGCTAAGTGATCAATGGGTGGTGGTGGTGGTGGGTTGTTGTTGTTGTTACCTTGGTTCTGACTCTGGACTAGTAGCTGCATCAGGGTATTCTGTTGCTGGATCAACTGGGTGAGCTCCGGTGGGAAAGCAAATCCATTGTCACATCTCGGAGGCATCTGATAGGTTTAGAAAAGATGAGAAAACAGAATAGAATGAGGTTAAGAGGGAAAACACTACCCATATGCTCATGAGACAAACACAATCAATAACACTTCAATCAATTCAAACAAGGGCATACAATCGGTCTAATTATCATTACAAAAGTGCTCGGACTATACTATATACACGGGGGAAATACTATTACTGATATGGTGGTCGACTAGAAAGTTTGATCAGTGGAAGACTCCATGATATCTGCTCCAGTTCATCAACATATTCATCATCGCTATCATCGGGATCTGAGTCAGTGTCGTCGATGATGATGTAGTCCTTGGTTTCGTCTTCATCTCCTCCTGGCGCAGGGTCTCCCATGAACACTCCTAGTTTCCTCGTCAGATCATCATTCTTCTCCATGAGTATCATCATTTCCTCCTCATATCCATCACGTGTAGACTTGAGTTCTTCCTCCAATTCCTTGATCTTGGTCATTGCCTTCTTCAGATATATCATGCCTGCGCACATCTGGTTCTCCTGGCGACGAATGTGCTGGTTTAACTCCTGGATGAATGCTGCAATAGATCTATCCCTCCTGGTGCTGATCATCTCCCATTGCTCATCTCGGCGCCCACAAATCTGGTAGATAGTATCCTTTAGCTCCTAGTGGTAAGCTTCTCCAATGCGTCCCATGGCGATGTGGGTTGCCATGCTCTTTCCTAGACTCTAGGTTGGTGCATCAAAGGAAAACTCTATGGGCTCAGTGACTGGCATGAACGTCCTTCCTGGAACTTGAACTTGAATCATCCAATGCTCTTCTTATAGTAACATGGCGATGTAGGTCCCGGTGAAGCTCGGTATTCCTATGTTCAGGTACCTAGTGATTTCCTTCAAGTGTCGTCCAAAAGGTGTTTCTTCATCCGGTTGAGTGAACCTGTTCCTTGCATCCGCCATCCTATAGAGTAGAAAAGAGGAGAGGAGTCAGAAATGAGTAGAGAAGAGTGTACTATGGTCTTAGCTTAGTGGCCGTGTCCTACTGTCAGTGTTTGCTCTAATACCATCTTGTAGCGACCAGACCTCAAACAGTCTGATCTCTGTGCATCAGTGTCATCCTTGGACCGGTAATGCTGACACGCACACTACTTGAGGATTTATAACAGAGTAGCAATAACACACTTATTACATCGAATGTCTCAAAAGAGATCTTATTACAATAATATGGCTTAAGGCCATCTAAAATCGATAACAGTGGAAGGCTTGGAAGATAAAGTGAGTCCATCAACTCCAACGGCATAGCTGGGTGAAAGAATCATGACCTATGGCACCTTACTCGGCGTCTGAAAAGTCTGCAACATGCTATGTTGCAGCCCGAAACGGGTCAGCACATGGAATATGCTCGCAAAGTAACACATAGAGTAATCAGCAGAATAATTGCTATCACTACATGCAATATGGCTGGTGGAAAGCTCTATGGTTACAGTTTTGCATAAAGCCAATTTTCCCCTACAACAAAGGAATAAATTTTATTTAACTATCATGGTGGTTGTTAAACATTGAGAAGGTTCCTCCAACTCAATCCCAATTAAGAAATCATCATTAAACCCAATCAAATTATATTAAGAGTGATGAGATCAACATGATAATCCAAGAACCAGATACTCAAGATGTCCATAACCGAGGGCACAACTAATCATGATTAGTTTGCACACTCTGCAAAGGTTTGCACACTTTTCCCCATAAGACTCGATCTCCTCCATTGGATTTCTCGCACGACGAGAAACGGATGACCGAGACACAGTCTTTCAGAAACAATAATTCTTTAATCTGGATGGACAATTACACCCACTTTCCCCTACATCTGCTAGCCCACCAGTGAAAGAGGTCATGCAACTTAATCAACTATGCTAGAGCCCATAACAGCTTGTGGCTGCACACGGAAGTTTCTAGCATGAATAATCTTATGATCCCTTTGAGCCTGGGTGGCGGACCTTAGGATGATCACAAGGAACCCCGGGATATCCTAGGACAACACTGGATTCTCCAGGTGCCCACAAACAATCTACCCATATGTGATTTTAAGTAGCCACCTTAAGTTAATCATTAATTAACAACTCTCACATCTGTCATGGATACTCACCCAATCCACGTCTGCGGGCATAGCATAACAATTTAAGCATAAAGTAGAAGTAACTCCCAAAGGTTTGATAATAAACAGGTAAATAGGTACTACCTCATCTACTTCCCAAAACCCACATGTTAAAATCAGATCCTAATCATGCAATGTGTGAGGATTGATCTAATGCAATAAAACTGGTTAGTAAAGAGGTATGATCAAAGTGTTACTTGCCTTGCTGATGATCCGCAAAACCTAGAGACTCGTAGTAGCACGCTTCGCACTTCGGGTACTCTATCGCAAACAAACAAGCATACAATAAGCACTCAACTAGAAGCACGGGTAAAACTCGAATAAGAGATCTAACCGGAAAGTTCAACTTAAGAACTCTGGTTTGCGAAAAGAATCAAATCAAACGAAGCAACGAAACTCAAACTATGAAAGAAACAAGATCCGTTTACTAATCTGGACTAAAGTCAAATTTTACAGTAGCAAAATCTTGTTCAAGTTGATTAAACGGAAATAGGGCTTCGAAACAAAGATCTAGGCGCTTGAATCGCATGATTCCGATAATCGAGCAAAAAGATAACCTAAAACGAAAATCAGGACAGAAATCACGATCGAGAATAATCGCGAAAAAACCCTGGAAAAAGAAAAACTGAAGAACAGGCTAACGAACGAACGTTCGCTGTCTGTGGCTAACGGGTGAACTCCGTTCGTTAAAATGAACGTACGGACGAACGTCCGCTAATTAAACAAAACCAAAAAAACCGATCAAAAAAAACCTAGGGTTTTCGAAAAAAACATACGGTTTTCTAACGAAAACCGGCGACAGCGGCGGCTAACTCGGCGGGGCTCCGGCAAGGCACAGCAGCTCTCAAGGCCAGCCGGGCGGCGGCGCTGGCGGCGGCGGTGGCGGTGGGTGGGGGCGACGGCGGCGGCTTGCAGCAGCAATGGCAGCATGAGGCGGCGGAGGGCGGCGGTTGTGGCGACTTGGGGTCCCGAGGGGCCCAGCTCGGCTTATAAGGGAGGGAGGCGGCTTGGGCGAGGGGCACGGCGGCGGCGAGGCGTGTCCGGCTCGGACTCGCCCGGCGATGTCGGTGGCGGCGCTGGGTTGGGCCGGCTGCTCGGTGAGCTTCGGCCGGTCGGGTATTGAACACTTTTTTAAAATTTAATTCAGCCGAAACTAAACAAATCCTAGAAAAATAAATAAAAATCTAAAAATTCCAAAACAATTTTTTACCGTCTAAATAAAATATTTAGAACAAGATGAACATTTTCTTGGCCTAAAATGCAATTTTGAAACGTGCAATTTTTCTAATTCAAATAAAATTGCAATAAAACTCCAAATAAAATATTTATTGGATTTTAATATTTTCCTCTAATATTTCATTTATTTTGGAGAATTCATATTATCCTCTTTTTATTTTTATTTTAGAAATATTAGAAAATAAAAATAATTAAAACCAGATGATCCCCTTTTCAAAATTTGAGAAAACTCAAATATGAAAATAACGAAATACCCAACTCTCTCTGTGGGTCCTTGAGTTGCGTATAATTTCTAGGATCAAGCCAAAATGCAATAAAATATTATATGCAATTGATGATCTAAGTATAACATGCCAGATTGAAAATTTGGGATGTTACACCTACGAAGGAATTACTCACTCCCGGTGGGGAGCATCATGGAATTGGCGATGGAGATTGGTTGATGATGACGAAGAACGAAGATCCCCCTCTCCGGAGCCCCAAACGGACTCCAGATCTGCCCTCCCGAGGAAGAACAGGGCTTGGCGGTGGCTCCATCTCGTGGAACGCAATAATTCTTTTCCCTGATTTTTTTTGGAATAATGTGAATTTATAGTATCAGGGGGGTCGTCAGCGGGGCCACCAGTGGGTACAACCCACAAGGGCATGCCAGGAGAGGGGGGCATGCCCTGGTGGGTTGTGCCCACCCAGGGTCCCCTCTCCGGTGGTTGTTGGCTCCAAAAATCTTCTTTTATTCCATAAAAAATCCTTGAAAGTTTCACTTTATTCCGAGAACTTTTATTTGTGCCCAAAAACAACACCGTGGTAGTTCTGCTGAAAACAGCGTCAGTCCGGGGTTAGGTTCATTCAAATCATGCAAATTAGAGTCCAAAACAAGAGGAAAAGTATGAGAAAAAGTAGATACGTTGGATACGTATCAACTCCCCCAAGCTTAAACTTTGCTTGTCCTCAAGCAATTTAGTTGATAAACTGAAAGTGAGAAAGAAAAACTTTTACAAACTCTTTTGCTCTTGTTTCCATAAATAAGCTTAATAGCACCAAGGTTTTCAGCCAGCACTATAACTAACCATGTCAACAGTAACATTTAAAGATTATAATAACTGATATCAATGACATAATTAGATAGCAAGCAATAATAAGACATCTCAAACAGCAACACGTTGTCAAAAAAACCATGATATAATATGACAATAGTGGTATCTTGCTAGCCCTTTTTGAGACCGCAAAACATAAATGCAGAGCACCTCCAAAGTTCAAGCAGCGACTAAACATTGTAATTCATGGTAGAAAATATCTAGTCATGATGCACCCAACATGAGCTATACACAATGCATAAATCATGACCGATGTGCTCTACTCAGTTTCTGGCACTTGTTTTTAGAAGGTGGTGACACAACATAAAAGTAAATAGAAAGTCCCTTCGCAGAGGGAAGCAGTGATTTGCAGAGGTGCCAGAGCTCGTTTTTAAAACAGAGTTAAATGATATTTTGAGACATGCACCCTTCTCATTCACTTCACAACCATCAGTTATCAACATCTACCATGCTAAGCACGCTAGTGGCGGTTCCCAAGCGATAAAAGTAAAGGTTTTGACTCCATTGGGAGTTTTTGTTTGATTATTCAAGAGATGAACTCTTTTTTATTTTTACAGTTTGTGACTGGGCATCCCTATTACCGCCCATTTTCACGTGCGATGGCGAGTGAATAAAAACTCGACCTGAGAATAACATGCTTAGTACGGAAGATATCGACCATCTCCTATCATTCCTTGAACGATCCAGGCACACAAAAAGGATAATTTTTAGAAGTTTTTAGAGGTGGCACATGCAAATTTACTTAGGACGGCAGGGTAATACTATATGTAGTTAGGTATGGTGCACTCATCTGGAATAACTTTGGGTTCAAGGTTTTTAATGTACAAGCAAAATTCCCACTTAGTACAGGCGAAAGCTAGCAATTAAGATTGGGAAGCGGCCAGCTAGAGAGCAACAACGATCATAACTAGGCATTATGCATAAGTAACATTGGACACTAGCATGAGTAGGATATGAACACCATGAACAAAAATATTATAGAGGCTATGTTGGTTTTGATTCAACTACATGCATGAACATGTACCAAGTCAGGCCACTCGAACATTCAGAGGAGGATACCATATCATCATACTACATCACAATCATTTTAACGCTATGTTGATTTCCAAGATAAATCATTGTCAACTCCCAGCTACTTGTGCATGGCATGAGAAACTATAATCTCTAATTGACATTGCAAACATGTTTAATCATAATGGGCTGAAGCCTGGATACTATGTTAAACATATTTACTCAAACATAACAAGCCGAGTTCATACCAGTTTCTCTTTGCCACGCCCAGCTCATCAAATATCGTCATTATTGCCTTTCACTTGCACGACCAAATGATATATAAATAATAATAGTGCAAGAGTGTCATGGACTAAGCTGGAATCTGCAAACATTTTATTCAACAAGAGAAGACAAGGTAAAATGTGCTCTTATTAGTTCAACAGTTATTCACATGAGAGCCACTCAACATTTTCGTCGTGGTCTTCTCCTCAGTAAGACTCGAATAAAAAGAAAAGAAATTCAGAGAAACACACTGAAATATTTTTGGAGTTTTTGGTTTTCTTGAACAAGCAAGTAAACAAGGAAAATCAAAAACATGAAAAACTAGTTACACGGGAAAGCTCCCAACAAGCAAAAGAAGAAGAACGAAATCTTTTTGGATTTTCTTTTTAGTTCTACTACTAAGCATGCATAGAAAGTAAATTACTACAACTATTTTTTTTGGTTTTTCTAAAGTTTTTCAAACACACAAGAAGAAAGCAAGAAAATAAAACTAAGCATGGATGATACAATGAAAAAGTGTGAGCACTGACAAATAGAATGATATGTGAACATGAATATAATGTTGGTGAGAAACACTTACTCCCCCAAGCTTAGGCTTTTGTCCTAAGTTGGTAGTCGATCAGTAGCCTGGAGGATACTAGTGATCCTGAGGAGCGGGCATCCACTCATCCCATTGCTGAGGTGCCTGTGCAGCCTCTGAAGCAGCGTGAGCGTTCCAATAGGCAAGGATGTCTGCAGGCATAATCCGGTATCCGCCCCTAGCAATAGAATCAAAAAAAGCAGGTGCAGGCAAGGGGATAACATCATGAGTGTCAACACTATAGACCATGTTACAAGGAATGGAAACATCAGGACGATCATGTGCAAGAAAGTGATGGTGGTCCATGGCTGCTCGGTCTAGGTAAACCTTGGTCAGAGGGTAATCATGAGAGCGTATCTCAACCTCGAAGTGAGCCGCCAACCGAGTAGCAAAAATCCCACCATGTATTTTACCCTGGGATTTACTAAGGCGATGAGCCACAATAGCTCCCAAGCTATAAGTGTTGTCGCCCTCTATTACATGACGTAAAACAGCAAGGTCTCGTGAACTAAGTGCACCCACTTTCTCCCTAGCAAGCAAGCATTTGGTAATGAAATATGCAAAGTAACGAACAACAAGAAAATGTAAGCCACCAGCAGTGATGGCTGACACTCTCCTCTAATCACCCACTGTCAAAGTGCGACAGAAGTCCTCAAACTCAGCCGGCCTAGGCTCAGCCAAGATCCCATCTGAAGGGATCATGCATATGTTACAAAACTCAGTAAGTGGTATCTGATGGTTTTCATCATATAAATCAAAGCTCACTTCGGGAGGATTATTCCTAGGCAGGAAAGTAAAACTTTGAACAAACATGTTTGTGAGGATTTGGTGTTGATCACACTCATCTGTGATGAAGTCGGTGAGACCGGTATTGGCAATAAATGGCATGAACTCCTCATGAATTCCAGCCTCTTGCAAGAACGGGGTGTGCGGCCATTCGCACGGCCGTACCTCAGTCAACCTCCGAGGGCGGAGATCACTGTCAGAAGACTCCCCAATAACACCCTTGGAGTTCTTTTTAGAGCCAAATTTCCTGAAGATATTCATGTCCGCGTACAATTTTTCCTATAAACAAAAATATGAATTTTTAGTCCACAAAATTTTCTCAACAAAACTTCACAAAAACTAATGGCAACTACTCATAGGGATACATAGAGGCCATAGCAAGCATTCAAACTACTTAGAACACTAAGAATTGAACATGCAAGCACATCTACAGCAGCACCAAGAGTAGTTATTTATTCAAAATATAAACCACAAAAACAAAAACTAATTGGACAAATGGTGGAGTCACATACCAAGCAACAATCCCCCAAAACAATTTCGGAAACGGAGCTTCAAGCAAAGAGATCAAAATCCGCGGGTTTGAGCTCAAGAACACGGGAGAGAGAGAGAGCAAGACTGATTTTTTTGGAGGTAGGTGACAATGTGGGGTGAAGAGATAAGTGAGGGGGCACACGTGGGGACCACAACCCCCCACGGCACGCTAGGGGGTGCTCGCGGGCCCAGGTGGGTTGTGCCCACCTGGTGCACCCCCCTCTGGTATTATTTGCACCAAAAATTCTTAAATATTCAGAAAAAAAATCATATAAAATTTTCAGGGCATTTTGAGAACTTATATTTTTTGGGTCATTTTTTATTGCACGGGAAATTTAGAAAACAGACAAAACATAGCATTTTATTTTATTTAACTAATAAAAATAGAGAATAAGAAGTAGGGACAGAAAGTACTGCTTACTAACTTCATGAACTTCATATATATCGCTCAAAAATGGTTCATTAATAAGGTTGATCAGGTCTTATTAACAACCACTTCCGATTAACATGAAACCGAAGAACTTTTGTAAATCACTAAATTACCTTAATGGGGATATGAATGTCCCCAACAATAAGCATTTCATATTTCTCTTTTACAGTAGTTAAAGGTATTTGAAAACTTCCAATCGTGATTGTCGGAGATTTTTCAATAACATTAATACCATTCACTTGGAATGTTTCTTCAGAAAGTGAACCGTATGCTCATTACCATTAATATGAAAAGTGATCTTGCTTTTATTGCAATCAATAACAGCCCTCGCAGTATTCAAGAAGGGTCTACCAAGGATAATCGACATGTTGTCATCCTCGGGCATCTCAAGTATAACAAACCAGTCAAAATAGTAACATTAGCAACAACAAAGGGCATATCCTCACAGATACCGATAGGTATGGCAGTTGATTTGTCATCCATTTGCAAAGATATTTCAATAGGTGTGATTTTTATTAAGTCAAGTCTTTTGTATAAAGAGAAAGGCATAACACTAACACCATCTCCTAAATCACACAAAGCAGTTTTCACATAATTATTTTTGAAGCAGGGTATAGTTGGTATTCCTGGATCTCCAAGTTTTTTAGGTACTCCGTCTTTGAAAGTATAATTAGCAAGCATAGTGGAGATTTCAGCTTCCGGTATTTTTCTCTTATTTGTGATGATGTCTTTCATATACTTTGCATAAGGAGGCATTTTCAGGATATCAGTCAAGCGAGTACGCAAAAAGACTGGCCTCAGCATTTCAACATAGTGTTCAAATTCTTCATCATCATTCTTTTTAGTTGACTTAGGTGTAAAAGGCATAGGTTTTTGAACCCATGGTTCTCTTTTTTTACCGTGTTTCCTAGCCACAAAGTCTCTTTTATCATACCTTTTGTTCTTAGGTTGTGGGTTATCAAGATCAACAGGTGGTTCTGTCTCAACATCATTATCTGGTTCTTTTTCATTATTTGATTGAGTGTCTTCATGAACATCAGCATTATCTTTTTCATTGTCACTAGATGGGTGTTCATTACCAAACTGAGTTTCAGCATCAGATATAGAAGTTTCATTTTCATTATCAGGAGGTTTCTCTATTTCAGGCTCACTAGAAGTGTGCAAAGTCCTAACATTTTTCTTCTTCTTTTTATTTTTGGAAGGACTAGGTGCACTAGTGTTGTTTCTTTGTGAGTCTTGTTCAATTCTTTTTGGGTGTCCCTCAGGATAAAGTGGTTCCTGAGTCATTTTACCTCCTCTAGTTGCAACTCTAATAGCAAAGTCATGCATATTATGATTCATTTCATCAAGCAGTTCGCTTTGTGATTTAGCAACTTATTCTAACTGAGTTTGCACCATAGAAGCATGTTTTCCAACACCTCTAACATCATTTGAAATTCTAAATAACAAGTCACTCAAGCGAGCAATCATATCAGAGTTGTATTTCAATTGTTTCATAACATTTGCATTGAAGTGATCTTGTTTCCTAATGTAGTTTTCAAACTCATGAAGGCATTGACTAGGATGCATATTGTGAGGATTATCATTTTCATTGAACTTCATTAGAGAACTTACCTCTACCACCTTAGGTAGTGGTGGTGTATTAAGCCCATGTATTTCTTCAATAGGAGGTAAAATTTAAACATCCTCAGCTTTAATACCTTTTTCCTTCATAGATTTCTTTGCCTCTTGCATATCTTCAGGACTGAGATATAATATAACCCTATTCTTTGGAGCGGATTTAGCCGGTGGTTCAGGAAGAGTCCAATCATAATAATTTTTCAATATGTTGTTCAATAATTCTTCAGCTTGTCCAACAGTTTGTTCCCTGAAAACACAACCAGCACAACTATCTAGGAAGTCTCTAGAAGCATCGGTTTTTAGTACATTATAGAAGATATCAAGTATTTCATTTTTCCTAAGAGGATGATCATGCAAAGCATTAAGTAACTGGCAAAGCCTCCCCCAAGCGTGTGGGAGACTCTCTTCTTTAGTTTGCACAAAGTTAAATATTTCCTGTAAGGCGGCTTGTTTCTTATGGGCAGGAAAATATTTTTCAAAGAAGTAATAAATCATATCTTGGGGACTACGCACACAACCAGGAGCACGAGTATTGTACCAAGCTTTAGCATCACCATTTAATGATAAAAGAAATAATTTGAGAATAAAGCAATACCGAGTATTCTCATCACGAGTAAAAAGGGTGGCTATATCATTCAACTTAGTAAGATGTGCCACAACAGTTTTGGTTTCATAACCATGGAAAGGAACATATTCAACCAAAGTAATTAACTCTGGGTTGACAGAGAATTCATAATCCTTTTCATCAATAAAGATAGGTGAAGTAGCAAACTTAGGATCACATTTCATTCTAGCATTCAGAGATTTCTCTTTATACTTGCATAATAATTTCTCTAGATCATCTCTATCATTGCAAACAAGAATATCTCTAGTTGCTTCTTCACTCATAACATAACCTTCCGGTACCTTAGGAAATTCATATCTAGCAAGGCTAGTTCTAGCAGGTGTTTCAGGAGTTTCAGTTTCAAGCTCATCATCAGATTCAACAACATCATGTTGTATAACTCTAGCAATTTGTTCATCAAGAAAATCACCAAGTGGCACATCATCATTATCAAGCAAGGTGCTTGCATCATCATAAGCATCCTTCATAGTAGAAGTAGCATCAATAATAACTTGCAACTTATTAGGATTCACAGCATGTGGTGGTGTTGCAAGTTTACTCATAACAGAAGGTGAATCTAAAGCAGAACTGGATGGCAGTTCCTTACCTCCCCTCGTCTTTGAGGGAAATATCTTAGTCTTTGGATCCTTCAGATTCTTCATAGTGATAATGTGATAACAATCCCAAGTGACTCAACAAATATAGTTATGCTCCCCGGCAACGGTGCCAGAAAAGGGTCTTGATAACCCATATGTATAGGGGATCGCAATAGTTTTCGAGGGTAGAGTATGAAACCCAAATTTATAGATTCGACACAAGGGAGCCAAAGAATATTTGAAGGTATTAGCAGCTGAGTTGTCAATTCAACCACACCTGGAGATTAATTATCTGCAGCAAAGTGATCAGTAGCAAAGTAGTTTGATAGTTTTGATAGTAGTGACAACAACAACGGTAACAATAACAGTGATAGCAGTAATTTGTAACAAGTGTAACAGTGATGATAGCAATAGTAACGCAGCAAGATCAATATAAATAAATTCGTAGGCATTGCATCAGTGACTTGTTGGATGATATTCATCATGTGATAGGTATAACCTAGGGCGATACGGCACTAGTTCCCGTTCATCGATATAATGTAGGCATGTATTTCGTAAATAGTCATACATGCCTTATTAAAAGAACTTGCATGCCATCTTTTGTCCTACCCTCCCGTGGCAGCGGGGTCCATATTGGAAACTAAGGCATACTAAGGCCTCGTTTTAATAGAGAACCGGAAAAAAGCATTAACACATAGTGAATACATGAACTCCTCAAACTACGGTCATCAACCGGAGTGGGCCCGGTTGTTGTTACTCCAGGGTTGCTGGATCATAACACATAGTAGGTGACTATAACTTGCAAGATCAGATCTAAAACATGAATGTAATGATGAATTCATACACAGTTCAGATATGAGTTCATGGCACCCGGGCCCAAAGTGACAAGCATTAAGCATAGCAAAGTTATAGCAACATCAATCTAAGAACATAGTGGATATTAGGGATCAGGCCCTAACAAAACTAACTCGATTACATGATGAATCTCATACAACTCCTTACCGACCGGCGAGCCTATGAAGGAATTACTCACTCCCGGTGGGGAGCATCATGGAATTGGCGATGGAGATTGGTTGATGATGACGAAGAACGAAGATCCCCCTCTCCGGAGCCCCAAACGGACTCCAGATCTGCCCTCCAAAGGAAGAACAGGGCTTGGCGGTGGCTCTGTCTCGTGGAACGTGATAATTCTTTCTCCCTGATTTTTTCTGGAATAATGTGAATTTATAGTATCAGGGGGGTCGTCAGCGGGGCCACCAGGTAAGTACAAACCACGTGGGCACACCAGGAGAGGGGGGCGCACCCTGGTGGGTAGTGCCCACCCAGGGGCCCCTCTCTGGTGATTGTTGGCTCCAAAAATCTTCTTGTATTCCATAAAAATCCTCGCAAAGTTTCACTTTATTCCGAGAACTTTTATTTCTGCACAAGAACAACACCATGGTAGTTCTACTGAAAACAACGTCAGCCCGGGGTTAGTTTCATTCAAATCATGCAAATTAGAGTCCAAAACAAGAGGAAAAGCGTGAGAAAAATAGATACGTTGGAGACGTATCAGGTATTTTTGTATTTTTAGTTTAACAGATCTGAAAATAAATGCAAAAGAAAAGTAGACCGCAAAGGCAAATATATGAGAAAGAGACCAGGGGGCCGTAGGTTTCACTAGTGGCTTCTCTCAAGAAAAGTAGCAAATGGTGGGTGAACAAATTACTGTTGGGAAATTGACAGAACTTCAAATAATCATGACGATATCCAGGCAATGGTCATTACATAGGCATCACGTCCAAGATTAGTAGACCGACTCCTGCCTGCATCTACTACTATTACTCCACACATCGACAGCTATCCAGCATGCATCTAGTGTATTAAGTTCATGGAGAAATGGACTAATGCAATAAGAACGATGACAGGATATAGACAAGATCTATCTATGTAGAGATAGACCCCATCATTTTATCCTTAGGAGCAACGATACATACGTGTCGGTTCCCCTTCTCTCACTGTTATCAAACACCGTAAGATCGAACCCACTACAAAGCACCTCTTTCCATTGCAAGATAAATAGATCAAGTTGGCCAAACAAAACCCAAATATCACAGAAGAAATACGAGGCTATAAGAGATCATGCATAAAAGAGATCAAAGAAACCCAAATACTTTCAAGGATATAAAAAGATATAACTGATCATAAACTCAAAGTTCATCATATCCCAACAAACACATTGCAAAAAGAGTTACATCATATGGATATCTATGAGACCATTGTATTGAGAATTCAGCGAGAGAGAGGAAGCCATCTAGCTACTAACTACGGACCCGAAGGTTTCCAAAGAACTACTCACGCATCATCGGAGAGGCACCAATGGAGGTGGTGAACCCCATCTGTGATGGTGTCTAGATTGGAACTGGTGGTTCTAGACTCTGCGGCGGCTGGATCAATATTTCGTCGACTCGCCCAAGGTTTTGGGTATATTGGGGTATTCATAGAGCAAAGAGACGGTCCGGGGGCACCGGAGGTGGGCACAACCCGCCAGGGCGCGCCTGGGCCTCCTGGCGCGCCCTGGTGGGTTGTGCTTTTCTCGAAGCACCCCCCCCCCCCCCAGGGGTAGCCAGGGTCCATTAGGTGTCTCCTGGTCCATAAAAAATCTCCATGAAGTATTGTTGCATTTGGACTCCGTTTGGTATTGATTTCCTGCAATGTAAAAAGGCAGAAAACAGCAACTGGCACTTGGCACTATGTCAATAGGTTAGTACCAAAAACTGATATAAAATGATTATAAAACATCCAAGATTGGTAATATAACAGCATGGAACAATCAAAAATTATAGATACGTTGGAGCCGTATCAACCGGCAACGTGATCTTTCCCTTAGGATGGCTCATGCCGGGATTAACTCCTTGAAACGTGCTGGCAACCTCTAGCTCTTCCTCTGCTATCTGAAGCTTGTCAATAACTGCTGGGGAAATCAAATTCAACCCGGCCCCACCGTCCACCAGTATCTTTATGACCTTGAGGTTGTGAATTCTTGGGGAGACCAACAATGGCAAACACCCTACCGTAGTGGTACGGCTAGGATAGTCCTCCTCGTCAAAGATGATGCACATACGGGACCATTTGAGCGGCTTTCGGGCCTCTGGCGCTGGTTCCAAGGCATTGACTTCTCGTGCCCACGGCTTGAGTCGGCGGTGAGAGGTGTGCAAAGATGCACCCCCGTCAATGCACATGGCGTTAGTGGCCTTCTGAAACTCTTGCTCACTGGTTTCCTCTTCATCCCCTCCATCACTCTCATCACGACATGGTTCCTTCTCTCAACCTCTGGCGGGCTTTCCTTGGTTCCAAAGGGGTTTGCCGGGGAGATTTACTTCACCGCCTCACCCCTTACCACCAGCAACATTCTGACCCTTTTCATTGTCACGCTTCTCATACTTTGTTTTCTGTCACTTGGCAAGCTGCTCAACCTGATAACACTCTTGAAGGTCATGGCCCTTGGTCTGATGAATCTTGCAGTACGGCCCATCACCTTTCCCGGCTTTCTTAGGCGCAGCGGTGATGTCGCTTGAAGCTACGGCCGGTATTTCCCCAAAGAGGAAGGGATGATGCAGCACATCGGCGGTAGGTATTTCCCTCAGATATGAAACCAAGGTTATCGAACCAGTAGGAGAACCAAGCAACACAACATAAACAGCCCCTACACACAAATAACAACACCTCGCAACCTGACGTGTTAAAGGCGCTGTCAAGCCCTTTCGGGTAATAGCGCCAGAAATGGCATGTGGACGGGAGAAAGTTGTAATAGATTGATAGATCAAATGCCCAATAAAATAAACAGAAATAAAATGCAGCAAGGTATTTTTTTATTTTTGGTTTAATATATCTAAAAATAAATGCAAAGTAAAAGTAGATCAGAAAGGCAAATATATGAGAAAGAAGACCCGGGGCCGTAGGTTTCACTAGTGGCTTCTCTCGAGAAAAATAGCAAACGGTGGGTAAACAAATTACTGTTGGAAAATTGATAGAACTTCAAATAATCATGA
Source organism: Aegilops longissima (assembly GCA_021605205.1). Classification (NCBI taxonomy): domain Eukaryota; kingdom Viridiplantae; phylum Streptophyta; class Magnoliopsida; order Poales; family Poaceae; genus Aegilops; species Aegilops longissima. Next base: position 595,642,668 of record CM038681.1, on the reverse strand, counting down.
CGATATCCAGGCAATGATCATTATATAGGCATCACGTCCAAGATTAGTAGACCGACTCCTGCCTGCATCTACTACTATTACTCCACACATCGACCGCTATCCAGCATGCATCTAGTGTATTAAGTTCACAGAGAAATGGAGTAATGCAATAATAACGATGACATGATGTAGACAAGATCTATCTATGTAGAATAGACCCCATCGTTTTATCCTTAGTAGCAACGATACATACGTGTGGTTGAACAAATTACTATTGGGCAATTGATAGAACTTCAAATAATCATGACGATATGCAAGCAATGATCATTATATAGGCATCTTGTCCAAGATTAGTAGACCTACTCATGCCTATCTACTACTATTACTCCACACATCGACTGCTATCCAACATGCATCTAGTGTGTTAAGTTCATGGAAAATGGAGTAATGCAATAAGAACGATGACATGATGTGGACAAGATCTATCTATGTAGAGATAGACCCCATCGTTTTATCATCAGTAGCAATGATACATACGTGTCGTTTCCCCTTCTGTCACTGTAGATCGAACCCACTACAAAGCACCTCTTCCCATTGCAAGATAAATAGATCAAGTTGGCCAAACAAAACCCAAATATCGGAGAAGAAATACGAGGCTATAAGAGATCATGCATATAAGATATCAAAGAAACTCAAATAACTTTCATGGATATAAAAAGATATAACTGATCATAAACTCAAAGTTCATCAGATCCCAACAAACACACCGCAAAAAGAGTTACATCATATGGATCTCCAAGAGACCATTGTATTGAGAATTTAGCGAGAGAGAGGAAGCCATCTAGCTACTAACTACGGACCCGAAGGTCTACAAAGAACTACTCACGCATCATCGGGGAGGCACCAATAGAGGTGGTGAACCCCATCCGAGATGGTGTCTAGATTGGATCTAGTGTCTGGACTCCACGGCGGCTGGATGAATATTTCATCTACTCCCCTAGGGTTTCTGGAATATTGGGGTATTTATAGAGCAAGGACGCGGTCCAGGGGGGCACCCGGGGTGGGCACAACCCACCATGGCGCGCCTGGGCCTCCTGGCGCACCCTGGTGGGATGTCCCCTCCTCGGGACTCCCCCGGGCACATCCAGGGCCCAATATGTTCCTTTTGGTTCATATAAAATCTCCGTGATGTTTCGTGGCATTTGGACTCCGTCTAATATTGATTTCCTACGATGTAAAAAACTTGCAGAAAACAGCAACTGGCACTTGGCACTATGTCAATAGGTTATTACCAAAAAATGATATAAAATGACTATAAAATGATTATAAAAGATCCAAGATTGATAATAAAACAGCATGGAACAATCAAAAATTATAGATACGTTGGAGACGTATCAAGCGGCTTCCCGGCAGTCAGTGCAGACGGCAGCTTCCTTGCCGGGGCCTCAGCTTTGGCCTTCTTACAGTTACTAGGCGTACCTGATCCTTCAAGAGTCATCACTACCTTGTTGATACTTCTCCAACGTATCTACTTTTCCAAACACTTTTGCCCTTGTTTTGGACTCTAACTTGCATGACTTGAATGAAACTAACCCGGACTGACGTTGTTTTCAGCAGAACTACCATGATGTTGTTTTATGTGTAGAAAAGAAAAGTTCTCGGAATGACCTGCAAATCCACGGAGGGACTTTTCAGAATTAATAAGAATTTTTGGCGAAAGAATCAGGGCCAGGGGGCCCAAGGCCTGTCGACGAGACAGGGGGGCGCCCCCCCCCCCTAGGGGGCACCCCCCTATCTCGTGGGCCCCTCGGACCTCCTCCGACCCCAACTCCAACTCCATATATACCATCTCGCGGAGAAAAAAATCAGAGAAAAAGTTTCATCGCGTTTTACGATACGGAGCCGTCGCCAAGCCCTAATCTCTCTCAGGAGGGCTGATCTGGAGTCCGTTCGGGGCTCCGGAGAGGGGGATTCATCGCCTTCGTCATCATCAACCATCCTCCATCACCAATTTCATGATGCTCACCGCCGTGCGTGAGTAATTCCATCGTAGGATTGCTGGACGGTGATGGGTTGGATGAGATTTACCATGTAATCAAGTTAGTTTTGTTAGGGTTTGATCCCTAGTATCCACTATGTTCTGAGATTGATGTTTCTATGACTTTGCTATGCTTAATGCTTGTCACTAGGGCCCGAGTGCCATGATTTCAGATATGAACCTATCATGTTTTCATGAATAAATATGTGTTCTTGATCCTATCTTGCAAGTCTATAGTCACCTATTATGTGTTATGATCCGACAACCCCGAAGTGACAATAATCGGGACACTTCTCGGTGATGACCGTAGTTTGAGGAGTTCATGTATTCACTATGTGTTAATGCTTTGGTCCGGTTCTCTATTAAAAGGAGGCCTTAATATCCCTTAGTTTCTGCTAGGACCCCGCTGCCACGGGAGGGTAGGACAAAAGATGTCTTGCAAGTTCTTTTCCATAAGCATGTATGACTATTTACGGAATACATGCCTACATTACATTGATGAACTGGACCTAGTTCTATATCACCCTATGTTATAACTATTGCATGAGGAATCGCATCCAGCATAATTATCCATCACTGATCCATTGCCTACAAGCTTTTCACATATTGTTCTCCGCTTATTTACTTTTCCGTTGCTACTGTTACAACTACTACAAAAACCCAAAAACATTTACCTTTTCTGTTGCTACTGTTACCATTACTATCATACCACTTTTGCTACTAAATACTTTGCTACAGATACTAAGTTATCCAGGTGTGGTTGAATTGACAACTCAACTGCTAATACTCAAGAATATTCGTTGGCTCCCCTTGTGTCAAATCAATAAATTTGGGTTGAATACTCTACCCTCGAAAGCTGTTGCGATCCCCTATACTTGTGGGTTATCAAGACTAATTTCTGGCGCCGTTGCCGGGGAGCATAGCTCTATTCTCTGAGTCACTTGGGATTTATATCTGTTGATCACTATGAAGAACTTGAAAGACGCTAAGACCAAGATTTTGCCCTCAACTACGAGGGGAGGTAAGGAACTGCCATCTAGCTCTGCACTAGATTCTCCTTCCGTTATTGATAGGCTTGCGACACCTAAACCAGCTACTGCTATGAATTCTGATATGTCGCATGCTATTGATGATGCCACTTCTGCTATGCATGATGAAACTACTTCTGTGTGTGATACTACTTTGCCATTAGGTGAATTTCTTGATGAACAACTTGCTAGAGTTAGGGGGAATGAAAATGTTGAAGAACCTATTATTGATGATAGTGATGATGAACGTTCCCCCAATGATTATGTATTACCTGTTGTTCCTAAGGGTTATGTTATGAACAAAGAAGCCGCTGAAGCTATTCTTGCTTGCAATGATAGAAATGATCTTAAGAAATTATTAGCTAAATGGAAGCAGCAGTCTCTTAATGCTAGAATGAAACCCGATCCTACTTTTGCTACTTCACCTATCTGTGTTACTGATAAGGATTATGAATTCTCTGTTGATCCTGATATTATCACTTTAGTTGAATCTGATCCTTTTTATGGCCTTTAATCTAAAACTGTTGTGGCACATCTTACCAAGTTAAATGATATAGCCACCCTATTTACTCATGATGAGAAGTCTCGCTATTTATATATCCTTCAAATATTTCCGTTCTCATTAAAGGGTGATGCTAAGACTTGGTATAATTCTCTTGCTCCTGGTTGTGTGCGTAGTCCCCAGGATATGATTTATTACTTCTGTGCTAAATATTTCCCTCATCATAAGAAACAAGCTGCCTTGCGGGAAATATATAATTTTGTGCAAACCAAAGAAGAGAGTCTCCCACAAGCTTGGGGGAGGCTTCTCCGGTTGCTTTATGCTTTGCCTGATCATCATCTTAAGAAAAATGAAATACTTGATGTCGGTGTACGAAAAGAAGGGTACACCTTTTAACTGTGCACGGGCAGTCTGAGCCGCGAGCGCCGCCACGCTAAATCAAGGCAAGGAAGGTGAGCCAAGGTAAGGCCGAAGCTCGAAAGAAGCAGAACGACGCCAAGACCAAGACCACAAAGACCAAAGGGGACAAAGCAGACTCCCACGGCAAGATCCTTGCCGGGGGCGGTTTTAGCAAACCCGGCAAGGCCCTTGTCGGGGCGGCTCGCCCCATGCCCACGGAGCGGATCACCTTTGAGTCCACTGCCCCCCCCCCCCCATGGGACAAAGGATTCGGGAGACATCCCCGTGGTGGCATGCAGATCTTTGTGAAGACATTCAAAGATCAGATACATACTACAGAAGATGACGACCCTTGGCGGGATCCCGCCAAGGGGACCACAAGGCCCCGGCAAGAGCCTTGCCGGGATGGCAGCAGCGCCGCGGCAAGACCCTTGCCGGGCTGCGGCAAGGCCCCGCCAAGGACACCAGAGCCACCATCGTGCCCGCTAATCGAGCCTCCACCATGCGGCTGCCGACCCAACCAGTTGGGCAGGCACTGCGTGGCGGCAAGCGAACCTTCAGGAGACCCACCATCGCGCCACCTCAGCCTGCCTGCCTACCTACATGGCACCACAGCACCGCTAGCTGTATGCGTGTCAACGTGGAAGGGAGCGGTGGCGGACGAGACTGGGCTCTCCCCCGTCCCAGATAAAGCAAGGACACCTAAGCAAGACGCATTGATGGCGCCTTGTCATGTAATGCGAGGGATAAACTCTTATGACTGTACCCTTTCCACCTCCTGTATGCCACTGTGGCAACCCCTTCCCCTATAAAAGGAGGCCCAAGGCGACCAGGAGGAGGATTCGGCTTTTTGGAGCTCCTCACGCCCCATAGCTAGCTCAAGAACGCAGATAAACTAACCACCAAAGCAGGAGTAGGGTTTTACGATCCCGCGTCTTAACCTGGATAAAGAACCCGTGTGCTATCTGTTTGATCTGCTCTTCTCACGACCCCGCGCCCCACAACCGTAGTAGGGATTCTTGTGATCCCATAGGTGTCATCCCCGCACCGACATCTTTGGTGCGCCAGGTAGGGGGAGCAGTTGTCAGAATCAGCTCTAGCAGTTAGCCCAGCGCTCCTTCATCTTCGTGACCTTGGAAGAAGAAAGGAGGCCAGAAGATCGACGCTCGAGCGATCGCCAACAGAAGCTAAGTTGCACTGAATTCTTATTTGTGCTACCCTTCTTATTTGAGGTTATCCCCGGAGATGTCATGCCTTTGTATGAGAACCCCGCACGCCAGGGGGCTCTCCCATGATCGGCACCGCCCTTGCCCTGTTTCGAGTCCGCTCAACAGCTCAAGCGGCTGCGTCGAGAATGGCATAGTAACCTTCCGCGATCGACAACGCCCTCGATTCTGACTCGAGTCAAGCTCGACAGTTCGGACGGCCGCATTTGGAACGTAAAGGTGGCTCGTCCGGCGGCACGCATACCCAGCAGGCCCTGGGGATCCGTCCCCAAAACGCCTCTAGGGGCTTTCGCGCCGGCAAGCCTACCCGGTCGACGAAGGGCACACATACAAAGAGGAATTGAACGGGAAAATAACGTGCAAGAAAATTAAGAGTACTTTAAAGTTATATGACATCACATCATAGCTGCGGTTCTAACTAAAGATAAAATTTGTCTTGGCCGGGAACCTGCAACGGCGAAGAAGAACGGGATGCTCAATCCCGGCGCTGGCTTTCCACCCTCTAGATTTTGTCGATGCCGTTGGTGATGGGCTTGATGTGCTCCTTGATCACCATGAGGTCAACACCATCCGGCAAGCTCTTCATCGAGGCCGCGAAGTCAAGGTTGGGATTCTAGTGCGCCACCTTGGTGAGGACCTTGGTCACAACCCTCCGGCATAGTCGCCGGGCCTCATCGGTCGGCGTGGCCGTCCTGTTGGAGTGGAGATAGGCCAAGGCTCCGAGGACGCCTTCGAAGAACTGGGTCAGATTGGCGTTGATGGTCCCGCTGCGCTCGGGGGCGTACCTCACATTTGGCAACCCCATGGTGGCCAATTGCGAGGTGGCCCTGCCGGCGATGACCTCCAGATGGCTGATCCACTTGTTCTCACCCACCACATACTCCTGGTGGGAGACGGCCTCGTTTGCCCGCAGCTGCTTCTCGTCCTCGAGGCTCCTGGTCAAGGTCTCCTCCCGAGCCCTGCTCTCCGACAGCATCTTCTAGAGACCCTCCAGGTTCAACTTGAGGTCTCTGATGGAGTTCTGCGCGTCGGAGAGCTCCCCAGTCCTGCTGATGACTGCTCCTTGCGCCTCTGTCAAGGCGCGGTTGAGTCTGTTCTTCTCGCCGGACAGCTTGAAGGCCTGCTCCTTCAGCTCGTCCCGCTCCGCTTCCAGCTCCTTCACCTTGCCGGCATGGGCCAGAGCCTGGGCATCGAGTGCCTCCTTGTGCCTCTGCTCCAGCTCGCGGGTCCGTCGCGCGACAAGGGCCTCGAGCTCCTCATCCTTGCCGCGGAGCGTTGCGTTAAGCTTCGCTTCACGCGCGGAGAGGTCCTCTTCCTGGGAATCCAAGGCGGCTTGATGCTGGTTCCGGGCGGCTTCGGCCACGGCGGCCAAGTTCGCCGCCTCTTCCTGAGCCTTCTCGATGTCGGCCATTCTCATGGTGAGCTCCACGTCGCGCTTGGCCAACTCCTCCTGAAAGGCCCTCTGCTCCTCGCGAGTCTGGTGGAACCAGGTCTGCGTCTCAGCGACGCGCGCCTTGAAATCCACCTCCGCGTTGTCCACCGCTGCCATCCTGGCCTTGATCTTGTCCAGGCGGGCATGGTAGAGCGCTTGGAGCTTCAGGAAGTCGGCCCGCATGGCGCGGAAAAGCTGCTCTTCTGGAGAACCATCGCCACCAACGCCCGGCTCATCAACCACCTCAAGCCCGGTGGCGGCAAGCACCTCGTCGTCCAAGGTTTCCCCTTCGGCAGGCGCTCGGCTTGACGTCCCCGGGAGATGGACGAAAAGATCGTCGCCCACATTCAGATATCTGCTAGGGCTCGAGGTTGAGGAAGAGGGAGGCTGGTCACCCGCCGCCTCTTCCTCGGCGGAGGCCTTGCCGGCCCCGCCGGCAGGCCCACTGCTGGCGCCCTTGGCAGAAGCTTCGCCGGACGCCTTGGCGGCCTCCGCAGCGGCGTCCTCGGCAGCACCCTTGGAGGCTTCTCCAGCGGCAGCCTTGTCAGCATCCTTGGCGGCCTCCTCGGCAGCAATCCTGCTGGCCTCCGCCGCGGCCACCTCAGCAATGTCTCCCACAACCGTGTCCACGTCCTCCATGTCTGTTGAAGGAGGGCCTGGGCAGTAATGGGGGCGATGAAGCCAAGAAAGGAATAAGGGGAAAACAGAGACGAGGGACAGGAAACTCACCAGTGCCAGGCTGTGAAGCAGAAGTCCCCTCTCCGCTAGCATTTGGCACCGCGGCAGAGTCACCAGCACCCAAGTTCTCCTCTTCCTCCATGGGTATAGGCTCCGTGCTTGGTGCCCTTACCGGGGATGCTCCCCGCGGCGGCGTAGTCGATGGGGCTGGTGTATTAGGAGCAGCCCTCTGTGGCTCCTCCTGCTGGCGCTCCCCTCCTACAAAACCCGGCAAGGTTAGCATCGTGGCATCGAGCGCCTACCACATGCCGAGTAGGAAGAAGGTGACGAACTTACGCTGGGGGCTGCGCCGGGGCTGCTGTCCGGGCTGCTCAGCACCACCAGTGGTGTCTCTGAACCCCCAACCGGGGGCTGATCGCTCGCCAAGGTCCTCGCCCTTTTAGCCCTCTGGGCCAACGTCTCCGTCTCCCTGCAAAAGTAAAGATGGATCAAGACAAGCGACCCGATTCGGGGAAGAGGAAATAACGGTGAGGAATGGAGTACTCACTCGTCGTCTGTCTCCTCCTCTTCCACCAGCTTCCTCTTCCTCTCCGGGTTGAGAGACCCGAGATCAAAAGGGAGCTCCACATCATCATCCGAATCGACGCCTGCCGGAGGAGGCGAAGAGGGCGGCGGGGTTTGTGCGCGCCTGGATGAGAAAGGGGCTGTCGCCTTCTTCTTCTCAGCAGCCCTCGCTAGCCCCTTCGCCGCCATGGCCCTCGTGTGGCGCCCGGACCCCTCCAGGGTCAATTGAGGCCGCGTGGCCCTGCCGGGCCAGACCGGCTCGCTGGAGCCAGCCCGCCGCAGGACTCGCCCTCTTCCCCTGGTCGGCGTCGAGCTCACCGCCACGTCCTCCTCCTCCGACGATGACTCGTCGGCCGCGTCCTCGACAAGCGGAGCTCCAGCGTCGGTGCTGCTGACCTCCCCGGTGGCCGCCGCCCACAAGGTGAACTGCTCCTCCTCCGCAGCCGTCGCGGCTTTGTCCTCCACACCCCCGGCGCTGCCGGCCTCCATGGCCAGCTGAGCCTCCCTCGCCCTAGTGGCGATGTAGTCCAGCTCCGCCTGGGTGGTGTCCATGACAAGCCACCGCTCGACGTCAGCGTTGACGTACACCTCGACCAAGGAGTCGAAGAACTGGTGCACGCTCGCTTCCGCTGGCTCCCGCCACTCGGGACAGGGCCGCGCGTTGCAGTCCGGCATCATAGCAATGATCTCGGACGGCGTGAGTTATTGCACAACGGACCACCCCGCCGCAACTTGAAGAATGACCCTTGAGGGCCTTGCCGACCTTTGCGGCGGCCCTCGCGGCCTTGCCGGTCCGTTCAATCTTACCGTCGCGACCCACGTCGAGCTGGAAAAGCCGCTGGCAGAAGTGGGCATGCCCCATCACCGTGAAGTTGTGGTCGAGGCCAGGGCGGAGCCGCATGATGTCAGCTGGATTCGTGAAAAGCCAGGCTGGCCTCCCCTTGTTGTGCAACGGGGCGATCCGGTGGCGAATGAAGTCCGCCCTGATCATCTCCAGGGTGAGCCCCGCCTGGGTCAGCCGAAGGATCCTAGTGGTGGCGACGGTGAGCCTCCCGTCGGCAGCATCGACGTCACCCCAGTCGCTGCCGTGGACCGGCGGCGTTCGACGGACCTTGCAGAATTCCGGCGGGTCTTCGTCCTCGATCCAGCACCACCGGCCACGCCATTCATCCCACTTCTCCTTCATGGCACCCTCCGGGTACGCCCCCTTGGATCTTGAGATCCAGGCGATACATCCGGAGATGGCGCCTCCGGGCTGGATTCGAGGGGAGAAATAATGGCGAAAGAGTGCCGTGTTGGGCTGCACTCCGGCAAAGCCTTCGCAAAGATGCGCGAAGAGAACAAGCATGCCACCGCATTCGGAGTAAAATCCAAGAGGCGAAAGCCGAAGGTGTGCATGATGTCGTAGAAGAAATCGGAAAAAGGGGGGCATAACCCGCAAGAAAGGTAATCGACGAAAAAGGGATACCGGTTTGGGGCAGGATCGGCGCAGGCGGCAGGAATAATGTGCGTCGCCGGGTGCCCCGAATTCTCTCCCCCCGTCTTCACTTCCCATAAGGGCTTGAAGGAGGCCAGGAGATCATGAACACCAATCGACGAGGGGATGAAGAAGGCAGACTTCGTCCGGTCCCCCGACAGCGCGCTCTCCGGCGGCTCCACGGTCCCAGAGCTCTTAGCCACCCCCTTGCCCTTGGCGGATTTGGGCGCCATGGCGGCCAAGAGGTCTAGAGGAGCAAGGAAGGAGGGTGGCGAAGCAGCGATGGCGGGCGACGGTGAAGGCTTAGGAGGGAAGGAAGAGAGGAAACGGCGGCTCTGAGATTGGAAAAGGTACGAGAGAAAAGGTGAAAGTGAGCGCCACGCCCGCGGTTATTCCTTCTTATGGGGGAAAACGCGGGCCGCCTCCTTTCACATTAATCGCGACGGACGCGCGCGTGCGAGCTCAGCCCCACGATGCCGCCCATGTCACGCGACGCCCCCACGCCAAGCCACGTGCGGGGGGCGTGGGAAGCGCAGCGAAAAACTTACATGTAAAAACCACCCTGCTTGCCCGCGCACCGTTTTTGGGCCTAGCCCAATGACGCGATTGCGCTTACGTGTTGCCCATGCCCGGGGGCTCCTGTCGGTGTACGAAAAGAAGGGTACACCTTTTAACTGTGCACGGGCAGTCTGAGCCGCGAGCGCCGCCACGCTAAAGCAAGGCAAGGAAGGTGAGCCAAGGTAAGGCCGAAGCTCGAAAGAAGCGGAACGACGCCAAGACCAAGACCACAAAGAGCAAAGTGGACGAAGCAGACTCCCCCGGCAAGATCCTTGCCGGGGGGCGGTTTTAGCAAACCCGGAAAGGCCCTTGCCGGGGCGGCTCGCCCCACGCCCACGGAGCGGATCACCTTTGAGTCCACTGCCCCCCCCCCCATGGGGCAAAGGATTCGGGAGACATCCCCATGGTGGCATGCAGATCTTTGTGAACACATTCAAAGATCAGATACTTACTACAGAAGATGACGACCCTTAGCGGGATCCCGGCCAAGGGGGACCACAAGGCCCCCGGCAAGAGCCTTGCCGGGGATTGCAGCAGGCGCCGCGGCAAGACCCTTGCCGGGGCTGCGGCAAGGCCCCTGCCAAGGACACCCGTAGGGCCACCATCAGGCCCGCGCCAATCGAGCCTCTACCATGCGGCTGCCGACCCAACCAGTTGGGCAGGCACCTGCGTGGCGGCAAGCGAACCTTCATGGAGACCCACCACTGCGCCACCTCAGCTGCCTGCCTACCTACATGGCACCACAGGCACCGCTGGCCAGGGCGCGTGTCAACGTGGAAGGGAGCGGCGGCGGACGAGACTGGGCTCTCCCCCGTCCGCGATAAAGCAAGGACACCTAAGCAAGACGCATTGATGGTGCCTTGTCATGTAATGCGAGGGATAAACTCAGATGATCAGTGTTCCTTTCCACCTCCTCAGATGCCACTGTGGCAACCCCTTCCCCTATAAAAGGAGGCCCAAGGCGACCAGGAGGAGGATTCGGCTTTTTGGAGCTCCTCACGCCCCATAGCTAGCTCAAGAACGCGGATAAACTAACCACCAAAGCAGGAGTAGGGTTTTACGCATCCCGCGACCCGAACCTGGATAAAGAACTCGTGTGATATCTGTTTGATCTGCTCTTCTCACGACCTCGCGCCCCGCAACCGTAGTAGGGATTCTTGTGATCCCATAGGTGTCGTCCCCGCACCGACGCTTGATATCTTTTATAATGGACTAACCGATGCTTCCGAGGACCACTTGGATAGATGTGCTGGTTGTGTTTTCAGGGAACGAACAGTCGACGAAGCTGAAATATTATTGAATAATATGTTGACTAATGAAAATAATTGGACTCTTGCCGAGCCAGTTCCTGAAGTAATTCCTGAACCAATTGAGCCAACTCCTGAGCCTATTCCTAAACCCACTCCGAAGAAGAGAGGTGTTTTATTCCTAAGTCCTGAAGATATGCAAGAAGCAAAGAAATCAATGAAAGAAAAAGGTATTAAAGCTGAAGATGTTAAGAATTTACCACCTATTGAAGAAATACATGGTCTGAATATACCTCCTGAAGAACCACATTGTCTTGATAACCCGACACAGGTAGTAAAGGTAAATTCTCTCTATAGATATGATAAAGTTGAAATACCCTCTACTAAATTTCATAGCCCTTGCTTAGATGAATTTGATGACTTTATGGCTAGACAAGAAAGTTTTAATGCTTATGTTGGTAGAGAGTTAAAGAATAATGCTTTAGATAGGACGCGAGGTGATAATCTGGCTAGAGTTAAAGATGAACTTCACCGCGTTAGCAAATATGCTTCTATGGTTGCTACTCAAGCTGAGCAAGTGCTCAAGGCTCAAAATGATTTGCTTGATGAATTGAATAATAAAAACGACTTTGCTGTTAGAGTGGCTACTAGAACTGGTAGTATGACTCAGGAACCTTTGTACCCTGAAGGCCACCCTAAAAGAATTGAACAAGATTCTCAGAATAATAATCTAGATGTTCCTAGTTCTTCTAAGAAGAAGAAAAAGAAGAATGATAGGACTGTGCAAACTTCTAGTGAACCCAATATAGAAACACTTGAGAATCCCAATAATACTTCTATCTCTGATGCTGAAACGCAATCAGGCGATGAACATGAACCTGATGATAATGCTAATGATAATGTTCATGTTGATGCTCAACCTAGTAATAACAACGATGTAGAGATTGAACCTGATGTTGATCTTGATAACCCACAATAAAAGAATCAACGTTATGATAAGAGAGATTTTGTTGCTAGGAAGCACGGTAAAGAAAGAGAACCATGGGTTCAGAAACCCATGCCCTTTCCTCCTAAACCATCCAAGTCAAAGGATGATGAGGATTTTGGGCGCTTGGCTGAAATGATTAGACCTACTTTCTTACGTATGCGCTTAACTGATATGCTTAAAGTAAATCCTTATGCTAAGTATATGAAGGATATCATCACAAATAAAAGAAAGATACCGAAGCTGAAATTTCACCATGCTTGCTAATTACACTTTTAAGGGGAATACCAAGAAACTTGGAGATCCGGTGTGCCAACTATACCATGCTCCATTAAAAGAAATTATGTTAGAACTGCTTTATGTGATCTTGGAGCCGGTGTTAGTGTTATGCCTCTCTTTTATATCGTAGACTTGAATTGAATAAGTTGACACCTACCAAATATCTTTGCAAATGGCTGATAAATCAACTGTTATACATGCCGGTATTTGTGAGGATGTGCCTGTTGTGGTTGCAAATGTCACTATCTTAACGGACTTTGTTATTCTTGATATTCCTGAGGACGATAGTATGTCTATTATCCTTGGTAGACCTTTTCTTAATACTGCAGGGGCTGTTATTGATTGCAACAAAGGCAATGTCACATTTCATGTTAATGGCAATGAGCATATGGTACACTTTCCGAGGAAACAATCTCAAGTTCATAGCATCAATTCTATTGAAAAAGTTCCAACTATTATTTTTGGAGATTTTGAATTTCCCCTACCTACTATCAAGAAAAAGTATGATATTCTTATTGTTGGGCATTTTCATATCCCCATTGAGGTAACTTAGTGTTATTCGAAATTTCTCCGGTTCTGTGTTATTCGGAATGAGTTTGTTAACAAGACTTGATCAACCTTGTTAGTGGGTTCATTTTGATGACCACGAGATGGATGAAACTAGAAGGCACAACCTTCTGTACCCTCTTTTTACTTTCTGGTTTTTAGAACAAATAAAGCAAAAATAGTATTATCTGTCTGTTTTCTGAATTATCCATGCATTAAAAAATAGTCCGAAAATAGAAGTGCTCCAAATGCCCTGCAAATTTAGTATGATTTTTTCTGGAATTTTTGAGGATTTTAGGCACTGAAAACACTGCAGGAGGGGCAAGCACCAGGCCACGAGAGAGGAGGGTCCCCCTATAGGGTGCGCCCCCCTGTCTCGTGGGCCCCTGGTGGCTCCCCTCCACTTATGCCAGCACCCACACACTTCATCTTCTACCAAAAAAATCCCCATCCAGCTCAAGCACGAGTTCTAGCTCGTTTTGCTGCGATTTTCGATCTCTTAGCTCAAAGCTCCATTCACAAAACTGCTTTGGGAGATTGTTGCTTGATATGTGACTCCTCCATTGGTCCAATTAGTTTTTGTTCTAGTGCTTTATTCATTGCAAATCCTTGCTGTCTTGGTGACCCTGTTCTTGAGCTTGCATGTTAAATTTTTGAGGTCCCAAGTAATTCTAATGCATGATATGGAATCTAGGCACCTGAAGGATTAGTTGCTATCAATATTGTTTAGTTTTATGCACTTTTATTTTGAAGTTACTAAAATTTCAGAAGTTTTCAGAAAATGTTGAGGAAACTTTTGAGGGGCTCTTCTAGCCAAAGTTCCTAGGAAAAACATGCTAAAGAGAAGGAAAAAGTCAAGTATAATCTTCCTCGCTTAGCAGAAGTACAACCGTGTGAATGGCCATGTGATGATTTCTTGAGAGAGGCTGAATTTATGAAGACTTTTATGCTTTAATCGAGACTGCAGGCCTCACCGGTTTCATCAACGACCGAATCGATCAGTATCTCTTACTCACCAATACGTTCGTGCAAAACTTTTATTTTTATCCTAAGAAGTCACCGCCAGAAGTATCATTTTATTTATATGACGAGTTCAAAGAAATATCAATACGTCATTTTTGCATGGTATGTAGGATACCTTATGAGGGAGAACTAGAGGAACTCCATCATGAAGATATGGCTGGCTTTGTTGATATTATTGTTGTAGAAGAGCCAAAGAAGGGTTCCGAAGCAAAAGTCTCTAGCATACACTTTCCTGTTTTACGCTACTTTACCATATTTGCTAGTAGATGCTTGATTGGTCGTGGGAATAGTGGAAACTTGAGTGTTCCTGATATTATCATGCTTCAACATGCTTTCCTTGGAGACAATAGTTTTAATATGGGTGCCATCGTTGCTAAACGGCTAGCCCTTAATCGTACAAAAGGTCCCATATTTGGAGGTATCTATGTTGCACGTCTTGCTAGACATTTTCAGATACCCATTAGGCACCATGAGGAAAAGGAGACAAAACTGCCTCCTCACATTTTAGATTACAAGAGCATGGTAGCGCATAAGTTTATTATTGATAAGGAAGATAGGATGCTCTTGTATAAACTTAGATTCAATAAGAAACACTTTGAGATTATTATCTTGCCTGCACCTCTGTTGTTTGATTTCCTTGCAGAAAAATTTCTGGTCACACCGGAGGCGGTAAACAATCATCGAGCTCAAGCTTCTACTCCAGAACCTGAACCGGAACCTGAGCTGGACCCCTATCATGCATCATCTGTCCAGTGGGATCCGGAGATGACCAACCAGTGGTATTCTGATTACACCTCTCATTACACCAGAGAGAGTAGCTGTGGTCCTTGGTATTAAACCAACTTAGGCCAAAAGCCTAAGCTTGGGGGAGTACGTATTTCTCACCGACTTTACATTCATGTTCACACACTAGTCGTCGGTGCTCATACTCTTTCATTGTATTATCCATGCTAGTTTAAATTTCTTTTTCTAGTCTTCTTCTTGTGTGTTTGATAAACCTTGAGAAAAACCAAAAAAATTAGTTAGTTTAATTTCCTTGCTTGTAGTAGAAATTAAAATGAAAACCCAAAAAGATTTCTTATTCTTCTTTTACTTGTTGGGAGCTTTCCCCTGTAAATAGTTTTATTTTCTTTTCTTTCCTTTGGGGGTCGAGAAGACCTTATTGAAAATGCTTAGTGGCTCTCATATGCATGATTGTTTATTTAATTAGAGCCCATATTATTTGTCTTCTCTCTTGAGTTGAATGCTTGCAGATTCCAGCTTAGTCCAATGCACGTGCACTCTTATTATTATGCACTTCGTTCGGTCATGCAAGTGAAAGGCAATAATGATGATATATGATGGACTTATTGGGATGAGAAAAGCTGGTATGAACTTGACCTCTCTTGTTTTTGTAAATATGATGATTCATCGTTCCTGAGTCAGCTATTATGAAGTAAACATATTTGCAATGACATTTAGAGATTATAGTTACTTGTGCCATGCTTCATTAGCTATGAGTTATAATGGTTTACCTTGCGTGCCAACATGCTATTAGAATGATTATGATGTGGTATGATGGGATGGTATTCTCCTTTAAATGAATTGAGTGACTCGACTTGGCACATGTTCACGCATGTAGTTGAATCAAATCAACGAAGCCTTCACAATATTTATGTTCATGGTGGATTATATCCTACTCATGCTTGTACTTGGTGTGAATTAATTTTAATGCATGCTTACGACTGTTGTCGCTCTCTCAGTTGGCCGCTTCCCAGTCTTTTGCTAGCCTTCACCTATACTAAGCGGGAATACTACTTGTGCATCCAAACTCCTTAAACCCCAAAGTTGTTCCATATGAGTCCACTATACCTTCCTATATGTGGTATCTACCTGCCGTTCCAAGTAAATTTGTATGTGCCAAACTCCAAACCTTCAAATGAAATTCTGTTTTGTATGCTCGAGCAGCTCATGTAACAACTAGGGCTGCCTATATCTTCCATGCTAGGTGTGTTATTCTCGAGGAGTGGACTCCGCTCCTCATTCACGGAAAGGGCCGTGCAACCGGATGCCCAGTCCCATGATCCAAAAAGATCAAAGCAAATCAAAATAATTAAACAAAACTCCCCCAGGGCTGTTGTATGTTGGAAGCACTCGTTGTTTCGAGCAAGCCATGGATTGATGCTTGTTGGTGGTTGGGGGAGTATAAACCTTTACCATTCTGTTTGGGAACTGCCTATAATGCATTTAGTGTGGAAGATATAGCCATCTCATAGGTGTTGCGTTGACAGCAAAAGTATGCAGCTCAAAATGTTATTCAATCTCTATTTTAAAATCGAGCTCTGGCACCTCTACAAATCACTGCTTCCCTCTGCAAAGGGCCTATCTATTTACTTTTATGTTGATTCATCACCCTTCTTATTAAAAGCACCCGCTGGAGAGCACACTGTCATTTGCATTCATTATTATTGGTTTATATTGGGTATGACTTGATTGGATCTCTTTTACCATGAATTACAATATTTAGTCAGTCCTTGATCTTTAAAGGTGCTCTGCATTTATGTTTTGCGGTCTCAGAAAGGGCTAGCGAGTACCATTTTGTTATATCACGTTATGATTGTTTTGAGAAAGTGTTGTCATCCGAGTTTTATTATTATGACTCGCTAGCTGATTATGCTATTGATGTGAGCAATTGTGAGACCTATGTGTTATTGTGAGTATGGTTAGTTTGTAATATTTGCTGAAACTTGAATGCTGGCTTTTCATGTTTACAACAACAAGAGCAAATAGAGTTTGTAAAAGTTTTTCTTTTTCACTTTCAGTTTATCAACTGAATTGCTTGAGGACAAGCAAAGGTTTAAGCTTGGGGGAGTTGATACGTCTCCAACGTATCTACTTTTGCAAACACTTTTGCCCTTGTTTTGGACTCTAACTTGCATGATTTGAATGAAACTAACCCGGACTGACGTTGTTTTCAGCAGAACTACCATGATGTCGTTTTATGTGTAGAAAAGAAAAGTTCTCGGAATGACCTGCAAATCCACGGAGGGACTTTTCAGAATTAATAAGAATTTTTGGCGAAAGAATCAGGGCCAGGGGGCCCAAGGCCTGTCCACGAGACAGGGGGGGCGCGCCCCCCTATCTCGTGGGCCCCTCGGACCTCCTCCGACCTCAACTCCAACTCCATATATACCGTCTCGCGGAGAAAAAAATCAGAGAAAAAGTTTCATCACGTTTTACGATACGGAGCCGCCGCCAAGCCCTAATCTCTCTCGGGAGGGCTGATCTGGAGTCCGTTCGGGGCTCCGGAGAGGGGGATTCGTTGTCGTCATCATCATCAACCATCCTCCATCACCAATTTCATGATGCTCACCGCTGTGTGTGAGTAATTCCATCGTAGGCTTGCTGGACGGTGATGGGTTGGATGAGATTTACCATGTAATCAAGTTAGTTTTGTTAGGGTTTGATCCCTAGTATCTACTATGTTCTGAGATTGATGTTGCTATGACTTTGCTATGCTTAATGCTTGTCACTAGGGCCCGAGTGCCATGATTTCAGATCTGAACCTATTATGTTTTCATTAATATACGTGTGTTCTTGATCCTATCTTGCAAGTCTATAGTCACCTATTATGTGTTATGATCCGAGTTCATGTATTCACTATGTGTTAATGCTTTGGTCCGGTTCTCTATTAAAAGGAGGCCTTAATATCCCTTAGTTTCCGCTAGGACCCCGCTGCCACGGGAGGGTAGGACAAAAGATATCATTTTCCATAACCACGTATGACTATTTACGGAATACATGCCTACATTACATTGATGAACTAGAGCTAGTTCTATATCACCCTATGTTATAACTATTGCATGAGGAATCGCATCCGGCATAATTTTCCATCACTGATCCATTGCCTACGAGATTTTCATATATTGTTCTCTGCTTATTTAATTTTCCGTTGCTACTGTTACAACTACTACAAAAACCCAAAAACATTTACCTTTTCTGTTGCTACTGTTACCATTACTATCATACCACTATTGCTACTAAATACTTTGCTGCAGATACTAATTAAGTTATCCAGGTGTGGTTGAATTGACAACTCAACTGCTAATACTCAAGAATATTCTTTGGCTCCCCTTGTGTCGTATCAATAAATTTGGGTTGAATACTCTACCCTCGAAAGCTGTTGTGATCCCCTATACTTGTGGGTTATCACTTATCCCTCTGCTTTTTACTGCGTTTCTTGCTCTTCTTATGACTTGTTGATTCATCATCATCCTCTGAATCAACATTAGTGCAATCTTCCTCTCTGGGCAACTTCCTTCCCTCCTCCATCCGAGCACACTTATCCACCAATGTGTAGAGCTCCTTCATAGTCTTGGGCAACTGTACGTTCATCTTAGAACGAATCCGGTGGTTGCACACATTGGATTGGAAGGCAGCTATTACGGCTGCTGGATGGATATTTCGGATATTTCTATGAACTTTGTTGAATCTCTGTAAATACTTATGGAGGGTTTGTCCTTCCTTCTGTTGGAGAAGCTGAAAGTCACTGGGCCTGCCGGGTTCTTGATGACATCAGCCAGGACCTCACATTGGACTAGAGGGCCAAAGGGAAGTAGTTAGCAAACACCTTCTCATCCCTTCCCCCCGGCAGCCTGAACGGCGATGGTGTAGATGCTCAGGAACTCTGCTGGGTTCAGCCTCCCATCGTACTTCTCAGGTATCTCTGGCTTGAACGTGCGAACAGACGGCGAACGTACTTGTTGCAGCTCACGTGTAAAGGCACGACAGCTAACCTCGAAAGGTAGGCACCCGCCAATACCAAGCGCGGGCTCGTCGACGTAGGGGACGTCGCACCCATCGGTCCGGCGGAGGTCGTCGCAGCGTTGCTCGACAACGACGCGCGTGTCTCCTCTCCGCCTATCCTCCAGGGCTCATCGTTGTCCTAGACACACTCGAGGGTCAGAAGAAGCCATCGAGATGTTGTCGGGGTCTTGATTCTGTAGCGCCCGCGCTGGCTGCCATGGCGGGGAATGCACCATGGGGATGGCCCCTTCCGTATGGTCAGTAGCACAAGCCATTGTTGTCGCTTGGGGAGGCCATGGCGGGCCAGCTCGCCGTGAGCCCCCAACATCGGCGAAACCAAGCAGAATTTGGATGGTGGCACGCCATTTGTCCATCTGCTCAGCCGCTAGCGGAAACCTCAGCAGTAGTTGGGCCCGCGCCATGGCCTCCGAAGCTATACTCTACATGGGTGATGATGAAGTCGATCGCACCATCGCTCGGCGCCTGACGGTGCCAGCAGCGGTAACACTGCGCCCCCGCTGCTGCGGGGCGACCACCTGGATGTGGTGCGGCGAAGGCGCTCGAGGGCCAGCGGCTCCGTCGGGCGCAGCGGCTTGGTCGATCCGTCCTGGGGAGGTGCACGCGCAGCGGCCGCACCCATGGTGGGAGCGGCCGGAGGGCGGCAATTCACCCCGGTCCGCGCGCCATTGCAGCGGCTGTGCCCGTCGGTTGGAGAAAGGGGCGCAGATGGAGTAACCCCTTCACTCGTACCTTGTAGAGCATGGTCGTCGGGGTGTTGCTAATGGTGCTCTCCTCCAATGTCTCCTGCTCCCGCATCGGCCGCGAGGGAAGTAGTGACGGTGCCACCTGCTCCAACCACATCCCCAGCAGCGTCCGCGTCCTCGCATGTCTCCACTCCCCCCGCAGCGTTAGAGGCCGCGGGCGGCGGAGCCTTCGAGGTGGATGGGTGAGCCGAAGGACCGGGTTTCTTCTTGGGCGCCATGGTCGATGGCGCCGTCAAAGATGAAGTGGCGATGAAGATGACACGCTGCACACGCCTTCACGTTCACGCAAGTGAGTCCCCCACCTGGCGCGCCAAAGATGTCGCGGGAAACCACGACCACCTTTGGAACCAGAAGGCCCCTTACTGGTTCGGCAGGGGGACGTCATGTTGCACAAAGAGCAGACGAGCGTGGGGCAGCACGGCAGAGATCGGGAAGGCATTTTTCCCAGGTTCGGGCTACCGTGAGGCATAAAACCCTACTCCTGCTTTGGTGGATTGATGGTGGAAAGGTGGTGGTGGAGCGTAGTAGACTTCCCCGGCAGGGGTTGCCTCAGGGCCGCAGTGACTACACGCATATGAGGGTGTGAGTTATCCAACCTTCTAACCCTACAGTTTCCATGGGCCTCCTTTTATAGATCAAGGGGTTACCACAATGGCAAAGTAGTCATTACGTACTGATAAGATAGCAAAAAGTGCTATCATACCTAACTCTGCGGGCTGACAGGGCGCATTAAATGCACCGCTCAACGTCACATCATTGGTTGCCCGATAAGGCTTGTCGGGCCATCTTGCCAGCTCCGTGCCTACTCGCTTGACACGTCGCAGGACGGGTTCCATCTTTGGGTTTTTCCTGTAGAGAGAGGCCGCCATGTGGCGAATGACTGCCACTTAGTCACTCTACGGCTTGACACCGCACTGATCGACGACGTGAGTCTTGGCGAAGTAGTTGGCGAGGTGGTCTTGCTACGACAGTCCCGGCAGGCCCTGCCGGGAAGCCTTGTTTGTCTTCTTCTACGTGTGGCCTCGTCCTTATCGGGCCTGCCTGCCCGGCAAGGGAGGCCTTTCTCTTGATTGTAACTTGCTTCTCTGGTTTGATCCTAGTCATCTTGATCTGCTTGTTGGTCCTTTGAATCTCTCGTCCCTTTGTACTTTGAGTTGGGCTGGTGTCTCAATCTTGTTCCCGTGCCTGTGCATAGTCTGGGCAACAGACCCAGGGTTTGTTTTACCGGCAGCTTATCTTGATGAAAAGAAGATATATCATGTTATTATTAGTGCTATCCTTTCAAAGCATGAAGAAAAGAAATTATTGAAAACTCTGAAGAAGCACTGTGCCGCTATTGGATATACTCCGGATGATCTTAAGGGCATTAGTCACACTCTATGTCAACACAAAATTAAATTGGAGAAAGATGCTAAACCAGTTGTTGATCATCAACAACTGTTAAATCCTAAGATGAAGAAGTGGTAGGAAATGAAATACTAAAGATTCTGGAGGCAGGTATAATTTATCCTATTGCTGATAGTCAATGGGTAAGTCATGTTCATTGTGTTCCTAAGAAAGGAGGTATTACTGTTGTTCCTAACGACAAGAATGAATTGATTCCACAAAGAATTGTTACATGTTATAGAATGGTAATTGATTTTTGCAAATTAAATAAAGATACTAGGAAAGATAATTACCCTCTACTTATTGATCAAATGCTAGAAAGATTATCCAAGCATAGACATTTTTGCTTTCTAGATGGTTATTCTGGTTTCTCTAAAATAGCTGTGTCCAAAGATGATCAAGAGAAAAGCACTTTTACTCGCCCTTTCGGTACCTTTGCTTATAGATGTATGCCTTTTGGTTTATGTAATGCACCCACTACCTTTCAAAGATGTATGACTGCTATATTCTCTGATTTTTGTGGAAAGATTGTTGAGGTTTTCATGGATGATTTCTCCGTTTACGGAACCTATTTTGATGATTTCTTTATTAACCTTGATCGAGATTCGAAGAGATGTGAAGAAACTAATCTTGTCTTGAATTGGGAAAAGTGCCACTTTATGGTTAATGAAGGCATTGTCTTGGGGCATAAAATTTCTGAAAGAGGTATTGAAGTTGATAAAGCTAAAGTAGATGCTATTGAAAAGATGTCGTGTCCTAAACATATCAAAGGTATAAGAAGTTTCCTTGGTCATGCTAGTTTCTATAGGAGGTTTACGAAAGACTTCTCTGAAATTTCTAGGCCTCGCACCAATCTCTTGCAAAAAGATGTTCCTTTTGTTTTTGATGATGATTGTGTAGAAGCATTTGAAATACTTAAGAAAGCCTTGATTTCTGCACCTATTATTCAGCCACCTGATTGGAATTTACCCTTTGAAATTATGTGTGATGCTAGTGATTATGATGTTGGTGCTGTTCTAGGACAAAGAGTTGATAAGAAATTAAATGTTATTCATTATGCTAGTAAAACTCTAGACAGTGCCCAGAGAAATTATGCTACTACTGAAAAAGAATTTTTAGCAGTTGTTTTTGCTTGTGATAAGTTCAGATCTTATATTGTTGATTCCAAAGTAACTGTTCACACTGATCATGCTGCTATTAAATATCTTATGGAAAAGAAAGATGCTAAACCTAGACTTATTAGATGGGTTCTCTTGTTACAAGAATTTGATTTGCATATTATTGATAGAAAGGGAGCTGAGAACCCCATTGCAGACAACTTGTCTAGGTTAGAGAATGTTCTTGATGACCCACTACCTATTGATGATAGCTTTCCTGATGAACAATTAGCTCTCATCAATACTTCTTGTAGTACTCCATGGTATGCTGATTATGCTAATTACATTATTGATAAATTTATACGACCTAGTTTCACATACCGGCAAAAGAAAAAGTATTTCTATGATTTAAGACATTACTTTTGGGATGACCCATACCTTTATAAAGAAGGAGTAGATGGTGTTATTGGACGTTGTGTACCTGAGCATGAACAGGAACAGATCCTACGCAAGTGCCACTCTGAGGCTTACGGAGGGCACCATGCTGGAGACAGAACTACACATAAGGTATTTCAATCCGGTTTCTATTGGCCCACTCTCTTTAAGGATGCCCGTAAGTTTGTCCTGTCTTGTGATGAATGCCAGAGACTTGGTAATATTAGTAGACGTCAAGAAATGCCTATGAATTATTCACTTGTTATTGAACCATTTGATGTTTGGGGCTTTGATTATAGGGGACCTTTTCCTTCCTCTAATGGGTATACACATATTTTAATTAGTTGCTATTGATTACATTACTAAGTGGGTAGAAGCTATTCCAATTAGTAGTGCTAATCATAACACTGCTATTAAGATGCTTAAAAAAGTTATTTTTCTGAGGTTCGGAGTCCCTAGATATTTAATGACTGATGGTGGTTCACATTTTATTCTTGGTGCTTTCCGTAAAATGCTTGCTAATTATGATGTTAATCATAGAATTGCATCTCCATATCATCCTCAGTCTAGTGGTCAAGTAGAATTGAGCAATATAGAGATTAAATTGATTTTGCAAAGGAGTGTTAATAGATCTAGAAAGAATTGGTCTAAGAAACTTGATGATGCATTATGGGCCTATAGAACTGCTTATAAGAATCCTATGGGTATGTCTCTGTATAAAATGGTTTGTGGAAAAGCTTGTCACTTACCTCTTGAACTAGAACATAAGGCATTTTGGGCTATTAAAGAGCTCAATTATGATTTCAAACTTGCCGGTGAGAAGAGGTTATTTTACATTAGCTCACTTGATGAATGGAGAACCCAAGCCTATTAGAATGCCAAGTTGTTTAAAGAAACAGTTAAAATATGGCATGAAAAAAGGATACAAAAGCGTGAGTTTAATGTAGGTGATCATGTTTTGCTATACAACTCTTGTTTAAGATTTTTTAGGGGAAAGCTTCTCTCCAAATGGGAAGGTCCTTACATTATCGAGGAGTTCTATCGTTCTGGTGCCATAAAAATCAACAACGCCGAAGGCACAAATCCGAAGGTGGTAAACGGTCAAAGAATCGAACATTATATCTCAAGTACTCCCATAAATGTTGAGACCCAATATAATTAATACCGTAACACCGGAGGAGTACATAAAGGACACTTTCCAGAACGTTTCAGACTTCGAAAAGGAATAGGTATGTGGTACGGTAAGTAAACCGACTCCCAAAAGTTTCCAGCAGCATTTTTTCTCTGTTTTGGAATATTTAAAAAATTAGGAAATTAAAAGTGGTCTGAAAGAGACTAATATATATCCACTTGGATGTAGGTTTCCGATGTTATGGCGAATATTAGAGACCTATTCTGCACAACTCCAAAAGCCTGAAACTTCACGTAGAATGTTTTTGGAATATATGAAAAATATTGGGCGAAGAAAATACCAGAGGGGGCCACTAGCCAACCACAAGGGTGGAGGGCACACCCTACCCCCTGGGCGCGCCCCCCGTCCTTGTGGGCCCCTTGGCAGGCCTCCGACGCCCATCTTCTGCTATATGGTGTGTTTTGACCTGGAAAAAATTCAGAAGGAAGCTTTCGGGATGAAGCGTCATCGTCTCAAGGCGGAACTTGGGCAGAACCAATCTAGGTCTCCGGCAGAGCTGTTCTGCCGGGGAAACATCACTCCAGGAGGGGGAAATCATCACCATCATCATCATCACCAACGATCCTCTCATCGAGAGAGGGTCAATCTCCATCAACATCTTCACCAGCACCATCTCCTCTCAAACCCTAGTTCATCTAATATATTTGATCTTGGTCCCAAAACCTCAGATTGGTACCTGTGGGTTGCTAGTAGTGTTGATTACTCCTTGTAGTTGATGCTAGTTGGTTTATCAGGTGGAATATCCTTAATGATAATTAATACTCCTCTGATCTTGGTTATGAATATGCTTTGTGAGTAGTTACGTTTGTTCCTGAGGACATGGGAGAAGTCTTGTTATAAGTAATCATGTGAATTTGGTATTCGTTTGATATTTTGATGAGATGTATGTTGTCTCTCCTCTAGTGGTGTCATGTGAACGTCGACTACATGACACTTCACCATTATTTGGGCCTAGGGGAAGGCGTTGGGAAGTAATAAGTTGATGATGGGTTGCTAGAGTGGCAGAAGCTTAAATCCTAGTTTATGCGTTGCTTCGTAAGGGGCTGATTTGGATCCATATGTTTCATGCTATGGTTAGGTTTACCTTAGTTCTTCTTTGTAGTTGCGGATGCTTGCGAGAGGGGTTAATCATAAGTGGGAGGCTTGTCCAAGGAAGGGCAGCACCCAAGCACCAGTCCACCCACATATCACATTATCTAAATAATGAACGCGGATCATATGAGCATGATGAAAACTAACTTGACAACAATTCCCATGTGTCCTTGGGAGCAGTTTGCTTTATATAAGAGTTCGTCCAGGCTTGTCCGTTGCTACAAAAAGAATTGGGCCACATTGCTGCACCTAGTTTACTTTTGTTACTTGTTACCCGTTACGATTTATCTTATCACACAACTATCTGTTACCGATAATTTCAATCCTTGCAGAGAATACCTTGCTGAAAACCGCTTGCCATTTCCTTCTGCTCCTCGTTGGGTTCGACACTCTTACTTATCAAAAGGACTACGATAGATCCCCTATACTTGTGGGTCATCAGGGCCCATGTTGCCATTGGGTGGTATTAGGATCTTTTATTCCTCGTCTATTCTCTGGGACTCTGATCTCTCTTCTATTGGGGTTAAATGTTTTACTAATTCTAACTCTAGAGGTTCTCGTAATCGCTTCCTGCCGGAGAGCCCCTTCATTCCATATGATCAACTACTTCACCAGAAGGTTCTGAAGATGATATTCGATGTTTTTCCGAGACGCTTGTGCCCACCGCCTTTGCAAATTCCCTACCATTGTTATATCCTTATGGATCACTGCATACATTTGCCATTCTTACATTCAACCCCATTGATCTTGTTATTACAAGAAGCCTCAAACTGCTCTCCGGTGTTCCCAGAATCCTTTGAGCTTACTGCCTTGTAGTTCTTGCCTCATGAATACCCCCTACGGATAATTGCTCGCACTTACCAAGTATCCGCTCATCCCAGTTGATTTATTTATTTCACAAAAGTCTTCGAAATACCATTTGATCTTCCGAAAATCCTCTACCAGATGTTGCTCTGCAAATACTTGTCTGCTAACATTATGGTTGTGTTCCATATGACTAGCAATATTCATTAGTATCCCTTGTCATTATCATTTCGAGTTCCTTGATTCAATATGTTGCAAGTGCTCGCAATCCTCAATCAGATCCTAGAATTCATCCTTCCGGCTCAAACGTCATTTTAAACATGGGGTGGATCCTGACCAATCATATTGCCATCAATCATACCCCTAAGCCTACTCAACTTATTCATCCTTAATTAGAGCATTGCTTCTGACCCCTTGATTTGGAAATCATAATTCCTTGGCATTGAGATTTGAATTAGTCAGTTGCTTTTATAATCCAATGCATTTGCATTGTTTCTTCCTCTGGTTGTGTGTTGATGCACACATCACCTCCATTATGGACCGACAGATCCTTTGTTGAATTATCATCCAACGGTGTACTTCTTATACAAAACCTCGAGTAGTTCTTTCCCTCATACATAATGCCATTGGTAAATCCTATTCTCTGATTTGACCAACTATGCCCTGCTTTCAAGCTGGTGATATTTACTCTTGAAGCTTGTGGTATTTGTTTCTAAGATACTCTGATGGTCGAACCTATGCCTTCCTTGATCTGTGTGAACCCGAAAAGTTTTCACGGGTCATACTCCTCTGGTAATTCACCAGGTAGGTTTTCACACTCAAATCATTTTTAACAAGAGCAGTGAATGAATGGTCATGCATTGGAGAAGTGGGAGGCGACCTTGAACTTTGTGTTCATGCCCATGGATGCGATGTACATCCTATCATGGAAGCTTCTTGTAATAATAACTATTACCTTTATATAATATCATCTGGTGTCTGTGAATTGATCCTTTGCAATCGTGGTTTTGACCATATTATCTCCTTGATTCCATTTCTCAGGCAAGTTAAAGCACTTGTCTTGTGTTGATCAATACATCTCCGCAACCTCTATTTTTGATCTTCCTTCAAGTATTGCCCTCCGGTATCTCAAGAATATCAAAGAACTGTGTTGCATCCTATGAATCTTCATCTAGTATTGCTTCTCATAGATTTCAGATTTTCCCCAGGTTCTGAGTTATTATTCACTTCAGAACACCGATAAGTGAATCGATTCCGCACTTCGATTCAATAACTCTAAGTATTTTTTGTTGCTTACGAGTTTAATAATCCTTCGAGTCATTACTAGCCTGATCGGCTATATAATCATCGTGCTAAATTTTAACCGTGCTACCTGGTCCTTCTTTTCGGAGCACAATTTTTGACGCTGAAATAAGGTTATGTCGATCTTCCTCGTCATATCAATTCGCCTTGAACAGCAATGTACTCGTTGTTCCAATAACCTTTCGCTCCACCATCAAGCCTTGTTCCTTCTTCCGCTTCATCTATCGTAAAATTCTATATGCCACAAATAGTAGTAGAAAGAAATCCCAGCAGCCATTGAGATTGAAACCAGAGGAAATCGCATTCCAATTACCATGAGAGCGAATTAACAGAGTCAGTTCAACTAAATGGTCAAAATCAGAATAAAGAAAGGTAACGAAATACTTCATTAACAAGGCTCGTTTAATTAACAATTTGAGCATTCTTTGCTCACCAGCTTTTTCCTGCGTCCCTTCACTCACTTCTGAATGACTCCTTTAGCACTCTTTTGGCTGGTTACTTCATTGAAATAGAAAGTACATCTCTAACTCCTGGCTAACGTGAATCATTTAAAAACTATTACTTATTGGGTTGGGCAACCGACACGTGAAATCGATGTTGGGCTATACACTTCCTTCAATTAATTGTTTAGGTTTACTTTGGCGGAGCATTCAATCCAGGCGTGGGAATCATTCCGACTTCATGTATTTGCCCTGCCCTAGCCTGTTGGGAATGTAGGTGTCCGAGAATGGAAGCTCGGCAATAGAGCAGGCCGGAAGAAGTATGTACCTCATGAAGCAAGGACTAGCCAGAGCTCTTAGTATGGCCACTTTTACAGGATGAATCCGTTCACTGACTGCTTCTCTATCGTATTGGACCTAGAAAGAGTGCAAACAGGAAGCATAGATCCTTGAGAAATAGAGGAGCTACGAGTGTTGTCCACAACCTCTAATGTTCCAAAAGAGATAACCCGTCACTCGCTCCGGAGACCTCAGTACCGTGCTAACTCCAAGAATTTTCGTCTTTACTACATAAAGCATCTGCTGCTGGATAGAAAGGAAAAGCATTTATTTACAGCTGACAGTTAGCTTTCCCTTGATTTCTTTCTTATAAAATTACATTTTGTTGATTGTAGATTGGGTCGGTGTAAATAAAGGGTGAGCTCCAAACTACAGTGGGACATGCCGAGTATACACCAACCATACTTTGGAGTGAGAAGGAGATCCTAACTAACAAAATAAGGCATATGATACTACTGAAAAGTCTTGTTTGGTCATTTTTCAAAAGAAGGATGTGCCGCTATTTTATCATCATCTGGCACTGCTTGACTTGCTTTCACAGCTTTTAGCTTGAACGTGGCACTAAAGCCTCCATGTCAACTAAAGAAAATAGTTCAAGACAGTAGAGCACAGAGGGAATTACCAACATGGGTTCAACATTTCGTTTAGTGAATGTGGAGATAAAAGCAGCTGATGTTGATGTGCAATTGGACTGCTCGCATCGCTCCTTGACACGAAGGCTATAAGAAGCAAATGAAATATTGGGTGTAAATGACCTTGGAGTTTAAACTTGGCAAAGTCCTTACTCGGCTCGAGGCCAAAGCGATGAAAAGACCCATTATTTAATATGGTCACGCCCATGAGAGAAAGTCCAGCCCTATCAACACCTTCTGATCCTAGTTGGCTCGAGTAAGGCACTTCTAAGCAATCTAGAGAACATTGAACCTCATTGAAAAGAAATAACTTCCGGTCAACATAAAGATCCAGCAGCCTTTTGCCTGATAGAGGAGAATGAGTGATTATGATCGAGTGTTAAGCATATCTCCCACATCTTTGTAATATGCAATTGGCTCTGAAATAACCATAAATATAAACAAACCTTGTTTCATTATGCTGTTGTCGAAATCAGTGTTGAATAGTTAATCTGAACACTATTGAAAACAATGTCATAAATCCATCACTTTTCAGCTGGCAAATATCGGGAATAAAAAGCTCGTGCTAGCTTTGGAAGGAGGATACGGCGAAAGATCATTAGGCTGGCCATAGTGGGGTAACATAAGTAGTATCATGTACTTGGGACTCGCAAACATGCTTATGTGGCAGGCAATTAAAGAAGAGAGGGATGGTTATAGTAACATAGGTAGATACGTAACAAATAAATGTGATGCTACTATGTGTCATGCATGGTAATAAATGAGACCACCTATGATAATAATCTATGATACTATGCACTATAGAGGTGGTAACATAGACTAGTAACATATGCATGTTACTAGTCTAAGTTACTCCCCACTATGACCAGCCCTATCCAGGCCTGTATCGGCTTGTGTGAAATCATTGGTGGCAACCAGTGAAGTGTTCCATGAAAAGATTATTTTGAGAGACAAAAAGTTAGAAGTGCGAGACAGTACTTGGAAGACAATAAATGAGGTATGAATGGAAATTCATTGACTTGCCTGTTACTCATTGAGTCTAATAATTTACTTTCTTGTTTTGTACTGATGGAAATATATTAATTTGTTTGTCATAGGTCCATGGGCACCTGCTTCCTTACTGGCCTATATTGAAGGGCCACAGTATCCCCCGTGAGGTGTTAAAACGGCTGGCAGCAAAACAAGCTGCTCATTGAGGTAGGAGACGGTGGTTTTTGTGTCCCTACTTCAGCTACAAATCCATTGGCTCTTTTACTAATCAGTGGTTGCAATTGGGATTGGCTGTCCTTGAGTCTGTTCTAACCATTGGATGGTTTCATTTCTGCAGGAGCACCTCACCTGCTCCTTCGTAAGTGGTGCTGGACCAGCGTTCAAGCTGCTC
This sequence comes from Aegilops longissima, assembly GCA_021605205.1. Taxonomy (NCBI): domain Eukaryota; kingdom Viridiplantae; phylum Streptophyta; class Magnoliopsida; order Poales; family Poaceae; genus Aegilops; species Aegilops longissima. Next base: position 595,613,058 of record CM038681.1, on the reverse strand, counting down.
TGACCTTTTTTTCATCTTCATTTCCATTCGTCTCTGTGTTGACGCAAAACAAATACACTACTGTGCCGTGTAATTAGTACTCAAACCTTGACACTTATTTTGGATTGGAGGCTGTAGCACTTGTATGATGGAACTGGGATGCATCTGACGAGCTGATGCTGGCAGGACGGGGCATGGCACGCAGTAGAGGTCTATCTGTTCATGTCCGTCTTTGTCTTGTCTTGTTCAAACGGATATAAAGTCTGAATCTTACATTATCAGCTGCAGTTTTTGATATTAAATGTCTTGTCTTGTTCGAACGGATATAAAAGTCTGAATCGTACATTATCAGCTGCAGTTTTTGATATTAGTTGTCCGGGCAACTGCCTTCCAAGGGACTCGTTACTACTGCCTGTTGACATTTGTGTGTGTGCGCGCGCGCGCGCGAGACAGCGAATTTATTCATTCAACTATGTTCGTAGGGATACAAATGCCCTAATATCAGGTAAAGCAGGTAGCCACAAGTGACGGCTGACACTTAGAGAGGTTGCAACACGCGAAGGGGGGAGATGATGGTCACAACGAAGCAACCGCAATACAAAATGCACACACCCCACCCAAAATTACACGTCTCTTAAAAAATCGCCAAGAAGCCAAAAAGAACTAAAATTAAAAAAAAAAAGCATAGGGGAGTGCCTACTTAATTAGTGGTTACTTATATGTGAAATGAACCACAAAAAACTCAGCTGGCGTGCAAAGTCACACAATCTCTGCTAGTAAACCATCTACAGCATGTTCAAACAAATTCAAGTACAAATGCTAATAAACAGGAAACCCGCAAGAATACAACTCAAATTACCAATGCTACATGTTTTGGACATGGTTCAACGGTATTGCACAAAGAGAAACAATCAATCAGAGTATGAGGCCCCGGCACTATTTTATGAGGCCACGGCACGGAGCTGTCTAGGTTGTAATGGGCAGATTTGGTGCTTCCATTTGGCAGATGGTAAGCCTCTATTTCTTCATCATGCACTCTCTCCTTGAGATCAAAGCTCAAGTAGATGGTATCACCGCTTATAGCCGGGAAAATCTTGGTGGAAACCGAAAGAGAGCAATGCATGCCCATGAAGAATGCTCGGCCGCCCAAGCTCTTGACCGGGAATAAAGTTCCCGTGTCCAAATCCACATTATAAACGTCGTACGTCCTCCTCCTTGATCTATTCCTGAGGTACCTAATCGTGCGGTGCACCAGCATCAGCTCCCCGTCGTTGTTCACCAGGTGTGCGCTATCATTTAGCATTGCCGAGATTGGCTTTCGCAATCTGGCAGCCACCTCCATGCGTGGAGGCTGATCTTCACTGGTCTGTAGCACCAAGACGTCATTTTCTGTGGTGCAGTAGAAGCGGCCTGCAAACATTAAGGGTGCTGTGTGCACCGAAATCTTGTACCGGACCATTGTCCAGCTCTCGTCGCCAGGCTTGGCGATGCCTACAATGCATAGCGAGTCGAAACAGAGCACAACCGAGGAACCATCTGCGGCAATGCCAGAGCCCCACGCTTTGGGAGGAGCTTCACGGCTGGAAAGGAGGTCGGGCTGCTCCTCTCGAGGCAGCAGCGTGGTTAATGGCGGGAGATCTGTGAGCTGCTGGCGGGTAAGTGGGTTGAGCAGACGGACATAGGTGCGGCTAGGCCCGTGGAGCAAGATGATGAGGCCCTCGGGGGTGAGCCCGAGCTCGTCATGCTCGCGGAGCTCCAAGATTTCCGTTTGTATGCACTCGCCGGTGGAGACGTTGAGGAAGCGGCGGGCGTAGGGGGAGGCGAGCTTCTCCCGGAGCATGACCCAGCGCCTGGGGTGGAACCGGCGGTCCAGAGCGCCGTGCCCGCGCGGGTCGGTGCAGCACCGCCGCCACGGGCCGCACACGGCGCGGAATCGGACGTAGTCGGCCACGTCGTTGGCGAGGACGAAATCCGCGATGAGCCCCGCCGGACCTTCCCCGAGGCTCGCCCAGTCCCTGCTGCAAGCCGGCAACCAACACGGGTCAGATTTCAGGATTAGATAAAGAAAGAAAGCGAGAGGGCACGCCCGTACCAGTTATTAGTATCATCATCGGGATCATCAGGGTTGCGATTAGACGCGGTACGTGCGCGCTTGGAGCCCCAGTTCGTCGTGTGGGCGATGGTGCAGCCAGCATTCAGAGAGGGGATCTGGGCGGTGGTAGAGCAAGCGTTCGTGTGGCTCGAAGAGGGGATCTTGAGAGAGGAGGAGGGGCGTGGCTGTTGATGGTCGAGGGTCTCCCCCGGTCGCCGCCGCCTGGGCCTCCTCCTAGACCTTGACGCGGCGACCGACCCTCGCTCCGCCATCCGAGCGCGCGTGCGCCGCCGATTCGCCATGTTGGGCTCGCCGGAGGGGACGGGGACTGGATTCGCTCTGGGCGGCGGAGGGGAGGGGACGGGGACGGCCTCATACTTGTACTGCTCCAATCCGACCGAAATGGAGTCAACTTCCAATCCGGCCTTTGGATGGCCTGGGCGCCAATCCGACCGGGCTTACGGCTTGTTTGTAGGATGGGAGCCCGAGGAACCACAGGGAGAGCCCGTTGGCTGCCGGCCCAGTTTCAGCGCTGTTGCTCCCCATTTTTCTTTTCTTAGTCTTTTTTTCCTTCTTCTTCTTTTAGTTTCCAATCAGTTTTCCTTCAAAAATGACCGCTAGTTTTTTTTTGTATCTACATCTTTACTAGTAGTATTACCCTCTACTATTCCTCTATTGTTAAAGGGAAGTTCGTTTTATGACCTCCAACTTTCACCTGGTTTTTTCCTCCCACGTTCCCCTCCTTCCTTTGATTTTCTATTTTCCCCAACCGATGCCTCACAAATTAGAACCAACATGAATCGATACTTTCACAAAACCAAGTCATGCGTTAAGTCAATCGAATGAATTTCAATTACTTGGTTAATGTTGGCATTGATATCAGGTATGATGTTAATTCGGGGATGTCACTGAACGCGCTTAGTGCTAGACATGTTTAATACCAAACACCGGAGTAGCGCAAACCACTGGACACACATGGTTGCATATATGTAATATACGAACAGTTTGTGAAATGGTAAAACAAAAAAATGTTGATGAAAACAACGAGAATGTTCAAAAATCTTTTAGAGATGTTTCAGAGTTTTAACTCAAGAATTTAATAATTGTTCACAGACATGAAAGATATTGTTATATTTTAAAATAATACAATTTCATAAATGTTCTATGATTTTTTAAACATGAAATTCTAAAAATGTCACAAAGTTTTTAAAATGTTCGTGAACTCTGAAGTATGTTCAACATTTTAAAACATTCTCAAATCTTAAAAACATGTCCATGTGATTTTTAAAAATGTATACAGACAGTGAATCTTAAGATTTTTATGATAGATGGAAGCTTCGATACAGCTGCGCTTTTGTTTGATTGATTGTTGTATATCTCACATCTATCTATACAGTCGGGAGCTAGCTAAAGTGTTCAACGTTTTTAAGACATTCTCAAATCTTAAAACTTGTCTATGTGATTTTAAAAAATGTATATTTAAAAAAAACCATTTCATAAATTTTTAAACACCATCATTTGATGACTTGGTGAGGAGGGTGAACACTATTCAAGTTGGATCTAAGCTGGATGCAGGAGACGAAATCCGCGCCCACCCGCCCGTGAAGTAAATCATCGCCCCTACGATCCAACCAATTGGGAGAGAATCAATAGACTCCTTTTCGGGAGCGATTCATCCTTCCCGAACGTAGCATACAACTCCCCGCTATACTGCGCTCTTCAAGTGTGCTTCTTCCCCCTTCTCTCGGGCCTTGTACACACTGCCCGTCACACTATAGGAGCTGCCCATGTTTCAAATCATTACCCTTAACTGTAATGAGAGGGATGCCTAAGGCTAGGCTTGCGACTGGAGTGAAGTCGAAACAAGGTAGCCGTACTGGAAGGTGCGGCTGGATCACCTCCTTGTGAGAGAGAGCTAATGCTTATGCTTATTCGGTATTTTAGTTTGACACTTCTTCAGGCCCAAAAAGAAGGCAGCTACGTCTGAGCTAAACTTGGATATGAAAATCTTCTTTCGTTTAGGGTGAAGTAAGACCAACCTCATGAGCTTATTATCCTAGGTCATAACAAATTAGTTGATAGTGATAGGATCCCTTTTTTGGCGTCCCCATGTCACCCCTGTGGTGTGGCGGCATGGGGATGTCAAAAGGAAAGGGACAGAGTTTTTCTCGCTTTGGGCATAGCAGGCCTCCCTTTGGGAGGCCCGCGCGACGGGCTATTAGCTTAGTGGTAGAGTGCGCCCCTGATAATTGCGTCGTTGTGCCTGGGCTGTGAGGCCTCTCAGCCACATGGATAGTTCAGTGTGCTCATCAGCACCTAACCCGAAGATGTGGATCATCCAAGGCACATTAGCATGGCGTACTCCTCCTGTTTGAATCAGAGTTTGAAACCGAACAAATTTCTCCTCAAGAGGATAGATGGGGCGATTCAGGTGAGATCCCATGTAGATCTAACTTTCTATTCACTCGTAGGATCCGGGCGGTCGGGGGTGGGGGGGGGGGTGTCGTAGGATCAACTTCCATTCCGGCGTTTGGATGGCCTGGGTGGCACTCCAACCTTAGGGCTTCTTTGTAGGATGGGAGCTGTAACGCCCGGATAATCATGCTACAGTAATCTCACGTTGATGGTGCCACGTCACCTCTGTCACTGTAGTTAATCTCGGGTTGCATCAAAACTGTTTCGAAATTCACTTCAAATTTATGATGACAATAAAAGTTTTCAAAAATTAAAACTAAAATGTTCGGGGGTTGTCAGATATTACAAAGTTAATTATGGTGCAACAAACCCATTTTTATAAAATGCCTAAATATGTTTAAATGAATTAGAACAGAAAAGGAAAAATAAGAAAAGAAAAACAAACCGAATAGATAAAGGGGAGGGGAAAACCCCCTGGCCAACTGGGCCAAACGGCCCAGCCGACCGGCCCATGGCCCATCCGGCCCCTCTCACTCCTTAACCCCCGGCGGCATTTAAACCCTAGCCCGACGCCCCCCACTCGCCCACTCCTCTCCCCCCCCCCACGCCCCTCGTTCCTTCCCGATCCAGATCGGGATCGGGACGAACCCCGCCCCCACCGCCACACGACGCCGCCCCGTCCTCCCCTCCTCCCCGACCGGCCACCCAGGACGCCGGTGCCCCCCGCGCCGACGCCCGGCGCCCGTCGCCTCGGATCCGACCCGACCACCTCGCCTCACCGCCGCCAGCCCTCGCCGCCGCCGCCGCCTCCTCCCTCCTCCTCGCCCGGTCTTCCCGGCCGACCCAAGCCCGCTGCCCCGAACCCCTCGAACCCCGTGAGCTCCCCCTCGCCCCCCTCTCCCCTAGGGCGCCACCGCGTCGCCCTCCCCGCCGGCGGATGGCGCTCCCGGCGCCACCGCCCTGCGCCGCCACGCCGGGCCATTCCACCCCGACCCTCCCGTTCCCCGTCGGCTCCCTGCCGTGGCCAAGACGCCGGCCCCGCCGTGAGCCTCGCTCCTCCCTCTCCTTCCCACGACCCGGGCGCTCCGCCGCTCGGAGGCTTCTCTCTCGCGGACCTCCTCCACGGAGCCCCTACTGCAGCCAACGCCCGGGCGCCTCGAAACCCATGATCGCCAAGCGCCGCCCCTTCCCCGTTCGCTCCCCTCTGCTCCCGTCGCGGATCCGACCGTGCCCGCCATCCGCGCCGAGGCCCCGTGCCGTCCCGATGACCACCGGCCTCATGCTGCCGCCCCCCACGACGCTGCGCTCACGGCCATGCCTCCAGCGCCTGACCGGGCGATGCCCGTTCGCTCCCCTACTGTCTCGGTCAACCACGGTGCTCACCGTGGGTGTGCTCCGGCGAGCCACCCGCCACACCCCAAGACCCACGGTGCACCCTCGAGGCGATGCGGTTCGGGCTCCCGTTCGCCCAAACCCACTAACCCCACAGGGGCAAATGACATGGGGGTCCCACCCCAGAACGTTAAAAAAATAATAAATAAATAAATAATAAAAATAAAAATGCTAATTAATTAATTAGTTAACTAAGTTAATTAACTTAATTAATCATGTTTAATTAACCTAATTAATCTGTTAATTAAACTAAACTAGGTTAATTAGTTAACAGTCAATGACTAACAGACCCCACATGTCAGGTTGACCAAGTCAACTCTGTTGACTGCTGACGTCAGCATGACATCATGCTGACGTCATAAATCCATTTTCGAATTAATTAATTAATTAATTAAATTCCAGAAATTAATAAAATCTTTAGAAAATCATATCTTTTAATCTGTAACTCGGATTAAAATATTTTCAACATGAAAGTTACTCGAACGCATTTAGACGAATCCGGATCGCAGTCCTTTCGTCCGCCACACCCCCTAACCTATCGAACTCGCAACTTTCCCCTCGGCTCCTCTCTGAAAACACGAAACACCGGGATATTTTCCGGATGTTTCCCCTTAACCAAAGATCACCTCATACCACGTTAGGGCACGCCTAGCATCGTTACTTGTCATGTCATGCATCGATATGCATATGTTTGCATGGTATTCATTGTTTCTTCCCCTCTTCTCTCCGGTAGACTACGAGACCGACGCAGCTGCTGCTGCCCGGTTCGACTACTGAGTTGACGACCCTCTCTCTTGCCCGAGCAACCAGCAAGCCGCCCCCTTGATCACCAGATATCGCCTACTCTTCTCTATCTTGCTTGCATTAGAGTAGTGTAGCATATTACTTGCTTTCGAGATACTCCTATACTTTGCTGCATAGCCTTGTCCTTGTTACTCTTGTTGTTACCTTACCTGCAATCCTATATGCTTAGTATAGGATGCTAGAATTTTCATCTGTGGCCCTACATCCTTGTCCGTCTGCCGTGCTATACTATCGGGCCGTGATCACTCGGGAGGTGATCACGGGTATATACTATATACTTTATACATGATACATGTGGAGACTAAAGTCGGGTCGGTGATGGAGCACCATGAGTGGATCTTGAGGCGGAGCGACAGGCAGGTTGAGACCGCCTAGGAGAGAGGTGGGCTGGCCTGCTCGGCGTTCATGGATACTTAACACGCTTAACGAGATCTTGGTATTTGATCCGAGTTGGCTACGAGCCTATACGCACTAACCAACTCACGGGAAAGATATGGGCACTCGGCGTGTGGTATCACCAAGCACTTCAGATGTCGTGACGGGCGGCGCGCGGATTGGACCGGGCGCCACTAGGCTAGGTCTGCTTCCGGCCGCCCTCGCAACGCAGTGTGTGCTATGGGCGATGGGCCCAGACCCTGTGGCGCTTAGGTTTAGACCGGCGTGTTGGCCTCTCTTTTTGCCTAGGTGGGGCTGCGGCGTGTTGATCTTCGCGGCCGGGCATGACCCAGAAAGTGTGTCCGCCAAATGGGATCAAACGTGTTGGGTAAGTTGGTGCACCCTGCGAGAGAAGTTAATCTATTCAATAGCCGTGATCTTCTGTAATGTGGCGACTTGGAGTTGTACCTTGACCTTATGACAACTAGAACCGGATGCTTAATAAAACACACCCTTCCAAGTGCCAGATATAACCGGTGGTCGCTCTCTCTCGGGGTGACGAGGAGGGGATCGCCGGGTAGGCTTATTGCTATGTGATGTTACTTGGAGGATTTCAACCTACCCTCTTCTACCTGTTGCAAGACAGGTGACCAGAAGCGTAGTCTTCGATAAGACTAGCTATCCCCCCTCTTATTCTGGCATTCTGCAGTTCAGTCCACTGATATGGCCCTTTACACATATAACCATGCATATGTAGTGTAGCTCATTGCTTGCGGGTACTTTGGATGAGTACTCACGGTTGCTTTGTTTCCCCTTTTCCCCTATCTATACTCGATTGCTGCAACTGCACGATGGAGCCCAGAGCCGACGCCACCGTCGATGGCGACTACTACTGGGAGGTGCCTACTACTACGCAGCAGCCCGGCGACGACGACTGTGAGTAGTTAGGAGGATCCCAGCGTAAGGCATCGCCTCTTCGATCAGTCCCGCTTTGTGCTAGCCATCTTATGGCAACTTGTTTATCTTATGTCTCACGTACTCAGATATTGTCGCTTCCGCTGACTCGTCTATGATCGAGCACTTGTATTCGAGCCCTCGAGGCCCCTGGCTTGTATTATGATGCTTGTATGACTTATTTATGTTTTAGAGTTGTGTTGTGATATCTTCCCGTGAGTCCTTGATCTTGATCGTACATATTTGCGTGCATGATTAGTGTATGATTGAATCGAGGGTGTCACAAGTTGGTATCAGAGCCGACTGCCTGTAGGAATCCCCCTTCCACACTCCTTGGCCGAAGTCGAGTCTAGACATTGCAAAAACTTTTACTAACTTGGCTGTGTGTCTTACGGGCCCACGTCGCCATCGGGTGGTACTAGGATCTTTTACTCCTCGACCTTTACTCTGGGACTCTGAACTCTCTTCTACTCGGGTTAAACGAATTTACTAACTAACACTAGGATCCCGTGACCACATTCACCCCAAAGTTGGATAAAGCCATAGTATTCCTTGGAATTGTATTTTGATCAATTTCCACACTGTCATTTGACTCCTTTTGAAACATCTTTGTTTTTAGATGGAACCCACGAGGCAGGTCGGCGCCACCACGACGGCCATTGGTGCCTCGGGATCACTGCGGTGCTAGCAGAGATGATGACCTATCCGGGTTATCACGGCACCCCGAGTACACCGTCTATGAGGAGTACCGGGACTTTAACCGAGGCAGTGCCGAGCCATCGTCCACCTCTACTCTCGGGAGTATGACTCCACTACTGTGCTGCACACCGCACATGGTGTTGGGGTGACTATAGATATGGCAGTCCACGATGCTGCTTATGCTGCTCTGACACGTCTTCGTCGAGAGTATCGGGATTTGGACACCTCCCCCTTCAGGCACATTGCTATCGCGTCTGATGTTGGTGAGGAGGGTTACTACACTGCTGCCTACTCCACTGTCACCAGAGAGCCCTTCTACCATCAGAACTTTGTTCTGCATGCTGATGTGCTGGATCGAGCTAACCGAGCTCTTCGCCACGAGTTGTACATCACCCGTCAGCACCTTTACCGTGCTCGACGCCATCGCACCCCTTTGTCCGATCCAGAGAGCTGCGCGTTCTGCGATCTACCCAGCCAGACCGTGATGCCCCGTGGTGTCGGTTGGCGGGTGGAGGCTACTCTCCGCCACTTGGTCGTCGGGTTCGCACTGAGTATCCGCGCCCCTGTGTCACCGACGTGGAGGACTATCCGCGCCACACTACCAGCTTTCAGCTACTGACTACCTCCGCGATGCAGCGTGGGGTGATGTAGGCTTGCTTGTTAATGTTAGATGCATTCGCCATGAGCCTGCGTGCGCCTATGATGTCTTAGTCTATGTAATCGGACTCGTAATCAACTCTATGCATGATCCCTTTGTAAGATATGCCGACTACTATGTGGTTTCTATCGTCTGCTTTCATTATGCATGTTTCATCGTGAATGATTCTTGTCCTTTGCATAATTTCTCAAATGCTGAACTACCCCTGTTATATATTAGCAGGATGGTTAGACCAGCTGGTCGTGGTCGTGGTGGCAACTTCCCACCCCCGCCTGAGTACATGGCTGGTATGATCCAACAGCTTGAGATGAATCGCCAGTTCATGGAGAAGATGATGGCTCAGTTTCCTCGCCCCAATATGAACCAGCAGCCAAACACATCAACTATGCAGGATTTCATACGCCTCAACCCAAGCGTGTACCGCAGTTCAACCCAGCCGCTGGATGCTGATGACTGGCTCCGTGACATCACCTATGAGATGGAGTCTGCTGATGTAGCCCCTGCCAGCTATGTCACTTTTGCGTCCTTCTTCCTGAAGGGATCCGCAGCTCAATGGTGGGACAGCCACAGCGTACTCGCCAGCTTGGAACAATCATCACCGGCCGACTTCCAAGCTGCTTTCCGTGCCGCTTCATCCTCAAGGAGTCATGGACTGAAGGAGCGTGAGTTCATAACCTCACCCAAGGCAACAAGATCTGTTGAAGCTTATCGTGAGAGTTCTGGACTTGTCTCGCTATCTTTGAAGAGGATATTGCAACTGATGCACGCAGACAAGAGAAGTTCCGTGACGGTCTTCAAGCTGACATCAAGCTCGCACTTCTAGTGCACGACTTTGCTGATTTCGCCACCTTGGTGAACAAGGCTATCAATGTCGAAACTGGTCTGCAGGAATACCAGAGCTCTAACAGGCGCAACCGTGACACGGGCTCATCTTCGGGCCCGTCCTCGCAGAAGCGTAAGATATGGATTCCCAACAGCATGTACCAGCCGAATGCACCTGCTCCAAGGCAGAGCTATGCTGCACCTCGTCTGCCTACTCCAGCTAGGCAGCCAAAGCTTCCAGCTCCACCACCCCAAGCTCCTGTTCCCACTCCCAATAATGGTTTGTGCTTCAGGTGTGGACAACCAGGGCACCGTGCTAGAGAATGCAACCAGAACCAGAATCAGCTGGCCCTTCCAGCGACTGGCCGTGGAAGCAACCAGCCCCGCAACAACAATGCCAAGCCTTATGGTCGAGTTCAGGCCAACCACGTTGATCTGAACGAAGCTCAAGACCAACCTGCTACTGTGATGGGTACACTTCTCGTAAATTCAGTACCAGCATGCGTTTTATTTGATACAGGGGCATCGCATTCATTCATGTCTGAAGATTTTGCATTCATGCATGGCATTAAAAGTGAAGACATGAATGCTTCACTATTAGTACACACCCCTGCGGGCCAATGTCGAACCTGTTGGGGAACGTTGCCGAAAATTAAAATTTTTCCTACGGTTTCACCAAGATCCATCTATGAGTTCTACTATGCAACGAGTAACGAGAGAGAGTTTGCATCTACATACCACTTGTAGATCGAATACGGAAGCGTTCTTGAGAGTGGTGATGATGAAGACGTTCCCAACGTGATTCCGATCACCGATGACCAAAGTCTTGAAGGACAGCACCTCCGTGTTCAACACACGTGCGGGACGATGGCGTCTCCTCCGCCTTGATCCAGCAAGAGTGAAGGAGAGGTTGAAGAAGACAATCCCAATGGCAGCACGACGGCGTGGTGCAGGTGGTACGGTAGTTCTCCGCAGGGGCTTCGCCAAGCTTGCGTGGAGAAAGAGAGGTGTTGGGAGGAGGGGCTGCGCCTACAACTGTGTTGGCAGCCCTCCCCCACCCCTCTATTTATAGGAGGAGAGGGTCAGGGGCCGGCCCTCTAGGGAAAACCCTAGGGGGCGGCGGCCAAGGGAGAGGAGAGGGTGGCTTGCCCCCAAGCTGGGGCGCCCCTTTAGGCTCCTCCTCCCAAACCCTAGCCGCATGGGCCTAGGTGGGAGGCGCGCCCAGCCCACCAGGCTGGCTCCCTCCCACTTAGCCCATGTGGCCCCCGGAGAGGTGGCCCCTCCGGTGGACCTCGGAACCCTCCGGTGCCCCGTGCTTTACCGGTATGCCACCAAACTTCCCGAGTCCGTTTAACCACTTTCCATATATAAATCTTTACCTCCGGACCATTCCGAACTCCTCGTGACGTCCGGGATCTCATCCGGACTCAACAACATTCGTAATCACATACTTGTCTTCCTATTAACCCTAGCGCCACCGAACCTTATGTGTAGACCCTACGGGTTCGGAGACATGCGAACATGACCGAGACTACCTCAAGTCAATAACCAACAGCGGGATCTGGATACCCATGTTGGCTCCCACATGCTCCTCGATGTTGTCATCGGATGAACCACGATGTCAAGGGTTCAAGTAACCCGTATTCTATTCCCTTTGTCGACGGTATGTTACTTGCCCGAGACTCGATCGTCGGTATCCCAATACCTCGTTAGTCTCGTTACGGCAAGTCACTTTACTCGTATCGCAATGCATGATCCCGTGACCGGACACTTGATCACTTTGAGCTCATTATGATGATGCATTACCGAGTGGGCCCTAGTGATACCTCTCCGTAATACGGAGTGACAAATCCGATCTCGATCCGTGTCAACCCAATGGTCACTTTCGAGATACCAGTAGTGCACCTTTATAGTCACCCGATTACGTTGTGACGCTTGATACACCCAAAGCACTCCTACGGTATCCGGAATTGCACGATCTCATGGTCTTAAGGAAGAGATACTTGACATTGGAAAAGCTCTAGCAAAACGAACTACACGATCTTTGTGCTATGCTTAGGATTGGGTCTTGTCCATCACGTCATTCTCCTAATGACGTGATCCCGTTATCAATGACATCCGATGTCCATAGTCGAAACCATGACTATCTGTTGACCAACGAGCTAGTCAACTAGAGGCTTACTAGGGATGTATTGTAGTCTATGTATTCACACGTGTATTACGATTTCCGGATAATACAGCTTATAGCATGAATAAAAGACAATTATCATGAACAAGGAAATATAATAATAATGCTTTTATTATTGCCTCTAGGGCATATTTCCAACAGTCTCCCACTTGCACTAGAGTCAATAATCTAGTTTACATTGTGATGAATCGAACACCCATAGAGTTCGGTGTTGATCATGTTTTGCCCATGAAGAGGTTTAGTCAACGGATCTGCGACATTCAGATCCGTATGCACTTTACAAATTTCTATGTCTCCATTCTGAACATTTTCACGGATGGAGTTGAAGCGACGCTTGATGTGCCTGGTCTTCTTGTGAAACCTGGGCTCCTTGGCAAGGGCAATAGCTCCAGTGTTGTCACAGAAGAGTTTGATCGGCCCCGACGCATTGGGTATGACTCTAGGTCGGTGATGAACTCCTTCACCCAAATTGCTTCATGCGCTGCCTCCGAGGCTGCCATGTACTCCGCTTCACATGTAGATCCCGCCACGACGCTTCGCTTGCAGCTGCACCAGCCATCGCTCCACCATTCAACATATACACGTATCCGGTTTGTGACTTAGAGTCATCCAGATCTGTGTCGAAGCTAGCGCCGACGTAACCTGTTACTGACGAGCTCTTCGTCACCTCCATAAACGAAAACATGTCCTTTGTCCTTTTCGGTACTTCAGGATATTCTTGACCGCTGTCCAAAGTGTTCCTTGCGGGATTACTTTGGTACCTTCCTACCAAACTTACGGCAAGGTTTACATCAGGTCCGGTACACAGATGGCATACATAATAGATCCTATGGCTGAGGCATAGGGGATGACACTCATCTCTTCTTTATCTTTTGTCGTGGTCGGGCATTGAGCTGAGCTCAATCTCACACCTTGCAATGAGCAAGAACCCTTTCTTGACTGGTCCATTTTGAACTTCTTCAAAATCTTATCAAGGTATGTGCTTTGTGAAAGACCTATGAGGCGCCTTGATCTATCTCTATAGATCTTGATGCCTAATATATAAGCAGCTTCTCCAAGGTCCTTCATTGAAAAACACTTATTCAAGTAGGCCTTAATGCTGTCCAAGAATTCTATATCATTTCCCATCAAAGTATGTCATCTACATATAATATGAGAAATGCTCAGAGCTCCCACTCACTTTCTTGTAAACGCAGCTTCTCCATAAGTCTCAAGATAAACCCAAATGCTTTGATCATCTCATCAAAGCGAATGTTCCAACTCCGAGATGCTTGCACCAGCCCATAAATGGATCGCTGGAGCTTGCATACTTTGTCAAGATTCTTAGGATCGACAAAACCTTCCGCTTGTATCATATACAGCTCTTCCTTAAGATAACCGTTAAGGAACGCTGTTTTGACGCCCATCTGCCATATCTCATAATCATAGTATGCGGCAATTGCTAACATGATTCGGACGGACTTAAGCTTCGCTACGGAGAGAAAGTCTCATCGTAGTCAATCCCTTGAACTTGCCGATAACCCTTAGCGACAAGTCGAGCTTTATAGATGGTGACATTACCATCCGCGTCCGTCTTCTTCTTAAAGATCCATTTGTTTTCTATTGCTCGCCGATCATCGGGCAAGTCACTCAAAGTCCACACTTTGTTTTCATACATGGATTCTATCTCGGACTTCATGGCTTCTAGCCATTTATTGGAATCTGGGCCCGCCATTGCTTCTTCATAGTTTGAAGGTTCACCGTTGTCTAACAACATGATTTCCAGGACAGGGTTGCCGTACCACTCTAGTGCGGAACGTGTCCTAGTGGACCTCTGGTTCAAGAGTAACTTGATCCGAAGTACCTTGATCATCATCATGAATTTCCTCTTGATTGGTGTAGGCATCACAGAACATTTTCCCGAGCTGCACTACTTTCCTGTTCAAGAGGTAGTACTTCATCGAGTTCTACTTTCCTCCCACTTACTTCTTTCGAGAGAAACTCCTTTTCCAGAAAGATTCCATTCCTGGCAACAAAGATCTTGCCTTCGGATCTAAGGTAGAAGGTATACCCAAAGGTTTCCTTAGGGTATCCTATGAAGACGCATTTTTCCGACTTGGGTTCGAGCTTTTCAGGTTGAAGTTTCTTGACATAAGCATCGCATCCCCAAACTTTTAGAAACGACAGCTTAGGTTTCTTCCCAAACCATAATTCATACGGTGTCGTCTCAACGGATTTAGATGGTGCCCTATTTAAAGTGAATGTAGCTGTCTCTAGAGCGTATCCCCAAAATGATAGCGGTAAATCGGTAAGAGACATCATAGACCGCACCATATCCAATAGAGTGCGATTCGACGCTCGGACACACCATTACGTTGAGGTGTTCGGTGGCGTTAGTTGTGAAACGATTCCACATTTTCTTAAGTGTGTACCAAATTCGTGACTTAAATATTCTCCTCCACGATCCGATCGTAAGAATTTTATCTTTCGGTCACGTTGATTCTCTACTTCATTCTGAAATTCCTTGAACTTTTCAAAGGTTTCAGACTTGTGTTTCATCAAGTAGACATACCCATATCTACTCAAGTCATCTGTGAGAGTGAGAACATAACGATATCCTCCGCGAGCCTCAACGCCATTGGACCGCATACATCGGTATGTATGATTTCCAACAAGTTGGTTGCTCGCTCCATTGTTCCAGAGAATGGAGTCTTGGTCATCTTGCCCATGAGGCATGGTTCGCATGTGTCAAATGATTCATAATCAAGAGACTCTAAAAGTCCATCTGCATGGAGCTTCTTCATGCGCTTGACACCAATGTGACCAAGGCGGCAGTGCCACAAGTATGTGGGACTATCGTTATCAACTTTACATCTTTTGGTATTCACGCTATGAACATGTGTAATACTACGCTCGAGATTCATTAAGAATAAACCATTGACCATCGGAGCATGACCATAAAACATATCTCTCATATAAATAGAACAACCATTATTCTCGGATTTAAATGAGTAGCCATCTCGCATTAAACGAGATCCAGATACAATATTCATGCTCAAACTTGGCACCAAATAACAATTATTAAGGTTCATAACTAATCCCGTGGGTAAATGAAGAGGTAGCGTGCGACGGCGATCACATCGACTGAACCATTCCCGACGCGCGCCGTCACCTCGTCCTTCGCCAGATCTCCGCTTATTCCGCAGCTCCTGCTGTGAGTTACAAATATGAGCAACGGCACCGTATCAAATACCGGGAGTTACTACGATTCTGGTAAGGTACACATCAATTACATATATATCAAATATACCTTTGGTGTTGCCGGCCTTCTTATCCGCTAAGTATTTGGGGCAGTTCCGCTTCCAAAGACCCTTCCCTTGCAATAAAAGCACTCGGTCTCGTGCTTGGGTCCATTCTTTGACTTCTTCCCGGCAACTTGCTTACAGGGCGCCGCAACCTCCTTGCCGTCCTTCTTGAAGTTCTTCTTGCCCTTGCCCTTCTTAAACTTAGTGGTCTTATTGACCATCAACACTTGATGTTCTTTCTTGATTTCAACCTCGGCTGACTTGAGCAGAGAACACTTCAGAATGGTCTTTACCATCCCTGCATGTTGTAGTTCATCACAAAGCTCTTGTAGCTTGGTGGGGCGATCGAGGATTCTCATCGATGACCGCCTCATCGTGGAGGTTGATATTCAGCTTGGGTCATACGGTTGTGCAACCTGACATCTTCGTAATGTGCTCACCGATGTAACTGTTTTCCTCCATCTTACAACTATAGAACTTGTCGGAGATGTCATATCTCTCGACCGGGAGTGAGCTTGGAAAACAAGTTTCAGCTCCTCGAACATCTCATATGCTCCGTGGTGCTCAAAACGCTTTTGGAGCCCGGTTCTAAGTCAGAAAGCATGCCGCACCGAACGAGGGAGTAATCATCAAGACGAGACTGCCAAGCATTCATAATGTCTTGGTTCTCTGGGACGGAGCTTCACCTAGCGGTCCTTCTAGGACGATTGTTTCCTGGCAGCTATGAGGATGATCTCGTGTTCGGACCCAGTCCGTATAGTTGCTGCCGTCATCTTTCAGCTTGGTTTTCTAGGAACGCGTTGAAGTTCAAGTTGACATGAGCGTTGGCCATTTGATCTACAAGACATATAATTCAAAAGTTTTAGACTATTGTTCATTATAATAAAGTTCATCTAATCAAATTATTAATGAACTCCCACTTAGATTAGACATCCCTCTAGTCATCTAAGTGTTACACGATCCGAGTCGACTAGGCCGTGTCCGATCAACACGTGAGACGGACTAGTCTGCGTCGGTGAACATTCTCATGTTGATCGTATCTTCCATACGACTCGTGTTCGACCTTTCGGTCTCCGTGTTCGAGGCCATGTCTTCACATGCTTAGGCTCGTCAAGTTAACCCTAAGTGTTTCTGCGTGTGTAAATCTTGCTTACACCGTTGTATGTGAACGTAAGAATCCATCACACCCGATTAACACGTGGTGCTTAGAAGCGACGAAACTGTAGCAACGGTGCACGCTTAGGGAGAACACTTCTTGAAATTGTTCTAAGGGATCATCTTATTTACTACCGTCGTTCTAAGTAAACAAGATGCATAATCATAATAAACATCACATGCAATTATAAAGTAGTGACATGATATGGCCAATATCATATAGCTCCTTTGATCTTCATCTTCGGGGCTCCATGATCATCCTGTCACCGGCATGACACCATGATCTCCATCATCATGATCTCCATCATCGTGCCTCCATGAAGTTGTCACGCCAACGACTACTTCTACTTCTATGGCTAACGCGTTTGGCAATAAAGTAAAGTAAATTACATGGCGTTCTTCAATGACACGCAGGTCATACAAAAATAAAGACAACTCCTATGGCTCCTGCCGTTGTCATACTCATCGACATGCAAGTCGTGATTCCTATTACAAGAACATGATCTCATACATCACAATATATCATCATTCATCACAACTTGGCCATATCCGTCACATGACAATTGCTGCAAAAACAAGTTAGACGTCCTCTAATTGTTGTTGCATCTTTTACGTGGCTGCAATTGGGTTCTAGCAAGAACGTTTTCTTACCTACGAATAACCACAACGTGATCTTGTCAACTTCTATTTACCCTTCATAAGGACCCTGTTCATCGAATCCGCTCCCACTAAAGTAGGAGAGCAGACACCCGCCAGCCACCTTATGCAACTAGTGCATGTTAGTCGGTGGAACCGGTCTCACGTAAGAGTACGTGTAAGGTTGGTCCGGGCCGCTTCATCCCACAATACCGCGGAAGCAAGAAACAACTAGTAACAGCAAGTAAGTTGACAAGATCCACGCCCACAACAAAATTGTGTTCTACTCGTGCAAAGAGAACTACGCATAGACCTAGCTCATGATGCCACTGTTGGGGAACGTTGCGAAAATTAAAATTTTCCCTACGGTTTCACCAAGATCCATCTATGAGTTCTACTATGCAACGAGTAACGAGAGAGAGTTTGCATCTACATACCACTTGTAGATCGAATACGGAAGCGTTCTTGAGAGTGGTGATGATGAAGACGTTCCCAACGTGATTCCGATCACCGATGACCAAAGTCTGAAAGGACAGCACCTCCGTGTTCAACACACGACGGACGATGGCGTCTCCTCCGTCTTGATCCAGCAAGAGTGAAGGAGAGGTTGAAGAAGACAATCCCAATGGCAGCACGACGGCGTGGTGCAGCTGGTCTGTAGTTCTCCGGCAGGCTTCGCCAAGCTTGCGTGGAGAAAGAGAGGTGTTGGGAGGGAGGGCTGCGCCTACAACTGTGTTGGCAGCCCTCCCCCACCCCTCTATTTATAGGAGGAGAGGGTCAGGGGGCCGCCCTCTAGGGAAAACCCTAGGGGGCGGTGGCCAAGGAGAGGAGAGGAGGGTGGCTTGCCCCCAAGCTGAGGCGCCCCTTTAGGTTTCCTCCTCCCAAACCCTAGCCGCATGGGCCTAGGTGGGGGCGCGCCCAGCCACCAGGGGCTGGCTCCCTCTCCCACTTAGCCCATGTGGCCCCCGAGAAGTGGCCCCTCCCGTGGACCTCCGGAACCCTCCCGGTGGCCCCGGTGCTTTACCGGTATGCCACCAAACTTCCCGAGTCCGCTTAACCACTTTCCATATATAAATCTTTACCTCCGGACCATTCCGAACTCCTCGTGACGTCCGGGATCTCATCCGGACTCGAACAACATTCGGTAATCACATACTTGTCTTCCTATTAACCCTAGCGTCACCGAACCTTAAGTGTAGACCCTACGGGTTCGGAGACATCTGAACATGACCGAGACTACCTCAAGTCAATAACCAACAGCGGATCTGGATACCCATGTTGGCTCCCACATGCTCCTCGATGTTGTCATCGGATGAACCACGATGTCAAGGGTTCAAGTAACCCGTATTCTATTCCCTTTGTCGACGGTATGTTACTTGCCCGAGACTCGATCGTCGGTATCCCAATACCTCGTTAGTCTCGTTACCGGCAAGTCACTTTACTCGCATCAGATGCATGATCCCGTGACCGACACTTGATCACTTTGAGCTCATTATGATGATGCATTACCGAAAGTGGGCCCTAGTGATACCTCTCCGTAATACGGAGTGACAAATCCCGCCTCGATCCGTGTCAACCCAATGGTCACTTTCGGAGATACCGTAGTGCACCTTTATAGTCACCCGATTACGCCAGTGACGTTTGATACACCCAAAGCACTCCTACGGTATCCGGGAATTGCACGATCTCATGGTCTTAAGGAAGAGATACTTGACATTGGAAAAGCTCTAGCAAAACGAACTACACGATCTTTGTGCTATGCTTAGGATTGGGTCTTGTCCATCACGTCATTCTCCTAATGACGTGATCCCGTTGTCAATGACATCCGATGTCCATAGTCAGGAAACCATGACTATCTGTTGACCAACGAGCTAGTCAACTAGAGGCTTACTAGGGACGTATTGTAGTCTATGTATTCACACGTGTATTACGATTTCCGGATAATACAGTTATAGCATGAATAAAAGACAATTATCATGAACAAGGAAATATAATAATAATGCTTTTATTATTGCCTCTAGGGCATATTTCCAACAGAACCTCCATGATTTGCAACGACGTCCCCGTGGAAATCGAAGGACTGGAATTCCTTGTCTCACCCATCGTGCTGAAGTCTTGTAGCATTGACCTCATTCTGGGAATGAATTGGTTAAAGGCGATATCTGCTTCCATAGTTTGCGCCACGAAGACCGGCCATCTGCTACACCCTTCGATGAAATAGTCACTTACCAAGCTCATCTGGTGCAAAATGCGAGGCAAGGCTCTATGCATTGAATGCATTGAACGCTGCAGCACTCGAGGGTATTGAAAACATTCCCTGTCGTATGCGTGAATTCCTCGGCGTCTTTCTGAAGAACTCCTGGGGATTCCCCTGCTAGAGCTGTCGAATTAGTCATCGACTTGAAACCGTGCACCACTCCTATAGCCAAGCGACCCTACAAGATGCCGCCGCATGAACTCCTTGAGCTTAAGGAGGAAATCGACAAGTCTCTTCGCAGTGGTTTCATTCGCCCAAGTTGCTCTCCTTGGGGAGCACCTTCTCTCTTGTCAAGAAGAAGGATGGGACAAACCGATTGGTCCAAGACTACCGTCCTATAAATCAAGCTACCATTCGAATAAGTATCCTCTTCCTCGGATCAATGATCTCGTATGATCAACTGGCTGGTTCATCAGTGTTCTCTAAACTCGACTTGAGGTTGGGTTACCACCAGATCCGTGTTCGTGAGGAGGATATCCCCAAGACCGCCTTTGTGACTCGCTATAGTTCATACGAGTACACCGTCATGTCTTTTGGCTTAACCAATGCTCCAGCCACCTTCTCTCGCCCGATGAACTATATATTCATGGATTACCTCGACAAGTTCGTCGTGGTTTATCTGGATGATATCCTGATATTTTCCAAGAATGAAGAAGAACATGCTGAACATCTTAGCCTTGTCTTTGGAAAAGCTACGAGAGCATCAGCTATATGCCAAGTTCTCCAAGTGTGAATTCGGCTTCCAAGTGACCTATCTCGGGCATGTCATCTCTAAGGATGGTATTGCCGTCAACCCTGAACGAGTTCAGGCTATTCTCGATTGGACTCCTCCGAAGAATGTCAAGCAAGTCAGAAGTTTTCTCGGTCTCACCAGCTATTGCCGTCGATTCGTCGAGAACTTCTCCAAGATTTCCGTGCCTCGACTAACTGCTTGTATAAGGGCGCCAAGTTCCAATAGATAGATAAATGTCAGGAAAGTTTCCAGGCACTCAAAGACAAGTTGACTTCTGCCCCAGTGCTAGCTCCTCCTGATACTAAGAAGGACTTCGTCATTTACTGCGACGCTTCCCGTCAAGGATTAGGCTGTGTCCTAATGCAAGAGCGCAAAGTGGTTGCTTATGCCTCTCGCCAATTGCGCCCTCACGAAGAGAACTACCCAGTTCACGACCTCGAACTTGCTGCTGTCATTCATGCGCTAAAACAGTGGCGACATTACCTTCTCGGTAATCGTTGCGAGATCTTCACCGACCACCAAAGTCTGAAGTATCTGTTTACTCAGCCAGACCTGAACCTCCGTCAGCAGAGATGGATGGAGACTGTTGCAGATTTTGATTTGGGTATTTCCTATACACCAGGCAAGGCTAATGTAATGGCTGATGCCTTGAGCCGCAAGTCTTACTGCAACCACCTCCAGGTTCACAAAGTTCAGCCCTCACTCGTTGAAGAGTTCAGAAAGCTGAACCTCCATATTGTTCCTCCGGGTGCACTCGCTCCCCCTCCTCCGGAGTTACGCAAGATGAACCTCCATGTTGTTTCCAGGGGTTCTCTCAATACCCTGGTTGCGAAACCAGATCTTGTGGACACCATCAAATGGATACAGAAATGTGACGATGAAGTCGAGAGGATTAAACTTTATCTCGCAGAAGGAAAACCCTCATTCTTCACTGTGGATGACGACGGCACCTTATTCTTCAAAGGTCGCCTAGTGGTACTGAGTAAGAGGGCAAACCTGAATCTGACTCCAAAGGTTATGAAAGAAGCTCATGATACACCTTTGTCTATTCATCCCGGTAGCACCAAGATGTACCAAGACATTCGTCAGAGATTCTGGTGGTCTAATATGAAGCGAGACATTGCTTGTTATGTTGCTGAATGTGACGCTTGTTGTCAGATAAAGCGAGAACATCAACGACCTGCTGGAACTCTGCAACCTATCTCTATTCCTGAATGGAAATGGGACCATGTTGAAATGGACTTAACACACTGGATTTCCCAAGTCGCAGAAAGGTAATGATGCTATTCTTGTCGCCATTGACCGCTTTCTAAAGTTGCACATTTTCGGCAATCAAAGAAACGATCACTGCTAGTCAGCTTGCAACTCTCTATATGTCCAGAATTGTTTCACTTCACGGTATTCCATTGGTTATCAGTTCGGACCGTGGCAGCTTATTCACTTCAAGATTCTGGGCAAGTTTTCAAGAAGCTATGGGGACCCACTTATCTTTCAGTACTGCGTTTCATCCGCAGTCACAAGGGCAAGTTGAACGTGTCAACCAAGTTCTCGAAGACATGCTTCGAGCTTGTCTTATTTCCTTCGGCAAGAAATGGGAGGAATCTCTCCCGTATGCTGAGTTCTCTTATAATAATAGCTATCAAGCTAGTCTCAAGATGGCCCCTTGAAGTGTTATATGGACGAAAGTGCGAACCCTCGAACTGGTCGAAACGGGAACATCCACTCTTCAGTCGGATATTATCCAACATGCCAAGAACAAGTCCGCATTATTCGCGAGAATCTCAAGACTGCTCATCACGCTAAAAGAGTAATTATGACCGCTATCATAAAGACATGGTCTATCAACTTTGGCGAAAAGGCCTATCTTCGCCACACCAATGAAGGGTGCTCACCGCCGGGGATCAAGGGCAAGCTAGCTCCTCGCTATATTGGCCCCTTCACTATTCTGGAAAGGCGTGGAAAAGTGGCATATCAACTGGAGCTTCCGTCGAACCTTTCTCAGGTTCACGATGTGTTCCACGTGTCACAACTCCGACGCTGCTTCAAGGACCCAATCCGAGCAGTGGACCATGAAGTGCTCGAGTTGCAACAGGACCTCTCCTATAAAGAGCATCCGGTCCGCATTCTCGACCAAGCTGAACGCCGCACACGTCAGAAGACGATCAAGTTCCTCAAAGTCCAGTGGTCGAATCACTCTGAAGACGAAGCCACCTAGGAACGCGAGGATCGTCTTCGTGATGAATACCCCGCACTTTTTCCTTCTACCTCCTAAATCTCGAGACGAGATTTCTTGTAGTGGAGGAGATTTGTAACGCCCGGATAATCATGCTACAGTAATCTCACGTTGATGGTGCCACGTCACCTCTGTCACTGTAGTTAATCTCGGGTTGAATCAAAACTGTTTCGAAATTCACTTCAAATTTATGATGACAATAAAAGTTTTCAAAAATTAAAACTAAAATGTTCGGGGGTTGTTAGATATTACAAAGTTAATTATGGTGCAACAAACCCATTTTTATAAAATGCCTAAATATGTTTAAACGAATTAAAACAGAAAAGGAAAAATAAGAAAAGAAAAACAAACCGAATAGATAAAGGGGAGGGGAAAACCCCCTGGCCAACTGGGCCAAACGGCCCAGCCGACCGGCCCATGGCCCATCCGGCCCCTCTCACTCCCTTAACCCCCAGGCGATTTAAACCCTAGCCCGACGCCCCCACTCGCCCACCTCTCTCCCCACGCCTCGTTCCTTCCCGATCCAGATCGAGATCGGGACGAACCCGCCCCACCGCCACACGACGCCGCCCGTCCTCCCTCCTCCCGACCACCACCAGACGCCTGGCGCCCCCAGCCGCCCCACGCCCACGTCGCCTCGGATCCGACCCGACCACCTCGCCATCACCGCCAGCCCGCCCTAAATGCCCGCCGCCTCGCTCCTCGCCGGTCTTCCCCGACTTCGAGCCCGCTGCCCCGAACCCCTCACGAACCCCGTGAGCTCCCCCTTCGCTCCCCTCTCCCCTAGGGCGCCACCACTGCCGCCCTCCCCGCCGGGCGGACGACGCGCCCGGCGCCACCGCCACCGCGCCACCACGCCGGGCCATTCCACCCTGCCCCTCCCGTTTCCCGTGCAGCTCCCTGCCGTGGCAGCGCCACGCTGCCCCCGCCGTGAGCCTCGCTCCTCCCTCTCCTTCCCACGACCCAGCGGCGCCGCGCGCTGCCGCCGCCGGAGGCCTCTCCTCCTCGCGGACCTCCTCCACGGAGCCCCTACTGCAGCCAACGCCTGGGCGCACTCGAACCATGCCGTCGCCACCCCCCCCCCTTCCCCGTTCGCTCCCCTCTGCTCCGTCGCGGATCTCGCCGTGCTCGCCATCCGCGCCGAGGCCTGGTGCCGTCCCGATGACCACCTGGCCTCATGCTGCCGCCCCGCCCACGCAGCGCCACGGCCGCGGCCTCAGCGCCTTGGCCCAGGCAGTGCCGTTCGCTCCCCTACTGTCTCGGTCAACCACGGTGCTCGCCGTGGGTGTGCTCGGCGAGCCACCCGCCACACCCCAAGACCCACGGTGCACCCTCGAGGCAGCGCCTGTTCGGCTCCTGTTCGCCCAAATCCACTAACCCCACAGGGCCAATGACATGGGGTCCCACCCGAACGTTAAAAAATAAAAAAATAAATAATAAAATAAAAATGATAATTAATTAATTAGTTAACTAAGTTAATTAACTTAATTAATCATGTTTAATTAACCTAATTAATCTGCTAATTAAACTAAACTAGGTTAATTAGTTAACAACAATGACTAATGCACCCCACATGTCAGTTGACCAAGTCAACTCTGTTGATTGCTGACATCAGCATGACATCATGTCGACGTCATAAATCCATTTTTTGAATTAATTAATTAATTAATTAAATTCCAAAAATTAATAAAATCTTTAGAAAATCATATCTTTTAATCCGTAACTTTCGGTTAAAATATTTTCAACATGAAAGTTACTCGAACGACGAGACGAATCCGGATCACGCAATCGCTCGTCGCCACACCCTCTAACCTATCGAACTCGCAACTTTCCCCTCCGGCTCCTCTGCTTTGAAAACACGAAACACCGGGATATTTTCCGGATGTTTCCCCAACCAAGCATCACCTCATACCACGTTAGGGAACGCCTAGCATCGTTACTTGTCATGTCATGCATCGATATGCATATGTTTGCATGGTATTCATTGTTTCTTCCCCTCTTCTCTCCGGTGACTACGAGACCGACGCCGCTTTGCTGCCAGCTTCGACTACGGAGTTGACGACCCCTCTCTCTTGCGAGCAACCAGGCAAGCCCCTGCTGATCACCGGATATCGCCTACTCTTCTCTATACTGCTTGCATTAGAGTAGTGTAGCATGTTACTGCTTTCAGATACTCCTATACTTTGCCGTGCATAGCTTTGTCCTTGTTACTATCAAGTTGTTACCTTACCGCAATCCTATATGCTTAGTATAGGATGCTAGAATTTTCATTTGTGGCCCTACATCCTTGTCTGTCTGCCGTGCTATACTATCGGGCCGTGATCACTCGGGAGGTGATCACGGGTATATACTATATACTTTATACATGATACATGTGGAGACTAAAGTCGGGTCGGCTGGTGGAGCACCCGCGAGTGGATCTTGAGGCGGAGCGACAGGGCAGGTTGAGACCGCCTAGGAGAGAGGTGGGCCTGGCCCTGTTCGGCGTTCGCGGATACTTAACACGCTTAACGAGATCTTGGTATTTGATCTGAGTTGGCTACGAGCCTATACGCACTAACCAACTACGTGGGAAAGATATGGGCACTCGGCGTCGTGGTATCAGCCGAAGCACTTCAGATGTCAGCGACGGGCGGCGCGCGCCGGATTGGACCGGAACGCCACTAGGCTAGGTCTGCTTCCGGCCGCCCTCGCAACGTGCAGGTGTGCTATGGGCGATGGGCCCAGACCCCTGTGCGCTTAGGTTTAGACCGGCGTGTTGGCCTCTCTGTTTTGCCTAGGTGGGGCTGCGACGTGTTGATCTTCCGCGGCCGGGCATGACCCAGGAAAGTGTGTCCGGCCAAATGGGATCAAACGTGTTGGGTAAGTTGGTGCACCCCTGCAGAGAAGTTAATCTATTCAATAGCCGTGATCTTCGATAATGTGGGCGACTTGGAGTTGTACCTTGACCTTATGACAACTAGAACCGGATGCTTAATAAAACACACCCTTCCAAGTGCGGATATAACGGTGGTCGCTCTCTCTCGGGGTGACGAGGAGGGGATCGCCGGGTAGGCTTATTGCTATGTGATGTTACTTGGAGGATTTCAACCTACCCTCTTCTACCTGTTGCAAGACAGGTGACGAAGCGTAGTCTTCGATAAGACTAGCTATCCCCTCTTATTCGGCATTCTGCAGCTCAGTCCACCGATATGGCCCTTTACACATATAACCATGCATATGTAGTGTAGCTCCTTGCTTGCAGTACTTTGGATGAGTACTCACGGTTGCTTTGTTTCCCTCTTTTTTCCCCTATCTATACTCGATTGCTGCAACCAGACGATGGAGCCCAGGAGCCAGACGCCACCGTCGATGACGACTACTACACTGGAGGTACCTACTACTACGCAGCAGCCCGGCGGCGACGACTGTGAGTAGTTAGGAGGATCCTGGCGAAGGCATGCGCCTCTTCGATCTGTATCCCAGTTTGTGCTAGCCATCTTATGGCAACTTGTTTATCTTATGTCCAGACTTCAGATATTGTCGCTTCGCTGACTCGCCTATGATCGAGCACTTGTATTCGAGCCCTCGAGGCCCCGGCTTGTATTATGATGCTTGTATGACTTATTTATGTTTTAGAGTTGTGTTGTGATATCTTCCCGTGAGTCCTTGATCTTGATCGTACACATATGCGTGCATGATTAGTGTACGATTGAATCGAGGGTGTCACAGGAGCCCGACCTGGCAGGCCCTATTCGTCGCTCCTACCGAGGAACCTCGTGGGCTGCCGGCCCAGTTTCAGTGCTGCTGCTCCCATTTTTCTTTTCTTAGTCTTTTTTCCGATTCTAAAAAAATAGTCATTTTTCTTATTTTTTTGATTGTCAATCAGTTTTTTTCCTTCAAAAAGGACAGATTTTTTTTGTATCGCTATCTTTACTAGTAGTATTAATCTCTGCCTATTATATTATTAAAGAGAAGTTCGTTTTATGACCTCCAACTCTCACCTGGTTTTTCCCTCCCACACCCCTCTCCTTCCTTTGGTTCTCTGTTGTTTTGGTAACCCCAACTGATGCCGCACAAATTAAAACCAACATAAATCGATACTTTCAGAAAACCAAGTCATGTTAATAAGTCAATTGAATGAATTTTAATTACTTGGTTAATGTTGGCGTTGATATAAGGTATGATGTTAATTCGGGGATGTCACTCAACGTGTTTAGTGCTAGACATGTTTAATACCAAACACCGGGGCAGCGTAAACCGCTGGATAGATGTGGTTGCATATACTATAATATAGGAAAGTTAACGAAATGCCAAAACAAAAAAATGTTGATGAAAATTCTGAAAATGTTCAAAAATCTTTTAGAAATGTTTCAGAATTTTAACTCAAGAATTTTATAATTGTTCACAAACATAAAAATATGAAGCGGCGATTCTGGGAGAAGCTGCGAAGGGGGCGATTCTGCCCAAAAGAACCTGGCCCGAGTGTCAAAAGGAACAAAAGAATTACAGACCATATGTGTACATAACATTATTACAAGCTCTGAGCAGCTGCTAATGCAACACAATCGATTATGAATTAATACGTAGTAAAAGTATATTGAATTGAGTTACCCTTTTAAACTTCTGAAAGTGGGTGCAATGACCTATGTGGTCTTCTACAAATCCACCCTAGTTGCACAAGAGCATATCACCTGGCAGCACGCGAGGAGTTCGCCTTGGAGATCCCTTGGCAGGATTACAAGATGAACTCAACATAATAATTTGAGACATAGCATGACGAATAACCTGCAAAATCATCCATCTTGAAATTGCCCACACGTGGTAAGCAACGGAAACTTGATGAGAACTTAGGTCCAACGTGTCCACCGCCCAAGAGATCAAAGGCATAAACAACATCATCATTCTTGGGAACTGACGAGCAGAGGTACACGGTGTCAGCCTTGATGGAAGGGGACACCCTGGTAGACACAAGGAGCGAACGTCTCTTGCTGAGAAACAAAACTTTTCCATCGAGCCCACACGAGGGTACCGTGTTCTTTGCGTTCTGGTTCACTCGATACACGCTCACACTGTACTCCCCAAGAGTTCAAGGTCCAGGGGACGCACAGTGACAAAGAATTAGCTCTCCATTATTTTCCACTAGGAAGATCCAGCTTTGCCCTCTGTTCAGCTGGTATTTGAAAGCGTTCAGCGACCAGAATCCCTTGTGTAGTTCATGTTTGGCGACCACCACAAGCTTTGGTGGCTGGTTCACAACATCAGCTTGAGTTTCTACCAACGAGACGTTGTTTGACGTGGCACAGTAAGTGCGGCCTGCGAACGGCAAGACTGACATAATCCTATGGTGCGAATATATATATACATATATGGGTCCATCGCTCATCGCCGGGGTTGGCGACAGCTAGGCGAAACGAGCCAAAATGAAAAGCAATTGTGTCATTGTTAGCGAGGCCCGCGCCATGCAGCTGAAGACCACGCATGCTCTGCCCTCTGCGCAGCAGCATGGTTGCACTTGGAAGGCCCGTCAGCTGTCCCGTCAGCGGGTTAATGAGATGGCCAACGTGGGTGCCTAGTTGTAGAACGAGGCCCTCAGACGCTGTCCCAATGGCATAGCAGTGGCGCCGGTGATCTAGATCCCCTGGTAGATGGACTTGCCGGTGAAGACGTTAAGGAATCGTCGCTGGTCATGGACATTGTTGTATGCTTCCGGGAGCATGATCTAGCACCGGGGATGGAACTGTCGGTCCAGAACGCCTTGCGGGCGCAGGTGGCTGGAGCACACGCGCCACGCCCTACACACCGCGCGGAAGCGGCTAAGGTCGACGAGGTCGTTGCACAGAACGTGCTCGGCAACCAGCCCAGCCGGTCCTGCGTCCAGGTTCGCCCAGTCCCTCCGGCGGCTGCATGGATGCCGAGCACTGGATGGCGACATGTTTCTTCTTGGCGTGGGATGCTGAGCTTCCGGCCTGGAGCTAGCTAGGTCGGGGAAACGTCGGGGTCGGACGATAGATGGATGCTTCGATACAGCTGCGTTTCTGTATGGATCACTAAAGAAAAGGAGCGCTCAGGCTAAAACAAGTGGGCCAAAGGAAAAAAAGGCCCAACTATCTCACGTCACAAGCACCAGGCTAACTTTTTAATTGAACATACAGAGAAATTTGCCGTCCTTTTTGAAATAAAACAACAACATAAATTTGCCATGGCAATTAAGTGAAACTAAGTTTGCCATGGCAATTAAGTTAATTTTTCCATGCTAATTAAATTAATTTTGGCATGGCAATTAATTTAAATTTGGCATGGCAAAATTTAAAAGGGTTTGGTCACTTTAAATGACATGGCAAGTTTGCCTTGTTTTTAAACATCTATAACTTTGCCATGGCAAGTTTGCATGTTTTTGAACATGTTAATTAAAGAAGTTTGTCATGTTTTTGAACAAACTTAATTAAAAGAAGTTTGCCATGTTTTTGCACATCTATAACTTAAAAATGGAGTAAAAATTGCCATATTTGCCATGGAAAATAAATTAAAAATTGCCATGGCTACAGAAGTATATTTGCCATGCTACATATTAAATTTTTTAATGTTCTGGAAATGTAAATTTGCCATCATATTTAAATTAAAATTGCCATTCTCTATACAATAAATTTGCCATGTTAAAAAATAAAGTAAAATTTGCCATGTCATTAAAAGTAAAGTTGCCATGGCAAGAAAAACAAAGAAAGTTCCCACTTTTTGATGTGAATACAAGTATCTTTGCCATGCCCCGTGAACTACAATTGCTATGCCCCGTTAATACATTTGCCAAAAACATTTTAAAATGGCAAGTTTGCCATGTCTTTTGTACATTTATAACTTTGTCATGGCAAGTTTGCCATGTTTTTGAACTACAATTGCATGTTTTTGAATGTTGTCATATAGAAAATTGTCATTGTTAGATAAAAAATTGCCATGAACTTTGGAAAATTTGTCAAGGCAAAAAACATGCATCACACACAAAGATATGATATATGTCAAATGCCAATTGAACAAGACATAAAAATATGAAATTTGCCATTGTCCATGAAAGTGAATTTGTAACCACGGCAAATTATAGTATTTCTATGCTACAATATTTTTTGCCATTGTCCATAAAAGTGATTTTTGGCCATGATGTATAAACTGAATTTGCCATGCTCCATCAGTGAATTTGCCATGTTCACACACTTGTATACTGACTACTCATACATCTATTTGGATATGAAAAAAAAAATCACAAAAATCATGGAAAAAATGCCATGAGAACAAATCGCAAGCTACAAATAGCAGTCATTGTTGCTGCTCATCTAAAACTGTTACTCTCCCCCGACAAATTGCAAGCACCGTCACACACCAACAAGGAAATTGGAGTCCAACGCAGGGGGTGATCGGGAGGGGCTCACTGAGCATGATCTGGAGGCGGGTCAAGGCCGTCACGCTCATGGTGGTGAGCATCATTGCCGTGACGAGGATGCAGATGTCGTTGTGCTCACCCACACACATCGACAAAGCGGGCATCTACGAAGGCGAGGTGCCCCGCCACTCGCAGCCGCCGCGACCCCCTTGTGCTCCTGCTCGCACGGCCGACGCGGGCCGCCGTTCACGCATGACATGACGGGGGCAGCCACGACGACGAGGTGCCCATCGATGCGCGGCCGGGGCAGCCCTGGTGCTCCTGCTTGCGTGGCTGACGTGTGTGAAGGAAATATGCCCTAGAGGCAATAATAAAGTTATTATATATTTCCACATATCATGATAAATATTTATTATTCATGCTAGAATTGTATTAACCAGAAACATAATACATGTGTGAATACATAGACAAATATAGTGTCACTAGTATGCCTCTACTAGACTAGCTCGTTGATCAAAGATGGTTGTGTTTCCTAGCCATTGACATGGGTTGTCATTTGATTAACGAGATCACATCATTAAGAGAATGATGTGATTGACTTCACCCATTCTGTTAGATTAGCACTTGATCATTTAGTATGTTGCTATTGCTTTCTTCATGACTTATACATGTTCCTATGACTATGAGATTATGCAACTCCCGTTTACCGGAGGAACACTTTGTGTGCTACCAAATGTCACAACATAACTGGGTGATTATAAAGGAGCTCTACAGGTGTCTCCGAAGGTACATGTTGAGTTGGCGTATTTCGATATTAGGATTTGTCACTCCGATTGTCGGAGAGGTATCTCTGGGCCCTCTCGGTAATGCATATCACTATAAGCCTTGCAAGCAATGTAGCTAATGAGTTAGTTGCAGGATGATGCTTTACGTAACGAGTAAAGAGACTTGCCGGTAACGAGATTGAACTAGCTATTGAGATACCGACGATCGAATCTTGGGCAAGTAACATACCGATGACAAAGGGAACAACGTATGTTGTTATGCGGTTTGACCGATAAAGATCTTCGTAGAATATGTAGGAGCCAATATAAGCATCCAGGTTCCGCTATTGGTTATTGATCGGAGACGTGTCTCGTTCATGTCTACATAGTTCTTGAACCCGTAGGGTCCGCATGCTTAAAGTTCGGTGACGATCGATATTATGAGTTTTTGTGTTTTGATGTGCTGAAGGTAGTTCGGAGTCCTGGATATGATCACGGACATGAAGAGGAGTCTCGAAATGGTCGAAACGTAAAGATCAATATATTGGATGACTATGTTCGGACACCGGAATGGTTTCGGATGGTTTCGGGCATATACCGGAGTACCGGGGGGTTACCCGAACCCCCCGGGGGGGTTTATTGGGCCTCATGGGCACTAAGTGGAGAAGAGGAGGGGCGGCCAGGGCAGGCCGCGCACCCCCTCCCCCTCTAGTCCGAATAGGATAAGGAGGGGGGCGGCGCCCCCCTTTCCTTCCTCTCCTCTCTCCCTTCCTCACCCTCCTACTCCAACTAGGAAAAGCGGAAGTCCTACTCCCGGTAGGAGTAGGACTCCTCCCAGGCGCGCCTCCTCCTAGTCGGCCACCCCTCCCCCTTGATCCTTTATATAAGAGGGTAGGGGGCACCTCTAGGCACAACAATTGATCTCTTGTTCTCTTAGCCGTGTGCGGTGCCCCCCTCCACCAGATTCCACCTCGGTAATATCATAGTCGTGCTTAGGCGAAGCCCTACGTCGGTAGCATCATCAACACCGTCAACACGTCGTCATGCTGACGGAACTCTCCCGCAAAGCTCTGCTGGATCGGAGTTCGTGGGACGTCATCGAGCTGAACGTGTGCTGAATTCGGAGGTGTCGTATGTTCGGTACTTGATCGGTCGGATCGTGAAGACGTACGACTACATCAACCGCGTTGTGCTAGCGCTTCCGCCTTCGGTCTACGAGGGTACATGGACTATACTCTCCCCTCTCGTTGCTATGCATCACCATGATCTTGCGTGTGTGTAGGAAATTTTTTGAAGTTACTACGTTCTCCAATAGTGGCATCCGAGCCTGGTTTTATGCGTAGATGTTATATGCACGAGTAGAACACATGTGAGTTGTGGGTGATACAAGTCATACTGCTTACCAGCATGTCATACTTTGTTTCGGCGGTATTGTTGGATGAAGCGGGCCGGACCGACATTACACGTACGCTTACGCGAGATTGGTTCTACCGACGTGCTTTGCACATAGGTGGCTGGCGGGTGTCAGTTTCTCCAACTTTAGTTGAACCGAGTGTGGCTACGCCCGGTCCTTGAGAAGGTTAAAACAACACTAACTTGACAAACTATCGTTGTGGTTTTGATGCGTAGGTAAGAACGGTTCTTGCTAAGCCCGTAGCAGCCACGTAAAACTTGTAACAACAAAGTAGAGGACGTCTAACTTGTTTTTGCAGGGCATGTTGTGATGTAATATGGTCAAGACATGATACTATATTTTATTCTATGAGATGATCATGTTTTGTAACCGAGTTATCGGCAACTGACAGGAGCCATATGGTTGCCTCTTTATTGTATGCAATGCAATCGCCCTGTAATTGCTTTACTTTATCACTGAGTGGTAGCGATAGTCGTAGAAGCAATAGGTCACTACTAGGAAAAGGCCTACTAATGGCGCACCAGTTTTGCCTACTAATGGCGCACTACTGGTGCGCCATTAGTATCACGCCACTAGTATTTTTGGTGCGCCATTAGTAGAGCCCACGGTGCGCCATTAGTATACGCCATTAGTATCTGGTATACTAATGGCGCACCACATAGAAGTGCGCCATTAGTAACATTTTTTTCAAAAAAATTTTCAGAATTTTTTTTTCAATTTTTTTAATTTTTTTTTCTTAATCTCAGGTCACTATGGCTTAATCTCGGGTCAATATGCTTAAACTCGGGTCAAATCGCACTTCCTGGTTAAACTTCCTGAAAGGTCACCCATCCTCACACTACTCCAGCCCAAGCACGCTTAATTTCAGAGCTCTATCCAACCCCAGCAACAGCTCACTTCACACGCACTTGTTGATATATCTAGCATATCAATCCTATTATACCTTGTTGATGTCTAGGACTTTGTTCATGTTCATGACTATGATGAAATTTTGAAAAATATTTCAAACTTCCCGGTCATATTACGTATCATTTTTTGAAAAACAATTCAAAAAAAAATTCAAAACCAATTTTTTTTCTATTACTAGTGGCGCACCACATCCATGGTGCGCCACTAGTAAGTTTGAATTTTTTTGAATTTTTTTGCCTCTAGATCTTGAAAGCCCCGTAACTTTTTTTCTGTTAGGTTTTTGGGGATTTTGAAAATGTTTAACGGGGTTCCCCCGGTTAAATTCGGATGTAACTTTTCGAGTAGATGATTTTCATATAAAAAACTTTTTAATCCGAGTTCGTATGCAAAAGTTATGGCCATTTTACAAATTTCCAGAGAGATTTTGCAAATAAAGTTGAAATTCATATTTGTAAATTTTTCCAACAACTAGACCACATATCACATGGGAAACTTATTTTCTTTTATTTTTTTGACATTTTTATCATTTTCTTTTTTTTTAAACTGAAAAGGCGGTCCACGGGGGGGGGGGGTGCATTCGGGAACTTTTGGGCCAAGTTAGTAATGGCGCACTGTGGGGTGGTGCGCCATTACTAGTTTTGAAAAGAAGAAAAGAAAAAAATTTGAATTTTTTTTTGGAAAAAACTTAGTAATGGCGCACGTGTGGACAGTGCGCCATTACTAGTTTTAACATTTTTTTTTTATTTTTTTCAAAACTACTAATGGCGCACGGTGGGTGTGGTGCACCATTACTATGTCAACTAGTAATGGCCCACCACTCCCACGGTGCGCCATTAGTAGTTTTGAAAAAAAAAATTTTTACTAATGGCGCACCGTGGGATGTGGTGCGCCATTAGTATTTGCACACTAATGGCGCACCAACACATGGTGCACCAACACATGGTGCGCCACATGTACAGTGCGCCATTAGTGTCCATCCCATCTATAGCCCTTTTCCTAGTAGTGGGTGGCGAAACGACAACGATGCTATGATGAAGATCGAGGTGTCGCGCCGGTGACGATGGTGATCACGACGGTGCTTCGGAGATGGAGATCACAAGCACAAGATGATGATGGCCATATCATATCACTTATATTGATTGCATGTGATGTTTATCCTTTATGCATCTTATTTTGCTTTGATTGACGGTAGCATTATAAGATGATCTCTCACTAAATTTCAAGGTATAAGTGTTCTCCCTGAGTATGCACCGTTGCGAAAGTTCTTCGTGCTGAGACACCACGTGATGGTCGGGTGTGATAGGCTCTACGTTCAAATACAATGGGTGCAAAACAGTTGCACACGCGGAACACTCAGGTTAAACTTGACGAGCCTAGCATATAAAGATATGGCCTCGGAACACTGAGACCGAAAGGTCGAGCGTGAATCTTATAGTAGATATGATCAACATAGTGATGTTCACCATTGAAAACTACTCCATCTCACGTGATGATCGGACATGGTTTAGTTGATTTGGATCACGTGATCACTTAGATGATTAGAGGGATGTCTATCTAAGTGGGAGTTCTTAAGTAATATGATTAATTGAACTTTAATTTATCATGAACTTAGTACCTGATAGTATTTTGCTTGTCTATGTTTGTTGTAGATAGATGTGGCTCATGCTGTTGTTCCGTTGAATTTTAATGCGTTCCTTGAGAAAGCTAAGTTGAAAGATGATGGTAGCAATTACACGGACTGGGTCCGTAACTTGAGGATTATCCTATTGCTGCACAGAAGAATTATGTCACTAGTAGAAAAAGGGTCAAATCTGAGACACATTAGTGATGGTTTGATTTTGAGCCGGCACTAATGTGTCCATTAGTGCCGGTTCCAACGGCTAGCCAGCCGCTCTCATTAGTACTGGTTCGTGCCACGAACCGGTACTAAAGAGTGTGGTGGCAGGATGTTGTCAGTCTGGGGCCCCTCCAGCACTTGTAGTACCGGTTCGTGTCATGAACCGGTATTAAAGGTCATCGTACATAAACCATTCGTCCACCCGAGCTCGCTCTGTTCTTCCCCTTTCCCCTCACTTTCTCTGTTCTTCCCCTCTCTTCCTCGAGCTCATCACAAATTTTGCCCAAAATTTGTCAAGATTTGAAGGCCCCCATCCATTCAAATGATCACAAAGGTTAGCAACTTTGTCCTTTCATCTCTCATTGCTAGATTAGCTCTTGCAATGCTTTGTATAGTGATTAATTTGTGAGTTTAGTAATTTGGGAGGAATTATATGTGCTAGAATTTGATTTATATGCAATTTGAGGTCAAAAATAACACTTAGTTTGCATATGTAGGTGTGGTTTACTTAGTGCCTTCTAAATCTCCGTCGTAACCACCGTCGATCGCTCAAGACTGTCCGTCAGCCGGCACCACCTTGTGGTGAGGCTCTTGTTCATGAATGTTTTACAGTACCAAATTGATGTTGTTGTGATTTGGATATATAGTTACTCATATAATTATCTTACCCGTACGTTGTTTGTTATACATAGTGCCATGGTTTTGATATCCGTCCCCGTCGGCCCTCGTCCTTGTTATGATTCAGATGTGGTATATTCTCTTTTAAAACTAGTTGTTGCATTTCGTGTTTATGAAAAATTATGCCCAATCAAGTTGACATAGATATTTTTATCTAGGAGGTATGTGAACTGGAAATTCCAACCGGCCCTATTGTCGAGAGGTTAAATTTAGTTGAAAGAGAAAACGAGTATTTGAAAGAAAAATTGAAAAGAATTGAGGGGGAGAAGATGGAATTGGAGTTGCATGTTGCCGATGTCATCGATGATCACAAGATCAAGATGGAGAAAATGCGGCTGAAGATTAGAAAGATTAGAAAATATGCCATTGATAGTGTGGCTTGGTATCAATATGCTGTTGGATCAATTGTTACCTTAGTTGCGATCTTGATCGCATTTGTTGTTGCATTTAAATTCTTTAGCTAGAGAGTTATTTGTATGTTGCATTTAATTAAGTGTTGTATATGAACTTTATGTATGAACTTGTATTAATTTGGTCTATTCGGTGTTGTGTAATGAAGATGAGCCGACAATGGATGTATGATGACCGATGCTCTCCGAGTTCATTAATGGCGTGCATACTTTTACGCTTGCGCCGAGGAAAACAAGCGGGCGGATGGTTTTATGCCTTGTCCATGTGCTGGCTGTAAGAATGGTCACAATTACTCTCGTCAAGAACCATTCACGTCCACCTATTTGAGTCGGTTTCATGCCCCACTATAATGTTTGGACCAAGCACGGGAAAGAGGGGTTATGATGGAAGACAATGAAGAAGAAGAGGACGACGACATCTATCCTGTCCATGGGTTCCCTGAATACGATGATACAACAATGGGGAAGAAGCTGAGCCGGCAATGCGGGAAGAAGTGAAGAAGAGGCATCGATGAGCCCGTGATGATCTAGGTCGGGCCATTGCCGATGCAAAGAGAAACTGCAAGTGATTTGGAGAGGAAGAAGTTGCAGCGCATGTTAGAGGATCACAAGAAATTGTTGTACCCGAATTGCGAAGGTGACAAAAAAGTTGGGCACCACATGGAATTGCTGCAATGGAAGGCGAGAATGGTGTATCGACAAGGGATTTGGAAAGTTGCTAGTAATGATAAAGAATATGCTTCCAAAGGACAACGAATTACCCGAGAGTACGTATGAAGCAAAGAAGGCTGTCTGCCCTCTAGGGTTAGAGGTGCGAAGATACATGCATGCCCTAATGACGCATCCTCTACCGCGGTGAGTATGAGGATTTGAGCGCTTGCCGGTATGCGGTGCATTGCGTTATAAGATCGTCGCGATGAACTGGTGATGTCGAGGGCGGCGCCCAGGAAGAAGATTCCTGCCAAGGTGATGTGGTATGCTCCTATAATACCACGGTTGAAACGTTCTTCAAAACAAATAGCATGCGAAAGCGTCACGGTGGCACGGAGAAGACCGTAAGAAAGACGGAAAGTTGAGAGTACCACGACGGTTCGCAGTGGAGAAAAATCGAGAGAAAGTACATGGAGGAGTTTGCAGGTGACCCAAGGAACGTATGGTTTGGTCTAAGCGCAGATGGCATTACTCCTTTTGGGGAGCAGAGCAGCAACCATAGCACGTGGCCTGTGACTCTATGTTTGTATAACCTTCCTCCTTGGTTGTGCATGAAGCGGAAGTTCATTATGATGCCAGTGCTTATCCAAGGCCCTAAGCAACCCGGCAACAGGTGTACGTGCGTGGGATGAGCACGGACAGGAAGAATTTGACCTAAAGGCGTTGCTGTTCTTGACCATCAATGATTGGCCTGCTCTCAGTAACCTTTCAGGACAGACAAACAAGGGATACCGTGGATGCACGCACTGTTTGGATGATACCAACTACTATATATTTGGAGAGTTGTAGGAAGAATGTGTACCTGGGACATCGTCGATTTCTTCCGAGCAGGCATCCCGTAAGAAAGAAAGGCAAGCATTTCAAAGGTGAGGCGGATCACGCCTCACCACCGTACTGGTGCTGATGTACATGATATGGTCAAGGATTTGAAGGTAATCTTTGGAAAGGGTCCTGGCGGACAACCTGTTCCGAAGGACGCTGACGGACGCGCACCCATGTGGAAGAAGAAATCTATATTTTGGGACCTGCCATATTGGAAAGACCTAGAGGTCCGCTCCGCAATCGACGTGATGCACGTGACGAAGAATCTTTGCGTGACCCTGCTTGGCTTCTTGGGCGTGTATGGGAAGACAAAAGATACACCAGAGGCACGGGAGGACCAGCAACATATGCACGGAAAAGACGGCATACATCAGGGTCAGGCCAGCTACGCTCTTACCAAAGAAGAGAAGGAAATCTTCTTTGAATGCCTGCTCAGCATGAAGGTACCGTCTGGCTTCTCGTCGAATATAAAGGGAATAATAAATATGGCAGAGAAAAAGTTCCAGAACCTAAAGTCTCATGACTGCCACGTGATTATGACGCAATCGCTTCCGGTTGCATTGAGGGGCTTCTCTTGAAAAGCGTTCGATTAGCCATTATGAAGCTATGTGCATTCCTCAATGCAATCTCTCAGAAGGTAATCGATCTACAAATCATACCAAGGTTACATAATGATTTGGTGCAATGTCTTGTCAGTTTCGAGTTGGTGTTCCCACCATCCTTCTTCAACATCATGACACACGTCCTAGTTCACCTTTGCGAAGAGATTAACATTTTGGGTCCTGCATTTCTACACAATATGTTCCCCTTTGAGAGGTTCATGGGACTCTTGAAGAAATATGTTCATAACCATGCTAGGCTAGAAGGAATCATCGCGAAGGGCCATGAAAATGAGGAGGTCATTGAGTTTTGTATTGACTTTATTCCTGACCTTAAGCCGATTGGTGTTCCTGAATTGCGGCATAAGGGCAGACTGGATGGAAAAGCACGCTAGGAGGGGATCAAATAATATGTATGGACGGGCATTCTCTCACTGAAGCATACTACGCAGTTCTATAGAATTTCTCCTTGGTGGCTCCGTATATGGAGGAACACAAGAATTTTCTACACTCCAAACACCCGGAGAAGTCTGACGACTGGATTACACGTGAACAAATGAGGACTTTCGCCGGTTGGTTGCATAAACGTGCCATGCATGATGGCGATATTGAAGATGACCTGTACTCGCTGTCCCAGTTACCATCTTCAAATATAATGACTTTCAAAGGGTACCAGATAAATGTGAATACATTTTACACGATCGCCCAAGATAAGAAGAGCACCAACCAAAACAATGGTGTCCGCTTTGATGCAACAACCAACACGGGAAAGGAAACATATTATGGTTACATAGAGGACATATGGCAACTTAACTATGGAGGTGGTTTGAAGGTCCCTTTGTTTCGGTGCAAATGGGTCAATATGACACGAGGCGGGGTAACGGAAGACCTGCAGCACGGAATGACAACAGTGGATCTCAATAATCTTGCGTATGCAGACGAACCATTCGTCCTAGCCAATGATGTGGCGCAGGTTTTTTATGTGAAAGACATGTCTACCAGGCCGAGAAAAAGAAAAGATAAGGAAGCGAATGGATCATACGACGAGCCAAAGCGCCACATAGTTCTTTCAGGGAAAAGAAACATCATGGGAGTGGATGACAAGACAGACATGTCAGAAGATTATGAAAAGTTTGATGAAATTGCTCCATTCATAGTGAATATTGACCCGAGCATCCAGTTAAATAATGAAGATTTTCCATGGCTACGGTGTAAAGGGACACACGCGAAGAAAAATTTCACACCCAAAGATCCGAGATGTGACCGGCTTCACTATCATCACTTTCTTCTGTGTTTCACACCCAGGAGGGAATCTCTGTAATAGTTAGGGTAGTTATGTGTTTTGGCATTTGAAACGCGAAGAAATTTTATGTGCAAACAAATTCTTTCATGCATTTACTAATTTTTTCATGCAAATAAAATTTAAACTATTCAAATTTGAAAACTACCGGCACTAACCTAAAGCAAAAATATTCACAAAGAAACTCTATATACAGCAAAAGACAACTCAAAAATAAATAAACAAAAATAAATAAAGCAAAAAAAATTAAGAAAATAAAAAAGCCCGCCTGATGGGCTAGAGCGGCATGCATACGACTAGAAACACAATGTTTTGTTTGGCCAGGATGCAGGCCCGCAACGGCCCAGTAGGCCCACAGGGCAGAACAGAACAGGTAGGCTCAGTAGGCCTGCTTTGGAGAGGAGCTCGAGAGAGCTACCACACTGGGGCTTATAAACCAGTGCAGACGCCCCTCGGCTAGCGAGGTGGGACTAAACTTCCGCGCCCCTCGCCTGGCAGCGCCCCCCGCCCCTCTTTAGTACCGGGTCGTGGCTCCAACCGGTACTAAAGGGTGGGTCTTTAGTACCGGTTGGTGCCACCACCTGGTACTAAAGAGTGGGCTCTTCCCGCCGCTTGGCCTGGCCAAAACAGACCTTTAGTACCGGTTGGTGGCTCCAACCGGTACTAAAGGTGCCTTGTATATATACAACACTATGAAAAATTTCAGTTTTTCATCTCTCCCTCGGCTTCTTTGTCCTCTGCCCTGTCATCTCTGCCCCTCGTCGCCGCCCCCGTCGCCGTCCGCCGCCTAAATCGCCGCCCCTATCACCGTCGCCGCGCGCCCCCGCCCGTCGCGTCGCGCCACGCCCGTCGTCCCGTCGTCCCCGCCTGACCGTCCCGTCCCGTCGTCGCCGCCGCCCGTCCCCATCGTCCTCGTCACCGCCTGTCTCCGTCCCGTCGCCGCCACCGTCGCCGCGCCTCACCGGTGAGCTCCTGCCCCGGCCGCCATGTCCGCACGCGCGCACACACACACACACACATTAGTATTTTAGTTATAGAAATTTTTTTGTTTTTTAGTTATAGAAATGTTAGAAATTTTTCTGTTTTTTAGTTATAGAAAAATTAGAAATGTTAGTTATATAGAAATGTTATAAATTTTTCCTGTTTTTAGTTATAGAAAAATTAGAAATGTTAGTTATATAGAAATGTTATAAACTTTTCATGTTTTTAGTTATAGAAATATTAGAAATGTTAGTTATATAGAAATGTTATAAATTTTTTCTGTTTTTTAGTTATAGAAATATTTATAGAAATGTTAGCAATTTTTCTATTTTTTAGTTATAGAAATATTAGAAATGTTATAGAAATGTTAGTTATATAATCAGAAATTTTAGAATTAGTTTTAGTTAAATGAATTAGATTAATGTCAAATTGTTAGAATTTGCATATAGAATTTTAATTATCACAATCCAATCATTTAAAAAATATTACTTTTGCGGGCATATAGTATTTGTTCTCGACGATATGCCCGGCCCGCATCCTCGTCGTCGACCCGTTCGCGGCGACGTCATGCTTCAGAGGACCCATGTCCGGGACTGGGCTCCGCCGAGCTGGCACTGGGAGGTGCTACCTGGAGGGGCGCGCCGCTTGGTGAGGAACCCGGCCTCGGGTCCCGTTGTCGACCCTGATCTCCTTTATGAGGCATTCGCGTGGGCCACATTCGGTGCAGAGGCAGCCGGCCCCGCCGGAGGTGGTGCGTCGCCGTGTCAGGGAGGAAGACAAGCACGTCCATCGCTACATGGCTGCTATGGACGACGTCAGGTTCTCCACTACTTGGCAGGTTCTTTGGGCAGATGACCGGAGATATGATCCTGTGATGGTTCCTTCTCTTTGGGTGTCCACCGCCCGCGCCCCAGGAACCGCGAGTGGCGCACTAGATTCTTCTGTAATACTCGATCTTTATTAGGTACCTAGCCAGTGATGTATTTGATATATAATATTCGAGACGATGTATTCGAGATTATATATATTATTCGAGACGATGATGTATTCGAGATTATATATTAATCGAGACAATGCATATATATTATGTACTATATGATTCAGTTTTTCCTTATTGATTGCATCCATGCATTGTAATTTGAATACTAAATTGTTTTATATTTCTTCTGTATTAGTTAAATAAAGGCTATGGCGGACAATACCGACAGAGACAGAGAAGAGGAATTGTTCGACTTCATACGCAGCCCTGGCAGGCTAGATGATCTGAATGAAGAAGATGACGGCTCCCAATATCTGAACAATATCGGAGAGGGTGATAAAAAGATATTCGATCTCGACGACCGAGCTGATGAAGTCATGAACTATGATTCTGATTATGATGACACAAACAATGTTTATGATGACACAGAGAATGCTGATCTTCAAATAACAAAAACTACCGGCGAGGTATATTTATATAAGAAGGCATCTGGTGATCATCACATGTTTTATTTTATTTGAAGATATATTAACGAATCGATCTTCCTTCTTTCAGCCCTCCGGATCGAGCAAATCTGCTTCTACAGACAGCAGGACAAAGCGAGGCCCGGGCAAAAAGTTGAAGGACGGTGTAAAGTACAACATCTACTCCGTCAAACCTAGTGGTGAACCCCGATCGCCTAAGAACATTGCAAACAAGTGGACTCGTCAGTGCGGAGTTCTTGTGAAGGACCTACTCCCGATCTCCATTCAAGAATGGAAAGAGCCAAAAACTAATCGTCCAGGTGTTACTTGGGTCGACGACAGAGCAAAAAGAACCTTTGGGATTCTCTGATGGAACATTTCACCCTACCAGATTATTTCACTAAAGCAGATGTCGACAAAGTGAAGGGCACTCCTCTTAAGAAGATGGCAATTGCATTCAACACCCACAAGAAAACTGTATGGGCCAACTACCTCGCTGCAGAAAGGAAGACTCCAGAATTCGCGGGAACACTAGAGAAGCAAAGAGAACACTGGGACAATTTTGTGAAATTCAAGGATTCAGAATTATCTAAGGAACGGTCGATAAAAAACAAGGCCAATGCCGCAAAAAGACGCAGTTCCATAGGATGGGTCCAGGTGGCTACGCGGTGGCAATGCCTAAGTGGGATAAGTCTGAGCAAGAGATGGAGGATGCAGGGGTCACTCCGGTTACTAGGAGCTGGCCCCCCAGGTGCAGAACTTGGTTCTATGTGTATGGGGGGGCGTTGGACCC
Organism: Aegilops longissima; assembly: GCA_021605205.1. Taxonomy (NCBI): domain Eukaryota; kingdom Viridiplantae; phylum Streptophyta; class Magnoliopsida; order Poales; family Poaceae; genus Aegilops; species Aegilops longissima. The sequence continues at coordinate 595,570,370 of CM038681.1, read as the reverse complement.
GAAGACAGGCCTGGTTTCGCAGAAGGCAAGTCTAAAAGGAGCCGAACAAAAGATACTTGATGCAATAGAAGAAGCTCGAACGGGAGTGTTCACGCCCAACAGAGAGAACAACGAGCTAACGCATACTGAAATCTGAACACCGGGAAGAACACGAGGCAAGGCGTTATTCCTGGTATGAGGGCTTTTCGGACTGGAGCGATGACTACAGGTCCCGTGCAAGAAAGAAGATGGAGGAGGAGAAGAAGAGGAACCTGGAGGAGGAGCAGAGGAAGCAGGACGCAGAACACCTTCAAGGCCTAGAAGCAAGGCACGCGGACTTGGCACTCAAATTCCAGCAGCAGCAGCAGCAGATCGACTCACTTAGCCAGGAAAGGGGGTCTCATCAGCGGCGTCAGCAAGCGGATGATCGTCCATCATTGGATAGCACCATCCCATCCATGCCGAGAAGTAGCGTTGGTTCTGCCCCGGGCGACACACTGCTGGATACATACCACCCTGTGGATGACATCATAGAGAACACTAACTGTGAGCTACACTCCAAAATGAAGAGCATATCCATGAAGGTGGCAGACGGTGTTGCTTTCACAATTACCCCCGAAGCAACCTTCCATTGCATCCCAATTCCAGAGGGCTATGCTCGTGTCATGGTTGATGAAGTGGTGGAGCCATATTCGATGCTAGCACTTGACATTGCTGGAGGTGATGGCGAGCGCACACTGGGAGAGGCCGTACATCGTATCATCCTATGGAGAAAGGATTGCATCATCTTTCCAAGTCCACCGACACCGCGTCGTCTGCCGACTCCACCTCGAAGTCCGCCACCGAGTCAGCAGACTCCCGCTCCTCTAAGTCCACGAACGCGTGAGCCGACTCCTCCTTGAAGTCCGCCACTGAGTCGGCAGACTCCCGCTCCTCCAAGTCCACGAACGCGTGAGCCGACTCCTCCTCGAAGTTCGCCACCTCCTCCAAGCCCCCAAACGCGTGAGTAGACTCCTGCTTCATGTCCGGCACAGCGTCAGGCCACTCCTCCCGCTTCAAGTCTGGCACAGCGTCAGCCACATCAGCCGTCTCCGCCGTCTCAGCAATCGCAGAAGAGACACGCCGCAGCTATGGTGCGTGGCACGAGCGAGGAGTAGTACAGGAAATGCAGCGGAGACAAGCGATATAAATATGGTCCAAGCCTCGCTCCTCTTCCTCGAGGCCTTACGACATGACCGAGGAGCAAAACGCAGCCATAGTGCAGGCCCAAGTGGGCGCCCATTTGGGACCAAAACCGCACCGCCGCCAAAGGAGAAAGTGCACGAGAAAGCGATTGACCACTTCATTCGTATGGCTAGAGCACCAGCTCCCAAGCCCGTTGACTCAGACTATGAGCGCCAAATCAGGAAGCTACATCGAGCACGGCTCTGAAGGAAGCGAGCTCGAGCTCGGCGAACAAGCAACGGCAAAAATGCGGAAAATCGTTCCCAGCTGGGAGAACAGTAGTATAGCGATCCCCGCTTGTTGTGCCAACAACACATGAGAGGAGTACGCACGCCTAATATTATTGTGGGCAAACCGTTAGCGTTCCCCAACTGGGCGATGTGGTAATAACGGAGGAGCATATAATGCAGGCTGAAATGCTCAAGATCTCTGTTGGATAACCCCTCCAAATTGAGCCCATGTCTCCGCTTAGAGAATCGGAAATAAAACGGAAATATGTCCGGGGCCAACCTTTGGTCGAGCCAGACAAGGTCAAGAACCTCCCAACGAGAATGTATGAATTGCATCAATGGTACATGAACATTACCAAGATTTCCAATCGAGAGTCCCTCATGGTGAATGTCAAGCATGAGCATTACTACCATGAGAAAGCTCTGGCCATTGAGTATTCCGAACTATTTCAGTTATACAATCAAGACGCACTCGACAAGTCTATCGTTAGTTGCTATTGTCTGTAAGTGATTTCTTTCTGTAATTTAAGTCTCAAGCTAGCTATGTAGTGATAATTTTGATCAATTATTATCCTCACTATATTCTTTTCTGTGGTATTATATGCAGGATGAAGATCTATGAAATGAAAAAATCTGGACGCTATGGCATTGGGTTCATTGACCCAAATACCATTAATGAGTACACATGGAATCTTGCAAATTATCAAGCAAGTGTAGAGGAAAGCATGCTAGAGTTCTTGAAGCGCCTCAATACTAATGAAGATATACTACTTCCTTACAACCTCATGTGAGTCACACTGTCTTGTAATACAAATTATGTTTTTGCTTACACGCTAGCTAGATGTTAATAATTAAGTGTATACGGTAGTTGATTAATTTTATGCACATGCCCGCTTAATTAAGACATGCAAACGTGCATGCAGTTTCCACTGGATCTTGTTAGACATTAAAGTCGAGGAAGGAAGAGTTGAATTACTGGACTCACTACTTAAAGAAGATAAAGACTACACCATCGTGAAGGGGATAGTCAACCGGTAATTTCAATCATTATTATATATCTCAGCCTATTATTAGTTCGTCATTTCCTGATATGAACTATTTAATAACCCCTTTATTAATTTTCTTTGCCGGCGGGCAGGGCTTGAGCAAAGTTAATCAAGGTGACTCCAGGCAAATGGGCAAAAAAGTTGTTTTGGCATCGACCAAAGGTAAGTAATTAAGTAGTACTAGCTAGCTACCATCTCTTTAATTCTTGTTTCAATATCATTAATTAATTATCATGCTTGATTAATCATTATCTGATTCAATTCCATTCTCGTAAAGGTCCTGGAGCAGGCGTCGGGGAATGATCTGTGTGCATTCTACGTTTGCGAGAACATTCGCATGATGGCGTCTGAAAGGAGCAGATCTGAAAGACAGGACTGGGTATGTTTGTCAGAACACTATTCACACCATTATCGATATCTAGTCACACAACTAATACATGCATATTGATCTCCTTCTTAACAGTTCAGAGAGGTGCGGGATAAGCTCCTACCAGCGGACCGCATACTAGCACTTCAAGAGGAAATAGCCGGATTTTTGCTCGACCAGATCATAGATCCCAAAGGAGAATATTATTACCCGCTACCGCCCCCATGAACCACTTGTCATCGTGCTCCGGAGGTACCAAGGCAACATGTAGGAGAAATTTTATATGTATATACATGTGTATGTGTGAATAATTAATGGTGTTGGTTGTGAGACATTCGATGATATATATTTATATATATATGCGGTTCTACGTATGAGAAAATCTATTTATATATATGCATAACGTGTACAATTTGTAGTATTGTGAAATACCAGCAAACAAAAAAATTAAATGGAAAATAAAGCCAACCCCACCCCCTCAATATTTAGTACGGTTGGTGTTACCAACCGGTACTAATATCCTACACGCACCCGGCCCTGGCTCATGACACGTGGTGACACTTTAGCGCCTGTTCGTGGCAAACCGGTACTAAAGGGGGGAGGCTTTAGTCCCCACTCTTTAGTGCCGGTTGCCAAACCGGCACTAAAGGCCGGTTCTGCACTAGTGTGTCCTAGAAGCACTGCTGGGTGCCAGGCCTGCTGTAGATGCAACTGACAACGTTAAGAACGTCTGGCAGAGCAAAGCTGATGACTACTCGATAATTCAGTGTACCATGCTTTACGGCTTAGAACCGGGACTTCAACGACGTTTTGAATGTCATGGAGCATATGAGATGTTCCAGGAGTTAAAGTTAATATTTCAAGGAAATGCCCGGAGAGATATGAAGTCTCCAATAAGTTCTATAGCTGCAAGATGGAGGAGAATAGTTCTGTCAGTGAACATATACTCAAAATGTCTCGGTATAACAATCACTTGATTCAACTGGGAGTTAATCTTCCTGATGATAATTTCATTAGCAGAATTCTTCAATCACTGCGACCAAGCTACAAGAGCTTCATGATGAACTATAATATGCAAAGGATGAACAAGACTATTCCCGGGCTCTTCGCAATGCTAAAAGCTGCGGAGGTAGAAATCAAAAAGGAGCATCAAGTGTTGATGGTCAATAAGACCATCAGTTTCAAGAAAAAGGGAAAGGGAAGAAGAAGGGGAACTTCAAAAAGAACGACAAACAAGTTGCTGCTCAAGAGAAGAAAACCCAATTCTGGACCTAAGCCTGAGACTGGGTGCTTCTACTGCAAGCAGACTGGTCACTGGAAGCGGAACTGCCTCAAGTATTTGGCGGATAAGAATGATGGCAAGGTGAACAAAGGTATATGTGATATACATGTGATTGATGTGTACCTTACTAATGTTCGCAGTAGCACCTGGGTATTTGATACTGGTTCTGTTGCTAATATTTGCAACTCAAAACAGGGACTATGGATTAAGCGAAGATTGGCTAAGGACGAGGTGACGATGCGCATGGGAAATGGTTCCGAAGTCGATGTGATCGCGGTCGGCACGCTACCTCTACATATACCTTCGGGATTACTTTTAGACCTGAATAATTGTTATTTGGTGCCAGCGTTAAGCATGAACATTATATCTGAATCTTGTTTGATGCGAGACGGTTATTCATTTAAATCAGAGAATAATAGTTGTTCTATCTATACGAGTAATATCTTTTATGGTCATGCACCCTTGAAGAGTGGTTTATTTTTGTCGAATCTCGATATTAGTGATACACATATTCATAATGTTGAAGCCAAAAGATGCAGAGTTGATAATGATAGTGAACTTATTTGTGGCACTGCCATTTAGGTCATATTGGTGTAAAGTGCATGAAGAAACTCCATACTGATGGACTTTTGGAATCACTTGATTATGAATCACTCGGTACTTGCGAACCATGCCTCATGGGCAAGATAACTAAAACGCCGTTCTCCGGAACAATGGAGCGAGCAACAGATTTGTTGGAAATCATACATACTGATGTATGTGCTCCTATGAATATTGAGGCTCGCGATGGGTATCGTTATTTTCTCACCTTCACAGATGATTTGAGCAGATATGGGTATATCTACTTAATAAAGCATAAGTCTGAAACATTTGAAAATTAAAAAGAATTTAAGCGTGAAGTGGAAAATTATCGTAACAAGAAAATAAAATTTCTACGATCTGATCGTGGAGGAGAATATTTGAGTTACGAGTTTGGTCTACATTTGAAACAATGCGGAATAGTTTCGCAACTGAGGCCACCCGGAACACCACAATGTAATGGTGTGTCCGAACGTCGTAATCATACTTTACTAGATATGGTGTGATCAATGATGTCTCTTACTGATTTACCGCTATCATTTTGGGGTTATGCTTTAGAGACGGCTGCATTCACGTTAAATAGGGAACCATCAAAATCCATTGAGACGCCGCCTTATGAACTGTGGTTTGGCAAGAAACCAAAGTTATCGTTTCTTAAAGTTTGGGGCTGCGATGCTTATGTGAAAAAACTTCAACCTGATAAGCTTGAATCCAAATCGGAGAAATGTGTCTTCATAGGATACCCAAAGAAAACTATTGGGTACACCTTCTATCACAGATCCGAGGGCAAGACTTTTGTTGCTAAATTTGGAACCTTTCTAGAGAAGGAGTTTCTCTAGAAAGAAGTGAGTGGGAGGAAAGTAGAACTTGATGAGGTAACTGTACTTGCTCCCTTATTGGAAAGTAGTTCATCACAGAAACCGGTTCCTGTGACGCCTACATCAATTAGTGAGGAAGCTAATGATATTGATCATGAAACTTCAGATCAAGTTACTACCGAACCTCGTAGGTCAACCAGAGTAAGATCCGCATCAGAGTGGTACGGTAATCCTATTCTGGAGGTCATGTTACTTGACCATGGCGAACCTACGAACTATGAGGAAGTGATGATGAGCCCAGTTTCCGCAAAATGGCTTGAGGCCATGAAACCTGACATGGGATCCATGTATGAGAACAAAGTAGGGACTTTGGTTGACTTGCTCGATGATCGGCAAGCCATCGAGAATAAATGGATCTTCAATAAGAAGACTGATGCTGATGGTAATATTACTGTCTACAAAGCTCGACTTGTTGCGAAAGGTTTTCGACAAGTTCAAGGGGTTGACTACGATAAGACTTTCTCACCCGTAGCGATGCTTAAGTCTGTCCGAATCATGTTAGCAATTGCCGCATTTTATGATTATGAAATATGGCAAATGGATGTCAAAACTGCATTCCTAAATGGATTTCTAGAAGAAGAGTTGTATATGATGGAACCAGAAGGTTTTGTCGATCCAAAAGGTGCTAACAAAGTGTGCAAGCTCTAGAGATCCATTTATGGACTGGTGCAAGCCTCTCGGAGTTGGAGTAAACGCTTTAATAGTGTGATCAAAGCATATGATTTTATACAGACTTTTGGAGAAGCCTGTATTTACAAGAAAGTGAGTGGGAGCTCTGTAGCGTTTCTGATATTATATGTAGACGATATATTGTTGATTGGAAATGATATAGAATTTCTGGATAGCATAAAAGGATACTTGAATAAAAGTTTTTCAATGAAAGACCTCGGTGAAGCTGCTTATATATTGGGCATCAAGATCTATAGAGATAGATCAAGACACTTAATTGGACTTTCACAAAGCACATACCTTGATAAAGTTTTGAAAAAGTTCAAAATGGATCAAGCAAAGAAAGAGTTCTTGCCTGTATTACAAGGTGTGAAGTTGAGTCAGACTCAATGCCCGACCACTACAGAAGATAGAGAGAAAATGAAAGATGTTCCCTATGCTTCAGCCATAGGCTCTGTCATGTATGCAATGTTGTGTACCAGACCTAATGTGTGTCTAGCTATTAGCTTAGCAGGGAGGTACCAAAGTAATCCAGGAGTAGACCACTGGACAACGGCCAAGAATATCCTGAAATACCTGAAAAGGACTAAGGATATGTTTCTCGTTTATGGAGGTGACAAATAGCTAGTCGTAAATGGTTACGTCGATGCAAGCTTTGACACTGATCTGGACGATTCTAAATCACAAACCGGATACGTGTTTATATTGAAAGGTGGGGCTGTCAGTTGGTGCAGTTCTAAACAAAGCGTCGTAGCGGGATCTACATGTGAAGCAGAGTACATAGCTGCTTCGGAAGCAGCAAATGAAGGAGTCTGGATGAGTTCATATCCGATCTAGGTGTCATACCTAGTGCATCAGGACCAATGAAAATCTTTTGTGACAATACTGGTGCAATTGCCTTGGCAAAGGAATCCAGATTTCACAAGAGGACCAAGCACATCAAGAGACGCTTCAATTCCACCCAGGACCAAGTCCAGGTGGGAGACATAGAGATTTGCAAGATACATACGGATCTGAATGTTGCAGACCCGTTGACTAAGCCTCTTCCATGAGCAAAACATGATCAGCCCCAAGGCTCCATGCGTGTTAGAATCATTACTGTGTAATCTAGATTATTGACTCTAGTGCAAGTGGGAGACTGAAGGAAATATGCCCTAGAGGCAATAATAAAGTTTATATATTTTCTCATATCATGATAAATGTTTATTATTCATGCTAGAATTGTATTAACCAGAAACATAATACATGTGTGAATACATAGACAAACATAGTGTCACTAGTATGCCTCTACTAGACTAGCTCGTTGATCAAAGATGGTTGTGTTTCCTAGCCATTGACATGGGTTGTCATTTGATTAACGGGATCACATCATTAGGAGAATGATGTGATTGACTTGACCCATTCTGTTAGCTTAGCACTTGATCGTTTAGTATGTTGCCATTGCTTTCTTCATGACTTATACATGTTCCTATGACTATGAGATTATGCAAGTCCCGTTTATCGGAGGAACACTTTGTGTGCTACGAAATCTCACAACGTAACTGGGTGATTATAAAGGAGCTCTACAGGTGTCTCCGAAGGTACATGTTGAGTTGGCGTATTTCGATATTAGGATTTATCACTCCGATTGTCGGAGAGGTATCTTTGGGCCCTCTCGGTAATGCACATCACTATAAGCCTTGCAAGCAATGTAGCTAATGAGTTAGTTGCAGGATGGTGCATTACGTAACGAGTAAAGAGACTTGCCGGTAACGAGATTGAACTAGGTATTGAGATACCGACGATCGAACCTTGGGCAAGTAACATACCGATGACAAAGGGAACAACGTATGTTGTTATGCGGTTTGACCAATAAAGATCTTCGTAGAATATGTAGGAGCCAACATGACCATCCAGGTTCCGCTATTGGTTATTGATCGGAGACGTGTCTCGGTCATGTCTACATAGTTCTCGAACCCGTAGGGTCCGCACGCTTAAAGTTCGGTGACGATCAGTATTATGAGTTTTTGTGTTTTGATTTACCGAAGGTAGTTCGGAGTCCCGGATATGATGACGGACATGACGAGGAGTCTCTAAATGGTCGAGACGTAAAGATCGATATATTGGATGACTATGTTCGGACACCGAAATGGTTTCGGATGGTTTCGGGCATATACTGGAGTACCGGGGGGTTACCGGAACCCCCCACGGGTTTTATTGGGCCTCATGGGCCCTAAGTGGAGAAGAGGAGGGGCGGCCAGGGCAGGCCGCGCGCCCCCTCTAGTCCGAATAGGATAAGGAGGGGGGCGGAGCCCCCCCTTTCCTTCCTCTCCTCTCTCCCTTCCTTCCCCCTCCTACTCCGACTAGGAAAAGAGGAAGTCCTACTCCCGGTGGGAGTAGGACTCCTCCCTGGCGCGCCTCCTCCTGGTCGTCCGCCCCCTCCCCCTTGATCCTATATATACGGGGGCAGGGGGCACCTCTAGGCACAACAATTGATCTCTTGGTCTCTTAGCCGTGTGCGGTGTCCCCCTCCACCAGATTCCACCTTGGTAATATCGTAGCGGTGCTTAGGCGAAGCCCTGCGTCAGTAGCATCATCAACACCGTCAACACGCCGTCGTGCTGACGGAACTCTCCCGCAAAGCTCTGCTGGATCGGAGTTCGTGGGACGTCATCGAGCTGAACGTGTGCTGACCTCGGAGGTACCGTACGTTCGGTACTTGATCGACCGGATCGTGAAGACGTACGACTACATCAACCATGTTGTGCTAACGCTTCCGCTTTCGGTCTACGAGGGTATGTGGACTATACTCTCCCTTCTCGTTTCTATGCATCACCATGATCTTGCGTGTGCGTAGGATTTTTTTTGAAATTACTACGTTCCCCAACAGTGTGCCGACGGAGCACCTCCACGCGCGGCACAACGGGTGTAGTTGCTGCCTCGTCTGCCGCCGCCCTCCTCCCTAGTCGCCGACGCTACGCCCTCGCCACTAGAACCACCGGAGGACGGCGGTTGATCTTCTCTGTGCGGACGGCGGTTGATCTTCTGCATGATGTGCGCATGCGCATCCGCGTGCTCGAGGCCGATTGTCATACTTATGCTTCTCCGCCGCACACAAGGCCGCCGCCAGGACCTGCCGTGCTCCTCCCCGCGAGGCTGCCGCAGGAACTCTGTGGCTTCTCGCCGCGCGACGGAGGCAGTGGTCGTCGGGCGGGAGATGATGGACGAAGGCGACGACACTGAGCTGCACTGCGGTGACCAGATATGCCGCAGGGCTAGCGGCGGCTTGTCGATTTGTGCGACGGCAAGCAAGGTGGGGTGGGGAACGTATAGGATAAGGTCCCGCTGAGAGAGTGAGAGGGAGGGTGTTCGGGACGAGCTTCTCTCAGGACGAACGGTGGTAGCAGGCTGATGTGGCACTGCTCGCAGCTTTAAAAATCGGGAGACCAGATGGACGGCGATTTCATCGTTCGGGCTCAATGTGTAAAACACGGTAGGTTCGGGAGTTATCGATTCCGTTTAGGCAAACGTTTACGACGGCGGACCGGCCTAACTTTGGGCCGGTCGTGCGTGCGTCATTGGATTTGTTAGAATCCAGTGCCCTCCTGCTTGTTCCACATAGCACCGTCCCACTCACCGCTTGACACCAACCTTATCTCTTTGCCGCACCTACCTTTCTTTCATCCCTGCCTCTGACGCATCTCGTCTCTTTCTCTCATGTCTGCCTCTCCTATCCACATCTTCCTCGCCACCTTCGCTCGGGTCGATGCCCTCTGTCGGGCGCCCGTGCAGCCTGCCATTGCCCCGACTCAGGCAGCGCGCAGGACGGCTGCACCCGGGCTGCATTCCTGGCTTCGGTTGCTGGAGTTCCGTCTGGGTCCGGGCGGTGGGATCTGCAGACCTGATTTGGTGGAGTTGCACCTGTGGCGACGGGAGCTACAACCCCGGGTTGTGGAGCTGCAACCGGCCATGGGTTGAGCTGCATCCGACGGTGCTGCCTGGTGCTGGGACCGACAACTATGCCGCACTGGGACGGTGGCCACAAGAGTTGGAGGCGACGGCCACAAGTGGTGCAACCAGCACCCACCGATGCTGGAGACAACGGCGAGTAGTGCTGGAGAGCTGCAGCGACCGGCGTTCAGGGGGGCTTGAAACCACGGCGTCAAGTGCTAGAGATCTGGCGAGGGTCTTTTCTGCTGGAAGCAGCCCCAACTTTTGTTACCATCATCTTCTTTTTTTGCTGGAATCAACCATCATTTTGCTATCATGTTTCTGTTTTGCTGGAACCGGCGCGTACCAATTTTGCTACCATTGTGTTTTGTTTTTGCTGGAACCAGCTCAAATTTTTGCTACTATGTTTTTGTTTGGTAGAAGCAGTTTACCAATTTTTGCTACCACCATGTTCGTTTGTTGCTGGAACCAACCAAAAAATTGCTACCATCTTTTTTGTTTGGTGGAACAAGTGAACCTATTTTTTGCTACAACTATTTTGAGTTTGGCTACTACCGGTGCTGTCAATTTTTACATCCTTTCTGTCATGACACCCCGAGACCCACGACTATGTGCTTGTTTGCTGCAATCATTGTCGTTTTTGCTACTACGGCGTTCACGAATTGATACATAAGTTGTCTGGTTTTGCTACTACCATGGATGCAGTCAACATAATATTTTTTTTTTTTTTTGCGTTTGACGGGGGCAAACGGTCGGGGGCGAGATTCGACGGCGAGCGTCAGGGGCCAGTGCGGCGACCGGCAGGGACATGCGAGCGCGCGGGGATGGTGCTTCGATGCCGCTCATGTGCTCGTCCATGAAGAGTGCGAGGAGGAAGAACGAGCAGAAGGGGAGGGAGGAGATCGTGCGGCTACGAAGCTTTTATCGTGCGGTCCTGGTGCGACCGGCCCAAAGTTGGGCCGGCGCGCCGGTGCTTATCAGCCGCCTTCCGTTTATTGACTTAATATATAGCATCAAGCGGATACAACACATCATGACCGATACTCGGCCTCTACATATCTAAGATACACACAGTCAAAGGTAACGAGTCCGACTAAAAATATACCAAAACGATAGATAGGCATTAGTAAGGCCCTATAAGACCGACACTATGTCGATACTATGCCTATATTGAAGGAGGAGATAGTCCGATCCGGAGATTATACAGTTCTATACAACTTAATCACGCTTGTGTACAACATATTTTTCAGGAGAACGTGTACCATAGCGCGATCGTTGTCCCTCGTCACTTATTCCTATGTTCCTTCTGCTCCACCCATGCAGCCAAGCTGTTCACCCCGGTGCTCTTGTCGGCGTACAACCCGGACGCTCACTTCTGGTTGTACAACGTTCGGGTGTAGCTAGTCCGCCGTTGCGGGTATGCCTAGCGGGATCCCCGTTGGTGGTGATGACTGACGACAGAGCTCGTTAGTTCAGATTCGACCTTTAAGTCCCCCACCCCAATCCTACACCATAACGAGAACGCGTGTGGACAAGGGTTTTTTTGTGGGTCCATCTCGTGAGGAAAACAGGGAGAGGCGATCGAGGCGGCTGCGAGGCGACTGCTGTCGAGAGCTAGGGTTAGGGTTTTCCTGCGGTGGTGGGGAGGTCTCCGGTGGTACGTGAAGGGGCGGCGGCGTCCCTGAACGTGTGGATCGACGCGGATCTGACTCTGCTGTGGACGAGCCATGGCGGACAGGGTGAGGAACGGGACGGCGGCGGCACAGAGTTCGACAAGCGCGCCAAAGGCAGCGGCGACGCCGCGAGCGGCAACGGGCACGCCGATGGCGCTCACGGGGGCGACTACGCCGCGATCAGGCATACGTACGGCGAATACAGGCTCTACGAAGAAGACGCCACTGGGCGCACAGAGCAGAAACTCATCTCAGTCGCCTGTAGATGGCAAGGTGTCAGAGGAGGCGGCGGGTCTCACGGCGCGTCTGGGGGGACTGGTGCTGACGGAGAAGGAGGCCGCCGGTTTTGTCTTCCAGGAGCCTGAACAGGAACATGCTAGGCCGGCGAGATGGTCAGCGATCGGGAAAGCGTTCACCCCAAGACTCATGAACCAGCGTGCCCTAGAGATGGCGATGCCGCGGGCCTGGGGCCTCCACAAAGAAGCATAGTTCAAGATCATTGGCAGGAACATGTTCATGGTGAAGTTTGGGACTGAAGGTGACTGGAAGCACGCATTAAACAACGGGCCATGGCAGTTTGACTTTAATATTCTGGTGCTTAAGGACTTTGATGGTGCCACTAGACCATCTGAGATGGTGTTTGATACTGTGGAGGTGTGGACTAGAGTTGCTGATTTGCCACTAAACAAGCGCTCAAAGGAGTTTGGTGAAGCACTAGGGAATTGGCTGGGTGGTGTGGTTCGGGTGGATGTCGAGAAGGATGGCTATGCAAGGGGCCCGAACCTGCGTTTCCGAGCAAAGCTGGCAATTCATGAACCGTTGGTTCGGGGGTTCTATCTTAAGAAATCTGAGGATGATTTAGAACAAACCTGGTTTGACTTCACATACGAGAAGATCCCGCACTTTTGCTTCGAGTGTGGACGACTGGTACATAACGAGGGGGGGTGTGCTCCCCCAGTGGAGTCTGACCAACAGTGGGGCGGATGGCTCCGAGCCTCGCCGGGAAGATCGGGATCGACGAGGGAAGGAACTTACAGAGGGGCTGCTAGTAGTGCCAATAGCTTTGGGAGTGTTAGATCAAGTGAGGGGGACAAGAACAGAAGGAAGGAAGGAACAGTACGTGACATCCCAACCAAGCGCAATCTTAACAAGGAGTTTGACAGGCCTGCTGACTCCCGCACTGGTGGGACTACGCATGGCGGCCAAGATGAAGTGTCTAGCCCCAATAAACAGCGGCACGGGCCGGAGGTGGCGAATGGAAAAGACCTTCGGGATGAGCTGGAGCAGAGGAGGGAGCAGAACATGCGAAATGAGTTGAGACACAGACAGCTGAATAGGCAAGCGGAGCTAAGATCACAGTACAAAGTGTATGTGTCCAGAGAGAGATATGGAGGAAGTAGCTCCAGCAATACCAGAGATAGGGAGAGGAAGAGAGGCTACTACGTAAGGAAATCGAGGCCGGAGTATGACGAACACCGGTCAACTAGAAGTCCAAGGCACAATGATAACGTGGACAGGAAGCGAAGGCCAAAACAACGCTCGGTGGTGAAGGGAGATACTGAGAAGCTTGTTGGTGATGATACTTTCATTCGCGACACAAGGCAAAAAAACGTCTTCCGTGTTTGACCGTATCTCGGAGCAGCATGACACATCGGCGGACCCTGCGATGCAGGGCCGCCGGTCCCAATGAACATCTTGGCCTGGAACTGTCGAGGACTGGGGTTGGACTCGACAGTGGGCGAACTCCGAGACCTGATACGGTCCTACAACCCAGCGGTGGTGTCCTTATGTGAAACAAAAAAGAAGTCGAGGGCGATGGACAGACTTAAATGGAGCTTGGGATTTACAAACGGAGTTGCGGTGGACTGCGTGGGGCGCAGTGGGGGTCTTGCACTGTGGTGGAGAGATCAAGTCCAGGTAACGATTAGGCCATGGAGCCAATACTTTATTGACGCGGAGGTTATTACTGAGGGTAAATCATGTAGAATCACTGGATTCTACGGGGAACCAAAGACGGAACTCCGGAAAAAAATCATGGGATGCGATTCGTTACTTGAGGGCGCAGGATAACCTTCCATGGATCTGTTTAGGCGATTTCAACGAGGCTTTGCTCCAAACAGATCAGCGGGGGTAGCGTGAGGACGTTTATGCAGATGGAGGATTTCCGAGACTGCCTTGCCGACTGCGGTTTGGCAGACTTAGGATTCTCGGGCTACCCTTATACGTGGGACAACAAGAGGGAGTGCGTGGAAAATATCCAAGTCCGTCTCGACCGTGCTACATGCAATGACGAGTTTTTAGCAATGTTCCCGGAGACAACGGTGGAGCATATCCTGACTGCGGAGTCGGATCACCCTCATTGTGCGCGCGTTGGAGACGGCTCCAAGTGGCGACCGAGGTAGGGATAAACCGTTCCGGTACGAGGAAGCTTGGACACGGCACGAGAAATATGAGGAGATGATTACACAAGCTTGGGAGATGGCTGACACGGGGGAACATGGTCTAGCAGCCGCGTGGAGCAGATTGGAGGCCATGATGGGCTCCATGCAACGTTGGGCTAGGGAGGATTTTGGCTCAATCTGGCGACAGATGAAAAGCCTCAAGGTGCAGCTTACTGACGCCAAGTACAGAGCGCTCTCGACCGGATCCTCACTGGAGGTCCGTGAGTTAGAAGAGCAGCTTAGAGAAATTTTTGCGCGGGAGGAAGTAATGTACAGGCAAAGATCGAGAACTGACTGGTTGCGCGCCGGTGATCAGAACACGCGATATTTTTAGAATAGAGCATCACATAGAAAGAGAAAGAATACAATAAAAGCGTTAAAACGTGATGACGGATCGGTGTGCAGGGTTGATGAGGAGATGTGCAATATGGCTGCTACGTTCTATGAGCATCTTTTCACCTCTGATGGATAGCGAGGGGCGCATGAGCTCATACAAAATATTGACAACCTTGTCACAACGGAGATGAACGAGCTGCTACTGGTGCCGATCTCGGATGAGGAGATAGAGAAGGCTCTCTTCCAGATGGGGCCTACGAAAGCGCCGGGACCGGATGGGCTACCTGCTCTTTTCTACCAGCGACACTGGTCGTTGGTACGTAACGATGTTTGCAGGGCGGTAAGGTATTTTCTCAGCGGTGCTGCTGCCCCAGAGGCTTTCAACGCGACGGTTATTGTCATGATCCCAAAGTGCAACTCACCGGATCTACTTGCACAGTTCAGGCCCATCAGTCTCTGTAATGTCTTGTACAAGATCGCGACGAAGGTTCTTGCCAATCGTCTAAAATCTATTCTCCCGGTTCTCATTGGTGAGGAGCAGAGTGCTTTCGTACCAGGGCGGTTGATCACCGACAACGTACTTGTCGCGTATGAATGTGTTCATGCAATAAGGAAGAGGAAGCGGAAGAAGCCGCTGTGCGCAGTCAAACTGGACATGATGAAGGCATATGATAGAGTGGAGTGGGATTTTTTGCAGCAAACGATGGAAAAATTTGGCTTTGCAGAGGGGTGGATCTCAATGATCATGAGGTGTGTCAGATCGGCTTCCTTTACGGTGAAGCTTAATGGTGGGCTGTCTAGGTGTTTCTCCCCGTCCAGGGGTCTTCGGCAGGGTGACCCATTATCGCCCTATTTATTTCTCTTCTGTGTTGAGGGCTTTTCTGCCATGCTCAAAAAAGCACAAGAGGAGGGGAGAGTTAAGGGGGTGTCATTCGGGAGCACTGGCCCCCGTGTTACACATCTCCTGTTTGCAGATGACAGCATGGTCTTCATTGAGGGGACGCGGGATAATGTGGAAGCATTAAGAGATATTCTGTTGAGGTATGAGGAGGCTTCTGGGCAGCGAGTAAATTTACAAAAGTCTTCAATCTTTTTTGGAAAGGGTCACCGGGATGCCAACAAGGTGGAGATCAAGAATGTGTTGGGGATTCAAACCGAAGCTCTTAGCGAGCGATATCTGGGACTACCAACACTGGCTGGGAAGTCCAAAGAGGGCACTTTTAAATATGTTATAGAAAGTTCGAAAGGAAAGGTTGGCGGATGGAAGGGGCAAGGTTTGTCGAAGGCGGCAAGGGAAGTGTTAATAAAATTTGGGCTACAAGCTGTACCGAACCACACCATGAGTTGTTTTCAGCTACCTAAGAAGATGTGCGGGAACCTGACTTCGATTTCTTCAAAATTCTGGTGGGCAGCAACAGATGGTGAACGTAAGGTACACTGGATATCTTGGCAGAAGATGTGTGCAGGGAAGCGGGATGGAGGCATGGGGTTCAGAGACCCCGAGGCGTTCAACCAGGCATTACTTGCCAAGCAAGCGTGGAGGATTCTTCAGGTGCCATCGTCGCTATGTGCTAGAGTGCTCAAGGCGCGTTACTTCAGCGACGACTCGATCTTGACAGCAACAACACCTCCCTCCGCTTCTTATACCTTTCGTAGCATCCTTCACGGAAGGGACCTGCTGCGTGAGGGTGTGATATGGCGTGTAGGTGATGGATGCAACATCAATATCCATCACACCAATTGGATTCTGCGCTCAGGGAGCATGCGTCCGCTTGGACAGTTGTTTATACCGGGCGTCACCAAAGTCGTACACTTGCTCACGCCGGATGGAAGAGCCTGGGATCTAGACAAGGTGCATGCGATGTTCTCTGACGACGATGCTGATGACATAAAGCAAATAGCCATCGGTGGCCCGGGCTCTGAAGATTACCCTGCATGGAATTTTACCAAGAATGGCGAGTTCACGGTAAGGTCAGCATATCATCTGAGAATGGCGCTGAGTAGAGCGAGGACCGGACAACCGGAAGCTTCGTGCTCGGTGGCGAAGCACAAGGGGTATATGGCACTGTGGGATACTAGTGCGCCAGCCAAAGCGAAGATCCATATGTGGAGACTTATTCGCAATGGCTTAGCAGTGGGAGCCGAGCTTCATCGCCGGCGAATTAAACCTGGTGTTTTTTGCGTCGTGTGCAGGCGGGAAGAGACGGTGCTGCACCGGTTCTGGACTTGCCCACACTTGGCAATGTTCTGGCAGCTTCTTCACTCGGAAAAGGGAGTTTTGGTGGCGACCCCGCCAAGTCCGATCGACTCTCAGGGTGCTCTAGCTAGCTGGCTTCTCGGGTGGTTCGCCGAAGCTGCAGATGAAGAACGGGCAGCGATGATCAAAGCAACGTACGGTCTCTGGTTGGCGCGGAACGAAGCTAGGGATGGGAGAAGGATAGCCTCCCCACATGAAATCATGGGAACAGTCTTCTCTCACATGAGCGAATGGAAGGAGGCTCATGCGCGATGTGCCCGTCCGGCGGTACAAGCTCCCAAGCAAAAATGGCGCCCCCCTGACGAAGGCTGGATCAAAGTGAACTCAGACGGGGCCGTGTCAAAAGGAGGAGACAAAGGAGGAGCAGGGGCTGTTCTTCGGGATCACAATGGCGCTTTTAGAGCTGGGCTCTGTCATTGCGTTCGCGGTATGGCGGCCCCGCAGTCCATGGAGATATTGGCATGCAAGCGAGCCTTGCAAGTGGCGCAGGAGATAAACGCCGAGAGGGTGCACGTGGAGCTGGACTCTCAGGACGTGGTGCGGATGCTCAACAGTCCACAAAAGGAGCTCTCCAGTGCTGGGCCGTGGATACAGGATCTCAAGGCAATGCTTGCCTCTTTCTCGGAGTTTAAAGTGTCGTGGATTCGTAGGTCGGCAAATGTTGTCGCTCATAGATTTGCTAGAGTCGGTGTTGGTGATGAACTTTGTAAGGTTTGGCTAGGGGTTACCCCAGACTTTGTGTTAGACGTTGTGTCGGACGAGATTCCGAACGCCTTTGATTAAATAAAGCGGCAACATATGATCCTCAAAAAAAAAAAAAAGAGAACGCGTGTGTGATGATGACATAACATGTTTGGAAAAATAAATCGTGTTCCCTACTTGTACCCATGTCCGATGTACCTGATGTTTTAGTTAAACTTTCCTTCTAAAAATTGACAACATTTTTCATATTCATGAACATTTTTAAATATTTTTTGAAATTCATGAACACCTTTTGAATTATCAAGCATTTTATAAATTCCCAAGCATTTATAAAACTTTTTTGATTTTTTAAATTTCATGAACCTTTTTTAGTTTTGCAAGTTACAAGCTGTCTACTACAACAAGTTTGGCCTGGCCCCAATGGGGGAGGGTTGATGACAGCGACACGTTTTTGGCTCGCTTCAGTGCTCTTAGTCGTCACTATGTGGTCTACGAACATGTCTGTAATTTTTATTATTTTGTGTTCTTTGTAGTGCCATGACATGATAAATAGATCGGAAAATTTCTCGAAAAAAATTACAAGCTATTTAAGTTTTTTGATGAACCGACTGAACACCCGAAAGAAAAGAAAAAAAGGTTAATAATAATTTTTTGAGGGGTGAAAGACACTTTATTGATTAATTGGGAAGTTCAAAGGAATACAAAAAGGGTCATGTGGATAGCCCAGCCACAAGTGGCGACCCTGGTTAAGAGAAACCGAAAACTTAACCAAGCTACAAGCTTCTTTGTTTGTGTCCCTACCTTCGAAGATGATATCACATGCTTCAAAAAGCTGCTGATTCGCATTGATCTCTTGAACTATTGCGCCGTTCTTCCCTCGTGAGCCATGCTTTATATCATTGACAACACTCTTACTATCACATGAGATGATGATTCTTCCTAGATTCAGGTCTTGGGCAAGTGCTTGCGCTTCTCGACATGCTAGTGTTTCAAGACAGACCGGGTTATTAATGCCTGGAAAGACCATCGCCGAGGATCCTAAGTGAAGGCCCTTGTCATCACGGCATACAGCAGAGGATGCGCCCATGGAGCCATCTCAGGACAGCCCTCCATCCACATTGATCTTAAACATCCCTGCTGGAGGAGGCGTCCAAACTTGGTGCAGCCGAACATTTGCAACGGGAATAGGTCTCATCGGTCTAGGGGCATTCTTGATGCTCTCCATTTCAGCAATGAAGCGTTGAATGAACATATGTGTGGCAAGAGGACTTTGGAAAATTGATTCACGGATGGCCTTCCGCCTTGCTGTCCATATAGCCCAGAGTCACCGTGAGGGTGACAAACATGTCATGTGAAGCGGCCGTGCTCAAACTGGTCCAACAGCCCACGAGGTGGTCCTCATGCGATCCCTCCACATTATGTGCCGCTAGGAGCGACGAACAGTAAGTTCGACTCCCTTGCGGATTGGAGCAGTACAAATACAAACGCGCCACCAGTGCAACTATGAGGCCCAGAGAGGATCGAGTTCCCATCCCCTCCTTCGATGGGGCGCGCTCGGACGGCGGAGCGAGAGGCAGCTGCCTCTCGGAGGATGCCCAGGCGGTGGTGATCGGCGGAAACCATCGGCCATCAACAACTACGCCCCTCCTCGTCGTCCTCCTCTCTGAAAATTCCCTCGCCGGGTCATCTGAATGCCTGTTCCATTGCCACACCCACGGTGAACCCATCTTGGGGGTCCAAGCGCGCACGTACATCGTTGAATAGCAAACATGAGAGCACATACAGCGCCTCTTGCAGCAGGGACTGGGCGAATCTTGGGAAAGGTCCGGCGGGGCTCATCACCGAGCGCGTCCTCGCCAACGACGTGGCGTGGCCGACTACATCCGGTTCCATGCCGTGTGCGGGCTGTGGCGTCAGTGCTGCACGGACCCGCACGGGCACGGTGCTCTGGACCGCCGGTTCCACCCTACGCGGTGGGTCATGCTCCGGGAGAAACTCGCCTCTCCGTACGCCCGCCGCTTCTTCAACGTCTCCACCGGCGAGTACATAAAAATGGAACTCTTGGAGCTCCGTGACCACGACGTGCTCGGGCTCACCCCCGAGGGTCTCATCATTTTGCTCCACAAGCGCACCCACGTCCGCGTACTCAAACCGTCGACACGCCAGCAGCTCATGGATCTCCCGCCATTAACCACGCTGCTGCCTCCATAGGAGCACTCCGACCTCCTTTCCAGCCGTGAAGGTCCTCCTGAAGCCTGGGGCTCCGGCATCGCCGCAGATGATTCCTCGGGCGTGCTATATTTCGACTCACTATGCATTGTAGGCATCGCCAAGCCTGGCTACGAGCGCTGGAAAATGGTCCAGTACAAGACTTCGGTACACGCAGCACCATTGATGTTTGCAGGCCGCTTCTATTGCACCACAGAAAATGGCGTCATGCTGCTAGAGACCAGTGAAGATCAGCCGCCACACATGGAGATGGCTGCCAGATTGCGAAAGCCAATCTTGGCGATGAGGATGGATAGAGCGCACCTGGTGAACAACAACGGGGAGCTGATGCTGGTGCACCGCACGATCCGGTACCTCAGAAATAGAACAAGGAGGAGGATGTACGACGTTTATAAGGTGGATTTGGACACCGGAACTCTATTCCCGGTCAAGAGCTTGGGCGGCCGAGCATTGTTCATGGGCATGTATTGCTCTCTTTCCGTTTCCGCGGACAGTTTCCCATCCATAAGTGGCGACACCATATACTTGAGCTTCGATCTCAAAGAGAGAGCTCATGATGGGGAAATAGAGGCCTACCATCCCCCAAATGGAAGAACGAAATCTGCTTATTACAATTTGGACAGCTCCGTGCCATGGCCTCATAAAGTAGTGCCTGGGCCTCATACTCTAATTGATTCTTTCTCCTTGTGTAATACTCCTTCCGTTCCCAAATATTAGTCTTTTTAGAGATTACAACAAGTGACTACATACGAAGCAAGTTGAGTGAATCTACACTCTAATACATGTCTACATACATCCGTATGTTGTATTCCATTTGAAATGTCTAAAAAAACTTACATTTAGGAATGGAGGGAGTACCATTGAACCATGTCCAAAACATGTAGCATTGGTAATTTGAGTTGTATATTTTAAGGCTTTCCTTTGTACCTCAAGTTGTTCGAGCGTGCTCTAAATTACTCTATTTGCTAGCACTGATTGTGTGACCCTTCGGGCCAGCTGAGTGTTTTTGGGTTCATTTCCTAACATATAAGTATACTAAAGACCCTATTTCCTTTAGGATTTATTTTTTTCCCAATTTTTTGAATTTTTGGGCTACTTGGCGATTTTTGAGGCGACATGTGTAATTCTGGGTGGGGGTTTAAACACGTCTGTGTTTTGTGGCTGCGTGGTTGTTTTGTTGTGGACCATAATTTTAAAAACTAGACCAATGATCGAACCAGTGAGGCTGTATTTTCAGGTTTTTATTGGTCAAACCACCGGTTCGATGTCCGGTTCTTTATTCTGTAAAATATTAGCAATAAATATTCGAATCAATAAGTAAAAATATGTGCTTAGCAAATCAATCTCTATGATAAAAAAAATCAATCCCATTCTGTAATTTTCTTTCATGTTCATGTGAAGACACCAGTAAGATGACTCTCTTTTTTTGTGAAAAGATGACTATTTTGTTAAGCACCAAATTAATAAGCAGCAAAGAATCTAATTTGTAGTCTCTAAGGAGCAGCAAATCCCATTTTCTAATAAGCTAGTAAGTTAATTTCATTTATTTTTTTATCTTGATCAATTCAGTGATATTCTCAACTGTAGGGGATTTATTTTGGTGTGCTACACTTAATATGTGATAAGCTTGGTGTGCTCGTGTTAATTTGTGACAAGCCTTTCTAGAAATAGACTCACAGTAACTGCTATGCGCATGTGCAGACGGTTGCTGGGATTAGTACACAGGCTTCCCAATAGAACAAATGTTACAATAACACATAACAATCCAACTACTCGGGATGCCGTATATAAACATAACAATCACAGTCGGGTAGAAGGAAAAACATAACAATCACACTATCACGACATTGTTTGCCTATAGAGCTGCAGCATGCAGACGCGGGTGGATCAAAGCAGAGATGTGCGCGCTATTGCTATCATAATGTGCAAAAGCAAATTAGTGCATGTGCACTTAAAAACAAGATCATTCTGCACCGCTGAGCACCTAGTCCAGGATAGAGGTGCAAGCTCTGATGGCAAGCATGTAATCCACTGCCTAGGCAGTCAATGCTCCAAGCCCCATAGTAGTCGCAAGCTTCTTCATATCAGCTTGTATCGGTCGCGGGCATCTAGGGTTTGTTTGAATTGTGGCCCTAAGCTACCTAACCAATATTTTGGTCATGACCAAAAACACATTCTTTGTTTGGAACATGGCCAAAAAAATTTGGCATGTCAATGCTGTTTTGGCCACTCTAATTCATTTTTCTAGCCAATGTTAACCAAATTATGGATTAGCAAAACCTTCACCAAAATTTTGGCTAACCAATTATTTGGCGAAGCTAGCTTGGGCCAAATCCCAACAAGTGCCTAGACTCAGGAATTCAGAACTGTTGGTAGAGACGGCCATAAGAAACCAAGGTGGTTTCTTCAATTCAAATCGACAAGAGGGGTTGTTGTTTTAAAAAGAACAACCATAATGTATAAATCTGATGTTTCAAAACGAAGGTCAACATAATCATACCTACCCTAGCTAGCTGCGAAGGAGCATGTCACCTGGCATCTGTGAGCAAATCGCTTCGGACATCCCCGCATTTCGGGTCATGTGGAACATATAGAAAAAAGAAATAATCAAAACCACACGAAGAAAGAAAATTTTCAAACAAGGCCCTGATTGTCATGACTCATGTTAATTTACTTCATCTATGACAAGAGAAATTCTAGACCAAGTAAATATCATAATTCAGTACCCCCATATATACTCAAGAGAATATATATTAATTAGAGTCTTCATTTATGCAAAGAATTCACACAGTGGAACAAACGTTCAAATCATGAAAAAAATGATAATAGAAACAATTCCAAGGATAAGTTATTAATTAGTAGCTCTGAACGGACTCGAACATTTGTTGCATATAGGAAATCAGAACGAAGCATGGATTCCTTCATTATAATATTCTGTGACGTAGCATGATAAATAATATGCAACATCATCATCCTTAAATCTGGGCTTAGTGCGTTCACCACTGAAGAGATCAATGCCGTAAGTAGCACCACCATATCTGGGCTTTGACCAGCACAGGTATGCAGTATCGGCGTTGATGTTGGGGGACACTCCGGTAGGCACCATGAGCGAACGTATCTTCTTGCCGAGAAACAAGACTCTTCCGTCAATACCATGCAAGGGCACAATGTTCTTTGCATCCAAATCCACCCGGTAAACACTCACATCGCTCTCCATCGGGATTGTATGTTTGCCACGAACACAAAGGCAAAGAATCAGCTCTCCGTTATTTTCCATTAGGAACATCTGGCATCGCCCCTCGTCGACCTCGTATTTGAAATCGTCGAGCATCCCGAACCCCTCCTGTAGTTTGTGGTCGGCGGCCACCACAAGCTGTGGCGGCTGGTTTGCCATGGTTCTAGTTTGTACCATCGAAATGTTCCTTGACGTGGCACAGTAGACGCGGCCTGCGAACGCCAAGATTGATGTGATTCTCTCATGGGGATGGATGCGCGTCCAGCGCTCGTCACCAGATTTGGCGACGGCTAGGGAAGACCAGCTAAAGTGAAGCACAACCGTGTCGTCGGCAGTGAGGCCCGCACCGCGCAGCCATAGAGAGTTTAGATTCTGCATGTTTTCCCTTAGTGACGTTGCGCTTGGAAGCCCGGCAGCTTGTCCGGTCAGCGGGTTAAGGAGCTGGCCGATGTCGGTGCTGAGGCGAAGAACGAGGCCCTCGGACGTGGTCACAAGAACATGGTGGCAGTGGCGATCCCATGCCGGGAGCACACGGCGGATGCACTCGCCGGTGAAGAGGTTCACGAAGAGCCGCCTGTGGTGGCCCTTGCCATTGTTTAACGCTCTGGGGAGCATGATCCACCGCCGGGGGAGGAACCGCCGGTCCAGGACGCCCTGTGGGCGCAGGTGGGCGGAGCACGCGCGCCACGTCCTGCACACCGCACGGAAGCGGACAAGGTCGATGAGGTCGTTGCACAGGACGTGCTCGGCAACTAGCCCGGCCGGTCCTACGTCCATGTTCGCCCAGTCCCTCCCGCTGCGTGGACGCCGATCACTGGACGTCCCCATGCTTCTTCGTCTTCCTGTCGGATGCTGTGCGTCCGGGCGCCAGCTAGGTCAGGGATACGTCGGGGGGTTGGACGATAGATGAAAGCTTCGATGCGGTTTACAAGGGGACTCAAGAATCTGGAGGCGATACGCTAACACTTCTGAAAAGGCAAGCGATCGGACTTTTCACCGACGTTTTACAGATCCCGGATGGAAGGTTTTCCCTACGTGGAACGTGTAGTCCCGCTCACATATATACGTGTGTTTGTGTCCAGCTTGTTTGGCGCAGTCTCCAGCGTACTTGTAGTCTTCGATACGGTTTAGAAGGGGACTCGAGAATCTGCAGGCGATACGCTAAAACTGCCAAAAAGGCAAGCGATCGGATCAGGATCTATAACCCATCCTACATCCACGGACTTTTTACCGACGTCGTTTTACATCCGCGGACATTTTCCTGTGTCGAACGTGTAGTCTTGCTCATATGCTATATACGTGCGCATGTTTGTGTCCAACTTGTTTTGGGTACCACATACCTGCTTATGTAACGCAGTCTCCAGCATACGTGTAGTCGTGTACCACAGCAGGATCGATGTCCTCGTCGCTGATCCCTCAGTCCCACTGTTCCTCCTACTGCACACGACCAAAAGCTGTTCGTCCCCGGCCCGGTGCTTCCCGCCGTTGCACCATCCCGTGTTGTTCAAACTACAGGGATGAGCCGGTAGGCGGTAGCGGACCTCATTGCCCATCCTGGTCTTCTTGCCTGGTTAACGAACAGCAGGTCAATCGGCGGGCACGGTTACCGAGAAATACCGCGCATATTTGGAACGAAATTTATAATTGAATTTTGAATTCAAATTCGTTGCACATAGTATGTAGACACAACATGAACTTGTATTTGACAAAAAAGAGTTACTAGCCCGGTGGAACGATGTCAACGCGAAGCTATGAACTCACAAGTTCGACTTCTAGACTGCTACCAATACACCAGAACCAACTATCTTGACATAACAGAGATGCTAACTCAGTTTACTATACATTGAGTGTTTAAATTCAAAATTTTCGGTATTATTTGCTCGGTATGGGGTTTTACTAGGTGGCAACAAAATACTCAATAACCACGGGAAATCTCAAAATTTCATTCGGTAAGCAAAACCTTACTCGTGTGTCGACCCTTCTCGCGGCGATGATCTTGTTGACAGGCGGATTCAGCCTTTCCAGGTCCCCTAATGGCGCACCCGATCTAGAAATTATGTGCGATAATGATGTAACACAGGGTTGGAAAAATAAATTGTGTGCCAAGTGGAGGATCGCTCTATGTTCTAGAGATGCAACGTGTAGGTAGCCACAGGTGGATCAGAGCATAGATGTTCGCGCTATTGCTACGAGAATTTGGCAAACCAGTCGATGCATGACACTCACAAAACATGATCATTCCACACCGCTGAGCACCTGGTGGAGGGCATTGGAGGTGGAAGGGTCGCTGGCAAGCACGTGATCCACTGCATGGGCATGCAGTTCATGCCCCCCATAGCTGCTGCAACCATCTTCATATCAGTTCTATCTGATAGTTTTTTTGGACATCTAGAAGGACGACCACTAAAACAACCATATGTTACAATCGAATGCTTTAGAGCATCTAAAAACACGTCTAAAACGCCTGGGCAGACGGCACGATCACTGGCAAGTCACAAATACCGACCTAGTCGGGCTCCTTAAATGGGCCTCAAACGCCTGGACTGAACGGCACCCTTCATATCCAGCCCAAATATGAGACAGATACAGAACACCCGGGCGCGTCCGCCATGTTGGACCCGACAGCCCTAACCCACCTCAAATTGCGCCATCCCCCAGTTTCGCCACCACGCGCAGTCCGCAGCTGTTCTAACCCTCTGCACCGCCAGCACTGGCACACAACACTCCTCTCTCCCATCCTCGCTGCCGGGGACGTCGCCGCCGGCCCGGACGCCACCGGGGTATGTCCGGTAACTCTCGGGCTTCCCCTTGCGCTCTATGTGTTTGACACATTGTCTGACCTGATTTTTTTTATATTTTTAGGGAAAACGATGGATTCAAATGCTTCATCGGGCGAGGAGTATGGACCGACCAATATGATTGTCATTTTTGAAAGGGAAAATGATGGATGCCGGTTTTTGCACAATATGATTGTTGAGGATGAGGGTGATGATGTTGCCAAAACTAATGATTTCGAAGCGTCTGGAGAATAAGTTCATATCCCGAAAGATCAAGATGCAGCTCGGCTTATGAACTTTCTATATATGCATCAGAATCTTCAAGATCATCAGGTGCATGCATAGCTACTCAATGATCTTGTGAAGCATATATGGACCCCCAGTGGAAACCAAAGAGCTAATGTTTGAGTTGTGCACTTAAAATAAATTTTTTGTAAGAATTATGTATTTTCGGTATCAACATTTGTTATTTACGTGCGACATTAGCGTGTATGATGGACCTGCATGGATTTCCATGAATTTGGGAGTCCGGCTTTGAGATATGTGGATGTCAGACACGAGATATGAGGGGCCGTCCGGATGAATTTGCGAGCGTGCCCGGATGTATAGGGGACCGGATTTGCTATGTCCGGCTGAGAGAAGGTGACGAAAATCAGTAGAACCTATCGTCTTCTACAAATCCACCTCAATTGCATAGGAGCACATCAGATGGCCATCAGCCGAGCAATTTTCTTTTGAGACCCCCCCCCCCCCCCCTCCACCGGCATTTCAGGTATCAATCAAATATGGTGTGGAGCAAATAGGAAGATTAAGTCATTACGGTGTCACACAAGAACAAGAAGATTGTCGACGGTACATTCGCGTCCGCGTCGAGCATCAAGTGGACGAGCCCGTGAGGAAGTTCATTGACACAACCGACGTTGGAGGCACTAACAAGATATACTTTCCTGTTAAGTATGAAAAATTGCCTAATTTTTGTTTGTGCTGTGGTGTCGTGGGGCACACTACAGCCAAGTTCTGTGGTGTTCCTACTGAGCTTCGAGAGAAGAACTTCTCCATCGACCTCAAGGCTTCTGCTCTCCCGAAGAATCTGCACACTTCGGGGGCTTCGACCGGGCAGCTCCTCGAGTGCGGAGGCCTGTCGGTGGCCCCTGGAGATGAGGAGGTGGTGGGCAGGTCCAAGCTGCCTGAGAAGGAGATCAAGGCTGTGACCAAGGCTGTCCAGAAGCTAACGGTCGAGGAGGCGATGGGGGCTGAAGGTTCCCAGGATGTGGAACCCTCTCCCATTGATGCTGAGATGGTCATCACGTCTGGCCGAGCGGACGGGACGGATCAGGTTGCTGTAGGGGTCAATGGGGACGCTCCCTCCATCATCTTGAGTGCCCCTGTGACCCCTGCTGCTGTTGCACCCAAAGAAGCTGTGGATGATGTCCCCTCAGCCCGCCAGGGTAACATGATGGGCTCCATCAACATGTACGCCCATGCTGAAGGGGAGGTTGCTAAACCAGGCAAGGTAAATGAATCTATTTGAGGCCGATGGAAGAGACTCTACAGAGATGAGCAGGTGGAGCGGGCTGCTGTTCAAGGCGTGTGCGCCAACCATGTGAAGTTTGGGGTTCCTACGCCCCCAAATAACGGCAGTGACATGTCCAGCCGCAAGGGTGCCTTTGCAGCCATCCTGGAGAGCACGGCAGCAGGTAGTAAGAGGAGTCATCCTGATGATCAAAATTTAGTTTTTAGCATGGATAGCACTAGTTCAGAGAGTATAGAGTATAAGAGTGCTAATGAAATAAGTGTTTCTTGTAAAAGAGTCTGTACTAAGAGGGTTGAGTCTGTAGTTGGGCTAGATGGATCCATTGTTCATGTAACACAGGAGAGAGAGAGGGGAGAGAGGAGGAGGCTCAGGATAAAAGGAGGGAATCAGTGGGAGAGGAGAAAGAGGATGGGGAGGGAAAAAAGGAAGCTACCGGCCTTGGGGCTGCCGGTGACCTGACGGGCGTGGATGACGCCCGTCAGGAGCCATGAAAATATTGAGTTGGAACTGTCGAGGCTTGGGTCAACCTCGTACAGTTCAAGAGTTGGTGTGCCTCTCAAAGACGCACAGACAAGAAAGAATAAAGAGTATGTTGAGAGCTTGCGCTATAGGTTGGGTATGAATAATGTTTTTACTGTTTCTGGCCATGGTAAAGGTGGTGGACTAGCTGTGTTTTGGGATGGGGCGTACTCTTGTGAGCTGAACAAATATGGTGACCACTTTATTGATTTGTACGTCGACAAGGGAGAGGGAACAAAGTGGAGGTGCACCTTCATTTACGGTGAGCCTAAGGCGAGTCAAAGGTATGTTATGTGGGATCTCTTGAGACGGATTAAACCTCTTGGTGTTGGAGCTTGGTTTATGGTGGGGGATTTTAACGAAGCTATGTGGCAAGAAGAGCACTTCTCTCGTCATAAGAGGTCTACTAGACTAATGGCTAATTTTCGTGAAGCTTTGTCTGATTGCAATTTATATGACTTGGGTTACCATGGCGTGCCTTGGACGTATAATAACAAACAAGATGGAAACAAGAATGTTAAGGTGCGTCTTGATCGTGCGGTGGCATGCCCGCTTTGGTCTTCAATGTTCCCTTGATGTAAGGTATCCCATATAATAAGCTCCAGGTCTGATCATTGTCCCATTTTGGTTGAGGTGTTGGGTACTCACCGGGTGGGTAGATTTGTTAATCAGTTGAAATATGAATCTTATTGGGAGAGGGAAGGTGGAGCTTTGGATGACCTGATTAGTGCTTGCTGGAATAGAGAGTCTAATATTAATGATCTGAAAGATATTGCTAATAAGTTACAAATTAATGAAATCTCTTCATGGGTGGAGTCGGGTCCATATTGGTTATTTACCAAAGAAACTGGAGTGGGCTCGTAAAAGACTAATGTGTTGTTTAGTAGGAATGATCATTCTGCAGTGATGGAAAGGAAGAAAATTCTTCAAGAGATGGATGAGCTTCTTATAAAGGAAGAGATGCTATGGAAGCAAAGATCTCGTTTCGATAAGATACGAGGAGGAGATTGTAATACTAATTATTTTCAGAGGAAGGCTTCATGGAGAGCAAAGAAAAATTATATTGCGGCACTAAGGAAGGATGATGGGGGTCTCACGGAAAATCTGGAGGAAATGAAAGGTATAACAAACTCGTTCTTTAAAAATCTTTACTCTGTTGATGACTCCATTGACCCGTCACATATTATTTCGTTGGTTAAACCCCTTGTATCTGATGATATGAATGATGAGCTTTGCAAACCGTTTTCGGAACAAGAGATTAGTGATGTGCTTTTTCAAATGGGGTCGTTAAACGCTCCGGGCCTGGATGGTTTTCCTGCAAGGTTTTTCCAACGAAATTGGGGTTTGATCAAAGAGGATATTGTTAAGGCTGTCCAACAGTTTTTTAATTCTGGAATTATGCCAGAGGGGATAAATAACACAACTATTGTTCTCATCCCAAAAGTCAAGAATCCTCAGCCTATTAAAGAGTTCAGGCCGTTCAGTTTGTGCAATGTCATTTATAACATTATTTCCAAATCCTTGTTAACAGACTGCGACTGCTCCTTGATGGTATGATTTCGCCTACTCAAAGTGCATTTATTCCGGGAAGGTTAATTTCTGACAATGCTCTCATAGCTTTTGAATGTATGCATTCGTTAAGTACGCTGAAAGATTTCAGAGGGGAATTTTGCGCATATAAGTTGGACTTGGCGAAAGCCTTTGATCGGGTGCACTGACGTTTCTTACAATGTATGATGGGGGCTTTGGGTTTTGCACCGACGTGGATAAATTGGATTATGGCATGTGTAACATCAGTGAAATTTGCGGTGCGCTTCAACGGACAATTGTTGGACACGTTTTCACCTACTCGGGGGCTCAGGCAGGGAGATCCTTTATCCGCGTATTTGTTCCTATTTTTTGCCGAGGCACTTTCTTTACTGCTTAAAGATGCTTCTACCAGGGAGTTCTTCAGGAGTTCCATTTGAATAGCCAAGCCCCAGGTATTTCTCACTTGCTGTTTGCGGACGACAGTATGTTATTTTTCAAAGGCTCCATTGATCAAGCAATTGTCATTAAAAATATTTTTCCGGAGTATGAGAAAGGGACTGGGCAGTTATTAAGTCCTGATAAGTGTTCCATGATGTTTGGGAAAAAGTGTAGTTTGGAGAACCAAGTGACTATAATGAAAAAAAATACTTGTCGTCATTGCATATCGTTTCAACATCGAAGGTCTCCTCGAGTTTAATGCTGAAGCGCCGATCTTCGTCCAGCTGAAGGAACCTGTCGCACATACCTCGGTCGTCGTGGCACCAGTCACACTCCTCCAGGCGGTTTTCGTCGTCCTAGTACGACATTTCCTATGTTCATAATTCAAATATTAAACTTGTGCAATTAAATATATGTATTAAAAAACTTAAATTAGATCATTATTATTCATCACGGGTTGACTATCGGTCTGTCGAGTCTTTTCTTGAAAACTCTCAGCTCACGTGGTGTACATATTCGACCGTCGGTGATGGTAGCTCCTCCTTTCATTCCCGAGTGCAT
Organism: Aegilops longissima; assembly: GCA_021605205.1. Taxonomy (NCBI): domain Eukaryota; kingdom Viridiplantae; phylum Streptophyta; class Magnoliopsida; order Poales; family Poaceae; genus Aegilops; species Aegilops longissima. The sequence goes on along the minus strand of CM038681.1, from coordinate 595,539,954 downwards.
TACACCAAATTGTCTAGCACACGGGAATGAAGGAGAAGCTACCCCCATGACAACAGTCGGGATTCTTCGTCCTCTCATATATATATATATATATATATATATATATATATATATATATATATATATATATATATATATATATATATGGTGGAGACTCTCCCTCACTGATTCCTCTCTGACATTTGCGACCGTCGGTGATGGTAGCTCCTCCTTTCGTTCCTCTCATATGTCTAGCACACGTGAATGAAGGAGAAGCTACCCCCATTGAAACAGTCGGGATTCTTCGTCCTCTCATATGTGGTGGAGACTCGACAGACTTAAAATCAACTCGAAATATCATTTAATTATCTTTTAAAAAGGACATATCGAGCGCCTAAAATTTGCCGGAACGGAAATATACATGTTTTTATCTACATATGAGCATTCAAAATTGATGGCCATTACATTTCAATGGTTGAAACTATGAGCAAAAACATTTCAAAATATCTTATAGGACTCATATTGACATTGAGATTTGGCTAGTCTCACCTCGAGGTCGGAGGGGGGTCGGTGACGGGGACGACAGCGGGGATGATAGAGGGGGCTCCTAGATTTCTGCAAAAACAAAAATTCTATAAGCTATCAACTAATCAAATGCATACGCCTTGCATAGTGCTCTCCAATTTTAGCATTCAAAGTAGGAGTAGTTTTCCAATTTGAGCATTCAATAAGCAAAACCAAATCGTAAAATAAAGTAGTATTCAAATTAGCATGCATTCAATTATAAGCAAACTACATCATCTCTTGCATCCGTACATCGTCAAATATTATCACTAATACACCTCAAATACTATCATACATATAGCATCGCTAATACAGCTAGAACCGTAGCGCCCGACGGGTATCGGCGCGGGCGGTGGACTCCCAAAGAGAAGGAACCATCACAGGATCATAGCTCCAGTGAGATCCCTGAAGAACCTGCCAGGTATTGTCGAACCTGCCCTCCAACGCAACCATGTAGCGACGGACGTGCTCGTCCTCCTCGCTGATACGGTGACGTACCACCTCCGCGGTGTCCGAAAGCCTCGGCACCGTCACTGGCCCACGCGACCGCCACCAAACAAGGATCGGGTCAACGACGGACTGGCTCCTCACCAACCTACGCCCCCCGGAAGGTAGCACCTCCCAATACCAGCCCGGCGGAGCCCACTCCCGGACATGGCCCCTCTGATCAAGCAGGCCTCCTCCGCCGAGTCGACGACGAGGATGCGGGATAGGCATCGTCGACGTCGATGCAGGAATAAGAACTAAAAAATAAACTAGTTCTATTAATTTTCTTGCTAAGGATAAACTACTTCTATAGTAAAATAAAGTAGTTTTATTAAATCAACTAGTTCAACTACTAAGAACTTACTATAAATAAAATAAATTAGTACTTACTAAGAATAAACTACTTTTATAGTAAAATAAAGTAGTTTTATTAAATCAACTGGTTCAACTACTAAGCACTTACTATAAATAAAATAAAGTAGTACTTACTAAAATAAACTACTTCTATAGTAAAATAAAGTAGTTTTATTAAATCAACTAGTTCAACTACTAAGCACTTACTATAAGCAAAATAAAGTAGTACTTACTAAAATAAATTACTTCTATAGTAAAATAAAGTAGTTTTATTAAATCAACTAGTTTAAGTACTAAGCATTTACTAATAACCTAAAATGCACTAAATCAACTAACCTTAAATGTAACTTTTGCAACACAATTTTTTCTAAATATGCACATATATATATATATATGAACATATACATAAATTAACAAAAAAAATCATACATCAATGCATACATATCCATGGATCATACATACATCTGCATATATATACATATACATACAACATCCATATATACATACATCAATGAACAAAAAAGTGTATGAAAAAAAGTACCAGAGAGCAGGCCGGGGCGGCGGCGCGCGGCAAAGCAGAGCAGGAAGGGGCGGCAGCGCGGGGGAAGGGAGGGCTCAATGGGCGGCGACGACGAGGCGCGGCAGAGGGCGGCGACGGCGAGGTCGGGACAGAGGGCGGCCACGTCGGGGCAGGTGGCCTGGGCAGCGACGGCGGGCGGCGGCGGACGGTGTCGAGCGAGGCGACGACGGTGACGGCGAGGCAGAGGGGCAGCCTGGCGGCGGTGTCGGGCGGGATCGAAGAACTGAACGAAAATTTCCACAAGTGTTTATTATATAGAGAGAACATTGGTGGCACCAACCGAGACTAAAGGGTGGCATTGGTCCCGGTTGTTGGCACGAACCGGGACCAATGCACACATTTAGTCCCGGTTGGTGCCATCAACTGGGACTAAAGGCCTTGTGCTGCCCGCGTCACGGCACGAAAGTTTAGTCCCACCTCGCTAGTTGAGGGAGCTAGAGAGTGGTTTATAAGCCCCAGTCCTGCTGCCCTCTCGAACTCCTCTCAAATGCAGGCTTACGGGCCTAAACACACTGTATGTGCCTGTGGGCCTACTGGGCCTACTGCGGGCCTGAATCCTGGCCCATTGTAGGGTTTCTAGTCATATTCAGGCCGTGGTGGTCCTTTAGGTGGCATTTTTTTTATTTTTTTGTTTTATTTTTTGCTTTGTTTATTTTATTTTGTTTCTACTTACAGCAAAATACTTACTAGTTTTTCAGCGATTTTTTTTGCTTTTAGGTAATAAAAATTATAAACTTTCTGTTAGTGCCATTTGTTTTCTAATTCAATAAATTTGAATTTTTGGAAATTTGTGTGAATCACTAGTTTTTAATAGCTTTACTATAAAAATAGATTTTTGAGTGATTCTTTTCCTGCTATTTAATAGTACTACATTTTATCATTATATTCAAAAACATATTTTGTTATTTTAGTTTCTAACAAAAATTCTTTATGATAATTCTTTTTATGATTAAAGTTTCTAAAAAATTCTTTATGAAAATTCTTTTTCTTTTATTGTTTTGAACAGAAAATACTTTGATAATTTTAGTTGCATAAATTTTATATAATTTTAGTTTCAATAATACTAGGCGTTTTAAAAAGTTTATTTTGTTTTCACTTATTTATTAAAGTTTATTTTATTTCTACTTATTTATTTTATTTTATTTTTGCTTCTTTTATTTATTTTAAGAAAATTCTTTCTTTTTTGCTTTATTTATTTTATTTTGTTTCTACTTACTGTTGCTATTTTTATTTATTTTATTATAGTTTATTTATTTACTTTATTAAAGTTTATTTTTTTCTACTTATTTATTAAAGTTTTTTCTGTTTCTACTTATTTATTTTATTTTTTTTCTACTAATTTATTTTCTTTTCCTTTTTTGCTTTTTTTATTTATTTTATGAAAATTCTTTTTGCTTTTAATGTTTTACACACAAAAACCCTCTCCCCTGGCTGGTTCATTGGTCCCAGTTCGTGGCTAGACCCGGTCCTAAAGACCTCCCCTTGGTCCCAGCTCAGGCCACCAACCGGGACCAATGGTGGTGGGCCAGGAGGGAGGCCCATTGGTCCCGGTTCGTGCCACCAATCGGGACCAAAGGGGTCAGACGAACCGGGACCAATCACTACTGGAATTTGCTAATTTGTCGTCTGCCAACTCGTTGCCGTCAGCTGGCGAACGGCAAAGAGAGGCTTTGCCATCAGCCACCAAAAACGGACGGCAAAGAGGAAGCGGACGGCAACGGAGGGCTTTGCCAACAGCAAATCTTTGCCGTTCGCCAGCCGACGGCAAAGAAGCTTTGTCGTCCGCTAGCGGATGGCAAAGAGCCTGGTTGGCGGGCGTACGGGGACGACCTAACGGTCGTTTTCTTTGCCGTCCGCTGGCTGACGGCAAAGCTTCATTGTCGTCAGCCAGCTGACGGCAAAGAGAACGGCCGTTAGGTCATCGGTTTCCCCCCAGCCCCACCCCACTAGGTACGTTCTTTGCCGTCTGCTAGCAGACGGCAAATAACTGACCTACTATAGAAAAGGGGTCGCGCCCTCTCTCTCTCGATTTCCTCTTCAACCCGCGCCGCCGCCCTCGACCGCCGCTCCGCCCCGTCCCATCACCAAGATCACCGCCGCCGCCTCGGCTGGCGCCCGCCTCATCGCCCGGCCCGCTGGCCTCGCCGCCCGCCAAGCTCACCTGCTGCGGCCCCGCCATTCGCCGCCCGACCACCTCACCCGTCATGGCGCCCGGCTTGCCGCCTCGCCCACCACCCCCGCCCGCCTGCTCGCCTCGCCTCGCACCACCTCGGCACGTGGCGCCCGCCTCGCCGCCTCGGCGCCCGCCCGCCTCCTCCACCACCGCCGAGCCGCCCAAGGCTTGCCGCCCCGGCGACGCCCCAGCCTCGCCGCCCAAGGTGATTTTTTTTACTGTTTTTTGTGTTTAGGTTTAGTTTTTAGTGGTAGGATTAGGTTACTGCCAGATTTAGGTTTAGATAGTTAGAAGAAGAAAATAATTGAAAAAAGAAAAATAAGTAGAAGAAGAGGAAAAAGGGGAAAAGGAAGAGGGTTGCCGAGGGGATAGATGGTGGAGCCAGTGGGTCCCCCACCAGTCCCGACGCCCATGCCGAGAACCCCCCGTCCGAGTGCTGACCCGTCGACCATGCGTCGACTGTTCTCAGCGTCGATGGCGGTCGAACACCATTGCGAATTAGGGGGTTAATTAGGGGGTTCCTCGGTGTCGATGGTATCCTAAATAGTAAGTATCGTTAGTGCGAGGTACATGTGGCCGTCGGTGTCAAATACTACATCCACGTCCCACAAGTGACACAAGGGTCCTGCGTTCAGCAGCAACAGTTCTCGGCGTCGATGGCGGTCGAACACCATTGCAAATTTGTCTGGCAGCCTCAGAGATGACGATTGAAAGCTAAGTGTTGAAACTTGAAACACCCAAACTAACTCAAGTCGGTTTGGTTGTTTGAAAACTTCAAAACTTGGCTTTAATCCTCATCGCAGAGGCTGCCAGACAAATTCGCCAAGGTGTTCGACCGTCATCAGCCACCAGAACTATTGTTGCGTGACGTCGGGCGCCGGCTTCACTTGTGGGATGTGGATCTAGTGTTCAACGCCAACCGCCTCATGTACCTTGCACCGATGGTAATTGCTATTTAGTTTACCCGGGGACGAGCGGGTTAGAGGGTTCCTCGGTGTCGATGGTACCATAAATAGCAAGTATCGTCAGTGCGAGGTACATGTGGTCGTCGGTGTCGAATACTTGCTATGTTACTCATCTTTCAATTTAAATATGCAGTTATTTCGTCGTTGCGAGGGTCTAGTGTTCGACGAGCTCCGCCCCTGCATTCATTGGTGAGCACAAATGACATCTCCTCGTCCCCCCTTCATTTTCTTTGTTCCGGTCTTCGTGCCGATGAAACTTGCTACCTATATGTGTCAATCATCAGTATGCGTAACCACTATGCGTCTCCCGTTCGAAAGGGTTACATCTATAAATATGCATGCATTTGCATATTTATAATCGTGATTCTTTCGAATTTTCCAACGTTATCCATGGACAGCCCGAGTATGTGTAGATTGGGTTCGTTTTCCCATATGCTCAGCTCCGGATCCAATGCAGAATTTCGTCAGTGCCTCCCTGTTGTTCTCCGGGTACACATCCTCTCTGCTTATTGCCGAGGCGTGTATCAGGAGAACAGCGAGGAGGTGCTGCCGAAATTTTGTGTCGGATCCGGAGCAGAGCATGGGAAAACGAACCCGATCTACACATACTCGGGTGGGATTAGGACCTATCCTTACCTATTAGCGTGTAGGTACACAGTTTCTCTAGGAACATATCAAAATAAACATATGAAAGCAACAACACGAGCTATTGATCTACAACATAATTTGCAAAATACTATGAGGACTAAGTTCATGATAAATTTAAGTTCAATTAATCATATTACTTAAGAACTCCCACTTAGATAGACATCTCTCTAATCATCTAAGTGATCACGTGATCCAAATCAACTAAACCATAACCGATCATCACGTGAAATGGAGTAGTTTTTAATGGTGAACATCACTATGTTGATCATATCTACTATATGATTCACGCTCGACATTTCAGTCTCAGTGTTCCGAGGCCATATCTGCATATGCTAGGCTCGTCAAGTTTAACCTGAGTATTCTGCGTGTGCAAAACTGGCTTGCACCCGTTGTAGATGGACGTAGAGCTTATCACACCCGATCATCATGTGGTGTCTGGGCACGACGAACTTTGGCAACGGTGCATACTCAGGGAGCACTTTTATCTTGAAATTTAGTGAGAGATCATCTTATAATGCTACCGTCAATCAAAGCAAGATAAGATGCATAAAAGATAAACATCACATGCAATCAATATAAGTGATATGATATGGCCATCATCATCTTGTGCCTGTGATCTCCATCTTCGAAGCACCGTCATGATCACCATCGTCACCGGCGCGACACCTTGATCTCCATCGTAGCATCGTTGTCGTCTCGCCAACTATTGCTTCTACGACTATCGCTACCGCTTAGTGATAAAGTAAAAGCAATTACAGGGCGATTGCGTTGCATACAATAAAGCGACAACCAAGGCTCCTGCCAGTTGCCGATAACTCGGTTACAAAACATGATCATCTCATACAATAAAGTATAGCATCACGTCTTGACCATATCACATCACAACATGCCCTGCAAAAACAAGTTAGACGTCCTCTACTTTGTTGTTGCAAGTTTTACGTGGCTGCTACGGGCTGAGCAAGAACCGTTCTTACCTACGCATCAAAACCACAACGATAGTTCTTCAAGTTATTGCTGTTTTAACCTTCGCAAGGACCGGGCGTAGCCACACTCGGTTCAACTAAAGTTGGAGAAACGGACACCAGCCAGCCACCTGTGTGCAAAGCACGTCGGTAGAACCAGTCTCGCGTAAGCGTACGCGTAATGTAGGTCTGGGCCGCTTCATCCAACAATACCGCCGAACCAAAGTATGACATGCTGGTAAGCAGTATGACTTGTATCACCCACAACTCACTTGTGTTCTACTCGTGCATATGACATCAACGCATAAAACCTAGGCTCGGATGCCACTGTTGGGGAACGTAGTAATTTGAAAGGAGAGAGTGTTGTCCACGTACCCTCGTAGACCGAAAGGGGAAGCGTTAGAACAACGCAGCGTACGTCTTCACGGCCCGACCGATCAAGCACCGAAACTACGACACCTCCGAGTTCTAGCACACGTTCAGTTTGATGACGATCCCCGGACTCCGATCCAGCAGAATGTCAGGGAAGAGTTTCGTCAGCACGACGACGTGGTGACGATCTTGATGTTCTACCGTTGCAGGGCTTCACCTAAGCACCGCTACAATATTATCGAGGAGAACTATGGTGGAGGGGGCACCGCACACGGCTAAGAGATCTCAAGGATCAATTGTTGTCTCTCCAAGGTGCCCCTCCCGTATATAAAGGAGTGGAGGAGGGGAGGGCCGCCCTCTCTCTATGCGCCCTAGGGGAGTCCTACTCCCACCGGAGTAGGATTCCCCTTCCTAGTAGAACTAGGAGCCCTTCCAAGTAGAAGGAGTAGGAGGAAGGAAAGGGAAGGAGAAGGAGAAGGAAGGAAGGGGCGCCTCCTAGTCCAATTCGGACTAGTCCATGGGGAGGGGTGCGGCCACCCTTTGGGGCCTTTCTCTCCTTTCCGATATGGCCCATTAAGGCCCAATACGAATTCCCGTAACTCTCCAGTACTCCGAAAAATATCCGAATCACTCGGAACCTTTCCGATGTCCAAATATAGTCGTCCAATATATCGATCTTTACGTCTCAACCATTTCGAGACTCCTCGTCATGTCCCCGATCTCATCCGGGACTCTGAACTCCTTCGGTACATCAAAATTCATAAACTCATAATATAACTGTCATCAAAACCTTAAGCGTGCGGACCCTATGGGTTCGAGAACTATGTAGACATGACCGAGACACGTTTCCGGTCAATAACCAATAGCGGAACCTGGATGCTCATATTGGTTCCTACATATTCTACGAAGATCTTTATCGGTCAAACCGCATAACAACATACGTTGTTCCCTTTGTCATCGGTATGTTACTTGCCCGAGATTCGATCGTCGGTATCTTAATACCTAGTTCACTCTCGTTACCGGCAAGTCTCTTTACTCGTTATGTAATGCATCATCCCGCAACTAACTCATTAGTCACATTGCTTGCAAGGCTTATAGTGATGTGCATTACCGAGTGGGCCCAGAGATACCTCTCCGACAATCCGAGTGACAAATCCTATCTCGAAATACGCCAACCCAATAAGTACCTTCGGAGACACCTGTAGAGCACCTTTATAATCACCCAGTTACGTTGTGACGTTTGGTAGCACACAAAGTGTTCCTCTGGTAAACGGGAGTTGCATAATCTCATAGTTATAGGAACATGTACAAGTCATATAGAAAGCAATAGCAACATACTAAACGATCAAGTGCTAAGCTAACGGAATGGGTCAAGTCAGTCACATCATTCTCTAATGATGTGATCCCGTTAATCAAATGACAACTCATGTCTATGGCTAGGAAACTTAACCATATTTGATTTAACGAGCTAGTCAAGTAGAGGCATACTAGTGACACTTTGTTTGTCTATGTATTCACACATGTACTAAGTTTCCGGTTAATACAATTCTAGCATGAATAATAAACATTTATCATGAAATAAGGAAATAAATAACTTTATTATTGCCTCTAGGGCATATTTCCTTCAGATCATTATCAGGATGACGCGGAAGCCAGCCGCGCTGATCATGTAGAGGTAATTCCCCTTTCTTTCGATTTAGATCATGTGCCAGTACGAAAACTCCGTCGCGCAGTCCGGAAAGTAAAATGTTCACATCCTCTCGCTTATTTGGATCCACACTTTGCTTTGAAGACACAACAACCTGAAGCTCGTCGCACAACCCGGCACAGTGGCCAACAAGTTACTTCCTCCGGTTTACCGGACACCCCAGTTCGAAAACGCCGTCCAGAGGTCTCTTGTACTTCTAATAAATCTTATCCCAAGGCGGGTTACTTCCGATACCCTCTTAATCCGTCTGATTCAAATTATCAGGGTACTTCCAATTCCTCCTCTGGCGATTCATCGACTACCCAGATGCCTCCTCTCAAGACCGTCCCTGGGTAAGCATAGCAACTTTAGTTTTACTTTCTTGCACCGGTTTATTATATTAACCTCTATTTGTTACTTGAAGTGCCAAAGCCCGACTCAGTAAAAAGGCCAAACTGACTGCTCCCATTGATGATAACCCGGCTATTGAACCGGAGAGGACCTCAGAAGCTGCCGATCAAGATGCTGATATTGCTCTGGATGATTTTGTGCCACAAGGTCAAGACAGTTATGTTGATCCACCAGAAGTTAATCCGACTAGTCCTCATGCTGATCTGCTGAGCCCAGCTGCTGATCCGCCAAGCCCAACCAAGGCCTCTGATAAACCGCCGAGCCCAAATACGGCAGCTAAAGGCACAACAGATGATGTTGTGATTACTGGCTTTGGCCATACCACTCCTGGCAACCCTGTCGCTTTGTCAAAGCACAGTGCCAAAGAGGAATTTTCTACTGTGGAGAAAGGCAAGTGGAAGACTGATTTGTCCAGTTATGCTCATCTCAATGCTCAAGACATCCATTCTGGGTATTTGAACCGGCTGTACACAAGTCGTGACTATGAAGCCGGTTTGGTAAACCCGATGAAAGAGCGGTATGAGTTAAATACTTGTTCCTTTGAATAATTTCTTCGTTTCCTTATATCCTGCTTCAATGATCAAGTCTAGTAGGCCCCAAGGGCTGGTTCACCAATATAAATGTGAATCGGGTCTTATAGTAGGAGAATATTAAAATGTTGCTTGTTTAGCCCTTGCAGACCGGTTTATACCTTTAGGATGAACCGGTATATCTTTTGTAACTTAGCTTCCAAAATTCATTCCGGTTATCAATATGATCCGGCTTATTGTTAAAACCTGGATGACCCTGAACTTGAACCGATATTGATTAGCCCCCAAGTGCCAAGTATATAACTTGTTGTATGCTTGGGACTTAAAAATATCAATTGATAAAAGCAATCTGCTTTAGCCCCCAAGTGCCAAGTGTATAACTTGTTATGTGCTTGGGACTTTAGAAAGTATTAACAACTTTATTATCTATCTTTTGTAGACTGACTTGAGCAACAAGGATTCCCAAATCACCGATCTTCAGGAAAATATCAAGTCCCAGCAAGCAGAAACTTCCAAGGACAAAGATGAGTTGAAGGGCGCTTTAACTGCCATGGAGCAGTTGAAGGATGGCTTAAAAGGAGAGCGGGCAGATTGGGAGACTGGGAGGGCCACTCTGTTAAAATGGGCTGAGGATGCTGAAGCGGCCCTTAAACCGGTGACAGAAGAGCTAACTGGTTTAAAGCGGCAGATTAATGCTATGACTTCTGTTATCTTCGGTAAGTAACTTTGTAATGAACCGTACTTCATCAGCCCTGAAACTGCCGGTTTAACAACAATATTGTAACCATTGCAGGTAACCGCGTCGCCCATCTTGGCTCGGATATGCGCAAGAAGCTGAAGGATGCTTATACCTTAATTGAACAACTATATACCGGCGCTCAACAAGTTATCTGCACTGCTTCATATAACAAACCGGCGCCAACCTTAATCAAAGATACATTGGCCAAGCTCTCCATGACACCAGCCCAGTTAGAAGAAATGAAGAGATCTGCTGCAAGGGCTGGCGCTTTATCTGCACTAACTCGGGCTAAGGCTTGGATAGCTGTCCTTGATCCGGTGGATATCGGAAATGGTTATCCAAGCCAAAAAGAAGATGGGTCGGAGTTTGACGAGGGTGCCCTTAGAGCCTTGACAAAAGAAATGCGCCCACTTGCTAGCAAACTGGCCGAGGAGACTGATCTGTCTTATCACTGGTCCGTTTATGATTCAGACAACAGACGGATTGCCACGTCGGTTTATGAAGCTCAAAATCTAATCCCGCCAACTCGTAAGCACACTTATGCTCCTGACCTTGAACCGTCAGATCTTATAAGTGATGAAGCTATCTTCCGAGCTTTGTATGGAATTGACTGGGCCACCATTGACTTCCAGCCAGTGGATGGGGAGGTGGAGGCTGAACCGGCGCAAGGTGATCCACAAACTTCTCATCAAGCCGAAGAGGAATCATAATCCGGAAGCCGGTTTACTATTTGTGCACCCTCGGTAGAAAAACAATTATCTTTTTGGGCGGTTAAAGCGCCTTGTAATAGGCTAGCTTAAAACACTTGGTCTGCTATGCCATCATGCATAGCTTGAAACACTTGGTCTGCTATGCCGTCGTGCATAATCACTTTCCTGAGACTGCCACTTTGTCATAAGATGCAATATCTGCTTATGATCTTTATCAGTGTTTTCTGCATGTCATAAACTGAAAACTTATCCTGGCGGTTTATCGCCGGACGGGTTACGATGCCCAATATGAAGCCAGAGTTTATAACCAAGGCTGTAAAGATAATGAAATACGAAAATACCTCATACCTGTGATTTAAATCACATCGTTGGTTTACCAATCGTTTTTGTAGTAAGGGTGATAACCCAAATCCTGAGTGTTGATAACTCTCACCACGCTGTGCTGGTATATAATAAACCACGCCGGGTTATGATAAACACCGGATGATCATCCTGGCGACTTATAGTCAATGCCAGACCGGGTTAATAAACACCGGTTTATAATTGATTTTGTGCTAACAACTGATACTTGAAAGTTGCACCGGGTTAAGAAACACCGGGCTGATGAAATGACTTATAGTCAGACCGGGTCAATGGATGCCGGTTTACCTTAAAACCTTATCAAAGGAAAGAAAAACTTGCAAAAAAAAAGTCAAATAAAAACTTGTAGTCGAGGCTTTTCAAGGGCTGCCAGGCCCAAATTCGAGGCTTTTCATGGGCTGCCAGGCCGCTGAGTTAAACCATTTGGCAAAGCCTTTTAAGATGGGTCTCCAATTAACCATTCGTCATTTTAACTTTGACAAGTTCAGGGTCTGTATAAGATTGACTTGTCAAACATTCGGCGGGTCATACCAAGATTACCTGGACGGAGTGGCTTACTTGATGAAGGCAGGTTAACCCGGGGTTTTAGGTGAATACACCTGGCTTCCAAGCCTGGCTTGATAGCCTATTACAAGGGTCCTTTCAAACTCTTTGTTGCTGTGCACAAAGAGCCCCCAAGTAACATTGTGAGCTGTGCTCAATGGGTACCTATATTTGAGCTGTGCGTGGCAACATGCTCTCTTTGGTCCCTTGGGTGTGAAGCTCCCAAGCTATGTTGTGGCTTTATAAGCGGTTTACTGGAAAACTCTGCTTTGTAAGCATGAGCCCCCATGTAACCAAGGAGACATAAGACGAAAACGGCAGAGGCCCCGCTTTAGCAAGGATGCCGGTTTATTTATTGATCATAGTATGTACATTGTCAAAAATATATACATAGTAGGAGCCTATGACTCAGGTGTAGTAAGGCCGAAGATGAGCTATATTCCACGGCCGGTGAGTCTCCTCCTCTGATTTGCGTGAGTCTTTGTGCTCTCGAACGTCGATGAGGTAGTATGACCCGTTGTTCAAATTCTTACTGACCACAAAGGGTCCTTCCCAAGGTGGAGACAACTTATGCATGTCAGTCTGATCTTGGATGAGCCGAAGCACCAAGTCGCCTTCTTGGAAAGTCCTGGTTTTAACCCGGCGGTTGTGATAACGTCACAGGTCCAGCTGATAAATCACCGAGCGAGCTGCCACAATATCCCGTTGTTCATCTAACAGGTCCGATGCATCCTGGCGTGCTCTCTCATTATCCGCTTCAACATAGGCTGCCACTCGGGGCGAGTCATGACACATATCACTTGGGAGAACTGCTTCTGCTCCATAAACCATGAAGAAGGGTATGTAACCCGTGGATCTATTGGGGGTGGTGTTAATACTCCATAGAACGGAAGGCAGCTCCTCCACCCAACAACCCGCGTCCGCTTCAAAGGAACCATAAGCCGGGGCTTGATACCCTATAGAATTTCTTGATTAGCTCTCTCCGCTTGACCATTGGATTAGGGGTGGGCTACCGATGACACATCAAGCCGGATGTGCTCACGTAGACAGAACTCTTCCATAGCTCCCTTGGAGAGATTCGTGCCATTATCTGTTATAATATTGTGTGGAAAGCCAAACCGGAAGATCACCTGTTTCATGAACTGAACCGCCGTGGCCGCATCACACTTGCTCACTGGCTCTGCCTCCACCCACTTGGTGAATTTATCAACCGCCACTAGGAGGTGGGTCTTCTTATCCTTGGACCTATTAAAAGGCCCAACCATATCTAGCCCCCAAGTTGCGAACGGCCAGGTAATTGGAATCATCCTCAACTGCTGAGCCGGAACATGAGCTCGACATGCAAACTTCTGACAGCCGTCACACCTTCGGACCAGATCTTCCGCATCAGCGTGAGCTGTTAACCAGTAAAAACCGTGCCGGAAAACCTTAGCCACCAAGGATTTTGAAGCGGCATGATGACCACAATCTCCTTCGTGGATTTCACGCAAGATCTCACAACCTTCTTCAGAAGAAACACAACGTTGAAACGCCCCTGAGACACTGCAGTGGTGTAACTCGCCATTGACAATAGCCATGGACTTAGACCGCCGGATTATCTGTTTGGCCAAAACTTCATCCTCTGGTAACTCACCTCGGTTCATGTACGCCAGGTACGGCAATGTCCAATCAGGGATAGCATGAAGAAACACCACCAGTTGAACCTCCGGGTCAGGAATCGCCAGATCCTCCTCCGTTGGTATCCTGACCGACGGATTATGCAGAACATCCAGAAAAACATTAGGCGGCACCGGTTTACGCTGAGATCCGAGCCGGCTTAAAGCGTCTGCCGCTTCATTTTTGCGCCGATCAATGTGCTTGACCTGATAACCTTTGAAGTGACCAGCAATGACGTCCACCTCCCGCCGATAAGCCGCCATGAGTGGATCCTTGGAATCCCACGTGCCTGATACTTGCTGAGCCACTAAATCGGAGTCACCAAAGCAACGTACCCGGATCAAGTTCATCTCCTTAGCCATCCGCAGACTGTGGAGTAAGGCCTCATACTCAGCTGCATTGTTAGTACAGGGAAACATTAAGCGGAGAACATAATAAAATTTGTCACCTCGAGGGAAAGTAAGAACAACTCCAGCCCCCGAGCCCTCCAATTTTCTGGATCCATCAAAGTGAATAGTCCAGTATGTGTTATCCGGTTTATCCTCCGGTGCCTGCAACTCTGTCTAGTCGTTGATGAAGTCTACGAGCGCTTGGGACTTGATAGCAGTACGAGGCATGTATTTCAATCCGTGAGGCCCAAGCTCAATAGCCCACTTAGCAACCCGGCCAGTTGCCTCCTTGTTTTGAATGATGTCTCCCAATGGAGCAGAACTGACCACAGTGATGGGATGGCCTTGAAAGTATTGCTTAAGCTTCCGGCTTGCCATAAACACTCCATACACCAGCTTCTGCCAATGGGGATATCTCTGTTTGGACTCAATAAGCACCTCACTGATATAATAAACCGGCCGTCGAACCGGATATTCCTGACCAGCCTCCTTGCGCTCCACCACAATAGCTAGGCTGACAGCCGGGCATTAGCAGCCACGTATAACAGTAATGGTTCCTTATCAATGGGGGCAGCAAGGACGGGCGGTTCGGCCAACTGCTTCTTCAAATCATCAAACGCCGCATCAACAGCATCACTCCAAACAAAGTTGTCTGTTTTCTTCATCATCTGATAAAGCGGGATCGCCTTCTCCCCCAACCGGCTGATAAACCGGCTCAGTGCTGCAATCCGACCTACCAGTCTTTGAACGTCATTGATACATACCGGTTTAGCCAGGGCCGTGATGGCCTTGATCTTTTCCGGATTAGCCTCAATGCCCCTGTTGGACACCAGAAAACCCAAGAGCTTGCCAGCCGGTACACCAAAAACATGAAGGAAATATGCCCTAGAGGCAATAATAAAGTTATTATTTATTTCCTTATATCATGATAAATGTTTATTATTCATGCTAGAATTGTATTAACCGGAAACATAATACATGTGTGAATACATAGACAAACAGATAGTCACTAGTATGCCTCTACTAGACTAGCTCATTAATCGAAGATGGTTATGTTTCCTAAACCATAGACATGTGTTGTCATTTGATTAATGGGATCACATCATTAGGAGAATGATGTGATTGACATGACCCATTTCGTTAGCTTAGCACTTGATCGTTTAGTATGTTGCTTATGCTTTCTTCATGACTTATACAAAGTTCCTGCAACTATAAGATTATGCAACTCCGTTTACGGAGGTACACTTTGTGTGCTACCAAGCGTCACAACGTAATCTGGGTGATTATAAAGGTACTCTACTGTGTCTCCAAAAGTATATGTTGAGTTGGCATGAATCGAGATTAGGTTTTGTCACTCCGATTGTCGGAGAGGTATCTCTGGGCCTTCTCGGTAATACACATCACATAAGCCTTGCAAGAATTGCAACTAATGAGTTAGTTGTGAGATGATGTATTACGGAACGAGTAAAGAGACTTACCGGTAACGAGATTGAACTAGGTATTGGATACCGACGATCGAATCTCGGGTAAGTAACATACCAATGACAAAGGGAACAACGTATGTTGTTATGCGGTTTGACCGATAAAGATCTTCGCAGAATATGTAGGAACCAATATGGGCATCCAGGTTCCGCTATTGGTTATTGACCGAGAATGGTTCTAGGTCATGTCGCATAGTTCTCGAACCCGTAGGGTCCGCACGCTTAACGTTTGATGATGCTCATTATGAGTTTATAAGTATTGATGTACTGAAGGTAGTTCGAGTCCGGATGTGATAACGGACATGACGAGGAGTCTCGAAATGGTCGAGACATAAAGATTGATATATTGGAAGCCTACATTTGGACATCGGAAGGTTCCGAGTGAAATCGAGAATTTACGGAGTACCGGAGGTTACGGAACCCCGGGAGGTCTATGGGCCTTAATGGGCCATAAGAGAGAAGAGGAAGGGCGGCCAGGCAGGCCGCCCCCCCCCCTCTAGTCCGAATAGGACAAGGAGGGGGCGGCGCCTTCCTCTTCCCCTCCTCAATCCTAATCCAACTAGGAGAGGGGAGTCCTACTCCGGTGGGAGTAGGACTCCTCGGCCGCGCCTCCCAGGGCTGGCCGCACCCCCTTGGCTCCTTTATATCTGGGGCAGGGGCACCCATGGCACACAAGTTGATCTCGGATCGTTCCTTAGCCGTGTGCGGTGCCCCTTCCACCATATTCCACTTGATCATATCGTCGCGGAGCTTAAGCGAAGCCCTGCGCCGAAAAAGTGATATCGTCGCGGGGCTTAGGCGAAGCCCTGCGTCGGTGGAGCATCATCATCGTCACCACACCGTCGTCTTGTGGAACTCATCCCGACACTTTGCTGGATCGAAGTCCGGGATCGTCATCGAGCTGAGCGTGTGCGTAACTTCGGAGGTGTCGTGCGTTCGGTGCTTGGATCGGTCGGATCGTGAAGGCGTCACGACTACATCAACAGCGTTGTTATAACGCTTCCGCTTTCGGTCTCGAGGGTGCGTGGGCGGACCTCTCCTCTCGTTGCTATGCCATCACCATGGTCTTGCGTGATCGTAGGAAATTTTTGAAATTACTCGTTCCCCAACATGGCATCCGAGCCTGGTTTTATGCGTTGATGTCATATGCACGAGTAGAACACAAGTGAGTTGTGGGCGATATAAGTCATCTGCTTACCAGCATGTCATACTTTGGTTCAGCGGTATTGTGAGATGAAGCGGCCGGACCGACATTACGCGTGACGCTTCGCGAGACTGGTTTCACCGCTCCGAGCACTAGTTGCTTAAAGGTGACCGGCGGTGTCTGCTCTCTCACTTTAGTTGAACCGAGTGTGGCTCGCCGGTCCTTGCGAAGGTTAAAACAGCACCAACTTGACAAACTATCGTTGTGGTTTTGATGCGTAGGTAAGAACGGTTCTTGCTCAGCCCGTAGCAGCCACGTAAAACTTGCAACAACAAAGTAGAGGACGTCTAACTTTTTTTGCAGGGCATGTTGTGATGTGATGTGGTCAAGGCGTGATGCTATATTTTATTGTATGAGATGATCATGTTTTGTAACCGAGTTATCGGCAATCTGGAAGGAGCCATATGGTTGTCGCTTTATTGTATGAAATGCAAGCGCCATGTAATTGCTTTACTTTATCACTAAGCAGTAGCGATAGTCGTAGAAGCAATAGTTGGCGAGGCGACAACGATGCTACGATGGAGATCAAGGTGTCGGCGCGGTGGCGATGGTGATCATGACGGTGCTTGGAGATGGAGATCACAAGCACAAGATGATGATGACCATATCATATCACTTATATTGATTGCATGTGATGTTTATCCTTTATGCATCTTATCTTGCTTTGATTGACGGTAGCATTATAAGATGATCTCTCACTAAAATTATCAAGAAGTGTTCTCCCTGAGTATGCACCGTTGCTAAAAGTTCGTAGTACCCAGACACCACGTGATGATCGGGTGTGATAAGTTCTACGTCCATCTACAATGGGTGCAAGCCAGTTTTGCACACGCAGAATACTCAGGTTAAACTTGACGAGCCTAGCATATGCAGATATGGCCTCGGAACACGGAGACCGAAAGGTCGAGCGTGAATCATATAGTAGATATGATCAACATAGTGATGTTCACCATTGAAACTACTCCATCTCACGTGATGATCGGACATGGTTTAGTTGATTTGGATCACGTAAACACTTAGATGACTAGAGAGATGTCTGTCTAAGTGGGAGTTTTAATATGATTAATTGAACTTAAATTTATCATGAACTTAGTACCGATAGTATTTTGCTTGTCTATGTTTCTTGTAGATAGATGGCTCGTCTTTTGTTCCGTTGAATTTTAATGCGTTCCTTGAGAAAGCAAAGTTGAAAGATGATGGTAGCAATTACGGACTGGGTCCGTAACTTGAGGATTATCCTCATTGCTGCATGAAGAATTACGTCTGGAAGCACCGCTGGGTGCGAACCTGCTGCGAGAGCTGCACGAGAAGTTGTGAGCGTCAGGCAAAGCAAAGCTGATGACTACTCTATAGTTCAGTGTGCCATGCTTTACGGCTTAGAACCGGGTCTTCAACGATGTTTTGAACATCATGGAGCATATGAGATGTTCTAGGAGTTGAAGTTAATATTTCAAGCAAATGCCCGGATTGAGAGATATGAAGTCTCCAATAAGTTCTATAGCTGCAAGATGGAGGAGAATAGTTACATCGGTGAGCACATACTCAAAATGTCAGGTATAATAATCACTTAATTCAGCTGGGAGTTAATCTTCCGGATGATAGTGTCATTGACAGAATTCTCAATCATCGCCACCAAGCTACAAGAGCTTCGTGATGAACTATAATATGCAAGGAATGACTAAGACAATTCTGAGCTCTTACAATGCTAAAAGCAGCGGAGGTAGAAATCAAGAAAGAGCATCAAGTGTTGATGGTCAACAAGACCACTAGTTTCAAGAAAAGGGCAAAGGGAAGAAGAAGGAAACTTCAAAAGAACAGCAAGAAAGTTGCTGATCAAGAGAAGAAACCCAAGTCTGGACCTAAACCTGAAATCGAGTGTTTTACCGCAAGCGATTTGGACCTTTGGAAGCGGAACTGCCCCAAGTATTTGGCGGATAAGAAGGATGGCAAGGTGAACAAAGGTATATGTGATATACATGTTATTGATGTGTACCTTACTAGAGCTCGTAGTAGCACTGGGTATTTGATACTGGTTCTGTTGCTAATATTTGCAACTCGAAGCAGGGACTACTGAATATACGAGCAGCGGCAAAGGGCGAGGTGACGATCTTGGCGTGGGAAATGGTTCCAAAGTCAATGTGATCGCGGTCGGCACGCTACCTCTACATCTACCTTCGGGATTAGTTTTAGACCTAAATAATTGTTATTTGGTGCCGCGTTGAGCATGAACATTATATCTGGATCTTGTTTGATGCGAGACGGTTATTCATTTAAATCGAGAGAATAATGGTTGTTCTATTTATATGAGTAATATCTTTTATGTTCATGCACCCTTGAAGAATGGTCTATTCTTGTTGAATCTCGGCAGTAGTGATACACATATTCATAATGTCGAAGCCAAAAGATCAGAGTTAATAATGATAGTGCAACTTATTTGTGGCACTTGCCGTTTAGGTCATATCGATGTAAAAGCATGAAGAAACTCCATACAGATGGACTTTTGGAATCACTTGATTATGAATCACTTGGTACTTGCGAACCGTGCCTCATGGGCAAGATGACTAAAACACCGTTCTCCGGTTGTATGGAGAGAGCAACAGACTTATTGGAAATCATACATACAGATGTGTGTGGTCCGATGAATGTTGAAGCTCGTGGCGGATATCGTTATTTTCTCACCTTCACAGATGATTTAAGCGAGATACGGGTATATCTACTTGATGAAACATAAATCTGAAACATTTGAAAAGTTCAAAGAATTTCAGAGTGAAGTTGAAAATCATCGTAACAAGAAAATAAAGTTTCTACGATCTGATCGTGGAGGAGAATATTTGAGTTCTGAGTTTGGTCTACATTTGAAGCAATGCGGAATAGTTTAGCAACTCACGCCACCGGGAACACCACAGCGTAATGGTGTGTCCGAGCGTCGTGTCGTACTTTACTAGATATGGTGCGATCTATGATGTCTATTTCCGATTTACCGCTATCGTTTTGGGGTTATGCTTTAGAGGCGGCGCATTCACGTTAAATAGGACACCGTCAAAATCCGTTGAGACGACGCCTTATGAACTATGGTTTAGCAAGAAACCAAAGTTGTCGTTTCGAAAGTTTGGGGTTGCGATGCTTATGTGAAGAAACTTCAACCTGATAAGCTTGAACCCAAATCGGAAAAATGTGTCTTCATAGGATACCCAAAGGAGACAATTGGGTATACCTTCTATCACAGATCCGAAGGCAAGACATTCGTTGCTAAGAATGGATCCTTTCTAGAGAAGGAGTTTCTCTCGAAAGAAGTGAGTGGGAGGAAAGTGGAACTTGATGAGGTAATAGTACCAACTCCCTTATTGGAAAGTAGTTCATCACGAAATCAGTTTACGTAACACCTACACCAGCTTAGTGAGGAAGATAATGATGAAGATCATGAAACTTCAGATCAAGTTGTCACTTGAACTCAGAGATCAACCAGAATAAAATCCGCACTGAGTGGTACGGTAATCCTATTCGGAAGTCATGCTACTAGATCATGGTGAACCTACGAACTATGAAGAAGCGATGGTGAGCCCAGATTCCACAAAATGGCTTGAAGCCATGAAATCTGAGATGGGATCCATGTATGAGAACAAAGTATGGGCTTTGGTAGACTTGCCCGATGATCGGCAAGCTATTGAGAATAAATGGATCTTTAAGAAGAAGATGGCGCGCGATGGTAATGTAACTGTCTACAAAGCTCGACTTGTTGCAAAAGGTTTTCGACAAGTTCAAGGGCTTGACTACGATGAGACTTTCTCACCAGTGGCGATGCTTAAGTCTGTCCGAATCATGTTAGCAATTGCCGCATTTTATGATTATGAAATTTGGCAAATGGATGTAAAACTGCATTCTTGAATGGATTTCTAGAAGAAGAGTTGTATATGATACAACCAGAAGGTTTTGTTGATCCAAAGGGTGCTAACAAAGTGTGCAAGCTCCAACGATCAATTTATGGTGCAGTGCAAGCCTCTCGGAGTTGGAATAAACGCTTTGATAGTGTGATCAAAGCATATGGTTTTATACAGACTTTTGGAGAAGCCTCAGATTTACAAGAAAGTGAGTGGGAGCTCTTTAGCATTTCGATATTATATGTGGACGACATATTGTTGATTGGAAATGATATAGAATTTCTGGATAGCATAAAAGGATACTTGAATAAAAGTTTTTCAATGAAAGACCTCGGTGAAGCTGCTTACATATTGGGCATCAAGATCTATAGAGATAGATCAAGACACTTAATTGGACTTTCACAAAGCACATACCTTGATAAAGTTTTGAAGAAGTTCAAAATGGATCGAGCAAAGAAAGGTTTTTGCCTGTAGTACAAGGTGTAAGATTGAGTCGACTCAATGCCCGACCACAGCAGAAGATAGAGAGAAATGAAAATGTTCCTATGCTTCAGCCATAGGCTCTATCATGTATGCAATGCTGTGTACCAGACTGACGTAAGCTTAGCTGTAAGCTTGGCAGGAAGGTACCAAAGTAATCCAGAGTGGATCATCGGACAGCGGTCAAGAACATCCCGAAATACGAAAAGGACTAAGGATATGTTTCTCGTATATGGAGGTGACAAAGAGCTAGTCGTAAATGGTTACGTCGATGCAAGCTTTGACACCGATCCGGACGATTCTAAATCGCAAACCGGATACGTATTTTTATTAAACGGTGGAGCTGTCAGTTGGTGCAGTTCTAAACAAAGCGTCGTGGCGGGATCTACATGTGAAGCGGAGTACATAGCTTCTTGGAAGCAGCAAATGAAGGAGTCTGGATGAAAGAGTTCATTTCAATCTAGGTGTCATACCTAGTGCATCGGGACCAATGAAGATCTTCTGTGACAATCTTGGTGCAATTGCCTTGGCAAAGGAATCCAGATTTCACAAGAGGACCAAGCATATCAAGAGACGCTTCAATTCCATTCGGGACCAAGTCCAAGTGGGAGACATAGAGATTTGCAAAATACATACGGATCTGAATGTTGCAGACCCGTTGACTAAGCCTCTTCCACGAGCAAAACATGATCAGCACCAAGACTCCATGGGTGTTAGAATCATTCTTGTGTAATCTAGATTATTGACTCTAGTGCAAGTGGGAGATGAAGGAAATATGCCCTAGAGGCAATAATAAAGTTATTATTTATTTCCTTATATCATGATAAATGTTTATTATTCATGCTAGAATTGTATTAACCGGAAACATAATACATGTGTGAATACATAGACAAACAGATAGTCACTAGTATGCCTCTACTAGACTAGCTCATTAATCGAAGATGGTTATGTTTCCTAAACCATAACATGTGTTGTCATTTGATTAATGGGATCACATCATTAGGAGAATGATGTGATTGACATGACCCATTTCGTTAGCTTAGCACTTGATCGTTTAGTATGTTGCTTATGCTTTCTTCATGACTTATACAAAGTTCCTGCAACTATAAGATTATGCAACTCCCGTTTACGGAGGAACACTTTGTGTGCTACCAAACGTCACAACGAATCGGGTGATTATAAAGGTACTCTGGTGTCTCCAAAAGTATATGTTGAGTTGGCATGAATCGAGATTAGGTTTTGTCACTCCGATTGTCGGAGAGGTATCTCTGGCCTTCTCGGTAATACACATCACATAAGCCTTGCAAGAATTGCAACTAATGAGTTAGTTGTGAGATGATGTATTACGGAGCGAGTAAAGAGACTTACCGATAGCGAGATTGAACTAGGTATTGGATACCGACGATCGAATCTCGGGTAAGTAACATACCGATGACAAAGGAACAACGATGTTGTTATGCGGTTTGACCGATAAAGATCTTCGAGAATATGTAGGAACCAATATGGGCATCCAGGTTCCGCTATTGGTTATTGACCGAGAATGGTTCTAGGTCATGTCACATAGTTCTCGAACCCGTAGGGTCCGCACGCTAACGCTTCGATGACAGCTTCATTATGAGTTTATAAGTATTGATGTACGAAGGTAGTTCGAGTCCCGGATGTGATCACGGACATGACGAGGAGTCTCGAAATGGTCGAGACATAAAGATTGATATATTGGAAGCCTACATTTGGACATCGGAAGGTTCCGAGTGAAATCGAATTTACCGAGTACCGGAGGTTACGGAACCCCGGGAGGTCTATGGGCCTTAATGGGCCATAAGAGAGAAGAGGAAGGGCCGGCCAGGCAGGCGCGCCCCCTCCCCTCTAGTCCGAATAGGACAAGGAGGGGGGCGCCTTCCTCTTCCCCCTCCTCCAATCCTAATCCAACTAGGAGAGGGGGAGTCCTACTCGGTGGGAGTAGGACTCCTCGGCGCCGCCTCCCGTGGCTGGCCGCACCCCTTGGCTCCTTTATATCACGAGGCGGGGGCACCCATGGCACACAAGTTGATCTACGGATCGTTCCTTAGCCGTGTCGGTGCCCCTTCCACCATATTCCACTTCGATCATATCGTCATGAGCTTAAGCGAAGCCTGCGCCGGAAAAGTGATATCGTTGCGGGGCTTAGGCGAAGCCCTGCGTCGATGGAGCATCATCATCGTCACCACACCGTCGTCTTGACGAACTCATCCCGATACTTTGCTGGATCGAGTCCGGGATCGCCATCGAGCTGAACGTGTGCGAACTCGGAGGTGTCGTCGTTCGGTGCTTGGATCGGTCGGATCGTGAAGACGTCGACTACATCAACAGCGTTGTTATAACGCTTCGCTTTCGGTCTCACAGGGCGTGGACGGACACTCTCCCCTCTCGTTGCTATGCCATCACCATGGTCTTGCGTGATCGTAGGAAATTTTTTGAAATTACTACGTTCCCAAACAAAACACACTTAGCCGGATTAAGCATCATCTTATAAACCCTCAGATTATCAAAATTTTCCTGCAAATCAGTTATGAGTGTCTCTGCTTTCCTGGATTTCACCACGATATCATCCACATAAGCATGAACATTGCGTCCAATCTGATTATGAAGGCAATTCTGCACACACCGCTGATAAGTCGCCTGAGCACTCTTGAGCCCAAAAGGCATAGATACATAACAGAAGGCTCCAAAGGGAGTTATAAAAGCTATCTTCTCCTGGTCCTTAACTGCCATTTTGATCTGATGGTAACCCGAATAAGCATCCAGGAAACTTAAACGCTCACAACCCGCCGTAGCATCAATGATTTGATCAATATGAGGGAGGGCAAAGGGATCAGCTGGGCAAGCTTTGTTCAAATCTGTGTAGTCCACACACATACGCCAAGTGTCATTCTTCTTAAGTACCAGCACCAGGTTAGCCAACCACTCTGGGTGAAACACCTCCACAATAAATCCTGCCGCCAATAGCCGGGCTACCTCTTCACCAATGGCCTTGCGCCTCTCTTCATTAAAGCGGCGAAGAAACTGTTTGACCGGTTTGAACTTCGGATCAATATTAAGAGTGTGCTCAGCGAGTTTCCTCGGTACACCTAGCATGTCAGAAGGTTTCCGTGCAAAGATGTCCCGGTTCTCACGGATGAACTCGATGAGCGCGCTTTCCTATTTCGGATCCAAGTTAACGTTGATGCTGAACTGCTTGGATGAATCGCCAGGAACAAAATCAACCAACTTAGTCTCATCAACCAATTTAAACTTCAATGCCGGATCATGCTCTGTAGTGGACTTCTTCAGAGAAGTCATATCTGCCGGATCAACATTGTCCTTATAGAACTTCAACTCCTCCGTCGTGCAAACCGACTCAGCATAAGCTGCATCACCTTCCTCGCACTCCAGAGCAATCTTGCGGCTACCATGAACCGTGATGGTCCCCTTATGACCCGGCATCTTGAGCTGCAGATAAACATAACACGACCTTGCCATAAATTTAGCATAAACCGGCCGTCCAAACAGGGCATGGTACGGACTTCTAATTTTGACCACTTCAGAGGTCAATATCTCGGACCTTGAATCATGATCATCTCCAAAAACCACCTCCAGCGCTATCTTACCGACCGGGTAAGCAAATTTACCCGGTACCACGCCGTGAAAAACGGTGTTTGACGGTTTGAGATTCTTATCTGTTAACCCCATGCGTCGGAAGGTTTCATAATACAAGATGGTTATACCGCTCCCTCCATCCATGAGCACTTTGGTGAATTTATAACCTCCAACTTGCGGTGCAACTACCAACGCTAGATGACCCGGATTATCAACCCGGGGCGGATGATCCTCCCGACTCCACACAATAGGCTGTTCAGACCAGCGCAGATAATGGGGCACCGCCGGTTCAACTGAGTTCACTGCCCTTTTATGGAGCTTCTGATCGCGCTTGCACAGACTAGTAGTGAAGACATGATACTGTCCACCATTTAACTGCTTCGGGTTGCTCTGATAACCCGACTGCTGTTGTTGCTGATTCCCCTGCTGATTATAACCACCTTGGTTGCCCTGATTGCCTTGATTGCCCCGTCCACCTTGGTTACCCTGAAAACCTGAACCGGAGTTACCTCCACCATAACCCAGTCCGTGAAACCCGGGACCTGAACCGCCGGATGGTCCATGATCATACCGGAAGAGATCTGAATTTTTGAACTCTCGCATAATGAAGCAATCCTTCCATAAATGCGTAGCCGGTTTATCTTGCGTCCCGTGCTTTGGGCAAGGCTGGTTCAACAGACGCTCCAGATTCATCCCTGATCCTCCGCCCCGCGCAGGCGGTTTACCCTTACGGCGCTGGTTATTGCCTTGAACATTGGTGTTAGCCACAAAATTAGAATTATTGTCTGCCTTGCGCTTACCATTATTTCCATGGCCAGCCTAGTTATGCTGTCCTTTTGTGCCGGCATTCTTTTTTCCCTTCTCCGGCTTCTCTTTGTTAGACTCCGGATCCTTGGTATTATCAGAATCGGCATACTTAACCAAAGCTGCCATGAGAGTCCCCATGTCGTTGCAGTGACGCTTGAGCCGTCCCAATTTCATCTTCAGCGACTTAAACCGGCAATTGCCCTCCAACGTTATAAATCAGCATTGATGCGGTCTGAGAATGCAGGATTTCTGAAACCCGGCGCACCCAATGCATTGTTGATTCGTTCTCTCCTTGGACACAAGCAGCCAGATCCACAATCAACATGGGTTGCTTGCACGTATCCTTGAAGTTCGCTATAAACCGGGCCTTCAACTCGTCCCATGAACTGATCGAGTTGACGGGCAGACTCTTTAAACAGGTGCGAGCCGTTCCGTCTAACATCATGGTGAAATATTTTGCACACGCTGCTTCATCCACATCCAGCATCTCCATTGCCATCTCATAACTTTCAACCCACGCCTCGGGGGGTAAATCGGCGGTATAATTAGGCACTTTACGCGGACCCTTGAAATCCTTGGGTAGCTGCACATTACGTAGAGCTGGGATAAGACACGACACTCCCCGAGAGCTGAAAGCCAGTCCTCGTTCAACTGATGCTGTTGGTTGAACCGGAGCGGTTTGATGATTCGCATACTAAGCTGCCAACTGCGCTGCTAACTCTGCCTCCCGTCGTGCTCTGCCATTGTTTACCACATCCTGAGCATTCACACCACCGCGCGCCGGATTAGGCCCTCGAGGGCGTCCACGGTGCAGCGCCGCTGACACACAACCAGGTTCGTCAATGTACTGCTGTAACTCTTTCTCGGACGAGGGGTTGAATGTATTCTGTCTCGACTGTAGGAATAAGCCTGCTGCTGCACCACAGTGGTTTGAAGAAGATCCCTGGCCCGCCGCGTTTCAACCGCTGCCAGCGATTCGCCCTCCATCGGAATAGCTGCCAAGCGAGACGCCGCAGCAATCATATTATCCAAAGGGCTAGAGAAATGATCTTGTGGCGTCGGTATGTACTGCGGCGGGTTATCTGTTCGTCGAGGCGGGTCCATCACCAGTGGCTGACCCAGCGCTGTCCCAGGTGCCTTGGTTCGGTTCACTGCTGCCGTATTACTTGGCCCGACTCCTGGCGTATTGAAGAGATTCATTCCTTCATAAACCGGCGGCAGACGAGACCGGTGCTTCCTCCTCAGTACTTCGCTTGACGGGTTCTGATCCAACATAAGCTGGTAATTTTGCGCCTGGGTCTGCTATGACTGGGCGTCTAAAGCGGCCCGCTCTTCAGTCATCCTGGCTTCCTCAGCCGCCAAGTCCTCCTTGGCCTAAGTTATCTGATCCCTCAGCTTTGTAACATCCGCGTTATGCTGATCCTGAGTCTCCGTGGTGACTGCCGTGGTCAACAATGTCGTCAAAGAATCCAACAAACCGGAAAGAACTTGAGCCGGCCGGCGCGCAGGGCCTCCTGCCCCGGCTGCCGATCCGGAAATCATTGCTGCTGCAGATGAAGATTGCAATGTGGGCTGCGTACCGGCCATGAAGATCGCAACCCGGTTCGGTGGTTCAAGGGGGTCCGGAATACTGTCGCCATCGGAACAGCCCCCAATCCGGCCATCCTGTAATTGGTACAGCGACTCGGTTTCGCCGGTGGATGACTCGCCATCTGAGTAGATGGCCGTCTCACCGTCGGACACCGGTTCAGATTCCGCACCATGGATGAATCCCACGAACGCACGCTTCATGGCAGGCTGAACCCGGGCAGGACTTGCAATCCGAGCCGTCTCGACGAGGTCGGTGAAGATGTCCGGCTCAGGGCCCGGTTCGCCGATCTTGCCGATGAAAATGTGAATTCCGCCAAAGGGGACCCGGTACCCGTACTCAATTGAGCCGGTCTCGGGGCCCCAGCCTGCATCGTCGATGTAGAGCTTGCCACGACGACTCTTGGTCATCCGGCCAACCGCGTATCCCTTGAGTCCTTCAAAGTTGCCCTTTATGAACTCGAAACCATCGTGCGATAGCCCCACGATGGGCGCCAACTGTCGTGGAATTAACACGTCAGATGTCCTAGTGAGAGGACTTAGTCGTGGAGCCATCGCAACGAGATTAGCAAAAAGGGGTTAAACTGGACAAAGGACACGGGGAGTTTATACTGGTTCGGCCCCTTGCGGTGAAGATAAAAGCCTACGATCCAGTTGTGGTGGAATTGATGGGTCTCAATGAGCAGGGAGCGAATCCGCTTTACCTATCTCTCGAGTTGTTGTTTCTTGTCCCTGAACCGCCGCCGGGCCGTCCCTTTATATACATAGGTTGACGCCCGGCGGTTTACAGAACACCGAGGCCGGCTCATACATGTGTCCGGCTCGGTTTCTACCTTTCCTAACTTATGATACTAGTTTACACATCTCATGCCGGTTTACATTTATGGGTTCTGAATTGCCTTTGGGCCCTGGGCCTCTAAGCTTCAATGACTGAGCGCCACACTCCTTGTCTTCATGGGCTTCAATACGGATGAGCATAAACCGGCCCTTTTGGCGGTTTATACTCAGTAGTTATATCCCCAACATTCATGTAAAGCCTGCAATTTGGGAAAGATGAAAGTTAGAAGAAGAAGTAGAAGAAGACGAAGAAGACTAGTTAGAAGAAGAAGACTAGTTAGAAGAAGAAGAAGAAGAAGAAGAAGAAGAAGAAGATTTTTTCTTCTCTTTCTTTTTCTCCTGTCCTCTTCTTAGATCTAAGCTAGGGAAAAATGCTAAGTGTAGGTCATTTTAGAGATAAGATAGGAAAATAGGTCATTTTGGTGCTTAGTAAGGTTATTATGTCATTTTCAAGGAAAATAAGCTAAGTCTATATCATTTAGGACGTAACAAAGATTATCATGCCATTTTTTACCTAAGTATGGTAAGTATGTCATAAATGAACTAAATAAGCTAAGTATAGCTCATTTTTTATATAACTTAGGTAATTATGCCATTTAGAAGGAAAATAAGCTAAGTATCCATTTGTAAAGCAAAACATTAGAGAAAACTTACCCTCATCACAACAAATATGATGAAGATCGCAACTAACATAACAATTGATCCAACGGCATAATGATACCAAGCCTCATTATCAATGGCATATTTTCTAATCTTCTTAAGCTTCAGGCGCATTGCATCCATCTTCAAGCGCATTGCATTCATCTTCATCTTGTGATCATCGATGACATCGGCAACATACAACTCCAGTGTCATATTCTCTTCTTCAATTATTTTAATTTTTTCTTTCAAATACTCATTTTCTTTTTCAACTAAATTTAACTTCTTGACAAGAGGGTCGGTTTCAAATTCCGGTTCACATACCTCCTAGATTAAAATATCTCTATGTCAACTTGATGGCCATAATTGTCATAAATGCGAAATGCAACAAATAGTTATGAAAGAGAATTTACCACATCCGAATCATAAAGCGGGCGAGGGCCAACGGGGACGGAAATCAAGACCATGGCACTATGTATAAGAAACAATCATACAAAGTAAGAAAATAATACATACAACTATATAAATCATACAAAGTACAACATAAAAATTTGAATACCTAAGAATCACTATCGGTAATGACATGCTCATCATCATCATTAATAAATGCATCATCATCATCATCATAACTATCGGTAATGACGTGCTCATCATCATCATTAATAAATGCATCATCATGTGGAAGGCCACCTTTACGTAATCGTTCAAGCATTGACAGGTCATCTACAACAGTAACTTCTTCTTCTTCCGGCTCTTCTTGTTCCGGCTCAGGGTCGGATTCACTATCGTTGTCTACTTCAATGTTCTGGGGTGGAGTAGAGCGTTTCTTGAAACGTTTTTTGGCAAGACGTGTTTCTTGGAAGAATTCTCCTTCGTCATATGTGTCTTGGTTAATGTGACGTTCATAATCCTCTTCATTGGGGGGAGGTGGTCTAACACGTGGAGGCACTTCATAAACGACATCCCATCACTGAGATTTGGATCACTTTGACAGGCCCACGTGTCACGCCCAATATGCGACCCTATCCAAAAGGAACTCGACGGTCCCACCAAGGATAGACCCGCATATTGGAAACGCTTTTGCAAGGTGGATATCATTACATCAACATTACATAATAGTGGGAATACATACATAAGGCACCACTGCCACAAGAATACATCAACATCATATACAAGAGAACAACATCCGACTACGGATGAAACATAAACAAGCTCAAGCGACATCCACCACTAGCCCAGCTGCCGACCTGGAACCTATCCCCTGATCGAAGAAGAAGCAGAAGCAGAACTCCAAAACAAGTAACATCGCTCTCACGTCATGATCATCGCAACCTGTACCTGCAACTGGTGGTGTAGTAATCTGTGAGCCACGAGGACTCAGCAATCCCATTACCATGGGTATCAAGACTAGCAAAGCTTAAAGGGAAAGGAAGGGCAAAGTGGTGAGGTTGCAGCAGCGACTAAGCATATATGGTGGCTAACATACGCAAATGAGAGCGAGAAGAGAAACAAAGGCGATGTCGTCAACTAGTAATGATCAAGAAGTGATCCTGAACTCCTACTTACGTCAAACATAACCCGAAACCGTGTTCTCCTCTCGATCACCCGAAAAGAGACACTCACGGTTACACACACGGTTGGTGTATTTTAATTAAGATCAACTTCGGTTTTCTACAACGGACATTAACAAATTCCCATCTGCCACATAACCGCGGGCACGGCTTTCGAAAGTTCAAACCCTGCAGGGTGTCCCAACAGCCCATGATAAGCTCTCGCGATCAACGAAGAATAGACCTTCTCACCGGGAAGCCCGATCAGTCTCGGAATCCCGGCTACAAGACATTTCACAGCAATAAAACAAGTCCAGCAAGACCGCCCGATGCGCCGACAATCCCGATAGGAGCTGCACATATCTCGTTCTCGAGGCAACACCGGATGAGACATCCTCGAGTAAAACCAAACCTCGAGTTGCCACGAGGGGCCCATGATCTACTCGGTTCGGGCCAGCACTTAGAAAAGCACTGGTCCGGGGGGGGCTAAATAAAGATGACCCTCGAGAGAGCGACTCCCAAGGGAAAAGGTAGGTGGTGGTGAGGCAAATGGTAAAACCAATGTTGGGCCTTGCTGGAAAAGTCTTATTCAAAGCGAACTGTCAAGGGGGTCCCATAAATCACCCGACCGCGTTAGGGACGCAAAAATCCGGGAACATAATACCGATATGACGGAAACTAGGGCGGCAAGAGTGGAACAAAACACCAGGCATAAGGCCGAGCCTTCCACCCTTTACCAAGTATATAGATGCATTAATTAAATAAGATATATTGTGATATCCCAACAAGTAAACATGTTCCAACAAGGAACAACATCTCCATGTTCCAACAAGGAACAGACTTCACCTTCACCTGCAACTAACAACGCTATAAGAGGGCTGAGCAAAGCGGTAACATAGCCAAACAACGGTTTGCATAGGAAGGGTGCAAAAGGTTAGAGGCTGACATGGCAATTGGGATGGCTTAAGCAACAGGTAAAAAGGTAGCGCAGCATAGCGATAGATCGAAGCAACTAGCATAGCAATGATAGTAGTGAGATCCAGGTAGCGGTCATCTTGCCTGAAATCCCGCAAGGAAGAAGAACGAGTCCATGAAGAAGATGAACGAGTCCATGAAGAAGATGAACGGATGAAGCCGAACCAAGCGTAGACGAACGAATCCTCACGATCGCAACGAAACAGGAACTAACAAGAAGAAGCACACAACATAGGTAAACACACCACACATAGACAAGACATGATGCACAATCAAGCATGATGCATGACAAGCTACATGAAGCTACTCATGGCAAGAGATGATGCAAACAAGAACAACACATCAAAGCAAGTTTAAATGAGGCCGGAAACAACATATAACAATTCCGGTAAGTCCTCATATGCACATTTCGAAATTGGTCCAGATCTGAATAAACCTTATGTTCAAGTTGTTAAACAGCAAGTTAAGATGCACCACGATGATCTACACGAAATTCTAGTCAAGTTACATATAAAGTTCATTTAATTCGGAGCTACGGCCTAGAAGATATGAGCAAAACAAGTTAAGCATGGCATTGATGCAAAATGCATACAAACATCAAGAAAAACACCTCAAAACAAGGATGCAACATGATAATATGAAACTACATGCAAAATCAAGCAAGTTTCATATAGAGCACACTCAAAACCGGACAACGGTTCAACACATACACCCTATACAAGTTATGACAACAATCTGTCCAAAACAGCAACTAGGCATATTGCAAGCATCAAAACAACATGCTACAGTACCTCAACATAATAACAAAAGGCATGGGCATGATCTACAGGTAAAGAATTACAAAACATGAACACTGAGCTATCCCCAGAAACAACTAGAACATGCTCAAAAACACATGGCAAGATTGCAACTAATAACAGTTTCAGGCATTGCAGAAATTAACATCAGGTTGCAATGTTTAGAGCTATCAAACAACATGTTACAGGAACTTATCATGGCAAACGAAGGCATGGCATGAATCTACTCAAAGCATATAAGAAAAGTCCTTTAGTGAACATAAGCCAAAAAGGATCAGAAAATATGATGGCACCCATGTCAATATTGAAAGTTTCGTTAACAGATTCAGCAACATGGCATGTCAAAAACTGATAACGAGTAGGCATGTTTACAAGCTCAATGCACTCACTACAGAGCCTTATATGATAAACTAAGCATACATACATCAAGAAGACATGGCATAGAAGACATAAATGGCAAGAACAATAACATAGCATAAATGGATCAACCACAACAAGCTTGGCAAAATTGAATAACATGTATACAATCTGCCAGGAAACATTTGATAGCAAAAGAAGAGCTCGATTGACTCAAGCTATGGCACTCCATAATTGCAAACAAGGGCATGGATGGATAGAGAAAGACATGGTTTACAAAACACCCTTACTGAAGTATCTCAAAATATGCATGGATCTCTCGGTAGCATCAAGTTAACATGGCATCAAAATAACAGCAAACAGGGCTGAAAACAGCAATAACAAGACACCTAGTTTGCATGCTTGTGCTAGTCACCACATAGATCAAAAATACATAGCAAGCACCACTGGAAAGAAGACATGGCATATTGCAAAACACATGTAGGACTCAAGTCCATAGGATGCACACATCAATCATGGCAAAAATGACAAAAGTGCAAGTTCTGATAAAAATCAGAAACTAACATCACATAACACTCTTCTAACAGCATTTCGGGCATCAAGATGAGCTCAAATGAAAATGATGCAATGAGATGAAATGATCTACTCTTCGAGACGAACATTTTGACATATTACACGCGCAAAACGGAACTACATGCATGGAGATACGATGCGATGAAAATGGCACAAAATTACTGCAGAAAAAGGGACTTAGAGGAATTTCGGAGGGAGGGGAAGGGAGTCAACCGAAGCACGGAATACGAGGTTCGCCGGAACTTTGCCGGGACACGCGCGGAGAGGAGGGAGATGGCAGGCGAGCTCGAGGTCGCGGATCCGGTCGCTCCTCGACCGGATCTGGCCGGAGGAGGCCGGGCAGGCATGGCGCCACCGGCCGGGCGCGGGCGGCCATGGCGGCCATGGCGCGAGGTTCGTCGGGCAGCAGACGAGGACTGCTGGTGGCCGGCGACGAGGTCGCGAGGCGGCGGCGGCAGGCGAGTCGCCGGGCGGCCAGCCAGCCAGCGGCGAGGAGCCGAGGCGGCCGAGGAGCCAGGCGGCGCCAGGCGGCATGGCGAGATGATGGGCAGCGCGGCCTTGAGGCCCGGAGGCGCTGGGCCGTGGCGGCCTGGGCCGGCCAGGCGGGCGGCGTGTGGTGGCGGAGGCCATGTGGCCATGAGGAGGGGGGCGGCGGCTGGCTGTGGGCGACCCCCATTGGTCGGAGTGAGGTGGCTGCTGGGCGCGGACATGTCCGTCGGTGGGGAAGAAAGCGTCCGTGGCGGGGGAAGGTTAGGTAGATTCATCCGCGAATTTTTGGAGGGGGAGGGCAATATATAGGTAGAGGGAGCTAGGAGAGTCCAAATGAGGTGCGGTTTTCGCCCACGCGATCGTGATCGAACGACCGAGAGCATGGAAGGGAGTTTGGTGGGTTTTGGGCCACTTAGAAAGGGGAGTTGGGCTGCAATGCAAAAGAGGCTTCTGCGGTTACCCGGTTAACCGTTGGAGTACCAAACGACCTCCAAATGGCACGAAACTTGACAGGCGGTCTACCGGTGCTATACCAAGGCCGCTTGACAAACCTCGGGGCATTCCGAGACCGTTTGACACCCGCACATGAAAAGAGGTAAAAGGGGGCGCCGGGAGACATAGGAGTGCCGGATTGCAAAACGGACAACGGGGAAAATGCTCGGATGCATGAGACGAACACATATGCAAAACGAAATGCACATGATGACATGATATGAAATGCAAATGATGACATGGCAAAGTGCAACACGCAAGCAAATGACATGGCAACGACGGCGAATAACTGGCGGACACCTGGCGCATCGAATCCGGGGCGTTACAACACTCCTCCACTAACAAGAGATCTCGTCCCGAGATCTTAGGACCGAGACGGAAGGGAAAAAGGATGAGGTGAAGCAAGAACTCAAGAGAAGAAGCAAAGAATCGAGAGCACTCGAGAAGAAGAGAGGAACGATGAGAATGACAAGAATCGAAAGCTCACGGAATCAGATAGACTATGAAACCACTCGTTCTAACCGGAGTGGTTAGAATGAGAAAAGAAACGAATAAGACTGAAAGGATTTAGGCAGCACACCGGTTGAACAAGGAAAAACTGAGCTTGAGAGGATGGAATGATAATTGATGAAGACATGACACAAAATCTCCGGAAAGAATTGAAAAAGTTGAATGAAAAGAACGGATAAGAATATGACAACTTGTGCCACGAATGAAATTGAAAGCAATCTTAGAAGTAAAAATTTAATGGAGTTGGTGAGAAAATTCAACAACGAAAAGAATAAGCTTGATGTGGACTTATGGATAACCTCTCGAAATTATAAGGTGATAACCGACCACAAGCGGAAAAGATTGAATAGCTGAGAAGAACGAAGAAAAGCAAAACTCCACTTCAAAAGAATATGGAGAATTAATTACTCTTCAAGAACCTGGAAGAAAAGATACTTGAACTCCGCCAACAAAATCTTGATGAACTCTTGAAGAATGAATTAAATCATGAAGAACCACCATGAAGAACTCCGGTAACGAAAGGATGATGAGATAGAAATGAAGAAAGAAAGAATAAGATGAGCATTGCGATGATTTAGATGGAGGTTCCGACGAAATGGCCGAGGAAACTGAACTCCGGATAAGAAAAGATGAAACCCTTGGAACTAGAATTTATTCATCAAGAACAAACTCCGAAGGAAAAAGATTAATCACTTGGATGAAATAAGAATAAGATTTATTGTATGCTTATCCTTCATCAAATTAAATCGATGACAAGCAATGGATTTCGCATCTTACTTATTCTTCTTGAAAAAGGATTGAGAAGGAATAGCACAAAACTTGAGAAGGTCTTCATGAACCACCGGTAGGTTGAAAATAATGAATGGATTAAAAATGATAATCAAGGAAAAGAAATCTGAAGGAACCACCGTAAGAATTCGGAAATGACTGATGAAAAAAAAGAAATAATCACCGGGAAGAATTAGAAAAGCACAAAGATACTTGAGGGAATAAAAGACAAGATAACGACGGGATCGCGAACTGGTTGAAGAATACTTGAACGAGCACCGAAAGAATATTAAGACGAACGAAAGGGGCACGGATATAGAACAATTGGAGAACGAATCTGAAAACTTAGAACGAAGAAATCTTCCGAAAAGGTGACCTCCGGATGATCGAGAGGGAAAGCAACACCTGAAATACTCCGGATTGATGAAAAGAATTGCACAACTGGAAACAATTAGATAGGATAACATCGAGCTAGCACCACGAATCTCCGGGAGAACGGACAAGATTTAAGAGAAAAAAATTCTCTTCTTCGGTCTTCAAATGACGACGAGAAACACCACCAAAATTACTAAGATACTCCGGGAGAGTGAAAAGCGAAGAGATTGAGCCAACAATGAAATAGTTTGAAATTGATCTTGAAAGACATGTGACTGATGGGATCCATTCTTACGTCACAAATGAAAAGAATTGCGAAAAACTCCGGGGGAATTAGAAGAGTCAGGTAAGATCCTGGGAAAAGACCTGTGGGTTAGGGCCCACTAAAAGAAAACACCGTTGGAAAGGGATGATGAATAGATAGATGATGCACCGGAATGATTGAAATATTTAAATGAGGTGACAACCTCGAATTAATTGAAACATAGACGAGTCTCCTGAGATGACTTGAGCACTCCGGAAGGATAAACTGGCGAGAGACGAACGAGCATGGAAAACACTTGAGCTGAGGAAAAGAATATGATCAACACCAAAAAAAACTTGAATTGAATCCACCGGAAAAGAAAGAGATGAAGAATGACGAACAAGATGAGAATTCACCGGTTGAAATGATTGAGGGAACACTGAAGAGGCTCCACACAAATGAAATAGATGGTCGAAAGAGACTCAAACTCCGGGAATAATAGGGTGGGAGGGCGGGAAAACAAAGACAACTTGGAAGGGGAAAACGACGAATATCTTGAAGAGAAAACACCGGTTGAAAACATTGAGGAGAGAGAGCAAAAACTTCGCACGAGTAGGATGGATACTCGATTACGAACTCCGGTTCCGAGAAGAAGAAGGGAGGGAGGGTGGGAAAAACAAGGACAACTTCGGACAAGGAAAAACAACGACGTCGGAGGAAGAACTGAGGATTGATCCCAAAGATGAAGATGGTCGAGTCGACTTGACGAGAAAAGCACCGGATGCAAAGAGCTGAGGAACAACTACCGGAAAACCAACTGCGTGATCCTAAGGAAAAATTTGAACGGGAAGAGGAGTAATTCAAAACACCTACGTCAAGATTTCTCACCAGAGCGACGAAGGGGCAGAGGAGTAAAAAGAATTCCTACTCTCCGATATAACTAAGACTCCGAAAACAGTTTATTCTAGACTCAACAACGGCCAAACTACACGATCAATCAAGGGGGCTCCTAGGGTCGGTCGAGGCTCTGATACCAACTTGTCACGCCCAATATGCGACCCTATCCAAAAGGAACTCGACGGTCCCACCAAGGATAGACCCGCATATTGGAAACGCTTTTGCAAGGTGGATATCATTACATCAACATTACATAATAGTGGGAATACATACATAAGGCACCACTGCCACAAGAATACATCAACATCATATACAAGAGAACAGCATCCGACTACGGATGAAACATAAACAGAAGCTCAAACGACATCCACCCTGCTAGCCCAGGCTGCCGACCTGGAACCTATCCCCTGATCGAAGAAGAAGCAGAAGCAGAACTCCAAAACAAGTAACATCGCTCTCACGTCATGATCATCGCAACCTGTACCTGCAACTGGTGGTGTAGTAATCTGTGAGCCACGAGGACTCAGCAATCCCATTACCATGGGTATCAAGACTAGCAAAGCTTAAAGGGAAAGGAAGGGGCAAAGTGGTGAGGTTGCAGCAGCGACTAAGCATATATGGTGGCTAACATACGCAAATGAGAGCGAGAAGAGAAACAAAGGAACGGTCGTCAACTAGTAATGATCAAGAAGTGATCCTGAACTCCTACTTACGTCAAACATAACCCAGAAACCGTGTTCTCCTCTCGATCAACCCCGAAAAGAGACACTCACGGTTACACACACGGTTGGTGTATTTTAATTAAGATCAACTTCGGGTTTTCTACAACCGGACATTAACAAATTCCCATCTGCCACATAACCGCGGGCACGGCTTTCGAAAGTTCAAACCCTGCAGGGGTGTCCCAACAAGCCCATGATAAGCTCTCGCGATCAACGAAGAATAGACCTTCTCACGGGAAGCCCGATCAGTCTCGGAATCCGGCTACAAGACATTCACAGCAATAAAACAAGTCCAGCAAGACCGCCCGATCGCCGACAATCCCGATAGGAGCTGCACATATCTCGTTCTCGAGGCAACACGGATGAGACATCCTCGAGTAAAACCAAACCTCGAGTTGCCACGAGGGGCCCC
Organism: Aegilops longissima; assembly: GCA_021605205.1. Taxonomy (NCBI): domain Eukaryota; kingdom Viridiplantae; phylum Streptophyta; class Magnoliopsida; order Poales; family Poaceae; genus Aegilops; species Aegilops longissima. The sequence goes on along the minus strand of CM038681.1, from coordinate 595,502,157 downwards.
CGATCTACTCGGTTTGGGCCAGCACTTAGAAAAGCACTGGTCCGGGGGGCTAAATAAAGATGACCCTCGAGAGAGCGACTCCCAAGGGAAAAGGTAGGTGGTGGTGAGGCAAATGGTAAAACCAATGTTGGGCCTTGCTGGAAAAGTCTTATTCAAAGCGAACTGTCAAGGGGTCCCATAAATCACCCGACCGCGTTAGGGACGCAAAATCCGGGAACATAATACCGATATGACGGAAACTAGGGCGGCAAGAGTGGAACAAAACACCAGGCATAAGGCCGAGCCTTCCACCCTTTACCAAGTATATAGATGCATTAATTAAATAAGATATATTGTGATATCCCAACAAGTAAACATGTTCCAACAAGGAACAACATCTCCATGTTCAACAAGGAACAAACTTCACCTTCACCTGCAACTAACAACGCTATAAGAGGGCTGAGCAAAGCGGTAACATAGCCAAACAACGGTTTGCATAGGAAGGGTGCAAAAGGTTAGAGGTCGACATGGCAATTGGGATGGCTTAAGCAACAGGTAAAAGGTAGCGCAGCATAGCGATAGAATCGAAGCAACTAGCATAGCAATGATAGTAGTGAGATCCAGGTAGCGGTCATCTTGCCTGAAATCCCGCAAGGAAGAAGAACGAGTCCATGAAGAAGATGAACGAGTCCATGAAGAAGATGAATGGATGAAGCCGAACCAAGCGTAGACGAACGAATCCTCACGATCGCAACGAAACAGGAACTAACAAGAAGAAGCACACAACATAGGTAAACACACCACACATAGACAAGACATGATGCACAATCAAGCATGATGCATGACAAGCTACATGAAGCTACTCATGGCAAGAGATGATGCAAACAAGAACAACACATCAAAGCAAGTTTAAATGAGGCCGGAAACAACATATAACAATTCCGGTAAGTCCTCATATGCACATTTCGAAATTGGTCCAGATCTGAATAAACCTTATGTTCAAGTTGTTAAACAGCAAGTTAAGATGCACCACGATGATCTACACGAAATTCTAGTCAAGTTACATATAAAGTTCATTTAATTCGGAGCTACGGCCTAGAAGATATGAGCAAAACAAGTTAAGCATGGCATTGATGCAAAATGCATACAAACATCAAGCAAAACACCTCAAAACAAGGATGCAACATGATAATATGAAACTACATGCAAAATCAAGCAAGTTTCATATAGAGCACACTCAAAACGGAGCAACGGTTCAACACATACACCCTATACAAGTTATGACAACAATCTGTCCAAAACAGCAACTAGGCATATTGCAAGCATCAAAACAACATGCTACAGTACCTCAACATAATAACAAAAGGCATGGGCATGATCTACAGGTAAAGCATTACAAAACATGAACACTGAGCTATCCCCAGAAACAACTAGAACGTGCTCAAAAACACATGGCAAGATTGCAACTAATAACAGTTTCAGGCATTGCAGAAATTAACATCAGGTTGCAATGTTTAGAGCTATCAAACAACATGTTACAGGAACTTATCATGGCAAACAAAGGCATGGCATGAATCTACTCAAAGCATATAAGAAACGTCCTTTAGTGAACATAAGCCAAAAAGGATCAGAAAATATGATGGCACCCATGTCAATATTGAAAGTTTCGTTAACAGATTCAGCAACATGGCATGTCAAAAACTGATAACGAGTAGGCATGTTTACAAGCTCAATGCACTCACTACAGAGCCTTATATGATAAACTAAGCATACATACATCAAGAAGACATGGCATAGAAGACATACATGGCAAGAACAATAACATAGCATAAATGGATCAACCACAACAAGCTTGGCAAAATTGAATAACATGTATACAATCTGCCAGGAAACATTTGATAGCAAAAGAAGAGCTCGATTGACTCAAGCTATGGCACTCCATAATTGCAAACAAGGGCATGGATGGATAGAGCAAGACATGGTTTACAAAACACCCTTACTGAAGTATCTCAAAATATGCATGGATCTCTCGGTAGCATCAAGTTAACATGGCATCAAAATAACAGCAAACAGGGCTGAAAACAGCAATAACAAGACACCTAGTTTGCATGCTTGTGCTAGTCACCACATAGATCACAAAAATACATAGCAAGCACCACTGGAAAGAAGACATGGCATATTGCAAAACACATGTAGGACTCAAGTCCATAGGATGCACACATCAATCATGGCAAAAATGACAAAAGTGCAAGTTCTGATAAAAATCAGAAACTAACATCACATAACACTCTTCTAACAGCATTTCGGGCATCAAGATGAGCTCAAATGAAAATGATGCAATGAGATGAAATGATCTACTCTTCGAGACGAACATTTTGACATATTACACGCGCAAAACGGAGCTACATGCATGGAGATACGATGCGATGAAAATGGCACAAAATTACTGCAGAAAAAGGGACTTAGAGGAATTTCGGAGGGAGGGGAAGGGAGTCAACCGAAGCACGGAATACGAGGTTCGCCGGAACTTTGCCGGGACACGCGTCGGAGAGGAGGGAGATGGCCGGGGCGAGCTCGAGGTCGCCGGATCCGGTCGCTCCTCGACCGGATCTGGCCGGAGGAGGCCGGGGCCGGGCATGGCGCTCACCGGTCGGGGGCGCGGGCGGCCATGGCGGGAGGTCCGGCGACAGCCGGGCGAGGCGGCAGCGGAGGACGGCGGGTCCGCGCGCCGCGACGAGGTCGCGAGGGCGGCGGCGGCGAGCCAGGCCGGCCATGGGCGGCGGGCGGGCGGCGAGGACGCGCGGCGGGTCAGGCGCCCATGGGCGGCATGGAGATGGAGATGCGGCGCGTGTGCCGGAGGCGCGGGCGCTGGCGGTGGCCCTCGGGCCGGCGGGCGGCGGTGTGTGGTGGCGGGAGAGGCCACGTGGTGGGCGGAGGGGAGGGCGGGCGGCTGATGTGGCGACCCCATTGGTCGGAGTGAGGTGGCTGCGGGCGCGGACATGTCCGTCGGTGGGGAAGAAGCGTCCGTGGCGGGGGGAAGGTTAGGGTAGATTCATCCATGAATTTTTGGAGGGAGGCAATATATAGGTAGAGGAGCTAGGAGAGTCCAAATGAGGTGCGGTTTTACCACGCGATCGTGATCGAACGACCGAGAGCATGGAAGGGAGTTTGGTGGGTTTTGGGCCACTTAGAAAGGGGAGTTGGGCTGCAATGCAAAAGAGGCTTCTGCGGTTACCGGTTAACCGTTGGAGTACCAAACGACCTCAAATGGCACGAAACTTGACAGCGGTCTACTGGTGCTATACCAAGGCCGCTTGACAAACCTCGGGGCATTCGAGACCGTTTGACACCCGCACATGAAAAGAGGTAAAAGGGGCGCCGGAGACATAGGAGTGCGGATTGCAAAAGCGGACAACGGGAAAATGCTCGGATGCATGAGACGAACACATATGCAAAACGAAATGCACATGATGACATGATATGAAATGCAAATGATGACATGGCAAAGTGCAACACGCAAGCAAATGACATGGCAACGACGGCAAATAACTGGCGGACACCTGGCGCATCGAATCCGGGGCGTTACACCACGGTAGATAGAAAACTTGGGTTTCCTGTTGAGCCCTAATATAGACATTGGGAACATCCAAATGGGTGCTTTGTTTGATTTCGACTAGCCCTATATGTTCATGAGTCATTCTAGTCTCCCTGGGCTAGAACCAATAACATCTGAAGAGTACCACGTTTTGTGGGTTATGACCATATAATTGAAGTTCATAAATTGCTTCAACTCTTCCATAATACTCGACACCTCCTTTGTCGATAGCAGAGACACAACAATTTGTAGACTTTCGGACGGCCATAGATAGCTCTTTGCCATAGGTACAAAAGCGATACCCGTTGATGTCGTAATTGTCAAATGAACGGACCTTATAGTCAAAACCATTAGCTACTTGTCTCAATTCGGCATCCATAATCTTTGAATTAGCCTACAAGTTTAATAAGAAAGGATTGTTGCATTAGTCGCAAATTAGCCAAAGAAATGAAAGGGTCTAATGGAAATTACCGTTTTTTGAACCAAGAGATGAAACCGGGATATTCACCTCCTTGCTTTGCCAGAAGATCATACTCTTCGACGGAATCCTTTTGGATCACCACTCCATACGAGAATATGGCGACGTATCGACTGCATCAAATATCCAGGAATAAGAGCTGTTCAAAGAAATTAGAAGTTGTGAAATAATGTAACGAGATCTTACTCGATGTACTGCCGCACTTCTGTTAGGTTGTTAAAGAGATACAACGAAATGGTCCGCCATTCTTCATCATCCAACGATACTGGTTTCCAAGCACTGGATGGTGCGAGATTCCCTTGAATAGGCTGAGGTTGGATTGACCGTTTATAGGCTCGTCAGCATTGTACCGAGGCTTCGGATTATGCAAATGACGATTTTTGGCTTCGTAGTGTGCTGTCACGAAGTTTGACGCCTCCTGAGTGATGAATGCATCGGCCATCAATGCTTCTATTCTATGTTTATTTTTACATTTTGCTCGAAGCGTCTTCTGCATCCTCTCAGTTGAGTAGCACCAACGATTTTGCACGCCCCCAATCGTGCCTCGGTCGGGAGATGCAAAATCAAGTGTTGCATTGGAATTAAGAAGCTTGGCGGAAAGATCATCTCTAACTTGCAGATCAACTCCGGCGCCAACTGTTCCATTTCTTCTAGGAGGCCAGGCGATAGTTCTTTCGCACAAACAACACGTAAGAAATAGCTCAGCTCTGCCAGTACTAGCCATTCATCCTCAGGGATGAAGCCACGCAACATCACCGACATTATCCGCTCTATCCATATGTGCCAATCATGACTTTTTAGACTAAATATTTTCAATTTATCAAGACTCGCTCCCCTCTTTAGATTTGCTGCATACCCATCGGGGAACATCAACTGCATTTTCACCCACAAAATAATTTCTTTCATAGCTGGCCTTCCAAGATTGAACCATGCCTTTGGCTTCTTCCAATTCCGCTTTCCTTTCGGTTCTTGCATGTTTTGTAACGGTCTATCACAGAGCTCCTCTAGATCGTCTCTAGCCTTAGTATTATCCTTTGATTTCCCCTCTATGCCGAACAATGTACCAAAAATGGCTTCGGCGATATTCTTTTCAGTGTGCATCATGTTGATGTTGTGTGGGCAAAGGAGGTCTTTGAAGTAAGGCAGATCCCAGAAGCATGTCTTGTGAGTACATGCGTGTTCCTTATTATACCCCTTGAAATACCCTGGATGCTCTGGATCTAGCTCGAGAGTGTTTATCTGATCTAGGGTCTGTTGTCCTGTCAACGCAGGTGGTGCAGAGTGTTTGACAACTCTACCTTTCATGAAGTTCTTCTTGTCTTTCTTTAACTTATGGCGAGGATCTAGAAACTGTCTATGCAAGTCGAAGCAACTATACTTGCACCCCGCCGTCAGCCAACGAAACTCAAGAGCTCCCTTGCATGTGGGGCACGGGAACCTTCCATGCACACACCAGCCAACGAATAGCGCATACACCCGCAAGTCATGCGTCGAGTACATGTACCAGGCACGCATTATGAAGTTCTATTTGCTAAAGGCGTCGTATGTCTTGAACCCATTATCCCAAGCTTCTTGCAATTCGTCCTTAAGCGGCTGCATGTACACATTCATATTCTTCCCCGGATAGTTGGGCCCTGGAATTATCAACGTCAGGAAAATGTTCTTTCTTTGCATAATCTGCCGGGGGGGGGGGGAGATTGAGTGGAATGACAAACACGGGCCAACAGCTGTATGGGGCTGCCATCTGACCAAACACACTGAACCCATCTATGCCGACGGTGACTCGAGGATGCCTTGGATCTGCCGTCTTCTCCTTATGTAATGCATCAAAGCGCTTCCACGCTTCACCATCCGATGTGTGCACCATCATCACATTCCCATCTGCATCTAGTTCGGTTCTTTTGCCCGTTTTGTGCCACGTCATCTGTCTGGCTGTCTCTTCGACCATGAAAAGACATTGAAGTCTTGGTACGATTGGCATATACCGAAGAACATTAATGGGTATTTTGGTCTGCGTCTTCTCACACATACTGTTGTCTACCACAACATACCTGGAAGAATTGCAAACGGGACAATAGTTCAAGTCCTCGTACTGAAGCCTAAGTCAGACACATCCTTTCTCGCAGGCATGTATCTTCTCATAGGGCATCTTAAGAGCACGGACAATTTTGTCTGACTGGTACATGTTTGGAGGTAGCACATGGCCTTTGGGTAGAAATGTCCGAAAACTCTCATCATCGTGTCGTAGCATTCTCTGCCCAAGTTGAATTGAGCCTTCAAAGCCATTATTTGTGAGATGGCATCCAGCTGACAAAGCTCAGTGTGCTCGTGGAGAGGACGTTTTGAGGACTCCAACATTTTAGTGAAGGCCTTTGCAGATTCCTCCATCTCCTCGTCCGAGTCCCGAGCATCGTCAAAGTTGCACCATTTCCGCGGTCCCGGTACCATGCTCGTCGGTGCAACGACGAACCACCTCGGCTCTGGCACGTTGGGCAGACTCACCATGTAATGTCCAGACCGTGCTTTCCTTCCCTCCTACTCCTTCTACTTGGAAGGGCTCCTAGTTCTACTAGGAAAGGGGGAATCCTACTCCCGGTGGGAGTAGGACTCCCCTAGGGCGCGCCATAGAGAGAGGGCCGGCCCTCCCCCTCCTCCACTCCTTTATATACGGAGAGGGGGGCACCCCTTGGAGAGACAACAATTGATCCTTGAGATCTCTTAGCCGTGTGCGGTGCCCTCCTCCACCATAGTTCTCCTCGATAATATTGTAGCGGTGCTTAGGCGAAGCCCTGCGATGGTAGAACATCAAGATCGTCACCACGCCGTCGTGCTGACGAAACTCTTCCCCGACATTCTGCTGGATCGGAGTCCGGGGATCGTCATCGAGCTGAACGTGTGCTAGAACTCAGAGGTGCCGTAGTTTCAGTGCTTGATCGGTCGGGCCGTGAAGACGTACGACTACATCAACCGCGTTGTTCTAACGCTTCCGCTTTCGGTCTACGAGGGTACGTGGACAACACTCTCCCCTCTCGTTGCTATGCATCACCATGATCTTGCGTGTGCGTAGGAAATTTTTTGAAATTACTACGTTCCCCAACATGATCATTGTCAATAAGGTGCATGAAAAATGAGCCAAGGGAATCAAGTTCTACCTCTGATTCCAAGTCATCAACATCTTCGGCCGGATCAGGGGACTCGGCGGTTCTCTTCTTTGCTGGCTTCTTTGAGGCCTTGCTCTTAGCACGAGGCGCTCTCATCGGTTTGTCTTGTGGTTTAGCCGGTTTGTCCTGAGATTTCCTCTTCCAGAACGGGTCATTGCTCTGCAAAGATAAACAGAAGGTTATCAGAAAGTTTCAACAGGGGGGCGAATTAAAAGCAGAAAAGTACAATTCTTATAGCTGGCGGTTTATGGGAGGCATAATAGGGACGCAGCTCAGTCTTGTTGCACTCAGATATCGGTTCATCCAACATCTTTTTGACAGCTTCAGTAATCTCGTCATCAGTTAGCTGAATATCAATATGACGTTGAGGATCTTTTAACTCTCCTGTATACTCGCACATTAAACCGGGACGCTGGCTTAAGGGCAAGATACTCCATGAAACCCAGCAACAGACAAGATCAATGCCGGTTAAATCATTTTCCATAAAGGCTTGTATCTTAGAAATCTATGGTGCATACTTTGATCGCTCCTTGGCAGTAAGCCGTTGAGGCAATGGATGTTCATCACTGAGCCGGTGAACACGATAACCCGGCTGAGGATTTTCATCTTCAGGAGCGGTATTCCGGCAGTAAAACCACGTTTGATTCCAGTCCTTGGGGTGGTTGTGGTGTTTGGCGTGAGGAAAATTGACTTCTTTCCTTTTCTGAATTGACACACCGCCAAGTTCAGTGTTGGGACCATCAGTAAATTCAGTACGGCGGTTCAAATGGAAGAAGTCTCTGAAAAACTCAATGGTCGGTTCTTCCTGCAGATAAACTTCACAAAACACTTGGAAATTGCAAATGTTGGACACAGAGTTCGGTCCAATATCCTGAGGGTGGAGTTGGAAGCTGGCAAGTACATCCCGGAAAATTTTTGATCCAGGAGGGCTAAACCCTCGGTCCAGATGATGTAAAGAACAACTACTTCTCCATCTTGAGGTTCGGGAGGGTTTTCAGTACCCGGGGCTCTCCAATGGATGGTTTCTTGCTTTGCTAAAGCGTCAGTCACAACATACGAATTAAGTTGCTCTTCCGTAACCCTGGAGGGAGCCCAGTTGCAAGAGAAGAACTGTTTGGACATTTTTTATAACAAGCTGTAAAAGAAGTTCAACGCCGGCTTACGGTTCAAGATTAATATGCGTAAACCAGCGCCAGGCTGGGGGAAGGAATCAGCTAGAGGAAATATACATGTTAAACCAGATACTGATGCTCAGGAAAAATTGGTGGTTTAAGAGAGGGCTAATGGTACCTGACGGATTATCAACTTTTAACGGTTAAACCGCCTACAATGGTGCGGAAGGGACAGATCTGAAATTTTCTTAAGTGTGGCACAAATAGTTTTCCAAGTTTGTGTGATAATTTTGGATCTACCACAGTTCTACAAAAGGGAGAAATTTTAAACCTAAAGGTCGCGACAGCAGAAGAGCGCATATGCTTGGACGGGATCTTATGCAGTAAAAAGCGGTTTCTGAGGGTGACTAGGGACATTAAACTGCTACCGCACACCTTTATTATCAGTTTCAGATCAAGTTATGAGATCCAAGAAAGAAAAAGGACGAACAATGAAGAACACCGAAGAACAGTGGAACCCTAATGCAGATCTGATATTTGGGAAGAAGAGTACTTACTGGTGCTGCGGGGCAGCGGAGGTGCATCACAGTTTATCTGGTCAAGAACAGGTTGATGCAGCGGCCTTGTTGGTGCAGATGCGAAGGTCGACGGCGGCAGCGGAGTTCGGGCTCTTCGGGGTCGCGAGGAAGAAGAAGAGATGAAGAGGCAAGGAGAAGAATGGAAAGGACCCCCGGTCTTATTTATAAAGGCGAAGGGATAAGTGACAGGCGCGAGAATTGAGGAGCCAAAAATCGGATATCTGATACAGCTGTCGTTTCGGTCTTCGGAAATTAATTAATAAAAGAAGCATTTACAGGGTTTTATACAAAGATGATGTCATGACGATTCGCTGTAATCTTAGAAGATGACGTCATGGCGGTTTATCAAGTTTACATGGAGAAGACGTTATGGCGGTTTACAAGGATTATAGAAGGATGTTCAAGGAATTTTTCTAAGTGTTGAAGATTGACATGAACAGGTTCAAATCAATATGGGGCCTAATGTTGGGGATATAACTACTGAATATAAACCGCCAGAAGGGGCCGGTTTATGCTCATCCGTATTAAAGCCTTCATCCGTATTGAAGCCCATGAAGACAAGGAGTATGGCGCTCAGTCATTGAAGCTTAGAGGCCTAGGGCCCAAAGGCGGTTTAGAACCCATAAACGTAAACCGGCATGAGATGTGTAAACTTGTATCATAAGTTAGGAAAGGTAGAAACCGAGCCGGACACATGTATGAGGCGGCCTCGGTGTTCTGTAAACCGCCGGGCGTCAACCTCTGTATATAAAGGGACGACCCGGTGGCGGTTCAGGGACAAGAAACAACAACTCGAGAGATAGGTAAAGCGGATTCGTTCCCTGCTCATCGAGACCCATCAATTCCACCACAACTGGATCATAGGCTTTTACCTTCACCGCAAGGGGCCGAACCAGTATAAACTCCCCGTGTCCTTTGTCCGGTTTAACCCCTTTTTGCTAATCTTGTTGCGATGGCTCCACGACTAAGTCCTCTCACTAGGACATCTGACGTGTTAATTCCACGACAATGAGGAAGGCTTGGATTCATGGAGCGTACTATTCTTCTGGTGCTTCCTTGTTGTTTATGAAAACTTTTTTGGATATGTATGTCTATATGGATATGTTGATCGAAACTTGTTTGTGGTTATGTATATATGGATATGTTGGACTTTCTTGAACTATGTTGTTGGATTTGATCAAATATGTTGTTGGACATGATGTTGGATATGTATGCATGTATATCTGTGTTTGAAACCATGTCTAATTAATTGGATTTAAATAAAAACAGGGGATGTGTAGCCTATTTGCCGTCAGCTAGCGGACAGCAAAGCTATTTATCGTCCGCTAGCAGACGGCAAAGAGGACACGTGGCAGTCACCTGTGCAAACTGGCAACACTGGCTGCCTATTTGGTCATTTTGCCGTCTGCAAGCGGACAACAAAGTGACCAAATAGGCCTGGCAAACAGGGCCATCTATGTCGTCTGCTGGCCGACGGCATAGCTAGCCACGTGGCTGCATCCCAGTGCTGCCCCAGCTAAGCTCTTTGTCGTCCGTCAACGGACGGCAAAGAGCTTTGCCTCTTTGTCGTCAGCTGGCGGACGACAAAGAACGCCGTTAACCTCCTAACGGCTCTCACCTCACACCGCTGCCGTCCGCTGGCCTTGGATGGCTGACAGCACAATCCTTTGCTGTCTGTTCCTATGAAGCGGATGGCAAAGAAGGCCTTTGCTGGCACGTGTTTAGCCGGACGGTTTCCCATCCGCTGGCTGACGGCAAAGGACTTTGCCATCCGGGATCATGGCGGACGGCAAAGAAGTTGTTTCCAGTAGTGAATGGCCCCACGAGGCCCGGCAGGCCCCCTGGCCTCACGAACCGGGACCAATGGGCCCATGGGTACCGGTTCGTGACCGAACCGGGACTAATGGGCTTATTTGGCCTGGACGTATGCCCTGTTTTCTACTAGTGTTAGCTATTATTTTAAACAGATAATACAATATAATTATTTATCTTAAATCTAGAACATAAAATAATAACCCTAAAAATCTGGGTTATTACAACATTGATATTATTTTTTTGTATGTATAACATATATTTTATTAGTTAAAATGATGATCAAAATATGACCGAAAATATGAGGGGCCAGTAAACTAGGACGAAGGAAGTATATTTTACTTTGCTTTGAACTGTTGAACACACAAAATAGAACTTTCGTGTGTTCTTGAATGTGTGAAATTCCAAAGTAAACAAATTGAATTTGTCAGAAGGTTCGGAATCAAATAGCAAATGTTAATAATAACTGTCGAACGTCAGTTAGGAGGGGATCGCAAACAAACTTTTTCTAATAAGTTTATCGGGTAAGAGATGGCAAATCTTACCATTTTCCCGTAAAATGTTTGTGATATTAAACTAAACTTGCCATATAAAATATGGGTTGTGCTACGCGTCGACCGGCGGATCTTTTTGAAAGATTCACCTCCTCGCGAGCCGTGCTATCTGACACAGTCTGGTGGTTGAACGTCTTCTTCTCCTTTGCAACACATATTTTGTTGCGAAAACATTTACAGCAGAGGCTGTGTTGCGGATTTTTTGCAATATAGGTTGTATTGCTGGATATTTTTTACAACATAGGTCGCGTTGTTGAATTTTATTTTGTGTCTTCACTTTTTTGCAACAATGGCGATGTTGTGAAAGAACTTTTGCAACATAGGCGCCTGATTGAAGTCTCTATTATTGCAACAAAGGTCGCAGATTTTTTTGCAAAAAAGATCTTGATATAGAAATTTTTTGCAACAAGATTTTTTTTTTGTAACAAAGGACTTGTTGTAGAATTTTTTGCGACAAAGGTGATGTCGCAGAATACTTTTTCCCAGCCAAGGAGGCAGACCACGGGGCAGTGGCGTCTCCCAGCGACAGGTGATGCAAAGGCTCAAGCGGTGCGAGGCGGCGAACTGGTCCACGGTAGCGAAACGCAAGTCAGCCATGCGGGAGGAACGGCGAGGTGCAGAGAAGGGTTGGGGATGAGCAGATCCGGGCGGTGGTGACCATACATAGCACGGTGGCAGGGGTGGAGTCCGGCGACATGCGAGCTCGATCCCTTCCATGGAGCTTCAGACCGGCATCGGTGACCATGCAGGCATGGCTTGGTTAGATGCGGTGGCACGGCGAGAGAGAGAGAGAGAGAGAGAGAGAGAGAGAGAGAGAGAGAGAGAGAGAGAGAGAGAGAGAGTCACAGCGGGGTACCTCAGCTGTGCCGTAGAGTGGCTCGGGGATGGCGGCGCTCGATGTGGCCACGCTGGTGCTCCGCTGTGGCCATGGCGGCTTTGGGAGGTGGTCCGTCCAAGAGGGACATGGGGGATGAGAAAGAGAGAAGGAAAGGAAGAAAGAAAGAGCGGCGGGGGAGTAGGTCCAGGTTTGCAATTGATCACTTGTTGCGGTCCAGGGAATACAACAACAGCCTGTTTGGTAATGACAGGGAGAGGGCATGGGAGTTTAGCGATGGGAATTTGTCAAGGGATTACACATGGGAAGTTGATTTGAAGTCCCGTTCCTTTGTTTGGCATGTGGAGGCAACTAAATGTGGGAATTTAAGAGATAATTAACTGCCCCTATTTAATTGGTGGGATTAGGCAGAGAAATAACCAACTTTCAACCTGAAACGCCACCCCTCACCACGTCCCAACTAACAAAACGTTTTTTTCTCTGTCAATTCCCAATCCCCGGTTAAATTACGTACCAGGGTCTCCTAGGGAGAGATTTGAAGGAGTTGGGCCTCTTAATTCCCCTTCCTCTTCTCTTCTTAATTCCCATATCCGTGAATCAATCAAAGAATTTAAAGTGCCACTTAACTTAAACTCCCATTCCCTGTCTTCAACTCCCCCTAACCAAACACGCTGAGCCTAGTTGTAGAAAATGTGGGTGGAGCGGGTTGCCCTCATCCGTCTGATCAACAGTCGATCAGATGAACATGGAGCCGGCAGACGCTCGCGTACGATCGGTCGGCTGAAGGTAGGCTTTTCTCATATTTTGGAAACGCTTCTCATCAGCCGGCCAATATTCACACGCACGTCCGCCTCATCAGTTTTGCACCACGAGTCCCTTGTGGACCCCACCACCATGTCTTTTACAACAGCACGCCTCTACCTCGTATTTTATCCCCATCTCGGTCGATCATTTCATCCCGAAGCAGCACCCGAAAGGAGATGCTCGTTCACGTCATGCGTGCGCCCGTGCTCGCCGCCGGCCCGCTCCGGCAGCCATCGTCCACCGGGCCAGGCCTTCGCCGCCCACTTCCATACCACCTCTTTTTCTTCATCGCCTAACTTGTTGTTAGCCAGGCAGCCAGCCGCCGGACAGCGCCGACTGTTCTTGAGCTCCGCGAAGCCTAGTCGTCGTTCCAGCGTAGCACAGTGCACGGCTTCTCCGTCGGTGCCATATGTGTCGGTGGATCCCTCCCTGCTAGATCCATCCCAGCCTTGCCCGACATGTTCGAAAACAAAAATTTTGTTGCAAATAGTCAAAGGTGTTTCTGAAATAAAGCTCTTGTTCATTGTTTTTGAAATAAAGCTATTATTCGTTGTTTCTGAAACAACCCTTGTTGTAAAGAGGGATTGTACGCTGAGCAACCTAGACCGGACAGCTTGCGAGTCAGTGGATCTTAAAAAAAATCACCGGCCTACACGTAGCACGTCCCATAAAATATTTATAAATAGTACATGGATTACCATGAAAAAAAAGGAAATGCCAACCCTTTCAGCGAACGTTGTTGCGTCCCATTTGCTCAAGGTGGGGACGGCGTGCAGGCGCGGGGGAGAGAAGTGTGCTCCGCAAGCCGTCTGCGGCCTGTCGCTCTGTGCCCCAACTCCCAAGGCCCCAGGCACAGAGGTCGTCAGGTGGGACGACGCCACGCCGCCGCTCGCTTCCCGCCCCGGCGCCGCCCCCTCGCCTCCGCTCCAACCGCAGGTACAGCTCCCGCCCCGCCATCTCCTCCGCCCCCAGTCCCCGAGCCCTAGAACCCCCCTTCCGGTCGCACTTGGGCAACTGTCTGCGTCGCTCAGTGGTTCCTTCCCCGTTCATATCGGTTCCGATTTCATTGGTATCTCGATTGGGTCGGCAATGGCGCACCGCGGGCTGGTTGATTAGGAGGGCCATGGAAGGGTGCTGCCGGCCTTAGTTTCGCCTGATCTACTTTTCAGTCAATCGGAAGAACGAGCCCTGGGTTTGATGTACAATGGGAGGAATTTGCGAACGAATTTGCATGACTAACTAATTTGTCGTTTGTGTTGTACCAAAGGGCGTTTAACCACAGTGTGCTACAACAGTTAAAATGCTCCAAATGATCAGGCCACATTCATGGATCCTCTGATACTGAGTCTGATGCTTTGAGTGGTACAGCTGAAAATGAAGAAGGCACTCCCCCTAAAGGGCGGTTCGGCAGGCTCGAGGCATGGAACGAAATCTCCCAAGGAGCTAGAGAGCGTCTTGAAGCAGTATTTCGGGTACTCGGAGTTTCGAGGAAGGCAGCTAGAGGCCATAGAGGCTGTTCTTTCAGGTCCTCACTCTGCCCCTGTTTCCAGATTCGTGTTTAACCCCCTTTATATCAATGTGATTAGTACTCCCTCCGCAAACTAATATAAGAGTGTTTAGCTCACTACTCTAGTGATCTAAACACTCTTATATTAGTTTACAGAGGGAGTACTTCAAATTTGTACTTTGTTTAATCTGCCAAACAACAATTTTGCAGGAAAGGATTGCTTCTGTTTGATGCCAACTGGAGGTGGCAAGTCAATGTGCTACCAGATCCCTGCTCTAGTGAAGACAGGCGTTGTTCTTGTTATCTCACCCTTGATAGGTGAATTGACCCATCAAGTTTCCATACTTTCAGAAAATCTACTACTTGAGAAGAATGCATGTATATACATTTTGATTTACACTAACAGTTTTTTTATTTCTTGTATGTAAAATCTGCTGATCAGCGCTAATGGTAAGTTTTACTATCCCCCCTTCTACCTTTTTCTCTGTTATTAGTTTATTACCCTTAAATCTTGGGATAGCTTTGAACATCATTTGTTCTGCATATTGAATTTACAGGAGAATCAGGTTAGCAGCTTGAAAAGTAAAGGAATTCCTGCCGAATTTCTCTCTTCGACACAAACAACTGCTAACAAAAACAAGGTAAGGGTCTTTACACACTGCAACGTAAGACATGCTCAGTTCTTGCATTGTTTTGTGTGTCTTTTTTAACTGTCCCAACTGACATTTTGACCCTGCAAATTCATACACTAGCCAAGGTGGTGCACAAAATTATTTCATGTCGTATTAATTCTCTGAAAATTGGAATTCATGAACTAGATCATGTTGTCTACTGTCTAGGATCTAAAGAGTGAACATCTTCTGCATGCTTACTCTTCCTTTTGACTTTTAAGTTTTATTAAACATAAGTTCTCTTCCCTCAGATACATGAAGATCTCGATTCTGGCAATCCTTCTTTAAAATTGCTGTATGTCACTCCTGAGTTAGTTGCAACATCTGGCTTCAAAGCAAAGTTAACAAAGCTCCACAACAGGGGTCTTCTTGGTCTTGTAGCCATTGATGAGGTCTAAACTAAGTAACACCTTTGCTCTTTTAGTAACATTCTGTTGTTCTTCAGTCTCTTGTAAAGAACACCTTGTGCTTATTTGCCAATTTTTCTCCCTCTCCACAGGCTCATTGTATTTCAACTTGGGGCCATGATTTCAGGTATGCATTGGTTTCTGTGTTTGGTCTGAATATTGCCTTTACTCCGTTGGTAGTTCTCAATTTTCATAGTTTCATTGGTAAATGAGTTGCAGCAGTCCTTCTTTTCATGGGATAGCTAATCTGCTGTGTTTCAATGAAATGCAGACCTAGCTACCGCAAGATTTCATCATTGAGGAAGCAGTTCCCAGATATCCCGATATTGGCTTTGACTGCAACTGCTGTCCCAAAGTAACACGTTACCCTTAGTTCAGTTCACCTAATGTGTATTCTCTTTTGATCATTATATTTAGTCTGGTCTCATTTGTTCGGGTTTCATTATTTTTGCACCAGAGTCCAGAAAGATGTGATATCATCATTGTCCTTGCAAAACCCAGTCATTCTTAAAGCTTCCTTTAATCGACCTAATATCTTCTATGAAGGTATTATTCTCGACTTCCTTGATCATTTTAAAGACTAGGGCCTCTGTTTTCCTAGGAATCTCCACTGTTCTTTGCCTTTCCACTTCCTAAGGTGTTTCTTTTGCCCTTTTGCTTGAAATTGTGATTGTCTTGCTTCAGGACTATTTATGTTCTTTAGTTTCTGTGTTACCAGAGGCCAGAACGTATGGCTCTTGTTGTTCATTTACTGTTAAAATCTGTTGTATCTGTTTTTTTTTTTTTTTTTTGCCCCTACATTCTACTCTATGACGTGTTGACTGTGAATCATGAACTTTATCTTGCAGTTCGTTACAAGGATCTTCTTGATGACGTTTATTCTGATATATCGAATTTACTGAAGTCTAGCGGAAATGTTTGCTCAATCATATATTGCCTTGAACGTGCTGCCTGTGATGATCTGACTATGCATTTGTCACAGCAGGGCATCTCTTCTGCTGGTACGTTAATCTGAAGCAAAAAAAAATGATAAGCCCAAGCCCCTATTAAGACTGTTGTGCAGATATACTTATGATTTTATTTTTGCTCCTTGTCAGCTTATCATGCTGGCCTGAATAGTAAAGTGCGAACTACCGTTCTTGATGACTGGCTTTCATCAAGGACTCAAGTTGTTGTTGCAACTGTAGCATTTGGGTATATAGCTTCTTTCTGCATCTTTGCAAACATCGTTTCTGTCTTACGACCTGATTCCATGTCCACGAGTTGTAGAGTACAGCTTCATCCGACTTAGTTACCTACATACCTTCCAACTTGTAGTATATACTTTATTTTTGCTACACCAATATTAGACTCATACTCTGTTTTCTTGTGTATTTGCATTTTTCGATATGGGGCTCGTCTGAATTTTAATGTGTATGCTGCTCCACAGGATGGTATGTAATACTCTAATTGCATAGTGTTTCATGACGCCTTTCTGCAGAGGTGCTTTGTTTTTTATATATTGGCGCTATTCATCTTTTCAGGGTATTGATAGACAAGATGTCCGCATCGTGTGCCATTTCAACTTGCCTAAGTCAATGGAATCTTTCTACCAGGAGTCCGGACGTGCTGGTCGTGACCAACAGCCTTCCAGGAGTGTTCTGTATTATGGGTTAGAGGACCGAAGGAGAATGGTAATAAGCGTACATTATACACAGATGATTTTCCATTTTTTAAGGCAAAACTGAGGCTTCTCTGGTTTAACAGGAGTTTATTTTGAGAAACAGCAGCAGTAGAAAACAACAGCCATCTTCTTCTTCAACTGAGCTTTCAGAGAAGACCCTGGCCGACTTTAGTCAGGTAACTAGCAAACATCGCAATGCATTGGTATAGTAGAACATCCAGTATATTACATTCTATTATATTTGCCTCTCCTGACACAGATAGTTGATTATTGTGAGAGTTCTAGCTGCCGACGAAAAAAGATTATTGAGAGTTTTGGAGAAAAGGTATGGCATTGACTCCAAACATGTTACTGTTTTCTGCTTTGTGTTATTGCATGTTAATATTTGAACTGGATAGGTACAACCAACTTTATGCCAACGCACATGTGATGCTTGCAAGCACCCAAATCAAGTGTCCTCGCGTTTGGAGGACCTTCGGCGTGTGCCCAACTGTCGCTTTAACAAGATATCTCCAGTCTTCCAAACGTATGCGGTGTTCGCTGTGCTGCAAGTCTTGGTTTTGCTTTTATAATGTTAATTATGAGATATTGACTGTACATGCTCTATGTTTTTGTATTAACTTGCACCATCTTGGTCTAGTAAAACTTCTCATTCGTGTGACAGCTCATCAGTTGACCCAAAACACTTTAACACGGAATTTTGGAATCGTGAAGATGACGTAAGCATATCAGATGAAGATATATCAGATTCTGATGGTAGAAAGAACAATCACTTTCCTTTCCTCTTTGTGTTTATAAGACTGCTCAAAGTCATACTTACATATAGTGAAAAGCAGTAACATCTGCTGGGAATAATGAATCACAGATGAGGAAGAGGCACTGAGCAATATCACCATTTCAAAGCTTCCATCAAAAGGAGGGTTCGAAGCAAGACTCGAGGCCTTGGAGCGTGCTGAAAATGCTTACAATCAAGCCAAAGGTCAAACTAAACCGCAGGTGATTCAGATGCCGCGTTTCTGTGATAGTGCTTCATAAATGTTTGAGGATTGGATAGAACTATTTTATCTTTATAGAAGTGGTGCTTGATCAAAAGTTACATGGTGTTCTCTGTGCAGCAAGTCTTGGTTTCGTTTCTATAGAAGTTTTCTCTTTACAAAAGTATAATACTAGCTAATCTGAAACTTCAACTGGTGATGTAATAGGGTGGCAACCTTGTTGACAAGAAGAGCATATCTCAGATTCTAAGAGATGCAAGCAGGAAGAGATTGTTGGGTGCGCTTGGACAAGCAAAGCTCCGTCTTGGGGATCTGCGGTAAGTCTGCCCGCTCTGTCATGATTTTGTTGCACTATAAACATGTCTAATTTTTACGCATCTTTTTTTCCATCACTCATTACATCGTGCACGCTTTCAGGTTTGCTGAAGAGGCTTCTGCTACACACCTTGAAACAGAGTGCTTCAAGAAGTATCAGAAAGTGGGAAAGACGTTCTACAACTCCCAGATAGCTGCCACGGTTCGGTGGCTGTCGTCTTCAACTTCTGACCAAATCCACGACCGACTTGAAGCCCTTACCAACCAGACTACAGAAGCTGGTGCAGCCACCAGCTCTCCTTGCATCATTTCTGATGCTTTGGGCAAAGCTGAAAAGCCAGCAGAAGCTACTGTAAGCCAAGAGCTCGCGAAAACCGAGCCTTCTGATGAGTTTGCAAAGACCATGGATTCAACTGAAAACATGGAGCCTTCCCGGATGTCACCACCTGAGAAAACAATAGACGAAGAAGCGAGAAGAGATGGCGTGATCGGTACCATGGACCTTCCCAAGATACCATCATTCAGAGAATTCATGAGCCAGAAGGGAAGGGATCGCGCAACCAGCTCTTCTAGGGCAGAGAGCCAGCCTCGCGGCATTCCTAGAAAGGCTGGCCCAGTGATCAGCAAGGAAGGAACGGCAGGAACATCAAAGAAGATGAAACTATGAGTGACTACTTCTCTGTTTTACATGTTGACTTCCTCCCAAAATTTCACAGTAGGAATGTGACTAGAATTTTTTGCTGATACAGTAATCAAACACTGTAGTGCTGCTTCTCAATGAAAGATATCCTCTCTTAAAAGGAGAAGCTGAGAATCAAACTTCCACAGTAGGAATGTGACTAGAATTTTTTCTTACAGTAATCAAACACTGCTGCTTCTCAGTGAGGCCTTGTTCAGTTAAGCCACTCCCCAAGTGAATTGGAGTGGAATGGAGAGGATTTGGGGGCAATTTGAACTACTCCCTCTGTTCCCAAATACTTGTCTTTTTAGCCATCTCAAATGGACTACAACATACGGATGTATGTAGACATGTTTTAGAGTGTAGATTCACTCATTTTGCTCCGTATGTAGTCACTTATTGAAATCTCTAGAAAGACAATTATTTAGGAACGGAGGGAGTAGATGAGATATAATCCCTGTCAATCCCTCTCATTTGTCATGGAACCTAACAAGACCTAAAAGATTTCCTCTAATAAGAGGAGAACATGAGAATATTTTGCAACTAATGCCTTATGTATCTCAGTGAAAGATTTCCTCTCTTAAAAGGGGAACGTGAGAACCTGTGAGAAGAGTTGTGACAGATATCATATCTGAGAAAAGTTGTGACAAGCGTTGTGATATAGTTCCAGTAATGTTAGGTACACTTTATGGAACTAACACCCTATGTATGTCATCAGCTTTTACAACAGTTGAAGCTAACTGTGAGTATCTGGTTTGGACCAGCAAGCTGTATTGTATTGTTGTCAGGGCTACCACCTACAGAGCCAGGTCCTTCTCAAGCTCCGCAACCAACTGCTCGATGTTTCTTCTGTACATCGGCATGTAATGATCGTTGATCATCATCTTCGACAGCCTCAGCTTGCCATACAGAGATCTTGGCGTCAAGAAGATCCCTATGCTTGTCTCCGACTCCCCGGTAGCATCAACTTGGTGAAGGTCGGGTTCTTCATCCTCATGTTCGCTGGTCTCGTCGTCGTCTATGGCTGCTTCTTTTGTAGAGGTTATTACGTGCATGATTTTCCCAGGCGGGTAGAATCTGTGGACCTCCTTCTCGTTGGGTTCACTGAGGACATCTTGAGCTCTGCCGCCAACTTCCTCAGCAATGTTACTTTCAGTCATCTCTTCCACTATGTCGTTCTCCCCTTCCCTTTTCCGGTACAGCTCGTTTTCAAGTTGCTGCCACAGCTCTACTTCGGTGATCCTGTCCTCATCCACGTGATGATCGATGATGTCTTCACCATCACTATCTACCTTGTCATCCAAGGTACTAACAGCATCGGATGCCGAGATGGTGCTCTGGACCTCCTCTGATGCAGCATACTGTGTGGACTCAGATGTAACCATCTCTGTGGTTTCCATCGTGGTCTCAGTCAATAGTGAAGTGGATTCAGAGCCACCATTGGTAGTGGAAGTTGTTATTTCTTCTGACGTGACAACTGAGGTAGTATTCCGCCGCCTTGGCCCAATACAAGCCCATGAGGATAGTTGTAGCCCTGGTCTTGTCCATGCTGCTTGTGCTACACTGCGAGCTCTCCTCATTACAACCTGAACACACATTGCCAACATTGCTAGTTATGATAATGCCAATGGATTTATGAATAACAATCAAAGGTGTGTTAAGGGGGTCGAACAAAAGATGAAAGGTACAAAACCTGTGTCCCGTTAGATACAGGTCTTAGGATGGCACCAGCACCAGCTACTCTAGCTTTAGCATTTGCTATAGAAGGAAGTCGTGATCCCAAGGCAGATGCAGATCGATAGAAAGTGCTCAGGATTCTAGTTTGCTCGATTTGGTGACGGAGATCATTCAGCCAGGCAGATGCCGTCACCTGTTGCACATGAAACTTAATTTCAATACAAGAACCTATAATATATAAAGTAATTATACTATACATTGCTAATTTTTTATACTATCATCAGCTGCACTGCTATGCTACCATGTGCTGATGCGTCCTTGTTTCCACAGATAAACCCGCTACCAGTTATAAAGATCTTACTGGTGCAAATAAGTTAATACGTATTGAATTAACAGTTATGGCATTACTAACAAGGAAGGGTAGATAAAAGGGTACCTCTGAACGAAGATCATCTACTGCCGCCGCCGAAAATGTTGGCACCAAATCAGCTCCATTGATGACTGTAGTGATAAAATGTACTCCCGACTCAGCCAGCTCCCATGTCATACAAGCAGCTGCAAAATAGAACATCCCACAAGGGCTAAATCACAACTATATTCTGAGGACAAGAATTGCAATCTTGTGAAAGGACTGGAGAAGTGGTCGACTTTTTGTTAGGAATAAGGAGAAAAATAAGCGATGTTCTTAGATCTGAATATCCAAGTCTGCACCAGGTATTTATATCGGAGAGGCCTGAGATCTAGGAGAGAGTATTTCTGGGAGAGCATCACTTATTTAAGCTATGGTTCGTACATAAGCTGGGGGAGAACTCAATTTTCAGACAAATATGGTGTACCTGAGATACTAGTCTGACAGTACCATTTACCTGAGATACCAGTCTGACAGTACCATTTTTAGGATAGCTTGAAATTATGGCAGTTCCTATTTTATGATCAACAAATTAATTTTGTCTAACATCATATTTCCATCTAAAAGGTCGAGGAGTGGTACCACAGGTACTCAGAAGATAGTGCATTGGGTATTTCTGTTACCACAAAATATTTGGATGCTCATTTAATCCATGACCTAATCGATAGACTAAAAAAGGACCTGACAGTAGAAGATTACAAGTACACTGGAGAACCCAAAGTAATGCTTGACCAACGAAATGCTCGACCAATGAAACAAAAAAGGATGCACATGTTCTGATCTTCAGACAGAAAAACATCATAACGTGCGAACCTGGAGCAAATGACACGCAAGTAGCAGAGGCAAACTCCTGCTGTTCCCTCAGGACATATGTCAAGAGAGCTGCTGTACCACCTCCAAGTGAATGTCCAACAACCTAATAAATATTTGCCAGAGACACCATCAATTGAAACGCTCCAAGAACCATATAAAATAACACAACACTACTAGCAAAGAATACAGGGAACAGGAGGTACAAAACAAAAATACTGTAAACTGTACACTTGTGCCGTACCTTTATTTTATAATCTGGATACAAATGTAATGCTTCTGTGAGACAAGGAGTTGCAAGCTTTGCGATCCATCTAGCCGCTGCAACCATCCCAAAATGTGCATACCCTAAAACTAGATCACTAACACCACCTTCTTTGACTATTGTATGGTGGAATGGAACCACAGCACCCGTAGCAGCTGTCAGGGTATCCCTGATACTGTGGGTGCCTCTAATTAGTAGAAGTATACATTGTCTGTCTCTATCAAGTAAAATGGTGAAAGCTGGCTTCAAAATCTGCAAGTACCCCGACAAAAATCCTGAATCAGTCAACAGTAAACAGTTCTTCTTGTGAATAACTACAGGATTACGGAAAAATAAAAAAAGATACTTCCTCTGTGAATAAATATAAGACGTTTTAGCTCACTAAATTAGTGACCTAAAACATCTTACATTTCTCTACAGAGGGAGTACTATATAAATTTCACTTACTCCTGCTTTAGGTTCTTGCATAAGAACATCCTCTGTGGAGTAGCCAGTAGCTTCCAAAAATAACGGGAATGGCTTTTTGGAAAAATGCCAACACAGTGTCAACAAATTCAAAAGATACTTCAAGTCCGTAACTACCGAAGCTCCTTTGAGCTCCACACTATCATCTCCAGCATATATGCTTGCTACAGACAAGTTTCCCTGAAACACACATGCCACAACTCACCTGTCAGGAACTTTGTTCAAGTCATTAACAGTTCAAAGTACTTGTCCTACGATTCTGGCCTATGAGTTTATCTGTTAAGAAGTGCAGAACTTGCCCAACTTTAGCATAGATAGCATTGTAGGCAGTAATCTATTGGAAAAACGGGGTGAATTCCATAGAGTGAAATGCTAAGTGTTATAATCTAAATGAATGGTTCACTTAACAGAGACTCACTCCGTCCAATAATATAAGATGTTATTACAGTCAATATAGGAGTATATTGGCTGTAATAACATCCTATATTATGGGACAGAGGGAGTACCATATACAGTTTGCATATACTAGAAATAATGAAGATCATTCATGCAGTTTCATCAGATATATTGTAGACAATCAAATATTATTGATAAACGATTATGTAATGAATCCGAGAGCTGTTTAGGTCATCAGAACAACTACATGGTAAGACTAAGACAACTTTTGATAATAAAACAAGAAAAGAAGCGATAAGAACAGATGATAGATACTAAGGAGTGCGGTGCCTATGTTTTCAAGATTGTTTGAAATCCTACATGGCAACCCAACACTAAATTTAACCAGATGGAAAGACCTCCGGCGATGTTTATGATTTAAAACACCAGTTTTGCTAAAACTCATCTAGATGAGATATAATTTGGTCTCATTCACCTTTTATAGCCATTGGATGTGATGCTATAAGATGCGTGTGTGCTGACGTGGGTTGTATCTGTTCTTGTTTTCAAAGTGAATGAGACCAAATTATATCTCATCTAGATTAGTTCTAGGTACTCCCTTAAAACACTCCCTATCGCTTCCAACATTGAAGTATCAGAGTTAAGAAAGAGCAATGGATCACATCAACAGCAAAGTATGAGTCCGCGACCAACCTGTCTCTTGAGGAGGAAGCTGATCCCAAACGCGAGGTCCCCGATGGGCCACTTCCCAAGGGTCTCAGAGTACGTGAAGCGCAGCGTCTCCGACAGAGTCGAGATGGTTTCCAGCCATGTGGCGGGGGCGCGCACGTCCCTCCGTGACACCCGGCTCATGCTATGGGACTCCAGCGCGCCGCCTGCCGCCGCATCCCTGCCATTCTCGCCATCCGAGTCCCCTTCCCTGTCCAGCTTCTCCGTGTGCAGCCGGCGATTCAGCGTGTAGTAGAGAAGCGCGGCGGCGCCGGCAGCCGTCGCCATTGTGGCCGTTGCCATCACACTGGCGCGCTTATAAACCCCACGCCGCTAGCTAGCGGGGAGGCCAGCAGCAGCAGCCTTGGCTCTAATGGGACAGTGACCAACAGAGTTACTGACCAACCGCGCAGCCAGACGGCGACCTGGGTTAATTTAATCTCTGACTGATGATGATCCTCCCACTGTAGATGCGATCTTGGGGCGGGACAAGGTCAAACCTGGTACCAGAAACAGAGGAAGATCCGAGTTTTTATTTGCAGCGAGGGGGCCGTTGGTCCGGCACCGCAGGGAATCAATCAGCGACTGCCAGACAACAGCAACGAAAAAGAAATCCTAGTTATCCTCAGCCCTATAAACAGCAACGGCGTCAGCCGCCGATAGAGAACGGCAGCAGTATAATATAGGAGTAATCCGCAAAAAACAGACACTACCGTATCGTATCATCCGGAACCTATCCATCGGCAAAACTCAGAGCACCGAAACCTATCCGCGGATTCCGCCCCCGAATAAAAAACGGGCAGCACAGCCGCCGGGGAAACAACGCGGTCGCCCGGGGGAGCGGAGCTGAATCGACGGGGAATCGCGGGGGGTTACCTGGAGCAATGCGCCGCGGCCCGGGAGGGTGGGCGCTCGATTGGGGCTGGATTCGGGCGGGGCCGGCTAGGGTTTTGGGAGGGGAGGCGGCCGGATTCGCGGCGGCGGCGGAACCGGGGAGGGGGAGGGAGGGAGGGATTGCTGTTGGGTTTCGCTTTCTCCGGGGAGGCGGTTGCTGGGGTGCCGCTGGGGGAGGGTGGGCTCTCTCGAGTGCTTTGGTGGCTGGCTTTGGCTTTGCCGTTGCGGTGGGGGTGGGGCAAGGAAGGAGAAAGAGGAGGGGAGGGGGGAAGGGGACGACGACTCGGCAGCCACTGAGACTTGCAGCCGCGGCTTTGCTTCCTTCCTTCGCGGCTAAGCGGCGCGTACTGTACTGTACTGTACTGGTTATCCAGAACCAGAACCAGAAGTGGAAACCTTCCGGCTCGGTTCGGCGTCGCGCAGAAATAGCACGCATTTTATGACTGGGCCCCACGCCACTTTCGATATTCCAAAAATTCCTCCATTTCCTTCTTCTTTTTTCGAACACGGTACTACGCATGCATACGCTCGTGTGTGTACGCGCGTAAACTTACCCCTATGAACACACACGCACACCATTCCCCTACAAGCACCTCCGATACACTGAGCCGGCATATTATCATGAGATTGACCAAGTCATCGTGGGTGACTCGTAGTGGATGGGAACGTCTGTTCGGTGGCCTTTGGCTTGTCGATGGGCCAGGGCTACGGGACATGCGACCTCACGAAAGACACCAGCACAAGGTGCTACGTGCCGTTCCCGGCGCGTAGCCTCGGAGGTCGTCGCCAACGTTAAGGCTGAGCCGTTACCACGACCAAGGTAGTGGGAGCGGTGGCTGCGTGCGTCGACGGTCGTTGGGGAGGGCAAGTCCTCCTTCATGACAACCCAGCCTATCAGGGTTCAAGTCCTGGTGCTCGCATTATTCCTGCATTTATTTCAGGATTCCCGGCGATGCGTTTTTAGTGGGAGGAGCCGTTCCCGTCGACGACGAGGTGGCTATGGTGACTTCGTAAATCTCAAGATGATATGCTGGCTCAGTCTCTCAAAGATGCTTATAAAGGTAGGATATGTGTGTGTGCGTTCATATGGATGGATGTATCTCAGTGGCGGACCCAGAAGTAAAATGGAGGGTGTGC
Organism: Aegilops longissima; assembly: GCA_021605205.1. Lineage (NCBI taxonomy): Eukaryota > Viridiplantae > Streptophyta > Magnoliopsida > Poales > Poaceae > Aegilops > Aegilops longissima. Next base: position 595,476,251 of record CM038681.1, on the reverse strand, counting down.
AAACTTCAAGAAAATTGAGGTCTATTTTCCTTGTCTTGGATGAACCTTAAAAATAAGTTAATTATTACATGGTAAAAAAGCGTTTTTTTTTTAAATTCTGGGTGTGCCCTGGCACACCTCTTAGTTACACCTCTTAGTCTGTACCGTGTTTAAAAAAATAACCATGATGATAGCTGGCAGCACCCCCTCATCTGAATTAGAAATTTTGTGCCGAATCTGCAAGGAGCTGTTCGGGAAAAAAATGCCAAAGAGCTTTCGTAATTAGGGCTACAATGCCGTGGGAAAGAAAAATCTAACCAGGAGATCCGGCGTGCGTGACGTACCATGCGCGGTTGGATTTCAGGATTTGGACGCGGGCATGTCGGTCCGTGTTGACGATAGCGAGCCACGAGGCGGTCGCTCTCGGACCTAATCCTCGCCTGCTCCGCCGTGGTGCGTCCATGGATCCAGGTCCAGCCCGCCCGCGACCCGGGTACGCACGCACCGGTTGACTGGCCAACCCAGCGCCTTCTGCTAACCGATCGTGAGCGCGAGCGCGTTCGGTTCACCACGTATGTCACGCACGCCGGCCGCCTAACGTGCGACGCGCAGGCCGCAACGTGAACGGAGCGCGCGCGCCGCGGTATGCGTGCTCCGGCCGGGGACACAGTCGGTGAAAACACACGCTCGCAATCTGCCATGACCGCTGCGGCACGTACCTACCTAGCTACCACCTCGGCACCGACGGGACCAACAACCGCTTTGTCAGGAACGTCTTCGTCACCAAGCGTAGCACCGGCGATCCCGCCACGGGCGGCGCCGACACCGACACGCCCAAGAGAAGCTACTCTACGGTTTCCTCTGCTAACAATGATGGCGTTGCAGCTCCTGTCACTCCTTTAACAGAATTGCAAATTTCTCTTCAGCCAAACTCCTCTTCATCAGACAACATCAAATGCATATACCTTTTGGTGGACTATCTGATGACGAATCCGGTGAGGAAAATAAGGGGCTGTCCGGAAAGCCTCCGCTCCCCTGTCACGGAGCGGAGCGACCTTCTGGCAACTCTGTAGATTATAGTTGCATGCCACTCCGCTCCGGAGCATAGCTGCGGAGTGGGAGTGAGTTCGAACAGGCCTTAACAGGAACAAAAAGAAAAGTAATAAGAGATCCTAGGCAGTTAAGTGGCCAGTTTGCTGGGGACAGAAAATGCAGATATTAAGTAAGGACATGTACAATGGTTGCATATAGATACAAATGCCCTAAGGCGATTTCTTCGTGCCGGCGCCGCAAAAACAATCCAGTCGCGCCCCCAAGAGCCTGTTTTTCGCCGGTTTGGGCCAAAGTTAGTACCGGCGGACCCAGGCCGATCCCGACGCGCTGGGGGGCGCCCGGGGGCGCAGGGGCGAGCGGTTTTGGTGCGAATGGGGGCGGGCCCGCCTCGTCAGCGAGACGCCGCTTTGTCTCCCTCATTGCCTCGGTTCCCGCAGGAATCAATGCCAAGGCTGCCGCGCTGACGCGCCGGTCAGCCTCCATTGATGCCTCATGGGCGGCGCAGTGAAGGCGCCACCGACGCGCGTCCCGCCCGCTCCCGCCACGCGTCGCCCGACATGCAGCCTCCCCGCCGCCCCGCTGGGGCTATAAAAGGCGACCCCTCCCCGCCGGTGAATGCCACGACCTCACTCTGCATCCACCGCAAAGCAGCCCTCTCCCTCCCCCCCCCCCCCTTCCCGCCGACGAGCGAAGAAAAGATGGCCGAGAGGTTTCCCGGCAATGGCGCAGCGGTGAACGGCTTCGGCCGCCGCTAACTCCAAGAGCCGGAGGCGCGCCTCCTCTACGAGGCCGAGTATCCGGTGTTGGAAATATGCCCTAGAGACAATAATAAAAGGATTATTATTATATTTCCTTGTTCGTGATAATTGTCTTTGATTCATGCTATAATTGTATTATCCGGAAATCGTAATACACGTGTGAATAGATAGACCACAACATGTCCCTAGTGAGCCTCTAGTTGACTAGCTCGTTGATCAATAGATAGTCATGGTTTTCTGACTATGGACATTGGATGTCATTGATAACGGGATCACATCATTAGGAGAATGATGTGATGGACAAGACCCAATCCTAAGCATAGCACAAGATCGTGTAGTTCGTTTTGCTAGAGCTTTTCCAATGTCAAGTATCTTTTTCTTAGACCATGAGATCATGTAACTCCCGGATACCGTAGGAGTGCTTTGGGTGTACCAAACGTCACAACATAACTGGGTGATTATAAAGGTGCACTACAGGTATCTCCGAAAGTGTTTGTTGGGTTGACACGGATCGAGACAGGGATTTGTCACTCCGTATTACGGAGAGGTATCACTGGGCCCACTCGGTAGTGCATCATCATAATGAGCTCAAAGTGACCAAGTGTCTGGTCACGGGATCATGCATTACGGTACGAGTAAAGTGACTTGCCGGTAACAAGATTGAACGAGGTATTGGGATACCGACGATCGAATCTCGGGCAAGTAACATACCGATTGACAAAGGGAATAGTATACGGGGTTGCTTGAATCCTCGACATCGTGGTTCATCCGATGAGATCATCGAGGAGTATGTGGGAGCCAACATGGGTATCCAGATCCCGTTGTTGGTTATTGACCGGAGAGCCGTCTCGGTCATGTCTGCATGTCTCCCGAACCCGTAGGGTCTACACATAAGGTTCGGTGACGCTAGGGTTGTATGAATATGAGTATGCAGCAAACCGGAAGTTGTTCGGAGTCCCGGATGAGATCCCGGACGTCACGAGGAGTTCCGGAATGGTCTGGAGGTAAAGAATTATATATAGGAAGTGATGTTTGACCATCGGGAAAGTTTGGGGTCACCGTGATTGTCTGGGACCACCGGAAGGGTTCTGGGGTCCACCGGTGGGGCCACCTATCCGGAGGGCCCCATGGGCTGAAGTGGGAGGAACCAGCCCCGGTGGGCTGGTGCGCCTGGCCCCTCTCTGCGCCTAGGGTTGGGAACCCTAGGGGAGGGGGCGCCCCACTTGCCTTGGGGGGCACTCCACCCCCCTTGGCCGCCGCCCCCCTAGGCATCTCCTAGGGCCGGAGCCCCCCCGGGGACCCTATATATAGAGGGGGAGGGGCAGCCGCACCTGCACTTGGCGCCTCCTCCCCTGCTACACCTCCTCCTCCTCCCGTGGTTGCTTGGCGAAGCCTGCAGGAGCCTGCTGCATCCACCACCACTGTCGTCGTCTGCTGGATCTTCATCAACCTCTCCTTTCCCTTGCTGGATCAAGGCGGAGGAGACGTCCACGCTGACCATACGTGTGTTGAACGCGGAGGTGCCGTCCGTTCGGCGCTAGGATCTCCGGTGATTTGGATCACGACGAGAACGACTCCCTCAATCCCGTTCTCTTGAACGCTTCCGCATGCGATCTACAAGTGGTATGTAGATGCATCTCTCTCTCGTTGCTAGATGAACTCATAGATTGATCTTGGTGAACGTAGGAAATTTTTTATTTTATACAACGTTCCCCTACAGTGGCATCATGAGCTAGGTCTATGCGTAGTTCTCTATTGCACGAGTAGCACACAATTTGTTGTGGCGTAGATGTTGTCAACTTTCTTGCCGCTACTAGTCTTATTTTGCTTCAGCGGTATTGTGGGATGAAGCGGCCCGGACCGACCTTACACGTACGCTTACGTGAGATAGGTTCCACCGGTGACATGCACTAGTTGCATAAGGTGGCTAGCGGTGTCTGTCTCTCCCACTTTAGTTGGAGCGGATTCGACGAAAAGGGTCCTTATAAAGGGTAAATAGAAGTTGACAAATCACGTTGTGGCTTTTTAGTAGGTAAGAAAACGTTCTTGCTAGAACCCAATTGCAGCCACGTAAAAGATGCAACAACAATTAGAGGACGTCTAACTTTTTTTGCAGCAATTGTCATGTGATGTGATATGGCCAGAAGTTGTGATGAATGATGAATGATATATTGTGATGTATGAGATCATGTTCTTATAATAGGAATCACGACTTGCATGTCGATGAGTATGACAACCGGCAGGAGCCATAGGAGTTGTCTTAATTATTGTATGACTGCGTGTCATTGATTCAACGCCATGTAATTACTTTGCTTTATTGCTAAACCGTTAGCTATAGTAGTAGAAGTAATAGTTGGCGAGCAACTTCATGGAGACACGATGATGGAGATCATGGTGTCATGCCGGTGACAAGATGATCATGGAGCCCCGAAGATGGAGATCAAAGGAGCTATATGATATTGGCCATATCATGTCACTACTATATATAATTGCATGTGATGTTTATTATGTTTATGCATCTTGTTTACTTAGATCGACGGTAGTAAATAAGATGATCCCTTATAATAATTTCAAGAAAGTGTTCTCCCTAACTGTGCACCGTTGCTAAAGTTCGTCGTTTCGAAGCATCACGTGATGATCGGGTGTGATAGATTCCTACGTTCACATACAACGGGTGTAAGACAGTTTTACACATGCAAAACACTTAGGTTAACTTGACGAGCCTAGCATGTACAGACATGGCCTCGTAACACAAGAGACCGAAAGGTCGAGCATGAGTCGTATGAAAGATACGATCAACATGGAGATGTTCACCGGCGATGACTAGTCCGTCTCACGTGATAATCGGACACGGCCTAGTCGACTCGGATCATGTAACACTTAGATGACTAGAGGGATGTCAAATCTGAGTGGGAGTTCATTATATAATTTGATTAGATGAACTTAATTATCATGAACATTAGTCTAAAATCTTTGCAAAATGTCTTGTAGATCAAATGGCCAACGCTCATGTCACCATGAACTTCAACGCGTTCCTAGAAAACCAAGCTGAAAGATGATGGTAGCAACTATTCGGATTGGGTCCGAACCCGAGATCATCCTCATAGCAGCCAAGAAACAATATGTCCTAGAAGCACCGCTAGGTGAAGCACCCATCGAGAGAACCAAGACGTTATGAGCGCTTGGCGTCACGTCTTGATGATTACTCCCTCGTTCAGTGCGGCATGCTTTACAGCTTAGAACCGGGCTCCAAAAGCGTTTTGAGCAACACGGAGCATATGAGATGTTCGAGGAGCTGAAAATGGTTTTCCAAGCTCATGCCCGGTCGAGAGATATGAAGTCTCCGACAAGTTTTATAGTTGTAAGATAGAGGAAAATAGTTACATCGGTGAGCACATACTCAAAATGTCCGGGTTGCACAACCGCCTGTCCCAACTGGACATTAACCTCCTGACGAGGCGGTCATTGACAGAATCCTTGATCGCTCCCACCGAGCTACAAGAGCTTTGTGATGAACTACAATATGCAGGGGATGGTGAAAACTATTCTGAAGTATTTTCAATGCTGAAGTCACAGAGGTTGAAATCAAGAAAGAACATCAAGTGTTGATGGTCAATAAGACCACTAAGTTCAAGAAGGGCAAGGTAAGAAGAACTTCAAGAAGGACGGCAAAGATGTTGCCGCCCGTAAGCCGCTTGCCGGAAGAAGTCAAAGAATGGACCCAAGCACGAGACTGAGTGCTTTTATTGCAAAGGAAGGGTCCTCGAAGCGGAACCGCCCCAAATACTTAGCGCACAAGAAGGCCGACAACACTAAAGGTATATTTGATATACATGTAATTGATGTGTACCTTACCAAGTACTCGTAGTAACTCCCGGGTATTTGATACGGTGCCGTTGCTCATATATGTAACTCAGTGGCGTGAGCTGCGAGATAAGCGGAGATCGGCGAAGGGCGAGGTGACGATCTTGCGCGTCGGGAATGGTTCCAAGGTCGATGTGATCACCGTCGCACGCTACCTCTACATTTACCTACGGGATTAGTTTTAAACCTCAATAATTGTTATTTAGTGCCAAGTTTGAGCATGAACATTGTATCAGGATCTCGTTTAATGCGAGATGGCTACTCATTTAAATCCGAGAATAATGGTTGTTCTATTTATATGAGAGATATGTTTTATGGTCATGCTCCGATGGTGAATGGTTTATTCTTAATGAATCTCGAACGTGATGTTACACATATTCATAGTGTGAATACCAAAAGATGTAAAGTTGATAACGATAGTCCCACATACTTGTGGCACTGCCGCCTTGGTCACATTGGTGTCAAGCGCATGAAGAAGCTCCATGCAGATGGACTTTTAGAGTCTCTCAATTATGAATCATTTGACACATGCGAACCATGCCTTATGGGCAAAATGACCAAGACTCCGTTCTCCGAAACAATGGAGCGAGCAACCAACTTATTGGAAATCATACATACCAATGTGTGCGGTCCAATGAGCGTTGAGGCTCGTGGAGGATATCGTTATGTTCTCACTCTCACTGATGACTTGAGTAGATATGGGTATGTCTACTTGATGAAACACAAGTCTGAGACCTTTGAAAAGTTCAAGGAATTTCAGAATGAGGTAGAGAATCAACGTGACCGAAAAATAAAGTTCTTACGATCAGATCATGGAGGAGAATATTTAAGTCACGAATTTGGTACACACTTAAGGAAATGTGGAATCGTTTCACAACTCACGCCGCCTGGAACACCTCAGCGTAACGGTGTGTCCGAACGTCGTGATCGCACTCTATTGGATATGGTGCGATCTATGATGTCTCTTACAGATTTACTGCTATCATTTTGGGAATACGCTCTAGAGACAGCTACATTCACTTTAAATAGGGCACCGTCTAAATCCTTTGAGACGACACCGTATGAATTATGGTTTGGGAAGAAACCTAAGCTGTCGTTTCTAAAAGTTTGGGGATGCGATGCTTATGTCAAGAAACTTCAACCTGAAAAGCTCGAACCCAAGTCGGAAAAATGCGTCTTCATAGGATACCGCAAGGAAACCATTGGGTATACCTTCTACCTTAGATCCGAAGTCAAGATCTTTGTTGCCAAGAACGGATCCTTTCTGGAAAAAGAGTTTCTCTCGAAAGGAGTAAGTGGGATGAAATTAGAACTCGATGAAGTACTACCTCTTGAACCGGAAAGTAGTGCAGCTCAGGAAAATGTTCCTGTGGTGCCTACACCGACTGGAGAGGAAATTAATGATGATGATCAAGGTACTTCGGATCAAGTTACTACTGAACTTCGTAGGTCCACAAGGACACATTCACACCAGAGTGGTATGGCAACCCTGTCCTGGAAATCATGTTGTTAGACAACGGTGAACCTTCGAACTATGAAGAAGCGATGGCGGGCCCAGATTCCAACAAATGGCTTGAAGCCATGCAATCCGAGATAGGATCCATGTATGAAAACAAAGTATGGACTTTGACAGACTTGCCCGGTGATCGGCGAGCGATAGAAAACAAATGGATCTTTAAGAAGAAGACGGACGCGGATGGTAATGTTACCATCTATAAAGCTCGACTTGTCGCTAAAGGTTATCGGCAAGTTCAAGGGGTTGACTACGATGAGACTTTCTCTCCCGTAGCGAAGCTGAAGTCCGTCCGAATCATGTTAGCAATTGCCGCATACTATGATTATGAGATATGGCAAATGGACGTCAAAACGGCATTCCTTAATGGCTATCTTAAGGAAGAACTATATATGATGCAGCCGGAAGGTTTTGTCGACCCTAAGAATGCTAACAAGGTGTGCAAGCTCCAGCGATCCATCTATGGGCTGGTGCAAGCATCTCGGAGTTGGAACATTCGCTTTGATGAGATGATCAAAGCGTTTGGGTTTATGTAGACTTATGGAGAAGCATGCGTTTACAAGAAAGTGAGTGGGAGCTCTGTAGCATTTATCATATTATATGTAGATGGCATACTTTTGATGGGAAATTATATAGAACTTTTGGACAGCATTAAGGCCTACTTGAATAAGAGTTTTTCAATGAAGGACCTTGGAGAAGCTGCTTATATATTAGGCATCAAGATCTATAGAGATAGATCGAGACGCCTCATAGGTCTTTCACAAAGCACATACCTTGATAAAATATTGAAGAAGTTCAAAATGAATCAGTCCAAGAAAGGGTTCTTGCCTGTATTACAAGGTGTGAAATTGAGCTCGGCACAATGTTCGACCATGGCAGAAGATATAGAAGAGATGAGTGTCATCCCCTATGCATCAGCCATAGGGTCTATTATGTATGCCATGCTGTGTACCAGACCTGATGTAAACCTTGCCGTAAGTTTGGTAGGAAGGTACCAAAGTAATCCCGCAAGGAACACCGGACAGCGGTCAAGAATATCCTGAAGTACCGAAAAGGACTAAGGATATGTTTCGCTTTATGGAGGTGACGAAGAGCTCGTCGTAAAGGGTTACGTCGGCGCTAGCTTCGACACAGATCTGATGACTCTAAGTCACAAACCGGATATGTGTATATGTTGAATGGTGGAGCGATGAGCTGGTGCAGCTGCAAGCAGAGCGTCGTGGCGGGATCTACATGTGAAGCGGAGTACATGGCAGCCTCGGAGGCAGCGCATGAAGCAATTTGGGTGAAGGAGTTCATCACCGACCTAGGAGTCATACCCAATGCGTCGGGGCCGATCAAACTCTTCTGTGACAATACTGGAGCTATTGCACTTGCCAAGGAGCCCAGGTTTCACAAGAAGACCAGGAACATCAAGCGTCGCTTCAACTTCATTCGTGAAAATGTTCAAGATGGAGACATAGAAATTTGCAAAGTGCATACGGATCTGAATGTCGCAGATCCGTTGACTAAACCTCTTCCGTGAGCAAAACATGATCAACACCAGAACTCTATGGGTGTTCGATTCATCACAATGTAACTAGATTATTGACTCTAGTGCAAGTGGGAGACTGTTGGAAATATGCCCTAGAGGCAATAATAAAAGGATTATTATTATATTTCCTTGTTCGTGATAATTGTCTTTTATTCATGCTATAATTGTATTATCCGTAAATCGTAATACACGTGTGAATAGATAGACCACAACATGTCCCTAGTGAGCCTCTAGTTGACTAGCTCGTTGATCAATAGATAGTCATGGTTTCCTGACTATGGACATTGGATGTCATTGATAACGGGATCACATCATTAGGAGAATGATGTGATGGACAAGACCCAATCCTAAGCATAGCACAAGATCGTGTAGTTCGTTTTGCTAGAGCTTTTCCAATGTCAAGTATCTTTTCCTTAGACCATGAGATCGTGTAACTCCCGGATCTGTAGGAGTGCTTTGGGTGTACCAAACGTCACAACGTAATCGGGTGACTATAAAGGTGCACTACAGGTATCTCCGAAAGTGTCTGTTGGGTTGACACGGATCGAGACTGGGATTTGTCACTCCGTATTACGGAGAGGTATCACTGGGCCCACTCGGTAGTGCATCATCATAATGAGCTCAAAGTGACCAAGTGTCTGGTCACGGGATCATGCATTACGGTACGAGTAAAGTGACTTGCCGGTAACGAGATTAAACGAGGTATTGGGATACCGACGATCGAATCTCGGGCAAGTAACATACCGATTGACAAAGGGAATAGTATACGGGGTTGCTTGAATCCTCGACATCGTGGTTCATCCGATGAGATCATCGAGGAGTATGTGGGAGCCAACATGGGTATCTAGATCCCGCTGTTGGTTATTGACCGGAGAGCCGTCTCGATCATGTCTACATGTCTCCCCAACCCATAGAGTCTACACACTTAAGGTTCGGTGACGCTAGGGTTGTATGAATATGAGTATGCAGCAAACCGAAAGTTGTTCGGAGTCCCGTATGAGATCCCGGACGTCACGAGGAGTTTCAGAATGGTCCGGAGGTAAAGAATTATATGTAGGAAGTGATGTTTCGGCCATCGGGAAAGTTTCGGGGTCACCCGGTATTGTACCGGGACCACCGAAGGGTCCCGGGGGTCCACCGGGTGGGGGCCACCTATCCCGGAGGGCCCCATGGGCTGAAGTGGGAGGGGAACCAGCCTGGTGGGCTGGTGCGCTTCTGGGGCCCTCCGCGCCTAGGGTTGGGAACCCTAGGGGGGCGCCCACTCACCTTGGGGCACTCCACCCCTTGGCGCCGCCCCTAGGAGATCCCATCTCCTAGGGGCCGGCGCCTGGGACCCTATATATAGAGGTGGGGAGGAGGGCAGCCGCACCTTGCACTTGGCGCCCCTCCCCTGCTACACTTCCTCCTCCTCCCGTGGTTGCTTGGCGAAGCCTGCCGAGTTCCTGCTGCATCCACCACCACGCCGTCGTCTGCTGGATCTTCATCAACCTCTCCTTTCCCCTTGCTGGATCAAGATGGAGGAGACGTCACGCTGACCGTACGTGTGTTGAACGCGGAGGTGCCGTCCGTTCGGCGCTAGGATCTCCGGTGATTTGGATCACGACGAGAACGACTCCCTCAACCCCGTTATCTTGAACGCTTCCGCACGTGATCTACAAGTGGTATGTAGATGCATCTCTCTCTCGTTGCTAGATGAACTCATAGATTGATCTTGGTGAACGTAGGAACAATTTTATTTTATGCAACGTTCCCCTACATCCGGCGCCCCCTAACATGCGCGTGCCGGGGGCGTGGAGGCTGAGCGTCGCCGGCGTCCCGGTGTCGTCGATGCCAGAAGGGGCGGCACGGCGGGCGGAGATCGTCCGCATCCGCTCCTCCCTGACGGAGGATCAACGGAACGAGCTGAGGTACGCGCCCGACAACGAAACGGTGTGGACGATGTACTTCGAGCGCCGCCGCGAGGAGCAGATCACCTCTGTCAACGGCGTCATTCCTCGCGGCCGCCTCAACGCCGAAGGACGGCGCGAGCGGTGGGGCATTCCCGGCCGCACCCTCGAGGCCGTCCTCGACCACATCGAGACCGGCAACGTGCCGCGCCTCGAGTACCCGATGCAGCCGTCCTTCTCTCGCCGCCGCGGCAGTTCGTGGACGCCGCGGCGAATGGAGCCGACATCCTCGTCATCGGGCTCCGGCTCGCCGGCTCTCCGTCCCGGCAAGCCAGAGCCGGAGGAGACACCGCAGCGGCGCTGCACCCGCAGTAGCGCCCTCGTCATCAACGAGGGTGCCCGCCCCTCCCTGCGCTCCCTTCGCCTGGTCCGGCCGAAGCCCGAGCGGGGCCTGCTCCCCGTGAAGCCGGAGCACGCCGACATGGTGGCCCCCCACGACGAGGCCGCCCTAAAATGGACGAAGGAGGACTACGTCTGTGCGCAGGTGCGCCGCCAGCGCCAGGCGTACGAGGAGCTCCAGGCCCGGCGACGCGGCCGGCGTCATCGTCCTCGACAGCGACGAGGAGGACGAGGCCAGGCCGTCCAGCGCCCGCCCGCGCGTCGGCGACCCTGGGCAGGGTTGCAGCAGGGACGGGGGTGGCTCTGGCAGGGCGCGTGACGATGACGATGGCGGCGACTACACCCGCTTCTACAGGCTTCTCGGCATGTAAATGGCGGGCGGACGCAGTGTAGTGGCCAACGACGTAGTGGCTGGTGTAGTTTGCATGTTTTTACTTTTTTTTGTACAAATTTTAATGAAATTTCGCCGAGTTTGTATAAGTTTCTACGTAATTTCGCCGAACTCAGGGCAACCTGTTGGGCGACGACTGGGAACCGAGTCGTCCCCAGGCGCCAAACTTGCGCCGGTTCGCCTCCATGCGGCTTTTTTTTCGCCGCCCTGGGGGGCCGAACGGCTGGAGATGCTCTAAGTAGGCGAGGTCTCGAGACAAGGAGACACTGCTTCCTTTTTGGGAAACATTACATCGGGCTGCACGGTGAACTGTGCTCAGTTTTATATACGTAGCTGAAACTCTTTATTACCGTATGAAGTTGCAGTATTATTACCTTTGTGCTGCAGTGTGTAAACACTAGTGTCCTAATTCCCCGTGTCTATGGGTCGGACAAGGTCGATGAGGCTGTTGTCTATTTTATCTATTCTTAAACAATTCACAAGTACTCTTAGCCTTTCCTTCATGGAAAAGTCAAGACTCTGTCTGCCCACAAATCATGAATAAGGGGAAGAGAAACAATTCTATGTAGAAGTTTGAAAATTACACCGAAGAAAATCAGAGCACATAACCTGGGTTTCCTGTGCTACTCACCGGAATAATCTGAGACGTAGCATGACAAATAATATGCAGCGTCAACCTCTTCAAATTTGGCCTCGACACATCCACCACCCAAGAGATCAAGAGCGTAAACGAGAACATGTTTGGGCCTTGGCCAGCAGAGGTAGGCGGTGTCAGCGTTGATGGAGGGGGACACTCTTGTAGCCACTAGGACTGAGCGTCTCTTGCCTAGAAACAGGGCCTTCCCGTTCAATCCACGCAAGGGCACCAAGTTCTTCGCGTTCAAGTTCACCAGATGCACACTGACGCTGTACTTCTCATCGGTTCGCGTCGCACGGTGGCAAAGGATCAGCTCTCCATTATTCTCCACTAGGAACATCCGGCTTCGCCCTTCGTACAACTGGTCCTTGAAGGTGGCGACGGACCCGAACTCCTTGTGCAGCTTGTGGCCGGTGGCCTCCACGAGCTTCGGCGGCTGGTTCGCCGTGGTTGCAGTCTGTATCAGCGAGATGTTCCTTGACGTGGCACAGTAGACGCGGCCTGCGAGCGGCAAGACCGACGTGATCCTATCACGGGAATCGATATGCGTCCAACGCTTGTCACCAGGCTTGGCGATGACTAGGGAATACGAGCTAAGGTGAAGCACAACTGTGTCGTCATCGTCGATGCCCGCACCACGCAGCTCGACATTCCATAGCCATAGGTAAGATGCACTGTCCATCAGGGTGGCTGCACTTGGAAGTCCGGTGACCTGTCCAGTCAGCGGGTTAAGGAGTTGGCCAACGTCGGTGCTCAGGAGAAGAACGAGACCCTCGTGCGTGGGGCCAAGAAGGTAGCTGCTCCGGGGATCCGGGACCGGGAGGCTCCGGTAGATGGACTCGCCGGTCGAGACATTCAGGAAGCGCCGCCTGTCGTCGACTTTGTTGAACTTTTTCGGAAGCATGATCCAGCTCCGGGGGAGGAACCACCGGTCCAGGACGCCTTGCGCGCGCAGGTGGGCGGAGCACGCGCGCCACGGCCTGCACACCGCGCGGAAGCGGATAAGGTCGACGAGATCGTTGCGCAAGACGTGCTTGCCGACCAGCCCCGCGGGACCGGCGTCCAGGTTCGCCCAGTCCCTCCAACCGCATTGACGCTGAGTGCTAGAAGGCGCCATGTTTCTTTCTTTGGTCTTGGTGTGGCCGCGAGGTCGATCGGGGGAACGTCGGACGCTGGATTATAATAATAAGGGAGATATATATAGTCTTACGTCTGGTACAAGTTTAAGAGGGAATCCATCAAGAATCTACGTGCCAATGCCATACGTACGGTAGGTAGGGGAAAAGGCAAGCCAATCAGGAGGGAAACCTTTCCCTTACGTGGGACGGTGTCCGGATCATACTCGTACAGGTGTGTTATTTTGTGTCCAACTTACACCGTACGTACAGCTTTCGACTGCTTCTCTGGATGCACAAGAATCAATTACGAGCTCTCCTCGTGCTCTCGCATCCATCTATCAAGAGATTCTGAAGTCCTCCTTCTAAACCTGTATACACTCTGTAGATCCGGTCCGTTATTGAAGGTTACATCTATTGTCCAACGATCCCACGGCGACCTAGCGGCCACACCAAGACAACCGAAACATGGCGTCCTCCGGTGCTCATCGTCCACGCAGCTGGAGGGACTGGGCGAGCCTGGACGCCGGACCGGCGGGACTGGTCGCCGAGCACGTCCTGCGCAACGACATGGTTGACTTTGTCCGCTTCCGCGCGGCATGCAGGGCTTGGCGTGCGTGTTCCGCCCACCTGCGCGTACAAGACGTTCTGGATTGATAGACAAAGGGTTTTGGGGTTATGGGCTTCGACACCTCTAGGGGTCGGCCTCAATAACATATATATAACAAGGGGTACCTCATCGGGTACAAATACAATACGTACAAAGATTACAATACGTACAAGTCTATTAGTCTAACACCCTCCCTCAATCTTAACCGTGATCTAAAGAATTCAGAAGATTAAGATTGCGACGACAACCCTCAAACTGAGGTAGTGGCAATGGCTTCGTGAAGATGTCGGCAAGTTGGTCCTTTGATGGAATGAACTTGATCTGAAGCAACTTCTGTGAAACTCGTTCTCTGACAAAGTGATAGTCAACTTCAATGTGTTTCGTTCGGGCATGAAATACCGGATTTGAAGAAAGGTACGTAGCACCGATGTTGTCACACCAAAGAACAGGTGGATGACGCTGAGGGACTCTCAACTCTCGAAGCAAGGCCTGAACCCAGATAAGTTCAGCGGTGGCATTGGCAACTGCTTTATATTCAGCTTCAGTACTACTACGAGACACTGTAGCTTGTTTACGAGCACTCCAGGCGATCAAATTAGGACCATAGAACACTGCATATCCCCCCGTTGATCACCTGTCATCAGGACTACCAGCCCAATCTGCATCAGAGAACGCCGAGAGACTACCGGAAGAGGCAGATCGAAGGTGCAAGCCCAGAGTAGCAGTCAAACGAACATAGCGCAGAATACGTTTCACAGCAGTCCAGTGAGTATCCCGAGGAGCATGAAGAAACTGGCACACGCTGTTCACCGCATAAGAGATATCAGGACGAGTAATCGTCAAATACGTAAGCCACCAACAATACTGCGATACGTTGTAGCCTCATCGAAGGAAGAAGGGTACCATCAAGTGCAGATAGTCTATCGAAGCTGTCATGGGAGTGGAAGCAGGCTTACATCAAGCATACCAAAGACGACGAAGCAAATCCAGAGAGTACTTCTGCTGAGTGAGAGTCGACCGGCATCCGAATGAGAAACCTCCAAGCCAAGAAAATAATGGAGCCGACCAAGATCTGTAATGGCAAAATCACCACTCAAAGCAGAAACAATACGATCCGCAGCAAGAACCGACGAGCTGATCAATATGATGTCATCAACATACACCAACAGGTACATAGTGACCGCAGGGCGCTGTAGCATGAACAAGGAAGTATCACCGTCGACGGAACAAAGCCATGTGCACGGAGAGCGAAGCGAGGCGCGATGCCAAGCACGTGGCGCTGTTTAAGACCATAGAGAGCCTTTACCAAGCGACACAAATGTTGTGGACGAGTAGGATCAACAAATCCAGGCGGCTGACGCATATAGACCTCTTCATCAAGAACACCATGTAAAAAAGCATTCTGAACATCGAGTTGTCGAAGAGACCATCCACGAGTAACCGCAAGAGACAAGAGCATGCGAATAGTCGTCGGCTTGATCACAGGACTGAAAGTATCATCATAATCAAGACCTTGACGTTGTTTGAACCCACGAGCAACAAGCCGAGCCTTATACCGTTCAATAGAGCCATCAGCATGTCGCTTAACTTTGAATACCCATTTAGAATCAATTATATTGACACCACTGTGCGGAGGAACAAGACGCCACGTACCATTTTTGAGCAATGCCTGATACTCTTGTTCCATTGCAGAGCGCCAGTGAGGAATACCCAGAGCTGCTTGATAATGACGGGGTTCAGCAGAAGGATCAGTTGCAGAATGAGCTATACAGGCCGCGAGCCAGGCAACCGTGCCATCGGTGCGTTGAAACGGTTTAAAAATACCACTCTTGCTGCGAGTGTGTGGACGCGGAGCAACCGGAGCAGTTGGCGTGACGGAAAGCTCAGGAACTGTCGATGGAGAGGCCTGCATCTCCTGAGAAGAAGAGATCGCGGTTGATGGTGCCCGCGACAATGAAGAACTGCCAGTAGGCGAGGCAGTAGGTGCGGGCGTCGCCGAACCGGGGAACCCAGGCGCGTCCGTAGACGCGGGCGTCATCGGAGCAGGCGATGCAGGCGTGACCGACCCGGTCACGGGCGAGGCGAAGACGGGCGACGAAGGGAGCTCCAGCCGAGCCAGGGCCGAACGCGGAGCGGGTGTGATGAGGCCCAACCCTGCATGGCCCATGCAGGGGAGGCGGCGCAGGAGCAACGAAGCCGGGAGTGCGGCTCCGCTGCGACCAAACCGGATCCGGTGGCTGGTGGGCGCGGTGCAGAGAGACCTGCATGCGCCATGCAGGAGGGCGCAGTGGCCGGATCGACGTGATCCGTTGAAACAGCCGTCGGAGCAGGGGGTGAATCCTCAAGGAGAACAAGCCGAGCACCTCTACCAGTTCCTGCACCATGGTTAGACAACAAAAGAGGCGAGTGTGCAGCATCTACAAATTGACCAGGCAATAAAGGAGATGAATGCATAGGTTCATCTGATGTGATGACAGGAGTTGGAAGATTAGAGAAAGGAAAAACATGCTCATCAAAGACAACATCACGCGAAATATACACGCGATTTGTTGGAACGTGAAGGCATTTATAACCTTTGTGCAACGGACTGTATCCAAGAAAAACACATTTTTTAGAACGAAACTCGAGCTTTCGATTATTGTAAGGGCGGAGATGCGGCCAACACGCACAACCGAAAACTTTGAGAAAAGTATAGTCAGGAGTCTCATTAAGCAAGAGTTCTAGTGGAGTTTTCATGCCAAGGAGTCGCGACGGAAGTCTGTTTATGAGAAAACAGGCAGTAGTGAAAGCATCACTCCAAAAAATGAAAAGGAACAGAAGCATGAGCTAATAAGGTTAAGCCGGTCTCAACAAGATGACGATGCTTACGTTCAGCTGAACCATTCTGCTGATGTGTATGAGGACAAGACACACGATGCGAGATCCCAAGTTTCTCAAAGAAGGAATTTAAATTGCGGTACTCACCCCCCCAATCTGATTGTACATGAATAATTTTGTGTTGTAGGAGACGCTCAACGTGTGTTTGGAACTTGAGAAAAACATCGAACACATCAGACTTATGTTTAAGAAGATAAATCCAGGTAAAGCGACTATAAGCATCAATAAAACTGACATAGTACTCATGACCACTAACAGACATCTGAGCAGGACCCCAAACATCTGAAAACACAAGTTCGAGAGGAGTTTTCACTACATGACTAGAAACAGAAAAAGGTAGCTGATGACTCTTTCCCTGCTGACAAGCACCACAAACTGAGACATCTTTATTACTAGAAACTGACGGTAACTCATGACGGTGAAGAATATGTCGAACAATGGGTGTAGCTGGATGACCAAGACGGGAGTGCCATTGTGCGGGAGATACTCGAACAGCACTGAAGACTTGAGGAACGACTGGGGAGACAGATCGCGGCACATCAAGAGCATATAGTCCATGACGAAGGCGCCCTCTAAGAAGTACGTCCCGTGTGGCCCGGTCCTTGATAAAAAGATGAAACGGGTGAAACTCACAAAACACATTATTGTCATAAGTAAGTTTAGGTGCGGAGAGTAAGTTTGAACAACAGTGGGAACTCGAAGAACATTCTTAAGACGAACTGTCGAGATGTATGTGTAAGAAGAGATGCTGACCAATATGAGAGATGTGCATACCGCCCCATTTGCTGTGTGAACCTTGTCGGGACCATGGTAGGCCTCCCGAATAGCAAGCTTGTCCAGTTCATTTGTCACGTGCTCTGTGGCGCCAGGTGTCCATGTACCAAGTGGGATCAACATTATAAGACTGAGTCTTTCCTTGATGCTGCGTCATGTTGACTTGTCGTTCATTGCCCTTGCCGTTGTTGCCAAGGCCGAGAAACTCAGGCTGAAAGCAGCGGTGACAGCGAGATGCAACATGGCGAGGAATTCCACACAACCGACAAGGGCAACAACTCCACAAGCAGCACAGCAAGCACACGGGCGCCTTCTCGACAACAATGGTAGGGCGCGATTGGGAGGAAGCAGCCGTAGGAGCACCACCCTTGCCTCCCGTAGGAGGGGTTGAAACAGCCGTAGGAGCAGCAGGACGGGCACCAGAACGCCCCTTCCCACCACGAACAGCAGCGTTAGCCGAGGGGGGCTCACCCGGATGACGACTGGCAAGGCGTTGCTCCGTTGAGAGGAGGTGCTGGAAGAGTTCCTGCGGCTTGATGGGAACCTTGCGTTCCTGGATCACCTCCACAAGAGAGTCATACTCGGCATCGAGACCTTGGAGAACATATGTGGTAAACTCTGTGTCACGAAGTGGCTCGCCGATGGAGGCAAGATGATCGGCGAGGCGTTTGATCTTGTTGAAGAAAACGGTGACAGAGTGATGATCCTTGCGAGTCTCATTGAGCTGTGTACGAAGAGACATATGCTGAGACGAGGATTGTGCGGAGAAACTGGACTCCAACGCATCCCATACTTCATGAGACGTGGTAGCAAATAACACCAAGCCGGCGACGCCCTCGGTGAGGGAGGACTGAATCGCCGAGAGAATCGCTTGATCTTGAGCAATCCATGGCCGGTACATATGATGATCCGGCGGGGGACATGGCAGAGTACCATCGACAAAACCCTCCAAGTAGTGACTACGAAGGAGGGGAAGAATCTGTGCTCGCCAAAACAGATAGTTATCCATCTTCGCCACCGCGAAGATTGCTGAAGTAGAACGGTGGAGTCGAGATGACGTCGAGGGCGAAGTCATAGGGCGGCGGCACAGGAACCGCACCGGAGGGGACGATATCCCCCGCAGACGAGGACTGCGGCGCAGCCGGAGGCGCCTGTGGTGGCGCATGGTGAGGCACCGGCCGAGGGATCCCCGCGTAGGCAGAGCCATAACCGGCAGCAGGAGGTGCACCGTAGCCAGCGCCATGGCTAGCGTAGTGGACACCGTAGGGAGCGCCGTAGATAGCACCATAGGGGGCGCCATAGTAGGCACCGTAGGCGGCTGGGTCGTATGCGTACGGCGGCGGTGGCGCGTAGGGGGCCAGCGCGGCGTAGTTGGGGCGCAGAGCCGGCGAGCTGGGAGGAGCCGCAGACGGCACCCCAGAAAACAGGGGTCCCGTCGATCTTCCTCCTTGGAGAACGGTGGACAGGAACGGCGGCACGAAGACAGAGGAGCCCGTCCCGATCGGATCGGTGAGCGCCGTAGGGGCCGAATAGGGTTCGGCGAGCAAGTTGGTGATGGCGGACATAGTCGCCGCGTCGGAGAGGGCAGCGAGGGTGGCCGCGCCGGAGAGAGCAGCGGCGGCGGCGGCCTCGGAAGAAGCAGCGGAAGACGACATGGCTAGGTCAAGATCGTTAGATCGCATCTGTTACCATGATAGACAAAGGGTTTTGGGGTTATGGGCTTCGACACCTCTAGGGGTCGGCCTCAATAACATATATATAATAAGGGGTACCTTATCGGGTACAAATACAATACGTACAAAGATTACAATACGTACAAGTCTATTAGTCTAACATGGATCGACGGTTCCATCCCCGGCGGTGGATCATGCTACCCGAAACATTCAACGTCCGCGATCGGCGACACCTGTTCAACGTCTTCACCGGCAAGTCTGTCCACAAGGCGCTCCCAGTTCAGGAGCCCCGGCGCTGCAGGTATCTTGTCACGGCCACATCCGAGGGCCTCGTTCTTCTCCTCGGCAACCACGACGGCCAGCTCCTTTAACCCGCTGACGGGACAAGCTACCAAGCTTCCAGGCGCAGCTTCGCTGCTGGACAGTAGAGCGGAGACCCTTGGTTGCCTCGAGCTGCGTGGCACGGGCCTCGCTGATGACGACACGGTCGTGCTTCAATTCCGCTCATTCTGCTTGTCTGTCACCAAGGCCGGGAACGAGCGCTGGACGCGGGTATATTCTCGTGACCGGATCATGTCGGTCTTACCCTTTGCAGGCGGCGTCTACTGTGCCACGTCGAGGAACATCTCGCTGGTAGAAACTACGACTCCGGCGAACCAGCCACCACAGCTCGTGGCAGTCGCAGACCACAAGACACACACAGACGCTTTCAAAATCCCAATGTACGAAGAGCGAACCCGAATGTTCCTGGTGGAAAATAATGGAGAGTTGATCCTTTGTCTTCGCGCTCGCCCTGAACCCCATATTCAGTGCACCCTTACATCATGCGGCGTGTATCAAGTGGACTTTGATGGAAATAAAACGGTGGCCTTGCATGGGCTCAGCAGGAAGGTCTTGTTTCTTGGCAGGAGGCGCTCGCTCATGGCGGCTGCTGGAGTGTCTCCCAACATCAACGGTGACACCGCGTACCTGTGCTATCCAAGCCCCAAAGATGATCATATTTATGCCATTGATCTTTTGGGCGGTGGACATATCGAGCACAAGTTTGTGAAGGATGATGCCGCATATTGTTTATCATGCTACGTCATATATTACAGGGAGTATCTAAAACTCATCTAAATGAGACATAATTTGGTCTCATTCACCTAGAAAACAAGAACAGATATAACCCACGTCAGCACACACGTCTCTTATAACATCACATCCAATGGCTATAAAATGTGAATGAGACCAAATTATATCTCATCTAGATGAGCTCTAGCAAAACTGTAGATTATAATAGAGAATGCATTTAATTCAGGCTAGGAATCCAGGCTTTGCTCTTTCCTCTTGATAACTCATCTCCAAAGTCTCTCTCTCTCTCTCTCTCTCTCTCTCTCTCTCTCTCTCTCTCTCATTTCTTCATGATATGAGAATGGTCTATCAATTGAAAACTCGAATTAGTTCTATATATCTACTCATTGCTCATTGCACCCAATGTGAAGTATTGAACTGTAATATTTAGTAGGACTAGATTTTCCCATGTTAAAATGAAGGAAAGGCGAAGCTATGGGTTTATTATGATAATTAATGTCTTGTTTGGCTGAATTTGTTCGTCATGTGGATTGGGAAGAGATCGAGGGAGAATCTGTTACATTTTCCTATATATTCCACTTTGTAAAAAGTTGGGTGGAAGAGTTTCTTAATCGACCGCAGGGACTAGTGCACAATGTGAAGTATTGAACTATAATAGTAGGACTAGAATTTTCCAGTGTTAAATGAAGGAGTGAATGAAGGAAAGACGAAACTATGAGTTTATGACAATTAAAATCTTGTTTGGATGAATTTGTTCGTCATGTGTATTGCGGGACATCGAGGGAGAATCTGTTTCATTTTCCTATATATTCCACTTTGTAAAAAGTTGGTTGCTTAATCGACCGTGGGGACTTGTGCATGTTAACATATAGCATGCGATGTACATGAGAGGTAGGTTGGTTGGGATAGGCTCGTACGCTAGCTGTACAAGGAGATAGAGCTGGATCAATTCTCAACCGATCCTATAGATACGTAAGTATATAACACAACTTAAACAACTTCCCCTCACCATTGACAATGGAGAAGGACCGCACCAGGCGGATCATGATGGACCTCCAAAACTGGGATCCCTCTGTAGTTTGTACATGAAGCGGCTTTAACGGTGGGTTTACTTTCATCCCTATTACAGTCGATGCGACATCACTCATGAAGGTAAGCTTAACCTTGGGAATATGAATACATTCACTTACATAAGACTATGCAAGCTGATCAGATGGTCATGAGGAAACACTTAACCCTAGATGCATGTCCCGTGAAACCGGCAGGAGGGCCTATTGTTTCTCGAGAAAAAGATAGGGATGGCCATAAAGCCGACCACTATATCAAGCGAAGGGGGGCCAAATCATCATAACATATGGTCTTCTAATAATTCATCTTGGTTGCGCACAATCAGATCACATGAAATCACGCCAGTGGTTTCCGAGATCCCAGCATTTCGGGTGTTGCCTAAAATCATATGAAATAGTCAGGAAAATGAAGTAATCAAAGTCACACGAAGAATGAATTTATCCAAACAAGCCATTAATTTTCATAAACACGTACAGCCTTTCCTTTATCTATGACAGGAAAAACTCTCGCCCAAGTAAATATCGGTATTCATTGATTCACATTTTTACGCAAATAAGTAGATATTAGCTGAACAAACGTGAGAGAAAGAATTATAATGACAATTTATTGTGACTCGGCATAGCAAAGCTTAGATCCCCAGTGGTACTCGCTAGAATAATCTCAGATGTAGCATCCTCCTCCTTAAAGATCAGCGCAGCAACAGGAGCTTCATGAGCCATTTCGAGCTCGGCCGGGTTATGTGCCCGGTTTGCTCCTCTTGCTGCGTCCGGTCGGTGACCGCTGATGAGGTCATCTACTATAGGTAGGGTCAAGGACCCATCATATGGGCCCACCTGGGGGCCCACACCATCATTGGTAGGTCCCTGGACCATACCAACATTCGGATGCATTTATTAGGAAGTTCACTCGGACACCTTGACGACACTCGGACGACCACCCGTCACTCGGATGTGCTCGTTTCGGATGATTATACTTGGCACCATCTCCTTTGTCAGAGGACAAATGTTTATGTTCTTCTCGAACCAGTGCTTCAGGAAGCGTTGCTCGAAAGTCTAAAGACTGAATAATTTGTATCGCGTCACTAGTTTCACTGCTTAAAAGAAACTGCATGCAAACAAAAATGCAACCACGATGCTTACCTTCCCTGTAGCAATTGTCACCGGATCTACCATAAGCTTATGAGATAATGGACATGTAAGATATTCGGGAATGTCGCAAACGCTGTTGTACACCTTAGGCTTCTCGTCCCTGACTTTATTCGCTGGCATGAATAGAGAAGTAGGCTTGCGTCTAGCTGCTTGTAGACTATCACGTAGCTCTCTGAAGTGAGTACGAGTAACAACTCTCTCTTGGCAACGCAACCCTCGCAGTCTCCTCGCAAATCTTACATCATTCCATTCTCTTTTTGGAAAAAAGAAGAATTATTCTCCATAGAATTCAGCATATAAAGGGTACATAAATCATAAACTAAGTACACAGTGACTATAAACATGGGTTCCATGTAAAAAGTGACATGAATATGAACTTAAATCTATCTAGTCGTCGGTGAGGAGAGCTCCATAATACTTAGTTATACTTACATCATTGTTATTGTCAGATCACTTTACCGCAACCTCATTAGGACGACATATATTTTTCTGTGGCCACACCTGTGCGAGTTACATACATCTATCATTTGTTTAAACTATTTTTTTTACTTATTTATAATTACGATTATTATTTTCACATGTGATCTTAACCATATAGTTTTTATTATACTTAGCAACTACACAATGACATGGCTAAATATTAAGATACATTATTTTATTTTTTGGTTTTAGCACATCTCATGAAAAGAATAAAAATTTGACAATGTGAAGCATTTATTAGAAGGAGATTGACGTTGTTTCCTTTCGCGACACTGTCCCTCTTTTTTGCGGTCTAACCAAATAGTTGTAGATTAGGATAGATGGGAAATAACCAAATAAAATTTATTGACAAATTAATTTGTGCCACTAGGATGAATTACAATATATGTTGTTGTTTGCGTCTATTTCATTTTACTTAAATATCATGATTGAGAGCTATAAAGTTGACTGGCGTTTCTAGAATGCATGTGCTGTCTATTTTCTGTGTAAGTAAATAAAAGGCATAATGATCTTCATATAAAATGCAAAATTCTAGAATAAAAAAAATATCTATGAGTTGTTTGTCTTTGAACTATTGCCTAGCTTGTTTATCGGTTCTTATGTCGCCAAATATACTTGCATTGTATTGGGTTCAAAAACCAATTGGCACCCCATGCATACATTACACCTGGTCTTGAATTAGCATCATTCAACTCGATCACATCAAATGCATCTAGATTATTTCTTGGTTTATATGAGTTTGTCAAAAAATGCTTGTTTTGTACTTGGTAAAACATTATCAATTGTAACTGGTATTGAAAGGGCATGTGGCCCATAAGTGTGGTTTTGGTAATTAATGACAATCTCTATGGCTAATGCTTTCACTGAGATATAAGGAATATTACATAAGTGGTGCATTAAGGATGATTGCCATAAAGATGAAGATTTTCTCTAATCTTCCGTATTGAATGACAATTCCTATGGAGCATCAAGGTCATTGTATCTTATATGAAGAAAAGTTCCATAGTTACGCATGAAGCATGTTGGATTTATTTGGGGAAAAGTTCCATCAAAAGCCTCTCGAAGAAGTGCTCATGGTGGAGTTCATTTGAGGATCTCAAAGGTTGACACATTTGGGCTTATAAGGATCAAGGTCTTGAGATTATAATTAGAGAGAAGAATTCAAGCTATCGTATCAAGAGAAGATCATGATGAGCTCATGTGTTGAGTTTTGGTTGAGCATGTCTTGAAGCAAGAAACTAGAGTGAAGAATTCATTGTGCCTCTCAAGAGTTTGTGATGGGCATTTAGAGGAGCAAGTGATGACCAATATGATGTTTATAGTGAAAATTGATATGGTCATGAAAGATTCTTTGGTGATCTAGTCTTGAAGCAATGAAGTTAAATGAAGAGTTCATTATGGCTTTCTATAAACTAACATGGAGCATGAAGGTGTTGATTGAACAAGAGGAAACTTGAATATTGTATCTAGATGGCCAACACACAAACTCATACAAGGTACCGCGTGGGATCAAGTAATCTAGTGGTATGGTAAGTACTTGTGAATTGCGTTTTGTGCACTAACCCATGCTATGTGTTTATGGGTTAGGTATTTCTTATGGGCTTGCATCAAAAGAAAGATTCTGAGTAGCCTATGCGAGGATGACATAAGGTGGTGATGGTCATCGAGTTTGAGGAGTCCAAGTGCATGATGAGAAGCCGGAGCTTACATGTCTTGAATTTTGCAGTCCATATTGTGATTATGTACATGTGAAGATGTGCTTAGATGCATGAAGGCTTCCCTTGTTACAATACAGCGAGCAATTTGAGTATCTTCACCAGGTGATTGTGGTCAAGAAAAGATTCCAACTTGAGAAAAGTATAATCATCATCATTAAGCTCAAGTGAAATACGCAAAGCAGAGGTATAACTTAGCTAGGTTTTCCTAGTTTTAACGGTATCATGGTCGTGTCCCTTCTGGCCTTCTCCAGTCGTGTTCCTTCTCCTCGTGGTGGCTCTAGGCTGTTCCGGTGTGCTGCCGATGGTGTCGCCTCCGCATCTTGGAGAACGGCCATCCTGTGGCATGATGGCCATGGCTAGGGAGGCTATGTCCACTTTTTTGTCAGTTGGTCATGCACCAGTTGGCCTTGATATGAGCAGACGAGCCCCCTTCCCAGATCTGGAGGGGCCAGAACTGGGCGGCACCCTCCCTTGGCAACAGCTCAATAGGTGGATGGCCATGTGTTTGCCCCATCGAAAGTGCCGTCGCATTTTGTCGATAGTGTACCAACCTAAGCATGGATAGCAATCAGAGGTTGCATGGGCCATGCAGCCTAAAGAGAATTTATGACCAAGAAAGATTGCTCCTTGTTATCTGAACTAGATGATACCCCGCACGTTGCCGTGGAAATTCTTGGCAAATTTTAGAGATGTGATGAATTAAGAAAAAAAAAAGTTCAACTATAATGTGAGCGTAATAGCTGGAATATATGAAATAATATTTCACCGGCATCAAATATAAGTACTAATGTGCAGAGACTACTCCATATTGTTCAGAGAAGAAAGCATAGATAACTGTGGGTCGTGACATGTCATGGAAATTATTACACATAATTATGCTGATGGTTGTAGTTAGCTAGGCGGCTAAGGACAACAAACATCAGTTACCCACTGTCCCAGTTGAGAAGGGGACGCTATGTCACACAACGGGAGCATCAAGAAAAAAAAACATTATCAAGTGCGGTGGAAATAAACTGCTATGTTTTTTGACATGAAATAAACTGCTATCTTTTTTTGACATGAAATAAACTACTATCTGCTGCCACGTATCACTTGGTACCGTAAGGATGACTAAATTATTGCAACAGTAGTCCGACATCAAAGCAGCCATATCAAGCAGTGGATGTGATGCATAATCATCGAGTGTAGGGCATGGGAACAATAAAAAGGCAATGATTACTGCTTCCATTTCTGCATGTTGAGGCGTTAGGGTGTGTTTGGTAGCCTGCGTGTATGGTGCATGAGGCTAAAAGTTCCCTACCCATCCCACTTTCAGGTGTTTGGCAGGGTGTATGGGCTCTTCTGGGCATAGCCCATCTGATGCTAAAAAGGCCCCGAGCTATGCTCGCTGGAGCACCCACATACATGCGAGCTGGGGTCAGCGAGGCTCAGTTCGACCCCCGCAAAAATCTCCTCCCGACCCACTAGGATCGAACGACCTCTCTCCCGAACTGTTTTTCCTCTCGTTCGGACCACCCCTCCCTGACCTAGCCGCCACCCCTCGCCCCCTCTCTCTCCCGCGAACTCCATGGCGACTGCCACCTGATCTGAATCCCCGCCGGCCCCCTTTGATCTTGTACCTCGCCGCCGTCACCGCCGCCCCGGTCAACCTCGCCGCCACCCCGGTCTTCAAATCGCAGCCACCCCACGTGAATCTTGCGGCTGCCAAGAGAGGTAGCTACTCTGCCTCCTTCTCCCTCTGCCCTCCTCACCCCTTCCTTCCTGCCTCGGCCTCTGTGAGCCGCTGCTGCGTGACCAGGGATGAGTCGCTGCTGCGTGACCAGAGATTAGGCCTTTTTTTTCTGTACATAGAGCTCTTGTTCATATAGCCGTATATGGTTTAGACAAAAAATTGCTTCTCTGTTCCCTTATGATGATGGGTTAAACTGATTACAGTAGATGTATAACTTTTCATTGTTGTACCTATTATGCTCATATTGAAGTTTGTTCATTGCTTGTCATGCTGAAAAAAATCTGTTGTGCTAAATTTCGATTTATTTGTATTGCCATAGATGGATGAATTGGCAAGAAAACGAAGGCAATTAATTGTGAGAGGAGCCGGTCTAGTGGCTGGATTGTATGCATACAAGATGCTCATGTTTAGAAGAGCTAGGCAACAAACAGCGAGGATAACCGTGGGCAGCATGGCCGATCGTGCTATATCTAGAGAGTCAAATTTGAGATATATTTATCACTCTAGTGACATAAATTGTTCAAATCAATTAAGGATGAGAAAAGCTCCTTTTTTTGTTTGTGTGCTATATTTAGAGAGAGAAATTTGTTGTTGGATAGCATCCATACTTCTATCGAGGAACAAGTAGCCATGTTTCTTCTAGTAGTTGGCCACAACCAAAGGTATAGGACACTTCAACCGATCTTTAGAAGATCTATCGAAGTCATTAGTAGGTATTTTAAGGCAGTGCTTTATGCTATTGGGGAGTTGAGAGATGAGATGATTCTGCCCCCTCCAACCATTGTCATCATAAAATACAAGAAAGCACTCGCTTCTATCCATATTTCAAGGTAATTATTTTTGCAAACAAATACAAACAATCAATGGGACTTATGAATAACAATCATTTGCCTTTTTTAATTAGGATTGTGTTGGAGCAATTGATGGGACTCATGTGCTTGCTAGAGTCCCAAAAAGTATCTCAGCTGCCTTTAGGGGTAGAAAGGTGGGGACTACCAAAAATGTCATGGGTGCGATAGACTTTGATCTAAAGTTTACCTATGTACTTGCGGGTTGGGAGGGATGAGCTCATGATGCCCTTATACTTGCAAATGCATTGGAGAGGGAAGATGGGTTGAAAGTTCCTACAGGTAATAAATTAGGGCATACTACCTAAATATATTAATATTTCTACCCATAGCTAATAGTTGCTATTTCATAGGAAAATTCTTCCTTGTTGATGCGGGGTATGCTGTGAGGCCGGGTTTTCTTCCACCATACCGTGGCACGAGGTACCACTTGAAAGAATATGGACGAGGGAACCATCCTCAAAATGCTAAAGAGTTGTTCAACTTAAGACACTCTTCTTTGAGGATAACGGTTGAAAGGGCTTTTGCCACATACAAAAACCGTTGGAAGTTTGTCTACAATAAGCCATTCCATGGTTACAAGACCCAAGTAAAAGTAGTGCTAGCTTGTGCAATTCTTCACAATTGGGTACTTCAATATGGTGAGGATGAGTATTTCCCACCTGAGGAAACATGGGATCCGGAACCCAATGATGAAGATCACAATGATATTGTCCATGACAATATTTCTTGGGCTCATAAGAGAGATGAATTTGCAAATCAGATGTGGGCGAATAGAGGGCTAACAAACATTTGATGTATCATGTGTCTTGGTGTTGTAAAACAATTGATGTGTTCCTTGTTGTTGTAAAACTATTGTTGTATTGTTATATTTATGTGCTGAAACATGATTTTGAGCTGCTGAAATATGTTTTTTATGTGCTGAAATGTGTGTTTGTGTGCTGGAATTCATTTTTATGAGCTGAATCATGATTTTGAGCTGCTGAAATATGCTTTTTATGTGCTGAAATGTGTTTTTGTGTGTTGGAATTCATGTTTATGAGCTGAAACATGATTTTGAGCTGCTGAATTATGCTTATTTATGTGCTAAAATGTGTTATTAACTTCTGGATTGTTTATGTTGTAGATGGATGATGAGGTGCAGGAGGTTGCAAGTGTTGGTGCTCTTCCCAAGAAGGCCCCCAAGGTCATGAATTGGACTCCGCCTATGTCAGCGTTGATGTTGAAAGGACTTTCAGAGGTGGCGGCAAGAGGTGCCAAGACTGATAAAGGATTCAAAGAGGTTGAAAAATTGAAAGTTGCAAAGCGTATATCTTCTTTCGTTGGTTATGACGTGTCTATTACCCAAGTGCACAATCATATTCGCAAGTGGAGGAATAGGTGGACAAGGCTTGTCTATTTGAAGGCTTTAAGTGGGGCACTTTGGGATGATGACAAGAAGATGGTAGTGCTAGAAGAACAACACTATTTGGGCCACACACAGGTATGCATGTACATGTACCAGCCCTTTTTGAATGCTGAAATGACTTACCTTAGTGCTCAAACAGTGTTAAAATGATATAGTTTTGCCGAAAATGATGATGTTTCATAGCTGAAATGATGTCTCAGTTAATTATTTTTGTTTAAATGACGTTGTAGGATCATCCAACAGATGCTGAATTGCTCAATTCTCCACTGGAGAAATACGACTATATGGAACTTTGCTTTGCTATATAAGCATGCCACTGGGAAGTATGCAATGGGCCCCGGTGTGCCCCTAGGAACGCCTATTGTCGTGGAAGACAAGGATAAACCGAATGTGATGGAGGGGGGAGGAACAACAGATGAGGTATTGCAACATCAGCCTGGGTCTAACTCTGTACTTCCTGCTGCTAGTGCCACTCAGGATCCTTCTCCTACTTCAAATAAGAAGAGAAAGAGGGCATCGAGCTTGACTGAGGAGGACTCAATCCAGTGTAGCAACATGACTGATGCTATGCGTGAGATTGCAAGTGCTATCAACAACACTTGCCATGCTGAGACACACCCTGACTTGTACAACGTTGTCATGGACCTTCTTGTGTTTGAGCAAGATGAGCGCTTGGCTGTTTTAGATTATCTCACAGAACATAAGGCAAAAGGCCTTAACTTTGTGAAGATGAATGATGAAGTCCGAAAAGCATCGTTCAAGCGAATCTTGAAAGTCAATCCCGATCTTCTTTGAGTTGCTGTTAGTTGGTGCTTGATGAGACTATCCCTTTTGTCATGCCTATTATAAAGTGTACTTCAAATGAGACTACGTAATATTAATCTAGTGATGAACTGCTACCAATTATGGTTATTATGTCTTATGTAATATGAATCTAGTCATGCACTGCTTCAAATTAAGGTTATCATGTGTTATGTTAATTGTTGATTATTTTACTTATATTATCATTGTTCAGATTATGTCGGCATGGTAATATTTTATTGCTCGAATTGTTTCATGAATTGTTGAAATATTGTTTTAATATTTGTCTTGGCGGCAAAAAAAGTCGTTCATGCAGCATACCTCAGATACAAGCTACCAAACACAATCTCAGTGCAACATGTTTTGTCTAATGCAGCCTACCAAACACAGTCTCAGCTCAGCATGCATGAGTACATACATTGCTACCAAACAACTGCAGTTGCATGTACTGAGCATGTCCAGACTAAGCATGTCTCATATGGAAACAACTATGCTAGGGTGGGAACAACTGCCAAGCACACCCTTACTGCATGCATTGCATGCATGCCGGCATGCACTTGGTGCAGCGGCTCTCCAGTGTTGATCGGACGACTATGGTAGACTGATCTAGGATATCCAATGGCTAAATTAATTTAGGTGATGTGGTTCAAGGAGAAGGCAGAGAATTCCTTGTAGTGAGGGCTAGCTATTTAGATATAGTAGATATGAAGGAGCAATCGACTCCACATGTTTACACCATTTCATGATGTATACATTGTTTTCATCAATATCATGAGCTCTTAAACTTTGCGGATTAGGCAAGGAATGGAATCAGCACAAGCATGCATCCGCAATTTATTTTGTCAAATGGCAAGAAATTAAGATCACATGAATAATGTTTACATGCATCAGGACTCGGGAGACAGAGGATGAGTGTCTCCTTGTGAATCAATCAGGAGATGGAGGCGATCCGAAAGCCGGGAACTCGATCCTGTTGCTGCAGGGCCTGCCGCGGGCTGGACGGGGCAGTCGACGAAGTCGGAGGCGCGGGCGTCAACGCAGAAGTAGAGCCGATAGAGTTGGTTGTTGCCGGACTCGTCGCGGTTGCACTCCACGAACGGCTCGAACCCCGTCCCTGCTGGATTGCGCCCTTGATGGTGCTCAACGTGTAGTGGCCGCCGTCGAGGGAGACGCCAGCGGAGGCAAGGTGGGGTGGAACCGACGGTGGCGGCGTGGAGTTCCCCGTGTCACCTAGGATGAGGGATGCGGAATTCGGGCTCTGTTTCTCCTGGGCTCTAAAGGAAAATTTCCTATAAGAATCCTATCCTATAGGATTCCTTCAAACTAAAGGACCTTTGAGCTGTAATCTTTATATTTAAATTATTGTTGCTTTGAAATATTTGCACAACATGGTTATGAACGAAGTATAGTTTATTTATTTTTATGGGTGAACGAAGTATGATATTTATCTTTTCTTATTTTAAGTGTTTTAAATATTGGATTAAAAAACAAAGGTGGGCATGTGATGTATAAGATTGGATGGCCGGCTCCACTAGCATCGTCCATGGACACGTTCAGACATGTCCATGGGCGTTTAGAATGTTCGTTTTGATGGACGGTGTGGGAGATGCCCTCATAATAGTTCAGTTGGGCGTGTGCTGGAGCAGTGTGACTGCTGTCTTCCGTCGGTGTTATAATGTGAACTGTTTGGATGGAGCAGAAGCTGGAGCTATTTTCCTCTTATATATAGAAAAACAAGAAAGTTAAAATCTCGCCGACTGACAGTTTACAACAGATCCGCACGATCTCGTTGCCGTCAGATTCGAATCTAACGACGCGCGTTGCTTCTGTGGTTTGAACCATTGCAACAGGTCCGAACGACTTTTTAGTCGTACGATCGCGATCCCACGACCATGTTAGGAAAGGATCTGTTGACTCACGCGATTTGTGGGGAGCGTATTATGGACAGGTGGGCCGCAACTTTTACTGCCTTCCGCACTGACTTCGGCAACTGCCATTCACACGCATTAATTTCGGGGCCCACCTGGCTTGATTTCTGGGAAGCATGCTATTTTATTTGGCCAACAAAAATAACCGTGTTTAATGGAATTCGAACCTTGGACGTGTGCCCAAGCCAAAGTATCATGTTGCACTAACCAACTCACATGTAATTCATTGACGTTCAAGCAAAATCACATCTTTTATTTGACCCATGAGTTCTATCGTGTGTGCATATACACCTTTTTCTTTTGCCCACCAAATGAGATGGCGCATCATGTTGTATTTTCTTCCCCTTTTTTCTGTGGTGGCAGTAGGCAAACTTTGATCATAAGGCAAAAAAGTTGTTGAAACTTTCCTAGCATGATAATTTGTGCATCCAAGAATTTATAACTTTGATTCGAAGGGAAAAGGGGCGACACTCCCCAGTCAGGGGGATACTCCTCGGTCACTTTTGTGTGAATATCAGGGTAACTTGCATATCAAAGACCTGATAACTTATATAACTCAGTCCTGATAACTTTGGCGTAGGCGGTGGGTGTTGATGAAATATCCCACGGTAACTTTTGGTGTGAATAGCATGGTAACTCATAATCGGAGACCTGATAACTTATGCATCCCGGTCCTGATAACTTTGGTGAATAGAAGTGATGAAATATACCCCCAATAACTTTTATGTGAATATCACGGTAACTCACACATCGCTGACCTGATAACTTATATACCTAGGACTTGGTAAATTGGCGACCGGGTGGAGGGAGACACGTTGATGAAATACCCTCGGTTATTTTTTGTGTGAATAGCTTGATAACTCACACATCGCAAGCCTGATAATTTTTGGGAGAAAAAGATGTTGGAAACAAATCTTGATGTTAGTAGTTTTCATATTGTAGTTTTATAGCCTAAAAAATCATGCTAAAGCAGAGAATTGAACTCAAGACTTCAATATGAGATCTTAACACACTAGCCAACTCACCCACTACTTGGCTCCCAGCAAGTTCAAATAAAATATCACTTTTTTTACCATCCGAGGTGAAAAAGTTGTTAAAATATACCCCGATAACTTTTGTGTAAATAAGATGATAACTTACATACAGTTAACCTGATAACTTACATATAAACGCATTGATAACTTTTCACCTTGGGCGAAAAGTTCTAGAGATATGCCATGGTAATCTAGTGCAAATAGCATGGTAATTTACGCACCGGACACACGATAACTTACATACAACACATTTGATAGCTTTTTACCCGTATGAAAAACGTTACTGAAACATGTCCCGATAACTTTTTTTGTCGAAACATACCCCAGTGTGATGTTACCACTACCCCATGCTAAAGTTATCATGCTTCTCATGGTATAGTCATTAACCTTCTCATATTATAGTTATCAGGCTTATCATAGTATAGTTATCATGTTGCTCAAGTCATAGTTATCACGCTGGTCATGCCAAAGTTACCAAGGAAAAAAATAATTATCACTGATGACAGAAAACGAAAGGTTCAAATAACCTTGTTTATATACAATAGACAACAAGCAAAGGTGGCTTAGTTGGTTATTGGGCTCAAAGTCTAATGAATAGACCTGCGTTCAAGTCCCCTTTCTAGCACTTCTATTTTCTTTTTATATTGTGTAGCCAAAAACCAGAAAAAAACACTAGCAATTTACTATTGGCGTATACGGTTTTCGAGAGAAGAAATAAATTCGATGGAATCAAGCGTGCGGGTCGCGGAAGGAACATGGCTTACGATCGTGCGGATCTATTGCTTAAGGTGTGCTTGTGATCCACTTGGGTCGTCACATCTCCACCTGAATCATCAGGTGGATCGAGCTAATCTTAACCTGGTCTCATAGGAATTTTTTCACCTCTCCCAAATCCTAGTAATCTGTTCCACCTTTTTCGGCTGCTACTACCAAAATCCAGACGGTTTCATCCGATACAGCAGCGGACGCGGCTCTTCTGACGTACGCCCCATACACTGATGTGTGGGTCCGGACCCACCCGTCAGCGGCCCAACGTCAAGGGCTGTATGTCAGGGGATCCGGCTCCTACAGCAGCACCCTCCAAAAACTTTGTTTCTGCTCTGCCTCGATATGTAGGTCGTGTTCTCACCCACGCACTGATGGTTCAGGCTGCAAATTGTAAGAATTGCACACATAATGGATTTTCACATGATACGTTTCCTAAATGTTTTGATCATGCTACGGAGGAATCAAAGATCGTTCAGGCCACATGCTGGAAACACTTCTTGAGCATCAGCTTCCGGTTCAGAATTTATGGTCTGGGAATTTGGGTGCATGCTAGGGAGAAATGGGACCGGGGAGTGATTGTCACGTATATTGTTTCTTGTACATCAGGCCCACAAATCTAGTTTTTTTTATAGATTAAGGTAGAGGCACATCTTATACATCATACTAGATCATGATGGCGCGCGTTGCCGCGCTCGTCCATCTAGGGAAAAGAACTACTATACAAATATTTAGGAAACTTGAACAATAGAAACATTTGGTAAAATTCAAACTAATTGAATTTCGATGTGTTGACACTGATGGTGGCGCATATTTACATCAAGTTTGGAACCTATACACTCACATAAATGCTTTCATTTTTACATTTTCTCTTTGTCCGGTCATTACAAGAAGATGCAAGGAAATACATAGACCAAAAATAATACAATATTCTATCTTGTAAAGGCTAGCATATTCTATTATTGCACAAAATCAACATCAACTCTAATGCTTGAGTAACATTCCTGAGAGTTCAGCTTACATCAAATAGTTTGTACGGACTAAACCATCCAATTTAAGATCTAGTGTGAATTACAGTAGTGACAAAAGTAACAGAGAAGAAACAAAGTTTTGGCAAGCCTGAATTCATCAGTCAACAAACCATTTGGAATGCTCAGGAAAATTAATCAATGACTTAAGAGAAAGAAACAACATGAGCAATCGTCCGTATAACAGGGTACAAAGATG
The DNA here is from genome assembly GCA_021605205.1 of Aegilops longissima. Taxonomy (NCBI): domain Eukaryota; kingdom Viridiplantae; phylum Streptophyta; class Magnoliopsida; order Poales; family Poaceae; genus Aegilops; species Aegilops longissima. Next base: position 595,441,957 of record CM038681.1, on the reverse strand, counting down.
AACTGATCGAAGTCAAGTCCTAGCATGTTGACACAAAAGTGATTTATATCCTCAATCTTTAAGGAGAGGCGTCAATAAACTGACGTTGAATATTTATATTCTCTCGTCTTCTTTAGTACGCAGATTTCCTTCAACGGTTATTGTAAGATGAATGTGCATACCCCAGCCAAATGAGAATATAAGATATTTTACCAGAATTGTTGACCAGATTTGACCGGAGAAGGCAGAGATCTTTACAGTCAATATTCTTTACCGAAGCCGTTTAGGCCACCTCCTCCTTATATTATACTCCCTCTGTAAACTAATATAAGAGCGTTTAGATCACTAAAATAATGATCTAAATGCTCTTATATTAGTTTACAGAGAGAGTACTAATCGCTCGCCTACACCAGAGCAAAGCTCTCTCGCTGGGCTGACATTATAGAGCGACAGATGGGAAGGGATGACCTGGGCCGATGGGGAAGTGGAGGTGATGCTCGTGGGCCTGTGGCACTCGATGCAAAAAACAAAATACTCAGCTGATTGACGAACGAGGAGCCGCCCAAGTTGATCTTCGGAGCAGCGGCCCGATAACGTTGGGCAAGCCTGGATGAGCAGTGAAAAGGTGCGCTGTGTAACAGAACGATCTGCAGTGTTAAACAAGTTGATCGGATGGTTCAAAACGTCAAATCGTTGCGGAAGGCTGTAGCTCGCTAAGTTATAATGTTTAGTAATATACCGTGCACATTGCACATAATTAATACATTGTGTAGTTCCAATATTCTATATGGTATCAATTTTCAAGTTCCAACCCTAGCTTCCGCCCCCGCGCCGCTGCCGTACTCCCTGCCGCCGCCACCGCGCTCATCCCACCCGTCCGTTGCCGCATTTCACTGCCGCCGCCGCAACCATCTCTCTACGCCGCCGCCGCTTTCCTCTGTCGACGTCGCGTTCCCTTCTCCCACGCCGCTGCCACCCTCCCTAGCCGCCGCGTTCTCCCTTTGCCCATCCAAACCCTGCCTGGTGATGCGGCTTGAAGCTACGTCGGTATTTCCCCAAAGAGGAAGGGATGATGCAGCATAACGGTGGTAGGTATTTCCCTCAATGATGAAACCGAGGTTATCGAACCAGTAGGAGAACCAAGCAACACTACATAAACAGTACATGCACACAAATAGCAAATACTCGCAACCCGACGTGTAAAAAGGGTTGTCAATCCCTTTCGGGCTACGGCGCCTGAAATAGGCAGACGGACGTGAGAGAGTTGTAGATATTGATAGATCGAATGTCAAATAAAATAAATTGTAGCAAGGTATTTTTATATTTTTGGTTTAATAGATCTGAAAATAAAAGCAAAGAAAACATAGATCGGAAATGCAAATATATTAAAGAAGAGACCCGGGGGCCGTAGGTTTCACTAGTAGCTTCTCTCGAAAAAAATAGCAACGAGTGGGTGAACAAATTACTGTTGGGCAATTAATAGAACTTTAAATAATCATGACGATATCCAGGCAATGATCATTATATAGGCATCACGTCCAAGATTAGTACACCGACTCCTACCTACATCTACTACTATTACTCCACACATCGACCGTTATCCAGCATGCATCTAGTGTATTAAGTTCATGAAGAAATGGATTAATGCAATAAGAACGACGACATGATGTAGACAAGATCTATTTATGTAGAAATAGACCCCATCGTTTTATCCTTAGTAGCAACAATACACACGTTTCGGTTCCCCTTCCGTCGCTGGGATCAAGCACCATAAGATCGAACCCACTACAAAGCACCTCTTCCCATTGCAAGATAAATAGATCAAGTTGGCCAAATAAAACCCAAATATCGAAGAAAAGATACGAGGCTATAAGCAATCATGCAAATAAGAGATCAAAGAAGACTCAAATAACTTTCATGGATAAAAAGGTATAACTGATCATAAACTCAAAGTTCATCAGATCCCAACAAACACACCGCAAAAGGAGTTACATCATATGGATCTTCAAGAGACCATTGTATTGAGAATCAAGCGAGAGAGAGGAAGTCATCTAGCTACTAACTACGGACCCGTAGGTTTACAAAGAACTACTCACACATCATCCGAGAGGCGCCAATGGAAGTGGTGAACCCCTCCGTGATGGTGTCTAGATTGGACTCTGCGGCGGCTGGAATTGATTTTCGTCGACTCCCCTAGGGTTTCTTGAATATTGGGGTATTTATAGAGCAAAGTGGTGGTTCAGGGGGCACCCGAGGTGGGCACAACCCACAGGCGCGCTGGGCCCCAGGCGCGCCCTGGTGGGTTGTGCTCCCTCGAGCACCCCCTGTGCTTCTCCGCCCATGGATGTCTTCTGGTCCAAAAAAATCCTCAAAAAGTTTTGCTGCGTTTGGACTCCGTTTGGTATTGATTTCCTGTGATGTAAAAAACATGCAGAAAACAACAACTGGCACTTGGCACTATGTCAATAGGTTAGTATCAAAAAAGATATAAAATGATTATAAAACATACAAGAATGATAATATAACAGGCATGAAACAACCAAAAATTATAGATACGTTGGAGACGTATCACCTGGCGCCACCATGTCCTCTCACTCCTCCCTGTTCGGAGGCAGCAACCCGTTCGCCGATGCCGACTGTTGGGGAACGTAGTAATTTCAAAAAAATTCCTACGCACACGCAAGATCATGGTGATGACATAGCAACGAGAGGGGAGAGTGTATGTCCACGTACCCTCGTAGACCGTAAGCGGAAGCGTTATAACAACGCGGTTGATGTAGTCGTACGTCTTCACGATCCGACCGATCCAAGTACCGAACGCACGGCACCTCCGAGTTCAGCACACGTTCAGCTCGATGATGATCCCCGGGCTCCGATCCAGCAAAGCGTCGGGGATGAGTTCCGTCAGCACGACGGCGTGGTGACGATGATGATGCCCTACCGGCGCAGGGCTTCGCCTAAGCTCCGCGACGATACGACCGAGGTGGAATATGGTGGAGGGGGGCACCGCACACGGCTAAGGAACGATCCGTAGATCAACTTGTGTGTCATGGGGTGCCCCCCCCCTCAGATATAAAGGAGCAAGGGGAGGAGGCCGGCCCTAGGAGGCGCGCCAAGTGGAGTCCTACTAGGACTCCTAGTCCTAGTAGGATTCCACCTCCCTTGTTGGAGTAGGAGAAGGGAAAGAGGGGAGAGGAATAAGGAAAGGGGCTGCGCCCTTGTCCAATCGGACCAGAGGGGCGCAGGCCTCCTTCCTTTGGCCTCTTTCCTCTATTCCCGTATGGCCCAATAAGGCCCATATACTCCCGGCGAATTCCGTAACTCTCCGGTACTCGAAAAATACCGAATCACTCGGAACCTTTCCGAACTCGAATATAGTCGTCCAATATATCGATCTTTACGTCTCCACCATTTCGAGACTCCTCGTCATGTCCCCGATCTCATCCGGGACTGCGAACTCCTTGATACATCAAAACTCATAAACTCATAATATAACCGCATCAAAACCTTAAGCGTGCGGACCCTACGGGTTCGAGAACTATGTAGACATGACCTAGAACTATTCTTGGTCAATAACCAATAGCGGAACCTGGATGCCCATATTGGCTCCTACATATTCTACGAAGATCTTTATCGGTCAAACCGCATAACAACATACTTTGTTCCCTTTGTCATCGGTATGTTACTTGCCCGAGATTCGATCGTCGGTATCCAATACCTAGTTCAATCTCGTTACCAGCAAGTCTATTTACTCGTTACATAATGCATCATCCCGTAACTAGCTCATTAGTCACATTGCTTGCAAGGCTTATAGTGATGTGCATTACCGAGAGGGCCCAGAGATACCTCTCCGACAATCGGAGTGACAAAACCTAATCTCGAAATATGCCAACCCAACATGTACCTTTGGAGACACCTGTAGTACTCCTTTATAATCACCCAGCTCGTTGTGACGCTTGGTAGCACCAAAGTGTTCCTCCGTAAACGGAGTTGCATAATCTCATATTTACAGGAACATGTATAAGTGATGAAGAAAGCAATAGCAATATACTAAACGATCAAGTGCTAGGCTAACGGAATGGGTCATGTCAATCACATCATTCTCCTAATGATGTGATCCCATTAATCAAATAACAACACATGTCTATGGTTAGGAAACATAACCATCTTTGATTAATGAGCTAGTCAAGTAGAGGCATACTAGTGACTATATGTTTGTCTATGTATTCAAACATGTATTATGTTTCCGATTAATACAATTCTAGCATGAATAATAAACATTTATCATGAAATAAGGAAATAAATAATAACTTTATTATTGCCTCTAGGGCATATTTCCTTCAGTCTCCCACTTGCACTAGTCAATAATCTAGTTCACATCATCATGTGATTCAACACTAATATTTACATCTGTATGTGATTAACACACATAGTTCACATCGTCATGTGACCAACACTCAAAGGGTTTACTAGAGTCAATAATCTAGTTCACATCGCTATGTGATTAACACCCAAAGAGTACTAAGGTATGATCATGTTTTGCTCTTGAGAGAAGCTTAGTCAACGGGTCTGTCACATTCAGAGCCGTATGTATTTTGCAAATATTCTATGTCTACAATGCTCTGCAAGGAGCTACTCTAGCTAATTGCTCCCACTTTCAATATGTATCCAGATTGAGACTTAGAGTCATCTGGATCAGTGTAAAAAGCTTGCATCGATGTAACTCTTTACGACGGGCCTTTTTATCACCTCCATAATCGAGAAATATTTCCTTAGTCCTTACTAAGGATGTTCTTGACCAATGTCCAGTGATCTACTCCTAGATCACTATTGTACTCCTTGCCAAATTCAGAGCAAGGTATACAATAGGTGCTGTACATAGCATAGCATACTTTATAGAACCTATGATGAGGTATAGGAATGACTTTCATTCTCTTTTCTATTTTCTGCCGTGGTCGGGATTTGAGTCTTACTCAATTTCACACGCTTGCAACACAGGCAAGAACTTTTCTTTGACTGCTCCATTTTGAACTACTTCAAAATCTTGACAAGGTATGTACTTATTGAAAAACTTATCAAGTGTCTTGATCTATCTCAATAGATCCTGATGCTCAATATGTAAGCAGCTTCACCGAGGTCCTTCTTTGAAAAACTCCTTTCAAATACTCCTTTATGCTTTGCGAATAATTCTACATTATTTCCGATCAACAATATGTCATTCACATATACTTATCGAAATGTCAGTAGTGCTCCCACTCACTTTCTTGTAAATACAGGCTTCTCCAAAAGTCTATAAAACCATATGCTTTGATCAACTCATCAAAGCGTATATTCCAACTCCGAGATGCTTGCACCAGTCCATTGATGGATCGCTGGAGCTTGCACATTTTGTTAGCATCTTTAGGATTGACAAAACCTTCTGGTTGCATCATATACACCTCTTCTTTAATAAATCCATTAAAGAATGTTGTTTTGACATCCTTTTGCCAGATTTCATAAAATGTGGCAATTGCTAACATGATTCGGACAGACTTAAATATCGCTACAGTTGAGAAAATCTCATTGTAGTCAACACCTTGAACTCGTCGAAAACCTTTTTGCGACAAGTCGAGCTTTGTAGATAGTAACACTACTATCAGCATCTGTCTTCCTCTTGAAGATCCATTTATATAATATGGCTTGCCGGTCATCGGGCAACTCCATCAAAGTCCACACTTTGTTCTCATACATGGATCCCATCTCAGATTTCATGGCCTCAAGCCATTTCGCGGAATCTGGGCTCATCATCGCTTCCTCATAGTTCGTAGGTTCATCATGGACTAGTAACATGACTTCCAGAACACGATTACCGTACCACTCTGGTGCAGATTTTACTCTGGAAGACCTACGAGGTTTGGTAGCAACTTGATCTGAAGTTTCATGATCATCATCATTAACTTCCTCACTAATTGGTGTAGGAATCACTGGAACTGATTTCCGTGATGAACCACTTTCCAATAAGGGAGAAGGTACAATTACCTCATCAAGTTCTACTTTCCTCCCACTCACTTCTTTCGAGAGAAATTTCTTCTCTAGAAAGGATCCATCTTAGCAACGAAAAACTTGCCTTCGGATCTGTGATAGAAGGTGTACCCAATAGTTACCTTTGGGTATTCTATGAAGACGCACTTCTCCGATTTGGGTTCGAGCTTATCGATTGAAAACTTTTTCACATAAGCATCACAACTCCAAACTTTTAAGAAACGACAGACTTAGGTTTACCGTTAAACCATAGTTCATATGGTGTCGTCTCAACGGATTTAGATGGTGCCCTATTAAACGTGAATGCAGCTGTCTCTAATTCATAACCCCAAAACGATATTGGTAAATCGGTAAGAGACATCATTGATCGCACCATATCAAAATAAAGTACTGATTCTGACGTTCGGACACACCATAACGTTGTGGTGTTCGGTGGCGTGAGCTGTGAAACTATTCCACTTTGTTTTAATTGAAGACCAAACTCGTAACTCAAATATTCATCTCCACGATCAGATCGCAGAAACTTTATTTTCTTGTTACGATGATTTTCTACTTCACTCTGAAATTCTTTGAACTTTTCAACTATTTCAGACTTATGTTTCATCAAGAAGATATACGCATATCTGCTCAAATCATCTGTGAAGGTCGAAAATAATGATACTTGCCACGAGCATCAACACTCATTGGATCGCATACATCGGTATGTATTATTTCCAACAAGTCAGTAGCTCGTTCTATTGTTCCGGAGAACGGAGTTTTAGTCATCTTGCCCAAAAGGCACGGTTTGCAAGCATCAAATGATTCATAATCAAGTGATTCCAAAAGCCCATCAGTATGGAGTTTCTTCATGCGCTTTACACCAATATGACCTAAACTGCAATGCCACAAATAAGTTGCACTATCATTATTAACTTTACATCTTTTGGTTTCAATATTATGAATATGTGTATCACACGGTCGAGATCCAACAAACCATTTTCATTGGGTGTATGACCATAGAAGGTTTTATTCATGTAAACAGAATAATAATTATTCTCTAACTTACATGAATAACCGTATTGCAATAAACATGATCAAATCATATTCATGCTCAACGCAAACGCCAAATAATATTTATTTAGGTTCAACACTTATCCCGAGAGTATAGGGAGTGTGCGATGATGATCATATCAAATCTTGGAACTACTTCGAACACTCATCGTCACTTCCCCTTCAACTAGTCTCTGTTTATTCTGTAACTCCTGTTTCGAGTTACTAATCTTAGCAACCGAACGAGTATCAAATACTCAGGGGATACTATAAACACTAGTAAGACACACATCAAACACCTGTATATCAAATATACCCTTGTTCACTTTGCCATCCTTCTTATCCACCCAATATTCAGGGTATTTCTGCTTCCAGTGACCATTTCCTTTGCAGTGTAAGCACTCAGTTTCAGCTTTGGGCTTCTTCGTGGGAGTGACAACTTGTTTGCCATTCTACTTGAAGTTTCCCTTTCTTTCCCTTTGCCCTTTTCTTGAAACTAGTGGTCTTGTCAATCATCAACACTTGATGCTCTTTCTTGATTTCTACCTTCGCCGATTTCAACATCACGAAGAGCTCGGGAATTGTTTTCGTCATCCCTTGCATACTATAGTTCATCACGAAGTTCTAGTAACTTAGTGATGGTGACTAGAGAATTCATCAATCACTATCTTATCTGTAAGATTAACTCCCACTTGATTCAAGCGATTGAAGTACCTGCACAATCTGAGCACATGCTCACTAGTTGAGCGATTCTCCTCCATCTTTTAGCTATAGAACTTGTTGGAGACTTCATATCTCTCAACTCGGGTATTTGCTTGAAATATTAACTTCAATTCCTGGAACATCTCATATGGTCCATGACGTTTGTAACATCCCAAATTTTCAATTTGGAATGTTATACATTAGGTCATCATGCATATCATATTTTTCTCGCATTTTCCGATCCTAGAAAATTTCACGCAACTCAAGGACCCTCGGAGAGAGTTGGAAGTTTCATTATTTTCATATTTGGGATTTCTCAAATTTTAAAAATGGGATCATTTGGATTTATTTATTTATCTTCAAAAGTTTTTCCGATATAAAAAGTTAAAGAGAGGAATAATATGACTTTCCCAACATTTAGGAAAAATGAAGATATTATAAATAAATCAAAATTTGGTTTTGAGGATTTATTTGCTTTAGGCAAAATGAGCATTTTAAAAAAAATATATGCATATTGCCTGCTTTTAAAGTTCATTTTGTTCACTCATTTTAGGAGTCGGGAAAATTAATTTAATTAAATTCGGAGTTCGTTTGGTTTTATTTTAAATTGTTTAGTTTTGTTTTTTTTTAAAAAACGCCCTTGCCGCCTCACTGGGCTAAGGCCCACCCGCCCCAGCCCTGCCCACCTCCTCTCCCCTCACAAGACGCCTGGAGAGTCTCCCCCGCCGCCCGCCGCCGCCGCCGCCTCGAGTCCGGCTCGGACCCGCCGCCTGCCCTTCCCCAAGGCGCCACCCCCTCCTATTTAACCGCCACCCCCTTCTCCTCATCCCTTGCCGCCTCCAACCCGAGCCGCCTCCACCACCACTTGAGGTCAGCCACTGCCACTCCTCCCGACCCTCGCCGCCCCTCGCCGCCCATGACCCTCCCGACCCATGGGACCCGCCGCCCGAGCCCCACGAGCCCGTCGGAGGTAGCCGCCGCAACCCCCGATCCGGTTTTTTAGAAAACCCGATCCGTTTTTTTTGAAGATGTTCGGTTTTTTTTAAAACCCTAGATGGTTTTTTTTATTTTTCGGTTTTCTTATTTAATGAACGTTCACCGAACCGTTCGTTTCAATGAATGTGTTCGTTGGATTATTCTGTTAACGAACGTCCGTTATTTAACCCGTTCGTCATTTTCTTTTAATCGGATTTAATCCGTTATTTTCCTGATTTGATTTCTGATTCAATTTTCAAATCTGTTTAGTTTCTCGCTCGTTTATCGGAATCAGGTGATTCAAGCGCCTGGAGTTTCGTTACGAAACCGCCGATCCGACTAACCTACTTACACAGAGTTTTGCTACTGTGAAATTTTGACCTAGTTTCAGATTGCTAAACCGAGTCGTTCTCTCTCGAGTTTTGACTTTCGATGCTTTATTTGATTCGATTCTTTTGCAACCAGGGTTCTTAAGTTGAACTATCTGGTTAGATCTTTTATTCGAGTTTTCCCTGTGCATTAGATGAGTACTTATTGTATGCTTGTTGTTTGTCTGCGTTAGATCACCCGGAGTGCGCCGCTTGTTACTTCGAATCTCTAGGTCTCGCGGATCATCAGCAAGGCAAGTAACACTTGATCATACCTTTTCTACTACCCAGTTTTATTGCATTAGATCAAACCTCAAACACTTGCATGTTTAGGATCTAATTAAATTGTGGGTTGGGAAGTAGATTGAGGTAGTACCTATTACTGCTTTTACTTATGAAACCTTGGGAGTTACTTCTCGTTTGCCTATTATGCTATGCTATGCTAGTAGACGTGGATTGGGTGAGTGAATATCCATGACAGATGTGAGATTGTTAATTAATGGTTTATTTAAGGTGGCAACCTAAACACACATCTGGGTGGATTGAGGCACCGGTTTCTATCAGACTTGCTCAGATTTCTTCTGGACCGCCACCTGTGCTCTAAGGGATCATAAGATTATTCAAACTGAAACTTCCGTGTGCAGCCACAAGCCAATTATGGGCTCTGGCGTAGTTGACTAAGTTGTGCGAACTCTTACGGGTAGGCTAGCTGATGTAGGGGATGTAGGTTGGTACGGTCTACCCACATGTAAGGTGCTAGCGCTTCGAAGACTATGTCTCGGTCATCCGCTCTCAAACACCATGTAGTCACGAGAACCAAGCGGAGGCGATCGAGTCTTGTGGGGAAAAGTGCAAACCTCTCGAGTGTATAAACTAATCATGATTAGCCGTGTCCCCTGTTATGGACGTTTTGAGTATCTGGTAATTGAATATCATGTGAATCTCAACATGTTACTTCTAATAAATGTATTGGGTTTTGATGAGTACTTTTAATTGGGATTGAGGATGCTGTCAACCATTCTCAATGTTTCACAACCACCATGATAGTTAAATAAAATTATTCCTTTGTTGTAGGGAAAACTAGCTTTATGCAAAAATGTAAATCAGAGAGCCTTACCACCAGCCATATATGCATGTAGTATAGGCTTATTCCTTCATTGCTCTCTATGTGTTACATTGCCAAGATATTCCATGTGTCGACCTTTTGGGCTGCAACTTTCACGCTATGACTTTTCGAATTTACGAGTAAGGTGTTAGGTCGTGGTTCTATACTCATGATGCCGATGGAGTTGATGGACTCACTTATCTTCCAAGCCTTCCGCTGTTATTATTAGATGGCCTTAAGCCATATTTTTATAATAAGTTCCCTTGTGGACAACGATGTAATAAGTGTGTGATTGCTACTCGCTATAAATCCTTCGGCATCTGTGGTGTCAAGATTCTCGATCCGAGGATGACACGAGCACGAGACTTGATCCATTCGGTCTGGTCGCTCTGAGAGAATGGTATCGAGCACACACCGATCGTAGAGACACGACCACTAAGATAAAGCCATAGATCACTACTCTCTTCCCATTTTCTAACTCCTCATCTTTTCTACTCTTAGGATGACGGGCGTGAAGATCAAGTACACCCAACCAGATGAAGACACACCTTTTGGATTTCACTTGAAGGTAGTCACCAAGTACCTGAACATTGGACTACCCAGTTTCACCGGGACTTTCAACGCCACTCTGCCTGAAGAGGAGCGCTGGAAGATTCAAGCTCACGTTCCAGGAAGGACATTCGCCCCAATCACCAAGCCTATAGATAGTGTTTTCATTGCACCAACTTGGAGTCCGGGAAATAGCATGGCAGCTCACATCACCATGGGACGATTGGAGAAGTTTATCAACAAGACCTCAAGGACACTATCTACCAGATTTATGGACGCCGAGATGACAAATGGGACATAGTCAGCACCAAGAAGGATAGATCCATTGCAGCTGCTTCATCCAGAGTTAAATCAGCACATTCGACGCCAGAGAACCAAATGTGCAATGATATGTTGGAGTTGCGAATGCAAAGGAAGGATCATCGAACTGGAAGGAGAACTAAAGACTACACGCAAGGACTACATGGACGAGATCGTAGCTCTAGCAAGACACAATAACGATCTTAAGTACGAGATCAAGAACTCAAGAAGAAGTTGGCGCTCAGAATGAAGACCAGATGTCGGTTGCTCAAGCGACTACATCAACATCGACGACACCGATTCGGATCCAAGTGAACCCGACTTTGAAGACGAAGTCGAGCGGACATCATGGAGTCTTCCACCGTTCAAATTAGTAGAAGTCCCCACATATTAGTAGTATTCCTCCATGTAAATATCATAGTACACTCACTTTTGCGATAGTTAGATCGTTGTAAGCTCTTTGTTTGATTGAATGAAGTGATTTTGTGTGCATTTGCTCATGTGCATTTGGGTAGTGATTCCCCTTAGACCTCAATCTATTCTAAATTCTCGCCTTTTCTAAACCCATCGATGCCTCCGAGACGCGACCCGGTTCGTTTTCCGCCAGAGATCACCCAATTGATCCAGAAGCAGAACACCCTGATTCAAACATTGGTGCGAACCAGGCAACAACAACAACAACAACAACAACAATAACAACCCACCGCCACCACCACCGCGGATCACCGACTCGCTTCTTAGATGAATCCGCGGTGTATTCCAATAGCACCGAGCCGATTGTGGCGGATGATTGGCTCCGCAAGATAGGAAGGAGTTGACCACTGCAGGATGCACAGATGGTGAAAGAGTGAAGTTTGCAGACATCAGCTTGAAGGACCCGCAGATCATGGTGGGAGAATTTTACAGCCACTTACCCGTGAGACACCGCCACATGGGACCAGTTTCACAAGCTTTTCGACTTGCCCATGTCTCAGCAGGAGCTATGGCCATGAAGAAGCGTGAGTTTTGCAACTTACGCCAAGGAGGAAGGATCACACAAGATCGTGGATGACTTTAGTAAATTAGCACGTTATGCCCCGGATGACGTTACTCAGACGCTGCTAAACAGAGAAGTTTCTAGAAGGACTGAATGATGAGTTCAAGATGCCGTTGATGGTAGCAAGTTTCAACAACTACCGGAGTTGGTAGACCGAGCCCTCATGATTGAAGGAAAGCAGCAACAATTGAGAACTGCAGCGGAAGTATGGACAGGGAAGTATAACTCGAGCCCAATGAAGCCTCGTTATACCCCTAAATCCGGAATTCAGTTTCAGCATACCCATGGAGGAGGTAATTCGCATAACCATAACGGAACTAAGAATGGGAACGGGAATGGAGGAAGCAATGGACAGAACCGCACCAACCCGTCAACACCATCCAAGGTAGACCTGAGTCACATTACTTGTTTTAAGTGCCGCAAGACTGGACATTATGCCAATGACTGTCCAGAAGGCCAGAACGGAAATGGCAATGGAAGCTCTGGAAAGAAGCCCAACCCTTTCAACAGGGGACAGGTGAACCACATTGATGTGGAGGAGGTTGAAGATCAGCCCGATGTAGTAATCGGTAAGTTTTTGGTTAAGTCATTTACTGCAGTTGTTCTTTTCGATACTGGTGCATCGTATTCATACATATCAAGGGGATTTGTGGATAAGTACAAATTACCAACCCAAGCCCTTAGGTCACCCATGCTAGTAACCTCACCCGGAGCAGAGTACATGGCTAGTAAATGGTGTGATCGACTGCCATTAAGGATTGGACACTATGTTTTCCCCTCAGACCTAATAGTTCGGAATCCCAAGGATTGGATGTGATATTAGGAATGGATTGGCTATCAAGGTATGGAGGAAACATAGATTGCACCACAAAGTCAATTTTGCTCACCACACCGAAGGAAGAAGGATCAAGTATGTATCACGGCACGAGCCGAGGAGATCACAAGTTAATTGCTTATCAGGAGTGGTGCAGGAAGAAGTACCAGTGGTGAAGGATTTTCCTGATGTATTTCCTGAAGAGTTGCCAGGAATGCCACCGGATAGAGACATTGAGTTTTTGATCGAGCTGTTGCCGTGAACAGGCCCGATATCGAAGCGACCGTCTGTGATGCCCGCACGGATTTGGCGGAAATCAAGAAGCGATTAAGGAACTATTGGATAAAGGTTTTATCGCCCAAGTTCTTCTCCTTGGGGATCACCCGTATTGTTAGTGGAGAAGAAGGATGGATCGTTAAGAATGGTTGTTGATTATCGTGGATTAAATGAAGTAACAATCAAGAACAAGTACCCACTACCTATGATAAATGATCTATTTGACCGTTTGCAAGGAGCTAAGGTGTTTTCCAAGATCGATTTACGATCATGGTACCATCGATTGAAGATTCGGAGCAAGACATACCCAAGACAACGTTTACCACGAGATATGGACTGTATGAGTATACCGTTATGTCATTTGGATGACTAACGCACCAGCCTATTTCATGAACCCGATGAACAAAGTGTTTATGGAATTTTGGATAAGTTCGTCGTGGTGTTCATTGATGACATTTTGATTTTCTCAAAGAATGAAGAGGAACACAAGGAACATTTGCGATTGGTTCTGAGAAACCGAGGGAACACCAGGTTGTATGCCAAGTTCAGCAAGTGTGAGTTTTGGCTAAAGGAAGTTGGATTTCTCGGACATGTTATATCCGGAGAAGGAATAGCAGATTGACCCCACAAAGGTTGAGACCGTAACCAAATGGGAAGTACCAACGACAGTTGGAGAGATTCGAGTTTCCTTGGACTCGCAGGATACTACCAAGATTCATTGAGAATTTCTCAAGAATTGCAAAGCCTTTGACAGAATTGTTGAAGAAGGAAAACAAATTCATATGGACTGAGGACTGTGAGGCAAGTTTTCAGGAGTTGAAGAAAAGATTGGTTACCTCACCAGTTTTGATATTGCCGGATCAGACCAAGGATTATGAGGTGTATTGTGACGCTTCACGTCGAGGACTTGGAGCAGTACTTATGTAGGAAGGAAGAGTTGTTTCGTACGCTTCACGACAACTTAAGCCCCATGAGTTGAATTATGCCACACATGATTTGGAGTTAGCAGCCGTTGTGCATGCCTTGAAGACATGGAGACATTTTCTCATTGGAAATCATTGTGAAGTATATACGGATCACAAGAGTTTGAAGTACATCTTCACACGTATGAATTGAATCTCGAGACAAAGGAGATGGTTAGAGCTTATCAAGGATTATGATATGAGATTGCATTATCACCCCGGAAAGGCTAATGTCGTAGCAGACGCATTGAGCCGTAAGAGCCACGTCAATACCCTAACGATGGGAGGGATACCCAATGAGTTGGCCGAGGACCTTCAAGAACTATGTTTGGAAATAGTTCCGAGAGGCTATGTAGCAGCATTGAGATTCAATACAATCGATGGACAAAATCGAGAAGCCCAAAAGGCGATAAGGAAGTTGCCTCTATAAAGGAGAAAATGAGCAAAGGAAAAGCTAAAGGATTTCGTGAGGATGAGCACGATACCCTATGGTTTGAAGACCGTGTTTATGTGCCCAATGACCCAGAGATCAGGAAGTTGATTTTACAAGAAGCCCATGATTCACCCTATTCGATTCACCCAGGAAATACCAAGATGTATTTGGATTTGAAGAATATTTTCTGGTGGACCGGAATGAAGAAGGATATTGCGGAGTATGTAGCAGTTTGCGACGTATGTCAGAAAGTAAAAGCAGAGCATCAGAAGCCAGCAGGATTGTTACAACCATTGCCGATACCCGAATGGAAGTGGGATAAACTAGGCATGGATTTCATCACAGGTTTGCCAAAGACTCGCTCAGGTTATGACTCGATTTGGGTCATAGTCGATCGTTTGACGAAGGTAGCTCATTTCATTCCAGTCAAGACCACCTATAGCAGTGCTAAATTGGCAAAGATATACATGACCAGAATTGTGTGCTTACACGGAGTTCCGAGGAGCATCGACGATAGAGGAACCCAGTTTACCTCAAAATTTTGGAACCGGTTACACGAAACATTGGGAACCAGATGGAATTCATCAGCTTTCCACCCACGTAATCGATGGACGACCGAGAGAGTCAATCAGATTTTGGAGGATATCTTTGAGAGCTTGTGCACTAGATTATGGATCTAGTTGGGATGATAATTTGCCATATGCAGAATTTTCCTACAACAACAGCTACCAAACCAGCTTGAAGATGGCACCTTTTGAGGCTCAGATGGAAGAAGGTGCGGACACCGTTGTCATGGGACTAAACCGAGATCGTCGCTTGTTTGGACCAGATTTGATTAAGGAGTCGAATGAAGGTTAAGTTGATTCGAGAGGCTCAAGGTAGCCCAGTCCTGCATGTAAGAGTTATGTCGATTCAAAGCGCAGCGATTGAGTATGAAGTTGGAGACAGTATATCTTAGAGTATCCCCGCTTGAGGAGTTAAGCGTTTTGGAGTTAAAGGAAAGTTAGCCCCACGTTTCGTTGGACCATATAAGATTTTGCAACGCATGGGAGAAGTTGCTTATAAGTTGGAGTTGCGGAAGGACTGTCGGAGTTCATGATGTATTCCATGTTTCTCGATTGAAGAAATGTCACCCGAGATAGCAGAGGTACCGTTAAGAGACATAGTGCCACCGAAGCAATTCAGTTGAAGGATGACTTAACATATGAGGAAAAACCAGTTAAGATTCTCGATTATGCTAGCAGAGTTACCCGCAGCAAGGTTATCAAGTTTTGCAAAGTTCATTGGAGCCACCACACCGAGGATGAAGCCACACGGGAAAGAGAGGAAGTTTTGCTTAAGGACCACCTCACCTATTTTCTAGTTAACCCGAATCTCGAGGGCTAGATTCATCTTAAGAGGTAGTTTGTAACATCCCAAATTTTCAATTTGGAATGTTATACATTAGGTCATCATGCATATCATATTTTCTCGCATTTTCCGATCCTAGAAAATTTCACGCAACTCAAGGACCCTCGGAGAGAGTTGGAAGTTTCATTATTTTCATATTTGGGATTTCTCAAATTTTGAAAATGGGATCATTTGATTTATTTATTTATCTTCAAAAGTTTTTCCGATATAAAAAGTTAAAGAGAGGAATAATATGACTTTTCCAACATTTAGGAAAAATGAAGATATTATAAATAAATCAAAATTTGGTTTTGAGG
Organism: Aegilops longissima; assembly: GCA_021605205.1. Taxonomy (NCBI): domain Eukaryota; kingdom Viridiplantae; phylum Streptophyta; class Magnoliopsida; order Poales; family Poaceae; genus Aegilops; species Aegilops longissima. The sequence continues at coordinate 595,425,702 of CM038681.1, read as the reverse complement.
ATTTATTTGCTTTAGGCAAAATGAGCATTTAAAAAATTTGCATATTGCCCGCTTTTAAAGTTCATTTTGTTCGACTCATTTTATGAGTCGGGAAAATTAATTTTATTAAATTGAGTTCGTTTGGTTTTATTTTAAATTCGTTTAGTTTTGTTTTTTAAAAAAAAAACCAAGGCCTCCGCTTTGGGCTAAGGCCCACCACTGCCCACCTCCTCTCCTCACAGACGCCTTGCCTGGAGGTCTCCGCCGCCGTCGCCGCCCGCCGCCGCCTCGGTCCGGCTCGGACCCGGCCACGCCTCCCCCAAGCCCAAGGCGCCAACCCTCCTATTTAACCGCCACCCCCCCCCTTCTCCTCATCCCTTGCGCCGCCCTCCAACCCGCCCGCCTCCTCCCCCGATCCGGTTTTCTTTAGAAAACCCGATCCGTTTTTTTGAAGATGTTCGGTTTTTAAAACACTAGATGGTTTTTTTTATTTTTCGGTTTTCTTATTTAATGAACGTTCACCGAACCGTTCGTTTCAATGAATGTGTTCGTTGGATTAGTTCTGTTAACGAACGTCCGTTATTTAACCCGTTCGTCGTTTTCTTTTAATCGGATTTAATCCGTTATTTTTCTGATTCGATTTCTGATTCAATTTTCAAATCTGTTTAGTTTCTCGCTCGTTTATCGGAATCAGGTGATTCAAGCGCCTGGAGTTTCGTTATGAAACCGCCGATCCGACTAACCTACTTACACAGAGTTTTGCTACTGTGAAATTTTGACCTAGTTTCAGATTGCTAAACCGAGTCGTTCTCTCTCGAGTTTCGACTTTCGATGCTTTATTTGATTCGATTCTTTTGCAACCAGGGTTCTTAAGTTGAACTATCTGGTTAGATCTTTTATTCGAGTTTTCCCTGTGCATTAGATGAGTACTTATTGTATGCTTGTTGTTTGTCTGCGTTAGATCACCCGGTCGCCGCTTGTTACTTCGAATCTCTAGGTCTCGCGGATCATCAGCAAGGCAAGTAACACTTGATCATACCTTTTCTACTACCCAGTTTTATTGCATTAGATCAAACCCTCAAACACTTGCATGTTTAGGATCTAATTAAATTGTGGGTTGGGAAGTAGATTGAGGTAGTACCTATTACCTGTTTTACTTATGAAACCTTGGGAGTTACTTCTACGTTTGCCTATTATGCTATGCTATGCTAGTAGACGTGGATTGGGTGAGTGAATATCCATGACAGATGTGAGATTGTTAATTAATGGTTTATTTAAGGTGGCAACCTAAACACACATCTGGGTGGATTGAGGCACTGGTTTCTATCAGACTTGCTGTATTTCTTCGGACCGCCACCTGTGCTCTAAGGGATCATAAGATTATTCAAACTGAAACTTCCGTGTGCAGCCACAAGCCAATTATGGGCTCTGGCGTAGTTGACTAAGTTGTGCGAACTATTACGGGTAGGCTAGCTGATGTAGGGGATGTAGGTTGGTACGGTCTACCCACATGTAAGGTGCTAGCGCTTCTGAAAGACTATATCTCGGTCATCCGTTTCTCAAACACCATGTAGTCGAGAACCAAGCGGAGGCGATCGAGTCTTGTGGGGAAAAGTCATAAACCTCTGCAGAGTGTATAAACTAATCATGATTAGCCGTGTCCCCGGTTATGGACGTTTTGAGTATCTCGTAATTGAATATCATGTGAATCTCAACATGTTACTTCTAATAAATGTATTGGGTTTTGATGAGTACTTTTAATTGGGATTGAGGATGCTGTCAACCATTCTCAATGTTTAACAACCACCATGATAGTTAAATAAAATTATTCCTTTGTTGTAGGGAAAACTAGCTTTATGCAAAATGTAACCGTGAGAGCCTTACCACCAGCCATATATGCATGTAGTATAGGCTTATTCCTTCATTGCTCTCTATGTGTTACATTGCCAAAGCATATTCCATGTCTGACCCATTTTGGGCTGCAACTTTCACGCTGCGAGACTTTTCGAACGACAGTAAGGTGTTAGGTCGTGGTTCTATACTCGGTGATGCCGATGGAGTTGATGGACTCACTTATCTTCCAAGCCTTCCGCTGTTATTATTAGATGGCCTTAAGCCATATTTTGTAATAAGTTCCTTGTGGACAACGATGTAATAAGTGTGTGATTGCTACTCTGCTATAAATCCTTCAAGCATCTTGTGTGGTGTCGGCATTATCGATCCGGGATGACATCGAGCACGAGACTTGATCCATTCGGGTCTGGTCGCTACAACGTTCAAAACGTCTTTGAAGTCCCGATTCTAAGCCGTTAAGCATGGTGCACTAAACTATCAAGTAGTCATCATATTGAGCTAGCCAAACGTTCATAACGTCTCGCATTTGCTCCTGCAATAGGTCTGTCACCTAGCAGTGCATTAAGGACATAATTCTTACAGGCAGCAATGAGGATAAACCTCGGATCACGGATCCAATCCGCATCATTGCTACTAACATTTTTCAATACAATTTTCTCTAGGAACACATATAGAAACATAGGGAAGCAACAACGCGAGCTATTGATCTACAACATAATTTGCAAAATACTACCAGGACTAAGTTCATGATAAATTTAAGTTCAATTAATCATATTACTTAAGAACTCCCACTTAGATAGACATCTCTCTAGTTGTCTAAGTGATTACGTGATCCAAATCAACTAAACCATGTCCGATCATCACGTGAGATGGAGTAGTTTCAATGGTGAACATCACTATGTTGATCATATCTACTATACGATTCACGTTCGACCTTTCGGTCTCCGTGCTCCGAGGCCATATCTGTATATGCTAGGCTCGTCAAGTTTAACCTGAGTATTCCGCGTGCGCAACTGTTTTGCACCCGTTGTATTTGAACGTAGAGCCTATCACACCCGATCATCACGTGGTGTCTCAAAGACGAAGAACTTTCGCAGCGGTGCATACTCGGGAGAACACTTCTTGATATTTAGTGAGAGATCATCTTATAATGCTACCGCCAATCAAAGCAAAATAAGATGCATAAAGGATAAACATCACATGCAATCAATATAAGTGATATGATATGGCCATCATCATCTTGTGCTTGTGATCTCCATCTCCGAAGCACCGTCGTGATCACCATCGCCACCGGTAGCGACACCTTGATCTCCATCGTAGCATCGTTGTCGTCTCGCCAACTATTGCTTCTCGACTATCGCTACCGCTTAGTGATAAAGTAAACCAATTACATGGCGTTTGCATTTCATACAATAAAGCGACAACCATATGGCTCCTGCCAGTTGCCGATAACTTGGTTACAAAACATGATCATCTCATACAATAAAATATAGCATCACGTCTTGACCATATCACATCACAACATGCACTGCAAAAACAAGTTAGACGTCCTCTATTTTGTTGTTGCAAGTTTTACGTGGCTGCTACGGGCTGAGCAAGAACCGTTCTTACCTACGCATCAAAACCACAACGATAGTTTGTCAAGTTGGTGTTGTTTTAACCTTCGCAAGGACCGGGCGTAGCCACACTCGGTTCAACTAAAGTGAGAGAGACAGACACCCGCCGGTCACCTTTAAGCAACGAGTGCTCGAGCGGTGAAACCAGTCTCGCGTAAGCGTCTGGCGTAATGTCGGTCCGGGCCGCTTCATCTCACAATACCGCTGAACCAAAGTATGACATGCTGGTAAGCAGTATGACTTATATCGCCCACAACTCACTTGTGTTCTACTCGTGCATATGACATCAACGCATAAAACCAGGCTCGGATGCCACTGTTGGGGAACGTAGTAATTTCAAAAATTTCCTACGCACACGCAAGATCATGGTGATGACATAGCAACGAGAGGGGAGAGTGTATGTCCACGTACCCTCGTAGACCGTAAGCGGAAGCGTTATAACAACGCGGTTGATGTAGTCGTACGTCTTCACGATCCGACCGATCCAAGTACCGAACGCACGGCACCTCCGAGTTCAGCACACGTTCAGCTCGATGACGATCCCCGGGCTCCGATCCAGCAAAGCGTCGGGGATGAGTTCCGTCAGCACAACGGCGCGGTGACGATGATGATGCTCTACCGGTGCAGGGCTTCGCCTAAGCTCCGCGACGATACGACCGAGGTGGAATATGGTGGAGGGGGGCACCGCACACGGCTAAGGAACGATCCGTAGATCAACTTGTGTGTCATGGGGTGCCCCTGCCCCAGATATAAAGGAGCAGGGGAGGAGGCCGGCCCTAGGAGGGGCGCGCCAAGTGTGGAGTCCTACTAGGACTCCCTAGTCTTAGTAGGATTCCACCTCCTTGTTGGAGTAGGAGAAGGGAAAGAGGGGAGAGGAATAAGGAAAGGGGCTGCCCCTTGTCCAATCGGACCAGAGGGGGGCGCAGGCCTCCTTCCTTTGGCCTCTTTCCTCTATTCCCGTGTGGCCCAATAAGGCCCATATACTCCCGGCGAATTCCGTAACTCTCCGGTACTCAAAATACCGAATCACTCGAACCTTTCCGAACTCCGAATATAGTCGTCCAATATATCGATCTTTACGTCTCGACCATTTCGAGACTCCTCGTCATGTCCCCGATCTCATCCGGGACTGCGAACTCCTTCGGTACATCAAAACTCATAAATTCATAATATAACTGTCATCAAAACCTTAAGCGTGCGGACCCTACGGGTTCGAGAACTATGTAGACATGACCTAGAACTATTCTTGGTCAATAACCAATAGCGGAACCTGGATGCCCATATTGGCTCCTACATATTCTACGAAGATCTTTATCGGTCAAACCGCATAACAACATACTTTGTTCCCTTTGTCATCGGTATGTTACTTGCCCGAGATTCGATCGTCGGTATCCAATACCTAGTTCAATCTCGTTACCGGCAAGTCTCTTTACTCGTTACATAATGCATCATCCCGTAACTAGCTCATTAGTCACATTGCTTGCAAGGCTTATAGTGATGTGCATTACCGAGAGGGCCCAGAGATACCTCTCCGACAATCGGAGTGACAAAACCTAATCTCGAAATATGCCAACCCAACATGTACCTTTGGAGACACCTGTAGTACTCCTTTATAATCACCCAGTTACGTTGTGACGTTTGGTAGCACCCAAAGTGTTCCTCCGGTAAATGGGAGTTGCATAATCTCATAGTTACAGGAACATGTATAAGTGATGAAGAAAGCAATAGCAATATTCTGAACGATCAAGTGCTAGGCTAACGGAATGGGTCATGTCAATCACATCATTCTCCTAATGATGTGATCCCATTAATCAAATAACAACACATGTCTATGGTTAGGAAACATAACCATCTTTGATTAATGAGCTAGTCAAGTAGAGGCATACTAGTGACTATATGTTTGTCTATGTATTCAAACATGTATTATGTTTCCGATTAATACAATTCTAGCATGAATAATAAACATTTATCATGAAATAAGGAAATAAATAATAACTTTATTATTGCCTCTAGGGCATATTTCCTTCACCGACCCGCCCACCGGTGCCGAAATCTGTGACCTAAACATCTATGGTTGAGTCCCGGTTCATCTTCATCAAGCCGCGTCCACCTACTACACATGGAAGACTTACTTCTCCCTTGTGTTCTGCGAGTACAACCTCCTCGATCATGTGGATGGTTCCATTGATTCGAGTCTCGTGCCCGCTGATCACGAGTGGTCTGCCATCGACGCCACGCTCATCCAGTGGTTTTATCTCACCATATCGTCGGACCTGTTTCACATGGTCGTGAGCGATGGTGATGATGTCCATGCCGTCTGGACCAAGCTCAATGGACTCTTCATCGACAATCGTCTCCAACGGTGCGTTTTTTTTGCAGCAAGAGTTTTTCTGGTGTCATCAAGATGATTCCTATGTGGATGAATATTGTTGCTGCCTCATGACTCTCGCTAACGAGCTCCGCGACATTGGTGCTAAGATTGATGATGATCTTTTTCTCAGCACACTCACCGCCGGTCTCAATGAGGACTTTGGCAATGCCGCGGCGAATATCATCCCGATTCCCTAGCCCTCCTTCGCCAAGTTCATAGCCTATCTCTTGTTGGAGGAGCGTCGGATAAAGCAAGTGAAGACCCAGGCCATGCACACTGCTCTCGCTCCCGGCACCACTCGCGGTGGCCCTCCCCCGCCACCGGTTGCCTCCCATCAACCACGGGCTCCTGCCGCCGCCGCCGCAGCAGTACCCGGGGCCGCCGCCGCAACCGTATCTGGCGCCCTACCCGCTCCCCTACGGGGCGCCGGCTCACCCGCAGCCGCCCGCGCTTCCTACTGATCGCCACCGGGACGGCAAACGCGGTGGTCGCAACCAGCAGCAGCCCACCGGTGGGGCTCCTCGCCAGAACCAGCCGACGCCGCCATGATTGGGTGGCCACAACCCATGGATGGGCATCGTCCATGCCTACACCATGCGCCAACACCGTGTCTTCTAGCCCCCCGGTCATCAGCCCTATTATGCCGCGCCGCAGCCGTATGGAGGGTACCTCCCTCCCCCACCGCAGCACGCCCGCGGAGGGTTCATCCCTCCTCCACCGCAGCAAGCCGTTCTACGGTGATCGTTTTCATGGCAACATGCTGGTCGTCTCTACCATTACTTCCCAACTTCCGTATGCAGATTCCTGAGTTCAACTAAAAAAACAAAAACAAAAAACAAAGGGACTCTTATCGCATGCAGATTTCTGAGTCTCCTTTTAAAATTGTAGATAGATGCAAGATATCCTCAAAGAAACAAAAACGCAACTGTACCAGGGGTCGTGGCTCAGGATGTACTTATTCCGTTCTTAAATATTTGTCTTTCTAGCCATCTCAAATGGACTACAACATATGGATGTATATAAACATGTTTTAGAGTGTAGATTCATTCATTTTGCTCCGTATGTAGTCACTTGTTGAAATCTCTAGAAAAACAATTATTTAGGAACGGAGGGAGTAACATATACGTATATATACCCCTCAAAAAAGAAAAGCAAAGCAAAATTTTACCGTGGCACTAGATTAGATCCGCTATAAATAAGGGTTCTCGAGTCTCCCTCCCTATCGAACCTTTTCATCGATCTATCCCGACGATTCCCCAACCTCGCGGCGACACCAAGACGATCGAAGCATGGCGTCCTCAGGTGCTCATGAGCGTCATCCACGTAGCCGAAGGGACTGCGCGAACCTGGACGCCGGACCGGTGGGGCTGGTCACCGAGCACCTCCTGCGCAACGACGCCGTCGACCTCGTCCGCCTCCGCGCTGTGTGCAGGTCGTGGCGCGCGAGTTCCGCCCACCTGCGCGCGCAGGGCATCCTGGACCGGCGGTTCCACCCCCGGCGGTGGATCATGCTCCCAAAAGAATTTGACATCCGCGGCCGGCGACGCTTCCTCAATTTCTTCACCGGCAAGTCCATCTACCAGGGGCTCCCGTATCTGGATCTCCTCCGCGAGTATGATCTCACGACCACGTTTGAGGGTCTCATTCTTCAACTCGGCACCTGCGCCGGCAAGGAGAGACGTGATTCAGGACCATGGTTCAGCCGAACCTATGGTCTATGCTATACGATTTAACATCCTACTACATGTGGATCCGTGATATGTATGCCAATTACATTTTTTAATCAACCATGCATGGATCCTCATGAATAGATATGCATGTCAACTGCATTTTTTAATCAACCATGCATGGATCCTTATGACTAGTGTCTAGAAATCAACGGTGTCGAGCGTAAGTTCGGCTGAACCATGGTTCCGTACAACATTTTCGGCCGGCAAGCTCCTTAACCCGCTGACCGGACAGGCCGCCGGCCTTCCAAGTGCGGCCACACTGCTCTTTGGGCAGACCCTAAGTAATCTTGAGGTGAGCGGTGTGGGCCTTGCCAACGATGACACGGTTGTGCTTCATTTTCACTCATTCTACGTAGCTGTAGCCAAGCCCGGCGACGAACGCTGGACGCACGTCCATTCTCACGACAGGATCATATCAGTCTTGACATTCGCAGGCCACGTCTGCTGTGCCACGTCAAAGAACATCTCGTCGGTTCAAACTCAAACCGCGACACCAAACCAACCGCCGTGGCTTGCGGTGGCCGCCGACCATGGACTACACACAGGGTTCCAGTCGCTCGAGGAATTCGAATACCAATTGTTCATGGGGGGTAGCCGGATTTTCCTAATGGAGAACAATGGAGAGTTGATCATGTGTCATCGTGCTCACAGTTGTACGCCCCAAATCATCGGAGATTGCAATGTTAGCATGTATCGGGTGAACTGGAACGCAAAGAACACGGTGCCCCAACATGGCCTCGATGGAAAAGTCTTGTTTCTCGGCAAGAAGATACTCCTGGTGGCTCCTGGAGTGTCCCCCCTCCATCAATGCTGACTCCAAATACCTGTGTTGGTCAAAGCCCAAGTGCAATTATGATGCTACTGATTATGCCGTTGATGTTCTTTTGGGTGGAGGCGCCGAGGCCAAGTTTAAGAAAGATGATGCTGCATATTATTTATCATGCTATGTCTCTCATTCTTATAGTGAGCATGTCTAGTGGAACTCATGCTTTGCTCTATGTTTGAGTTGAAGTAAGTGTTATTTCCATTTTTATCTCTAAGTTTTAGGGTTGTGGTAGATTTTATCCCATTCAACAGAAATTCCTTCAGTTTACTCAATGTACCAAAAAAAATGCTACTTTTTACCCTTTTAAAAAAGATATATATATTCAAACTAATCTGTCCCACATGTTTGTGCTTACTTGGCAATGGCGTAGAGGGTTTTTGTAGCCAACTGGTTTTACTAACGATTGCAAAAGCTAGCGGCATGCGCATGCATGATTGCAATGGCATGTTTTTTTTAAACACAATGGCATGTTTGTGGAAACTAACCGTTTAGAGATAGCGCAGTGACATTCTTTAGAATCCTTTAGCAAAAAAAACTGATCTCTCGAATGTATACTCATTGCAACTTAATTTTCGATTGCACGGTCGAACAAAGAGATCATGTATAGTTTTCTGGACTTGCTAAATCTAAGTCCACTGATCAGTGGTTGGAATCTGAGCAATTTTTCTGTATGTTGTGTGCATGTTTTTTTTTTTTTGAGAAATATATGTTGTGTGCATGTACAACCGCATAAGGTGGGACTGTATTGTATCTGGGCCTTCATGCTTATTTGTGGGTTTTTCTATTTCTTTCATGGGCTTTTATTTTTAGTTCATCAGTGCGGTTTTTTCCCAATATTCAAAGGAGCGGACGAACTTGCACGCTCTCGGAATCGCTAGCCATTGCCTCGTTTCGGGATGCAGGCCGCATGCGGTATTCCCGGGCGTACAGGGTCTTACTCCTCAGTACTTTGATTAAATGCGAGACATTTGTACGCAATATGGCAGCGGACGGACGTCTACCATGGACGGCGCCTTGGTTCCGTACCCACCTGTGCCACAGGTACGCCCTAACGTCTGCGAGTTGGCAGTAGAACGCCGTCGCGGATGGGAGTGGGTTTTGCTCGGTCCACCACAGCCATTTTGTTTGTAACCAGCCCCCCGGCACGGTACAATAGTAATTAGGAGAACTGGGATCCACTGACGACACCCAACTTTCACAGGTATAGTATTAGTAGGAGAAACAAACAGTATGTTGCCTAAGGAAGTGTTTTATGTCAAACAAATTGTAGACAACAACAAATCCACCTCATACATCTTCACAATTATTACTCTATACATTTTCTTGCCACGGCTACCGAGCCCTCAACAGCCCACATGAAAAATACTGCCACACAAGAGCGATACTAGAAGAAGAGTTCTTCCTGTACTCGTTGATTAACCAGGTCACAAGGACAGCTGCTGTCTGTCCAGGGTACCGTAATACTGACAATGTCGACTCCTTCCTTGCTTTTCTGAAGACTTGTTTTGTAACAGGAGAACAAATATACTCTGTCACCCAAATGGAAAAAAATCGACCTAGGGATTGGTTTGATCCACTTCGGTCACCTTATCCCCACAGCGATCAAACCCTTCCAACCACCTTAAATCCCTGTCACCCCAAATTTTGTTTGGAAAGTGTAAGAGGAACATGTTTAGTGAGTCTATTCTCGTTTCCTTTAGGCTACTGACACTTGTGTGGGCAAATGCCATACTTGGCATAGAAACATGATGCACCTCAGCAAACAAAGATTATTTTGACAATGAAAACTTCAAGTACACTCGTTTTGTGTTGTTTTCTTCTATGATGATAAGATTACAAGCAAGACATATATATATAATCTAGCCTGGGGTATAAGCATCCAAACTGATTGTCCATGGTCCATATAGACCAAACAAAAATTGGGAAAAGAGTCAATAATTGCAAAAATATTAAAATACACTGATATCTAGCAGAACAAAAAGTGACCTCAAGTGAAACTGGGAATCGCGCATGTTGTATTTATCCCATTCTATTTGATGGTGGGATCCACTATACAGAAACTGGGAACCACACACGTTGTAGAGACGATGCTAAATTTCGTATTAATGGGAAAATTTGGCAGCAACACACTATGGATACCCTAATACGACTATACAAACATAGCAACTTCATCGGCTGGAATGCAAGTCATGAAGCATTTCTACACACCCTCAACTGCTCAAATGGGAAGCAGCACGTGGCGTCACTAGTCTCTTCTTTCATCTCAGCTCATCTGAATCAGTAAAGTTGTTACGAATTAATAAGTTTAGCAAAACCAAAAAGGAAACACAATACTGGAAGAAGAAAATTCAGAGAATTTGATAATTCGGTAACTGACTAGCGATATGTAAACAACAAGGGTAAATTGCCAAGATTAAACTGGAAAGAAGCATGAGCTTCTTCATGACTTGTTGAGGTTCTAGAATATGTCGAGCTAATAATGATTAGAGAGGGTTTGATCCTATTATCCAACATTAAGAAGCAGCAAATTCATGTAAGCGCAGATTAGTTCTAGTTCGACCCACTTGTCTCGTATTCATATTAACGTTAAATAAAAGTATCCTAATTAAGATACAAAAACAGTTGTGAACGACAAAAAAAACTGACCATCAAGCAGTTCGTCGTCTTCCATTGGTACCCGGGAGGGTGGCAATACAAGAAATAAGAAAATTTAGTGACAAGAATCAGCTGAATCAAGTGCCAAGAAGGCTTCAGCTACTTCCAAAAGCAAGGTATTGTTAACATTGTTGTGTTTAACTTGTTTACACTTTTCTTGAGCGAAACTTGTTTGCACTTATGTATAGTTCAAATTGATATAAAAAGGCAAAATCATTGCTATTTATTTAACTCAAAAACTTGTTTACAATGGTTTCATACCATCAACATTACCTTAGCTTAATCATCCAAGAACCAATTGCCCACAAACGAATATTGTAGAAGAGAAAACCTTGAGCTCCATTTGAAAAGCCTAGAATAGTCAAGTAAATAGATTAGATTGTCATAATTTAGAAAACTAGCTGCACTTAATGTTGCCAGCTAATCAGAAGTGATATTTTTATATTTTTACTAAACAAGCTTGTTCAAATCTGATTGCTGCTTTCTTATATAAACAGAAACACCAGCATTCATTAAAATAAAAAAGGGCTTAACTGCAGAAAAAATGTTAATTTACACTTAGCAAATAGTCAAGCTTATTCTTTTGGGAACTTCCAGGCTACATGTCTACAAGCTTTTGGTAACTAAACTGAAGAATCAGGTAATGCTACCGCTAAATCAGATTTCTGATTATGAATTCTTGTTGCCACTGCCTCCAACGCCAAGAGATGAATATTGTTTTGATGTGATCAGTATACATACAGTATGATGTGTTGATTTGATTAAAAAAATCATTGTTAGTGTGTCTAGATTAAAAAGAAGTGCCAATACAACTTAAGTGTTGAACCTAGGCCTAGTTGTAAACTAGATTTATCTATTAATTCACTTCAACTGCACGTGTGTAGAAACTTTAAACTCGGTTGGACATCCCTTTATCTTGCCATACCACTTATTTGTTCATCTTGCCATACCACACTCCCTTAAACCTCTGGAAGGTTACAAATGCAAATATGTAAAGAACATACTCTCCTTTCCTTTATCTTGCACACTACAGGGATTTTGAGTTCCAGCCGTCCCAATGGGCTTTCTGTTCCTGATGCCACATTGCATCCGACCAACTCAACTACTGAATTTATTGAGTTAATTAATGGGAACAGGAACTCTACAATCAGATCTGACGGGCCGCACCACAGGTAAAAAAAAGTATTGTTTGTGAACTATCAAGCAACAACAACCATTTCTAATAGGTAGTTATATATCACAGGTCAAAAATTAATTAGATCATCTTGTGATGGATGGGAGAGGAGGAAAAGATGGCCCATTAATTCTTTCTTCTAGCTAGCTTGGGATGAATGGGAGAGGAGGAAGAAGCTATGAGAAGGCCACTGAGTCCGGTCAGGCCGTCCATGGTTGCGACCGCGACAGCAGCATTCCAATCCTTGAGGTGGAGTTAGAGGTAGATGGTGAGCAGCGCATAGTAATATATATATATATATATATATATATATATATATATATATATATATATATATATATAATGAATCTCATTCAGATCAGATTTTGGATAATCCATGCAAAATCACGGATAAATAGCACGAACACTACAGCAAGAACAACATAGCTTCATTTACCTCTTCTTCCACCCCTGCGCCTGAGGGTCGTCTTGCCCGTTGACTACTTTGTGTCCAGCGCCGACAAGCTTAAGCCTTCGCAGGTGCTGTTCAGGTCTAGTAGGAGTGTCAGCGACGCATCACCCGCATCACCAATGTTGGACTCGACTCGCCGTCCGGTGTGCCCTCGCCGCCTCCAAGATCCGGCAAAGGGAACATGCCCAAAAATTAGAAAACACGCCTAAGCTGCATGCCACGAAAGATTCGGCATCACTAGAACCCCAAAGCAGTGACAGTAAGCATACCTGTCAGCGGATCTGATAGGAACTCGAATCCATCGGCTCCGCCTCCGGCTCCGCCTCCGCCGTGGCCATAGGTCTCAGCTTCTCGCTCCAGCCGGCGCAGAGCACCCAAGGGATAGACTACACTTTTTTCCCCTAATCGGTGTGGTACGTGGACCCGTGGCGTCAGAGCATCTCCAGCCGTTGGCTCCCCCAGGACGCATAAAAATCGCCCCCAGGGGGCGAGCCGGCGATTCATTCGGCGCTGGGGGCGGTTTTGCGCCCAGTCATCGCCCCTCGCCGATGATTTTACCATTTTTAAGCGCATTTCGTGAAAAAGCCGTATGACGAGAATAAGTATTATATTCGGCGTGGTTCGCCGTGGCTCGCCGTTCAATTATTAACATAAATATATTTTTATCACATATTTCATCACAGAAAATTTAAATACTTCAACAAAATAGTACAACAACAAATAGTTCAATACAGATTATATAGTTCAACAAATAAAAACTCATATTTCATCGCACGTCGCGCCCGATGTCGCCCTTGAGCCTCCATAGGTGCTCTATCAGTGTCTTCCGCATTGGGTGTTCTCAAGTATTGCGGTCCAAACACTGCCACCACTGCCCGACAAAACTTGTAGAAACACTCTATGCTGGTGGACTCGCCATGCGCCCATAGTCGTCTTGTGAGTCACCGGGAGCTTCATATGCAAGCATCCTCATCGCTGTCGTGCATTTCGGATGGAGGTGAATCCAAGTTTGCGGTGCAATCCATCTTGCATTTGAAGTAGTTGTCGAACTCCGGATGGAATTCACAATCTCGAGGAAAAGCTTTACGCTCATCCGATAACGGGCGCGAAATGTTACATCGCCGTGAAGTGGAGCATCGGCGAAGTAGTCGGAGTAGAGCATGCAGAGCCTTGAGACGATGCGGTTCTTTGCTTTCAACCGCCGGCGCCGAGCCACCTCGCCGCGGCTTTTCATTGCTCTCCGAAGAATCGGGCGAGGGCGGCGAGCACCATGAGATGCTCTTCTTCTTCACGGGCGTCGGCCTCGGCTTCCTCCTCCAGCAGCACGGCGAGCACTTCCTCGTCATCCGAGTCCATCGCTGAGGCAGGCAAATCACCGAACACCTTGCGCGCGGTGGACGTGCACCCGCCGCTAAACTGCCCCTCCGCGGCCGGAAACGGCGGCCGGAAACGCCCAGCTGGTGTCAGAGGGGCTGCCGCGACGAACCTCTGCTATTTTTCCGGCGGGGAATGGCTATCTACCGGTGAAGGGCGGCAGGGCGGCGTCGGGATATACCTAGTGGCGTCCGAGAGCGCGGGAGGTGGGAGGCGAGTCGGGGAAGAAAATCTTGACTTTTCGCCTGACGGCGTGAGCCAGCCGCGCTTTTCCCTTGCGCCGGAGCCCCCAAGCGCCCTCCAACACGCCGGGTTCGGCCTACGGCCGTCGGGCGGAAAAAAAGACCGAACCGGCGCTTTTCGTCGTCCTGGGGCGCGACTGGGCCGTTTTTTTGACACCGACGCCGAAAAAGTCGCCTGAGGGAGCCTATTGGAGGCGCGGCTGGAGATGCTCTCATTTATGCTTATCAGTTATGACCACGCCGTTGATGCGCCTGAATGTTTGCCCGCACGCATGTTATACAGAACGCGTCCTGTACCAATGGAACATATGCACGTTGTACCGTCACGCCATCTGTCATATCACATGGTAGAGGCACCGTATGCCACTGTTCGACGCTACGTATCTTTCCAGCCTCTCTAAGATCACATTCAATTCACAGCCGGACGCGTCCTTGTCCCATTGGTACTCGCAGCGGGAGCAAGCGAGCTCGTCATCTATGTTGCCGCTCTCGGTTTTTCGTCCTTACAGTGAACAATTTTTTTTGGCGGGGTTAAAAGGGATTTCATTATTCAAGCGCGACTAGTTCGTTCATACTCCCTCTGTCCGAAAATACTTGTCATCAAAGTGGATAAAAAGAGATGTATCTAGAACTAAAATACATCTAGATACGTCCCCTTTTATCCGTTTTGATGACAAGTATTTTCGGACGGAGGGAGTACAAAGTATAGAAAGATCTACATCATCTAAGGTGCAGTTAGCTCTGCCTTCCACAATCAACAAAGCCGATCAATCAAGGTTTGATCTGTATTGTACCATGTGTAGTTGTTAGTATACCTATATAACCAGCATTGCATATGTGTTTTCGTCTGAGCCAAGCACATTGAGAGCGAAGCGCAATTAACCGATCTTTGTTGATCTTCATGTGAAGACTAGAGTGAATCAGTGAATCCTACTTGAGAATCACTGTGGCATATATATGGAAAATAATATCGACCGTTGATTGTGAGGATCATATGTCGCCATGTCCTGTAAGTACACTCTCAAGCAAGCAATAAGAGACTGCATGTGCATCCTAAACCGAATCTTATGACAAGAAAAAGAAAGTATTGCTCCTTGTTTATCTGAATATGAAATAGCAACCGGCTCCCTTCACATGTTTACACCATTTCAAGATATACATTGTCTTCATGGACATCACGAGCCTCTAATCGGCGCATCAGAAAGTCGGGAACTCGATCCTGTTGCCGCAGGGCCTGCCGCCGGGCTGGACGGGGCACTCGACGAAGCCGGAGGCGTTGGCGTCGACGCAGAAGTAGAGCTGGTAGAGCTGGCTGTTGCCGGATTCGTCGCGGTTGCACTCCACGAAGGGCTCGAACCCCGTCCCCTGCTGGATGGCGCCCTTGATGGCGCTCAGCGTGTAGTAGCCGCCGTCCGGGGAGACGCCGGCGGAGGCGAGGGCGTCGAGGACGCGGAGCTGGTCGCGGAGGTGGAGCGCCGTCTGGAAGTAGCCGTGCTCGTTGAAGAGGTTCTGCGCGCAGGTGCCGTGCTTCTCCCACTCGTGCGCCCAGAACTGGAGGCCGTCGCTCGTCGGGCACGCCAGCGTCGGCCACTCCCTGCGCAGGCTGCTCAGCAGGTCGCTCACCTGCACGTGAAATTAGAGAGTTATTTCTCGCCGATCGCTCGCTGGCTCGCTGCTCCGCACTTCATTTGTTGGACACTCTGTTTTTGGATTGTTTTCAATATATTAAATGTGTCTAAAGAGCTCTTCAATCTGTAACAGTTGTAGTTTGTACATACATTCAGATTCTGAAACAAATCCAAGCATGCCTTTTTTGTATAAGTATTAAATAATAAAAGGCATTGATATCGGAAAGATTTAAATTTGTTTGGACAAATGGCACCAGAAATAAATTTATCCAGTCAGCATGCAGCGTCGATTTTGGATTGCTTTCAATCATTAATGTAATAAAAGGCATTGATTTCGGACGAAAACAAATCCTGCATGCATTTATTAGAAAGATCCGGCATGAATTTATTTCGAGAAATGGCACCGGAAATAAGTTTCGTGTTGCGTATGTATGTGCAATCAACCGCAATCAAATGAGAGACGGGATCGTGCCGTGCAGTGTGGTACTACCAAACTAGCAAAGCATGGGTTCGGGTTTCTTCCCTGTCCCTCTCAAGTGAAGTCCCATTGGATTTTGTTCTTTGCGATCAGAGACAACAAATAGAGAATTAAGATAAATTGCTACTGGCGCTGGCAACAAGGTATGAGCGAGCGACAGACCTTGGAGGGATCGAAGGCGTTGGCGGGGTTGCAGTTCTGCGGGTAGGAGCCGTCGTCGCGGTTGGGCCAGAGGCCGTGGATCCCGAAGTCCGCCGCCGGCTTCCCCGACCGCGGGTAGCAGCAGCTCTGCTTCGTGTCGCAGTACGACCCCGGCCACTGCACACGCACACATAGGAGCACAAACCATCAGCAACCAACACATACAAACCGATGGACGACGAACTGGACTCGCCGGCCGGGCGCACTGACTCACCTGCAGCACGAGGTAGAAGAAGTCGTAGTCCGCCGACTGCGCCGCGGCGCACCCGGCGGCGCTCAGGGCGACCAGGAGGGCGAGGGGGAGGCAGGACCTCATCATTGCTTGGCTTGCTTGGATTGGAGCGATCGATTTCTTTGGTGCTCGTTGCAGAGGCAGAGCTATCTGTGTGGGCTTGATGGTTCTTGGGGACGAGAAGGATCTGGATTTATAGGCATCTTTAGGCAGGTGTGGATGCCGCCCGCGTCGACGGCGATCGAGCGAACGACACGGGCATATTCCATTGGGAGCGCGGGGTTAATTGCTTGCTCCTTTTGGCGCGCGCCAGGGAAGGAAGCGTGTGCGCATGCACGGCTGTGGGCGCGCGGCACGGTGGGCTCGACAGCGACCGGCCCCGAACTGAGTTTGCTTGGCAGGCTTGGTGCCCGTGTGTGGTCTGGTCGATGCGGATAGGGACCTGAGGAGCAGAGGAGCTGCTGCTGCGCTGTGTAAATTAGGGGCGTTCATACTGCCGGCAGCGGCGTGCTGTTGCTGTTGTGCTGTTGCTGTTGATGGGGTGCTTGTCACGGTGGGAAAGAAGAAAGAGGTGAGCCAACGGCAACACTACCTCTGGAGTGGTCCATGCATGTACGTGGCGTGCCGACTCTGCGGCTCGTTCACTCCCTCACTCACCTGGTCAATGCCAGCCAAACTATCCATACAGTATTCCCTCAATTCCACGACGTAATGCGTCCACGCTTTTCGAGATTCAACTTTAATCATAAATTAGATTAATAATATATAAATTATTTTACAGAAAAAGTATACCTTTGAAAACTTCTTCCGGTTATGAATTCAAAGGTATCTGTTGTCGTCCATGTTGGTTAAATTTATGGGTCAAAGTTAAATCTCAAAAAGCGTAGGCGCACTACATTACGAAATGGAGGAAGTACCTACGTCCTACGTTAAGGTACATGATTGATGGCGATTCCGTCTTCTTTTCTTGCAACAAGACCTTTTTTTCCCTTGGGCTGGCATTCATGGAGTTTTATTTGAAAACACAAGCACATGTGCTCACATGCACGCAAGCGCACACATTTTTGTGACGTGTGTATATGCACCTTGTCCCTATGAGTAAAGGGTAGGCTAGCAGATCTTGAAATTAGCCAGATCGCCGCATGCAGCTCTTAGTAGGTGACAAATACAACACTATAAAAGAATAATAAGTCTACGATAAATAAATAGATAATGAAAGCACCCAGTGATTTACGACTTAAATTCAGATGGACAGGTTCCACTGTAAATAGCCTAACCAACTTAGTTATGCTTAGTTAATTTCAAAAAATGAAAGAAAAAACTTAATTGTGCTTAGTTCGTCACAAAGTCTCAATAATCCAATGGCCAGCGGCTGGTTGATGCACCCTATTTGCGGCCGGAAATATGGCGTTAAGTATGCTTGATCAACACACAAAGTCATAAAATACAGCACCACTAAATAAATTATTGACTTGATGAAGAACTTTAATTCGGGACGGAACGAGTTCTCTATAATCTAACTAATAAACAAACGATACACGTTTGAACCAACGAAGGACCGATTATTGATGGGGGCCTAATCATGAGCTTGTCACAGCAGAGGAACCTTTTTGTGGGGATAGTCCAGGACAGTTCAGAGATGCCTTGCCACCGTGAGGACAAAATGAAAATACGTGTCACAACAGCGTGCCAATAGAGTACTGAACTATCTTTGTGAGCACACGAAAAAAAAACAGACTTCGGAGGAGCCGGCAGTGTTCACATTTCAAACATCAAAGAAGACCAAGGCGTCATTTTCATGCATCCGCCTCTCGCTCTAATCCCCACTCCGCCACTAAACTTCGGAGTGTTCATTGCTGGAAGTCATGACAACAAAAACAAAATCAGAGCTCCAAAATGCGTTTGGAAGTAACATTGTAAGAGCATCAATTTTGTTTTTTACCACACCTTCCATCAATGTTATTTCATGATGAAATTTTGCATGCACAATAAACATTTCTTAAAGTATGCCATTTTCATAATTTCTTGAAATGTTTTTCTATTTCCTTTTTTACTGTTCACACCAGGAGCATTTGAGCTTAGTTAGAAACTCGACATCCCCTAAAGGCATGTCTAGCAAATCCCTTCTGAGGTGTATGGGGTCTCCTAATCTACTTCCATTTCAACAAACAAACCCTCCCTAACATATGTCTAGATGGGAACCCACAAGATGGGGTTTGCACCTAGTGCTGACTGCATTTGTCTTGGAAAAAAAAATCAAGCATGATCCACGAGTTCTCATATGACCCACGACGCCCGCTAATTAAGGTTACCCTGATTATTTCCGTCCTAAGCGCAACCAACCCTCCCTTCAAGCGAACCGCCACCTCCCCTGCTTTTCCCTGGTGGCTGCCCTCGGAGACTAGCCTCCGTGTCAGTTGCCTCCACCTCCCCATCTTCTCCATCGACCCCACCCACCCTCACTTATGGCTCAAACGTCACCACTCTGCTCTAGCAACACTTTCCACCTCTCTTTCTTCAGTTGGTCAAACAGGAAATCCATGAGGCTCATCCAATAGTTGTCTCAAATCACACTCTAGACCAACTCTTCTTATAGGGAAGGGATCTTAATTAAGGGAAGAAGTACAAAGGGAAGGGCCAAACTCCTCTACCGGGAAAGCGAACTATTTCCTCCTCCAGGATTGTTACTTCACTCCACTTCTTGATTTGTGCCCAGGCTCATCAGTGGCCCGTCACCATGTTACGAATCCGCTCCATTGTTGCTCACTCCACTTCCCATCATTTTGGCCATCACTAGAAATTGTCTTGTTCAACTAGAATATTTATTATGTCCTTTTTTCCCCTTAGTATGTATAGGCAAGGGGATGCTAACATCGGTCCCCTTGCACTTCACAACAATGGTGAAGGTGCCACAACCATAGTTTCATATATAGCTTAGCTATGGTCCACCTGAGGCCTCCGACCACCCACCTCTTTTACTCACAATTTTGTATTTCAAGAGCTTAACATTAAATAATGCACACATTCAATATATGATGACAACATATACAAAATACAATTATAAAAAAACATGTCTACTCTACAAATGTGGTGATGACCTATTGGAGCATTTCTCAAGTTCCGAGACAGTTGTGTTATGCGCCAGCAAGTTCGAGGACCAAATCTGTAACCATACCTCAAACTGTAACTATCTTCCAGTGACCAGCGGGGCCCGCCTCACGCCCAGGGCAGGAGTTGCTCCCTGCACGGCAGCCCTTCCCTCATGGACAACCCCAACCCACACCACCCACCGAGTTACAAAGGGGCCCACCCAGCAGCAACACCGTTCATAGAACCCAGCCAACAACCCAGTCAAAATTGGGACAAAAATCCAAAATTGGACACCTCAATTGACTGAGGGAGCTCTAAAATTAGGGAGCATAGTGAATTTAAAGATATGCTGTCTGCTCGCTTTTTTTGGAACTACTTTTCATTTTCTACGAGTGCACTGAAGTCCAGTTCACCAGGTGCACTACTACAAGCAGTGGAAATTCAATGTTCTATGTACTCACCTAATCTACAAACCGATGAGCCAAACAGAGATCAATGAGTTCAGCTCGAACAAAAACACTGAGCAGATGAATTTCCTGGACCATATACACATGAATACCAACATGTGGCACAGCACGATGAGCCCAGCTTGCATAATTACAGTTGCGAGATAGCTGGTTAACAACTGAATGATAAGATAAAACCCTAACATATTGCACAAAACGACTAGCTGATTCTTCTTGGGCAGAATTAATTACATCCCTCATATGACCTCGACCGGGAGCAAGGAGTAGGCAACCGACTAGTGCTGTCAAGGCACTATTCAATTCTTACGACAGGACGAACTCATCTCATCTTGCATACCAGTGACTCCCCTCGATCTGTTGCAAGTAACAAATGCGTCATGCTTGATGCATGGAGCTAGAGCCACCATTTGCTGGAAACTGGTAGCTTCTCGTGGTGTCGTGGGACCCTAGATCTGCGCGTTGCTGTTCATTTCCTGCGGCAGGCGGTCTTAGCAACCAGCAGATGGGAGGAACTTGTCATAGGGATTCAGGACTGGTAGCTTGCAGAAATTGGAGTAGCACTGGTCATCGTCAGTGTTCAGGATTATCCCAGCTATTGGAGAATCTGGCTCAGATGACTTGGGCATCCCAGTGCCAACCTGCAAGTCCCAGGAATCTTTGTGAGCTTGATATGATGACCACACGAAACAGCAAGAAGAACCGCTGCGCTGTATAGAAGTAATAGAACTATATGGTGATGTACGTGATTGACATGTCCAACGGTTCATTCCATAGAATGTACCATCTAGACATGTTTGAATGTATAGTGAGCTCAAGTTGCGAACCTCTTGTAGATGGGCACTCATGAAGGCAGATAGCTTTTTCTCCTTCCCGATTAAGAGAGCTTCGCATTGGCTGGCCACCTCCTTAAAAGGCAAACCCTGGTTTGTTGACACGGACAATCTTCCAACACTCTGAGATGTCTCCGAAACCTGCAGAAGTGATAACCTCTTTTTTAGCATGTATTGCTGCATCTTAAAAGGCTACTAATTACCACCTCCATATTTCATGAAAGCTATTCAGCTTTGGTTATGCATTAAACCAGAGTACAAGAGGTAACTAGGAGATAAATTCATACTGATTGCAGAAGCTGATCGACATCAAGAAGACTGTTATTCAAAGGATGTCGTTCTGCTAAGGTGTCAGTTGGTTCAGGAATGGTATCATCCTCGAAAATAAATCCCATAGGAATAACCTGCATAATAAGTCCCACCGTAATATAAGAAAAACGAAAATTAATGGTTTACAGGATTTGATATTTCCTCTATTGCTAAACAGGGCTGATCACCTCCAAGGATTTTTGGTGCAACTTTGCGTTATATGCAGGAGATTTTGAAGGTGATGCAATAAAATGCGAACCGATAAGACACACATCGTCTGCAGAGAAATCCTCAAACAACTGGTTTCTTACAGTAGATAACTCTGGCTGCAGAAAAACACAGCATATTGGGAAATTAACAGCTACAGAAACAGAAAATGTCAAAGCACGAGTATGCAAGGGTATCCTTGTGACTTACGTCAGATAGCTTCAAGCTATCAAGAATAAGAGAAACTGCTATTTGTTTTGACTGATCATTCAGTTTGATGTTAGAGAGAGATTTCGTAGCAAAATCGTTATCTTCTTTCGAACCGTAATCTCTAAAGACAGATTCGATACCACTGTCGAGAGCTTGCAATCTGAGGTCATCAACTAAACGAAGAAATGGATCAACCTGGTAAACATAATTATCGAAAATCAACACAAACTGCATAGTAACACAACATATGATGATTTCTATAAAGCAAAAGGTACAAGCAAAAGACACATAAAAAGAATAGTGAACTATATACTTTTGTCATCAATGATCTCACCAAGCATATTAATTCCATGTCGGCCACTGTATTTTGAGACGATATTGTACTTGTTAAAATTGATCTGGTACTGTTCCAAAAATTATTGGCCGTACACCAAAACTGGTAACAAAAACTCGACTGCTGTTGGTCGGTAGCACAGGTATTCGGCTAAACAATGATACTTTTGTACTATGCACCATTTTTTTCTAGGGATAAAAAAACTAAATAATTTATTCATTAACTTTGACTAAGAAATTGCTCCATACTGTTGTTGGGGCATGACTACACAAATATCTCATAAAAATAAGAAGGAAAATGTAGGAGAAGCATGCTCTACTAACAGAGAAGAAATAGGAGCCCAGTTCTCGTCAACATTTGCTCTCTGTGTGCCCTAGAAATAGTGTTCTCTTTGCGGATTTTCTGGAATGCAAACAAGTCTTCACCACAGAAACGTAATGAACAAGGATATGTTGTTTCACTTACGGTACTTTCAATCAACAAATCTTTCACAACTGGAATGAGTGTTGGAACACTAAAAGCTTTCGAAAAGAACACAATCATAGATGTCGCCAGAGTAAAAAGAGAACGCCTGCGTGATGGTGGCAGAAAACCTGCAAAACATGTTACATTGCAGAAAATATTTTAGCATAAACATAGGACTTTCTACTGCATATAGCCATAAGTGAAACCAGAATAACTGAACAAAAGAGCAGAACGCTGCCAAAATAATTGTTATTTTTATGAATCACAATTCAGTGGAAGAAAAAAAGTTTCATGTAAAACATTCTGAAAAAAAACATGGAAATAAGTACCTGCTTGTAATGACATATTTCTTAAAGAAAAAGAAAGCTGAAAGCTGCCGACCAGAATTTCTAGATGTGAGTTCTGCAATAGATCAATTAGGTCAAATCACAGAGAGTGATGGAATCAAATGTCAAATAAATCTTGTAGCTCAGAGCCATAGAATTTAAGGTTAAAAGCTACATACAGAATAAAGATCCACATAAGAAAGAAAAAAGTTGTCAATCATCATAACAGTTCAATAGTTGAATATGACCATCATTGATCTATATAATCTGGCAATCAGTCATATAATAAGGAAATGGGGGATAAGAATCATGCTCCGACCAACTGCAGTCTTTCAGATAAGATCCTATGAACTATGGTATAATCGGCAATGCAACAAACCAAACAAGATATGGTAGCACCCTAGATTATTGTCATTATGATGAGAGCTTATGTATTATAGTGATTGTTCATACAACTGAGTTTTCTAAGCGGTTTTATTATGTGAATACTAAATGGAATCCTTAATACTACCATCCAATATATATACACAGATTTATATCAAAATATGTTTTCCTTGTTATGTATTCCCTCCAGTTCACAAATACGTGCCATTTTGGACATACCTTCCAACTTTTAATTGACTGCCAATATCATTTTAAATATTTAGATTGGAAACATGAAAATCTTATGTGTAGATTTGTGCAAAAAATGTTTTTAGAATATTATTTAAAAAATTAGGTTATTGCATATAATATAGTTGAATCTTGATAAAAACAAAATCAAGACCATTCAAGATCTAAAACGTCGCTTATTTGAGAACTGGATAGATTACTGACAGGAAACACACAGAAAACTGGTCATAGATCCGGGCAATGTGCTTCCTCACCTTGTCTCCAGAAAATAGAAGCATCAAGCTGTAAGTATGTGAAATTGCTTCATAGTTTCGTGGAACATTTTCAGGTGACAATGCCTGGGTCCACAGCGATGAAAGCAGAATATTTGCCTGACGTGCACTCAGTATGAGGATGACTGGTTCCTGCAAAGTAAAAGAATAAAACTTCTTGTTCTGCTAAGAAATAGGCAGTTACTGAATGATCCTGTTAGCCACAAGAAAGCTGAGTATAATACATACTGTTTCTGGAGCAGGTCCACTTGATTTACTTATTTCTGTTGCAGACGGTAAAGAAGGATCTCTTACACTAGTCATCCTTTGGATAGTCTGTGACTTAAACAATTGTGGCTCATTTTCACTGCCCTGTTCTGTGTCCTCAGTGATGATGGGCATTAGATTTGAGCTTTCCCGCCGTGGACTTCCACGAAATGAAGACACGTTTCTTTTTAATTTCCCAAACAAAGCTGCTGATGATGAAAAAACTGACGATGTCCTGGATAATGTCTTCTGCAGATTAACCTTGCTTGTCTGTGAAGTTCCTGAGAAAGAGCATGGAGCGACAGAGGAGGGAACAAGAACAACAGAGAAAATCCGGTGTGCCCCTAAATGGGTCTCGCAATCGGGATAGACCATTGCCATAATCAGTTGATGAAACAATGCCTCAGGAAATGCCTACAGTGTGTAGTATACCTTGTTAAACATTTTGTATACAAGAGAACGGAAAGAAAAAATATTTTCAATCAACGTACTTTGCTCTTATATGTCAAGTTTGGCAATGAAGCAATTATTTGAGCTGTACGATATGCTGCACAAATGGTTGACCGTGCAACAGGTGTGGTACTTGAAACATTCTCCAGTACTACAGCTAATGTATCAAGGATAGGTCCAGCATCACCGACCTGAAGAGCATAAAAGAAAATTCAAGGAGCATATAGATGGGTGGGCGTGGTTGCAAACGACCATAGCTTGCAAACAGCAAAGGGTGTATCTGAAACAACTTCAGAGAAAACTGACCTTTCTGGACATTTGAATAATGCATTCATCTACACCTTTCTGATAGCTCTCATTCCATTTGTTTTCTCCTCCAAGACTTTCATCTTGCATACTTTTACCCAAATGCTTGACCATATCACTAATTGCAGCCATTATTGCAGTAGAAGATTGAGCTTTGGAATTCTCAGCAAGGTGTGCTGTAACTTCAATGATGTCTAGAATCATATCTGGTTGGTTCGATACATTCTTGTGTTCGAGATGCTTAACTATCATCGACAACAATATATGCGCATTCTGTCCTGCCAGCCAATAATTTAAACTTATAAAAGAATAGAAAAATTGTCAACACTAGCAATCACTGAAGATAAGCATGCATGTGTAGATATCTTGAATAGCACATGAAAATATATAGTGTACACCAATTAAATCCAAAAGGCTGAGGAAATAATGAAATACCAGCTTTCTCCATCACAATCTGCATATCCAGAAGGACACACAGTGCAAGTCCCTTAGAAGGTGACCACATATTGTTAGTATCAAAATAACGAAATACTGTCTCCAGAACTCGCCGGATGGTTGTTGCTTCCCTGGATATTCTAGCAAGGTTGTGCAGGCAAATCCCTGACCAGAAATTAGGACTTGCTGATTCTTGTCTGTGCAGGAAAAATGATTTAAAGAGATAAGATATTAGAAAAATTATTACAAAATAAAATTCTATGAACTCCAGCCCAAAATTCTTTACGTTGTCAAATTCAATGCCCCGTTGGTAGTTCTAATATCTTTCCATGAAGAAACCCTCGCCAAAATGGTAGCAGCAGGAGGGTCATGACCTTCAGCCTTGAGAACTTCATTCACCCAGCGATTCCTTCTGTCCTCAATGGTGTCATCGTTAGTCTCGGAATTTGCATATGGGCTGTCATAGTTTTCCAGAACTGCAGAGACAACCTGTGCAACCAAAAAATAATGGTTGAGAACAGAAGTAGCCTGGCAGAAGAGCAGTTATCCTGAATTCCTGATACACGGTTGTGCCCGTTTGGCCATATGATCTCAACAGAGTTAATGACTAACTGGCAAGTAGAAGCTTTAAGTTACATGTTTCTAAGGAAGAGAAAACTAGGAGCAGACAGACAGGTTCATGTTCAATAATCATATATACTCCCTCCGTAAAGAAATATAAGAGCGTTTACATCACTAATTTCTTATATTTGTTTACAGAGGGAGTAACTTATAACATGGAAAGATTGGAAGGTAGTACTATGCACGGCGAGCTTATTCAAACTAAACAGACTAAAATATCAACAGTAAGACCTTGGATTTGACTAAAACTGTTTCTTTGTTGTTTTTATACTAAAATGCAATGGGAAATAGAAAACACCGCACTCACATTGTCAAGTTCTGTAGAGATATGGGAGTGCTCACCCATAAACCAGACCTGAAAACACACATAAATGGACATATATGAGTATTTCGATATACATTTGAAACACAAATATGGGCACATATGGCCTGTTTTTGTACTGATGAATCCATCCCTTGGCAGGACAGCGCAATCCCCAATCTTTTGATGAGAGGATCAAATAATATCTCAAATGGCATGATGCACAAAAGACAGAAAGAGATAACTTTTTGAGGAGATGAATCATGCATGATGACACTGTCTAACCCTACTATTTGACGTCACCGCCCAAAAAAGCATCATGAAGGACTAGCTGCCAATGAGATAATCAGCTGTAGATTCACTAGGTATATATAACAAAAGAAAAAGGTACCAAAGATGAAAGGGCTTGGAGCGCAGCAGCATGAAGACTAGATATCTTCTCCTTCTCACCCATCTCTTGGGCCAGCTGACATAGTATAGGAATTTGGTTCTCTAGATTGAACATGTAAGTGCTGTCAACCTGTAACAAGAAGAGTGTAACACACAACTCAAAATTTGCTGAAAAGAGTTGTCTTTGATGATAGCAAAATTCGAAACTATTTTAATTCACAAATTGTTGCCTACCCGAATGTCCAAATACCTGGTGGTTTACAAAGTCAAAAAGCATTTGACACCCTATTATCCGTAAGTCATCATGTCTATTTTGCTCCATTGTGGTCTCTACGATGGTCAGTAAACTATTGGCAAAAAGGGGCCTGCAAAACAATGACTTCGCTCATTATGGCAATTATTCACACAAACAGAACACATAAAATATTTGCACCCAGGTACAATTTTCATTGTTGCAAGAGATCAGAGTCTACCCGAAATAAATAGCTTGAGAAAAAAAAAACATAACTCAAATATACAATTGGACAAAGAGTAACATAAATGACATTATTCTATATAGGCATGACATAGCAGTCTTGAAACTGAAAAATAGTGAACATACAATGAAGTTATCATAAATATACAAAATTCCAACATTTAGCATCTAGAACCTTCAGTGATATATTCAAAAGAGAAAATGCAACTAGCAAAAACAACTTACAGTTGCTCCGGACAAGAACATGTCACCTTTCGGTAAATTGCCATGACAACTTTCACTGAGCCAAAACGCTCAGATCTCAATTCCTTGAAAAACTTTTGCTCCAAATAAACGGTAATCTGTGAAAGTAAAGTGCACACGCATCATTATTTAGGCTTTCCGACTCGTCCCTTCGAAAAGCAAGTTCATCTGTAATTAAAACTCTCTTTAGTTCTTAATCAGAAGGCAGTACTCTTTCCCAGTTTTTCAGACAAGTAGCATAATTATGAATGAGAAAAAGATCAAATCCATGGGTAGGGAAAAACTCATACTTTCTAAAACTCTCCCTAAGAGGTATAACCCTCGGGATGGAGGGGACTCCGACTTCCCGGGTGGGATGGACCCCAACCTCTCCGCTCCGCCGCCTCCACCAACGGATGAGGGCCACGACGACCGGTCGTGCAGCTGCCGGGCGGCCTAACCATGATGGCGAACCACAAGCCGCTGGTGTGCGCCGTCCCGCTCACGGCACGCCCGAAGTCGGTGCAAGTCAAGCTGTTCAAGGGCTTCTACGACGTCCGCGTCCAGGGCGCCAACGGCGAACGCGGGTTCTACCGCATCCCGATGAGCCCGGCGGGCTCGCCCAAGCTTCTTGTCGCGAACCTGGCGGCCTGCTCCATCGGCTTCGTTGACCGGGTGGCCACGGTGGGCCCCTCCCGCGCTCCCTTCACCGACGCCGAGATCATCTGCCGCGACCTCCGTGCCCGCGACTCCACTCCGGGCTGTGATGGGGAGGAGCAGGTCATGCAGGCTGTGGCTCGTTTTGATGCGGGCCTCCCACCGATCCAGGCCTCGCAGGCGCTGCAGATCGCTCCAGGGGATTGCACCGGACAGCCGCAGCCGCCGCTCTCTCCGCCTCCCTCTTCCGGGATCGCCGAGCTCCCACCCCGTGCGGCCTCCCCCACGATTGTCTACTCTCGGCGCAGTGCTCGCATCCGGAAGGGGGAAGCGGCCAACCGCATGACCATGCTGGAGAAGGCCACCCTTTGGAAGGAGATGAAGATGGGGGGGAAGAAGGCGATGGCGCCTCGCTGCAACCTGCTGCTTCCGGCGGCGGAGCTCATGGAGATCGCCGCTGAGGGCCCCCCACCGCTGCCACGCAAAGATGCCCTGCAGTTCGCAGCAGCCTGCGGCGTCCCCGAGATCGACCTCAACATGGTGCCCTCCGGTGATGATGTGTGACGACCCATGCAGCACTTCTCGTCGGCGGCGCGACACTCTACCCGCTCCTTCCTCGGACTACGGCTCCTCGCTCCTTTTTAGTTGTAGGTCTTTCTGTAGGATGCGCCGCCGGCATGTTGCCAGCTACCCCCTCGCCAACCCCACCCCGTGTACTCTCCTTTTTCTGTGTTTCTTTGCTTTTCTCTTGGTTCGTGTGCCGCCTTCGCTAATGTACTCGACTGTTCCATCGTTCAATCGTTGCTGCCACCTAGGACTAGTCTTTGTCGTTTCCTACGTTTCCAATGATTAGAGAGATTTCAGTTACCTCTTGGAACGTCCGAGGCTTAGGTAGACACAAGAAGTGTACCGACGTTGAAGCAGCCCTATCCTCGAACCTTAGTTCCGTAATCTGCCTACAAGAATCTAAACTCCAGGACATCTCACCTTTCAAAGCAATCTCCTTCCTCCCTCCTAATCTTAGACGCTTTCACTCCATCCCCGCAAACGGTTCAGCCGGTGGAATCGTCACGGCATGGGACGAAAGCTTCATCTCCTGCTCTAAATTCTTTGCGGATAACTACGCCCTCACTTGTTGGTTCGAGGCTAGGGCCGAGGACCTCCCCTTTGTGGTTACCAATGTTTACGGCCCATGTGATCACGCATCAAAGCCGAGCTTTCTTCAATCTCTCATCGACCTTAAGCCTCTGATCTCCTGCCCTTGGGTGATCATAGGTGACTTCAACATCCCGCTTAGGCCCTCTGACAAGTCCTCTCCTAACTTTAACATGATGGAAGCCAACCTTTTCTCCTCCACCATCCATTCCCTACAGATGCAAGACCTCCCTCTGCTAGATAGGAGATACACTTGGTCAAACCAACAGAATGTGCCCATTCTGGTTCGCCTGGATCGGGCACTAGCCAACATCGAATAGGCCTCCAGGTTTCCGGACACATCGCTTTCGTCAACCACTAGGACAACCTCGGACCACGTCCCCATTCGTTTAACGGCGGCCACATCAATCCCAAAGTCTCCGGTTTTCCGTCTAGATCGCTCTCTTCTCAACATCCCTCTCTTTAAGGAGCGAGTCATCACAAATTGGACAAGTGTCGGCCCGCGCCATGCCCATCTGGGCTCGGCCGGCATCCTTGCTCTTAAGCTCAAGCGCACTCGCAGCATGGCCAAAAAATGGGTGTCGAACAGCCGTTCCCCGAAGACCCTTGTGCTTAACTGCCACACTACTATCAACTTCCTAGACAAAATGGAGGAGGCTAGGCCGCTGTCTCAACTTGAGTCCGACCTTCGCCTCGCTGTTAAGCTTTCACTTCACCGGCATAATGCGACGGTTGCAGCCTATTGGCGGCAGCGGGCAAAGTTGAAAGATTGCCTTCTTGGCGACGAAAACTCTGCCTATCTTCACATCTGTGCTTCGGCCAGACACCGCAAGAACCAAATAAAATCTCTGGAAGATAATGGCACGACCTTCACAGCGCACCGTGACAAGGAAACCGTACTCCTCAATTTTTTCAAAAACCTCGTTGGAACTTCTCCGGCCGTCTCCACGGCATTCGACCTGCCAAGCTTGCTCCTCCCAAACTCCATTAGTTCTGCTCAAGCCTTGGAGCTCACTCGGCCTTTTACCCTGGAAGAGATCAAGGAGGCCCTCTGGGCCATGAAGGATGACGCAAGCCCGGGTCCCGATGGCTTTGGCCCAGCTTTCTACAAATCAAACTGGAATTTGGTTAAATTTGACCTCCTACGCCTTATGAACGATTTTCACGCTGGAACTGCGGATCTCAAACGGCTAAACTCCACGCATATTGTGCTCCTACCCAAAACCGCGGATGCCTCAAAACCCGAGAATTTCAGGCCCGTGTCGTTGCAAAACTGCTCGGTCAAAATTGCTGCCAAGTGCCTGGCTAATAGGAATATGCCCCTTATCGACCATCTAGTGCACTGTGAGCAAACGGGTTTTATCCGGGGCCGTGGCATCGCGGAAAATTTCCTCCATGCAACGGACATTGTGCAGACTTGTTTCAAACGACGTCTCCCAGCAATTGTCATCAAGCTTGACTTTCATAAAGCTTTTGACTCGGTATCTTGGACGGCACTGGATGCTATCTTACGAGCAAAAGGGTTCCCCCCAGCTTGGTGCCGATGGGTGGACCACCTAAACAACTCTGCTTCCTCCGCAGTTCTCCTGAATGGGAAGCCAGGCCCTTGGTTTCAGTGCCGCCAGGGCCTGCGGCAAGGTGACCCCTACTCCCCCTACCTTTTCATCCTCGTCGCTGATGTCCTCAAACGGCTCATCACCCAGGCTTCCACCCATGGCTTTCTTTCCCACCCAATCGCGTCTGACATCCCTTGCACTGTTCTCCAATATGCTGACGATACTCTCATCGTCCTGCCGCCGGACATAGCTCAGCTGCGGGCCCTCAAAGCCATCCTGCTGCAGTTCTCGGACGCCACTGGCCTCAAAATAAACTTCCACAAAAGCACTTTCGCCCCAATCCATGTGGACCCGGAACTCTCTTCTAGACTCGCGGCCATTTTGGGATGCCCGGTTGCCTCTTTCCCACAATCCTACTTAGGATTGCCCCTCTCTACCCACAAGCTCCATCTTGCCGACTTTTTCTTCATCATCGACAAGATTGACCGGAGATTGGCAGGATGGAGAGGCCTGCTACTATCGTTGGCAGGGAGAGCAATTCTTGTCCGGTCCGTGCTCCGGGCCCTCCCAATCTATGCGATGAGTGTCCTTCTTCTTCCCGCAGGCACAGTGCAGGCCATTGAGAAGCGTTGTCGGGCCTTCTTCTGGACCGGCCAAGACGCGATCACCGGTGGCCAATGCAAAGTGGCTTGGGATATTGTGTGCGCCCCCTTCATCAATGGAGGACTTGGCTTCCTTTCGCTCACACAAATGAACCGTTGCCTTCTTCTAAAGCACATATCGAGGCTGCACGATGTTCACCCTTCGAGGGAACCCTCCTACATTGTCTCTAAGTATGGTTGGTCTGAGACCAACGACGTGAGCGCGACCAGCACTCATCACACTCCAATCTGGCGCGACATCATCAAAGGGCTTGACCTTTTTAGGGACACCACCAGGGTTCAGCTTGGCAACGGGGCCACAACCTCCTTCTGGTTTGACCTCTGGCTCCCACACTCCACCCTCACCTTAGCCCAGCTTTTTCCTGCACTGCTCTCCCACTCAAACAGGCCCAACACCACCGTGGCTCGCGCTATGGCCTCGCCCGACCCGAACCTCGAACTAACCCGAGGCTGTCCCACACAGCAGAATGTGAACTGAATGATCTATGCAATGTGCTGGCCACCGTAAACGTGAATTCGCAGGTGCCGGACTGCAGAACTACAAGGGAAGCAGGCAAGCCGCTCACTACTAAACTGGCTTACACGGCGGTTTGGAAGACGATGCCCGCCGACGCCTTCACCTCGGCCATCTGGAGCAACTACGCCCGAACAAGTGCAGGCTCTTCATCGGCTTGCCAACAAGGACCGCCTATTTACCAACGCCAGGCGCTTCCGGCGGGGTATCACCACTTCCGATGCTTGCCCTTCAGACGCAATGTGAAACTATCGAGCACCTCTTGTTGAATGCGCACAGCCGCTCCCGTGGGCGGAACTGGATAGCCTTTGCCGGATGTACCGCATGGGCTCCGCAACGCTGGGACGGAAACTTCACCAACAAGACAAGGTCAACTGTTCTCATGGCGTTCTCTGGAACATTTGGCGGAGGAGAAGCGCCAAAGTTTTCCGAGACCTCCACCTCGATCTACACACGACTGTTGCCAACGCGGCAAATGATCTTCGCCTTTGGTCTCACCGCTGTAAAAATGCCCAGAAACAAATAGTGCTTCGCGACTGGGCCACCATGTTGTTCCACTTAGCTGCGAGATTGTAGCCTCCGGCTCTATGTAATTTTCTTTTTTTCGGCTCTCTCTCTCTCCAACCCCCCTGCTATTCTGGCTCTAAATGCTCTGTAACACTTCTTGATGGTCGCAATAAAGGGTTCAGGCAGGCGTAAGCCCGCCGTTGACGCGTCAAAAAAAAAAACCCTCGGGTTCCACTACTTGTCTTATAGTATGATGTTTCTAGCAATTTTGACTACCAGATGCCTTGCTTGCATTGAACATGTACCAGCAGAAATAGACTTAGAAGCATTAAAGTGCATATGCGGGATATAGTTAATTTTTAGGTGGATTTTCTTTGCACAATTTAATTAAACTCTATATTGCTGTGGTCAGTAGCATAGCTAGGCAGCTAGCGGCACCCAAATAATACAAGTTTGAGGCCAAGGCTAAGCAATTTTGCGGCGAACACGAGAGGAAGAGATCTTCAGATAAGCAGCAGTTGTCGCAACCAGCAAAGAGCACAAATAGACGATTGTAATTGCAGCACAACATCCTGGGTAGAAATATAAAGGGTGCAAACATGATTCGGTAAGAACTAAGTTTTAGACTTCTTCAGAGAATTATGTTGCACCAGAACAATACAACACTGACCTGTTGGTCACAATCGGACACCATGGGGAGTTGCGCTAGAACAATAAGTAAGAGTCTAAATCTAAAAGAGAAACACACCTTTGGTACACGCAGTGAATTCTTCGAAATATATTCGCACAATTTGCCTATCTTTCGATCGTTTGGCGGTTCATCCTGAAAATCGGAGACCAAAGTTTCCAGAGGCCATCAGTTTCCCAGAGAGGTTATACAACAAGACACACATTTCGCAGAGCTGATATGTACTAGCATACAAATCCAGATACTGTCAAAACAAGGAAAAATTTCCTAGCATGGCGGTCTCAAATTCAAAGTTCAAATCCGTTGGAACATTATAATGCACGTGATCACCTGCGACTTGGGGAAGATTTCGGCGAGCAATTTCTTGTAGCGCTTGACCGGGTGGCGAGACCTGGTCCGCAGGTCGGGGCAAAGGAAGCATAGGCTCTCGCACACTTCCATGGTCGTCAGCAGGGTGCCTCAAACTCCACCATCAGGCGTCCACGCAGCGTACGCGGTTCACACCATCAGCGAAATCTTATCGCGCCCAATTCCCACTCACACCTACAACAAGCAGCGTCACCTACAAAAAAATTAACCAAACGATCAAACCTACCATTACGGCATCACCAATCAGGCGCTCACATGTACAATGGCCCAAAATCTCCGGTTGAACGAGGAAAAGTTGAAATGGGGCAACATTTGTCACGAAACGAATCTCTAATCGGCGGAGGATACCGAGAGTCCGGCGGTGCGTACCTGGGGGGCGGTGGATCGATCGACGGGACGGCACGGGACGGGCGGGCGCAGGGCGCGGCGGCAGGTCCGCGCCTCGCGGCGGGGGCAGGCGATCGATGGTGGTGGTGGTGGGGGGTGGTGGGAGAGAGAAGGGAAGGGAAGGGGGGGTCCGGGCGAGGGAGGGGGCTCCGCTCCTCTCCGCTCCTTCCTCCTTCGTCGCCGCGCCGTCTGCTGCCGCGCGCCTAAATTGCTGCCCTCGCCGCGCTCGCGTGGCCTTTCCTATATCTGGACACCGCCCACGCCTTCTCCGGGCGCTTTTGTACATGCGCCCACGTCTCGTTTCATTGACAGGTGGGCCCGCCGGACAAAAAGTTCATCAAAATGTTTATATATTTAAAACAAATCATCAAAATGTGAGAGCAGATAGTGTTTTTAAAGAGAGTCTATTTGAATCAAATTGCTTCAGGTAGCCCCCCACCTTTTCAACATTTTTTTTTCTGACTCCCCTGTAAAAAAACATTTTCCGTGCCTAAGGACAACTCCAACGCAGGAACGCTAACTGATGTCCGGTTTGTCAAGTTTTCATTCGTTTGGGATGCTACTTTGGCCGTTGTCCGGCCTTGCTGGTGCCATTTTGTTCAGTAAACCCAACCGGTCGACCTATTTGGTCCAGCTCGTCTATTTTGTTGTCAATTTTTTTCAATTCCGACATTCTATATATATAAAATCAAACGAACAAATAGAAATGAAACGTCGCTCTTGATTAAACAAATAAGTTAAATAGTTTCTATTACAACGCAACAAAAAAAGTCAAATAGTTTTTATTACAACAAGAAGAATTTGAAATTGTATCAAATATATTAAAAGAAAAGGAGAAGATTCATCTATTGGTTGCCAATGTGAGTTCACATATGCTCAACCAAATTAATTTAGAGTTGAATATGAGTTGTCCAATTATACGTTTTCTTGGTAAAATTAGGTGCATTGTGCATATATTGTCGCTCCGTACACAGGCTCAAACGTTCTCACCCTGGTAATTAAGCCTTGGTCAAATACGGTGTCATCACGCTCATCCTCTACGATCTTGTTGTGCATGATCACATAACATGTCACCATCTCTCACATCTTCTGAGTGCTCCATCTTCTAGCAGGGTGCCAAACAATAGTCCATCGAGATTGAAGCATACCAAAAGTACGCTCCACATTCTTTCTATCACTCTTGTTCTTGGGCAAACCTAGCCCTCTTCTCTCCTAAGGGTTGTGAGATTGTCTTCACAATAGTTGCCCATTGATGATAGATATCATCAGCTAGGTAGTATTCCTTGTTGTATTGATCATCATTGACCTAAAAGTTGACATATGGGGATTAGCCTTCAAAAAGCCTAGCAAACACCAGAGAGTGCTAAAGCACGTCGATATCATTGTGAGAACCTGTCATCCCAAAAAAGAATGCCAAATCTAGAGATCTTGTGATGCCACGGCTTCAAGTATGACCATGCAAGCCTTAACATGTCCTTTATATTGCCCCTGTCAAACAAAAAACTCATATGAGCTATCCATACCCGTACCTTGTGGTGTGGAGGAGGTTCGACTGGGAAAATGGCCAAACACCTTAAGGGCGTCGACTGCCTCGGGCACGGATGAGGGGCGGCCGGTGAAAGGACTTGCCCTCGGCTCATTGCAGTAGGCCTCTGGTAGTTCTGCATCCTCCGGTAGTGTTAGTTGAGGTTGAGGTATTACCGGCGACCCGCGCCTCGGCGTGCCTTGTAGTCTTCCTACAACGGCGGTGGCGGTGGGGTCGCCGGTGGATGCGGTCGCGGGGCTGAGGCGGTGGCGAAGCGGCTGGAATTGGATGAGCAATGATCGTTGCACCACAGATGAGCAGGCGAGCGTCTGCAACGTGTCCGCGAATATGTAAACCGGCGCAAATTTAACTCAGGAATTGGTCATGATGGACAAAAAAGACACTCGTCCGTTTGCGTCCCCGTGTTGGGCCGTAATTTCTGTCCATTCAAATCTAAAAGGACACGCAATCTAAATGGACATGGACGGACCAAAACGTGTCTCTGCGTTGGAGTTGGCCTAAATGACTCATCATGTGCGTCTGAATCGAGGGTTCGATGCTGATATCAATTTATTCTTCAACCGATCGTGTTGTAAGACCAGACTTTGACCACTGCCTATTTGAACCTTTCGCTTGAATTACAAGTGTCATATTGGATTACTACTGCTTTTGAGCTCTTTTTTCTAGGGGTATACTGCTTTTGAGCTCTAAAAGAGTAAGCACGTAGCATACTTACTTTTCCGTAAGCCCAATATATTGTGCAAATACATTTTTGAATGAGCCATAAATATGGCCAATAGATAAAGAGCTACTTAAAGTAAACCTCGTAGTCAACTCAATCTTCCACAAGCCATCGCATGAGTAAAGCACCTTGTTTGTCTTAAAACTGATCATCGGAGGACCTTTTTTGTGAAAAGGATCCAGATTCATTATCAAGGTTTACCAGAAGTACAAAGCACCTCGAACAATATAAAAATTAAATCAAAATACTGAGACCACTAAATTAAACGACCACTACCGCTGCCATGTGCCATTATTTGGTAAAAGATGATCCACTCAACATGATTAGCTACGTTGTACGTCTTCTAGTTTCCTGGTTTTGGGAACCTTTCGAAAGGTTCCGATCCAGTTCAAGTTCAGGTTTTTCTTTTGTTTTCATGTTGTTGTTTTTCGGTATTCCTTGGTCGTTCATTCTTCCTTTTCTACTTTAACTTTTACTTATAAATTTTTCCACCTTTGTGAAATTCATTTTTTAAACTAACCAGAAAAAATCGCATGATATAGGATCGCTTAAAAAAAACTATAGGAAAACCGAGTCGCTACAGGGGAGCACCCTATGTGTGAGTGTGCCGGCCCAGGCAAGGGCCTAATTCTGCCGCGACAAGCGGCACATAGGAGGTCCCGTCAACTATGGTTTGCCAGCGAGAGCCCTCTTGATCGCCTTAAGGCCGACTTGATGCTCACAATCGTGCCTGCCGGCTATTGCCCCTCTACAGTTAGCCGCTCGCTGGCAAATGGTTAATAAGATAATCTTATTTTAAGTTTTGCATGTAATCTAGAGATGACAAAAAAAATGTCTACAATGGGTCATATCTTAATCTTATCTTCAATAACTAGCAATTCCTAAAAACGTGGTGAGACGTATTGTGCTAAGAGATCATCTCTTGTCTTCTCTTCTTATGAGTTCTCTCTCCTTCACCTCATCATTTATCCTACATGGCACTTCTAAAATAGCACTATTGTACATGCTCTAAATTGTCTTGGTCATTCGGTCGTTTCCAGTTTTTTATGTACTGCTACAAAACATACAAAAAAACATAAATTCGACAAAAAAAATTCTGAATTGAAAAATAAAAGAATAATTGATTAGAAAAAAGTGTTCCAATTTTAAGAAGTTCAAAAATTTGAACAAAATAATGAATTAAAAATGTCATGAATTTGAAAAAGGTTCACAAAGTTTAAATTTTTGTGGATTTAAAAAAAGACATGCATCTGCAAAATATCATGATTTTTGCAAAAAATAGTGTATTTGAAAAAACTTTCTGTGTTTCAAAAATGCCCATGAATTTTGAATAAAAAATCAAGAATTTCATTTTTTTGGAAAAAAACTAATAGAAAGCGAAAACAACAAAACCTGAACAAAAAACAACAATAAATCATGTAAAAACCGAGCAGGGAAAACATGAAGAATCGACTGAAAGCTACTAGAAGCTTCCTAAAAACAAAAACAACCAGCTATTTTGCAGTTACATGAACTGGCCCGTTATTTCGAGAGGGATGTGCGCCATGTACCAAATGGCTCTATTTGACGTGGTAAGCGCCAGATTGAAAATGGCATTGCCATTTCTGTAGGAAAGCAAGATCAACTAGTTAATGAGCGCTCCTTCGGAGCGTTCGGAACAAGCGGTTCGGGAGCGCTACGCGGGTGACAAGTGTCGCGCGCGGAGCGCTGCCGCGAGGGAAAACCAGCCGTCACGGTTGGTTCCGGGTTTTCCCTTTTCGATTTTGTGGTTTCATGCGTTTTGCAGTTTAACCCTCCAACTACTAGAATTTTCTGTTTTTCCCTTTCCGCGCTATAACACAAACAAAATAACGGCCAACCACGTTGGTTCCCTGTTTCCTTTTTGTTTTTCTTTTTGTTCCCATTATATTTATGAGAAATGAAGATTTATGGGGTAGTTACGGGCGGGGGCTACCAATACTATCAAATGTGACCTTTCAAGTAAGGAAAAAACAACAACTTTTTCATACACACGAAGAAAAGGCATGGTTTGACGCACGGTCGTGATGACTGCCGAGGCATCGCTCAATCCTGTGAATGCCAATGTGTGAATTCTCTATAGACACAGGTGTATACTAGCAGAGGCATGGTTTGTATAACTTTACTAAATTGGAGCACGGCGCCTCCGGCGCGGGGGAACCTCCTGCTCGCCTTCAGCTTGCTTAATTTTCATAAACATCTTGAAGGCGGGGCATAGGTTGAAGTGTGTGTTGGTCGTGCAGCGTGTTGGTTCGTGCGGCGCGTTGTCTGTCGTGGTGTCGCACGGCGCCTCCAACGCGGGCGAACCTCCTGCTCGCCTTCGGCTCGTTTAATTTTCATAAACATCTTGAAGGGGGGGGGGGGGGGCATAGGTCGAAGTGTGTGTTGGTCGTGCAGCGTGTTGGTTCGTGCGGCGCGTTATCCGTCGTGGTGGCGCCTCCGGCACGGGGGAAACTCATGTTCGCTTTCGGCTCGTTTAATTTTCACAAACATCTTGAAGGGGAGGCATAGGTCGAAGTGTGTGTCGGTCATGCAGTGCGTTGGTCCGTCGGTGTGTTCTCCGTCTTGGTATCACACGGCGCCTCCGGCGCGAGGAACCTCCTGCTCGCCTTCGGCTCGTTTACTTTTCCTAAACATAATGAAGGGGATGCATAGGTCAAAGTGTGTGTTGGTCGTGCAGCGTGTTGGTTCGTGCGGCGCGTTGTACGTCGTGGTGTCACATGAAGCCTCCGGCGCGGGGAACCTCCTGCTCGCCTTCGGTTGGTTTAATTTTCATAAACATGTTGAAGAGAGGGCATAGGTCGAAGTGTGTGTTGGTAGTGCAGCGTGTTGCTTCGTGCGGCGCGTTGTTCGTCGTGGTGTCACACGGCGCCTCCGGCGCGGGGGAACCTCCTGCTCCCCTTCGGCTCGTTTATTTTTCATAAACATCTTGAAGGGGGGCATACATCGATGTGTGTGTTGGTCGTGCAACGTATTGGTCCGTGCGGCGCGTTCTCCGTCTAGGTGTCACATGGCGCCTCCAACGCGTGGGGACCTCCTGCTCGCCTTTGGCTCGTTTAGTTTTCATAATCATCTTCAAGGGGGCATAGGTCGAAGTGTGTGTTGGTCGTGTAACGTGTTGGTTCATGCGACGCGTTGTCCTTCTGGTGTTACACGGCTCCTCCGGCACGGGGGAACCTCCTGCTCGCCTTCGGCTAGTTTAATTTTCACAAACATCTTGAAGGGGGGCATAGGTCAAAGTGTGTGTTGGTTGTGCAGTGTGTTGGTCCGTGCGGCATGTTGTCCGTCGTGGAGTCAGACGACGCTTCCGGTGCGGGGGAACCTCCTGCTTGCCTTCGGCTCGTTTAATTTTGGCATAGGTCGAAGTGTGTGTTGGTCGTGCAGTGTGTTGGTCCGTGCGGCGCGTTGTCCGTCGTGGTGTCACACGGTGCCTCTGGCGCGGGGGAACCTCCTGCTCGCCTTTGGCTCATTTAATTTTCATAAACATCTTAAAGGGGGGCATAGGTCGAAGTGTGTGTTGGTCGTGCAGCGTGTTGGTTCGTGCGGCGCATTGTCCGTCGTTGTGTCACACGGCGCCTCCGGCGCGGGGAACCTCCTGCTCGCTTTTGGCTCGTTTAATTTTCATAAACATCTTGAAGGGGGGCATAGGTTGAAGTGTGTGTTGGTCGTGAAGCGTGTTGGTCCGTGCGGCGCGTTGTCCGTTGTGGTGTCACACGGCGCCTCTGGCAAGGGGGAACCTCCTGCTCACCTTCGGCTCGTTTAATTTTCATGAACATCTTGAAGGGGGGGCATAGGTCGAAGTGTGTGTTGGTCGTGTAGCGTGTTGGTTCATGAGGCGCATTCTCTGTCTTGGTGTCACACGGCGCCTCAGGCTTGGGGAACCTCCTGCTCGCCTTCGGCTCGTTTAAATTTTCATAAACATCTTGAAGGGGGTGCATAGGTCGAAGTGTGTGTTGGTCGTGCAGCATGTTGATTCTTGCATGTGGTTGTTTGCTGAAGTTCATCATATTCTATCAGAAGTTCATGGCTCAGGAGGAATTCTTTATACAGTTCGTGCAAAATCCAAGCTCCTTTGCCTGGAAAAGCACGGGTTTGAACCATGTGTAGTCATGTGTGCATACAGCTAGTCACGGTTGAGCACTAGAGGTATGTGCGTGCATGCACATGTGTGGATCCTTCGGAGGCATGGGTGTGAAGCATCTGCAGTCACGTGTGCGGAGCAGCTAACCACGGTTGAGGCACTAGAGGTATGTGTGTGCATGCACATGTGTGGATCCTCCGGAGGCACGGCTGTGAAGCATCTGCAGTCACGTGTGCGGAGCAGCTAGCCAAGATTGAGGCACTAGATGTATGTGCGTGCATGCACATGTGTGGATTCTCCGGAGGCACGGGGCCATGTAGCCTCTAGAGGCATGGGCGGGTGGTCTCCAGAGTCATGGGTAGGAGTTCGTTTTGGGAGTCACTTCTGTCGCACAGTTAAAAAGAGGCATTGTTGTTTATAGTGTAGTGGCACTCTCTGATGATGTTTTCTTTTCAACATGAAACACAATTTGTAACTAGATTACATATAAATATGAGTCATTATTAAACTGTTTTGTCACATTTTGATGGAATTAGGCTCGCTGCCTAAATCAAAAGTTTTAGTCTTCATTCTTGCTGAAGATTTTGCTAATCTTGTCACCTATTTCATTAGCTTTGACTTGATTCATCTCGCTAAGTAAAAGAATGTACATTGCCTCCGCCCTCCAGTCTTCCACTCCATCTTGTGAAATTTTGCCGACAAGAGAAGTATATTCTTAGAGTTGGTGCATAAAAGGTGTATATTAGTAAATATATATTCCAATATTTTTCTATGTATTGTGTGGCAGATGATTTTCATTGAAAACTTACTGTCAAATTATCCAAATCTTCGATGAACTTTTCACCATTGTAGAGGAATGCAAGCTTTAGAACAACAAATGGTGATTTGCCCTTTTCTACCACTAGAACATCTTGCACAGTATGAAACTACCATCTTGTATTCTTAGGATTCATTGTTTGTCTTAGTATGGCGTTGAAGACTTCTTTAATCCTAGGTACCTGGGAATTGCTTTTGTAATTGTTTTAATATTGCAACTTGTAAAACTGAGAAAATCGTTATCTAGAAATGCTTACGATTGCCGACTTATGAACATGGTATTCCTGAAACTGTTTTTTTTCTTTCCTCTTCAGCTTGTTCCTTTTCCTGAAGAATTCGATCTGCTTCAAATGGATCCAAATGATCTATATCTACCTTTTCTTTCTCAAATTCCTCTGGAGTTGCTTCTCGAGGATCAATAATGTGAACTTCATTTTTATATTTGTCCAGCATATATAGCACATATCGGTGATCCTTCTCGAGTGGAATGAATATCTGCGTACAAAATATTTGTTGCTTAGATGACAGTTTAATATAAAGTAATATGATAGAACGCATATTTTGTGATTTTGTTGTGGAGTAAAGGGATGTTACCATGTTTGCTGTTTAGAGGTTTTTCCGTTGATGTTCTTTGAGATACATGGGAACCAGTTGATTCTTTGTTCTTTGCAATTCAATTTTAAATTTTCTAATAGTAGTTTTGTGATTCTTTAAATCTAGTATACGCTGCAAACAATAATTATGATGAAAAACTGTCAGAAAAAACAGCTGTGTAACAATATATAAGAGCATGCGTTCCAATATAGACAAGTTTGTGCTTTTTAAAAATTTACCTCTGCAAAGTTTGGGCCTAATATTACTCTATCACTCTCTTTTGAATCTTGTCTGCTTTCCCAGATTTCTGCTATATCATCGAGCACTCTCTTTTCTATATGATTTGGTATGTTCGTTTGTGCTGGTCTTGGACCAAATACTGCCTTCACTTGGGCTGCAGTAAGTTACGTGCTTTCGCTATCTCTATGAATGTGCTTAAATACAATTTTGCTGCCACAGGAAAATAAAATAATTTTGGAGGTGAGAATTAGTGAGAAACATAATTTTATACTATTTTTGGCCTCGGTCCAACTATTTTTAGGTGCAATAGAAAACAACTCACAGACTAAGGCATAACCTAGTGGTGGGAAGGGGTTGATGCCTTCCCACTCACCCAGGTTCAAGGCATGGTACTTGCAATTTGGGTTTGTTGCACCAATTATACTGTAGGGGGTTCCCTTACAGTCTTGTTTGCTCATGACTATTTGGAAGAGGTCGGACGCCTCCTTTGTGTGTTGGAAGCAATGTGAATGTTTTGGGTATGGACTAGTGCTTCGTCCTTTTTTCCTTTTTGTTGCATCTGTTTCTGTCAGCGAAAGAAAATATGTAATATGTAAGCTCTCGTGATACTAAAGACATTGGTCAAACATG
The DNA here is from genome assembly GCA_021605205.1 of Aegilops longissima. Classification (NCBI taxonomy): domain Eukaryota; kingdom Viridiplantae; phylum Streptophyta; class Magnoliopsida; order Poales; family Poaceae; genus Aegilops; species Aegilops longissima. Next base: position 595,383,182 of record CM038681.1, on the reverse strand, counting down.
GGATGGGTAGGTCATTACAAAAAAGAGATAACCAGAAATAATTTTCTTACCTTTGCTTGTGGAAAAGAACTTTGAAGTTTCTGGTTTGAATTCTTTGATTCTCCCAGGTAGTTGCTCGCACTTTACTTGGTTCGTTTCACCAAATATGGATGTAAAAAGGAACTCTGGTTTCCACTCGGTATCTACCTTGCTATCCTGCATGAAGGTCATCAGATATTATTTTATTTTTCTTTGTTGAAATAATTGAAGAATTGAAGGAGTGCTGCTTTCTAAAATAAAATTGTTGCTCTTGTACTATTCACATACATGGAAATCCTCATCGTCCTTTGTGAGATCAATGCCATTCCAGTATTTTACAAATTGAACCATGAAGTGTCCGCATTGGGTACCCTGCTGTTTTGGCACGCAAACTCTGTTAGGTGTTTCTGCTATCTTCGACCAGTTTGGTTCACTGTTGGCTTATAGTTTCGCTTCTTTGAAATGCTTCTTCATGAGTGGATACATCCTTTTAATATGTGATTGCGGTTTAGTTTTATTGTTGGATATTGCCATTAAGAAAGGGAATGCAAGAATTAGAAAACCAAGGTTGAATTGACGTACCAGTTCTGGGTGATCCTTATGGTGTTTTTTCCATGTAGTATCCCCTGCGTGTCTATAATTCAGTGAGTCAAGTATGTCGATGGAGCTCGTGTACTTGTTGAGCACGTACAATGTGAAGTATCCAGCTGTGTTGTGAGGTATCATAATCTGCGGAGTTTGGAGACAGAGTGAGTTAAAGTTCATTATTGTCAGGAGAATTAAATCACATGTAAATGTGCAATCTTTAGCACGAATGAATTATGTTTGTATATTTCTATTAACTTATGAGCTTTTTCTTTAAAATTTATTTCCCTCTTATAAGGGGTACAAACTCTTTCAATGCTTCTTGCTCATTGAATTCTCGTAGTCCTCCTTCTTTTCCAGGATTGACACCGAGCACAAGCTGCGACAAAAAATTGTGTACTTTTTTGTTGAAACATATAGTCACTAAAATGATGCAAGTGTTTTCGTCCAATTGGACTTCATACATTTGCAAATTCTACGAATAGTATGGCTTTATCGGTTGTGTTGTATTGTTGTTGCTCTGTCCATTCTTCGAACAATGCATTTGCGATGGAGCCCTCCATCTGTCCATCTCCTTTTCGTAGCTGTTCCATTATGTCTTCTCTTGTAATCCAATCGGGGCGCTTTGAGCTATTATATACGTTTAGACTGCAAGCAGAAAAGGTTTATACATTAGTTATGTGGCTTTAAAAGGAGCAACACTTCTCTGTTTTTTTTAACAAGAGAAAGTACTTACTGTCCGCATTCTTCCCGTCCTTCTTTGCTAAATAGGTATTCATGAAGTGCCTTGGCTTTGTTCATAAATTTGGAATCTCCTGGGACAAATGTAGGAATCTTGATTTTTTCCATGGAGCCTGCTCGAAGGCTTCACCAGCCTCTTCTTGACCGAGATTTTCTTGGCTGAGCTATTCTCAGATGATTGAGCCATTGAATTTTCTCCTGATTCTTGCTGCAAGCTTGCCAGATATGGCGTGGCATTTTTGTTGAATTTAAAGTCTCCGTGCTGAATCTACATTGTTTTGATTTCATCAAATTCATAGCCCATCTGTGTAAGCTCATTGTATATCTTTAATTAGTTGGTCTGGGTTAAGGCTTAAAAGAAATTCATCAACTTCTTCTTGCTTTTTCATCGTTTTGTGTTTTAAGAAGTCTAAAGAGACGGTGCTGGAGGTGCCTTACTGATTGTTTGTCTTCTGCTCGGAAACCTGTTCTTGTGTAGTTGGTACGTCGTTGCTTATGTCATCCTCTTTTAAAGCAGTGCATGTTTGTTCAAGTTGCTCTGTGCTCGGGATATTGTTGTTGATATTTTGCCCGTTATCGGTGTTTGTTGCCTCTTCAGGTTGGTGTGGTATCTTGTCATCTAGTGGTGGTTGATCTGGTTCTATTGGTGGATCATTTTCTTTGTGCTTTGTGCAAGATTCTTTGACAACGGCATGGCTGCTGACATGCATAAGCTCTTTGCGTTCACTGCATATATCAATAACTTCTTACTCTTGGATGGTTGTCGCATGCATAATATGTTCCTTTGGCTCGGGATTTGGCGGAAACTCTTCTAGTACACAACATTCTGTCTGTTGCATTTCTTTGTCTCCCATATTGACTTCATACTTCAGTATATCTGTTAGAATCAAATAATAATAATAATAACTTATTACTATTTGTGTCGGTGTACAAAAAGAGGGGTGCGTTTTTGTACCCCTCTACTTGTGCACGGGCAGTCGGAGCCGCGCCCACGGTCACACCAAGCAGAAAGGGGGAGGTGAGCCAAGGTAAGACCAAAGCCCAAGATAATAAGAGCGACGTCAAGGCAAAGATCACAAAGAGCAGAGGGACGAAGCAGGTTCCCCCAGCAAGACCCTTGCCGGGGCAGCCTCAGCAGCCCCGGCAAGATCCTTGCCGGGAGAGCTCGCCCCACACCAACAGAGCGAGACACCCTTGAGCCCGGGGTCTCCAACATCACGTTGGGCCAGGGCTTGGGAGGCACCTCCGTGGTGGCATGCAGATCTTTGTGAAGACAAGGAACACTCAAGGTCAGATGAGGATTAGAAGACAACGACCCTCGGCAAGATCCTTACCGAGGAAGGCCACCAGACCCGGCAAGGTCCTTGCCGGGGACGACAGCGTGCCACGGCAAGACCCTTGCCGGGTCACCCGGCAAGACCCTTGCCGGGCCACCCGGCAAGGCCCTCTCCAAGGACGCCAGCGGGGCCACCGCCAGGCCCGCGCCGACCAAGTTTTCCACCACCACTCACATGCAGTTGCCAGACCTGACCAGCTGGGCTGGCACCTGCGTGGCAACATGCAACACCCAGACCAACTCATTGAGCACCAGCGTGGCGGCATGCAGATCTTCGTGAAGGCTCCGCCACTACGCCACCTCAGCTGCCTGCCTGCCTACATGGCACCACACGCCTCACTAGCCAGGGTGCGTGTCAAAGCGAGGAGGAGCGGCGACGGACGGGACGTGCCTCGCCCCCGTCCCCAATAAAGCAAGGGACACCTAAGCTACGCATTAAATGCGTCTTGTCCTGTAATATGAGCGATAAGCTCAGGGCACTATACGCCTTTCCACCTACTGTGTGCCACTGTGGCAGCCCCTTTCGACTATAAAAGGAGGCCCATGGCATACTGGAGAAGGATTCGGCTCTTTCAAACCACGCACAGACCACAGCTAGTTCGAGACCTCAAGAACTCTCTGAAATGCACCCACCAAAGTAGGACTAGGGTTTTACTCATCCTCGCGGCCCGAACCTGGGTAAACGATCCTTGTGATGGCTACTAACCCTGCTCTTCTCGCAACCCCGCGCCTCGGCAACCGTAGTAGGGATTCTTGTGATCCCATAGGTGTCGTTCCACACCGACATCTTTGGCGCGCCAGGCAGGGGCATGTGTAGTTGTGAGAATCTGGTCTAGTAATCAGCCTAGCAGTTCTTCGTCGCCATGGCTCCTAAGAAGAAGATGGCCACGGCGGTCAGCTCGTTGGGAGCCGAACGGCCCGTGCCGGTGCAGGCGCGTAGTGGACCGGTCGCAGACAGGACCAGGCCGCGGTCCGCGAGCACCAGCATCGCCCCGATAGTCAGAGCCTGGCGAGCGGCATTGTTCGCGCACCAGACAACCGGCCACACGTCGCCGGATCCATAGACGAAGCTGCCCCCCCCCGGCGGCGCGGGGCCCTCTAGGGGTGTCGTTGTGCCACCCCGGGCGGCGCAGCAACCTCCAGGATGCCCACACCGGCGACCATTGCGTGCTCTTCCCATGGTGTGCGCGCCGAGCAGCGTCACCACATTGGTGACCCTGAGCACTGCCGTGGGAAGAGCCCCGTGTGCTGTCCGCAGGATGAAGGGGTTCAGCACGCCCGCCGAAGCGCTGGCGATAATGGCACGCAGCCGCTGGGTCGTAACGGAACTCCTTCTAACGTAGTTAGAAGTCGAAGCACGCCGCGATCCACGCAGCTGTCGCCGCCGCCCACGCCAGCAGAAGCTTTGGCGCGCGCGCAGCTGCTCCTCGACTTCCCTCATGCTGTGGAGAAGCTTGACGAGTGGAGGGCCACCATCCGGAGCCTCGTCGCAGTCACCAACAAAGACGATCCGCGACCGGCGGGACCCTCGGGTCGGCGCTCCACCGAGCCACCGCATGCTGGCGCCAGGAGGACCGAGGGAGTTGCGGCCACGGTGCACTCTCCTCCTCCTCGCCAGCCGCCGCGGGCGTCGGCCTGTCGTGACGACGCTTGTGACAACATCTCCATAGCGTCGTCCGACCCGCGGACCCTCCACGACCAGCGCCAGGTCCTACGGGAACGAGCTCACGAAGACGCTCAAACCACCGTCGAGCGCCGGCGCGAAACGCGCCGCCAGTCGGACAAGCGGGCGGGACCCGCTATGGACCACCTGGCACCGGGGGGCTCCGGCGGCCTACCTTACGAGGTGGGCTGCCCGGCCTTTACCCGTGAGCTGCGGCAGTTCCAGTGGCTGTTCCACCGCACTTTCAAGCCCGACGTCGGCGAGAAGTACACTGGCAAGACTGCAATGCAGGCTGCTGGAGCTCGTGACGACAAGGTGCTTGCCAACTATTCCCCCCTGGCGCTGAAGCCCAATGTGATGTCTTGGTTGATGCACTTGCCAGTGGATTCCATTTCTTCCTGGTCAGATCTGTGCCATGAGTTCGTTGGTGCCTTCACAGGAGGCCACCAAGCTCATGGCCAGGTCAGTGACCTGCATATCATTCCCCAGAAGGAAGGGGAAACCCTGCGCAAGTATATCCAGAGATTCAACCGGGTGCAGTACAACATCCCCGATGTTCATCCCGCCGCTGTGATTAGCGTGTTCTACCAGAACGTGCGCAACCGCAAGATGCGCGAGGAGTTGGTGATGACCAAAGCTAAGGATGTGGCCGAGCTCTACGTTCTGGCCGATACGTGCGCCCGGGCTGAAGAGGGAAGGAAGTACCCCGGCGAAGACGCCGGCGCGGAAACCGACTCTACCGATGAAGATGCCGCTACCCCGACGAAGAAGGGCCGGTGTCGCAACAGGAAACGCAAAGGCAAGGCCGTGCTTTCCGTTGAGGGATCTGACGACACTGGTGCCGGCAAGAAGGTCAAGGCAGGCGCCCCCGACAAGGAGATTGCTGGGTGCGCCACCTGCCGGGCCTTGGCGGCTACCGACAAGCCAGGAAGCTCCGGCAAGCAATACTGCAAGATCCACCGCACCAAGGGCCACGACCTCCAGAACTGCCGACAAGTCGAGCTGCTTGTTGAGAAGCAAAAGGCTGAGTATGAGAGGCGGGACAAGGAGAAGAACCAGGACAGTGCGGAGGGATCCGACAAGAAGCGTGGCGGCCAAGGAAGCCGCCCCGGCAAGGACAACCAGCAAGAGTGGCCCGCCCGGGGCCGCGACAAGAAACAAGAAGATGATGATCACGACGAGTCTGGTGAGCAAGGGTTCCAGAAGGCTACGGAGGCCATGTGCGTCGATGGTGGCGCCTCGCTGCATACCTCTCACCGCCAGCTCAAGCAGTGGGCGCGTGAGATTACAGCAGCAGAGCCGTCGTTCGACGCTCAGAAGCCGCTGAAGTGGTCCAGCACGCCCCTCATCTTTGACGCCGAGGACCAACCTGACCGCACTACCGTGGTCGGGTGTTTGCCATTGTTGGTCTCACCAACGATACGCAACCTCAGGGTGAACAAGATGTTGGTTGACGGCGGGGCCGACCTGAACCTGATCTCGCCTGTCGTGATCAAAAGGTTGCAAATCCCTGATGGAGACCTCGAGGAAACATGCACGTTTCAAGGGGTCAATCCGGGGAGGAGCCAGCCGAAGGGAAAGGTCACACTGCCCGTGACATTTGGAGGAGAGTTGAATTACAGGACGAAGAGGATCGTCTTCGACGTGGCTGAGATACCCTTGCCCTACAACGGGATCCTTGGCCGCCCGGCACTAGCCAAGTTCATGGCGGCATCACACTACGCCTACAACATGCTAAAGATGCCCGTGCTGTTGACCATCATCTCCATCCCCTCCGACAAGAAGGACGCACTGATTTGTGTCGATCAACTCTACTGGGAAGCAGTTGCAGCAGCTGCCGCCAAGGCACCTGCTCTTGCCGCTGAAGCCCCGGGAGGGAAGAAGAAGCCCGACAAGACTTCTCACACCCACTCCGGCAAGCGCACCTCTTCGGAGTCTTGTGCTGCCGTCGAGGACGTGCCAGAGAGCTCCACCGGCAAGAGCAAGAGATCCAGAGCCGAGCCACCGCAGACCAAGAAGGTGTCAGCCAGAGCGGATGGCACGGGAGAGGCCTTCACCATAGGCTCCACCCTCAGCAGCAAATAGGAGGGCGCGCTCGTCACCTTCCTGCGGGCGAATGTTGATGTGTTTGCATGGCAAGCATCCGACATCCCCGGTGTTCCCAGGGAGGTGATTGAGCACCACCTAGCTGTCTGCCCCCATGCACGACCCGTCAAGCAGAAGGTCAGAAAGCAGGCTCTGGAGAGGCATGAGTTCATCACAGAGGAGATCAGGAAGTTGGAAGCGGCAGGGTTGGTGAGAGGAGTGCTCCACCCGACGTGGTTGGCCAATCCGGTAGTGGTGCGCAAGGCGAATGGGAAGTGGAGGCTGTGTATTGATTACACAAATATCAATAAGGCTTGTCCTAAGGACCCCTTCCCGTTGCCGTGCATCGACCAGATTGTTGACTCCACGGCCGGGTGTGATCTGTTATCATTCCTCGACGCCTACTCGGGCTACCACCAGATCTTCATGACAAGAGAGGATGAGGAAAAGACAGTGTTCATCACCCCATGTGGTATGTATTGCTTTTTATGGATGCCTTTCGGGTTGAAGAGCGCTGGCTCAACATTTGAAAGAGCAGTCCAAATTGGTGTTGAACCTCAGCTCCATAGAAATATGGAGGCCTACATGGATGACATAGTGGTCAAAACCAAGGACGGGCCAACTCTTGTGCAAGATCTGGAAGAGACATTTGCCAACCTGCGCAAGATCAACCTCAAGATGAACCCTGAGAAGTGTGTCTTCGGTGTTCCATCCGGCAAGCTTCTCAGATTCTTTGTGTCGCAGCGCGGGATCGAGGCAAACCCAGACAAAATCAAGGCTATGGAGCAGATTGAGGTTCCCAAGCGGATCAAAGATGTGCACCGGCTCACCGGCTGCGTTGCCGCCATGAGCCGATTCATCTCCAAGTCCGCCGAGCGCGCCCTTCGTTTTTTCAAAATCTTGAAGAAGGCAGGCCCAATGGAATGGACCCCAGAAGCCGAGGCAGCATTGCAGGATTTGAAGAGATACCTTTCCTCCACACCATACTGGTTCGCCTAAACCACAAGAGCCGTTGTTGCTATATCTGGCGGCGACGAATCAAGTGGTCAGCGCCGCGCTAGTGGCGCAGAGGGAGGTTAACTAGGAGGCAGTGACGGCGGCAAAACCAGCGGATGGCAAGCCCAAGATTCCCCGGCGGGGCCTGGTGCCGGCAAGGCGAGGCCCCCGGTAGAGTCTGATGCCACCGAGGCAGTGCCCGCGCAGTAAAGAGAGGTGGTGCAGAAGAAGAAGATGATGTAGCACCCGGTTTACTTTGTCAGCTCCCCCTTGCAGGGAACTAGATCGAGGTACTCCGGTGTGCAGAAATTGCTCTTCGACCTCCTTATGGCCTCGAGGAAGCTGCGTCATTACTTCCAAGCCCACGAGATCACTGTCGTCACCCACCTCCCGTTGCAACGGATACTGCATAACTCAGATGCAACCGGGAGGATTGTGGAGTGGGCCTTGGAGTTATCAAGTTTCGCTTTGAAGTTTGAAAGTACCTCAACAATTCAGAGCAGAGTCTTGGCGGAGTTCATTGCAGAATGGACCTCAACGCCTGACGAAGAAATCCAGGAGACCACTCTCCCCGGCAAGGAGGAAGATCGCGACTGGATCATGTACTTTGATGGGGCTTTCTCAAGGCGCTGGTGCCGGTGTGATGCTCGTCGCACCTACCGGGGAGCACCTCAAGTACGTGATCCAGATGCACTTTCCGCAAGAGATGTCCACCAACAACACTGCTGAGTATGAGGGATTGCTTGCCGGTCTCAGGATCATGGCCGACCTCGGGGTTAAGAAGCTCATCGTCAGGGGTGACTCACAGCTTGTTGTCAGGCAGGTCAACAAGGATTACCAGAGCCCATTGATGGAAGCTTACATAGATGAAGTGAGGAAGCTGGAGGAGCGCTTTGACGGTATCCAAGCGGAGCACATCCCCCGAATGGAGAACGACACCGCCGATTACCTGTCAAAGCGTGCCGCATTCAAGATACCTGTGGAACCGGGTACCTTTTTGCTCCAGCTAACTCAACCATCCGTCAAACCATCAACGGGGCAGAACAAGCGAAGGAAGTCGGGTCCCGACAAGTACTTTCGTACCGAGCCCTCTGGGGCTGCCGGCAAGGGTGCTGCCGCGAACGCTGAGCCTGCCCAAGAGCAGCTGCCTCCGGCAGGGCGTCAAGCCCTAGCCGTAGCGACAGCCGCTCCCATGGCGGAAGAAATGCCTTTGGTCCTTGCCATCGAGCCCCAGGCTCCGGCATGGGCGCAACATACCTTCCGATTCCTCCAAACAGGGGAGCTTCCTGAGGAGCAGGAAGAAGCGGAGAAAGTAGCCCGTCGGTCCGCCCTGTACCAGTTCGTCGATGATGTCCTGTACAGGAGAAGGACGAACGACGTGAAATTGAAGTGCATCCCCTGGGAGGAAGGTCTGGAGCTATTGGCGGAGATACATGGAGGCATATGTGGCTCCCACATAGGGTCGAGGGCCCTTGCTAGAAAGGCGTTCCGGCAAGGTTTCTTCTGGCCCACCGCCCTCCAGGATGCGATGGCACTAGTAACCAAGTGTGAAGCGTGTCAGTTCCATTCGAAGAAGCTTCATCAACTAGCCCAAGCCCTTCAAACAATCCCTCTCTCCTGGCCGTTCTCGGTCTAGGGGCTCGACATACTGGGCCCTTTCCCCCGCGCTGTCGGGGGCTTTGAATACTTGTATGTTGCAATCGACAAGTTCACGAAGTGGCCGGAGGTGGAAGCAGTGAGAAAGGTGAATGCTCAGTCAGCTATCAAGTTTTTCAAAGGACTGGTCTGCCGTTTTGGTGTGCCAAATAGAGTCATCACCAACAACGGCACGTAGTTCACGAGCCACACCTTCATGCAATACATTCAAGACCTCGGCAGCAAGGTCTGTTTTTGCTTCCATGGCACACCCACGAAGCAACGGCCAAGCGGAGAGGGCGAATGCTGAAGGGTTGCGAGGCCTAAGGACAAAGACTTTTGACAGACTGCGCAAGAGTGGAAGGCGCTGGATTGATGAATTGTCGGCGGTTTTTTGGTTGATCAGGACGACGCCAAATCAAGCCACCAGCCAGACACCTTTTGCCCTGGTCTACGGGGCAGAAGCAGTTCTCCCCACGGAACTCATATACGGGTCACCTCGAGTGCTCGCTTATGATGAGCTTGAGCAAGAGCAGTTGCGCCAAGATGACGCGACGCTCCTTGAGGAAGATCGTCTTCGGGCGGCTGTGAGAGCAGCGCGCTACCAGCAAGCCTTGCGCCGCTACCATAGCCGCAAGGTTCATGCCCTAAGCTTTGAGGAAGGCGACCTTGTTCTTTAGGCGCTCGATCGGCCAGAATGCCAACAAGTTGACGCTAAAGTAGGAAGGCCCTTATCGGGTAATCTGAGTCACCGGGCCCGGCGCAGTCCACACGAGACCGAAGATGCTGTCCTAGTGAGCAACTCACGGAACATCGAGCATCTTCACAAGTTTTACCCAGAGTATGCTGGCTTGCCGGCCTCCCGGCAAGCCACCTTTTGTATAAACTTTGCTTTGGCAAGGCATGTAACCCTTCAGACAAAGCCAGCGCAAACCACGAGCATAAATAAATGAAGCGCTGGCTCCCTAAGTCATAGCATGCATGCTAGGTCGAGTCTCTTCCTTGGTTATGGTTGATAGTGCTCACCAGCGACTAACCCCTAGCTTAGAGGTCGAGTGCGCGTCTATCTATTTCTCTTTTGTCCTCCTTTGGTTCGCATGGCACATGAGCATTTCTGCCGAGCTACTTGGAAGAAGGGAAATGGACCGGCATCCCGACCCCGGCAAACCAGTGTTGCCGGGGGCTACAAACACAAGGATCCAACCGCGGCAAGATGAGATCACCGGGGACTGCAGATCCACATAAGTCTTTCATCCTCTGTCATGCATTTCGGAACGGAACTGGGGCATGTGAAACCTCGTTTTTATCTCTAGGCTGTCGTGCTCCCCTTTTTCCTATACCTAAGGATTATTTCCTGGGTCCGGATTTGGTTGTAGCCGCGGAGGCAAGGAGGTAGAACGAGGAGCCTAAAGCCCACTTCATCCCTGCCTCCGCCAAGAGCGTGAGAATGGTCGAGTGGAGTGGGGAGACGGCAAGGCATGTTGCCGGGCGAAAAACGTTTATCTTAAATAATAACAAGGATTCGCTCCTTGTCGCGGGGTCTACCCATTGAAAGTGCGTTATATCGACTAGAGGGGGGGTGAATAGGCGATTTTTATGAATTCTTCACTGAGGAATTTGCCGGTGAGGAAATTCCTTAGCGAAGAAATACTTGCAGCGGAATAAGTACTCAGAAGTAAGCATAACAGATTACAAGCATAGTCATCATGATGAAATGAAGACAATCACAGAGTACGAAAAGCGTAATCACGAGGATAACACAAGATGAAGACAAACAGATGAAGAAATTGAACTGAGGAAATTGAGAAAGTCTTGATCAAAGTCTTCAAACACAGATATGACAAACACTCAACACCATAATGAGGAAATGAAAGGGTTGAGGAAATAGAACCAGATTAGGTTGGTGAAGACAATGATTTGGTAGACCAGTTCCAACTTCATCTCGGTTATACGTCTGGTTGGAGCGGCTGAGTATTTAAACTCGAGGACACGCAGTCCGGACACCCGATCATCGAGCAGGCAGCTCGGGACACCAAGTCCTCACCGTATTCTCCTTGAACTAAGGTCACGCAGACCTCGTCCAATCACTCGTGGTAAGTCTTCAGGCGACTTCCAAACCTTCACATACCTGGTCAGCCGGCAATCCACAATTCCTCTTGGATGCTCTAGACCGTGACGCCTAACCGTCTGGAAGAAGCACAGTCTTCAAAGGTAAAAAGCGTCGGATCCACGCGGGATCAATTTCTTCAGTGATGCTCAATCACTTTGGGTTTTTTGGGGTTTGGTTTTTGGGTTTTTCCTCACTTTTGGGTTTTTCCTCACTTGACGATTTTCGCTCAAATTCCTCAGAGGATGGGTTGCTCTCAAATGACAAGTGTCAAGTTCTCTCGGAGCAGCCAACCAGCAAGTGGTTGTAGGGGGCGGCTATTTATAGCCTAGGGAGCAGCCCGACATGATAAGACATAAATGCCCTTCAATGATATGACCGTTAGGTGGATAAGATAT